>CM022299.1:553815421-555144622 GCA_011799875.1 Thinopyrum elongatum | reverse complement strand
ACCCTTTCTGACTTCATTTGCTATTTTTCATGCATTTACTGATTTTTTAGCTAAATGTTCCTCAAATTGAAAAGCACTACAAATGAACTCTGAAAAGGTTGAAAGTTGGCATGGTCTCATCATTTGACCCACATAGCATGTGCTAAAAAGTTGAGAGGGTTACGGCAAAAACTGGATGCACTTCGTGTACAAAATGGACAATCTCTTTCGTAGTATCAGGGTTTCGGACGAAAACTCATCTGTTACAAAGGCAATTCATTTTTTTAACTTATTACAACTCCAGGCTTTTTGTGCGTTCAGTATGCACCATTCAAAGCCACGTCATCAACTTTCAACCATTTCTGACTTCATTTGCTATTTTTCATGCATTTACTGATTTTTTTTGAGCTAAATGACCTTTAGTACCGGTTGGTGGCTCCAACCGGTACTAAAGGTCCATCCTATATAAGCAACACTTACGAAATTTTCAGTTTTCTTCTCTTCTTCCTCTGCTTCAACCTCGTCGCCGTCGCCCGTCCCCGTCGCCGCGCCCGTCCCCGTCGCCGCCCCGGCCTGTCGCCGCCCCCGTCGCGCGCGGTCGCTGTTGTCGTCCCCATCGCCGCGCCCGTACGTCCCCGTCGCTGCGCCCGTCCCCGTCGCGGGCCGCCCCGGCCCGTCCCCGTCGCCGCCCCAGCCCGTCGCCGACCCCGTCGCCTCGCATCACCGGCCGTCGCCCCGCTGTAAGACCGCCCCCTGCCGCGCCATGGCCGCCCTCACACACACACAGTACACACACACACTGTACACACACACACACAGAGACATAATTTTCTTAATTATTTTTAGTTTTTTAGTTTTTTATACTTTTAGTTTATATAAATGTTAGATTAATGTCAAATTGTTAGATGAATTAGATAGAAATGTTAGATATTAATGTCAAATGTTAGATGAATTAGATAGAAATGTTAGATATTATGTCAATGTTAGATGAATTAGATGAATTATAGTAAGTGCTTAGTTGAATTAGTAAGAAAATAATAAGTGCTTAGTTGAATTAGTAAGAAATTAATTATTTTTATTTATAGTAAGTGCTAGTTGAACTAGTTTATTTTTAGTAAGAAAATTTAGGTATATGAGATTTGATGATCTAATTAAAATTTTACTATAGAACTAGTTTATTTTTAGTAAGAAAATTAATAGAACTAGTTTATTTTTAGTAAGTGCTTAGTTGAATTAGTTGAATTAATAGAACTAGTTGAATTTATGTCATTATCACTTTGTCATCAAAGAATGCTATATGAACATAGAAAATGTCTGACGACGAAAAGGATTTCGGTATGTGCGAATACTGCGAAGATGAGCGCGGCCTGTGCGACAGAAATTTCCTAGTTGATGGTAGGCGCTTCAGCATCAAGCTAGATGAGACCTTCGAAGTGGATACAGTAAGTCATAACGACAAGTCTTTTTTTCGTAATTAAGCATGACTTCTGCTTCATTTGCTTCAACTTGTAATTTTAATTTTTTACTATTCTACTAGCGTATCCCCTGCCATGCAAGAATTTTTGTCTTGGATAATATTGGTTTCAGTCCTATGGAAACTATGAAGGTAAAGAGAGTTCACTTGAGGACCGAACATGGTTATACTTTCGACGCAAAATTATACAATGCAGACACCTACACCTATTTTGAATGCAAAAATTGGAGAGCACTATGCAAGGCTTATGCATTTGAGCCTGATATGTTTATCACCTTTGATATTCGTCCGGAAGATGATATTGAAGGTAATATTGACATCTGGGTCGATGTGCAGACGCCTCCAGTTCTACCATTATGTGAGTTTCTCAACCATATTTATGTCTTCGATATTGTTTATTCAAAAATAGTTGACAACTAATTTCTATTGAAAGCTTATTTCCATTCAAGCAAACATGTCCGGCGCTTGGTAGATATGACCTACCACTGTCCCGGGGCTGAACTAAACTGCGAGGAGATAAGTCATTATGTTTCATGGCTTGAGCATCTTGATGCTGTCAAGACAAATTATTTTCCTGGACTCGAAAATCTTAGTACTCAAAACGTGCGACCAATAGTGTTCGTATTGAACTACGGTCACATCTATTTAAGAAAGATGGTAAGATTTTTACTATTTGTCCTCAGTGCATCTTTTGCATACATTATTTTTTAAGCTAAACTTCATTACTAAGTATGTTACTACGATGTTCTTCAACAGTGACTCCCGATGATAGTTGTGCCTCATTGTATCGAGACTAAAGGTCGCATGGCAATGATTAGCTTACGGCCAAGACATCCTACATTGCACATGAGTGCATTCAGGATTTATAAAACCGAGCAAGTCTTAATAGTGAAAGACTGGAGCAAAATTGTGAAGGATCGCAGAGAAGTACTAGGGGGCAGCAATCAGAAGCGCAGCCCACAATTAGGAGACAGGTTCATCTGCATGCTCCAATATGATGAACCAGGAGTGCTACACATGTTCTATGCTATTTTACCTGAGAGAGAGCAGCAGGAGTGATTAGCTAGCTAGAATGAGTTTGAAGATGATGATGTGCTACACTATGACTGTGATGATTAAATAGCTAGTGTTGGTGGTAATGACTATGATGATTATTATTAGCTAGTGTTGGTGGTGATTAGATAGCGATAATGACTATGATGATTAAATAGTGGTAATGACTATGATGATTATTAGCTAGTGTTGTTGGTGATGATATGATGCAAGAGTTTTTATCTTAATATGATGATGATGATGAGTTATTACATCATTGGGTGAAAGAACCGCGGATTATTTTCAAGTGGATGGATCCTAAGTAATCAAGTCATGGATTATCGTGATTTAATAACTCATTATAATGTAAAAACAATCTCTAAATTGCTACTGTACGTAAATATACCTCGCCGGTCTTTGTATATACCAAATTGTATATATACATGTGTGTATGTGTGAATGGTGGTGCGAGACATTCTATGAATATATATATATATATATATATATATATATATGTATATGATCAGTTCTACGAGAAATTCTATTTATATATATGCATAACGTGTACAATATGTAGTATCGTAAAATACCAGCAAATAAAAAAAATTAAATGGAAAACACAAAATTAAAGTAAAAATAAATAATAAAACCAAAACCTCTAAACCTTTTAGTACCGGTTGGTGTTACCAACCGGTACTAATGGTCTCCCCGCCCCCGGCTCTGGCTCGTGCCACGTGGTGGCCCTTTAGTGGCGGTTCGTGTTGAACCGGTACTAGGGGGGGGGTGGGGGGCTTTAGTCTCCACCTTTTAGTGCCGATTGCTGAACCGGCACTAAAGAGCCTTACGAACCGGTGCTAAAGCCTGGTTCTGCACTAGTGTAACAATCAGAAGATGCAGAGTTGCAGGCAGATTGTGTCACACATTCTTAATCTGCATAAAGTTCTGCTTCAAGTAATAGTCAGGCACTAGTCCAAGAGCTACTTAGCTGATTTGAAGCAAACGGATGCCTACAATACAGGTGACTATATCATGACACACACCAGTTCATCTTTGAGTCGCAGAACCAAATCAAAGGACACTGATATCACGCTGTACATTAATAAGAAGTCAAATGTGTCCACAAACCTCACACTTTATCACATGATACTGTACACAAATGCGAACGATGTTCGGTACATAGGAAAGCCACACAAATTCAAATCCAAGCATAGATACAACTATTTATGCTCAATCCGAGCCACTAGGGCATTCATGTAGAGCAAGTAAACGGACATACTTCAGTTGTAATGCACGCATAACATAAACACGCAGCAGAAAGAAATCGACAGACAATTAGAACAGATTGCAATCCACACTAGCACACGATAGGATCAAAGGAGAGGCCCTTCCAGCGTCAAACCTGTTTCTTCCAGCAGAAAGAGAATGTTGCAGAATCATCGTCATCCTCTTGTTCATCTCCTTTTGCTTTGTCTTGAGTTTCTGGCCCATTAAGTTTAAGACTAGGCTTGTTTTTATGGTTTTTAATGGCCTCCCTCACCTCATCAGGGACTTGGTCACCGACACCGTTGAAGTTGAACTCGAGCTCCTTCAATCTGGGAAGTTTGTTGATGCCGGAGAGAGATGTGGAAGATGACCAGACAATCTTCTCGAGCCTAGGAGCAGATCCTCTGGTGAAGACTATCTTTGTGCTGGCCGAGCAGTCAACAACAAGAAGGTTGAGCCACAAGAACTAATCTTTTTTCAATGTAATCTTGTTTTGATCCACTAAAAGACTTGTCCAGGAGCACCAGAGAGCGTATATTTGGTATCTTGGTGAGTGTTTGAAAAGCATCTTACTCTAGCAATGTACAACGAAGAGTTAGCTTGGCTATCTGTTTGGCATCGTCAAGCAAACTGCCGCAGAATCTGCTGTTCAACTCAAGCTCTTTCAATTTAAGAAGATAGTCAACTCCAGAAATAGAACATTTGCTGGTGATAGACAAAACCATCTTCTCGAGCTCACTGGCTGCCTCATCCTCAAAAGTGATATTAGTCAAGTCCGAGTCCTCAACAAGAAGGTACTTGAGGCATCCAAATTCACCTTTCTTGAAGTTGAGCTTGTGCTCAGTGCATACAATATGTTGGAGCCTGACACACCGTAACTCGGGCAGCTTGGCAAGGACTTCCAGATCATCTTGGCTCAGCAGAGTGTGACATAGAGTTATCTTGGCAAGTTTGTTGTTATCACCTTTTATGAACAATGGACGAAGACGCCCCTTCTCTGTGGTTCCCTTGATGCTTAGAGACTCAAGAATCTTGGGATGTTTTTTTAAGTAAGATACATTGACTACTGGTAACTCTGCCTCATGTGGTGTGGCTACTGGAAGAGTGATTGACAGAGAACAGAGACACTCATGTAGGTCACTGATCGCCTTAAGCAAATTCCTTAGGTGATTACCCTTATCATCGATAACCACACCTAACTTCCTCAGCTGCCATAGCCTTCTAATATCTTTTAAATCATGACTCTGCTTGGCCTTGACATTGTATAGTACCTCCATGTTTACCATTTTGTCGATCCTATGAGGAATCTGGGGATTAGATTCAAAATTGCTTGGATCAATGTGACCAGCAAGCAAACGCTTCAGCTTCAATAGCAGGATATGTGCTGTTGCATGTGGAGGCACCCTAGTCTCTCGGATATCCTGTACCTCTAGCTCAGGGAGGTTGTTGATTTCACTGGGTAGCTGGGTAATATCTGTTCTCCTTAGGCTTAGATACTTGAGCAGTAACATCTTGCTGCAGATTTCCTTGAGGTAATATCTGTTCTCGAGAAAGCACTGACAACCTTCTAGATCTAGCACCTTGAGCAGGGATACTTGAGATGATTTAGAGAGCCCCTTGAAGAATTGATCAATTCTATCAGAGCTGCGGAGTTGGAGATCGTTGAAAATGGAGAAGTGGCGAGCCAAGTGATGTGACAGGCGTGTCTCCACAATGTGTTGTTTTCTGGCGATGGTGGTAATGAATCCATGAACTGGATCACTTACGACACAACTCTTTACATTTCCCATGGCATCAATATCAGCAGGATCAACAAGGCACCGGCCGACGAGTTTGTCAAAACATCGGTTGGCCTGACGCACAGAACTGGGCCAATCTTCCTTGGATGTTAGCCCTTCTGCAACCCAGCGTGCAATCAAGGTTGACCGCCTGATCTTTTGTCCGGGAGAGAAGATAGCTAGGTACAGCAAGCAGGACTTGTATTCTTTATGCAGGTCATTGTAAGAGAACTTGAACATCACCTTAGCGATGTTGTTGAATGATGGTGTTGGTAAAGTCCGCAGGTTGCTGTGCAGCTTGTGTAACTCCTCACCACTCCTCTTGGGGTTAGCATACAAAGCATGAGTGAAGACCTTCATGCAGAATTCATGTGGCTCACACTCGTACAAGATATCATGAAAAAATTGGGGGTTATAGCTGTCTTCATTCTTCTGCTGACTGGTAAGTTCGAGCACTGTATCTATATTGTGTGATCATGCACAATATATATCTGAACTATGGTATTTGCTAACTGAACTGTAATACCTTCCTTGATCATGCATGGCATGTTTATCGACCAATTGATCCTGATTGTATAAATGCAATTGAGTTTGTGGATATCAAGGAAGGGAGCTATAGCTTGTTGTACCCTTGAACTTGCTGGCCAGTAGCACTAGCATATTTTGATGCTGCTATCCCCTCACATCTTGCGAACTGGATATAAATACAATGTTGTTGTGTTTGTCTGTGATTTTTAATGTATGTATCCGTAGTACTCTTCATTTAGTGCTTTGACATTTCTGTCATCTGTCACGTTGCAGGATTTGAGTCTTCTATTTCTCACTTCTGGGAGGGATCCAGGAATCATACCTCGAAATGCACATCCTCCAGAACCTGAAGGTTTTGAAGGCAATGCTGAAGTTGGAGCTTACCAGACTCCACCGTTGCGTTTGCCCCGAGTGAAGGATGTCGTTGTGAATGGAATCACTGTGAAGACAAAGTACTGTGACACCTGTATGCTGTACCGTCCTCCTCGATGCTCCCATTGCTCTATCTGCAACAACTATGTCGATCGATTTGACCATCACTGCCCATGGGTTGGGCAGTGCATAGGACTTGTAAGTTCATTAACCGAATATATATACCTATAAATAGCATGTCCCGCTTTTTTTTTTGCATTGTCTTGTGCATGCCGTGATCATATTTTGGTTGGTGAGAATTTATCTAAGAAGTCTAAACTCTTTGCTATGCAATATTTCATTTCTTGTTGTACTCTACACTTGTTAATTTGATTCACTTGCATATGCTGACGGAATAGGTTACTAGCATTTCATATTGTGGTATATAGAGTCTCCTGTTTCAACATGCCCAGTTCTGTTTGATTGATAGATTCTGAAATAAGTTAAAGTGCTTACAAGGTTGCATATGATTGTGCAGCGGAATTACAGGTTCTTCTATATGTTTGTCTTCTCCACGACTCTTCTCTGCCTCTATGTCTTTGGATTCTCCTGGGTGTACATTATTAAGATCAGAGATGCGGAGCAGGTAACAATATGGAAGGCAATGGCAAAGACCCCTGCGTCTATCGCTCTGGTTGTATATACATTTATCGCGGTTTGGTTTGTTGGTGGCCTCTCAGTGTTCCACTTGTATCTGATGAGCACTAACCAGGTAAATGCTGTTCCCTAAAATGGTATATTCCTAGTCTTGCATCGTGATTCCATTCTGTCAGTTGCTAACCATTGTTGCCATTTACTTCTGTAGACAACATATGAGAACTTCAGGTATCGCTATGACCAACGGGCCAACCCATACAACAGGGGAGTTGTGGAGAACATCAAGGAGATCTTCTTCACGCCGATCCCTGCTTCCAGGAACAACTTCGGCGCCAGAGTTCCACAGGAGCAGGGCCTGAGGCCTCGCTCAACGAACGGTTTCATGAGCCCAAACATGGGGAGAGCTGTGGGTGACATCGAGATGGGCAGAAAGCCAGTGTCATGGGATGAGCCAAGGATGGCAGCTGAGATAGGCGATCTGGGAGGACTGGGCAACTTGCTGGAGGACAAGGATGGCAGGTTCCGCAATGCGTCCCCTGATCTAAGCCGCGACGCCCTCGTGATCGGAGGCTTAGATGAGCAAGGCTCCTCGGTGATGAACCCACCACGGACGAGCTGGGGAGTCGAAGCGGGCAGATGATGGTAAGGTAATTGGTCAATTTGGCCATGTAAACAGCTATAGTGGAGGACTAAGGGATGTATGTTAGTGCCAGCTTGTTCCTAGTTTGGTGTCCGGTTGAGACTCGGGGTCAGTGATGTTGTTATTAGGCCTATGACCTGCTTGTTAATTCTTGCATCATGTATCAGTGGTTTTTAAGCAGATTGTTGGTGTGTGTGAGGTCTCCAGTTGAGTAGAATCTTAATTGTGTCTGTATATAGTTTGGAGTGGTGAACCCGGAAATGGATTGGTTTGCTTTGGCTTCCGTGTCAAAGATTGTGAACGGCATTGTACCTTTCAATTTATGCTGCCACTCCAAAGCTTGAATTTCTCCCTCTTTTTTAGTGGCGAGATGTTGATTTTGTTGTTGCTGCATTCCTTGTAGGAAACTTCACCATCTTGTTATTGCTCATGAAATGGCAGTGTGCTACTCTACTTCTGGAAACATGCTCGCCCTGCTTTATATTTGGCCGAACAAAGGGACATGGAGTTGAGGAAATCCTCAAAAGCTGATCAAACACAGAAAAAACACAGCAAAGACGTGAAAAGCGCACATGAGTGCACTACTAGATGCCGCTAGAGTGTTGCTGAGGAGAAGCACAGGAGATTCGTTGCTACACTGATAACCACCCACACTCATCGACGACACCCCGAGAAGGTAACACCGTCATGCGTCATCACCATTGTGTCCTTCAAAGGAGACACAAGTTTTCACCCACACCGCCGAATGGGAGGGAGAGGACCAAAGCAGCGCCCTAAGGGAAATGCGACACCCGCGGACACCACCACCATCACTGGCGTCGAAACGCAAAGCTTTCGCTCGGTCCCTCCACCATTCGCGCCACTGGAACATACCGCAGACCCACCCTGACAAGGGACCACATCGGCGCCCGGGAACTCCAAATCCAGATCAGGGCTAGGCCACCATCGTCGGCAACAACTTTGCCAGGACCACCAACAACCGCGCACATGGCCAAAGCACACGGTCAACACCTGCTAACACGCTGCTCGCCGGTGAGCCGCCATCCGGGCCGCCGCCCCTGCATCCTTGGCCCCCAGCTCGCCTCCACCCCAAATCTAAAGCCATCGACCGTCGCAGGAGAGGACGGAAAGGCCACTCATTGCCGCTCCCGCGCGACACCCAAAAAGTGAATTATTCCAAAAAAAGAAAGAAAAGTTGAATTATTTGGGTAGCAAAAATTAAAATTTTCCGACAATCAAAGGAAAATGCACTTCCTCGTCTCATCCGTATCCCCGCCGCCAGCCCGCCACAGTCAACCCACCGCGCCCCCGCAACCCCCTTCTCTCTCTTCCTCTGCCAGGGTCGGCGGCCGCACCCTCGCCGTGGCCTCCGATTCCCTTTCCCGTTGCTGGTCCTGCCCCTCCTCCGTCGCGGCCTCGATCGACATCAGAAAGATCGCCCAGTACCAACGAAGAGGAAGGATAGGCCGTCGGTAGTGTGGCGTTTTGCTGCTCGTCGTCGTTGGCGGATTCAAGGTAAGATGGGGCACGGTGCCTCCTCCAACTCCTTCCGATCTGCTGATCTCAAAAGAGGAATTAGAGCAACAGAGACTATAGTTTCTTGCTGAAGTTTCGCCTCCACGCCTAATACGCGTGCTTCTGTTTCTGCAGGTCCCATGCTTCGATTTGATTTCTTATTACACGAGTAAGTGAACAGCCCTGTAGATCGTTTTTCTGTTCGATTTGATTGCTGGATGTGTCTGCACAATTCAAGTGGACTGGTCGGTGCTAGTGCTCCATTCCACCCCTGAAGATCGTTATACAAGTTCTTTTTTCTGAATGAAGTGAGCAGAGGAATTTCTCAGCATACTGGCTTCTTCACCAGCAAACAATGGGAGAAACTATGCGAGCTACCAATACCAGCTGAAAACAGTATCGATTCTTTGCTAATGCTTGCCTGGTAATCAGGAGATGCAGACAGATTGTGGATCACACATGCTTAATCTGCATAAAGTTCCGCTTCAAGTACATAGTCAGGCATTAGTGCAAGAGCTACTCAGCTGGTTTGAAGCAACAGATGCCTACATTGCAGGTAACTATATCATGACACAACAGTTCATCTTTGAGTTGCAGAACCCAATCAAAGCATACTGATATCACACTGTACATTAATAAGAAGTCAAATGTGTCCATAAACCTTACACTTTATTACATGAAACCGCACACGAATGCATATGATGTTTGATACAGAGGAAAGCCACACAAATTCAAATCCAAGCATAGATACAACCATTTATGCTCAATCGGAGCCACTAGGGCACTCATGTAGAGCAAGTAAACGGACGTACTTCAGTTGTAATGCACGCAGAACATAAACACGCAGCAGAAAGAAATCAACAGACAAGCAGAACATATTGCAATCCACACTAGCACACGCAAACCACACCATGGGGATGAAAGGAGAGGCCCTTCCAGCATCAAACCTGTTTCTTCCAGCAGAAAGAGCACGTTGCAGCATCGTCATCGTCCTCTTATTCATCTCATTTTGCTTAGTTTCGAGTTTCTGGTCCATTATTTTTAAGACTAGGCTTGTTTTTATGCTTTTTAATGGCCTTCCTCACCACATCAGGGACTTGGTCACCGTTGAACTCGAGCTCCTTCAATCTTCGAAGTTTGTCGATGCTGGAGAGAGCTGTGGAAGATGACCATATAATCTTCTCGAGCCTAGGAGCAGATGCGCTGGTGAAGACAATCTTGGTGATGGCTGAGCAGTGAACTTCAAGAAGGTTGAGCCATAAGAACTCATCTTTTTTAAATGTAATCTCGTTCTCACTTCCACCAAAAGACCTGTCCAGGAGCACCAGAGAGCGTATATTTGATTTCTTGCTGAGTAGTTGTAGAGCATCTTGCTCTAGCAATGTACCATGAAGAGTCAGCTTGGCTATTTGTGTGGCATTGTCAAATGATGATAGCAAACTGCTGCAGAAGCTGCTGTTCAACTCAAGCCCTTTCAAATTTGGAAGACAGTCAACTCCAGAAATAGAACATATGCTGGTGATAGACAAAATCATCTTCTCGAGCTCACTGGCTGCATCATCCTCAAAAGTGATATTAGTCAAGTCCGAGCCCTCAACAACAAGGTACTTGAGGCACCTGAATTCACCATCCTTGAAGTTCAGCATGTGCTCGGTGCATACAATGTGTTGGAGCCTGA
This sequence comes from Thinopyrum elongatum, assembly GCA_011799875.1. NCBI lineage: Eukaryota > Viridiplantae > Streptophyta > Magnoliopsida > Poales > Poaceae > Thinopyrum > Thinopyrum elongatum. The sequence goes on along the minus strand of CM022299.1, from coordinate 555,133,727 downwards.
CACACCGTAACTGGGGCAACCTGGCAAGGACTCCCAGATCATCTTGGCTCAGCAGAGTGTGACATAGAGTTATCTTGGTAAGTTTGTTGTTATCACCTTTTGTGAACAATGGAAGAAGATGCCCCTTCTGTGTGGTTCCCCTGATGCTTAGACTCTCAAGGATCTTGGGGAAGCTTCTTAAGAGAGAGCCAATGCCATCTGGTAACTCTGCACTCGAAGGAGTACCCTCGCGTGGTGTGGCTACAGGAGTAGTAGTGATTGACAGAGAATGGAGGCACTCATGTAGGTCGCTGATGGTCTGAATCAAATTCCTGAGGTGACTATCCTTATCATCGATAACCACACCTAGTTTCCTCAGCTGCCATAGCTTTCCAATATTTTTTAAATCATTACTCTGCTGGGCCTTGACATCGGATAGTACCTCCAAGTTTACCATTTTGTCGATCCTGTGAGGAATCCGGACACCAAAGCGAAAATTGCTTGAATTCAGATCAGTGTGACCAGCAAGCAGACGCTTCAGCTTAAAGAGCAGGATATTTGCTGTTGCATGTGGAGGCACCTTAGTTTCTCGGATATCCAGTACCTCTAGCTCAAGGAGGTTGTTGATTTCACTGGGTAGCTGGGTAATATTTGTTCTCCTCAGGCTCAGATACTTGAGCAGTAACATCTTGCTGCAGATGTCCTTTAGGTACCGCTGGTTCTTCCACATAAAGCACTGGCATCCTTCTAGATCTAGCACCTTGAGTAGGGATACATGAGATGATTTAGAGAGCCCCTGGAAGAATTTATCAATTTTATCAGAGCTGCGGAGTTGGAGATCGTTGAAGATGGAGAAGTGGCGAGCCAAGTGAAGTGGCAGGCGTGTCTCCACAATGTATTGTTTTCTGGCGATGGTGGTAATGAATCCATGAATTCGATCATCTATGACACAGCTCTTTACATTTCCTGTGGCATCAATATCAGCAGGATAAACAAGGCACCGGCCAACAAGTGCGTTAAAACATCGGTTGGCCTGACGCATTGAACTGGGCCAATCTTCCTTGGATGTCAACCCTTCTGCAACCCAACGTGCAATCAAGGTTGACCGCCTGATTTTCTGTCCGGGAGGGAATATAGCTAGGTACAACAAGCATGACTTGTGCTCTTTAGGCAGATCACCATAAGAGAACTTGAACATCACCTTAGTGATGTTGTTGAATGATCTTGTTGGCAAAGCCTGGAGGGTGTTGTGCAGCTTGAGTAACTCCTCATCGCTCCTCTTGGGATTAGCATACAAAGCATGCGTGAAGATTTTCATGCCGAATTCATGTGGCTCACACTGCTGCAAGATATCATGAAAAATTTGGGGGTTGTAGCTGTCTTCATTATTCTGCTGGCCTGTAAGCTCGTGCATTGTATCATGGTAGAGACTAGCAAGAGAACAGTCTATAGGTTCCATCTGCGGATAGCAATATTCTCTAGCCAGCTGGATGTCCTTTGTGGCCGGGACAATCATCATATTGGCGCTGCATTTTAACAGGCTCAAAGCATTTCTGGTATCCTCAAATGTGGAAACATCCATCAGCTCATCAACTTTGAGGATAAACAGGGGGCATTCACACTTATTAGGAAGACGATTCAAGTTATTTTTAATCTCGTCCACGAGCCCTTTGATCTTGAGTTGCTCTTTGTGTTAAATTGTGATCCAAATTCTACCGTATTGGACTAGACATAGTACATACGGTGTGGGCCTTTGCGTTGGTACCGACGCGTACGAGTACAACTCGTTTACTTGTCCTCCAAGGACTCTCATGTATTGCCCTCATATATACCCCATGTAGTTGCACCTAAGACGGTCTGCCGTCTCGTGCTTGTAATACTCCTTCTCATAGTGATTGCGTCTTCGTGCGTTTGTGGTTTCTCCCGCAAGGATTTCCACGTAAAAAATCCGTGTGCTCTCATGTCTCGTTTATTTTTGTTTTATCTAACAAGTGATATCAAAGCCAAATTTACATATACGAGTTCGAGAGAATTAGGATTGCATCGTGCGTGCTGCCGCACGAGCCGGCGATCCGTCAATCCGAGGGCGGATCAATTCTGCTGTAGCCGAGACCGACAAGCTATTGATTTTCCCTACTGCGCCGCCCTACAAAGCGGTCGCATAGTCGCCGAGGCTGATCAGATCATCTGCTGTCCGGTCGTGTTCGAGATTGATTTTCCGCTGCAGCTCCATCAATCCAAGGCGTTCCGTACGCGTGGCAGTTCTTCTACGCGTGAAAGAAAATCGAGGCTTCAAGTCCCCAGGAGGCCAGTACTACTCACCTGAAGCTACGTACCTGATCGGCTAGTACTCTGTACTGGTTTGCTCTTTCACCGCTGATTGCTATATCCACCCAAAGACATACCAGGTGCTATTTACCCTGTTCTTTGTCCCGCAACTTTAATTCTATCAAGAATTTTCTCTACCGGCTTGTATTACTTTGTGCACACAGTTTTATCTACTCATGGCATCCATGAAGTATGATCTTCCGCTGCTGGACCGTGACACAAGGTTTACTCTATGGCAAGTCAAGATGCGGGCATTGTTGGCACAGGCTGACTATGATGAAGCACTGGATAGTTTTGGGAAGCAAAGGATTCAGGACTGGACTGATGCGGAGAAAAGAATAGATCGTAAGGCTTTGTCACAAATTCAACTCCATTTGCATAATAATATTTTGCAGGAAGTTTTGAGCGAGAAAACTGCCGCCGCTCTATGGATAAAGCTGGAAGGCATTTGCATGACTAAAGATCTTACAAGCAAGATGCATCTGAAGCAAAAATTATTCCTGCACAGGTTACCCGAGGGAGGTAATGTTTTGAATCATATTTCAGAATTTAAAGAGATCATATCTGATCTAGCTGCAATGGAGGTTAAGTATGAAGAGGAAGATACTGCTTTAATGTTACTTTGTTCACTGCCAAGTTCTTATACCAATTTTAGAGACACCATATTATACAGTCGTGATACTCTCACACTTAATGAAGTTTATGAAGCTTTGAACTCTAAGGAGAAGATGAAATTAATGGTGCCTCATGATGGTTCAAGTTCATTCCAAGCCGAGGGATTATCTGTCCGTGGCAAGACAAAGGAGAAGAACTCACATAATGGAAACATAGGCAAAAATAAGAACGGCCCACTACTAGAAAAAAGGCTGTTAGTGGCGCACCTATTTTGGCTACTAATGGCGCACTATAGGTGCGCCACTATTATCACGCCACTACTAATAAATAGTAATGGCGCACGCCTGGTGCGCCACTGTTAACCTACATAACAGTGGCGCACCACCTGGTGCGCCATTACTATCTCAGGTAGTAATGGCGCACCACATGTGCGCCATTACTACCTTTTTAGGTGCGCCATTGGTAACTTTTTTAATTATTTTTTGTCGATTTTTTTTTGAATTTGGAAGCGGGAAAATAGTAATGGTGCACATTCTAACCCCCACGGTGCGCCATTACTATTTTGAATTTTGAATCTGGATCTGGATCGCGATTTTTTTGCCCTTTTTTTTGCTCATTTTTTTGCTCATTTTTTTGCACGATATTTTTTCAAATTTTGTTCTCGTTTTTGGATCTTGTACGTTCTTTTGCCGGAGAGGAGTTCGCCGGAGAGGAGGGCCGAGGAGAGACCGTGAGGAGGAGAGGAGGGAGGAGGAGGAGGTCACCGGAGAGGAGCTCGCCTACATCGTCGGAGAGGAGGAGGAGGTCGCCGGAGAGGGTTCAGGAGTCACCGAAGGAGGGAGGAGAAACTGTGGGGGAGGGGAGGAAGGAGGGAGGAGGAGCTCACCGGAGAGGAGGAGGAGGAGATCACCGGAGAGGAGGGAGGAGGAGCTCACCGGAGGAGGGAGGAGAACTGTGAGGGGAGGGGAGGAGAGGAGGGAGGAGAGGTCGCCGGAGAGGAGGAGGAGGTTCGCCGGAGAGGAGTGGGAGGAGGTCACCGGAGAGGAGGAGGAGGAGGTCGCCGGAGAGGAGGAGGGGAGTATGGTGGAGGAGAGGAGGGGAGATGGAGTGGAGGAGAGGAGGAGATGGAGTGGAGAAGAGGTGAAGTGGAGGAGAAAAATGAAGAGGTAAGGAGGAGAGGACCCCGCCTAGCCATATATACGGCATAGTAATGGCGCACCGTGGGCAGGTGCGCCATTACTATCTTTTTCTTTATTTTTTTGATTTATTTTGAATTTTGAAGGCGGGAAGATAGTAATGGCGCACCTTGGGCAGGTGCGCCATTACTAACTTTTTTTTATTTTTTTATATAGTTTGAATTTTGAAGGCGGGAAGATAGTAATGGCGCACCATGGGCAGGTGCGCCATTACTGAGTTTGATTTTTTTTGATTTTTTTTGCCTCTCCAGATCTTGAAAGCCCCCGTAACTTTTTTTCTGTTAGGTTTTTGAGGATTCTAAAAATCTTCAACGGGGTTCCCAGGTTGAATTCGGATATAACTTTTTGAGTAGATGATTTTTTGATATAAAAAACTTTTTCATCGGAGTTCGTATGCAAAAGTTATGCCCATTTTACAAATTTTCGAGAGATTTTGCAAAAAAGTCAAAAATTCATGTTTGTAAATTTTGCTAACAACTAGACCACATATCACATGGGAATCTTATTTTCTTTTATTTTTTTGACATTTCTATCATTTTCTTTTATTTTTTTTTTGAAACTAAAAAGGCGGTCCGGGGGGGGGGTGCATTTGGTGAATTTTTTGGCCACCTCAGAAAGTTAGTAGTGGCGCACCGTGGGTGTGGTGCGCCATTACTAGTTAAAACTAGTAATGGCGCACTATCCCGAGGTGCGCCATTACTAGTTTTAAAAAAAAATAAAAAAAATTATTAGTAGTGGCGCACAGAGGGTGTGGTGCGCCATTACTTGTTAGTAGTGGCGCACCGTGGGTGTGGTGCGCACTTTCCCCTGGTGCGCCATTACTAGTTTTGAAAAAAAAATAAAAAAAATTGTTAGTAGTGGCGCATCGTGGGTGTGGTGCGCCATTAGTAATATGGCCATTAATGGCGTACCTATATCTGGTGCGCCACTGCTATATAGCAGTGGCGCACCACATACATGGTGCGCCATTAATGTCCATATTAGCTATAGCCGTTTTTCTAGTAGTGGCCACAGGGGCCGGTCGCAATCCAGAGACAAGAAATATTGCAGATATTGCAAGAGAGACGAGCATGACATCTCAGAGTGTTTCAAGTTGCAGAACAAAGAAAAAAGGAAAGGTAACAAACAAGGTGAAAATTCTGCTAACGTTGCTCGTGATGATAGTTCCGATGATGCTCTTGTCGTTATTGCTGGATGTGCTGAGACCAATGATGAGTGGGTACTTGACACAGCATGCACTTTTCATATGTGTCCACATAGAGGTTGGTTTACTACTTTTGATTCTACTACTTCTGCTGGTTCCGTTTTGGGTTTTGATAATTCCCCGTGCAAGATTGAAGGCATAGGTTCTATTCGAATCAAGATGTTTGATGGCACAATCAGAACATTGACAGATGTTCGGTATATTCCGAAGATGAAGAGAAATCTTATTTCTATGAGTGCCCTTGATGCAAAGGGGTACAAATATTCAAGTGGAGATAGTGTTTTGAAGTTCACCAAAGGCTCCCTTGTTGTGATGAAAGGTGACTTAAGTTCGACCAATGGTCTTTATTACCTTCGAGGTTCTACCGTTTCAGGTAATGCTACTCCAGTAATTTCAAAGAATTCTGATTGTGATGCTGCTAACCTTTGGCATATGCGTCTTGGACATATGAGTGAACTTGGTTTAGCAGAGTTAAATAAGAGAGGTCTTCTTGATGGTTATGAAACTGGTAAATTGAAATTTTGTGAGCATTGTATCTTCGGCAAGCACAAGAGGGTGAAGTTCAACACTTTGACTCATACAACCGAAGGTATTCTTGATTATGTTCATTCTGATTTATGGGGACCATCTCGCAGAAAGTCACTAGGTGGTGCTAGTTACATGTTGACTATTATTGATGATTATTCGAGAAAAGTTTGGCCTTATTTCTTGAAGCATAAATATGAAGCATTCTCAGCATTTAAGGAGTGGAAGATTATGATTGAAAGACAAACTGAAAAGAAGGTAAAAATACTTCGCACTGATAATGGTATGGAATTCTGTTCTAAGCAATTTAAGAATTATTGCAAGTCTGAAGGCATTGTCAGACATTACACCGTTCCTTATACTCCTCAACAAAACGTTGTTGCTGAGCGTATGAACAGGACCATTATTTCCAGAGCCCGTTGCATGTTGTCCAATGCAGGTTTGCATAGGCGTTTTTGGGCTGAGGCCGCTTCCACTGCTTGTTATCTCATTAACCGTTCACCATCTATTGCTCTTAATAAGAAAACTCCAATTGAGGTATGGTCTGGTTCACCTGCTGATTATTCACAGTTGAGAGTTTTTGTTTGCACTGCTTATGCTCATGTTGATAATGGAAAATTGGAGCCTAGGGCTGTTAAGTGCATCTTTCTTGGTTATAAGTCTGGTGTTAAAGGTTTTAAATTGTGGAATCCTGAAACCCAGAAGGTTGTTATTAGCAGAAATGTTATCTTTAATGAATCTGCTATGTTACATGATGTTTCATCTACTAATGTTCCTGTTGAGAGTGAACAGCAGCCTACTGTTCAGGTGGAGCATGTTATTGATTCAGGTGATACATCTGGTAATGAAAATATTGATGCACATGATGAACCCGTCGTTGATGATGAACATGTCACTTCTTCTCCAAATCAGCCTATTGTTCCACCCAGTTGGAATCTCGCACGTGACAGAGTTAGGCGGGGTATTAATAAACCTGACAGGTTAATTGAAGAGTGCAATATTGTTTCTTTTGCTTTATCTGTTGCAGAAGAAATTGAAGGTAATTCTGAGCCTTCTTCATATTCCGAGGCTATTATTTCTGGTGATAGTAATAAGTGGATGACCGCTATGCATGATGAGATGGAATCACTTGAAAAGAATGGCACTTGGGATTTAGTAAAATTGCCCCGAGAGAAGAAACCTATTCGTTGCAAGTGGGTTTTCAAGAGGAAAGAAGGTGTTTCTCCTAATGACGAGATAAGATATAAAGCAAGGTTAGTTGCTAAAGGTTACAGTCAGATTTCAGGTATTGACTATAACGAAGTCTTTTCTCCTGTTGTGAAGCATAGCTCTATTCGCACTTTACTTAGTATTGTTGCCATGAATGATTTTGAGCTTGAGCAATTGGATGTTAAAACTGCATTCTTACATGGAGAATTAGAAGAGGATATTTATATGGAACAACCTGAAGGTTTTGTTATTCCTGAAAAAGAAAAGGTTGTCTGTAAGTTAAAAAAACCTCTTTATGGATTGAACCAATCCCCTAGACAGTGGTACAAGAGATTTGACACCTTTATGCTCTCTCAAGGTTTCAAAAGGTCTAATTATGATAGTTGTGTTTATTTGAAAACTTTCAATGGTTCAACTATTTATTTGCTCCTTTATGTTGATGATATGCTAATTGCTGCAAAGAGTATGTCAGATATTGATGAACTAAAGAAGCAATTGAGTAATGAATTTGAGATGAAAGATTTGGGTGTAGCAAAGAAAATACTTGGCATGGAAATATCCAGAGATAGACCGTCTGGAAAAGTATATCTAAGTCAGAAGGGATATATTGATAAAGTTCTTCGTCGTTTTAATATGCATAATGCCAAGCCGGTGAGTACTCCGTTAGCTGCACACTTCAAATTATCATCAGCCTTATGTCCTAAGTCAGATGCAGATATTGAGTACATGTCTAGAGTTCCCTATTCAAGTGCAGTTGGTTCACTTATGTATGCCATGGTTTGTTCCCGTCCGGATTTATCTTATGCATTGAGTGTTGTCAGTAGATACATGGCTAATCCTGGAAAAGAGCATTGGAAAGCAGTTCAGTGGATTTTCAGATACCTGCGAGGCACTTCTAATGCTTATTTAAAGTTTGGGAAAACTGGAGATGGACTTGTTGGTTTTGTTGATTCTGATTTTGCTGGTGATTTGGATAAGAGAAGATCACTCACAGGTTATGTTTTCACCATTGGTGGTTGTGCTGTGAGTTGAAGAGCAACTTTGCAGTCTATTGTGGCTTGTTCCACTACTGATGCCGAATATATGGCTATTTCTGAGGCATACAAAGAAGCTATCTGGTTGAGAGGTTTGTACACTGAGCTTTGTGGAGATTTATCTTGCCCTACCATATTTTCTGACAGTCAGAGTGCCATATATCTTACAAAGAATCCAATGTATCATGAGAGAACAAAGCACATTGATGTCAGATATCACTATATTTGAGATGTTGTTGCTGAAGGTGATTTGAAGGTATGCAAGATAAGTACTCATGATAATCCTGCTGATATGATGACAAAGCCAGTTCCTACCAATAAGTTTGAGCTTTGCTCAAGCTTAGTTGGTATTTCTCACTAGTCCGATGGACTTTGACGAGCAAGGTGTTTATGCTGATTTGGATGGAGTTATTCACTTTCTTCGACTACTGGAGGGAATTTGGCTCAAGGTGGAGATTGTTAAATTGTGATCCAAATTCTACCGTATTGGACTAGACGTAGTCATACGGTGTGGGTCTTTGCGTTGGTACCGACACGTACGAGTACAACTCATTTACTTGTCCTTCAAGAGCTCTCATGTATTGCCCTCATATATACCCCATGCAGTTGCACCTAAGACGGCCTGTCGTCTCGTGCTTGTAATACTCCTCCTCATAGTGATTGCGCCTTCGTGCGTCCGTGGTTTTCTCCCGCAAGGGTTTTCACGTAAAAAATCCGTGTGCTCTCGTGTCTCGTTTATTCTTGTTTTATCTAACACTTTGAACTCATGCTTCATTTTGTCAATCATCTGATCCATTTTTTCAGAAACAATTTCTGGGTTTTGATCCGGGCCACCAGGTTCACCTATCCCTTCACTCTTGTCATATTTGCCTTGCTGCAGCTCCCGTAAAATGTCTTCCTTTGTGTTGTGGAATAGTTTTTTGATTTGATCTTCACCCAATGTAGCCATTATGATATTTGTAGTTTGCTTGCCCAAGGATCTGTTCTGAGCCTGCGGGGGCTTACTGTTGCTCTTGGGGAACAGCTTCCGCAGGATGTGTGCATATTGTGCCTCATCGAACTGAATCCATGCCGTCTGCTGACTTTTGATTTCTCTGCCTCCTTCCTCCTCTTCCCTATGCATGGTTACTTTTCCTCCCCCCTCTTCCATATGCTTGGCTGCTCCTTCCTCCTCCATATGTTTGGCCGCGGCTTCTTCTCCTTCTTCCACGCACATATGCTTGGCTGCTTCTTCCTCTTCAAACTTATTGTCCTCCTCTGCTTCCATATGCTCCTTAAGCTTCTTGACGATGATGTTGTTGTTGTCCCACGCTGGAAATCTATGCATGTCTTTGTTCTTCCCTTTTTGATCTTGTTGAGACGCTGCCTGGAGCAGTAGCTGAAGTTGTACGTCGAGGTCCAACTGGTCAAAATCACCCTGCAGCTTGTCGCCCTTGGGTAGTCCATTGCCCTTCTCTGGTTGACCTTGAATATCACTTCTGATTTTGTCAAGCTTACCATAAACCTTCATCTCTTTGATATTCTTCTTGATTTTAAGAAGAGCAATAGCCCTCTTCTTTTCACTATAAATTTGCAATCTTCTTATGTAAACTTCCCAAGGATCAAGATACGTGTTCTCCACTTCTGTGCCTTGCTCCTGGGGGTTGGATTTGGCATGCTTGAGCTCGCGCAAAATGTAGAAGAGAACTTCCTTGGGCCGTAGCGGCGCAAAATCCTGGTGCACTGCCGGGATGTCAACCACGACAATGGGATCGTAGCCGCGGGGCGACGACGGACCCCAAATTTCATGTATACAAGGGTGAGGAGGTCCTGATATGTGTATGGTGCCACCACCACTATGGACTGAGTTTCGCCGGCGTTTGCAGTAATTCCACATATCCTCTCCCATAGCTTTGCCTTGACGTAGTCGTCAAGAGTGCGAGGGTGGATGAAGGCTCTTGGACCAGGATGGCCGCCGGCCGCCGGTCGCCGTTGCCCTCATGAGTTGACCGTCACTGTCTTCTTCATCGTCGTCCTCGGCCGCAGCAGCCCACGACGATGATGACGCCGTCAGAGGCGATTGCCCCTCCCCTAACTTGGCCGGCACCTCCACTCCGTACCTCAACCGCCGCTTGCTGACGTCATGCGCCCGCTCCTTGAGCATGCGCAGCTGCTCAGCCGCGCGGTGCTGCGCGGCCAGCTTGCGCAGGAACCAGGGTGCCCACCAGAGGTAGCCTCGGAGCCCGCCTCTGGCGCGGTGGATATCGGGGTTCCTCCTGTAGAGGTAGAGCTCGATGCAGTTGTTGCAGTCCTGGGCGAGCAGCCGCACCTGGTTCATCCAGGTGCGCACCTGCTCATCGTGCTCGCCACCGGGGGGTGTCGACCTGGCCCGGTGCGCCAGGAAGCTTTTCATGCTCTCCATCTCATCCTTGATGAACTGCACGTCGTCCCGCACGCCACGCAGCAGCCCCGCCTCGCTGTGGATGACGACCAACAGCGATCTCACGGCACCCGCCGCGAGCTCGGCCATGGCTCCCTCTCCTTGCACCGGCCGGCTGGTGGTTTCTAGTCGAACTGGTGGAGGCTTGCTGAGCTGGGTGGTGGCGAGGACGCACACATTCTTCAGAGACAGAGGAGGATGTATGAGTGTGAAAAGGGTGCCTGTGTAATCGCTGGGTCCAGTGCACGAACCGAACGGGTTCCAAGAGCTCTACAACGAATGAGAATCGCCTTTTCACCCCACTAGAGATGGTCTGATGTTCTCTCGGGCCACGCACTAATGTAAATCTTGACATGACATAAAGTCATAAAGGTACAGGCAAATCCTGTAGGTGGATAGAGAAATTGACAGGGTGTGCAATGATCTGGGACCCTGGCTCATGATGATCAACGAACGGTTGGGGCCGCCATGGGGAACCTCTTCAGCCAATCATTTGCGCTATACCATTCCACTTGGCCAAAGTACTTGCTTCTTAACAATACTACAAGCTTATTTAGCATATAAAGGACCCGTTTGGAACGCAAGAATTCAAAAAGAAGAACACATGAATTGAGATTTCACTTATCCTAGATTCCTACAGGAACTAAAAACCACAGGAAACTGCAAAATTGAGATGTCACCAACTCCAAGGCGATCTTGTTGAGCACTTGTGGACACTTCATAGCACTTGATTTTTGTGCTTTTATTATTTATTTAGCTATTTATTTATGTTATTACTTCATTTGGACCCTATGGTGTGTTTGAATTTGAATATTTCATTTTAAAAATATTGAAGTTAAAATGCTGTTGAATTGTGTGCATTCAAATTACCAGGTTTTGAACTAATGTGGTGTTCAAATATCGAGTTGAAATGAAGTATGTAAGCAAAAGGATGAAAGGGTTGGCAAAGATTTTTTTTAAGAGCTATTTAAGGGGTTTGATTAGCTTCACATTTTTGCTAACTCAGATTTTTTTAGGGGAGCTAACTCCTCGGATTTGAGGAGTTAAGGTTGGGGAAGAGGGGGGGGGGGGGGGGGGGGGGGGGGGGGGGGGATGTAGTGCACCGGTGCTTGTGGTGCACAACCCAATCCTTGCCCATAATAGTTTGCTCGATCCGAGCATCTCAAACTATGTTTCTAGTTTCAATCTGATTTTTTTGTGACAACATAGATTAATGTTGTGTGAATGTGTTAATTTTTTAGCTTATTTTTTCAACATTTATAAAATAGCTAAACTAAATCGGTGCATCGATGACACCAAATACTCCAGTGCATCAGATATTCCCCCTCGGGTGAGGAGGGGGGGGGGGGGGCGTTTGGAGAGTGAAATTATAGAGATTCTAAAAGAAATGCCCTAACATTATGGCCGGTTGCATTTATTGCATCAACAACCAAAGGTACCGGAGGTACTACATGCGGCAAATCATGTCGGTGGGTAGAGAAATTGATGAGGTGTGCAGTGATCTAGGACCCTGGCTTTTATTAATTTTTATTTATACTGTTACTTCATTTGGACCCTATGGTTTGTTTGAATTTCAATATTTAAGTTTGAAATATTGAACTTAAAATGTTTGTTGAATTGTGTGCATTACATTATCAAGTTTTGAATTAATATTGTGTGCAAATACTGAGTTAAAATGAAGTGTGTAAGAAAAATGATGAAAGAGTTGGCAAATAATTTTTTGTAGAGTTAAATTTGATTAGCTCCACATTTTTGCTAACTCCTTGGATTTGAGGAGTTAACGTTACCCCCTTCCCCACGTGCGCATAATAGTTTGGTCCATCCGAGTATCTCGAACTATGTTTCTAATTTCAATACTTCCTCCAATTCATATTAATTGACGCTACTCTAGTACAAAGTTGTACTAGAGCAGTGTCAATTAATATGGATTGGTGGGAGTATGAATTTTTCTGTGACAACGTAGAGTGATGTTGTGAGAGAGAGTTCTGGTGCTCCAGACGCTCAGGTGCTACGATGATACGGGTTTCTCGGCCGTTGGATCTCGGATCGGATGACATCTGGGAAGCTGCCGAATCTGCTGGCCCTATGCGCAATTTTCATACTCCTAGGGTTTTTTTTTTGCAAAAAGTTCGCGAGCTCCTGGGAGATCTTAGATCCATCGGCTCCCAGAAGCCCGTATCACCGTAGCACCTGAGAGCCTGCCAGATATTTCCCTGTGATGTTGTGTTAATGTGTCAAAATTTATTTTGCAAAAAAATGTGTTAAAATTCTATTTCGCAAAAAATGTGTTAAATTTTTTGCTAAAATTTTCAACATTTATAAAGTAGCTAAACTAAATAGGGTGCATCAATAGCAGCAAATAATCCGGTGCATCAAATATTTCCCCTCATTTGGACCCTATGTTTTTTTTGAATTTGTAATGGTGACATGGCTATTATGGATTTTATTCTTGTGGAGAAGATGGCAAACTTTGGGATTTTGTATTTTGAACATGATGGAATTTTAGGAACTTGCAACGGGACACATAGCAAAAATTCAAATAAAAACCTTCTCAGAAAAACAGACGGCAACTTTTGGGGGATTTGAAACGGGCACATAGTAAATATATGAATTGTGTTCTTTTAAAAGCAGTTGCAAATTTAGGAAGTTTGCAATCCACGCATGTCAAGTTTTAGGAAATTTGTTCTTTAAGAGCATCTACAGTCGGACGCCTCAAACCCGTCTCATACGCCTATTTAACTCGGCCGGAGTCCCGCAACCCTAGTCCATCTACCTTCCCCCCTCTCTGCGCCGCAAGTCCGAGCCCATCCACCTCCTCCCTCTCCCGCTCCGGCGCTCTGCCCACGCTCCGGTTGTCTGCCATGGTCCAGAGTAAGATAACCTACTACGCAATGCTCACGTCAGAGCGCCGCGCCCAGATCCATCAGGAGATCCGGGCGAGACAAGCCGCGCGCGCAGCCCGCATTGCTGTCGGGCTGCCTCCAGACTCGCTGGAGCCGGAGGAGGAGGAGGAGCAGTCGGGGGAAGAGGTGGAGGAGGAGCTGGCTCTGATGGAAGTGGAGGAGGCGGAGCAGCCGGAGCAGCAGCTGCCGGGCTTCAACATGGAGCAGGCGGATGCGGAGTTCGCCGTCGCCCAGTCCGACGAGATGGCGGAGCAGCAGGCCATCCTGGAGTCCATCCAGGATGAGGACTATGTGGAGGCCAATCAGGCGTTCCTCCGGCGGGAGCACGCGGCGTCCGACGCGCTCTTCGCCGAACTCGACGTGGAGATAGAGGTGGAGGAGGCCGGAGCGGAGCAGCCGGAGGAGCTGCAGCTGCCGCCCATGCTGCCGGAGCCGGGCACAGAGATCGTCGACATCTCCAACGACGAGTAGTTAGGTGATCGACGTAGTACGTCGATTTATAGTTTGCATGCCTTTGTATGGATTTGAGAATCGAGTATGAGATGTCCGGATGCAAGAAGTGAAATTTGAGGTGTGCCCGGTCACTGCCCGCGGACGCGTCTTGGCACGTCCGCAGGTGTTTGAGGGGCCATATTTGACATATCCGGTTGTAGATGCTCTAAAGAAGACATGGCAAAAATTGTGAATGGGCACATGGCAAATTTAGGAGGTACAACTTCTCCCGTGAAAAATCATGGAAAAAATGCCATGAGAACAGAAAATTGTTAAGTTGCAATCACACACAGAAAAAGGAATTTGCCATGGCAAAAGTATTGATGCATGTAAAAAAATGGATGCATGGCACATGTTGAGACATGGCAAAAGTAACAAAAAAGAATTTACATGTTATTTTTAACCTAGATACATGGCAAATTTGCCATGGCAAACAAAAAATGGAGACATGGCAAAATAAATTAAGGAAAGCCATTAGGATCTCCAATACAAAAATTAGGGCAATACATTTATAACCAATATAAGGCCCAAAAAAAAAAACAATGTGAAAGAGGTAGATTGGGCCAACTAAACTAGTTTATGAGACTAGATCGTGCTAAATTTGTTAAGGGCTAAACAGAAAAGGTGAATTATTTGGGTAGAAAAATAAATTTCACCCATAAAGGAGAATGCACTTCCTTGTCTCATCTAACTTAAGTCAGGCGGACCCACAATTTTTTTTAACTTAAGTCAGGCCATCACATCCGTATCACCAGAACTCTCTTCTCCGTATTTTCTTCCAGGGTCGGCGGCTGGACCCTCGCCGTGGCCTCCTCCGTCGCTACTCGATCGAAACCGGAAAGACCGCCCAGTACCAACGAAGTGGAAGGACAAAGCCGTCGTCGGTGTCGTGTTTTGCGGCTCGTCGTCGTTCACGGATTCGAGGTAAGGCGGGGGCACTGCGCCTCCTCCAACCCCTTCCGATCTGCTGATCTCGCAGAGGAATTAGAGAAGCAGAGACTACATTTTCTTGCTGATTTTCCTCGTCGATGCCTAATAGGCTTGCTTCTGTCTCTGCAGGTCTTGTGCTTCGATTTGATTTCTTACATTAGGAAGTGAAGATTGTTATGAAGTGTCTGAACTTTTCTGAAGGTCTTTTGCTCCTCTGCACCCATGTAGATCGTTATACAAGTTCTTTTTCTGAATGAATTGCTGTAGATGGATTTCCGGATAGATGACTACAATAGATACGTCGCAGCCTAGCGGATCACTTCTCACTGTTTAGTTCCACCGTCAGGTTTTGATCCGTGGAGTGAAAATTTGGTGACGAGGTGCCCTGTCTGACCGAGTTTTATACCATGACCTATACTGTCCTCTCCACCAGCAAAATGGGAGAAACTACCCGAACTTCCAACCAAATGCACGTCAGACATACAGCTGAAAACAATTTCCATTCTTCCTGGGGCGCAAGTGCTTGCCTGGCAATCAGGAGACGCATACAGATTGGACCACACATTCTTAATCTGCATAAAGTTCTGCTTCAAGTAATAGTCAGGCACTAGTCCAAGAGCTACTCAGCAGGTTTGAAGCAACGGATGCCTACATTACAGGTAACTATATCATGACACACGCCAGTTCATCTTTGAGTCGCGGAACCCAATCGACATCGAAAAGATCGCCCAGTACCAACGAGGAGGAAGGACAAGCTGTCCGTGTCGTGTTTTGCTGCTCGTCGCCGTTTACGGATTTGAGGTAAGGTGGGGGCATTGCGCCTCCTCCAACTCCTTCCGATTTGCTGATCTGAAAGAGGAATAAGAGAAGCAGAGATTACATTTGTTGCTGAATTTTCCCCTCGACGCCTAGTATGCATGCTTCTATTTCTGCAGGTCTTATGATTACACAGTTACACATTTCAAGTGAAGAGCCGCGATTGCTGCATGCGTCTGCACATTTCAAGTGGATTGGTAGGTGATAGACTGCTAGTGCTCCTCTCCACCGCTGCAGATCGTTACACAAGTTTTTTTCTGAATGAATTGCAGTAGATGGACACATCCTGTTCTACGCGAGCAGAGGAACTTCTCAGCATACAGTGGGAGCTACCAATCAAATACACACCAACATACAGCTGAAAACAATATCAATTCTATGCTAATGCTTGCCTGGCAATCAGGAGATGCAGACAGATTGTGGATCACACATTCTTAATCTGCATAAGGTTCTGCTTCAAGTACATCGTAAGCCATTACTGCAAGAGCTACTCAGCTAGTTTGAAGCAACGGATGCTCTACATTACAGGTAACTATGTATATCATGACACACACCAGTTCATCTTTGAGTTGCAGAACCCAATCAAAGCATACTGATATCACACTGTATATTAATAAGAAGTCAAATGTGCGCACAAACATCGCACTTATGACATGAAACCGTACACGAATTCATATGATGTTTGGTACAGAGGAAAGCCATACGAATTCAAATACAAGCATAGATACAGCCATTATGCTCAATCAGAGTCACAAGGCACTCATGTAGAGCAAGTAAACGGACATACTTAAGTTCTAATGCACACAGAACATAAACACATGGCAGAAAGAAATAAACAGACAAGCAGAACAGGTTGCAATTTGCAAACCACACTAGCACACGCAAACCACACCATGGAATCAACAGAGAGGCTCTTCCGGCGTTAAACCTGTTTCTTCCAGCAGAAAGAGAATGTTGCAGCATCATCGTCATCCTCTTGTTCATCTCCTTTTGCTTTGTCTTGAGTTTCTTGCCCATTAAGTTTAAGACTAGGCTTGTTTTTATGGTTTTTAATGGCCTCCCTGACCTCATCAAGGACTTGGTCACCGACACCATTGAAGTTGAACTCGAGCTCCTTCAATCTGGGAAGTTTGTCGATGCCGGAGAGAGATGTGGAAGATGACCAGACAATCTTCTCGAGCCTAGGAGCAGATCCTCTGGTGAAGACTATCTTTGTGATGGCCGAGCAGTCAACAACAAGAAGGTTGAGCCACAAGAACTCATCTTTTTTCAATGTAATCTTGTTTTGACTTCCACTAAAAGACTTGTCCAGGAGCACCAGAGAGCGTATATTTGGTTTCTTGGTGAGTGTTTGAAGAGCATCTTGCTCTAGCAATGTACCATGAAGAGTTAGCTTGGCTATCTGTTTGGCATCGTCAAGTAAACTGCCGCAGAAGCTGCTGTTCAACTCAAGCTCTTTCAAGTTAAGAAGGCAGTCAACTCCTGAAATAGAACATTTGCTGGTGATAGACAAAACCATCTTCTCGAGCTCACTGGCTGCCTTATCCTCAAAAGTGATATTAGTCAAGTCTGAGTCCTCAACAAGAAGGTACTTGAGGCATCCGAATTCACCTTTCTTGAAGTTCAGCTTGTGCTCGGTGCGTACAATATGTTGGAGCCTGACACACCGTAACTTGGGCAGCTTGGCAAGGACTTCCAGATCATCTTGGCTCAGCAGACTGTGACATAGAGATATCTTGGCAAGTTTCTTGTTACCACCTTTTATGAACAATGGAAGAAGACGCCCCTTCTGTGTGGTTCCCTTGATGCTTAGAGACTCAAGAATCTTGGGCTGTTTTTTTAGGTAAGATACATTGACTTCTGGTAACTCTGCCTCATGTGGTGCGGCTACAGGAATAGTGATTGACAGAGAACAGAGACACTCATGTAGGTCACTAATTGCCTTAAGAAAATTCCTTAGGTGATTATCCTTATCAATGTTATCATCGATAACCACACCTAGCTTCCTCAGCTGCCATAGCCTTCCAATATCTTTTAAATCATGACTCTGTTTGGCCTTAACATTGTATAGTACCTCCATGTTTACCATTTTGTCAATCCTATGAGGAATCCAGGGATTGGATTCAAAATTGCTTGGATCAATGTGACCAGCAAGCAGACGCTTCAGCTTCAATAGCAGGATATGTGCTGTTGCATGTGGAGGCACCTTAGTTTCTCGGATATCCAGTACCTCTAGCCAATGTTGGGGATATCGCTTATCGGGAACTTATCGGTCGACCCAAGATAAGGGGTAAATCGGCCAGTTTATCGGCATATCGGCCGATTTATCGCCATATCGGCCGATTTATCGGTCAGACAGCGATAAGCGATAAATCGGCTGATTTATCGGCATATCGGAAGATATCTTGAACAGTGCCTCTAGCTCACGGAGGTTGTTGATTTCACTGGGTAGCTGGGTAATATCTGTTCTCCTTAGGCTCAGATACTTGAGCAGTAACATCTTGCTGCAGATTTCCTTGAGGTACCGCTGTTTCTTCTCAAGAAAGCACTGACAACCTTCTAGATCTAGCACCTTGAGCAGGGATACTTGAGATGATTTA
This sequence comes from Thinopyrum elongatum, assembly GCA_011799875.1. Lineage (NCBI taxonomy): Eukaryota > Viridiplantae > Streptophyta > Magnoliopsida > Poales > Poaceae > Thinopyrum > Thinopyrum elongatum. The sequence goes on along the minus strand of CM022299.1, from coordinate 555,115,477 downwards.
GAGAGCCCCTTGAAGAATTGATCAATTCTATCAGAGCTGCGGAGTTGGAGATCGTTGAAAATGGAGAAGTGGCGAGCCAAGTGATGTGACAGGCGTGTCTCCTCAATGTGTTGTTTTCTGGCGATGGTGGTAATGAATCCATGAACTGGATCACTTACGACACAGCTCTTTACATTTCCCATGGCATCAATATCAGCAGGATCAACAAGGCACCGGCCAACGAGTTTGTCAAAACATCGGTTGGCCTGACGCACAGAACTGGGCCAATCTTCCTTGGATGTCAGCCCTTCTGCAACCCAGCGTGCAATCAAGGTTGACCGCCTGATCTTTTGTCCGGGAGAGAAGATAGCTAGGTACAGCAAGCAGGACTTGTATTCTTTAGGCAGGTCATTGTAAGAGAACTTGAACATCACCTTAGCGATGCTGTTGAATGATGGTGTTGGTAAAGTCCTCAGGGTGATGTGCAGCTTGTGTAACTCCTCACCGCTCCTCTTGGGGTTAGCATACAAAGCATGAGTGAAGACCTTCATGCAGAATTCATGTGGCTCACACTCGTACAAGATATCATGAAAAATTTGGGGATTATAGCTGTCTTCGTTCTTCTGCTGACTGGTAAGCTCGAGCACTGTATCATGGTAGAGGCCAGCAAGAGAATAGTCTATAGGTTCCGTTGGTGGATATCAATATTCTTCAGCCAGCTGGATGTCCTTTGCAGCGGTGACAATCATCAAATCGGCGCTGCAGTTTAACAGGCTCAAAGCATTTCTGATATCCTCACATGTGGAAACATCCATCAGCTCATCAACTTTGAGGATAAACAGGGGGCATTCACACTTCTTATCCCATAACGGATGAGGATTCAAGTTCTTTTTAATCTCGTTCACGAGCCCTTTGATCTTGAGCTGCTCTTTAAACTCGTGCTTCATTTTTTCCATCATCTGGTTCACGAAACCGGCAAATATTTTGTCAGAAACACTTTCTGGGTTTTGATCCGTAGCTGCAGGTTCACCTGTCCCTTCACTCTTGTCATGTTTGCCTTGCTGCAGCTCCCGTAAGATATCTTCCTTTGCGTTGTGGATGAGTATTTTTATTTGATCCTCACCCACTGTAGACGTTGTTGTCTTAGTAGCTTGCTTGTCCAAGGATCTGTCTTGAGCCTGCACGGGCTTGCTGCTGCTGCTGCTCTTGGGGAACAGCTTCTGCAGGATGTGTGCATATTGTGCCTTATGGAGCTGAATCCATGTCGTCTCTTCTCCTTCTTCTTCATCGTCGTCGTCATCTTCTTCTCCTTCTTCATCGTCATCGTCATCTTCTTCTCCTTCTTCATCGTCGTCGTCATCTTCTGCTCTGTCGTCGTCATCTTCTTCTCTTTCTTCTTCATCGTCATCGTCATCTTCTTCTTCCTTTTCCTCCTCTTTATCTGTGGTTACTTTTCCTCCCCCATCCTTCGTATCTTCCTCCCTATGTATGGCTACCCCCTCCTCCATATGTTTGCATGTTACTTCTCCTCCTCTTCCTTCCTCCTTCATATGCTTTGCCGTAGCTTCTTCTCTTTCTTCCACCCCCATATGCTTGGCAGCTTCTTCCTCTTCAAGCCTCTTGTCCTTTTCCTTTGCTTCCATATGCTCCTTAAGCTTCTTGACGATGATGTTCTTTTTGTCCCACTCTGGTAATTTATGCATGTCTTTGTTCTTCCCGTTTTGATCTTGTTGAGACGCTGTCTGGAGCACCAGCTGAAGTAGTTCGTCCAGGTCCAACTGGTCAAAATTACCCAGCAGCTTGTCACCCTTGGGTTGTCCGTCGCCCTTTGCTAGTTGACCATGAATACCACTTTTGATTTTGTCAAGCTTTTCATCAATCTTCATCTCTTTAATAGTCTCCTTGATATCAAGAAGAGCACTCTGCTTTTCTCTACTACTATTAAAAGAGCAAACATTTTCTTTCCTAACCCCATCCCGCATAACGTACACAACACAAATCGAAGCAATTAGAGTCTCACGATCAAACAATTCATTTAGATCTAACGGTCTAGATAACAACTAAACCTCTCCATGAGTACGTTTAGCATTTTTATCGGATGTCCCCGAAGGGACTACGTTTAGCATTTTTATTAGGCAGACGAAAACTCTGCCACATCCGTCCGCACCTACAATCGTGGATTTCTAGAGGAGAAGATAAAAATAGTTCCTACGATCGTGGATTTCCAAAAGAAAAGATAAAAAAAAAGTTCCTACAATCACGTAAACCTTTCTCGAACTAAGTGGTCGACACCCTCACGGGCTCCCTCCCCTCCGGCCCTCCTCGCCATCTGCCCGCCGCCGCCGCCGCTCCCTCTTCCACGGGTCGCCGTGCTCCCTCCCCTCAGCCGCGGCCACTCGCCCCACCAGACGCTCGATGCCCACGCGGCGCTGCTGTCGCACGCAGCGGCAAGGGTTCCACCGCGGAGACATGGAAGAAGGATGACGAGGGTGGGGCCGTTGCCGCAGATGAGCGCAGCTCCGAGCAGGATCTTCACACGAGGGTTCTTCTCTCCATCTCACTCTCTCTGTGTCTTCTCCCCTCTCTACTCCCCCGTCTCTCTCAATCTGCAGCAAGTTGTTGCAGCTGCGGCGGCGGCGACATAAGGTCGTGCGGCGGCGGCAAAACCCAGCACACCCTCTGCATCCAATTTCTCTTTCTAACCTCTCTGTGCATCAGCAGGTTTTAGCAGAGGATCCAGATCGAGAAGGTCACATGAGCTTGCCAGCAGCACTCCTCTGTGTATGCTCAATTACCTATAAGTAAAGATATACTCCCTCCGTTTGTTTTTATAATACGTTTCAGACAGCCTGCTTTGTACTGTTTTGAACAGTGTCTGAATGTCTAAAACATCTTATAAAAGTGAACAGAGGTAGTACATATCATTTGATGAAATATGTACATAGACTTTCTGTGTATGCTCGATTACCTCTTATATTTTTTTTCTGAAATTTTGGATCGATCAACACATGATCAGTGGTGAGATTTAAGACTTAACCTTGCTATGAGATTGCATGTAAGAGGTACAATCTACTTGCCGATCCAAATAGCTTGACTAACAAGTGCAATATGTAGGTTGACTGCACACCAATATAGTGTGGAACCATCCCTGAAAAATGAATGGTATCCCAGGTTAAGGAGCATTTAAATATCTTTGAAATCATCCCTGAATATGTACTATGATTCCAAAATGTCATCCCTGAATGGTATCCCAGGTTAACGAGCATTTAAATATATTTTCTTCATGCCATTGTTCTGATTAAGTCGGATGAGTTTGATTTAGTTTGGAGTGTAAGAACTGCAACAGCCGATGAAGGATTTTATTCATCTTCAAGCACATCAGAACTACAGAGGTTACATAACAAGTGCCATCCTGTGTTTTTATTCAGGTGCTTTGATCGACAAGTCTATCTTAAAGAATAGATCACGCCAGTGAGAAAATTAGACATTTGGTGTTTTATGTTTTGTTTCTCAGCACTTTAGTTTTTGCAGTAATATTTCTGTAATTGAGTGTAGACATGATTTTAACTTAATGTCGAAGACAGCTAAGTCTTCTTGAAAGAACCATAGTACATGGCAACTTGCTGGTTGCAAAATAAATAAATGAGAATGTTGTTTTTCTGTTGCGTATGCTTTAATCAAGGAACTTATACTCTTGTTCTCTGTTCTGGTCTATGTACATAGCCTGGGTCAACTATGGATGGTTCTTTCGAGTCTGCACCCCCCCCCCCCCCCCCCCCCCCTCTCATAAGTATACTTGTAGTTATGTATGGAATATGTTGCCGCTGCATAGCATTGCTTGTTGTTTAGCCGATCATAAGCATAATGCTTCATGTACCTTTATCAATGTATAACTCCGTGTGAGCTCTGTCAATGTGTACGGATACGACCATTCGCTTTTATGTTTATCAATGCAGAGCTGCTTCTGAGTGTTGACGGTGTGCAGAGATATTATTATTCAGTCTAGCCAATTTTTTAACATTAAGGTGTGATTCATACTCAATCACTGCTGCCAATGATGTAGCGTTTGCAAGTCTGCATCCCCTTTTTTCTTCTTATTAGTAGTATTATACTCCAAATGGTGTACAACTTAAGCCAATTGTCTTTTCCAGTTTGGTTTTAAAGCTTCACGTTCTCTAAAAGAAGTTCTCATACTGTTTTTTTCTACTCTACCAATTTAATAAGCCAAGCAAATATTATCTTTTTTCATATACAATTAGTACAAGTCAAAAGGCGGAACGCATCATTTTAACTTATTGTAACAATGTTTAAGAAGTTCAATTGTTCCAAGAGAAAATTGAAAATTGTTCACACATATAATCATCTATTTTATGTTTGTGATTTATGATCAACCAAAATGCTCCGAATTTTCTAAAGCATCATCAATGATATCTATTTATTTAAAGATAAGTAATGGAAATTATCCCGACAATTGCGTCCTCATGAAGAAAATTATCCCGTGCATGATCTTGAACTTTCTGCGGTTATCTATGCCTTGAAGCTATGGCGACATTACCTTCTCGGTAACCGTTGCGAGATATACACGGATCACCAAAGCTTGAAGTATTTATATACTCAACCAGATCTGAACCTTCGTCAACAAAGATGGCTCGAAACAATTGCCGATTATGATATGAATATTTCTTATACCCCCGGCAAGGCTAATGTAATGGCCGATGCTTTGAGTCGCAAGTCCTATAGCAACAATCTTATGGTTCAAGAAACACAACCTCTTCTCCATGAAGAGCTTTGCAAATTGAACCTCCATATTATTCCACAGGGTTATCTCAATACCCTGGTTGTCGAACCAGATTTAGAACACGGCATTAAGGTTATGCAAAGGTATGACACTGAAGTTGAAAAGATCAAGCGATACCTCGAGAAAGGAAAGCCGTCGGAATTCCATCTTGATGCAGATGGGATCCTATTTTTCCAACACCGTCTCTTCGTACCCAAGTTCAAGAATGAGAGGGAAAACGTTATGAAGGAAGCTCATGACACTCCCTTGTCTATTCACCCTGGTAGCACAAAGATGTACCGTGACATTTGTCAAAGATTCTGGTGGCCTAATATGAAGCGAGACATTGCTCGTTATGTTTCTGAGTGTGACATTTGCCGTCGCATTAAAGTAGAACATCAAAGGCCTGCTGGAACTCTGCAACCCCTGGAAATTCCTGAATGGAAATGGGACAAGGTCCAAATGGATTTCATTACTGGTTTTTCCATATCTCAGAAGGGTCATGATCTCTATTTTTGTCGTCATTGACCGATTCTCCAAGGTTGCTCACTTTCTGCCTGTTAAAGAGACAATCACTGCTAGCCAGTTAAGACTTGTATGTTTCCCGATTGTGTCACTCCACGGTGTTCCGTTGGAGATCAGTTCTGATCGTGGCAGCCTCTTCACCTCCAGATTCTGGAATAGTTTCCAAGAAGCTATGGGAACTCACCTGTCTTTTAGCACCGCTTTTCACCCTCAGTCACAGGGTCAAGTTGAACGAGTTAATCAAGTGCTCGAAGATTGCTTCGGCTTGCGTCATCTCCTTCGGTAAGAAATGGGAGGAATCTCTCCCGTATGCCGAATTCTCTTACAACAATAGCTTCAAGCTAGTCTGAATGGCACCGTTTGAAGTTCTAATCGGTCGTAAGTGTCGAACCCCTCTGAATTGGTCAGAAACTGGGGAACGCTCATTCGTCGGACCGGACATTATTCGGCAAGCTGAAGAACAAGTCCGCATTGTTCGTGAACTTTGAAAGCTGCTCAGTCTCGTCAGAAGAGCAACTATGACCGAAAGCACCAGGAAATAGTCATCAACCTGGCGAGCAAGCTTACCTCCGCGTCACTCCGTTGAAAGGCACTCATCGGTTCGGAATCAAAGGCAAGTTAGCCCTCGCTACATTGGCCCGTTCCGTATCTTGCCCGTCGAGGAAAGTGGCATATCGTTGCAATTGCCGCCAAACCTTTCTCAAGTACATGACGTCTTTCATGTATCCCAACTCCGCCGCTGCTTCAAGGATCCTATTCGAGCTGTGGATCATGAAGTGCTTGAATTACGGGAAGATCTGTCATATCCAGAATATCCCATCCGTATTCTTGATCAAGCTGAACGTCGAACACGTCGAAAGTCAATCAAATTCCTCAGGTTCAGTGGTCAAATCATTCTGAAGATGAGCCACTTGGGAACGCGAGGATCGTCTTCGCGAAAATACCCCTCTTTCTTTCAGTCTTCCTTTAATTCTCGGACGAGAATTCTTAATAATGAGGAGAGTTGTAACACCCCCGTGATTAGCAACAGTAATCACTTTTGATAATGACATGTTAGCATGATCAACATGCATATCATCATTAGCATCACATTGCATTTCACTCCTAAGTCAAATTCAAGTTTAAATGAAATTGGAATATGAAAGTTGTCCAACATAGAAGCTAAATGTCAGATAAATAACAAATATTCCAGAGGCTATTCTAAAATTGAAACCACATCATTGGAATTGGATAGTGACTTGACAACCTCAAACAGTGGATGAAGATAATATTTAATAACCATTTATTAATCTGAAATAAATATGGAATTATGTTTTGTCCAACTAATTTTAGGTGTTAGGAATAATGCACTGGTATTTATGAACTAGGTCTCATGTTTACAAAACTCAAATGGTGACCTGACTATTACTAAACAGAGAAAAGAAAATAGAAAAGGAAAAAAGAAACAAAAAGGATAAAGGAGCAACCCCCCCCCCCCACGGCCCACTGGCCCGAAGCCCAGCCGGCCGGCCCACCTGCGTCGCCCCTGGCCTATAAGGCCCCCCGGCCAAACCCTAGCCCCACCCGACACCCCACTCCCCCCCCCTCCCCACTCGTTCGCCCCCCCCCCGATCCAGAAACTGGATCGGGCCGACGCCGCGACGCCGCCCCGCTCCCGCGCCGATCGGTCCAGCGCCGCGCCGCGCACAACAACCGCGGCACAGCCGCCCACACCGACGCCGTCCCGTCCTCTCCTCTTCCCCGACCAGCCGCCTAGCGCTCGGCGCCCCCCCCATCTGGATCGGGATCCCCCGATCCCGTCCGCCCCGCTGTCGTGCCTCGCTGCCGTTCGCCGGGTCGCACGCCACCTCGCCGGCGCCGCCTCCCCGCCGGACTGCGTCGTCCTTGTCCCCTCCTCGAGCCGCTTCTCCGAGCCACGCCGCCCGTTCCCCTGCTGCGTGGGTGAGGAACCCACTCGACCCGCCCCCTTCTCCGCCCGGTCACCGCGGCCGAGCCACGCTCGCCCATCCCTGGACCACGCGCGCACGCACTCGGCCACGCCGGGCCTCGCACACGCGCGCGCGTGCCCTGCCTCGCTACTGCTCGCGGACCTTGCCCCGCTTCGCCCCGCCGTGCCCGCTGTGCCGCGCCGCCTCTCGCTGCTGCTCCGGCCACCCCGCTGCCGCTGCTACTCTGCTCCGCCGTGCTCCGGCCCCGGCCGCGCCCAGCGCCCGCTCGCCCCCTGCCACGCTCACCGCGCCCGCCTGGGCCGCTCGCCCGTGCCCCGGGTTCGCCCGACGGGGCGCCGCGCCCGCACGCCTGTGGCCCCCCTGGGCCACTGCCCAGTGGGGCCCGAACCCCTGTGACGCTGACGAATGGGGCCCACGGCCCAGAAACGATTTTAAGAAAATAAAAATAAAAATAAATAAAATAATTAATTAGTTAATTAGTTAGGTTAATTAACCCTAATCAGACTAATTTAATTAATTAATTAGTTTAGTTAATTGTTAATTAGTTAATTAAACCTAATTAACCTAACAGCCTATGACAGGTGGGACCCACCCTATCAGGTGGCTGCTGACGTCAGCATGATGTCATGCTGACGTCATCTATCACTGTTTCGGATAATGTTGAATTAAATAATTAATTAAATTTCAGAAGTTAATAAAAACTTTAGAAAATCATATCTTTTAAACCGTAACTCCGATCAAAATATTTTATACATGAAACTTGCTCAGAACGACGATACGAACCCGGATACGCCCTCCGTATTCCCGTAAGACGCCCGCAGCTATAAGAACATTGAACTTTTAGACCGATTTCAGTAAATGAATAGTGCCCAACTTTAATTAAATAAATCCGAATAAATTCCTAAATTAACTAAATCATTTAGTTAGGCAGTAGAACACCCCGGCATATCATTTAGGCATGTCATACATATTGTTTGCATTATTGCCGTGAAATTTATTGTTTCTCTCCCCCTCCTTCTCTCTCGATAGACGCTGAGACCGACGGCGCTGCACCTGGATACGACTACACTACCGACGAGCAGCCCGTTGACGATCTTCCCCTCTTGCCAGAGCAACCAGGCAAGCCCCCCCCCCCTTGAGCATTCCAGATATCGCCCACTCTATTCTCCTGCTTGCATTAGAATTTCGCTACTGTTAATGTATGCTCCTATTCTGATGCATAGCCTGCTGTTGTAACCTGTTCATTGCTCCCTTACCTGCCTATGATAAACTGTTTAGTATAGGTTGGTATGAACCATCTGTGACCCCACCACCTTACTTTGTCGCCCCTGCTTGTTCATCGACGACTCGATCAACGTGATCGTCGATCAGAGACAGACGCCTCACTTCACACCCCCCTTAGTTGTACGACTCTGCGTAGTAACTATCGAGTGCCGAGGGTGATACCTCGTAACGCACTCACGATGAATACTCTGCAGTATAGCTGTTCGGTCGTGGTCATCGAGGGTGATTCCTCCTTCTCCATGTCCGATACGACTCTGTCGTGCAACCCCTCAGTGTGAACCTCGAGGGTGATACCTCTTACGTTCACCCTGATGATTATGACCACACGGTTACTTGACCTTTTTCACAGGCGGGTCCACCCTGGTGGGTACCCGCTGGGGGTCTATGATTTCGGGTGTGCCGGAAGGGCACTCGAGTGTGACATTGTGGCGGAGCATCAGAGACTCTGATTGTCTCCGCTTGATACTAATTGAGCCTATTGGATTTGGGTGTGTGATCTGAGTGGGTCGACGTGCCCTATACGCACTACCACCACGCGGGATTATGGTTATGGGGCCCTCTGCGATGTACGTTTCTCCGAAAGCTTATCAGACGTCACGATTCACCGTGCGGGCTGATCGTCGGGATTGGGCTGGATACTTCACTGGCAAGTTCAGTGTCGCGCCTGCACCCCGGCCAGCCACGCAACGCGCAGGGTGCCCAGGGCGATGGCCCGAGACCCCTGGGTGCATAGGTTAGTCCGGCGTGCTGACCTCTCTGCTGAGCCTAGGTAGAGCGCTGCTTCGTGTTGATCTTCCGGGGACGGGCATTACCCAGCAAGTATGTCCGGCCAGAGTTGATCGAGCGTGTTGGGTAACAGTAGTGCACCCCTGCAGGGATGAATCTTCTATCGATAGCCGGTCCTACGGTAAAGGACGCTCAGTTTGTGTATCCCGATCTACTACTTAAACTGGATACTTGTTACTTAATTGAAGCTTCGGGATTACTTTCTCGCTGGGAGTCGAGGAAGGATCTTTGAGCTGTACTTCAACATGTTTGCTAAATAAAATGCTATTCTACTCTCTTCTACTGCTGCAAGATGATGGCTTTGAGAAGATGTTTGAAGATGCTAGTCTTCGATAGGACTAGGCCTTTCTCTCTATTCTGGCATTTCTGCAGCCCAGTCCACATATACAGCCTCTTCTCCATTGATAATGTTGCATATGTAGTATAGATCCTTGCTTGCTGAGTACTTCGAATGAGTACTCACGGTTGCTTTATTTTCTCTTTTCCCCCATATACCCCCACCTTGATGATACACCAGACGATGGAGTCCAGGAGCCAGACGCCACCACCGGAGCCTACTACCAGGCGGGTCCAGAGGGCACGTACTACTGGATCGAGCCAGCTGACCAGGAGTAGGATCGGAGGCTCCCAGGCAGGAGGCCAACGCCTTTCGATCTAGTGTCGCTGTTTGTGCTAGCCTTCTTAAGGCAGAACTTGTCTAACTATGTCTGTACCCAGATATTATTTGTATGACTGACTTATGTATTCGGATCTTCGGATCCCTGGTCTGTAATATTGTGGACCTCCGTTTATTTGTGTTTAGAGTTGTGTTGTGATATCTTCCCGTGAGTCCCTGGGCTTGATCGTACACGTTTGCGTGTATGACTAGTGTACGATTGAACCGGGGGCGTCACAAGTTGGTATCAGAGCCGACTGCCTGTAGGAAGCCCCCCTCCAAATTCCTTGGCCGAAGTTGAGTCTAGAAACCGAAAAACTAAATTACTAACTTGGCTGTGTGGCTTACGGGCCCACGTCGCCAACTGGGTGGTATTAGGATCTTTTATTCCTCGTCTATACTCTGGGACTCTAATATCTCTTCCATTCGGGTTAAATAAATTTTACTAACGCCGACACTTAGGATCTCGTAAATCCCGTCTACCCGGAGAGCTGGATATCTGTGCGATTTCCCTGTCATTGATCTGATTAGTCTGATAATCATTTTCCTTTCCATTGTTTTGTTTAACCTTTCTCTCCGAGTTGAGTTAAACTTCTCATTGTCATTTGACAAATCTGAATTTCCTCTGTTTCAGATGGACCGTTTGTTTCCACCGCGTCCTACGATACAGCTTGTGCTTCGCACTTGGGCTCGTAATACCCCTGGGTTTCCAGCTGTCCTGATCGCTCTCATGACCAGACTTGGCTACCGCTGGTACCCTGAGTACATGGTTTACGAGGATTACCGCGAGTTTAATCAGGAACAGTACTATGCTGAAGTTCGGATTTATGATCAGCAGAACAACTCAGACACCGAGTTACACCTTTTTCACGGATTAGGCGTGACGATTGAGATGGCAGTACATGATGCCGCCTACTCTGCTGTCGCACGTCTTCGAGGACAGTTCAGTGATATCTTGGATGACTCTGAGTTCCGATACATTCCGTATGCCCCTGCTGGAGATGCTACCGGATACTACACAGCTATCTGTGCCCCGTACGAGCCTCGCCGATATGACCACCGCGTTCTGATTCAGTGCACTCAGGCTCTGGATCGCACTGTTCAGGCTCTTGCCGTCGAGTTGGTTGCCACTCGAGCACGTCTCTATGATGCTATGACGCAGTTGATGCCCGCTGTTCGTGCAGGGATACATCCGGAGCACATCCTTTACCCGCGCAGGACTCAGATGTATGCTGGTATTGACTGGCCTGCTGTTGGAGGTCACACACCTACACGTGGACCTCTTCTTACAGTTCGAGACCGGGTTCTGCATCAGAGTGCACATGGAGCACAGGATCCTTCCGCGACGAATATTCGTCGTCCGCACTCGCAGTTACCCCGTTACAGTGGTTTTCTCCGACGTTGATGTAGCCTTTGCTATGTCTCGTTGTGTACTTCCTTACCGCGTGCCTGCGCGCCGCCTAGTATGTCTAGCTTTTAATTTGCGCTGTTATGCTGTCCGCATGTACCCGACTTTGTGTATGGATCTGTATGTCTTAATCGACTACTGTTATGTATCTATTACACTGCTTAAGGTATTGTCGTGTTACATCATACTTGTCGCTAAACACTCGCAATTGCTTTTACTAAACTACCCCCTGTTGATACGTAGCAGGATGGTTAGACCAGGTGGTCGTGGTCGTGCCCCTGAACGTCCACCACCGCCAGACTATATGGCGGCTATGATGCAACAGTTTGAGCTTAACCGCCAGTTCATGGTTGGAATCATGGCTCAGTTTCCGCATCAGAACAACCAGAACCAGAACCCAGCTTCAATAACTTTGACAGAGTTTACGCGACTCAACCCAACGCAGTTTCGCAACTCTGACAAGCCACTGGATGCTGATGACTGGCTCCGCGACATCACTCACGAGATGGAGTCTGCTAATGCCGCCCCCGCCAACTTTGTCACCTTCGCGGCCTTTTTCTTAAAGGGCCCCGCTGCTCAATGGTGGGACACACACAAGCGTACTCTGCCTGTTGGAACAGTCATCACCTGGTATGAGTTCCAGGCTGCTTTCCGTACATGTTACATCCCTCAAGCAATTATGGAACGCATGAAGACCCAGTTCCGTAACCTCACCCAGGGCAATAAAACCGTCGAAGCTTATCAGCGGGAATTTCTTGATCTCTCCCGCTATGCTGAAGAAGACATCGCCACAGATGCTCGCAGACAGGAGAAGTTCCGTAATGGACTACACCCTGACCTCAAGCTTGCACTAGCTGCTCAAGACATCAATGACTTCTCAACTCTAGTGAACAAGGCTATTCTCGTTGAGACCGCTCAGATGGAACACAAGGACTCGCAGAAGCGCTATCGTGATGCTGGGTCATCTTCGGGCTCAGCACCGAAGCGTAGAGTTTGGATTCCCAACAACGCGTTCCGTCCCAATACCTCTGCGCCAAAGAACAATGCTGCACCACGTCTGCCTCCTCCACCACCGAGGCCGTCAAAGGCTCAAGCTATTCAGAACAATGCCCCTCTTCGTCCTGAAGATGGTTTGTGTTTCAAGTGCCGCAAACCAGGCCACCAGGCTAAAGACTGCCGCCAGACTCAGAATCAGTTAGATTTTCCTCGTGCTGGCCGTGGATATGGCCGTGGCAACAATCAGACCCGCAACTATAATACTGGGTCTGCTTCACGTGGTCGTGGTCAAGCTTACAACATTGACATTGAAGAAGTCCAGGATCAACCTGCTACTGTGATGGGTACCCTTCTTGTTAACTCAGTACCTGCTTCTGTATTATTTGATTCAGGAGCATCGCATTCATTCATGTCTGAAGCATTTGCATTATCTCATGACATTGCATTCGAAAAGATGAACCTGCCAATAGTTGTCCGTACCCCTGGAGGCCAATGTCAAACCACTATGATGGCACATAATGTCCCTGTTGAAATCGAGGAATTTGAATTCCTAGCTTCCCCTATTATCCTGAAGTCTTCCACCATAGACCTCATACTCGGAATGGATTGGTTGAAAGCTCACATTGCTTCGATCAATTGTGCCACTAAAATTATCCAACTTCTTCACCCCTCCGATGAGATAGTGAATTACACTGCCCGAATTACTCGAGACGCTGAAGCTGAGATATATGTTATGAATGCTTTGAACGCCTCACCTCTGGAAGGGATCGAGAACGTACCTGTCGTTCGAGATTTTCCAAACGTCTTTCCAGAAGAACTTCCAGGAATGCCCCCGGCTAGAGCTGTCGAGTTCGTCATCGACTTGAAGCCTGGCACCGTCCCTATTGCCAAGCGACCTTATAAGATGCCTCCGCATCATCTACTCGAGCTTAAGGAAGAAATCGACAAGTCGCTTAAAAGTGGTTTCATCCGCCCCAGTTCCTCTGCTTGGGGAGCACCTTCACTCTTCGTTAAGAAGAAGGATGGAACTAACCGTTTGGTTCAGGATTATCGGCCCATTAACCAAGCCACAATCCAGAATAAATACCCACTGCCCCGGATCAATGATCTTTATGATCAACTCGCTGGATCATCGGTGTTCTCCAAACTCGACCTGAGGTTGGGTTATCACCAGATCCGTGTCCGTGAAGAGGACATTCCCAAGACTGCATTCGTCACTCGTTATGGCTCCTATGAATACACCGTCATGTCATTTGGCCTAACGAATGCCCCAGCTACGTTCTCCCGCCTGATGAATTATATATTCATGGATTACCTCGACAAATTCGTCGTGGTATATCTAGATGATATTCTGGTCTATTCTAAGAATAAAGAGGAACATGCTGAACATCTCTGCCTTGTTCTAGAAAGGCTCCGAGAACACCAGTTGTATGCCAAGTATTCCAAATGCGAATTTTGGCTTCCTGAAGTAACTTACCTTGGACATGTGATTTCCAAGGATGGGATTGCTGTTAACCCCGAACGAGTTCAGGCTATTCTCGACTGGACTCCCCCAAAGGATGTTAAGCAAGTCAGAAGTTTTCTCGGACTCGCTAGTTATTGCCGTCGATTCGTTGAGAACTTTTCCAAGATTGCAAAACCATTGACAAATCTGCTTCACAAAGGTGTTAAATTTGAGTGGACAGAAAAATGTCAAGAAAGCTTTCAGACACTAAAAGATAAATTGACATCTGCCCCAGTACTAGCACCCCCGGATTCCCAAAAGGATTTCGTGATATACTGTGATGCATCTCGTCAAGGATTAGGCTGTGTCCTAATGCAAGAGCGCAAAGTGATTGCTTATGCCTCCCATTGCGTCCTCATGAAGAAAATTATCCCGTGCATGATCTTGAACTTTCTGCGGTTATCTATGCCTTGAAGCTATGGCGACATTACCTTCTCGTAACCGTTGCGAGATATACACGGATCACCAAAGCTTGAAGTATTTATATACTCAACCAGATCTGAACCTTCGTCAACAAAGATGGCTCGAAACAATTGCCGATTATGATATGAATATTTCTTATACCCCCGGCAGGCTAATGTAATGGCCGATGCTTTGAGTCGCAAGTCCTATAGCAACAATCTTATGGTTCAAGAAACACAACCTCTCTCCATGAAGAGCTTTGCAAATTGAACCTCATATGTTCCACAGGGTTATCTCAATACCCTGGTTGTCGAACCAGATTTAGAACACGGCATTAAGGTTATGCAAAGGTATGAACTGAAGTTGAAAAGATCAGCGATACCTCGAGAAAGGAAAGCCGTCGGAATTCCATCTTGATGCAGATGGGATCCTATTTTTCCAACGTCTCTTCGTACCCAAGTTCAAGAATGAGAGGGAAAACGTTATGAAGGAAGCTCATGACACTCCCTTGTCTATTCACCCTGGTAGCACAAAGATGTACCATGACATTTGTCAAAGATTCTGGTGGCCTAATATGAAGCGAGACATTGCTCGTTATGTTTCTGAGTGTGACATTTGCCGTCGCATTAAAGTAGAACATCAAAGGCTGCTGGAACTCTGCAACCCCTGGAAATTCTGAATGGAAATGGGCAAGGTCCAAATGGATTTCATTACTGGTTTTCCCAGATCTCAGAAGGGTCATGATGCTATTTTTGTGTCATGACCGATTCTCCAAGGTTGCTCACTTTCGCCGTTAAAGAGACAATCACTGCTAGCCAGTTAGCAGACTTGTATGTTTCCGGATTGTGTCACTCCACGGTGTTCCGTTGGAGATCAGTTTGATCGTGGCAGCCTCTTCACCTCCAGATTCTGGAATAGTTTCCAAGAAGCTAGGGAAAATCACCTGTCTTTTAGCACCGTTTTCACCCTCAGTCACAGGGTCAAGTTGAACGAGTTAATCAAGTGCTCGAAGATATGCTTCGAGCTTGCGTCATCTCCTTCGGTAAGAAATGGGAGGAATCTCTCCCGTATGCCGAATTCTTTACACAATAGCTATCAAGCTAGTCTGAAGATGGCACCGTTTGAAGTTCTATACGGTCGTAAGTGTCGAACCCCTTGAATTGGTCAGAAACTGGGGAACGCTCACTCGTCGGACCGGACATTATTCGGCAAGCTGAAGAACAAGTCCGCATTGTCGTGAACATTTGAAAGCTGCTCCGTCTCGTCAGAAGAGCAACTATGACCGAAAGCACCAGGAAATAGTCTATCAACCTGGCGGCAAGCTTACCTCCGCGTCACTCCGTTGAAAGGCACTCATCGGTCGGAATCAAAGGCAAGTTAGCCCCTCGCTACATTGGCCCGTTCCGTATTCTTGCCGTCGAGGAGAAGTGGCATATCAGTTGCAATTGCCGCCAAACCTTTCTCAAGTACATGAGTTTCATGTATCCCAACTCCGCCGCTGCTTCAAGGATCCTATTAGAGCTGTGGATCATGAAGTGCTTGAATTACGGGAAGATCTGTCATATCCAGAATATCCCATCCGTATTCTTGATCAAGCTGAACGTCGAACACGTCGAAAGTCAATCAAATTCCTCAAGTTCAGTGGTCAAATCATTCTGAAGATGAAGCCACTTGGGAACGCGAGGATCGTCTCGCGAAGAATACCCCTCTTTCTTCAGTCTCCTCTTATTCTCGGGACGAGAATTCTTAATAGATGAGGAGAGTTGTAAACACCCCGGTGATTAGCAACAGTAATCACTTTTGATAAGACATGTTAGCATGATCAACAGTGCATATACATCATTAGCATCACATTGCATTTCAACTCCTAAGTCAAATTCAAGTTTAAATGAAAGTGGAATATGAAAGTTGTCAACATAAGCTAAATGTCAGATAAATAACAATATTCCAGAGGCATTCTAAAATTGAAACCAACATCATTGGAATGATAAGTGACTTGAACAAACCTCAAACAGTGGATGAAGATAATATTTAATAACCATTTATTAAATCTGAAATAAATAGGAATTATGTTTGTCCAAACTAATTTAGTGTGTTAGGGAATAATGCACATGGTATTTATGAACTAGGTTCATGTTTACAAAACTCAAATGTGACCTGACTATTACTAAACAGAGAAAAGAAAAAAAAGAAAAGGAAAAGAAACAAAAAAGGATAAAGGAGCAACCCCCCCCCCACGGCCCAACTGGGCCGAAGCCCAGGCGGCGGCCCCCACCTGCGTCGCCACCCCTGGCCTATAAGGCCCCCCGGCCACAACCCTAGCCCCACCGCCACCCCACTCCCCCCTCCCCACTCGTTCGCCCCCCCCCCCCCCGATCCAGAAACTGGATCGGGCCGAAGCCGCGACGCCGCCCCGCTCCGGCGATCTGGCCAGCCCGCGACGCCGCCGCCACCACCGACGCCGCCCCGTCCTCTCCTTTCCCCGGACCAGCCGCCTAGAGCTCGGCGCCCCCCCATCTGGATCGGGATCCCCCGATCCCTTCCGCCCCGCTGCCGTGCCTGCTGCCGTGCGCGGGTCGCACGCCACCTCGCCGGCGCCGCATCCCCGCCGGACTGCGTCGTCCTCGTCCCCTCCTCGAGACGCTTCTCGAGCCACGCCGCCTGTTCCCTGTTGCGTGGGTGAGGAACCCACTCGACCCGCCCTTCTCCGCCCGGTCACCGGGCCGAGCCAGCTCGCCCATCCCTGGACCACGCGAGCACGCACCGGCCACGCCGCGGGCTCGCAACGCGCGCGCGTGCCCGCCTCGCTACTGCTCGCGGCCTTGCCCCGCTTCGCCCCGCCGTGCCCGCTGTGCCGCGCCGCCTCTCGCGGCTGCTCCGGCCACCCCCGCTGCCGCTGCTACTCTGCTCCGCCGCGCTCCGGCACCGGCCCGCCCCAGCGCCCGCTCGCCCCCTGCCGCGTCACGCGCCCCGCTGCGGCGCTTGCCCGTGCCCGGTGGTCGCCCGACGGGGCGCCGCCGCCGCACGCCTGTTGGCCCCCCTGGGCCATGCCCAGTGGGGCCCGAACCCTGTGACGCTGACGAATGGGGCCCACGGCCCAAAAACGATTTTAAGAAAAATAAAAATAAAAATAAAATAAAATAATTAATTAGTTAATTAGTTAGGTTAATTAACCCTAATCAGACTCAATTTAATTAATATTAGTTAGTTAATTGTAATTAGTTAATTAAACCTAATTAACCTAACAGCCTATGACAGGTGGGACCCACCCTGTCAGTGGCTGCTGACGTCAGCATGATGTCATGCTGACGTCATCAATCACTGTTTGGATAATGTTGAATTAAATAATTAAAAATCTTAGAAGTTAATAAAAACTTTAGAAAATCATATCTTTAAACCGTAACCCGATCAAAATATTTTATACATGAAATTGTCAGAACGACGATACGAACCCGGATACGCCCTCGTATTCCCGTCAGACGCCCCGCAGCTATAAGAACATTGAACTTTAGACCGATTTCAGTAAATGAATAGTGCCAACTTTAATTAAATAAATCCGAATAAAATTCCTAAATTAACTAAATCATTTAGTTGGCAGTAGAACACCCCGGCATACATTTAGGCATGTCATACATATTGTTTGAGATTTGCCGTGAAATATTGTTTCTCTCCCCCTCCTCTCTCTCGATAGACGCTGAGACCGAGGCGTGCAACCTGGATACGACTACACTACGACGAGCAGCCGTTGACGATCTTCCCCTTTGCCAGAGCAAACCAGGCAAGCCCCCCCCCTTGAGATTCCGATATCGCCCACTTATTTCCTGCTTGCATTAGAATTTCGCTACTGTTAATGTATGCTCCTATTCTGATGCATAGCCTGCTGTTGTACCTGTTCATTGCTACCTACCTGCCTATGATAAACTGTTTAGTATAGGTTGGTATGAACATCGTGACCCACCACCTTACTTGTCGCCCTGCTTGTCATCGACGACTCGATCAACGTGATCGTCGATCAGAGACAGACGCCTCACTTCACACCCCCCTTAGTTGTACGACCTGGTAGTAACTATCGAGTGCAGAGGGTGATACCTCGTAACGCAATCACGATGAATACTCTGCAGTTTAGCGTTCGGTCGTGGTAATCGAGGGTGATTCCCCTTCCCATGTCGATACGACTCTGTCGGCAAACCCTCAGTGTGAACCTCGAGGGTGATACCTCTTACGTTCACCCTGATGATTATGACCACACGTTACTTGACCTTTTTCACAGGAGGGTCCACCCGGTGGGGTACCCGCTGGGGGTCTATGATTCGGGTGTGCCGGAAGGGCACTCGAGTGTGACATTTTGGCGGAGCATCAGAGACTTGATTGTTCGCTTGATAATAATTGAGGCTATTGGATTCGGGTGTGTGATCTGAGTGGGTCGACGTGCCCTATACGCACTACCACCACGCGAGATAGGTTATGGGGCCTCTGCGTGTACGTTTCTCCGAAAGCTTCTCAGACGTCACGATTCACCGTGCGGCTGATCGTCGGGATGGGGCTGGATACTTACACTGGCGAGTTCAGTGTCGCGCCTGCACCCCGGCCAGCCACGCAACGCGCAGGGTGCACAGGGCGATGTCCCGAGACCCCTGGGGATAGGGTTAGTCCGGGTGTGCGACTCTCTGCTGAGCCTAGGTAGAGCGCTGTTCGTGTGATCTTCCGAGGACGGGCATTACCCAGCAAGTATGTCCGGCCAGAGTTGATCGAGCGTGTTGGGTAACAGTAGTGCACCCCTGCGGGATGAATCTTCTACGATAGCGGTCCTACGGTAAAGGACGTCAGTTTGTGCTATCCCGCTCTAACACTTAAAACTGGATACTTGTTACTTAATTGAAGCTCGGGATTACTTCTCGCTAAACAATTGCCGATTATGATATGAATATTTCTTATACCCCCGGCAAGGCTAATGTAATGGCCGATGCTTTGAGTCGCAAGTCCTATAGCAACAATCTTATGGTTCAAGAAACACAACCTCTTCTCCATGAAGAGCTTTGCAAATTGAACCTCCATATTGTTCCACAGGGTTATCTCAATACCCTGGTTGTCGAACCAGATTTAGAACACGGCATTAAGGTTATGCAAAGGTATGACACTGAAGTTGAAAAGATCAAGCGATACCTCGAGAAAGGAAAGCCGTCGGAATTCCATCTTGATGCAGATGGGATCCTATTTTTCCAACACCGTCTCTTCGTACCCAAGTTCAAGAATGAGAGGGAAAACGTTATGAAGGAAGCTCATGACACTCCCTTGTCTATTCACCCTGGTAGCACAAAGATGTACCATGACATTTGTCAAAGATTCTGGTGGCCTAATATGAAGCGAGACATTGCTCGTTATGTTTCTGAGTGTGACATTTGCCGTCGCATTAAAGTAGAACATCAAAGGCCTGCTGGAACTCTGCAACCCCTGGAAATTCCTGAATGGAAATGGGACAAGGTCCAAATGGATTTCATTACTGGTTTTCCCAGATCTCAGAAGGGTCATGATGCTATTTTTGTCGTCATTGACCGATTCTCCAAGGTTGCTCACTTTCTGCCTGTTAAAGAGACAATCACTGCTAGCCAGTTAGCAGACTTGTATGTTTCCCGGATTGTGTCACTCCACGGTGTTCCGTTGGAGATCAGTTCTGATCGTGGCAGCCTCTTCACCTCCAGATTCTGGAATAGTTTCCAAGAAGCTATGGGAACTCACCTGTCTTTTAGCACCGCTTTTCACCCTCAGTCACAGGGTCAAGTTGAACGAGTTAATCAAGTGCTCGAAGATTGCTGCGAGCTTGCGTCATCTCCTTCGGTTAGAAATGGGAGGAATCTCTCCCGTTATGCCGAATTCTCTACAACAATAGCTATCAAGCTAGTCTGAAGATGGCACCGTTTGAAGTTCTATACGGTCGTAAGTGTCGAACCTCTGAATTGGTCAGAAACTGGGGAACGCTCACTCGTCGGACGGACATTATTGGCAGATGAAGAACAAGTCCGCATTGTCGTGAACATTTGAAAGCTGCCAGTCTCGTCAGAAGAGCAACTATGACCGAAAGCACCAGGAAATAGTCTATCAACCTGGCGAGCAAGCTTACCTCCGCGTCACTCGTTTGAAAGGCACTCATCGGTCGGAATCAAAGCAAGTTAGCCCCTCGCTACATTGGCGTTCCGTATTCTTGCCCGTCGAGGAGAAGTGGCATTCAGTTGCAATTGCCGCCAAACCTTTCTCAAGTACATGAAGTCTTTCATGTATCCAACTCCGCCGCTGCTTCAAGGATCCTATTCGAGTGTGGATCATGAAGTGCTTGAATTACGGGAAGATCTGTCATATCAGAATATCCCATCGTATTCTTGATCAAGCTGAACGTCGAACAGTCGAAAGTCAATCAAATTCCTCAAGGTTCAGTGGTCAAATCATTCTGAAGATGAAGCCACTTGGGAACGCGAGGATCGTCTTCGCGAAGAATACCCCTCTTTTTTCAGTCTTCCTCTAATTTCGGGACGAGAATTCTTAATAGATGAGGAGAGTTGTAACACCCCCGGTGATTAGCAACAGTAACACTTTGATAAGACATGTTAGCATGATCAACAGTGCATAATCATCTAGCATCACATTGCATTTCAACTCCTAAGTCAATTCAAGTTTAAATGAAAGTGGAATATGAAAGTTGTCCAACATAGAAGCTAAAATGTCAGATAAATAACAATATTCCAGAGGCTATTCTAAAATTGAAACCAACATCATTGGAATTGGATAAGTGACTCTGAACAACTCAAACAGTGGATGAAGATAATATTTAATAACCATTTATTAAATCTGAAATAAATATGGAATTATGTTTGTCCAAATAATTTAGGTGTTAGGGAATAATGCACTGGTATTTATGAACTAGGTCTCATGTTTACAAAACTCAAATGGTGACCTGACTATAATAAACAGAGAAAAGAAAAAAAAAAAGAAAGGAAAAAGAAAACAAAAAAGGATAAAGGAGCAACCCCCCCCCCACGGCCCAACTGGGCCGAAGCCCAGCCGGCCGGCCCAACTGCGTCGCCCTGGCCTATAAGGCCCCCCGGCCAAACCCTAGCCCCACCGACACCCCACTCCCCCCCTCCCCACTCGTTCGCCCCCCCCCCCCGATCCAGAAACTGGATCGGGCCGGACGCGAGACGCCGCCCCGCTCCCGCGCCGATCGGCCAGCGCCGACGCCGCCGCCACACCGACGCCGCCCCGTCCTCTCCTCTTCCCCGACCAGCCGCCTAGCGCTCGGCGCCCCCCCCATCTGGATCGGGATCCCCCGATCCCGTCCGCCCCGCTGCCGTGCCTCGCTGCCGTTCGCCGGGTCGCACGCCACCTCGCCGGCGCCGCCTCCCCGCCGGACTGCGTCGTCCTCGTCCCCTCCTCGAGCCGCTTCTCCGAGCCACGCCGCCTGTTCCCCTGTTGCGTGGGTGAGGAACCCACTCGACCCGCCCCCTTCTCCGCCCGGTCACCGCGGCCGAGCCACGCTCGCCCATCCCTGGACCACGCGCGCACGCACTCGGCCACGCCGGGCCTCGCACACGCGCGCGCGTGCCCTGCCTCGCTACTGCTCGCGGACCTTGCCCCGCTTCGCCCCGCCGTGCCCGCTGTGCCGCGCCGCCTCTCGCTGCTGCTCCGGCCACCCCGCTGCCGCTGCTACTCTGCTCCGCCGCGCTCCGGCCCCGGCCGCGCCCAGCGCCCGCTCGCCCCCTGCCACGCTCACCGCGCCCGCCTGGGCCGCTTGCCCGTGCCCCGGGTTCGCCCGACGGGGCGCCGCGCCCGCACGCCTGTGGCCCCCCTGGGCCACTGCCCAGTGGGGCCCGAACCCCTGTGACGCTGACGAATGGGGCCCACGGCCCATAAACGATTTTAAGAAAATAAAAATAAAAATAAATAAAATAATTAATTAGTTAATTAGTTAGGTTAATTAACCCTAATCAGACTAATTTAATTAATTAATTAGTTTAGTTAATTGTTAATTAGTTAATTAAACCTAATTAACCTAACAGCCTATGACAGGTGGGACCCACCCTGTCAGGTGGCTGCTGACGTCAGCATGATGTCATGCTGACGTCATCAATCACTGTTTCGGATAATGTTGAATTAAATAATTAATTAAATTTCAGAAGTTAATAAAAACTTTAGAAAATCATATCTTTTAAACCGTAACTCCGATCAAAATATTTTATACATGAAACTTGCTCAGAACGACGATACGAACCCGGATACGCCCTCCGTATTCCCGTCAGACGCCCGCAGCTATAAGAACATTGAACTTTTAGACCGATTTCAGTAAATGAATAGTGCCCAACTTTAATTAAATAAATCCGAATAAATTCCTAAATTAACTAAATCATTTAGTTAGGCAGTAGAACACCCCGGCATATCATTTAGGCATGTCATACATATTGTTTGCATTATTGCCGTGAAATTTATTGTTTCTCTCCCCCTCCTTCTCTCTCGATAGACGCTGAGACCGACGGCGCTGCACCTGGATACGACTACACTACCGACGAGCAGCCCGTTGACGATCTTCCCCTCTTGCCAGAGCAACCAGGCAAGCCCCCCCCTTGAGCATTCCAGATATCGCCCACTCTATTCTCCTGCTTGCATTAGAATTTCGCTACTGTTAATGTATGCTCCTATTCTGATGCATAGCCTGCTGTTGTAACCTGTTCATTGCTACCTTACCTGCCTATGATAAACTGTTTAGTATAGGTTGGTATGAACCATCTGTGACCCCACCACCTTACTTTGTCGCCCCTGCTTGTTCATCGACGACTCGATCAACGTGATCGTCGATCAGAGACAGACGCCTCACTTCACACCCCCCTTAGTTGTACGACTCTGCGTAGTAACTATCGAGTGCCGAGGGTGATACCTCGTAACGCACTCACGATGAATACTCTGCAGTATAGCTGTTCGGTCGTGGTCATCGAGGGTGATTCCTCCTTCTCCATGTCCGATACGACTCTGTCGTGCAACCCCTCAGTGTGAACCTCGAGGGTGATACCTCTTACGTTCACCCTGATGATTATGACCACACGGTTACTTGACCTTTTTCACAGGCGGGTCCACCCTGGTGGGTACCCGCTGGGGGTCTATGATTTCGGGTGTGCCGGAAGGGCACTCGAGTGTGACATTGTGGCGGAGCATCAGAGACTCTGATTGTCTCCGCTTGATACTAATTGAGCCTATTGGATTCGGGTGTGTGATCTGAGTGGGTCGACGTGCCCTATACGCACTACCACCACGCGAGATAATGGTTATGGGGCCCTCTGCGATGTACGTTTCTCCGAAAGCTTATCAGACGTCACGATTCACCGTGCGGGCTGATCGTCGGGATTGGGCTGGATACTTCACTGGCGAGTTCAGTGTCGCGCCTGCACCCCGGCCAGCCACGCAACGCGCAGGGTGCCCAGGGCGATGTCCCGAGACCCCTGGGTGCATAGGTTAGTCCGGCGTGCTGACCTCTCTGCTGAGCCTAGGTAGAGCGCTGCTTCGTGTTGATCTTCCGAGGACGGGCATTACCCAGCAAGTATGTCCGGCCAGAGTTGATCGAGCGTGTTGGGTAACAGTAGTGCACCCCTGCAGGGATGAATCTTCTATCGATAGCCGGTCCTACGGTAAAGGACGCTCAGTTTGTGTATCCCGATCTACTACTTAAACTGGATACTTGTTACTTAATTGAAGCTTCGGGATTACTTTCTCGCTGGGAGTCGAGGAAGGATCTTTGAGCTGTACTTCAACATGTTTGCTAAATAAAATGCTATTCTACTCTCTTCTACTGCTGCAAGATGATGGCTTTGAGAAGATGTTTGAAGATGCTAGTCTTCGATAGGACTAGGCCTTTCTCTCTATTCTGGCATTTCTGCAGCCCAGTCCACATATACAGCCTCTTCTCCATTGATAATGTTGCATATGTAGTATAGATCCTTGCTTGCTGAGTACTTCGGATGAGTACTCACGGTTGCTTTATTTTCTCTTTTCCCCCATATACCCCCCACCTTGATGATACACTAGACGATGGAGTCCAGGAGCCAGACGCCACCACCGGAGCCTACTACCAGGCGGGTCCAGAGGGCACGTACTACTGGATCGAGCCAGCTGACCAGGAGTAGGATCGGAGGCTCCCAGGCAGGAGGCCAACGCCTTTCGATCTAGTGTCGCTGTTTGTGCTAGCCTTCTTAAGGCAGAACTTGTCTAACTATGTCTGTACCCAGATATTATTTGTATGACTGACTTATGTATTCGGATCTTCGGATCCCTGGTCTGTAATATTGTGGACCTCCGTTTATTTGTGTTTAGAGTTGTGTTGTGATATCTTCCCGTGAGTCCCTGGGCTTGATCGTACACGTTTGCGTGTATGACTAGTGTACGATTGAACCGGGGGTGTCACACTTCACTGTGCACTTTAACGCCCAGATGCACAGTAGGTTCCTCTATTTCCCTTTACTCTTCTCTGTTTCTATTTATTACCCTCTGTTTTCTATTTTATTTTTGATCCAAATGATTTTTCTTAAGATTGAAACTTGGCACGTAATTCAAGCGCGATATTGTGGTGTTGCACAAAAGGTTTCAGGGCATCTGGAAGTGGCTAGGTATTTCTAGAAATTGAATAAGACAAGATAAATGCTGCTGGACCAATAAATAAAATCCAGGGACATTTTGGAAATTTTGGTAAGGTTGGTTCCAATTTTATAATTGCTTGGTATTATTTGCAACATTATGAACAATTTTGTTTTGCTGTTTGATGAAATAATTATTTGACTTGCACTTTGAATTTGAATTTGAATTTGATTTGAGACAAGTGGCATTTTGACTTAGTAAAATATGATGACATGGCAAATTAATTAGCTTGAAGACAGGGTTAAGATCTGGGGATGTTACAAGGCGGCCGCCAATAAGAAGATGAAGAAGACCACGGCGGCGCCTCGTCTAAAGCCTACGCCTCGTGCGGCAACTCTAGTTGCCCCTACGGCGACTGCTCTGGCGCGAGCGGCGGCCACAGCTGGCAACAAAAAATGCGGCCACCAAGTGCTCGATGAAATGCCAACAAGGTAAAAATAAAACCTCGCATCTCGTGGGTATTCGATAGTGATTGTTCGTGATCGGTACTGATTGTTTATAGTGCTTGCTTTGACATTGTAGTGCGGAGATGAACACAGCCGAATTCCTCGCATCATTGGAGTCCTCGGCCACCGTTGGCCTTGATGATCTCAACTATGACTCGTTTTGGGATCATTCGACCACCCAAGACATGGAGGAGGCCGAGGAGGAGGTCCAAGAGGTGGTGGACGAGGAGGAGGCCGAGGTGGAGGTGGTGGAGGTGACCGAAGCAAGCACCAAGGCCTCAAGGAGATGCACCCAAAACTACAACCAAAAGGAGGACCTTGCGCTTTGCGACGCTTGGTGTGCCATCTCCATGGATGCAACGATCGGAACGGACCAAACCAAGACCATGTTTTGGAAGAGGATCACCGACTACTACAATATCTTCGTGGACGTGCGATGAAGCCGTACACAAGGTTCGCTTTGGCATCGTTGGAGCACCATCCATGATCAATGCAACCGATGGTCCGGTTGCATCGACCAAGTGGTGGCCGAGGGGGTGGTGGTGATGGTGGCCGAGGGGGTGGTGATGGTGGTGGTGGTGATTGTAACACCCCCAGTGGTTAGCCACAGTAATTCCATTTTGATAATGCCAAGTCAGCATGATTTACAGTGCATGATCATCATTTGCATCATAATGCTTTTCAACTCCTAACTCAAAATTCAAATTTAAATGAAAGTGAAGTATAAAAGTTTTCCAACATAAAAACTAAAATGTTCGATAAATGGCAAATATTACAGAGACTATTCTAAAATTGAAACCAACAATAAATAAAATAATTAGGTGGCTCTAACATTGTCAAAATAGCTAGGATTAATGCATTTTAATTATTATAAAAATTGTGTGAACTCAAATTGACTCCAAACTAATTTTTGGTAGTAGTAGGTAATGCCTAGTATTTGTTGGAGCAATTCCTATGTTTTACAAAATTCAATATGTTGGAGCGGCTGGCCTGGGCGAGCTCCCTATCGGGCGGGCTGGCGCCCGTGCCCGTTTGGCCCTCCCGGGGCCACTGATCAATGGGCCTGGCCCCTGTGCCGCTGACAGCAGGGGCCCACGGCCCAGAACTGTGTAAAAAAAAAGTTAATAAAATAAATAATTAGTTAAGTAATTAATTAATTAGTAAATTAATTAAGTTAATTAATCCTGTTTAATTAGACTAATTAATTAGTTAACTTAACTAACCCTAATGACTGCTGACGTCAGCATGATGTCATGCTGACGTCATCATTTACTATTCTGGATAATGTTTGATTTAAATAAATTAAATAAATTCCAGAATTCAATAAAAACTTTAGAAAATCATATCTTTTAATCCGTAACTCCGATCGAAAAACATTGTACATGAAAATTGCTCAGAACGACGAGACGAATCCGACCGCGCGGTCCGTTCGTCCGTCACACGTCCCTAACTATCCGAACATGCAACCGTTCCTCTCCGGTCATCTGTCTGACAAATGTCCGGAGACGGGAAAACATTCCCGGATGAATCCCACCTTCGCCAGTATCACCCGGCACTGCGTTAGGTCACCTCCGTCACCGCGTATTGCCATGATATGCTTTGTGCTGCACTTGTTCGCTGTGTATTTATACTGTTTCCTCCCCCTCTTCTCTCTCGTTAGACCCCGACACCGACGTCGTCCCCGAGACCGACGCAGCTCCGGAGCCCGGAGACACCACTGACAACCTTGCCCTTGCCGCCGAGCAACCAGGCAAGCCCCCCCTTTGATCATCCCGATATCGCCCATTCTAATTTCCCATGCTTGCATTAGAATTGCTGCTGCTACTGCTTTACCTATTCTGATGCATAGCCTGTTTATTGTAGCCTGCTGTTGATAATTACCTGCATATCCTAAACTGCTTAGTTTCGGCTGGGTAGAGACCTATTAGTGACCCCACTTATCCCGACTGCCGCGCTGGATCGTCAGAAGACCCGATCAACGGGATTGAAGACCAGGACCCGACACCGCACATCACCCCCCTTAGTTGTAACGACACTGCAGCGTTACTATCGAGTGCCGAGGGTGAAACCTCATGTAGCACTTCCGATGTTAACTCTATAAAGTAGCTATTCGGTCGTGATCATCGAGGGTGATTCCTCCTTCGCCACTTCCGGTAACGACGCTGTCGTGCAACACATCAAGTGTGAACCCATCGAGGGTGAATCCTCCGAGTTCACCTTGACAGACACATCGAGTAGGAATCCAACGAGGGTGATACCTCGGATTCCCCTGATGTTATGGACACACGGATACTTGGACTTTACACTGTTACTTGGATAGGCGGGTCGACCCTGAGGGGTACCCGCGTGCGCCTGAGTGGCGAGTGTTGTGAAGACGGGTGCCAGTGTGGTGCCCGAGTGGTGAATACGAGGCGCGGCCGGGCATTCTTAACCCTTGCAGCAAGTCCTCGAGACGGGGCGACGGGGTCACATCTTTCGTGAGTCTCTGCTCGTTACCGCAAGCCCTAGTCCTAACGATTTGGATATTTGATCCGAGCAGGCCTCTGGTCTGATAGCACTAACCATCACGTGGGCATAGTATGGGCGTTCTGCATCGTATGCATCAGCCAAAAGCTCTGTCAGACGTCCAGTTCAGCAGTGCGGCATGGAGTGATTGCCGCCATTTCGGTGGTGCTTGGATCTGGGCCATGTGCGCAACGATCCGGAGGGCGAGGGGCGATGGCCAAGACCCCCTTGCGCTTAGGATGTAGACCGGCGGGGACCTCTCTGCTGAGCTGTAGGTAGGGTTGCGATGTGTCGTTTGACCGAGGCCGGGCATGACCCAGGAAAGTGTGTCCGGCCGGAGTTAATCGAGCGTGTTGTATAAGTTGGTGCACCCCTGCAGGGAAGAAAACTTCTATCGATAGCCTGTCCTACGGTAAAGGACACTCGGAGTTGTATCCTGATTGATACAATCTTTAGAACTGGATACTTGGATACTATGGCTCTGGGATTGCTTCTCGCAGGGAGTCGAGAAGGGATCTCCGGACGAGGTTGATGACTGTATGGCTCTGGGATTGCTTTCTCGCAGGGAGTCGAGAAAGGATCTCTGGGTGAGGTTGAGACTTAATGATACTGCTACATTATATTGTACTGTTCTACTCTCTTCTACTGCTGCAAGACCGCTGAAGATGCTAGTCTTCGATAGGACTAGGCCTTCTCTCTATTCTGGCATTTCTGCAGCCCAGTCCACATATACAGCCTCCCCTTGAAAATGTTGCATATGTAGTGTAGATCCTTGCTTGCTGAGTACTTCTGAGTACTCACGGTTGCTTTGTTTTCCTTTTCTCCCCATATCAGTTTGTCGTGACCAGATGACGGAGCCCCTGAGACAGATGCCCCGTCGATCGTCTACTACTACTACCCAGAGGATGGATTCTGCTATGAGTTGACTGACGACCAGGAGTAGGATCGGAGGGTCCCAGGCAGGAGGCCTTCGCCTTTCGATCGTAGTGTTTTATTTTGCCCCGCCTTTCTAAAGGCCTTTCTGTTTCTATTTCATATCTGTACTCAGATATCTGTTGCTTCCGCTGACGCTTGTTCGCAAGCTTATGTATTCGAGCTCTCGAGGCCCCTGACTTGTAATATAAAGCTTGTATGACTTTATTCATGTTTTAGAGTTGTGTTGTGATATCTTCCCGTGAGTCCTTAGGCTTGATCGTGCGCATTTGCGTGTATGAATAGTGCACGATCGGGCCGGGGGCGTCACAGTGATGGTGGTCGAGAGAATGGTGATGGTGGCCGAGAGGGGGGTGGTGGTGGTGATGGTGGCCGAGAGGATGTCGAGGTTGATTTCCTTGCTGAGGACGTCGCTTGAGTGGTGGTGGCCGAGAGGGTGGTGGTGCATGCCAAAGATTGGCTCGACCACAACATATACATGTTATATTTGTGATGATTTTGAATCAAACATTGTGTTTGAAGCGATGTTTTTTGGGTGAACTTCGCATGTTTAAATTTGGAAAACACGGTGATGAAACTTTATGTTATGACGATTATTGCTATCCATGCTTTATTTGAATGATTTTAAGATATGTATTATGTAGAGATTGTGTTTGTGCGGCTAGTATACAAAACGGCCACAAATTTGATTTTACTCCGCTAACTACAGGGGATCGGCTAGATGCGGCCACCGTTAGTGGAGTAAAATTCTACTCCACTTACTTTACTCGAACTTTTACTCCACTAACTTTTAGGGGATTGGTTAGAAATGTCCTAAGATTTAGACCTTCCCTATATGAATAATAAACATACTTTAGATAGACATCTAGTTGCAGAAGAAAAGAAAATCTAGGAATCAAGAACTCAGAAGGAAACGTCACTCACGTAGTGGATTGTGCCATTGAAAATTGATTGAAGGTGTGAACTCAAGGCATGCTGCAACGATGCAAAAAATCGTAGAAATTTTCAGTTTAATAACAATCAAATCGGGAATTCTAAGAACGGAGACGGAGAAAAAACATGAACTATACAAACCTTCGATCCGTGGCAAGGATAATCAGGGAAGGATAAACAACTAGCCGATGCGAGCGAGAAGATCGGTGAGGCGTGGAAAATTGCCAGCCGCCAGCTAGACCCACGGCGCCCTTGTCTCGCTGCTCCCGCCAAATCCAGCCCTCCTCCCCGCCAAAACCAGAGTAAATATCCCCTGCCTCCACAACGTGGGCTTCTTGGGCTGTATTTGGGCTACCTCCTTTACACTGAGAAAATTGAGTAGTGTGGCAGCCGTGGGATGCAGATTGCACGGTGGATGTTGTGCGTAAGTCGAGAGACTTGGCATCACAACGTCAACCAATCTGAACCGGGTGTGCAATGATCTGCGACCCTAGCTCCTGATGATCAACAAGCGGTCGGCCGCCATGGGGCATCTCTTCAGGCAATCGTCTGCGGTATACCATTCCACTTGGCCGAAGTACTTTTTTTTCGTGAATACGCAAAGCTTGTGTATCATTTCATTGATAGAAGGGTTAGAATGAGTACACAACAATGCAAGACATGACATGAACACAGGTAGGCGTGTACATGGTGCCCGGAGCAGAGAGACAAGGGATGCTCGGCTTGTACAGAGGATACATCACAGCTAAACCTACCAAACCCGAGCCAAGGGCGGCGATGCCAAGCCAACGAGAACTCCAACATCGTCCGAGCCAAAACCGAGGACACCGCGAGCGATCAAGATGGTGCCTTCACGAAGGAATATGACGCTGAGACACCGTCACTATCCGGTCCGAGGGACCCGGACCTAGGGTTTCCCCTGAGCTTGAAGAGGGGCACAGCTGAAGACTTGGCAGCGCCTCCAAGAAGGAAAACGACACCCGTTGGCGCCGTCGCTACCAGCATTGGCAAGCCGAGCAGGGATCTCTTCCTGGCCTGAAGTTGAGCGATCCCATAGCCGCCGAGTCCGGAATTGAAGATGGGGAGGCCACCGCTGGTCGAACCACCATGTCAGGAAGGGGTTGGCGGGGCTGCACCTGCCGTCGGAGGGTGGCATCGCCTCCGAACCCGCAAGCATAGGATCTGGCAAAAGGGGGAGGCTTTGAGGCGTACAGGGTAGGGCAGGCGACAAGGCGAACCACGCGAGGATCTTGGGGCGACGACGTCCAGCAACGCCGACGAGCGAGGACTGGAGGGACGCAGATCCGAGCTGCCGTGGCCTTAGCCGCCGGGGCATCGGCGAGCAAGGTAAGCTATAAGGAACGCAGCTACCTAGTCGCTGAGGCCGGAGCTGCCCGGTTGGGGACGCCGGCAGCAAGGGACACCAGAGAGACGCGGGCCCGATGTGACGACCCCGGCTTAATCATGCACTAATCATACACGCAAATGTGCACGATCAAGCCTAAGGACTCACTTGAAGATATCACAACACAACTCTAAAACATAAATAAAGTCATACAAGCTTAATATTACAAGCCAGGGCCTCGAGGGCTCGAATACATAGCTCGATGGCATACAAGCGTCAGCGGAAGCATTAAATATCTGAGTACAGATATATTACAGAGAGAGAAATAGGCCTTCACAGAGGCGGGGTAAAATAAAATACTACGATCGAAAGGCGTAGGCCTCCTGCCCTGAACCCTCCGTTCCTACTCCTGGTCGTCAAACGGCTCCTCGTAGTAGTAGTACTCGCCAGGCGGGTAGTAGTACTGGTCGTCGGCTGGGGCGACTGGCTCAGGGGCTCCGTCGTCTGGTGGCATCAGTTGGATATGGGAGAAAAAGAAAGTAAAGCAAACGTGAGTACTCATCCGAAGTACTCAGCAAGCAAGGATCTACACTACATATGCAACATTGTCAAAGGAATGGCTGTATATGTGGACTGGGCTGCAGAAATGCCAGAATAGAGGGGGAAAACCTAGTCCTATCGAAGACTAGCATCTTCAACAATCTTCAGCAGTCTTGCAGCATCAGGAGAGAGCAGATGAACATAATGTAAAGTAGTAGTAGTAGTATCATCAACCTCGACCTGAGATCCTTTCTCGACTCCCTGCGAGAAAGCAATCCCAGAGCCGTACTATCCAGTTCTCATCACATGTTCTAGTTGTACCGATCGGGATACAACTCCGAGTGTCCGTTACCGTAGGACAGGCTATCGATAGAAGTTTCTTCCCTGCAGGGGTGCACCAAGTTACCCACCACGCTCGCTTAACTCCGGCCGGACACACTTTACTGGGTCATGCCCGGCCTCGGCTAAGCAACACGCCGCAACCCGACCTAGGCTTATAAGAGAGGTCAGCACGCCGGACTAAACCTATGCCCCCAGGGGTCTTGGGCCATCGTCCCGGGAACTCCTGCACGTTACGGGGCCACCGAGAGCAGACCTAGCAACCCCTTATACAAGCGCGGTTGCGTTCCCAGTCCAACTCGGCGTGCGCCGCTCCTTACTGACGTCAAACAAGCTTCGGCTGATGTATACGACGCAGAACGCCCATACTATGCCCACGTGATGGTTAGTGCTATCGGGCCAGAGGCCCCTCGGATCAAATATCCAAACCGTAGTGGATTAGGAGCGCGCGGAAACGAGCAGAGACTCACGATCGATGTGACCCCGTCGCCCCGTCTCGAGGACTTGCGGCAAGGGCTAAGAATGCCCGGCCACGCCTCGTAGTTATCTCGCGGGCACCATCCAGGTCAACCCGACTCCACATCACTTCGCAATAAGCTCGCGCGGGTACCCCTCAGGGCCGACCCGTCTTTAGTATCATGGTTTAGTGCAAGTCAACTCATCAACAGTAACTGTGTGTCTGACACCAGGGGAGCCCTGAGGAATCACCCTCGATGGAACCCCATCTGATGTTAAAGTCAAGGTGAACGAAGGAGGAATCACCCTCGAGGTCCACACTTGAGGAGTTGCGCGACGTTGTCGTTATCGGGGGTGGTGTAGGACGAATCACCCTCGCTTACCACGACCGAGTAACTAACCTACAAGGTTAACATCAGAAGTGCTGACAAGGTATCACCCTCGGCACTCGACGGTAACCCAGCAGTGTCGGCAACTAAGGGGAAGTGATGTGCGGTGCCAGGGTCTATTCTTCAATCCCGATGATCGGGTCTTCTGAGATCCAGCGGGGCAGTAGGGATCAAGTGGGGGTCTCTGTCGTGTCTCTACCCAGCCTATACTAAGCAGTCTAGGATAACCAGTAAGGTAGCAATGCAGGTTACAATAAACAGGCTATGCAACAGATATAGGAAAACAGTAGCAGTAGCAGTTCTAATGCAAGCATAAGAGAGAAGAGAATAGGCGATATAGGCATGTTCAAAATGGGGGTGCTTGCCTGTTTGCTCTGGGGCAAGGACAAGGTCTTCAGTGGTACCGTCGGGGACGTAGTCGTACTCCTGTGCAGCGTCTGCCTCGGGAGCTACGTCAACGTCGGGGTCTACCGAGAGAGAAGAGGGGGAAGAAACAGGTAAACATAATGCAAACAAATGCAATACGGTGCGTGTGATGCTATGATGCAGTGCAGGGTTGCCTAATTATGCATCTAAGTCATTTTAGTTTTTTTTTTAGAATTAATCTGGGATTTAATATCCGACGTGTGTGCACTATTCATCTGCCGGATTCGGGTCCGGAGTTACGAGTTCTTCTACGTAGGGGGTTCCGATGGAGAAACAGACGGCACAATCAGACTCGGCTCGTCGTTCTGCGCAACTTTCTTGTTTTAACTTTTTCGATCCGAGCTACGGTTTAAAAGTTATTAATTTTTAAAGGTTAATTGATTTTCTGGAATTTATTTTTATTTAATAAAATCAACATTATCCAGAATAGTGCCTGATGATGTCAGCATTGCGTGAGGATGACGTCAGCATGCAACAGTGGCGCTGACTGGTCAAATATGACATGTGGGTCCAGTGAGACCCACATGTCAGTCTCTGTTAAGACTAACAGTGGATTATTTTAGTTAACAGAGTGATTAGAGGGGTGGGCCCCACATGTCAGTGAGACATTAGGCTAAACTAATTAATTTTATTTAATTAAATGCTTAATTAGGTTAATTAGCCGCCGGGGCCCACACGTCAGTGACTGGGGTTGCCCAGTCAGCACGTTGACTGGGTCAACCCAGTCAACCGGGGCCCCCAGGGCCCACTGGCAGCCTCCCTGAGGTGGGGCCGGCCCTGCCACGTCGGCGGTGGCCGGCGGCTCGACGCCGGTGACGCCAAACGTGGCGGAGGGCGCAGGCCGGCGTCGGAAATCGCCTACAGACAGCCATTTTGCGCGCGCGAGGGCGCGTTCGAACGAGTCGAACGGGCCGCATGCAGTGGTGGCGGTGGTTTCGCCGGAATCGGCCGGAATCCTCGCCGGCGTTGAGCAGCAGCGGCGTCGGAGTTCGGGCCTCGTCGGGTTCTAAGCTACACAGCGCGGGGAGGAGTGCTAGGGGTCTTGCCAGACTCGCACGAGCCCCAGGAGCGCGATGCTGGGTCCGGACGAGCACGACGGCGTCTGTGGCCGCGGCGGCGAAGTGCACAGCGGCGACCCGTGCTCGGCAACGACGGCAGCTAGCTACAGAGTGCTCGGGGATCAACGAGGAGCAGCAGGGGAAGGAGAGGCTCACCGTGCGGCACCCACGTAGGCCCTCGACAGATTTGTAGCACCAGTGGGCGTCGAATTCGCCGGCGGGCACCGGGGTTGGGGAAGAAGGGGACGGCGGTGTCCGGCAGCTACAAGGCCTCCTAGCACCAGCTGGGGCCTTCAATCGACGAGGAAGACGACGGCAACCCCTTCGGCACCATGGTGACCCGAGGCGATGGCGGTGGCCGCGGCTGCGACGGAAACGCGGCGGCGACGGCGCTCTGCTTCGGATCTGGAGAGGGGAGAGGAGGCGAGGCGAGTGAGGAGAGGACGGGGAAGAATGACGGAGAGGCCGGGGCGGAGTGGAGGGGCGTCGACCTTATCCCCTCCGTGCCCTGTTCCGTCGGTGGCTGCCCCGGTGTCGCGCGCTCGCCGGCGCGCGCGCGCTTGGCCAGGGGCACGCCGACACGCACGAGGAGGGAGAAGGTGTGGGTTGCTGTTGGACTGGGCTGCACACTGTGCATTTAGGCCCAGCCAACAGTAGTGTTTTCCTTTTTCTTATTTCTCTTCTCCCTTTTCTTTTATTCCTTTTTCTGTTTCAAAATGATTAGGCCACTTGTGCTCTTTTGAAAAATGTGGAAGTTGGCCCAAATATTGCAATGCAATATTATCTCTCACCAAAAAGTGGTTTGGGCAGATTTAGAGTTCATTTGTGTTTGAAATGATTTTAAATGGATTTGATATTGCTGTTTTGGGTGCTGTTTCATCTTGTTTGAGTCACTAGTCCAACTCCAAATATTTTGATATTGGTTTTAGAAATGTTCCTGGATTATTTGCCATTTAGTGAACATTTTCCCAACAGTGTTTGATCAACTTCATATTCCACCTTTGAATTTGAGTTGATTTTCAGATGTGAATTTGAATTGGATCATTAACCCATATGACTTGGCACTGCAAATGATCCTGACTTGGCAAGATTAACAGAGTATCACAGAGCTTATTACAAGGGGGTGTTACAAGTTCTCCTCCTCTAAAAGGAATTCTCGTCCCGAGAATTTAGGAGGTAGAAGGAAAGAGTCCGGGATATTCTTCCTGAAGATGATCCTTGCGTTCCCAAGTGGCTTCATCTTCAATGTGATTCGACCACTGCACTTTTAGGAACTTGGTCGTCTTCTGACGAGTCCGACGTTCAGCTTCATCGAGGATGCGGATCGGATGCTCCTTATAAGAAAGATCGTCTTGTATCTCGAGCATCTCATGATCCACTGCACGGTGCGGGGATTCCTTGAAGCACTTACGAAGTTGCGACACATGGAAGACATCATGAATATGGGAGAATTGCGGTGGCAATTCCAATTGATATGCCACCTGTCCACGTCTAGCCACGATGCGGAAATGACCAATATAGCGAGGAGCTAGCTTGCCCTTGATTCCGAAACGACGGGTGCCCTTCATTGGGGTGACACAAAGATAAGCTTGATCACCAGGTTGATAGATCACACCCCATCGCTTACGATCATAATTACTCTTCTGACGGTCTTGAGCTGCTTTGAGATTTTCCCGGACAATTCTGACTTGTTCTTCGGCATGCTGAATAATGTCCGGTCCAACAAGAGGTCGTTCCCCAGTTTCTGACCAATTCAGAGGGGTTCGACATTTACGACCATAAAGAACCTCAAAGGGGGCCATTTTCAAGCTGGCTTGGTAGCTGTTGTTATAAGAGAACTCGGCATACGGGAGAGATTCCTCCCATTTCTTACCGAAGGATATAACACAAGCTCGAAGCATATCTTCAAGCACTTGATTAACGCGCTCAACTTGGCCTTGGGATTGGGGATGATAAGCTGAACTCCAGGTAATATGAGTTCCCATTG
This sequence comes from Thinopyrum elongatum, assembly GCA_011799875.1. Lineage (NCBI taxonomy): Eukaryota > Viridiplantae > Streptophyta > Magnoliopsida > Poales > Poaceae > Thinopyrum > Thinopyrum elongatum. Next base: position 555,079,187 of record CM022299.1, on the reverse strand, counting down.
CTTTCTGGAAACTTTCCCAGAAATGGCCAGTGAAAATGCTGCCACGGTCTGAACTGATTTCCTTGGGAATACCATGGAGTGAAACAATTCTGGAGATATATAAGTCTGCTAACTGACTAGCAGTAATAGTCTCCTTAACTGGTAGAAAGTGTGCAACCTTGGAAAGTTGGTCAGCGACGACAAGAATAGCATCGTGACCCTTCTGAGACTTGGGAAGACCAGTAATGAAGTCCATTTGTACTTTATCCCACTTCCATAGAGGAATAGGGAGCGGTTGCAGAATTCCAGCAGGTTTCTGATGTTCTGCCTTGACGCGACGACAAACGTCACATTCGGCAACGTATCGAGCAATGTCCTGTTTCATTCTAGACCACCAGTACCTTTGACGAAGATCTCGATACATTTTGGTACTACCCGGATGGATAGATAGCGGTGTATCATGGGCCTCCTTCATGACTTTGTCAGTCATCAGCTCGAAGCGAGGTACTACAATGCGATCTCGGAAGTACAAGGTTCCATCTTCAGCAATCGAGAAATCCCTGTACTTTTGGAGGTGAAGCTCTTTCTTCATTAGGCCAATTTCGGCATCTTTAGCTTGCGCAATCTTGACAGCCTTCCCAAGGTCTGGTTGTATCACAAGGTTATTAAGAGAACCTTGCGGGATGATGCAGAGATTCAGCTTGCGCAATTCTTCGTATAGCTGGGGCTGAGCTTGCTTTACCATAAGGTTACTGCAATATGACTTGCGGCTCAAGGCATCAGCCATCACATTAGCTTTGCCAGGAGTGTAGGAAATTCCACAATCATAATCGGTGATAGTTTCCAACCAACGCTGCTGACGAAGATTGAGTTCCGGTTGAGTGAATAAATACTTCAAGCTCTGATGATCGGTGTAAATCTCACACCGATTACCAAGGAGGTAATGACGCCACTGCTTCAAAGCATAAATGACAGCAGCAAGTTCAAGGTCATGCACTGGGTAATTCTCTTCATGTGGACGCAGTTGTCGCGAAGCATAAGCAATTACTCTTCGCTCTTGCATTAGGACACAACCTAGTCCTTGGCGAGATGCGTCGCAGAAGATCACAAAATCTTTGCGAGAGTCCGAAGGAGCAAGGACTGGAGCAGAAGTCAGCTTGTCCTTGAGGGTCTGGAAGCTTTCCTGACATTTGTCTGTCCACTCAAACTTAACGCCTTTGTGAAGCAGATTAGTCAGGGGCTTGGCAATCTTGGAGAAATTCTCGATGAAACGGCGACAATAACTTGCAAGCCCGAGGAAACTTCTGACTTGCTTGACATTCTTCGGAGGGGTCCAGTCAAGAATAGCCTGAACTCGTTCCGGGTTAACTGCGATACCATCCTTGGAGATGACATGTCCAAGGTAGGTTACTTCAGAAAGCCAGAATTCGCACTTAGAGTACTTGGCATATAGTTGGTGCTCTCGAAGTCTCTCCAGAACTAGGCGAAGATGCTCAGCATGTTCTTCTTTCTTCTTCGAATAAACCAGAATATCATCCAGATATACCACGATGAATTTGTCGAGGTAATCCATGAATATGTAATTCATTAGGCGGGAGAATGTCGCTGGAGCGTTTGTTAAGCCAAACGACATGACTGTGTACTCGTAAGAGCCATAACGAGTAACGAATGCAGTCTTCGGAATATCCTCTTCACGGACACGGATCTGGTGATAACCCAACCTCAAGTCGAGTTTAGAAAACACCGAAGATCCTGCGAGTTGGTCATATAAATCGTTGATCCGGGGAAGTGGATATTTATTCTGAATGGTGGCCTGGTTGATAGGACGATAATCTTGGACCAACCTATTCGTTCCATCTTTCTTCTTGACGAAAAGAGATGGTGCTCCCCATGCAGAGGAACTAGGGCGAATGAAACCCTTCCTTAAGGATTTATCAATTTCCTCCTTAAGCTCGATGAGGTGGTGCGGAGGCATCTTGTAAGGACGCTTTGCAATAGGAGTGGTGCCAGGCTTCAAGTCGATGACGAACTCGACAGCTCTAGCAGGGGGTATTCCTGGAAGTTCTTCTGGAAAAACATCCGGGAAGTCACAGACAACTGGGATATTCTCGATCCCATCAAGCGGAGAAGCATTCAACGCATTCAAGGCATAAATTTGAGCCTCGGCGTTCTGAGTGATATGAGCATGGTAATTCACCATCTCATTCGAGGGGTGCAAGAGGTGAACAACTTTGGTGGCACAATTGATTGAGGCATAATGGGCCTTCAACCAATCCATTCCCAGAATAAGGTCAATCTTGGACGATTTCAGAATAATGGGAGACGCACTGAACTCCAACCCTTCGATTTCAACGGGAACATTATAGCTAACCGCAGAGGTTCGGCAACCACCCGCGGGAGTGTGTACCAATAAGGGTGTGTTCATGTATTCGCATTTAATGTCATGCATGCGTGCAAAATGTTCTAACATGAAGGAATGCGATGCTCCTGAATCAAATAAAACGGATGCAGGTACTGAATTAACGAGAAGTGTACCCATCACAGTATCTGGTTGATCTGGAGCTTCAGACATGTTGACGTGGTAGTACTGCCCACGACCATAAGAAGGTCTGGCATTATTGTTGCGCTGTTGAGGAATACCATGGCCAATTCCATGGCCAGCAGAAGGGAGAGCCAGTTGATTCTGATTCTGAGAACAATCTCTAGCACGGTGACCTGGCTTGCCACACTTGAAGCATAGTCCGCTGTCAGGACGAGGTGCTGGAGCTCGAGGTGCTGGAGCTGGCAGAGGCTGTCTTGGTGGTGGAGGTGGCAGGCGTGGTGCAGCATAAGAGGGCCTGTTCGCAGGAGCTGCTAAACGGAACATGCCTTGGGGAAACCAGATGCGTCGCTTCTGGGAAGACGAGCCCGAAGAGGAGCCCGACTCACGGGTGCGTCTGGACGCTTCCTTATGCTTCTTCAGTCCAGTTTCAACCATGATGGCCTTATTCACCAAGGTGGTGAAATCAGGGTAATCTTGAACAAGAAGGGCTAATTGAATGTCATGGTGCAGTCCTTCACGAAACTTCTCCTGTCTGCGTTCATCAGTAGGAATGTCCTCTTCAGCGTAGCGAGATAAGTCTAGAAACTCGCGCTGATAGACTTCTACGGTCTTTGTTTCCTTGAACAAGGCTACGGAACTCGGCCTTCTTCCTAGCTATGACAGCTAGAGGAATGTAGTGGGCTCGGAAAGCAATCTTGAACTCTGCCCAAGTGACGACAGTACCAGGCGGCAGAGTCAGTCGGTGAGTGGCCCACCATTGAGCTGCGGGACCCTTCAGAAGATAAGTCGCAAAAGTGACATAGTTAACTTCGGCGACACCAGCAGACTCCATCTCATGAGAGATATCACGCAGCCAGTCATCTGCATCTAGTGGGTTGACTGCGTTGCGGAAAAATGATGGACTGAGCCTCATGAACTCTGGCAAGGTGATGGATGGTGGCTGTTGATTAGCATCAGGACGAGGGAATTGCTGCATAATTCCCGTCATAAACTAACGGTTGAGTTCAAATTGTTGCATCATCGCTGCCATGTAATCAGGTGGTGGCGGCGGTGGCGGGTTGTTGTCAGCCATCCTGCTATTTCAACAGGGTATTTCAGCAATAGCTTATGCAAGTGTTTAGCAATAAACATGATGTAACTCGACATTATTGAAAGAGTGCAATAGATGCTTAAAGTAGTCATTAAGACATACAGATCCATAAACAGTCGGTTAAAATCGGGCAGCATAACGGCGCAAATTGAAAAACTAGAGACACACTAGGCGGCACGCAGGCACGCGGTAAGGAAGTACACAACGTGACATAGCAAAGGCTACATCAGCATCGGAGAAAACCACTGAAACGGGGTAACTGCAAGTGCGGACGACGAATGTTCATCGCGGCAGGATCCTGTGCTCCATGTGCACTCTGATGCAGAACCCGGTCTCGAACTGTAAGAAGAGGTCCACGTGCAGGCGTGTGACCTCCCACTGCAGGCCAATCAATACCTGGCGGCATCTCGGTCCTGCGTGGGTAAAGAATATCCTCCGGATGTATCCCTGCACGAACAGCTGGTAGCAACTGTGTCATAGCCTCGTAGTAGCGTGCTCGAGTGGCGAACAACTCGACGGCAAGAGCCCGAACAGTGCGATCCAGAGCCTGAGTGCACTGAATCAGAACCTGCGGGTCGTAGCGTCGAGACTCGTACGGGGCACAAATAGCTGTGTAAAATCCAGTAGCATCTCCAACAGGTGCATACGGAATGTACCGAAACACAGTATCATCCAAGTTAGCATTGTGCTCTCCTCGGAGACGTGCGACAGCAGAGTAGGCGGCATCATGTACTGCCATCTCAATCGTCACGCCTATACCGCGGAAAAGGTGTAGCTCGGTGTCTGAGTTGTTCTGCTGATCATAGATCCGAACTTCAGCATAATACTGTTCCTGATTGAACTCGCGGTAAACCTCATAGACCATGTACTCGGGATACCAGTGGTAACCCAGTCTACTCAGGAGGGCGATCAGAACAGCTGGAAATCCAGGGGCGTCACGAGCCCAAGTGCGACGCACAAGCTGGGTCGTAGGCCGCGGTGGAAACAGTCGATCCATCTGAAACAGAGAGATTCAGGGTTGTCATAAGACAATGAGAATTATAACCGTTCTCGGAAGGAAAGGTTAAACAAAACAATGGAAAGGAAAATGATTATCAGACTAATCAGATCAACGTCAGGGAAATCGCACTGAATCCAGCTCTCCGGGTGGATAGAATTAACGAGAACCTAAATGTCGGGGTTAGTAAATTTTATTAAACCCGAATAGATGAGAGATTAGAGTCCTAGAGTAAAGACGAGGAATAAAAGATCCTAATACCACCCAGTTGGCGACGTGGGCCCGTAAGCCACACAGCCAAGTTAGTAAAATAGTTTTTAACCACTAGACTCAACTTCGGCCAAGGAATTGGGAAGGGGGATACCTAGAGGCAGTCGGCTCTGATACCAACCTGTGACGACCCCGGCTTAATCGTGCACTAATCATACATGCAAATGTGCACGATCAAGCCTAAGGACTCACTTGAAGATATCACAACACAACTCTAAAACATAAATAAGGTCATACAAGCTTAATATTACAAGCCAGGGCCTCGAGGGCTCGAATACATAGCTCGATGGCATACAAGCGTCAGCGAAAGCATTAGATATCTGAGTACAGATATATTACAGACAGAGAAATAGGCCTTCACAGAGGCGGGGTAAAATAAAATACTACGATCGAAAGGCGTAGGCCTCCTGCCCTGGACCCTCCGTTCCTACTCCTGGTCGTCAAACGGCTCCTCGTAGTAGTAGTACTCGCCAGGCGGGTAGTAGTACTGGTCGTCGGCTGGGGCGACTGGCTCAGGGGCTCCGTCGTCTGGTGGCATCAGTTGGATATGGGGGAAAAAGAAAGTAAAGCAAACGTGAGTACTAATCCGAAGTACTCAGCAAGCAAGGATCTACACTACATATGCAACATTGTCAAAGGAATGGCTGTATATGTGGACTGGGCTGCAGAAATGCCAGAATAGAGGGGGAAAACCTAGTCCTATCGAAGACTAGCATCTTCAACAATCTTCAGCAGTCTTGCAGCATCAGGAGAGAGCAGATGAACATAATGTAAAGTAGTAGTAGTAGTATCATCAACCTCGACCTGAGATCCTTTCTCGGCTCCCTGCGAGAAAGCAATCCCAGAGTCGTACTATCCAGTTCTCATCACATGTTCTAGTTGTACCGATCGGGATACAACTCTGAGTGTCCGTTACCGTAGGACAGGCTATCGATAGAAGTTTCTTCCCTGCAGGGGTGCACCAAGTTACCCACCATGCTCGCTTAACTCCGGCCGAACACACTTTACTAGGTCATGCCCGGCCTCGGCTAAGCAACACGCCGCAACCCGGCCTAGGCTTATAAGAGAGGTCAGCACGCCGGACTAAACCTATGCCCCCAGGGGTCTTGGGCCATCGCCCCGGGAACTCCTGCACGTTACGGGGCCACCGAGAGCAGACCTAGCAACCCCTTATACAAGCGCGGTTGCGTTCCCAGTCCAACTCGGCGTGCGCCGCTCCTTACCGACGTCAAACAAGCTTCGGCTGATGTATACGACGCAGAACGCCCATACTATGCCCACGTGATGGTTAGTGCTATCGGGCCAGAGGCCCCTCGGATCAAATATCCAAACCGTAGTGGATTAGGAGCGCGCGGAAACGAGCAGAGACTCACGATCGATGTGACCCCGTCGCCCCGTCTCGAGGACTTGCGGCAAGGGCTAAGAATGCCCGGCCACGCCTCGTAGTTATCTCGCGGGCACCATCCAGGTCAACCCGACTCCACATCACTTTGCAATAAGCTCGCGCGGGTACCCCTCAGGGCCGACCCGTCTTTAGTATCATGGTTTAGTGCAAGTTAACTCATCAACAGTAACTGTGTGTCTGACACCAGGGGAGCCCTGAGGAATCACCCTCGATGGAACCCCACCTGATGTTAAAGTCAAGGTGAACGAAGGAGGAATCACCCTCGAGGTCCACACTTGAGGAGTTGCGTGACGTTGTCGTTATCGGGGGTGGTGTAGGAGGAATCACCCTCGCTTACCACGACCGAGTAACTAACCTACAAGGTTAACATCAGAAGTGCTAACGAGGTATCACCCTCGGCACTCGACGGTAACCCAGCAGTGTCGGCAACTAAGGGGAAGTGATGTGCGGTGCCAGGGTCTATTCTTCAATCCCGATGATCGGGTCTTCTGAGATCCAGTGGGGCAGTAGGGATCAAGTGGGGGTCTCTGTCGTGTCTCTACCCAGCCTATAGTAAGCAGTCTAGGATAACCAGTAAGGTAGCAAGGCAGGTTACAATAAACAGGCTATGCAACAGATATAGGAAAACAGTAGCAGTAGCAGTTCTAATGCAAGCATAAGAGAGAAGAGAATAGGCGATATAGGCATGTTCAAAATGGGGGTGCTTGCCTGTTTGCTCTGGTGCAAGGACAATGTCTTCAGTGGTACCGTTGGGGACGTAGTCGTACTGCTGTGCGGCGTCTGCCTCGGGAGCTACGTCAATGTCGGGGTCTACTGAGAGAGAAGAGGGGGAAGAAACAGGTAAACATAATGCAAACAAATGCAATACGGTGCGTGTGATGCTATGATGCAGTGCAGGGTTGCCTAATTATGCATCTAAGTCATTTTAGTTTTTTTTTAGAATTAATCTGGGGTTCCGATGGAGAAACATACGAAATGATCAGACTCGGCTCGTCGTTCTGAGGAACTTTCTTGTTTTAACTTTTTCGATCCGAGCTACGGTTTAAAAGTTATTAATTTTTCAAGGTTAATTGATTTTCTGGAATTTATTTTTATTTAATAAAATCAACATTATCCAGAATAGTGCCTGATGATGTCAGCATTGCGTGAGGATGACATCAGCATGCAACAGTGGCGCTGACTGGTCAAATATGACATGTGGGTCCAGTGGGACCCACATGTCAGTCTCTGTTAAGACTAAAAGTGGATTATTTTAGTTAACAGAGTGATTAGAGGGGTGGGCCCCACATGTCAGTGAGACATTAGGCTAAACTAATTAATTTTATTTAATTAAATGCTTAATTAGGTTAATTAGCCGCCGGGGCCCACACGTCAGTGACTGGGGTTGCCCAGTCAGCACGTTGACTGGGTCAACCCAGTCAACCGGGGCCCCCAAGGCCCACTGGCAGCCTCCCTGAGGTGGGGCCAGCCCTGCCACGTCGGTGGTGGTCGGCAGCTCGACGCCGGTGACGCCAAACGCGGCGGAGGGCGCAGGCCGGCGTCGGAAATCGCCTACAGACGGCCATTTTGCGCGCGCGAGGGCGCGTTCGAACGATTCGAACGGGCCGCATGCAGTGGTGGCGGTGGTTTCGCCGGAATCGGCCGGAATCCTTGCCGGCGTTGAGCAGCAGCGGCGCCGGAGTTTGGGCCTCGTCGGGTTCTAAGCTACACAGCGCGGGGAGGAGTGCTAGGGGTCTTGCCAGACTCGCACGAGCCCCAGGAGCGCGATGCTGGGTCCGGACGAGCACGACGACGTCTGTGGCCGCGGCGGCGAAGTGCACAGCGGCGACCCGTGCTCGGCAACGACGGCAGCTAGCTACAGAGTGCTCGGGGATCAACGAGGAGCACCAGGGGAAGGAGAGGCTCACCGTGCGGCACCCACGTAGGCCCTCGACAGATTTGTAGCAGCAGTGGGCGTCGAATTCGCCGGCGGGCACCGGGGTTGGGGAAGAAGGGGACGGCGGTGTCCGGCAACTACAGGGCCTCCTAGCACCAGCTGGGGCCTTCAATCGACGAGGAAGACGACGGCAACCCCTTCGGCACCATGTGACCCGAGGCGATGGCGGTGGCTGCGGCTGCGACGGAAACGCGGCGGCGACGACGCTCTGCTCCGGATCTGGAGAGGGGAGAGGAGGCGAGGCGAGTGAGGAGAGGACGGGGAAGAATGACGGAGAGGCCGGGGCGGAGTGGAGGGGCGTCGACCTTATCCCCTCCGTGCCCTGTTCCGTCGGTGGCTGCCCCGGTGTCGCGCGCTCGCCGGCGCACGCGCGCTCGGCCAGGGGCGCGCCGACACGCACGAGGAGGGAGAAGGTGTGGGCTGCTGTTGGACTGGGCTTTACACTGTGCACTTAGGCCCAGCCAACAGTAGCGTTTTCCTTTTTCTTATTTCTCTTCTCCCTTTTCTTTTATTCCTTTTTCTGTTTCAAAATGATTAGGCCACTTGTGCTCTTTTGAAAAATGTGGAAGTTGGCCCAAATATTGCAATGCAATATTATCTCTCACCAAAAAGTGGTTTGGGCAGATTTAGAGTTCATTTGTGTTTGAAATGATTTTAAATGGATTTGATATTGCTGTTTTGGGTGCTGTTTCATCTTGTTTGAGTCACTAGTCCAACTCCAAATATTTTGATATTGGTTTTAGAAATGTTCCTGGATTATTTGCCATTTAGTGAACATTTTCCCAACAGTGTTTGATCAACTTCATATTCCACTTTTGAATTTGAGTTGATTTTCAGATGTGAATTTGAATTGGATCATTAACCCATATGACTTGGCACTGCAAATGATCCTGACTTGGCAAGATTAACAGAGTATCACAGAGCTTATTACAAGGGGGTGTTACACCCGAGGCCACCAGGGCCGAAACAGCACCGACAAGGACCACCGCGGGAAGCCCCGCGCCAGTCACAACCGCAGATGCATCACCGTCTTGACGCAAGAGCCATCACCGTGGCTCGGGGGGAAGGAGGGCCGTCGGAGAACGTGGCAGCGGCCAGGGGCGTCGGATCCGTCGCGGGCCGGCAGGCTCGAGCAGCAGCTGGTGGGAGGGCACCCGAGAATCGCCAGGGAGGGTCCCGGGGTCGCGGGCCGAGGGGGCGAAAGCGTGTGAGGTGGGGGACGCCCGCGGCAGGAGAGGATGGCGAGGGAGGAGCGGTTCACCGTAGGCGTGGGCCAGGCCGACGGGGAGGGGGACCGGATCCGCCGCCGCTGGAACAGCGGGAGGGGGGCGCCGCCGCGATATGGGGTGAGGCACGGGGTTGGTCAGGGAGGGGGGTTGGGGGCGCCTGGAACGCAGATCCACCCCGCCGCCACCTTCCTGGGGTCTGGCGCGGCTTCGCCGGCCGGCCTTCCGGCGGCGACGAAGCGGGGGAGTGCGACGACGGAGGCTGTACCGATGCCGGCTAGGGTTCCCCCCATGTCGCCAGAGGAGGGCGACGCGGGGGAGGGGGGACCCACTTGGCCGAAGTACTTGCTTCTTGAATCTTGAACAATGCTTACAAGCTTATTTACCAAATAAAGGGCCACGTTTGGAACACAAGAATTCAAAAGGAAGAGCGCATGAATTGAGATGTCGTGTATTCTAGATTCCTACACGAGCTAAAAAGCACAGGAAAACTGCAAAACTAAGATGACACCTGATACGTCTCTATCGTATTTACTTTTCCAAACATTTTTGCTCTTGTTTTGGACTCTAATTTGCATGATTTGAATGAAACTAACCCGGACTGACGCTGTTTTGTGCAGAAATCAAAGTTCTTGGATTGATCTAAAAATTTACAGAGAATATTTGTGGAATATATAAAAATATTGGTGAAAAAATATACCAGAAGGGGGCCACCCAGGAGCCACAAGCTCAAGGGGCGCTCACACCCCACAGGGCGCGCCCTGCAGGCTTGTGGGCCCCTGGACCTCTGGCAACCCTAACTCTGACTCCATATATTCCTATTTACCAAAAAAATCAGAGAGAAGGATTCATCGCGTTTCACGACACGGAGCCGCCGCCACCTCCTGTTCTTCATCGGGAGGGCTGATCTGGAGTCCGTTCGGGGCTCCGGAGAGGGGAAATCGACGCTGTCGTCATCATCAACATTCCTCCATCACCAATTTCATGATGCTCACCACCGGGAGTGAGTAATTCCTTCGTAAGCTTGCTGGACGGTGATGGGTTGGATGAGATTTATCATGTAATCGAGTTAGTTTTGTTAGGGCTTGATCCCTAGTATCCACTATGTTCTGAGATTGATGTTGATATGATTTTGCTATGCTTAATGCTTGTCACTAGGGACCGAGTGCCATGATTTCAGATCTGAACCTATTATGCTTTCATGAATATATGTGTGTTCTTGATTCGATCTTGCAAGTTATATGCACCTATTACGAGTTATGATCCGCATACCCCAAGGTGACAATAATTGGGATTCTTTCCGGTGATTACCGTAGTTTGAGGAGTTCATGTATTCACTAAGTGCTAATGCTTTGTTCCGGTTCTCTATTAAAAGGAGGCCTTAATATCCCTTAGTTTTCTTATGGACCCCGCTGCCGCGGGAGGGTACGACAAAAGATGGCATGCAAGTTCTTTTCCATAAGCACGTATGACTATATACGAAATACATGCCTACATTACATTGATGAATTGGAGCTAGTTCTGTGTCGCCCTAGGTTATCACTGTTGCATGATGAATGCCATCCAACGCAATTATCCATCACTGATCCAATGCCTACGAGCTTTTCACATATTGATCTTTGTTAAGTTACTTTCACTATTGCTGCTGTTACAATCACTACAAAACTGTTACTGTTATTATTGCTACTGTTACCGCCACTATCATACTACTTTACTACTGAAACCTTTACTACAGATTTTAAGTCTTTCAGGTGTGGTTGAATTGACAACTCAACTGCTAATACTTGCGAATATTCTTTGGCTCCCCTTGTGTTGAATCAATAAATTTGGGTTGAATACTCTACCCTCAAAACTGTTGCGATCCCCTATACTTGTCGGTTATCAAGACCTTTTTCTAGCGCCGTTGCCGGGGAGCATAGCTATATTTGTTGAGTCACTTGGGATTTATATCTGTTGATCACTATGAAGAATATTAAGGATGATAGAACCAAGATCGTTCCCTCTAAGACGAGGGGAGGTAAGGAACTGTTATCTAGCTCAGCACTTGATTCTCCTTCTGTTTTGAGTAAACTTGCAACACCACCACCTACTATTAATCCTGATATGTCACAAGTAATTGATGATGTTACTTCTGCTATGAATGATTCTACTAATGATGCTAGTACTTTGCTTGATGATACTGTGCCATTAGGTGAATTTCTTGATGAACAACTTGCTAGAGCTAAAGAAACTGAGAATGTTGAAACTGAAGATTATGATTCACCTATTAGACCTGATTATCCTAGATATGAATTGCCTAAGATACCTGAGGAATATGTTATGGATGAGGAGATAGCTAGGGAATTCCTTGCTTGTAATGATAGAAATGATCTTAAGAAGTTACTTTGTAAGCTAAAAGAAAAATCTCTGAATGCTAGAATGAAATATGATCCTCAGTTTGCTACTTCTCCCATCTTTGTTACTGTTAAGGATTATGAATTCTTTGTTGACCCTGAGTTAATTACTTTTGTTGAATCTGATCCTTTCCATGGTTATGAATCTGAAACTATTGTGGCACATCTTACTAAGCTGAATGATATAGCCACCCTATTTGCTCATGAGAGAAAAAATTCGCTACTATTATATTCTTAAGTTGTTTCCTTTCTAATTAAAGGGTGATGCTAAGATATCATTTATTCTCTTGCTCCTGTTTGTGTGCGTAGTCCCCAGGATATGATATATTACTTCTCTGAAAAATATTTTCCTGCCCATAAGAAACAAGCTGCTTTGCAGGAGATATTTAACTTTGTGAAATTTAAAGTAGAAAGTCTCCCACAAGTTTGGGGGAGGCTTATCCAATTACTTAATGCTTTGCCTGATCATCCTAAAAAAATGAAATACTTGATATCTTTTATAATGGACTAACTGATGCTTCTAGGGACCACCTAGATAGTTGTGCTGGTTGTATTTTCAGGGAATGAACTGTTGAACAAGCTGAAGAACTATTGAATAATATATTGAGGAATGATAATGATTGGACTCTTCCTGAACCACCGCCTAAACCTACTCCGAAGAAGAGAGACATCCTATTTCTCAGTCCTGAAGATATAGAAGAGGCAAAGAAATCTATGAAAGAAAAAGGTATTAAAGCTGAAGATGTTAAGAATTTACCACCTATTGAAGAAATACATGGTCTCAATACCCCGACACAGGTAGTAGAGGTAAATTCTCTCTATAGATTTGATGAAGGTGATATTCCTTATACTAAATCTGCTAGTCAATGCTTGGATGAATTGGATAACTTTATCGTTAAACAAGAAAACTTTAATGCATATGTTAGTAGACAGATGAAACAAAATGCTTATATGATTGAACGCTTGAGTGACTATATGGTTAGAACTGTTAATGATGTCAAGGGTGTGAGTAAACATGCATCCATGATAAAACCCAAGTAGAACAAGTTCTCAAGTTGCAAAATGATTTGCTTAATGAGATGAACAATAAAATGAATGATCATGCTGTTAGAGTTATGACTAGGGGTGGTAAAATGACTCAGAAAACCTTGTATCCTGAAGGTCACCCTAAGAGAATTGAGCAAGATTCTCAGAGAATTAATGCTAATGCACCTAGTCCATCTAAAAAGAAAAACAAATATGGTAGGACTTTGCATGCTTCTAGTGAACCTATGATACGTCTCCAACGTATCTATAATTTTGGATTGTTCCATGTTGTTATATTATCATTCTTGGATGTTTTACAATCATTTTATAGCAACTTTATATCATTTTTTGGGACTAACCTATTGACATAGTGCCCAGTGCCAGTTGTTGTTTTTTGCTTATTTTTTACTTCACAGAATATCAGTACCAAACGGAGTCCAAACGCAGCGAAAATTTTTGGAGATTTTTTCTGGACCAGAAGACACCCAGTGAGCCAAAGAAGTACCAGAGGGGAGGCCCGAGGTGAGCACAAGACACCTGGGCGCGCTAGGAGGCCCAAGCGCGCCCAGGTGGGTTGTGCCCACCTCGGTGACCTCCCGCACCGCCTCTTCGCTCTATAAATTCCCAAATATTCTAGAAACCCTAGGGGAGTCAACGAAACACAATTCCAGCCACCGCAAGTTCCAGAACCACGAGATCCAATCTAGACACCATCACGGAGGGGTTCATCATCCTCATTGGTGCCTCTCCGATGATGCGTGAGTAGTTCATCATAGACCTACGGGTCCGTAAGCAGTAGCTAGATGGCTTCTTCTCTCTTTTTGATTCTCAATACAATGGTCTCTTGGAGATCTATTCGATGTAACTCTTTTGTGGTGTGTTTGTTGGGATCCGACGAACTTTGAGTTTATGATCAGATCTATATCCATGAAAGTTATTTGAGTCTTCTTTGATCTCTTATATGCATAATTACTTATAGCCTCGTATTTCTTCTTCGAATATTTGGTTTAGTTAGGCCAACTAGATCGATTTTTCTTGCCATGGGAAGAGGTGCTTTGTGATGGGTTCGATCGTGCGGTGTTCTTTCCCAGTGACAGAAGGGGCAGCAAGACACGCATGTATCGTTGCTATTAAGGATAACAATATGGGGGCTATTCCTACATGAATAGATCTTGTCTACTATGTCATCATTCTTATTGCATTACTCACTACTGGAGGATGCTGCTAACACGACACTACGATCAGAGACCCTTTGACGAAACTGTGTGCGATGCATTAATCGCAAATGGTGATGTAAAAAAACCGTCAAAAAAGATGCAAAACATTTGCGATGAAGGATACATCAAACACGGTTCAGATTTTAGTTGCGTGTGCGATGTGGGGCATACGGTTCAGTTCAATTAACTGTTTGCGATGAGGCAGAACAAAAGAAACGGGCAGCCAGATGAAGGCGTGTGCGATATACGGCATACAGTTCACTCAGATAAACTGTTTGTGATGAGGCGGAACAACAGAAACGGGTAGCCAGATGAAGGTGTGTGTGATATACGGCATATAGTTCACTCGGATGAACTATTTGTGATTAGGCAACACAAAAGAAATGGTCAGCCAGATAAAGGTGTGTGCGATATACGGCATACGGTTCACTCGGATGAACTGTTTTCCATTAGGCAACGCAACAGAAACGGTTCAGCCAGATCAAGGTGTGTGCAATGGAGGGCATACAGTTCATTTTGATAAACTGTTTGTGTTGAGCCAAGAGAACAGAAACGTTTCACATAAATAAGATGTGTGTAATACGCAGCAAACATCCAATTACATAGGTGGCTAGTACACACATAACATTTCCACACACCAAAGTAAACTATTACATGCATAATTAACTAGGATAAACGATCATCTGATCATCATCTACTTCTTGTGCTAGCTCGATGTTCCTTCTATGCTAAGTTTCCATTAATTGATGGCGTTTTATGAACACGCCACCGTTTCCCGCCATTTCCTCACCGGTTTCCCGCCACCCAGCGATATTGCGCATAAACCTAGGTGGCGCACGATGCACGGAGGCAACAAGCGTAGCCTGTAGCACATCCACCTTTTCCAAGCATGCCAACCCACCAAAGCGCCGCCTCTGCCATCAACCTCATCGATAAGGAAAACGAGAAGGTGTCATGGCCTGTCGAGGCCGAGGTGCTCCCCGGCAACGCGATGGATGACGCAGTGATGCGCGTCATCACCAGGGTTAAGGAGACCCTTGGCGCATGTCGCTTCAGCGCCGCGGATCAAGATAGGCATGTCAGCGCCGAGAGGCTGCAGCTCGCCGCACAACATGATCGATGGCGCGCCGCAGAGCAAGCTAGGCGCGTCCGCGCCGATAGGCTGCGGCTCGCCGCACGGTGAGACCGTTAGAGCGCCGCAGAGCGAGAGGCGCGGCGCGCCGCACAGCAAGAGCAGATCCATCAGCGCTTGCCTGCTGTCGACAGGGCATCGTAGCTGGGTACATGTCCCGTCAGTACCCCCATTCCTCGCCAGGAATGGGCAGAGGCCCTCTGCGCCGTACTTGCACCAGAGGCCGGCCGCGCCGTACTCGCACCGGATGCCCGCCGCACCGTTCACATGGGTCGCGCCGTTCGCCTTGTCCGCGGCCCGCTCAATGCCAACGCGCTGGTCGCTAGGCTTGACCGCCTCCTTGGCCCAGGTGTCTACCTGGGCGCAGTAGAGGAACATGGCCGTCGCATCCTCGAGCTGGTGATCTCCGATGAAATAGCCAACTTGGTGCTCGAGATCGCGCTCCAGATGTACCGCGAGCGTGTCGACCGCTTGGACGAACGCCTGCACGAGTTCGGGCAGAGCCAAGAGCTACCGTAGGCAAGGGCTGCTGGTCATGGTCTCATGGACGCGTTTTATTTTGTTGAGTCATTTCGACGTGGATCGCTATGTATTCACAGCAATCATAATATTTCTCTGTTTATTGCTCTGTTTCAATGTGTGTACTCTGTTTTCCATTCTTATATGTTCTGTTTCAATGTGTGTATATATGCTTTCCATTCTGTATATGTGGATGATAACAACTAGATACAAATTAGTATACAAAAACAGATAGAAAATGGAATTCATAATATATATATTAATTATTCATTAGTTCATCATAGAATATATATAATATCATCACATATACCTGATGATACTTAACTACTAGGTACAATGCATAAAATTGAAAACGAACAATACTAAAACTAATAATCCCTCCTGGGGGCAGTATTTCGGCAGCCCCTCGCCAGCAGCTCCCTGGTGCGCGGCGTCTTCCCAGCGCGGAGGCAGTACTCCGCCTCCTCCGCCTCGCAGCGCTTGACGTACTGATCTGCCTCTTGCTGGCGGACGAGCGCGAACGATCTTGCCATTTCGTTGGGTGCCCACCGGAGCTCCTCGTCGGTGGCACGCTGGAGCTTATCGGCCCACGTCCACGCAACGATGAGGCGCCTAGCGCCTTTGACCTTCCTCGCGAAGTACCCGTCTTCGTACTCCTCCTCCGCACGACGACGCGCCCGCCCCCAAAGCTCCACCGCCTCCTTTTTCCAGGCGGCATCACGGGCTTCACACGCCGCCTGGTACCTGGCTTCCTGCTCCGCCATCTCCTTCTTGAACGCCACTTGCCTGGCTTTCTTAGCCGGCGGCAGCGACTTCCACAGACAAAGATTGTACTGGCCCCAAAACCAATCCAAAGTTGGGGGGGTCCGACGCAACCTTGTCCGGCGGCGCGTAGGGGTCCTCCTCGTCGCTGCTCTTCGACTAAGCGTCCTCGAGGGGCGGCGACTCCTTGTCGGCGCGTGGGCAGATCGGCGGCGTCATGGCAGAGATTTGAGAGAGAGAGAGAGAGAGAGAGAGAGAGGGCGAGCGAGGGGAGGATGTAGATGAGAATGCAGGCGGGATGACGTGAGCAAGGTAGTATTTATTGGCGGCCAGAATCTAGATCGACGGGAACAGTACACACGCCGGTCGCCGGAATTTATGAGTACTGTAGTTTGAATTACACACGATTCCCGCAGCAAAATCCGTGTGTGAACTTAATAGCTGACGGTTTCCAATACAGAACCGTGTCTGATTAATAACCTGCGTAGAGTGACAATCGTGTGGGGCCCGGTTGTCTTGCCAGATCTTTACATTTTCTTTTTTAAACACCAGATATTTACATCGTCTGATGATTTTTTAATTTTTTGGAATTTAAATGCCATGGCACTCCATGCATGTGTCCAAGCCGTCACACCAATATGTTTGAAAATTCGTTCCAATTTACTGCACATGGAATTAACTCGCACACAAGTACACACATTTTTTTTTCAAACTGTTATGGTTAGCCGCTGCATGTAGATGTAGTTCAAATTTGGATTACGGTCATTAAATGGCTAGAAAATCACTTAAATGTCTTAAAAAGGTCAAATGACCCCTGAAATTTTCCAAATTTTGACATGACAGTTGTATTAGTGCACGTTAACTGTAGAATTTTTTTGAAGCCCATAAGAGGAAGCTATCGCCCGTTCGTCATCAAACATGCATTGTTCCCTCTCGAAACCACGAGCCTTCTAGTCAGTTACTCCGATTTGTGAGGGGTGTGTGTCCAAACTTTCGTCAAACAGGCTAATTATTTTATCACATCATCTTGGTGGCATGACATTACGTCAAGCAAGGTTTCATGTGTTTCTGGTCATTTTTTTAATTTTTTGGAATTTGAATGGCATGGCGCTCCATGCATGTGTGTCCAGACCGTGACACCAATATGTTTGAAAATTCCTTCCAATTTACTGCACATGGAATTAACTCGCACACAAGTACACAAAACTATGATTTTTCAAACCGTTATGGTTAGCCGTTGCATGTAGATGTAGTTCAAATTTGAATTACGATCATTAAATGGCTAGAAAATCACTTAAATGTCTTTAAAAGGTCAAATGACCCCTAGAATTTTCCAAATTTTCACATGACAGTTGTATTAGTGCATGTTAAATGTAGAAAAAATTTGAAGGCCATAAGAGGAAGCTATCTCATGTTCGTCATCAAACATACATTGTTCCCTCTCGGAACCACGAGCCTTCTAGTGAGTTGCTACGGTTTGTGAGGGGTGTGTGTCCAAACTTTCGTCAAACATGCCAATTTTTTTACCACTTCAGCTTGGTGGCATGACATTACATCAAGCAAGGTTTCATGTTTTTCTGATCATTTTTTAATTTTTTGGAATTAAAATGCCATGGCACTCCATGCATGTGTCCATGCCGTGACACCAATATGTTTGAAAATTCCTTCTAATTTACTGCACATGGAATTAACTCGCACACAATTACACAAATATGATTTTTCAAACCGTTATGGTTAGCTGTTGCATGTAGATGTAGTTCAAATTTGAATTACGGTCATTAAATGGCTAGAAAATCACTTAAATGTCTTTAAAAGGTCAAATGACCCCTAGAATTTTCCAAATTTTCACATGACAGTTGTATTAGTGCACGTTAAATGTAGAAAAAATTTGAAGGCCGTAAGAGGAAGCTATCTCCCATTTGTCATCAAACATGCATTGTTCCCTCTCGGAACCACCAGCCTTCTAGTGAGTTGCTCCGGTTTGTGAGGGGTGTGTGTCCAAACTTTCGTCAAACAGGCCAATTTTTTTACCACATCATCTTGGTGGCATGACTTTACATCAAGCAAGGTTTCATGTTTTTCTGATAATTTTTTTATTTTTTGAAATTAAAATGCCATGGCACTCCATGCATGTGTCCATGCCGTGACACCAATATGTTTGAAAATTCCTTCTAATTTACTACACATGGAATTAACTCACACACAAGTACACAAATATGATTTTTCAAACCGTTATGGTTAGCTGTTGCATGTAGATGTAGTTCAAATTTGAATTACGGTCATTAAATGGCTAGAAAATCACTTAAATGTCTTTAAAAGGTCAAATGACCCCTAGAATTTTCCAAATTTTCACATGACAGTTGTATTAGTGCATGTTAAATGTAGAAAAATTTTGAAGGCCGTAAGAGGAAGCTATCTCCCGTTTGTCATCAAACATGCATTATTCCCTCTCGGAACCACGAGCCTTCTAGTGAGTTGCTCCGGTTTGTGAGGGGTGTGTGTCCAAACTTTCGTCAAACATGCCAATTTTTTTACCACATCATCTTGGTGGCATGACATTACATCAAGCAAGGTTTCATGTGTTTCTGATCTTTTTAAAAAAAATTGGAATTTACATGCCATGGCACTCCATGCATGTGTCTAGGGCGTGAGACCAATATGTTTGAAAATTCCTTCCAATTTACTGCACATGGAATTAACTCGCACACAAGTACACAAGTATGATTTTTCAAACCGTTAAGGTTAGCCGTTGCATGTAGATGTAGTTCAAATTTGGATTACGGTCATTAAATGGCTAGAAAATCACTTAAATGTCTTTAAAAGGTCAAATGACCCCTGAAATTTTCTAAATTTTGACACGGCAGTTGTATTAGTGCACGTTAACTATAGAAATTTTTTGAAGCCCGTAAGAGGAAGATATCGCCCGTTCATCATCAAACATGCATTGTTCCCTCTCGGAACCACGAGCCTTCTAGTGAGTTGCATCGGTTTGTGAGGGGTGTGTGTCCAAACTTTCGTCAAACATGCCAAATTTTTTACCACTTCATCTTGGTGGCATGACATTATATCAAGCAAGGTTTCATGTGTTTCTGATCTTTTTTTAAATTTTTGGAATTTAAATGCCATGGCACTCCATGCTTAATTTTGTCATAGCCGTGAGACCAATATGTTTGAAAATTCCTCCAATTTACTGCACATGGAATAAACTCGCACACAAGTACACAAAATATGACTTTTCAAACCGTTATGGTTAGCTGTTGCATGCACATGTAGTTCAAATTTGAATTACGATCAATAAATGGCTAGAAAATCACTTAAATGTCTTAAAAGGTCAAATGACCCCTGAAATTTTCCAAAATTTGACATGACAGTTGTATTAGTACTAAAATTTTCTCGTACATTTAAAACACCATCCGTTGCCACTTTACTCTAAATTCGTCTTTCACAGCTAATAAAAAAATATCAACAACATCACACACAATTTTTTGTACGAACCGTTTGCAATGAAAATTCATGGGTCTATTTAAGTCTTCCTCCTTAAGCTTCCCCGGCTAGTCTGCTCCAGTGCCGGCAACCCGCCCGAATCCACGAATCCCGATCCCCGTTCCCGCAACCCCTTCTTGCAAAGATGACGCCGTGGAAACGCTTCGTGAAGGCCCGTACGGTGGCCGCGTCCTCCTCGATCGCCGCTGCCTGCGCCGAGAGCGCGGCCGCCTACACCGAGAGTGCCGCCGCATCCGCATTGAGCGCGGTCGCATCCGCCGAGAGGGCATCTGTGGCAGCCGACAGGGCAGCTGCAGCAGCCGAGACGGCTGCAGCTGCTGCTGCGACGGTGGCTGCAAACGCCAAGAGCGCTCGAGCTGCCGTCCGTGCCGCCAATGTTGCCCTGGCCCGGGTCGAGGCCATCCACACCAAGATCGAGGACACACAAGCCAAGATATTCCAGGCCACCTTGGAATCCAGCATGCAACCCACGTCCAAAAAGGCGGCGGTGGCCATGGGGCACCTGCTTCCTCATGAGATCGCCGAGCGGGAGCTGGAGATGCAGGAGGCAGCGGAGATCGAGGAGTGCCGGGAGGAGGAGTTGCGCGTGGCCGAGGTCGAGGTAGAGAAGAGTCTGTCCGTCGAGGAATCGGCGGTGGAGTACCAACGCGAGCTCTGGCACAGCCACTACTATGAGTACTACAACCTTGAGGGCGGCGCCGAGGTCGAGGACGCGGTCGACTTCAGCAGGGGGGACGCGGAGTCCACCAATGGCGGCATGTCGCCAGGACAAGTCATCGACGTCTCATCTCACACCGGCGATGCATAGGCCGGCGCGACGGCGGCTTTGTTAAAATTATGCGTACTTAGGCTTTGTTTTTAATGCTGGTCTTTTGTTAGAGCAATGTTTAGGTCAACTGGCTCTATTTAGTTACTAAAATTGCTCGATTCAGTAAGTGTGGTCTGTGTGCTGTACGCTTTTTTGTGTGCCCAAATTAGCAAGCGATGTTAAATTATGCAATGACGTGGATGAGGACAGTACCCAGGGAAATTTCCACCAAAATTTGAATTATCAAACTCATCCCATGCGCGTAAAGCAGAAGAATTGTTTGCGATCCACACAATCGTTCAAAGTGAATGGTGTCCGGCGGCACCGCGCGCAAAGTTTCCCTCCACATTTCGAAAGTTTTGGCCTACCGCCGAAATATCTACCCCCACCCCCTTTTCTCCCCGACCACAAGTCATATTTCCCCTGTTTCCTCCTTCCTTCGTTCCTTCCTAATCTATAGCCGCTTCCTCGCTTGCTTCCTCGCTCTCGCCGTCTCGCATCCTACCGCTGGGGTCGCCATGGTCTTCTTCAATGACCTCTCCAGCGGTTCCTCCGACGACGACGACTCCTTCACCCCCCAGGTATGCCTCTCTTCTCTCTCTCAGGCTATGACTTGGAATGAAGGATTTTAATCCGGCGGTCGATTTGAGTCATTTCTTCCTCTTGTAGCTCCGTAGGACCATCAGTTGCAACGAATGGAGCAGGGTGGCTGAAGATCTGTCTGCTTGTTGTCACCATCAATCTCCATGCGTGAACCTAGTTGCGTTTGAATCTGTGGACGGTGGGAGGAAGTTTCTGGCATGTGCAGAGAAGATTAGCCCCACTTTCGTTGTTACAAATCATTTGTTAGATGTGATTCAGACACTGTCACGGTCCCAACCCATTCATATCACACCTTCAACCAAACGCATCCTAAGACAATGTCACATTTTGTACCTAGTATCTAAAAATGTTGCCATCTCATCAGCGGTGCCATTAGAAAATTATTTGTCACCGCTTCAGTAGTTTGTGCAGCCAACTTTGGTCCACACATCCGAGCAGCCAAGCAGTAAAATACTAAATCTTTATGGCATGAAGGAACTGGGCATCGAAGCAACTAGGTGCTCTGGAGTTCGGGTCCCTGACTTTTTTCCGCTGCATCGGCTCACCAGTGCAGGGCACTGGTGCGAAATGTAGCAACAGTTGTCTTTACACCGGTTTTGGCATACATAGTTGACGGCCTTAGTGCTATTAGTTTCATGTTACTAAATTTGTGCATGTACACACATGTTAGTATCAATTTGCTGTCATCCAAACACTGTCGCTATGCTGTTGCAGTTATATTTATCTTCCTCATAAAATGTTCAATTTGTTATTTATAGTACATGAGTAAGAACTTGTAGCGTTGTTGTAGTTAATTTTAGCTTCTGATGTTTCAGAATTTGGTTGTTGTCTCAGTAGCAATTAATTCATTTGCACATTGATATTTTTGAGAAGATATGTCATAATTAACATGTTTCTTCAGTTTTTCAAAATAAGTATTGGTGATTTTCTATGTTGCTTAAACCCATTTCCCCTACAATTGTTACTGATCTAGTTTTAAATATTATAGGATGAACGGAAGTGTTCTTACCTGGAGTGGGTTGAGCAAGAGTGGCCACAGTCTTTAAAGATGTGCCTAGCAAAGCTCTGGAGCATGTATGAGGAAGAGAACAGAGGTAGGCTTAGAGAAAGTGTTGTCAACGCTAAAGAATATTTGAAGATGCGGGATAAAAAGAGGAAGGTGGAGAATGAGCTCAGATTTTTTAAATCAGACTTTGCTAAGATGGTGTTGGCGAAGGAGGAGGCACTTTCCTAGTTGGCCAGTGAAAAACAGGTTCTTACTGAACTGAAAGCAGAGGTGGATAAGACGAGCCTGGATGATCTCGATTAGGGAAATGAATATATTGTTCTAATATTGTTCTTATGAAGCTGAACTAGCTATATGCTGTACTGTGCTGTTTTTAGGTAGCTATCGTACTGTGATGTTAAAATATATGTATGTGCCTCATATAAAATTGGCAAACAGTTGTTTGATATGAAATGTGAATTTGCGTAATACTGGAATTATTAATTGTAAACTAATAAACCTGCTAAATGGGTCATGGAACTTTGCAAACGGTTCTAGCAGTAAAAGCGCTTGTGATGGATAGCCCAATGCCACGCAGTTTCCTTCATCAAATCATGTGTGATGTAGTTGAATAAAAGCAAACGGTTAACCGAGGCAGAGCGTGTGTGATAGTTACACCTATCACACACGAGCCTATACATAAAACTGTGTGGGATGTACATACGAACGGAAATGTTTTCCCTGGATTGACTGTGTGGGATGTACATACGAACGGAAACGTTTTCCCTGGATTGACTGTGTGGGATGTACATAAGAACGGAAATGTATTCCTTGGATTGACTGTGTGGAATGTACATAACAAACAGAAACGTTTGTTTGGTACTGACTGTGTGGGATGTACTTACGATCGGAACCGATTGGGCCTGTATAATCGTATTTTATCGCTTGCCCGTCGCACACGACCTCATTTTGCCAAGCGTGTGTGCCAGGAGAGCCTATCCCCGACGGTTTCTGGGTCGTGTGGGAAGGACCCCCTATCTCAGTCACTCACTAGGCGACGGTTCAGAATGCCGTCGCGGAAAGGGGTTAAAAACCGTTTGTATAGCACCTCGCTGTACCAGTGACTCCGTTTCTCCATGAACTTAATACACTAGATGCATGTTGGATAGCGGTCGATGTGTGGAGTAATAGTAGTAGATGCAGGCAGGAGTCGGTCTACTAATCTTGGACGTGATGCCTATATAATGATCATTGCCTGGATATCATCATAATTATTCAATCTTCTATCAATTGCCCAACAGTAATTTGTTTACCCACCGTGTGCTATTTCTTGAAAGAGGCCACTAGTGAAATCTACGGCCCCCGGGTCTATTTTCCCATCATATATTTTCAGATCTATATTTCTATTTTTCTTTTCTTTTATTTGCATCTTTTATTTTCTGATCTATATTATCAAAACCCCAAAAATACCTCGCTGAATTTTATTTGCCGTTATTCTATTTGCATCTATCAATCTATCACAAATATTTTCCCGTCAACTTACCAATTTCTGGCGCCGTTACCTAGGAGGGATTAACAACCCCTCTTACGCGTTGGGTTGCAAGTATTTGTTCTTTGTGTGCAGGTACCATTTACATAGTGTTGTTTGGTTCTCCTACCGGATTGATACATTGGTTTTATAAATGAGGAAAATACCTACCGTAGCTGTACTGCATCATTCCTTCCTCTTTGGGGAAATACCGACGCAGTTTCAAGCGACATCAACCTACTGTAGACACACTTGAGAATCCAAATGATATTTCTATCTCTGATGCTAAAACACAATCTGGTGATGAACATGAACCTAGTGACAATGATAATGATAATGTTTATGTTGATGCTCAACCTAATAATGATAATGATGTGGAAATAGAACCTGCTGTTGATCTTGATAACCCACAACCTAAGAATAAAAGATATGATAAGAGATACTTCATTGCTAGGAAACATGGTAAAGAAAGAGAACCATGGGTTCAGAAACCCATGCCTTTTCCTCCTAAAGCTTCAAAGAATAAGGATGAAGAAGAACTTGAGCGCTTTGTTGAAATGCTTAGACCTGTCTTTTTGCGCATTCGTTTGACTGATATTCTGAAAATGTCTCCTTATGCTAAGTATGTAAAGATATTGTCACAAATAAAACAAGATACCGGAAGCTGAAATTTCCACCATGCTTGCAAATTACGCATTTAAGGGTGGGATACCAAAGGAGACCCAGGAATACCAACTGTACCATGCTCCATTAAAAGAAACTATGTTAAAACTGATTTATGTGATTTAGGAGCCGGTGTTAGTGTTATGCCTTTCTCTTTGTATCGAAGACTTGATTTGAATAAGTTGACACCCACTGAAATCTCTTTGCAAATGGCTGATAAATCAACTTCTATACCCATCGGTATTTGTGAGGATGGGTCTGTCGTAGTTGCAAATGTTACTATCTTAACGGACTTTGTTATTCTTGATATACCCGAGGACGACAGTATGTCAATCATCCTTAGTAGACCCTTTTTGAATACTGCAGGGGCTGTTATTGATTGCAATAAAGGCAATGTCACTTTTCAGGTCAATGGTAATGAACATATGGTACACTTTCCGAAGAAACAACCTCAAGTGAATAGTATCAATTCTATTGGAAAAAATTGAACAATCACTATTGGAGGTTTTGAATTCCCTATTCCTACTGTCAAAAAGAAATATGAAATTCTTATTGTTGGGGACATGCATATCCCCGTTGAGGTAACCTAGTGTTATACGAAGATTTTCCGGTGTCATGTCATTCGGAAGAAGTTTGTTAATAAGACTTGATCAACCTTCTTAATGGATTCCTTTTGATGGGCATGTGGTCAATGAATTTAGTAAACACAACTTTCTGCACCCACTTTTTACTTTCTGATATTTAGAGTTAATAAAGTAGAAATGTTATTATTTTACGGTTTTCTGAATTACCCGTGCAATAAAAAATGACCAGAAAATAAAATTTCTCCAAATGCCCTAAAAATTTAATATGATTTTTCTATAATATTTGAGAAATATTGGCACTGAACACATCCCAGGGGGTGCACCTATCAGCCACAAGCTCACAGGGCGCGCCCACCCCCTGGGCGCGCCCATCAAGCTTGTGGGGACCACGTAGGCCCCCTCACTTATTGCTGCCACCCATCTCCTTCCTCTTCCTCCAAAAAAAAATCACCATCACCTTTAAACCCATGTTCTAGCTCATTTTGCTGCGATTTTAGATCTCCTTACTCTTAGCTTCGTTTCCAAAACTGTTTTGGTGGATTGCTCATCGGTATGTAACTCCTCCAATGGTCCAATTAGTTTTTGATCTAGTGCTTTATACATTGCAGATTTTTGCTACTGTGGTGACCATGTTCTTGAGCTTGCATGTCAAATTTATATGGTCCAAAGTAGTTTTGTTGCATGATACGGCCTATAGACACTTGTGGGAATAGTTGCTATCGATTTTGTTGAGTTTGGTTCACTTTTATTATGAGTTACTAAAAATTTCAAAAAAATTTAGAGGGAGAAAATGTTCCAAGGTGGTTCCTCGAGCAAGAAATCCCCAAGGCTCGCTCTGCGTGAGCCGGACCTCGAACCACCACGGGAAGCTTCGGTGCAACCTTGCGAATGGCCGTCGGATTACTTCATGACTCAAGCTGGTTTTAAAGAAGAATTTGATATGTACGTGCATAATGCCGGCTTGACGGACTTCGTGTCAGATAAGTGCTTGCAATATTACAATCTCACTGATTCTTTTGTGCGGAGATTTGAGTATTTAGTCCATCGCAATACACATTCTATTTTATTTAATCTCTATGAAAAATCATTTCGCATGGACCTTGAAGAATTTAATGAAGCATGCATAATTCCGCAATGGGGCACTTATACTGAACCTCGTAAATCTGATTGCACTGAATTTCTTGCTAGCATCACTAGGGGTGAAACTAGAAGCATAACACAAGCTACTATAGGGAGCATTCACTTTCTTGCCTTACATTATTTTGCTCTCCTTATAGGTAGATGCATTAACGGTAAACATGACCATAGCCACTTTTGTGCTTCTGATTTGAGCGTTCTTAAAAGTGCAGTAATGAATAATAAACAATATAACTTGGGGGCTATTGTTGCACGTCGGTTACATAACAGTGCCTTAGATGAAGATTTCTATGGTGGAATTTATGCCACTTGGTTAGCTAATTATCTTGAGGTGCCGATAAAAGAAAATGATACTCAGTTGCCTCCTGCTTTCCTTGATTATGCCGCTATGGAGCGTTTCCAGTTTCTTGAGAGAGGCGATCTGCCATTCCAATACAGACTAATCTTTGACGGGCACCGTGTTTTCCATATTACGCTTCCTGCTCCTGCCTTCTTTGACTTTCAGGGAAAACAGAGATATTTCATACTTAGAAAGGAGGCAGAGGAGTATGAGAGGGCGAGGGAGACCGCTCGCCTCAACGAGGCAGCCCGCCAAGCTGTGGCAGCTGCAATCCAGTACAACCCGAACTACGATTATCATCCAGGCCAGCCGTGGCCATAGACCAACTTAGGCCAAAAGCCTAAGCTTGGGGGAGTACGTATTTCTCACCGACATTATATTCATGTATCATACATTCATTCCAGTTGTCGGTGTTCATCCTTTTTTCATTGTATAATCCATGTTAGTTTTATTTTGCTTTCTTCTTGTGTGATTGAAAAATTACAAAAAACAAAAAATATTCCTCGCTTCTTTTTAGTTTTCTTTCTGTTTTATTCGTTTAGTAATTTGTAATATTAAAAGAAACCCCAAAAAGATTTCTCGTTCTTCTTTTACTTGTTGGGAGCTTTCCCGTGTATATAGTTTTTCTCGTTTTCGTCTTTCTTTCATTATGCTTTCTTCAGAAAAACAAAAACTCCAAAAATATTTTAGTGTGTTTCTTCGAAATTCTTTACTTTCCTTTGGGTTGTAAGGAGAAGACCATGATGAAAATGTTGAGTGGCTCTCATATGCATTATTGGTTGATCTAACAAGGAGCCCATATTACCTTGTCTTCTTCTTTGAATAAATGTTTACAGATTCCAGCTTAGTCCATGACACGTGCACTCTTATTATTATTCACATCACTTGGTCGTGCAAGTGAAAGGCAATAATGATAAAATTTGATGAATTGATTGAGGTGAAGAAAAGCTGGTATGAACTCGACCTATTTTATTTTTGTAAATATGATTAGCTCATCGTTCTTGATTCAGCCTATTATGAATGAACATGTTTGCAATGACAATTAGATATCATAGTTACTTATGTCATGCTTAATTAGTTAGGAGTGGATATGTTAGAATAATTCCAGGCGCTAGTCGATCCACCGACTAACAAGCAATCACACAAGGCACGACACCACCCTTGGGCCGCACCAGGCCACCTCGCTTTCAAACATGATCCAATCTCAATCGAACTCGTCGAGTCCTCTGGAACACGCCGCCGCCGCCGCCAGGTTACCCAACCGGATCGACCAATCCGATCATCCCTGGTGTGCTGGCTCCACGTATGCTACGCCGCCGCTGCAAACCGATCTGAATCCTCTTCCTGCTTCTGATTGCTTCTTGTTGTACTCGCCGACTCCCCGGATCGATTTCCTGTATGTACATGTTTCTGTCACGACGACCTCCCGTGCAGACAACATCGATCCACGTCGAGCTTTCCTCCTCCTCCTCTAGATCAACAACCGTGACCTTCGATCAGAACCTTGCTCTGATACCACTTGTTAGAATAATTCCGAGGCGCTAGTCGATCCACCGAGTAACAAGCAATCACACGAGGCATGACACCGAAATTTGTTAACAAGGTTCACCATCATGGCTACATCCCTGGGGCCTGACTACGGGCGCTCCTCCCCATGACACCGCTACAATACCGCATCCCGACCGTCCGGGCGCCGGCACGCGCCGCCGGCTCCCCCGCGTGCCTGTGCTATTATGTTGGCATAGGTTACATCGTGTGTCTACCCTCTCATTATATAAAAGGTCTAGGATACAAGTGTCCTATTAGGACACGAGTCAACACACAGTCCAAAACCAAGTCCAACTATAACCTACCTTGTACAATAATATTCGACACAATTCTAACAAACTCCACCTTGGCGAATATTCTCCACCACCTTGGATTCATGCACGCGTTGAACCTCCATGTACATTGGACTTGAGATACGCCATGAGCACCACTGCTACTCCCAGACTCCATGTGACTCCACCTGCAACTGTAGTCCCTTCTTGTCTTCTTCACAGTCAACACTCGAGCAAAATTAAGTTCCTCTTTACTCTACTTTGTGCTCCCAACTTGCGAAGTATCCGTTCAACGCCATCACACACCGATCACTACTGTCTGCGTGTAAGTGAACAACTCACATATTGGACGCCACATATAAGTGTTACCTGAACTCAACGTCACCGCTCTTTCTTGACTGCTTGTCTAAAACTTGAAAGAATTTCACCGTCGCCCTGTGTCACCCTGAGTCAAATTCACAGTTGTCTCACCCTTTTTCTCGGATAGTCTCTGGCATGTCCCACAGCTATAGCACTCTGCCTCCTTCTGTACTTGTAATCCGCACTTTGCCATGTGCACCGAACACCACAGAATATACGACCATGTAGTCTCCCAGCTTTTGATAATTTTAGACTTTCCGTCACTTTCTCAGATTCCCTATGGTCCACTCTCATCCATCTGACATGTCAAACTCGTTAGATCTAGTCACCAACTTGAACCTAGTACTCGTCAATACTGCTTCAGCACCCTCTACACATTTTGTCTGACTACATGTCTCACCATTAGTGCCTTGGTCTGTCGCTGTGTCCCGTGCTTACCGCACGCCTCGCCGCTATCACCGCGTCGAGCCTCCGCTGTCTTGGTTGAGTCTCCTGGGTAGCTAGTCCACACTGCCTCAACCCCCGCTGCAGATAACCATCGATCATCACTGACCGATGCCGAGTCTCACGTCTCCATCAAACCATTGGGCCCCAGTCTGATCCACGTGTCTCTCGCTATCCCGCTGAAATAGGCTTCGATTCTCCGATCTTACACCGTAGCCCCTCCATCAGCACAAAGTGAAGTCTTCCGTCAGACTCTAGCTCCACCTTCAACATGACTCCATGGTGGTTGTACGTGCCACCCCGCACCCTGTCGACTTCAAGCTCTCATGTGTACACAACCTTGAATCAACCCTGCGCCATTGTCTTGTCGAAGCCGCACAAGCCCTCTGGCATGCGCTACGTGTTTCACGCCCTAGAAGTCAGTCACCATCAGCATCACGCTTCTATGTCGTCGTTGCTGATCCCATCACCGTTTTCTGTTTCAACCAACATCCATGCCGATCCATCAGACTGTCCAGTCCGACCCAGCCGAAATTATTCGACTGCAACCATGCTCCACCCTGCGTCGTGTCCGCCCCACACATCTCCGTGCATTATTTGACGCCCTGTGTATGCATGATTCAACAACGCGCCCCAGACTCCTCCAAGCCTTATACGCACGTCGTCGATCTTGCCACGCGCACAACAGTCCCTCACGCCACCATCCCCGTACACAACCCGTGTACAAAGAAATAAAGCCAAACTCTTTTTTTTAGGATAAATAAAGCCAAACTCTACCATGTATGCTTTCCCGTTGCACTTAGCCATAGAGATCAAACAAAATCTCCAAAGTCCACCACGTGCTCCTGTAGGCTGCAAGGTAATTAGCTTTTTCAATCTCTCGATGGGTAGCACCTAGGTCTGTTCCGTGGCCTCTTTTTTTTAACCAACAAATCTCATGTCTTTGCATCCTCCGGCTCAGCAGTCAACCACACCGTAGAACCGATCCGCTCCTGCGGCAGCCTTGCCTGCACACACGCCCGTGCTTGAGCCGCACCAGGCCTTTTTGCCTTGCAGCCGAGCACCCGTGGCACCAGCTCAGCCTGCTGCCTTGTACTCAGGCCGATCGGTCTTTACGCGCTTGGCAGCCACTGCGCG
Organism: Thinopyrum elongatum; assembly: GCA_011799875.1. Classification (NCBI taxonomy): domain Eukaryota; kingdom Viridiplantae; phylum Streptophyta; class Magnoliopsida; order Poales; family Poaceae; genus Thinopyrum; species Thinopyrum elongatum. Next base: position 555,048,780 of record CM022299.1, on the reverse strand, counting down.
CATCGGCAACTCCAGCAGCACACCAGCCCGGCTGGGCTTGCCACCCTTGGGCCGCACCAGGCCACCTCGCTTTCGAACATGATCCAATCTCAATCGAACTTGTCGAGTCCTCTGGAACACGCCGCCGCTGCTAGGTTACCCAACCGGATCGACCGATCCGATCATCCCCGATGCGCTGGCTCCACGTATGCTACGCCGCCGCTGCAAACCGATCTGAATCCTCTTCCTGCTTTCGATTGCTTCTTGTTGTACTCGCCGACTCCCCGGATCGATTTCCTGTATGTACATGTTTCTGTCGCGACGACCTCCCGTGCAGACAACATCGATCCACGTCGAGCTTTCCTCCTCCTCCTCTAGATCAACAACCATGACCTTCGATCAGAACCTTGCTCTGATACCACTTGTTAGAATAATTCCGAGGCGTTAGTCGATCCACCGAGTAACAAGCAATCACACGAGGCACGACACCGAAATTTGTTAACGAGGTTCACCATCATGGCTACATCCCCGGGGCCTGACTACAGGTGCTCCTCCCCGTGACACCGCTACAATACCGCACCCCCGGCCGCCCAGGCGTCGGCACACGCCGCCGGCTCCCCCGCGTGCCTGTGCTATTATGTTGGCATAGGTTACATCGTGTGTCTACCCTCTCATTATATAAGAGGTCTAGGATACAAGTGTCCTATTAGGACACGAGTCAACACACAGTCTAAAACCAAGTCCAACTGTAACCTACCTTGTACAATAATATTCGACACAGTTCTAACAGGATAATGGTTTGTCTTGTGTGTCAACATGCATTTAAAATGGTTGTGATGTAGTATGATAGGATGGTATCCTCCTTTGAATGATTCAAGTGGCTTGACTTGTCACATGTTCACGCATGTAGTTAAATCAAAACCAACAAAGCCTCCACGATATTTTCATGGTGTTTTATATCCTAGTCATGCCCGTATTCAATGTTGATTAATCTCAAGGCATGTTTATGACCGTTGTCGCTCTCTGGTTGGTCGCTTCTCAATCTATTTGCTAGCCTTCACTTGTACTAAGAGGGAATACTGCTTGTGCATCCACTTCCTTAAACCCAAAGTTGTTCCATATGAGTCCACTATACCTACCTATATGCGGTATTTACCTGCCATTCCAAGTAAATTTGCATGTGCCAAACTCTAAATCTTCAAATAATAATCTGTTTTGTATGCCCGAATCGCTCATGAAGCGACAGGGGGCGGTCGGCACCTTTCATGCTAGATGGGTTATTCTCACGATGAGTGTTTATTCACTTGTCATTCACGAGAAAGTGGCTGGTAATTGGGATGCCCAGTCCTATGATCAAAATCAAAATATAAAAATGAAACAAAACTCCCCCGGATTGTTGTTGGTATGGAGGGCACCTGAGGATTCGGCTAGCCATGGCTTGTGTTTGTTGGTGGAGGGGGAGTAAAAACTTTACCATTCTGTTTGGGAACCGCCTATAATGTGTCTAGCATGGAAGATGTTGAAAACTCTCGGTCGTTACGTTGAGAATGAAAGCATACCTTCTCAAAATTATATTCATCTCTGTTTTTAAAAGCTTCGAGCTCTGACACCTCTGCAAATCCCTGCTTCCCTCTGCGAAGGGCCTATATATTTATCTTTATTGTTGAGTCATCATCTTCTCATTAAAGCACCAGCTGGAGAGCTCTATTGTCATTTTTATGATGTGTTCTTAGTTGATGTTGAGTATGAGTGTGACTGGATCTATTTTACTATGAATTACAATGTCTAGTCAGTGCTTGAACTTCAGAGGTGCTCTGCATTTATGTTTTGCGGTCTCAGAAAGGGCTAGCGAGATACCATTATGTCATATTATATCATGATTGTTTTGAAAAAAGTGTTGTTATCCGAGATATCCTATTATTGCTCTCTAGTTGATTATGCCATTGATATGAGTAAATGAGACATCTAAATGTTATTGTGAATATGGTTAGTTCATAATCTTTGCTGAAAACCTGAACATTGGCTAGACATATTTACAACAACAAGATCAAACAGAGTTTGTAAAAGTTTTTCTTTGTCACTTTCAGTTTGTCAATTGAATTGCTTGAGGACAAGCAATGAGTTAAGCTTGGAGGAGTGGATACATCTCTATCGTATCTACTTTTCCAAACACTTTTGCTCTTGTTTTCGACTATAATTTGCATGATTTGAATGAAACTAACCCGGACTGACGCTGTTTTCAGCAGAATTGCCATGGTGTTGTTTTTGTGTAGAAATCAAAGTTCTTGGATTGACCTGAAAATTTACAGAGAATATTTGTGGAATATATAAAAAGTATTGGTGGAAAATATACCAAAGGGGAGCCACCCAGGAGCCACAAGCTCAGGGGCGCGCCCAGCCCCCCAGGGTGCACCCTGCAGGCTTGTGGCCCCCCTAGACCTCCGGCAACCCTAACTCCGACTCCATATATTCCTATTTACCAAGAAAAAAATCAAAGAGAAGGATTCATCGCGTTTCACGATACGAAGTCACCGCCACCTCCTGCTCTTCATCGGGAGGGCTGATCTGGAGCCCGTTCGGGGCTCCGGAGAGGGGAAATCGATGCCTTCGTCATCATCAACCTTCCTCCATCATCAATTTCATGATGCTCACTGCCGGGAGCGAGTAATTCCTTCATAGGCTTGCTGGACGGTGATGGGTTGGATGAGATTTATCATGTAATCGAGTTAGTTTTGTTAGGGCTTGATCCCTATTATCCACTATGTTCTGAGATTGATGGTGCTATGACTTTCCTACGCTTAATGCTTGTCACTAGGGCCCGAGTGGCATGATTTCAGATCTGAACCTATTATGTTTTCATGAATATATTGTGACGACCCCGGCTTAATCATGCACTAATCATACACGTAAATGCACACGATCAAGCCTAAGGACTCACTTGAAGATATCACAACACAACTCTAAAACATAAATAAATTCATACAAGCTTTATATTACAAGCCATGGCCTCGAGGGCTCGAATACATAGCTCGATGACATACAAGTGTCAGTGGAAGCATCAGATATCTGGGTATAGATATATTACAAAAATAGAGATCAGCCTTTATGAAGGCGGGGCAAAATAAAATACTACGATCGAAAGGCGTAGGCCTCCTGCCTAGGACCCTCCGAATCCTACTCCTGGCCGTCTGTCGGCTCCTCGTAGTAGTACTCGCCGGGAGGGTAGTAGTAGTAGCCGTAGTCATCGACGGGGGCAGCTATCTCAGGGGCTCCGTCATCTGGCGGCGACATATGGATATGGGGAGAAAAAGAAAGTAAAGCAAACGTGAGTACTCATCCGAAGTACTCAGCAAGCGAGGATCTACACTACATATGCAACATTTTCAAAGGAAGGCTGTATATGTGTACTGGGCTGCAGAAATGCCAGAATAGAGGGGAGAGCCTAGTCCTATCGAAGACTAGCATCTTCAAGCATCTTCATCAGTCTTGCAGCATAAGAAGAGTGCAGGATAACATAATGTAAAGTAGTAGTAATGTTATCAACCTCGGCCAGAGATCCTTCCTCGACTCCCTGCGAGAAAGCAATCCCAGAGCCATACTATCCATTTCATCTCAAGTCATCAGTTCTAGTTGTACCGATCGGGATACAACTCTGAGTGTCCATTACCGTAGGACAGGCTATCGATAGATTAGTTCTTCCCTGCAGGGGTGCACCAACTTACCCACCACGCTCGATTAACTCCGGCCGGACACACTTTTCTGGGTCATGCCCGGCCTCGGCCAAACGATACGCCGCAACCCGACCAAATACTTAACAGAGAGGTCAGCACGCCGGACTAACCTATGCCCCCAAGGGTCTTGGGCCATCGCCCCGGACGCTCCTGCATGTTGCGTACACCGCCGGTAAGCAGACCTAGCAACCCCTTAATACAAGCGCGGTTGCGATACCAGTCCAATCCAGCGTGTGCCGCTCAGTTGCTGACGTCTATTAAGCTTCGGCTGAAGTATACGACGCAGAACGCCCATACTATGCCCACGTGATGGTTAGTGCTATCAGGCCAGAGGCCCCTCGGATCAAATATCCAAACCGTTAGTGGATTAGGAGCGCGCGGAAACGAGCGGAGACTCACGATCGATGTGACACCGTCGCCCCGTCTCGAGGGCTTGCGGCAAGGGCGAGGAATGCCCGGCCACGCCTCATGTTCAACTCTCGGGCACCTCTCAGGTCAACCCGACTCCACATCACTTCGCATTCATGCTCGCGCGGGTACCCCTCAGGGCCGACCCGTCTTTAGTATCATGTTACAGTGTTCAGTCATAGTAACCAAAGTATCCGTGTGTCTGACACCAAAGGGACCCTGAGGAATCACCCTCGATGGAATCCCACTTGATGTTTTCGTCAAGGTGAACGAAGGAGGAATCACCCTCGAGGTCCACACTTGAAGCGTCGCACGACGACGTCGTTATCGGGGGTGGTGTAGGAGGAATCACCCTCGCTTACCACGACCGATTAACTAACCTACAAGGTTATCATCAAAAGGGCTGACGAGGTATCACCCTCGGCACTCGATAGTAACCCAGTAGTGTCGGCAACTAAGGGGAAAGTGACGTGCGGTGTCGGGGCCTGATCTTCAATCCCGTTGTTCGGGTCTTCTGATAATCCAGCGGGGCAGTCGGGACAAGTGGGTCTCTGATAAGGCTCTACCCAACCTATTCTAAACAGTTTAGGATAACAGGAAAGTATCAACAGCAGGTTACAAGTAAATAGGCTATGCAGCAGATATAGGATACAGCAACAGCAGCAGATTCTAATGTAAGCATAAGAGAGAAGAGAATGGGCGATATCGGAATGCTCAAAAGGGGGGTGCTTGCCTGTCTGCTTGACGGCAAGGGCAAGATCATCAACTGCGTCGTCGGGCTCCTGAGCAGCGTCGGCCTCGGGAGCTACGTCGACGTCAGGGTCTACCGAGGGAAGAGGGGGAAGAAACATATAAATACACAGCTAACGTTGTAATACAGACATGCTATGCTAAGATGCAGTGCAGGGTTGCCTGAAGTATGTCTAAGTCATTTTTAGTTATTATAGGATTAAGGTGGAATTTATTTACCGGTGATTATGAACTATTCATCTACCGGATACGGCCTCGAAGTTGCGGTTTTACCTACGTAGGGGGTTCCGACATGGAAACAGACGACATGATCAGATTCGTCTCGTCGTTCTGAGCAACTTTCATGTTTTAAGTTTTTCGATCTGAGCTACGGTTTAAAAGTTATTAATTTTCAAAGTTTAAATGATTTTCTAGAATTATTTTTATTAACAGAATTGAATTATGATGTTAGCATGAAGCCATGCTGACATTAGCAGGTCAACAGGTCGGCTGACCAGTCAAACCTGACATGTGGGTCCAGTGGGACCCACATGTCAGCCTCTGTTACTTTTAACAGTGAATTAAACTGATCAGAGTTAATTAGGGGGATGTGGGCCCCGGGTGTTAGTGGGTGATTAGTTAATCTAATTAGTATTTAGTTATTAAAATGTTTTAATTAATCTAATTAGTAGAGGGGCCCACTTGTCATACACTGTGGTGAACAGTAATTAGCGTTGACCCAGTCAACGAAGTCAAACCGAGGCGCAGGGGCCCACTGTCAGTGACTGCGGGTGGGCCCCACGTGTTGCCACGTCGGCCGCGGCGGCGGAGCAACGCCGGCGACCATTTGCGCGGCGGTGCATCGTCGGAGCACGTCGGAAATGCCCCACAGGGGGTCTTTTCGCGCGTGCTTGGGCGCGTTGGAACGGCCGTTCGACGCCGCGTCGATCTAGGTTAGCGAGAGGCGCCGGGAACGGCCGGAACGACACCGGCGATGAGCCGGAGCGACGTCGGAGATCGGCCTACGACGGAATCGGGGCTGCGGGGCACTAGGAGGCGCGTGCGCGTGTGCTACGTGCTCCTGGGAGCACCAGGGGCACGGTTCTGAGCTCGGGCGCTGCCAACGACGGTCGTGGCCGCGTCGACGGAGCTCACCAGCGGCGTGCAGAGCTCGGTCATGGCGGCGACGGTGCAGCGGCTAGCTAGAACGAGGGGGCAGAGGGGGGAGCTGGGGCTTACAGTGCGGCACACGTAGGCCCTCGGGAGCTTAGTAGCGCAGGACATGGCCGGAGACGACTAAGATCACCGGAGACGGAGGCGGTCGGGGACGAAGGCGATCTGTGGTTCCGACGGGCCCCGGCTCCACCTGAGGCCACCAGAAGAAGAAGCAGGCCGCGGCGGAGCCCGCGGACAGGATCAGCAGGCACGGGGCCACCGGAGACCGCGGAGTCGACGGTGGTGCGGCAGCGGCTGCGCTCGGGCGCCCGCGAGCAGAGTGAAAGAGAGCGTGCGAGCGAGGGGGGAGAGGGGAGAATAGTCGAGGAGGACCAGGGGGGCTGGATGGGGTGCGTCCTTATCCTCCTCCCCTGTCGGTGGCGTCGGTGGGGCGTTGGCGTGTCGGCGCCCCGCCGGCGCGCGGGCGCTTGGCCATGGTCACGGCGACACGCAGGAGAGAGAGGAGGGAATGGGCCAGATGGGCCGTGGTCGGGGCACTGTGCACTTAGGCCCAGTGCACAGTGCCTCGTTATATTATTTTTCTGTTTCTGTTTTGATTTTTCTTTTATTCTTTTCTGTTTTGAAATAGTTAGGCCACTAGAGCACTTTTGTAAAACATGAGAGTTGTTCCCAATATTACATTGCAATATTACCTTTCACCAAAAATTGGTTTGGGAAAATTTGGATTTCTTTTGGATTTGATATGAATTTAATTCGATTAAATAATTCTTTTTTGGTGCTGTTTCATGTTGTTGGAGCCATTTAGCTGATCCAAGTTTCATTGGTCATATTTTTATAAGTGCTTCTGGAATATTTGTTATTTAGTGAACATTTTTTCAAAGGTGTTTGAACAAATTTATTTTGCACTTTTGAATTTGAGTTGATTTTCAGAATAGAGTTTGAATTGTTTTGATTAACCACTATGACTAGGCACTGCAAATGAGATGACTTGGCACTATTAGCAGTTGATCATAGTGGCTATTACACAAGGGTGTTACATATATGTGCGTTCTTGATCCTATCTTGCAAGTTATATGCACCTATTACGAGTTATGATCCGCATACCCCAAGGTGACAATAATTGGGATTCTTTCTGGTGATTACCGTAGTTTGAGGAGTTCATGTATTCACTAAGTGCTAATGCTTTGTTCCGGTTCTCTATTAAAAGGAGGCATTAATATCCCTTAGTTTCCTTATGGACCCCGCTGCCACGTGAGGGTAGGACAAAAGATGTCATGCAAGTTCTTTTTCATAAGCACGTATGACTATATACGGAATACAAGCCTACATTACATTGATGAATTGGAGCTAGTTCTGTGTCGCCCTAGGTTATAACTGTTGCATGATGAATGCCATCCAACGCAATTATCCGTCACTGATCCAATGCCTATGAGCTTTTCACATATTCATCTTTGTTAAGTTACTTTTGTTGTTGTTGCTGTTGCAACCACTACAAAACTGTTACTGTTATTATTGCTACTGTTATCGTCACTATCATACTACTTTGCTACTGAAACCTTTACTGTAGATATTAAGTCTTTCAGGTGCGATTGAATTGACAACTCAACTGCTAATACTTGCGAATATTCTTTAGCTCCCCTTGTGTCGAATCAATAAATTTGGGTTGAATACTCTACCCTCGAAAACTGTTGCGATCCCCTATACTTGTGGGTTATCATCACCAACTCCAAGACGATCTTGTTGAGCACTTGTGGTCACTTCATAGCACTTGATTTTTGTGCTTTTATTATTATTATTTATTTATTTATTTATTTATGCTAATACTTCATTTGGACTCTATGGTGTTTTTGAATTTGAATTAAGTTTAAAAACATTCAACTTAAAATGTTGTTGAATTGTTTGCATTTAAATTACCAGGTTTTGAATTAATGTGGTGTGAAAATATCAAGTTCAAATGAAGTATGTAAGCAAAAGGACGAAAGAGTTGGCAAAGATGGTTTTTTAGAGAGCTGGTTTTAAGGGGTTTGATTAGCTCCACATTTTTGCTAACTCCTCGGAATTTTTTTTTACGGGAGCTAACTCCTCGGATTTGAGGAGTTAAGGTTGGGAGTGGGGTATCTAGTGCATCGGTGCTTGTGGTGCACAACCCAACCCTTTCCCGTAATAGTTTGCTTGATCCGAGTATCTCAAACAATGTTTCTAGTTTCAATCCGATTTTTTTTGTGACAACATAGATTAATGTTGTGTGAATGTGTTAATTTTTTAGCTTATTTTTTCAACATTCATAAAATAGTTAAACTAAATCGGGCGCATTGATGACACCAAATACTCTAGTGCATCAGATATTTCCCCTTGGGTGAGGAAGGGGTGGGGCATTTGGAGACTGAAATTGTAGAGATCCTAACAGAAATGCCCTAACATTATGGCCGGTTGCATTTACTACATCAACAACCAATGGTACTGGAGGTACTAGACGCGACAAATCATGTCGGTGGGTAGAGAAATTGATGAGGTCTGCAGTTGTAACACCCCTATGTAATAGCCACCATGATCAGCTGTTAATAATGCCAAGTCATATCATATGCAGTGATTAAACATAGTGGTTAACCAAAGTAAATCAACTCCATTTTTAAAATCAACTTAAATTCATAAGTGAAATATAAGGTTGATCAAACTCTGCTGGAGAAATGTTATTTAATTAGCAAATAATCCAGTGGTCATGGCAAAATCATAACCAACATTTTTGGAATATGATTGATGAGTCAAACAAGATGAAACAGCATCCAAAACAGCAATATTAATTCATTTAAAATCATTGCAGATTCAAATGAACTCCAAAACTGTCCAAACCACTTTTTGGTGAGAGCTAATATTGCATTGCAATATTTGGGCCAACTCCCACATTTTTCGAAAGTGCACAAGTGCCCTAAACATTTTGAAACAGAAAAGGATAAAAGAAAATGGAGAAGCTAAAACAGAAAATCAAAAGCGGGACACTGTGCACTGGGCCTTAGTGCACAGTGCCCCGAGTCGCGGCCCAGCAGGCCCACCTCGTCTCCCTCCTCCCCGTGTCGTCCCCGCCGTGGCCGCGCGCGCGCGCGCCAGTCGGCCGGCGACACCGCGGCGCCACCGACGCTACAGGGAGGAGGAGGAGATAAGGCCGGAGCCACTCGACCCCCTGGCTTCCCCTGGCATTCCCCATCTCTCTCCCTCGCTCGCTCTGCCTCCTTCCTCCTCAGATCCGAGGCGTCCGAGCGCCACCGCCGCCGTTCTTGTTCGTCCCCGCGGCCACCGAGCCCTGCCTGCCGCTCTGCCATGTCCTGCGCCATCGCCATGGACTGCCACGGCCTTGGGCGCCGTTGATTGGGGCCGAGGAGCTCCACGTTGCGCGGATCGAGCCGCGCCCCTCTTCTGCATCTCCGGCGCGGTTCCGGCGACCTCGACCCCTGCAGCTCCTAATCCTCACACGGGCCACCTTGCGCCGCTCGGTGAGCACTCTCCCTCTCTCTCTGGCCTCTCTGGTAGCCCGTCTGCACGCTGTAGCCGCGGCACCTCGGAGACCCGAAAGTCACCGCCGCCATTGCCGCTGCAGCCAAGCTCCCGAGCTGTTGCTAGCTCGTTTGACTCCTCCGGCGAGCTCCCTGTGAGCCGTAGGCCCCGCACAGCTAGCTAGTTAGGTCGCCCGCGCGCTAGGACGTCGAACCCGACGAGCTCGAGCTTCGGACGTCCGCCTCGCTCAACGCCGGCGACGTTCCGGCCACCTCCGAGCCCGGCTGTTGGCTCAGCTAGATGCGCGAGGACGCCAGCTTTCGAACGCACCCAAGCCCGGCTCGAACCGAGCCCTATAGCTCGATTCCGGCCAACTCCGGCGACGCGCCGCCGCGCGATTTGGTCGCCGGCGACCAGCCGCCGGCCCCGCTGACGTGGCACAGGCGGGGCCCACCCCTGGGTCACTGACCCGTGGGTCCCAGGGGCCCGGCCGGCCAGTTGACCAGTCAGCCTTGCTGACTGGACCGGCCCAGTCGCTGACACGTGGGCCCCACCTCCCTGTTAATCTAATTAAAACGTTTTAGAAATAAAAATAAACTAATTACCCTAATGAGTCTATGACATGTGGGACCAGAAGCCTAATTAGCTAATTAGATTAGTTTAACTCACTGTTTAGGTAAACAGAGGCTGACATGTGGGTCCAGTGTCATATTTGACTTAGTCAGCCGACTGTTGACTTGCTGACGTCAGCAGCGCGTCATGCTGACGTCATAATTCATTTTCTGATAAATAAAATAATTCCAGAAATTCAAATAATCTTTAAAAATTAATAACTTTTAAACCGTAGCTCGGATCGAAAAAGTTAAAACATGAAAGTTGCTCAGAACGACGAGACGAGTCTGATCGTGCCGTCTGTTTCTCCATCGGAACCTCCTACGTAGAAGAACTCGTAACTCCGGACCCGAATCCGACAGATGAATAGTGCACACACGTCGGATATTAAATCCCAGAATAATTCTAAAAATAACTAAAATGACTTAGATGCATAATTAGGCAACCCTGCACTGCATCATAGCATCACACGCACCGTATTGCATCTGTTTGCATTATGTTTACCTGTTTCTTCCCCCTCTTCTCTCTCGGTAGACCCCGACGTTGACGTAGCTCCCGAGGCAGACGCCGCATAGGAGTACGACTACGTCCCCGACGATACTACTAAAGACCTTGCCCTTGCCCCCGAGCAAACAGGCAAGCACCCCCATTTTGAGCATGCCTATATCGCCTACTCTCTTCTCTCTTATGCTTGCATTAGAACTGCTACTGCTACTGTTTTCCTATATCTGCTGCATAGCCTGATTATTGTACCCTGCTTTGTTACCTTACCGGTTATCCTAGACTGCTTAGTATAAGGTGGGTAGAGACACGACCGAGACCCCCACTTGATCCCGACTGCCCTGCTGGACATCAGAAGACCCGATCATCGGGATTGAAGACTAGACCATGGCACCGCACATCACTTCCCCTTAGTTGCCGACACTGCTGGGTTACCATCGAGTGCCGAGGGTGATACCTCGTCAGCACTTCTGATGTTAACCTTGTAGGTTAGTTACTCGGTCGTGGTAAGCGAGGGTGATTCCTCCTACACCACCCCCGATAACGACATCGTCGCGCAACCTCTCAAGTGTGGACCTCGAGGGTGATTCCTCCTTCGTTTACCTTGATGATAACATCGAGCGGGAATTCCATCGAGGGTGATTCCTCAGGGTTCCCTTCGGTGTCAGACACACAGTTACCTTGGATATTATGACTTGCACTAAACTATGATACTAAAGACGGGTCGGCCTTGAGGGGTACCCGCGCGAGCTTAACGCGAAGTGATGTGGAGTCGGGTTGACCTGGATGGTGCCCGCGAGATAACTACGAGGCGTGGCCGGGCATTCTTAGCCCTTGCCGCAAGTCCTCGAGACGGGGCGACGGGGTCACATCGATCGTGAGTCTCTGCTCGTTTCCACGCGCTCCTAATCCACTACGGTTTGGATATTTGATCCGAGGGGCCTCTGGCCCGATAGCACTAACCATCACGTGGGCATAGTATGGGCGTTCTGCGTCGTACACATCAGCCGAAGCTTGTTTGACGTCAGTAAGGAGCGGCGCACGCCGAGTTGGACTGGTAACGCAACCGCGCTTGTATAAGGGGTTGCTAGGTCTGCTCTCGGTGGCCCCGTAACGTGCAGGAGTTCCCGGGGCGATGGCCCAAGACCCCTGGGGGCATAGGTTTAGTCCGGCGTGCTGACCTCTCTTATAAGCCTAGGTCGGGTTGCGGCGTGTTGCTTAGCCGAGGCCGGGCATGACCCAGAAAAGTGTGTCCGGCCGGAGTTAAGCGAGCGTGATGGGTAAGTTGGTGCACCCCTGCAGGGAAGAAACTTCTATCGATAGCCTGTCCTACGGTAACGGACACTCGGAGTTGTATCCCGAACGGTACAACTAGAACATGTGATGAGAATTGGATAGTACGGCTCTGGGATTGCTTTCTCGCAGGGAGTCGAGAAAGGATCTTAGGTCGAGGTTGATGATATTACTACTACTACTTTACAATATGTTCATCTGCTCTCTCTCCTGATGCTGCAAGACTGTCGAAGATTGTTGAAGATGCTAGTCTTCGATAGGACTAGGCTTTTCCCCTCTACTCTGGCATTTCTGCAGCCCAGTCCACATATACAGCCATTCCTTTGACAATGATGCATATGTAGTGTAGATCCTTGCTTGCTGAGTACTTCGGATGAGTACTCACGTTTGCTTTATTTTCTTTTTCCCCATTTCCCATTTGATGCCACCAGACGACGGAGCCCCTGAGCCAGAAGGCCCAGCCGACGACCAGTACTACTATCCGCCTGGCGAGTACTACTACTACGAGGAGCCGTTCGACGACCAGGAGTAGGATCGGAGGGTCCAGGGCAGGAGGCCTACGCCTTTCGATCGTAGTTTTTATTTTTACCCCGCCTCTGTGAAGGCTTATCTCTCTCTCTGTAATATATCTGTACTCAGATATCTAATGCTTCCGCTGACGCTTGTATGCCATCGAGCTTGTATTCGAGCCCTCGAGGCCCTGGCTTGTAATATTAAGCTTGTATGACTTTATTTTATGTTTTAGAGTTGTGTTGTGATATCTTCAAGTGAGTCCTTAGGCTTGATCGTGCGCATTTGCGTGTATGATTAGTGCACGATTAAGCCGGGGTCGTCACAGGTTGGTATCAGAGCCGACTGCCTCTAGGAGATCCCCCTTTCCAATTCCTCGGCCGAAGTTGAGTCTAGTGGTCAAAAATTGTTTTACTAACTTGGCTGTGTGGCTTACGGGCCCACGTCGCCAACTGGGTGGTGTTAGGATCTTTTATTCCTCGTCTTTACTCTGGGATTCTAATCTCTCATCTATTCGGGTTTAATAAAATTTACTAACACCGACATTTAGGATCTCGTTAATTCTATCCACCCGGAGAGCTGGATTCAGTACGATTTCCCTGTCATTGATCTGATTAGTCTGATAATCATTTCCTTTCCATTGTTTTGTTTAACCTTTCCTTTTGAGATCGGTTATATTTCTCAATGTCTTATGACAATCCTGAACTTCTTATTTTAGATGGATCGACTGTTTCCCCCTCGTCCTACGACGCAGCTCGTGCTTCGCACCTGTGCTCGAGACGTCCCTGGGTTTCCAGCTGTTCTGATCGCCCTCTTGATCAGGCTGGGTTACCGCTGGTGCCCCGAGTACATGGTCTATGAGGTTTATCGTGAGTTCAACCAGGAGCAGTACTATGCTGATGTTCGCATCTACGATCAGCAGGATAACTCTGACACTGAGCTTCACCGTTTTCACGGTATCGGCGTGACGATTGAGATGGCAGTCCATGATGCTGCTTACTCTGCCGTCGCACGACTTCGAGGACAGTTCAGTGCTGACTTGGATGCCTCTGAGTATCGGTACATTCCGTATGCACCTGTTGGAGATGCTACTGGATTTTACACAGCTATTTGTGCCCCGTACGAGCCTCGTCGCTATGATCAGCGAGTTCTGATCCACTATGCTCAGGCTTTGGATCGCACTGTTCGTGCACTTGCTGTTGAGTTGTTTGCCACTCGAGCACGCTACTACGAGGCTATGACACAGTTGCTACCAGCTGTTCATGCAGGGATGCATTCGGAGTACATTCTTTACCCGAGCAGGACTGAGATGCCATCAGGGATCGTCTGGCCTGCTGTGGGAGGTCACACGCCTGCACGTGGACCTCTTCTTTCTTCTCGAGACCGGGTTCTGCATCAGAGTGCCCATGGAGCGCAGGATCCTTCTGCGACGAACGTCCATCGTCCGCACTTGCAGTTACCCCGTTTCAGTGGTTTTCTCCGACGTTGATGTAGCCTTTGCTATGTCCCGTTGTGTACTTCCTTACCGCGTGCCTTCGCGCCGCCTAGCATGTCTAGCTTTTCAATTTGCGCCGTTATGTTGCCCGAATGTAACCGACTATGTATGGATCTGTACGTCTTAATGACTACTTCTAGCATCTATTGCACTCTTTCAATAATGTCGAGTTACCTCATGTTTATTGTTAAACACTTGCATAAGCTATCGCTGAAATACCCCTGTTGGAATAGCAGGATGGCTGACAACAACCCGCCACCGCCGCCACCACCTGATTACATGGCAGCGATGATGCAACAGTTTGAACTCAACCGCCAGTTTATGACGGGGATTATGCAGCAATTCCCTCGTCCTGATGCTAATCAGCAGCAACCATCCATTACCTTACCAGAGTTCATGAGGCTCAGTCCATCGTTTTTCCGCAACACAGTCAACCCACTGGATGCAGATGACTGGCTGCGTGATACCTCTCATGAGATGGAGTCTGCTAGTGTCGCCGAAATTAACTATGTCACTTTTGCGACATATCTTCTTAAGGGTCCCGCAGCCCAATGGTGGGCCACTCACCGACAGACTCTGCCGCCTGGTACTGTCGTCACTTGGGCAGAGTTCAAGATTGCTTTCCGTGCCCGCTACATTCCTCTAGCTATCATAGCTAGGAAGAAGGCTGAGTTCCGTAGCCTTGTCCAAGGAAACAAGACTGTGGAAGTCTATCAGCGCGAGTTTCTAGACTTATCTCGTTACGCTGAAGAGGACATTCCTACTGATGAACGCAGACAGGAGAAGTTTCGTGAAGGACTGCACCATGACATTCAGTTAGCCCTTCTTGTTCAAGATTACCCTGATTTCGCCACCTTGGTGAATAAGGCCATCATGGTTGAAACTGGACTTAAGAAGCACAAGGAAGCGTCCAGACGCACCCGTGAGTCGGGCTCATCTTCGGGCTCGTCTTCCCAGAAGCGACGCATCTGGTTTCCCCAAGGCATGTTCCATTCAGCAGCTCCTGCGAACAGACCTTCTTATGCTGCACCACGTCTGCCACCTCCACCACCGAGACAGCCCCTGCCAGCTCCAGCACCTCGAGCTCCAGCACCTCGTCCTGACAGCGGACTATGCTTCAAGTGTGGCAAGCCAGGTCACCGTGCTAGAGATTGTTCTCAGAATCAGAATCAACTAGCTCTCCCTTCTGCTGGACGTGGAATTGGCCGTGGTATTCCTCAGCAGCGCAACAATAATGCCAGACCTTCTTATGGTCATGGGCAGTACTACCACGTCAACATGTCTGAAGCTCCAGATCAACCAGATACTGTGATGGGTACACTTCTCGTTAATTCAGTACCAGCATCTGTTTTATTTGATTCAGGAGCATCGCATTCCTTCATGTCAGAACATTTTGCACGCATGCATGACATTAAATGCGAATACATGAACACACCCTTATTGGTACACACCCCCGCGGGTGGTTGCCGAACCTTTGCAGTTAGCTATAATGTTCCCGTTGAAATCGAAGAGTTGGAGTTCAGTGCGTCTCCCATTATTCTGAAATCGTCCAAGATTGACCTTATTCTGGGAATGGATTGGTTGAAGGCCCACTATGCCTCAATCAATTGTGCCACCAAAGTTGTTCACCTCTTGCACCCCTTGAATGAGATGGTGAATTACCATGCTCATATCACTCAGAACGCCGAGGCTCAAATTTATGCCTTGAATGCGTTGAATGCTTCTCCGCTTGATGGGATTGAGACTATCCCAGTTGTCTGTGACTTCCCGGATGTTTTTCCAGAAGAACTTCCAGGAATACCCCCTGCTAGAGCTGTCGAGTTCGTCATCGACTTGAAGCCTGGCACCACTCCTATTGCGAAGCGTCCCTACAAGATGCCTCCGCACCACCTCATCGAGCTTAAGGAGGAAATTGATAAATCTTTAAGGAAGGGTTTCATCCGCCCTAGTTCCTCTGCTTGGGGAGCACCTTCTCTCTTTGTTAAGAAGAAGGATGGGACTAACCGTCTGGTTCAAGATTATCGTCCTATCAACCAGGCAACCATTCAGAATAAATATCCACTTCCCCGGATCAACGATTTATATGACCAACTCGCTGGATCTTCGGTGTTTTCTAAACTCGACTTGAGGTTGGGTTATCACCAGATCCGTGTTCGTGAAGAGGATATTCCGAAGACTGCATTCGTTACTCGTTATGGCTCTTACGAGTACACAGTCATGTCGTTTGGTTTAACAAACGCTCCAGCTACATTCTCCCGCCTAATGAATTACATATTCATGGATTACCTCGACAAATTCGTCGTGGTATATCTGGATGATATTCTGGTTTATTCGAAGAACAAAGAAGGACATGCTGAGCACCTTCGACTAGTTCTGGAGAGACTTCGAGAGCACCAATTATATGCCAAGTTCTCTAAATGCGAATTCTGGCTTCCTGAAGTGACCTACCTTGGACATGTGATTTCCAAGGACGGTATTGCCGTTAACCCGAAGCGTGTTCAGGCTATCCTTGACTGGACTCCTCCGAAGAATGCCAAGCAGGTCCGAAGCTTTCTCGGTCTAGCCAGCTATTGTCGCCGATTCGTCGAGAACTTCTCCAAGATCGCCAAGCCCCTGACTAATCTGCTCCACAAAGGCGTTAAGTTTGAGTGGACCGACAAGTGTCAGGAAAGTTTCCAAACCCTCAAGGACAAGCTCACTTCTGCTCCAGTGCTTGCTCCTCCTGATTCTCGCAAGGACTTTGTCATATATTGCGACGCCTCTCGTCAGGGATTAGGCTGCGTCCTAATGCAAGAGCGGAGAGTAATTGCATATGCTTCACGTCAATTGCGTCCACATGAAGAGAATTATCCAGTGCATGATCTTGAACTTGCAGCAGTGATGTATGCATTGAAGTTATGGCGACACTACCTTCTGGGTAATCGGTGTGAAATTTATACCAATCACCAAAGTCTGAAATACTTATTCACTCAACCGGATCTTAATCTCCGACAACAACGATGGTTAGAAGCTATTGCGGATTATGACTGCGGTATTTCTTATACCCCGGGCAAAGCTAATGTAATGGCCGATGCCCTGAGTCGCAAGTCTTATTGCAACAACCTCATGGTTAGGCAAGCTCAACCTCGTCTTCACGCAGAACTGACTCAGCTGAATCTGCGAATTCTTCCCCAGGGTTCTCTTAATAACCTTGTGGTACAGCCAGACCTTCTGAAGGCTGTTAAAGAAGCGCAAGCCAAAGATGCTGAAATTGACTTGATGAAGAAGGAGCTTCACCTTGCTAAGTATCGGGATTTCTCAGTTGCTGAAGATGGTACATTATATTTCAGAGACCGCATCGTAGTACCTCGCTTCGAGCTGATGACTGACAAAGTCATGAAGGA
The DNA here is from genome assembly GCA_011799875.1 of Thinopyrum elongatum. NCBI lineage: Eukaryota > Viridiplantae > Streptophyta > Magnoliopsida > Poales > Poaceae > Thinopyrum > Thinopyrum elongatum. The sequence continues at coordinate 555,031,474 of CM022299.1, read as the reverse complement.
GGCCCATGATACACCGCTGTCTATCCATCCGGGTAGTACCAAGATGTATCGAGATCTACGTCAAAGGTATTGGTGGTCCAGAATGAAGCAGGACATCGCTCGTTACGTTGCTGAATGTGACGTGTGCCGTCGCGTGAAAGCAGAACATCAGAAGCCTGCGGGAATTCTGCAACCGCTCCCTATTCCTCTATGGAAGTGGGATAAAGTGCAAATGGACTTCATCACTGGTCTTCCCAAGTCTCAGAAGGGTCACGATGCTATTCTTGTCGTCGTTGACCAACTTTCCAAGGTTGCACACTTTCTGCCAGTTAAGGAGACTATTACTGCTAGTCAGTTAGCAGAGCTATATATCTCCAGAATTGTTTCACTCCATGGTATTCCCAAGGAAATCAGTTCAGACCGTGGCAGCATTTTCACTGGCCATTTCTGGAAAAGTTTCCAGAAAGCAATGGGAACTCATATTACCTGGAGTTCAGCTTATCATCCCCAATCTCAAGGCCAAGTTGAGCGCGTTAATCAAGTGCTTGAAGACATGCTACGAGCCTGTGTTATATCCTTCGGTAAGAAATGGGAGGAATCTCTCCCGTATGCCGAGTTCTCTTATAACAACAGTTATCAAGCCAGCTTAAAAATGGCCCCATTTGAGGTTCTTTATGGACGTAAATGTCGAACCCCTCTGAATTGGTCAGAAACTGGGGAACGACCTCTTGTTGGACCGGACATCATTCAGCATGCCGAAGAACAAGTCCGAATTGTCCGGGAGAATCTCAAAGCAGCTCAAGACCGTCAGAAGAGTAATTATGATCGCAAGCGATGGGGTGTGATCTATCAACCTGGTGATCAAGCCTATCTTCGTGTCACTCCAATGAAGGGCACCCGTCGTTTCGGAATCAAGGGCAAGCTAGCTCCTCGCTATATTGGTCCTTTCCGTATCGTGGCTAGACGTGGACATGTGGCTTATAAATTGGAATTGCCGCCACAGTTCTCTCATATTCATGATGTCTTCCACGTGTCGCAACTCCGTAAGTGCTTCAAGGAATCCCCGCACCGTGCAGTGGATCATGAGATGCTCGAGCTACAAGATGATCTTTCCTATAAGGAGCATCCGATCCGCATCCTCGACGAAGCTGAGCGTCGTACTCGTCAGAAGACGACCAAGTTCCTAAAAGTGCAATGGTCGAATCATACTGAAGATGAAGCCACTTGGGAACGTGAGGATCATCTTCGGGAAGAATATCCCGGACTCTTTCCTTCTACCTCCTAAATTCTCGGGACGAGAATTTCTTTTAGAGGAGGAGAACTTGTAACACCCCCTTGTAATAAACTCTGTGACACTCTGTTAAAACTGCCAAGTCATGATCATTTGCAGTGCCAAGTCATGAGGGTTAATGATCCAATTCAAATCCACATCTGAAAATCAACTCAAATTCAAAGGTGAATTATAAAGCTGATCAAACACTGTTGGGAAAATGTTCATTAAATGACAAATAATCCAGGAACATTTCTAAAATCAACATCAAAATGTTTGGAGTTGGATAAATGACTCAAACAAGTTGGAACAGACCCAAAAACAGGATATTTGATATATTTAAAATCATATTAAATTCAAACAAACTCCAAATCTGCCCAAACCACTTTTTGATGAGAGATGATATTGCATTGCAATATTTGGGCCAACATCCACATTTTTCAAAAAAGCACAAGTGGCCTAAACATTTTGAAACAAAAAGGGAATAAAAGAAAAGGTAGAAGAGAAATAAGGAAAAAGAAGAAAGCCACTGTTGGCTGGGCCTAATTGCACAGTGTGCAGGCCCAGTCCAACAGCAGCCCACGCCGTCTCCCTCCTCCCCGTGTCGCCTTCGCCGTGGCCGCGCCCGCGCGCGCCAGTCGGCCGGCGACACCGTGGCGCCACCGACGATACAGGAGCCCGGGAGGATAAGGGCGAGCCCCGTCCAGCTCCCCTGGCCCCTCCTATCCACTCGCCGCTCCTCCCTCACCCCTCCCCTGCTCGCGCTCGCCTCTGCTCTCTCTGGTCCGAGCGCCACCGCCGCCGTTCTCGTTCGTCCCCGCGGCCACCGAGCCCTGCCTGCCGCTCTGCCATGTCCTGCGCCATCGCCATGGACTGCCACGGCCTTGGGCGCCGTTGATTGGGGCCGAGGAGCTCCACGTTGCGCGGATCGAGCCGCGCCCCTCTTCTGCATCTCCGGCGCGGTTCCGGCGACCTCGACCCCTGCAGCTCCTAATCCTCACACGGGCCACCTTGCGCCGCTCGGTGAGCCCTCTCCCTCTCTCTCTGGCCTCTCTGGTAGCCCGTCTGCACGCTGTAGCCGCGGCACCTCGGAGACCCGAAAGTCACCGCCGCCATTGCCGCTGCAGCCAAGCTCCCGAGCTGTTGCTAGCTCGTTTGACTCCTCCGGCGAGCTCCCTGTGAGCCGTAGGCCCCGCACAGCTAGCTAGTTAGGTCGCCCGCGCGCTAGGACGTCGAACCCGACGAGCTCGAGCTTCGGACGTCCGCCTCGCTCAACGCCGGCGACGTTCCGGCCACCTCCGAGCCCGGCTGTTGGCTCAGCTAGATGCGCGAGGACGCCAGCTTTCGAACGCACCCAAGCCCGGCTCGAACCGAGCCCTATAGCTCGATTCCGGCCAACTCCGGCGACGCGCCGCCACGCGATTTGGTCGCCGGCGACCAGCCGCCGGCCCCGCTGACGTGGCACAGGCGGGGCCCACCCCTGGGTCACTGACCCGTGGGTCCCAGGGGCCCGGCCGGCCAGTTGACCAGTCAGCCTTGCTGACTGGACCGGCCCAGCCGCTGACAGGCGGGCCCCACCTTCCTGTTTAATTAGTTAAAACAAATTAGAAATAAAAATAAACTAATTAACCTAATGTCTCACTGACATGTGGGGTCCACCCCCCTAATTAATCCTGGTAATTAAACTAATTCACTGGATAAAGAAACAGAGGCTGACATGTGGGTCCCACTGGACCCACATGTCAGGTTTGACTGGTCAACCGTCCTGTTGACTTGCTGACGTCAGCAGCGCGTCATGCTGACGTCATAATTCATTTTCTGTTAAATAAAATAATTCCAGAAATTCAAATAATCTTTAAAAAATTAATAACTTTTAAACCGTAGCTCGGATCGAAAAAGTTAAAACATGAAAGTTGCTCAGAACGACGAGACGAGTCTGATCGTGCCGTCTGTTTCTCCATCGGAACCTCCTACGTAGAAGAACTCGTAACTCCGGACCCGAATCCGACAGATGAATAGTGCACACACGTCGGATATTAAATCCCAGAATAATTCTAAAAATAACTAAAATGACTTAGATGCATAATTAGGCAACCCTGCACTGCATCATAGCATCACACGCACCGTATTGCATCTGTTTGCATTATGTTTACCTGTTTCTTCCCCCTCTTCTCTCTCGATAGACCCCGACGTTGACGTAGCTCCCGAGGCAGACGCCGCACAGGAGTACGACTACGTCCCCGACGATACTACTGAAGACCTTGCCCTTGCCCCCGAGCAAACAGGCAAGCACCCCTATTTTGAGCATGCCTATATCGCCTACTCTTTTCTCTCTTATGCTTGCATTAGAACTGCTACTGCTATTGTTTTCCTATATCTGCTGCATAGCCTGATTATTGTACCCTGCTTTGTTACCTTACCGGTTATCCTAGACTGCTTAGTATAAGGTGGGTAGAGACACGACAGAGACCTCCACTTGATCCCGACTGCCCTGCTGGATATCAGAAGACCTGATCATCGGGATTGAGGACCAGACCCTGGCACCGCACATCACTACCCCTTAGTTGCCGACACTGCTGGGTTACCGTCGAGTGCCGAGGGTGATACCTCGTTAGCACTTCTGATGTTAACCTTGTAGGTTAGTTACTCGGTCGTGGTAAGCGAGGGTGATTCCTCCTACACCACCCCCGATAACGACATCGTCGCGCAACCTCTCAAGTGTGGACCTCGAGGGTGATTCCTCCTTCGTTCACCTTGATGATAACATCGAGCGGGAATTCCATCGAGGGTGATTCCTCATGGTTCCCTTCGGTGTCCGACACACAGTTACCTTGGATATTATGACTTGACTATGAACCACGATACTAAAGACGGGTCGGCCCTGAGGGGTACCCGCGCGAGCTCAACGCGAAGTGATGTGGAGTCGGGTTGACCTGGATGGTGCCCGCGAGATAACTACGAGGCGTGGCCGGGCATTCTTAGCCCTTGCCGCAAGTCCTCGAGACGGGGCGATGGGGTCACATCGATCGTGAGTCTCTGCTCGTTTCCGCGCGCTCCTAATCCACTACGGTTTGGATATTTGATCCGAGGGGCCTCTGGCCCGATAGCACTAACCATCACGTGGGCATAGTATGGGCGTTCTGCGTCGTACACATCAGCCGAAGCTTGTTTGACGTCAGTAAGGAGCGGCGCACGCCGAGTTGGACTGGTAACGCAACCGCGCTTGTATAAGGGGTTGCTAGGTCTGCTCTCGGTGGCCCCGTAACGTGCAGGAGTTCCCGGGGCGATGGCCCAAGACCCCTGGGGGCATAGGTTTAGTCCGGCGTGCTGACCTCTCTTATAAGCCTAGGTCGGGTTGCGGCGTGTTGCTTAGCCGAGGCCGGGCATGACCCAGAAAAGTGTGTCCGGCCGGAGTTAAGCGAGCGTGATGGGTAAGTTGGTGCACCCCTGCAGGGAAGAAACTTCTATCGATAGCCTGTCCTACTGTAACGGACACTCGGAGTTGTATCCCGAACGGTACAACTAGAACATGTGATGAGAATTGGATAGTACGGCTCTGGGATTGCTTTCTCGCAGGGAGTCGAGAAAGGATCTCAGGTCGAGGTTGATGATATTACTACTACTACTTTACATTATGTTCATCTGCTCTCTCTCCTGATGCTGCAAGACTGTCGAAGATTGTTGAAGATGCTAGTCTTCGATAGGACTAGGCTTTTCCCCTCTACTCTGGCATTTCTGCAGCCCAGTCCACATATACAGCCATTCCTTTGACAATGATGCATATGTAGTGTAGATCCTTGCTTGCTGAGTACTTCGGATGAGTACTCACGTTTGCTTTATTTTCTTTTTCCCCATTTCCCATTTGATGCCACCAGACGACGGAGCCCCTGAGCCAGAAGCCCCAGCCGACGACCAGTACTACTATCCGCCTGGCGAGTACTACTACTACGAGGAGCCGTTCGACGACCAGGAGTAGGATCGGAGGGTCCAGGGCAGGAGGCCTACGCCTTTCGATCGTAGTTTTTATTTTTACCCCGCCTCTGTGAAGGCTTATCTCTCTCTCTGTAATATATCTGTACTCAGATATCTAATGCTTCCGCTGACGCTTGTATGCCATCGAGCTTGTATTCGAGCCCTCGAGGCCCTGGCTTGTAATATTAAGCTTGTATGACTTTATTTTATGTTTTAGAGTTGTGTTGTGATATCTTCAAGTGAGTCCTTAGGCTTGATCGTGCGCATTTGCGTGTATGATTAGTGCACGATTAAGCCGGGGTCGTCACAGGTTGGTATCAGAGCCAGGTTTCGATCCTGGGACCTGTGGGTTATGGGCCAGAAAGTTCTCTTATAACAACAGTTATCAAGCCAGCTTAAAAATGGCCCCATTTGAGGTTCTTTATGGTCGTAAATGTCGAACCCCTCTGAATTGGTCAGAAACTGGGGAACGACCTCTTGTTGGACCGGACATCATTCAGCATGCCGAAGAACAAGTCCGAATTGTCCGGGAGAATCTCAAAGCAGCTCAAGACCGTCAGAAGAGTAATTATGATCGCAAGCGATGGGGTGTGATCTATCAACCTGGTGATCAAGCCTATCTTCGTGTCACTCCAATGAAGGGCACCCGTCGTTTCGGAATCAAGGGCAAGCTAGCTCCTCGCTACATTGGTCCTTTCCGTATCGTGGCTAGACGGGGACAGGTGGCATATAAATTGGAGTTGCCACCGCAATTCTCCCATATTCATGATGTCTTCCACGTGTCGCAACTCCGTAAGTGCTTCAAGGAATCCCCGCGTCGTGCAGTGGATCATGAGATGCTACAACTGCAAGATAATCTTTCATATAAGGAGCATCCGATCCGCATCCTCGACGAAGCTGAGCGTCGTACTCGTCAGAAGACGACCAAGTTCCTAAAAGTGCAATGGTCGAATCATACTGAAGATGAAGCCACTTGGGAACGCGAGGATCATCTTCGGGAAGAATATCCCGGACTCTTTCCTTCTACCTCCTAAATTCTCGGGACGAGAATTTCTTTTAGAGGAGGAGAACTTGTAACACCCCTATGTAATAGCCACCATGATCAGCTGTTAATAATGCCAAGTCATATCATATGCAGTGATTAAACATAGTGGTTAACCAAAGTAAATCAACTCCATTTTTAAAATCAACTTAAATTCATAAGTGAAATATAAGGTTGATCAAACTCTGCTGGAGAAATGTTATTTAATTAGCAAATAATCCAGTGGTCATGGCAAAATCATAACCAACATTTTTGGAATATGATTGATGAGTCAAACAAGATGAAACAGCATCCAAAACAGCAATATTAATTCATTTAAAATCATTGCAGATTCAAATGAACTCCAAAACTGTCCAAACCACTTTTTGGTGAGAGCTAATATTGCATTGCAATATTTGGGCCAACTCCCACATTTTTTGAAAGTGCACAAGTGCCCTAAACATTTTGAAACAGAAAAGGATAAAAGAAAATGGAGAAGCTAAAACAGAAAATCAAAAGCGGGACACTGTGCACTGGGCCTTAGTGCACAGTGCCCCGAGTCGCGGCCCAGCAGGCCCACCTCGTCTCCCTCCTCCCCGTGTCGTCCCCGCCGTGGCCGCGCACGCGCGCGCCAGTCGGCCGGCGACACCGCGGCGCCACCGACGCTACAGGGAGGAGGAGGAGATAAGGCCGGAGCCACTCGGCCCCCTGGCTTCCCCTGGCATTCCCCATCTCTCTCCCTCGCTCGCTCTACCTCCTTCCTCCTCAGATCCGAGGCGTCCGAGCGCCACCGCCGCCGTTCTCGTTCGTCCCCGCGGCCACCGAGCCCTGCCTGCCGCTCTGCCATGTCCTGCGCCATCGCCATGGACTGCCACGGCCTTGGGCGCCGTTGATTGGGGCCGAGGAGCTCCACGTTGCGCGGATCGAGCCGCGCCCCTCTTCTGCATCTCCGGCGCGGTTCCGGCGACCTCGACCTCTGCAGCTCCTAATCCTCACACGGGCCACCTTGCGCCGCTCGGTGAGCACTCTCCCTCTCTCTCTGGCCTCTCTGGTAGCCCGTCTGCACGCTGTAGCCGCGGCACCTCGGAGACCCGAAAGTCACCGCCGCCATTGCCGCTGCAGCCAAGCTCCCGAGCTGTTGCTAGCTCGTTTGACTCCTCCGGCGAGCTCCCTGTGAGCCGTAGGCCCCGCACAGCTAGCTAGTTAGGTCGCCCGCGCGCTAGGACGTCGAACCCGACGAGCTCGAGCTTCGGACGTCCGCCTCGCTCAACGCCGGCGACGTTCCGGCCACCTCCGAGCCCGGCTGTTGGCTCAGCTAGATGCGCGAGGACGCCAGCTTTCGAACGCACCCAAGCCCGGCTCGAACCGAGCCCTATAGCTCGATTCCGGCCAACTCCGGCGACGCGCCGCCGCGCGATTTGGTCGCCGGCGACCAGCCGCCGGCCCCGCTGACGTGGCACAGGCGGGGCCCACCCCTGGGTCACTGACCCGTGGGTCCCAGGGGCCCGGCCGGCCAGTTGACCAGTCAGCCTTGCTGACTGGACCGGCCCAGTCGCTGACACGTGGGCCCCACCTCCCTGTTAATCTAATTAAAACGTTTTAGAAATAAAAATAAACTAATTACCCTAATGAGTCTATGACATGTGGGACCAGAAGCCTAATTAGCTAATTAGATTAGTTTAACTCACTGTTTAGGTAAACAGAGGCTGACATGTGGGTCCAGTGTCATATTTGACTTAGTCAGCCGACTGTTGACTTGCTGACGTCAGCAGCGCGTCATGCTGACGTCATAATTCATTTTCTGATAAATAAAATAATTCCAGAAATTCAAATAATCTTTAAAAATTAATAACTTTTAAACCGTAGCTCGGATCGAAAAAGTTAAAACATGAAAGTTGCTCAGAACGACGAGACGAGTCTGATCGTGCCGTCTGTTTCTCCATCGGAACCTCCTACGTAGAAGAACTCGTAACTCCGGACCCGAATCCGACAGATGAATAGTGCACACACGTCGGATATTAAATCCCAGAATAATTCTAAAAATAACTAAAATGACTTAGATGCATAATTAGGCAACCCTGCACTGCATCATAGCATCACACGCACCGTATTGCATCTGTTTGCATTATGTTTACCTGTTTCTTCCCCCTCTTCTCTCTCGGTAGACCCCGACGTTGACGTAGCTCCCGAGGCAGACGCCGCATAGGAGTACGACTACGTCCCCGACGATACTACTAAAGACCTTGCCCTTGCCCCCGAGCAAACAGGCAAGCACCCCCATTTTGAGCATGCCTATATCGCCTACTCTCTTCTCTCTTATGCTTGCATTAGAACTGCTACTGCTACTGTTTTCCTATATCTGCTGCATAGCCTGATTATTGTACCCTGCTTTGTTACCTTACCGGTTATCCTAGACTGCTTAGTATAAGGTGGGTAGAGACACGACCGAGACCCCCACTTGATCCCGACTGCCCTGCTGGACATCAGAAGACCCGATCATCGGGATTGAAGACTAGACCATGGCACCGCACATCACTTCCCCTTAGTTGCCGACACTGCTGGGTTACCATCGAGTGCCGAGGGTGATACCTCGTCAGCACTTCTGATGTTAACCTTGTAGGTTAGTTACTCGGTCGTGGTAAGCGAGGGTGATTCCTCCTACACCACCCCCGATAACGACATCGTCGCGCAACCTCTCAAGTGTGGACCTCGAGGGTGATTCCTCCTTCGTTTACCTTGATGATAACATCGAGCGGGAATTCCATCGAGGGTGATTCCTCAGGGTTCCCTTCGGTGTCAGACACACAGTTACCTTGGATATTATGACTTGCACTAAACTATGATACTAAAGACGGGTCGGCCTTGAGGGGTACCCGCGCGAGCTTAACGCGAAGTGATGTGGAGTCGGGTTGACCTGGATGGTGCCCGCGAGATAACTACGAGGCGTGGCCGGGCATTCTTAGCCCTTGCCGCAAGTCCTCGAGACGGGGCGACGGGGTCACATCGATCGTGAGTCTCTGCTCGTTTCCACGCGCTCCTAATCCACTACGGTTTGGATATTTGATCCGAGGGGCCTCTGGCCCGATAGCACTAACCATCACGTGGGCATAGTATGGGCGTTCTGCGTCGTACACATCAGCCGAAGCTTGTTTGACGTCAGTAAGGAGCGGCGCACGCCGAGTTGGACTGGTAACGCAACCGCGCTTGTATAAGGGGTTGCTAGGTCTGCTCTCGGTGGCCCCGTAACGTGCAGGAGTTCCCGGGGCGATGGCCCAAGACCCCTGGGGGCATAGGTTTAGTCCGGCGTGCTGACCTCTCTTATAAGCCTAGGTCGGGTTGCGGCGTGTTGCTTAGCCGAGGCCGGGCATGACCCAGAAAAGTGTGTCCGGCCGGAGTTAAGCGAGCGTGATGGGTAAGTTGGTGCACCCCTGCAGGGAAGAAACTTCTATCGATAGCCTGTCCTACTGTAACGGACACTCGGAGTTGTATCCCGAACGGTACAACTAGAACATGTGATGAGAATTGGATAGTACGGCTCTGGGATTGCTTTCTCGCAGGGAGTCGAGAAAGGATCTCAGGTCGAGGTTGATGATATTACTACTACTACTTTACATTATGTTCATCTGCTCTCTCTCCTGATGCTGCAAGACTGTCGAAGATTGTTGAAGATGCTAGTCTTCGATAGGACTAGGCTTTTCCCCTCTACTCTGGCATTTCTGCAGCCCAGTCCACATATACAGCCATTCCTTTGACAATGATGCATATGTAGTGTAGATCCTTGCTTGCTGAGTACTTCGGATGAGTACTCACGTTTGCTTTATTTTCTTTTTCCCCATTTCCCATTTGATGCCACCAGACGACGGAGCCCCTGAGCCAGAAGCCCCAGCCGACGACCAGTACTACTATCCGCCTGGCGAGTACTACTACTACGAGGAGCCGTTCGACGACCAGGAGTAGGATCGGAGGGTCCAGGGCAGGAGGCCTACGCCTTTCGATCGTAGTTTTTATTTTTACCCCGCCTCTGTGAAGGCTTATCTCTCTCTCTGTAATATATCTGTACTCAGATATCTAATGCTTCCGCTGACGCTTGTATGCCATCGAGCTTGTATTCGAGCCCTCGAGGCCCTGGCTTGTAATATTAAGCTTGTATGACTTTATTTTATGTTTTAGAGTTGTGTTGTGATATCTTCAAGTGAGTCCTTAGGCTTGATCGTGCGCATTTGCGTGTATGATTAGTGCACGATTAAGCCGGGGTCGTCACAGCAGTGATCCAGGACCCCGGCTTTTATTAATTTTTATTTATACTCTTACTTCATTTGGACCCTATGGTTTGTTTGAATTTGAATATTTAAGTTTGAAAATATCGAACATAAAATGTTTGTTGAATTGTGTGCATTACATTATCAGGTTTTGAATTAATATGGTGTGCAATACCGAGTTAAAATGAAGTGTGTAAGAAAAATGATGAAATAATTGGCAAATAATTTATTTGATTAGCTGCACATTTTTCGTACCCCCCCCCCCCCCCCCAGCATGCGTGCATAATAGTTTGGTTCATCCAAGTATCTCAAACTATGTTTCTAATTTTGATAGTCCCTCCGATCCATATTAATTGACGCTACTCTAGTACAAAGTTGTACTAGAGTAGCGTCAATTAATATGGATCGATGGGAGTATGAATTTTTCTGTGACAACATAGAGTGATGTTGTGTGAGAGAGTATTTGGTGCTCTAGACGCTCAGGTGCTACGGTGATACGGGTTTCTCGGTCGTTGGATCTCGGATCGGACGACATTTGGGAAGCTACTGGATCTGTTGGCCCTATCTGCAATTTCCAGACTCCTAGGGGTTTTTCTGCAAAAAGTTCGTAGAAGCCCGTATCACCGTAGCACCTGAGGGCTTGGAGCACCAGATATTTCCCGGTGATGTTGTGTTAATGTGTTGAATTTTATTTCACAAAAAATATGTTAAAATTCTATTCCGCAAAAATGTGTTATTTTAGCTTATTTTTTCAATATTTATAAAGTAGCTAAACTAAATCGGGTGCATCGATAGCAGCAAATAATCTAGTGCATCAAATATTTCCCCTCATTTGGACCCTATGTTTTTTTAATTTGTAATGGTGGCATGGCAAAAGATTTTATTCTTGTGGAGAAGATGGCAAACTTTGGGATTTTGTATTTTGAACATGGTGGAAATTTTAGGAACTTTGCAATGGGACACATGGCAAAAATTAAAATTAAAATCTTAGAAAAACACATGGCAAATTTTTGGGGGATTTGAAAACGGGCACATGGTAAATATATGAATTGTGTTCTTTTAAAAGCAGTTGCAAATTTTAGGAAATTTGCAATCCACACATGGCAAGTTTTAGGAAATCTGTTCTCAAAAGAAGACATGGCAAAAATTGTGAATGGGCACATGGCAAATTTAGGAGGTATAACTTCTCCCGTAAAAAATCATGGAAAAAATGCCATGGGAACAGAAAATTGTTAAGTTGCTATCACACACAAAAAAGGAATTTGGCATGGCGAAAGTATGGATACATGTAAAAAAATGGATGCATGGCACATGTTGAGACATGGCAAAGTAACAAAAAAGAATGTACTCCCTCCGTTTATAAATATAAGTCATTTTAGAGATTTCAATATAGACTACATACATATGCATATAGCCGTATTTCAGAGCGCAGATTCACTCATTTTGCTCTATATGTGGTCCATATTATAGAATCTCTAAAAAAGACTTGTATTTAGGAACGGAGGGAGTACATGTTATTTTTAACCTAGAAACATGGCAAATTTGCCATGGCAAAATAAATTAAGGAATAGCATTAGGAACTCCAATACAAAAATTAGGGCTATACATTATAACCAATATAAGACCAAAAAACAAGAAGCTGAAAGAGGTAGATTGGGCCAACTAAACTAGTTTATGAGACTAGATCGTGCCAAAACTGTTAAGGGCTAAACAGAAAAGGTGAATTATTTGGGTAGAAAAATTAAATTTCACAAATAAAGGAGAATGCACTTGTCTCATCTAACTTAACTCAGGTGACTTCACAGTGGCTGACACGTGGGCCGTCACATCCGCATCCCCACAACTCTCTTTTCCGTCTTCCTCTTCGATTTTTTTTCAAAACTAGCACGTTTTTTATAGCAATTTCGAAAACTAGCAGTGCTAACTCGTTATTTTCAAAACTAGCACCCCGTCGGCCTGCCATGGGCCGAGGGGGGGCCTGTCGGCCTCCAGTGGGCCGAGGGGGGGCCTGTCGGCTTCCAGCTGGCCGAGGGGGGGCCTGTCGGCCTCCTGCTGGCCGAGGGGGGCCTGTCGGCCTCCCGTTGGCCGAGAGGTGTCAAGGGCACAAAACATAATTAAGATGGCCTCAAATGAAAAAGTTATCAACATAAAAAAAATTCGTCTCGTCGAAACGGTTGATTTTGATATAAAAATCGTCTTAATCCGAGGTCGTATGCAATCTGTAGAGCCAAAACAAGGTCAGGGGCAGAAGCTGCACAGTTACTTCGGGCAGAGTACACAAATTATTCGTCTGCACCGGGAAGACTGCTTGCGTACCGTGCTTCCGGCCGGGTCTCCTTCGACGTGAGCTATGATGCATCATCCCCGGTGTCGAGGGTACACGGTGATGTTTTTGTGTGCATCACCCCCGGCGCCGAGGGTACACGGTGACGGGCCTAAGAGGTGACCATTGCCTCTACTTTGCATGGTGGATGATGCCACCGCCGAAAGTTTTGGTCTCAATTCCTGCCATCGCAACAGAGACATTTCTTCAATGCCCGCATGTGTCTTCCCGGTGCAGACGAACAATGCCCACATCGATTTATGAGGCGGCCGGACTTCCCGTACAATAAAAGGACTAAAAATTCTATCCAAAAATCTTTGGCAATTTTTCGGATCCATTCGGAGCCTCCGAGTGGTTTGGTTCGGTCTCACCGAGTGAACGTGACCAAATTTATAGCGCACGTCATGAGCGATAAGCTATTCCAAAAGCTATATCAAAAACAGAATGTTCTGCAGTGTGCATAAACTAAGACATTTGGTTTGGTCCGACCATCTTGGAGTTTTGGACACCATCAACGGAAAAAATTTGCTTGACTTTTTCTTATAGTGAGCCTTTCGTTTTTCTTAAGGACTAGAAATGTATAAGAAGTTAAACGCATTGTGGCGTATGTTCCTAGGGCCCTTGGGTTTGACACCCGAATAACCCATAGGAGGATCCGTGTCTTCCGCATCTCTTCTCCTGATCCTATCTATCATCCGTATTTGCTATCATCCATATTTGCTATCATAGTAGGTTCCTTTCATTTATTTTATATGACCAATTCCGTTTATTTATAGGACCCATAGTCTATTTGACCATGTAAAATTTATTCCTTAATATGGTATCCTCGATGTGAGTTTGTGTGGCTCGATTCCACCGCCGAAGACACCATGGATCTAGGTTTACTAAATGCACTCATTTTTAGTCCCAATTAGTGTTTCACAGGACAAAGTGCAAATATACTAATATATCCTACAAGTGTCAGGGAGGTTCTTTCCCATTCACATACTTGGGCTTGACCTTGAGCATAACATGCCTACGAATTCTACCCTTGATTCAAGGAAGGGAAAAGAGATTAGATATGTGTTCTGATTATGGAGGGAGACTTCAAATTATCAATGTTTTTCTTTCATCTCTTCCAAACTTATGGCACCATCGAGGAGTTTGATTAATATGCGATACGCAATCTTTGGATGAGCAAGGATTCAAAAAAGAAGAATACACCTTTGGCTACATTTAATATAGACTGCAGGCAAAAGATTAGGAAGGTCTTGGGTCATTAACCTGGAAGTTCGGAATTTCAAACATCAAGGATGGATTGCTAGTTCAGAATTTCAAACATCAAGAATGGACTGCTCGACGCCGGGGGTGATGCATCGTAGCTCACGTCGAAGGAGACCCGGCCGGAAGCGTGGTACGCAAGCAGTCTTCCCGGTGCAGACGAATAATTTTTCGGATCAAAAATCGTAACTTTAACTCGGACAGGAATCTTTGGCAATTTTTCGGATCCATTCGGAGCCTCCGAGTGGTTTGGTTCGGTCTCACCGAGTGAACGTGACCAAACTTGTGTACTCTTCTATATTTCACACGGTCTCACCGAGTGCACCGGGTGTCCCGTGACAAATTTTCTGACATCTATTCGGTCTGTCCGAAGTAACTGTGCAGCTTCTGTCCTTGACCTTATTTTGGCTCTACAGGTTGCATACGACCTCGGATTAAGACGATTTTTATATCAAAATCAACCGTTTCGACAAGACGAAGATTTTTCATGTTGATAACTTTTTCATTTGAGGCCATCTTAATTACGTTTTGTGCCACTGACACCCCTCGGCCAACGGGAGGCCGATAGGCCCCCCCTCGGCCAGCAGGAGGCCGACAGGCCCCCCTCGGCCCACGGCAGGCCGACGGGGTGCTAGTTTTGAAAATATCGAGTTAGCACTGCTAGTTTTCGAAATTGCTATAAAAAACGAGCTAGTTTTGAAAAAAAATCCGGCGGCTGGACCCTCGCCGTGTCCTCCTCCGTCGCGGCCTCGATCGAAACCGAAAAGATCGCCCAGTACAAACGAAGTGGAAGGACAAAGCCGTCGCCAGCGTCGTTCACGGATTCGAGGTAAGACGGGGGCGCTGCGCCTCCTCCAACTCCTTCCGATCTGCTTATCTGAAAGAGGAATTAGAGCAGCAGAGACTACATTTTCTTGATGATTTTCCTCCTTGATGCCAAATAGGCGTGCTTCTGTCTCTGCAAGTCTTATGCTTCGATTTGATTTCTCACATTAGGAAGTGTAGATTTTTATGCAAGTGTCTGAACATTTCAAGTGGATTGGTAGGTGCTAGTGCTCCTCTGTACCCATGTAGATCGTTATACAAGTTCTTTTTCAGAATGAATTGCGGTAGATGGATTTTCGGATAGATGACTGCAATTAATACGTCACAGCCTAACAGATCACTTCTCACTATTTAGTTCCACCGTCAGGTTTTGATCCAAGGAGTGAAAATTGGGTGACGAGGTGCCCTGTCTGACTGAGTTTATATGCCTAATATCTTTGCTTCTGTCTCTGCAGGTCTTATGCTTCGATTTGGTTTCTTACACGAACAAGTGAAGAGCCGTGATTGCTGTATGTGTCTGCACAGTTCAAGTGGATTGGTAAATTTTTGGAACTGTATTGGCTTCTCCACCAGCAAACAATGGAAGAAACTACGCGAGCTACCAAATGCACGCCAACATATAGCTGAACAATTTCGACTCTTCCTGGGGCGCTAGTGCTTGCCTAACAATCAGAAGATGCAAAGTTGCAGACAGATTGGATCACACATTCCTAATCTGCATAAAGTTCTGCTTCAAGTACATAGTCAGCTGGTTTGAAGAAACGGATGCCTACATTTACAGGTAACTATATCATGACTTCATGGCACACACCAGTTCATCTTGGAGTTACAGGACCCAATCAAAGCATACGTACTGATATCACACTGTACATTAATAAGAAGTCAAATGTGTCCACAATCATCACACTTTATTACATGATACTGTACACAAATGCATACGATGTTTGATACAGAGGAAAGCCACACAAATTCAAATGCAAGCATAGATACAACCGTTTATGCTCAATCGGAGCCACTGGGGCACTCATGTAGAGCAAGTAAACCGACATACTTAAGTTGTAATGCACGCAGCAGAACATAAACACGCAACAGAAAAAAAATCAACAGACAAGAAGAACAGATTGCAATCCACACTAGCACACGCAAACCACACCATGTGATCAATGGAGAGGCCCTTCCGGTGTCAAACCTGTTTCTTCCAGCAGAAAGAGAACGTTGCAGCAGCGCATCGTCGTCCTCATCTTCATCTCCTTTTTGCTTAGTCTTGAGTTTCTGGTCCATTATGTTTAAGGCTAGGCTTGTTTTTATGGGTTTTAATGGCCTCACTCACCTCATCAGGGACTTGGTCACCGCTGAACTCGAGCTCCTTCAATCTGGGAAGTTTGTCGATGCCGGAGACAGATGTGGATGATGACCAGACAATCTTATCGAGCCTAGGAGCAGACCCGCTGTTGAAGACAATCTTGGTGATGGCCGAGCAGTCAACGACAAGGAGGTTGAGCCATAAGAACTCATCTTTTTCTAATGTAATCTCGTTCTGATTTCCAACAAAAGACTCGTCCAGGAGCACCAGGGAGCGTATATTTTGTTTCTTGGTGAGCAGTTGTAGAGCATCTTGCCGTAGCAATGTACCATGAAGAGTCAGCTTGGCTATCTGTTTGGCATTGTCAAATGATGATAGCAAACTGCCGCAGAAGCTGCTGTTCAACTCAAGCTCTTTCAATTTTAGAAGCCGGTCAACTCCAGAAATAGAACCTACGCTGGTGAAAGACAAAACCATCTTCTCAAGCTCACATGCTGCTCCCTTCTCAAAGGTGATATTAGTCAAGTTTGAGCCCTCAACAAGAAGGTACTTGAGGCATTTGAATTCACCGTCCTTGAAGTTCAGCATGGACTCAGTCCATTCAATGTGTTGGAGCCTGACACACTGTAATTTGGGCAGCTTGGCAAGCACTTTCAGATCATCTTGGCTCAGCAGAGTGTGACATAGAGTTATCTTGGCAAGTTTGTTGTTATCACCTTTTACGAACAATGGAAGAAGACGCCCCTTCTGTGTGGTTCCCTTGATGCTTAGAGACTCAAGAATCTTGGGAGGTACAATGACATCTGGTAACTCTGCACTGGGAGTACCCTGGCATGGTGTGGCTACAGTAATAGTACTGATTGACAGAGCACGGAGGCATTCATGAAGGTCACTGATCGTCTGAAGCAAATTCTTGAGGTGACTATCCTTATCATCGATAACCACGCCTAGCTTCCTCAGCTGCCATAGCCTTCCAATATCTTTTAAATCATGACTATGCTTAGCCTTGACATTGGATAGTACCTCCATGTTTCCCATTTTGTCGATCCTATGAGGAATCTGGGGACTAGATTCAAAATTGCTTGGATTAATGTGACCAGCAAGCAGACGCTTCAACTTCAATAGCAGGATATGTGCTGTTGCATGTGGAGGCAGCTTAGTTTCTCGGATATCCAGTACCTCTAGCTCACGGAGGTTGTTGATTTCACTGGGTAGATGTGTAATATCCGTTCTCCTTAGGCTCAGATACTTGAGCAGTAACATCTTGCTGCAGATTTCCTTGAGGTACCGCTGGTTCTTCTCAAGAAAGCACCGACAACCTTCTAGATCTAGCACCTTGAGCAGGGATACTTGAGATGATTTAGAGAGCCCATGGAAAAATTGATCAATTCTATCAGAGCTGTGGAGTTGGAGATCATTGAAAATGGAGACACTACCAGAATAACCTTATATGCAGACGGCCTTATATATGCCGACGGCCCCCGTCGGCATAGAGGGAGCCATGCCGACGGCCTATGGAAAACCGTAGGCGTAGGAAAGCCGTCGGCATACCTCCATATATGCCGACGGGGGCGGTGGTCTTCGCAGCACTCCCGAGTCACGGAGCCCGACCACTCCGATCCACAGAGGCGGAGGTGGAGGCAGTCTTGGCGGTAGCGCTGCCTGTGACGACCTGGGCTTCAGCGGTCTTGGCGGTGACGACCTCCGCGGTGCTCGACATCCTGCCGCTTAAGACTTTTGGTTACTTGTGTGCTTATGCTTATGTCTTTTAGATGACTTGTGTGTGGTGATGATGATGATAAACTTGTGGTCTTTGATGGTCCTTTAGATGACTTGTGTGCTTCTTTATATGCTTATGCTTATATTTATGTTGATTGTGATGATGCTTATGCATATATTGTTGTGACGGTGCCGGATGATACTTAGATGTGTTCTATATGTGTATTTCCATCATATATATCTGCTGTATATTTGAATTGAATTGATATGAAAACAAACAGGAAAAAGAAGAAAAAAAATCAAATAATAACTATGCCGACAGCCTAACCGTAGGCATAGCCCTGGCCTGAGCACCCAGTTGCTGACACGTGGCAGATATGCCTACGGCCTAGCCGTCGGCATAGTTTCAAACTATGCCGACGGCTAGGCCGTAGGCATAGCCCTGCCCCATGAGAGCCCAGCTGCTGACACGTGGCAGGGCTATGCCTACAGCCTAGCCGTCGGCATAGTTTCAAACTATGCCGACAGCTAGGCCGTAGGCATAGCCCTGTCCCACGAGCAAGGGCTACTCGCCACGTGGCAGGGCTATGCCTACGGCCTGGCCGTCGGCATAGTTTGAAACTATGCCGACGGCCAGGCCGTAGGCATAGCCCTGCCACGTGGCGAGCAGCCCTTGGTTGCCGTTTGACGTTAGGCAGGAACGTTGCCGACGGCCCGGGCCGTCGGCATAGATGTACGGACACCGTCGGCATAGGACCTATGCCGACGGCCTTTCTATGCCGACGGGCTTTCGGGCTACGCCGACGTATATTATGCCGACGGCCCGATGCCGACGGGGGCCGTCGGCATAGGCCTATCCCGACGGTTTTTCAGGGCTATGCCGACGGCTCGGGCCGTCGGTATAGGGGTCGATTCCGGTAGTGAGAAGTGGCGAGCCAAGTGATGTGACAGGCGTGTCTCCACAATGTGTTGTTTTCTGGCAATGGTGGTAATGAACCCATGAACCGGATCACCAATGATGCAGCTCTTTACACTTCGCGTGGTACCAATATCAGCAGGATAAACAAGGCACCGGCCAATGAGTGCGTCAAAACATCAGTTGGCCTGACACATAGAACTGGGCCAATCTTCCTTGGATGTCAGCCCTTCTGCAACCCAGCGTGCAATCAAGGTTGACCGCCTGATCTTTTGTCCGGAAGAGAAAATAGCTAGGTACAGCAAGCAGGACTTGTATTCTTTAGGCAGGTCATTGTAAGAGAACTTGAACATCACCTTAGCGATGCTGTTGAATGATGTTGTTGGTAAAGCCCGCAGGGTGCTGTGCAGCTTGAGTAACTCTTCATCGCTCCTCTTGGGGTTAGCATACAAAGCATGCGTGAAAACCTTCATGCAGAATTCATGTGGCTCACACTCATGCAAGATATCATGAAAAATTTGGGGGTTGTAGCTGTCTTCATTCTGCTGCTGACTAGTAAGCTCGAGCACTGTATCATTGTAGAGGCCAGCAAGAGAATAGTCTATAGGTTCCCGCTGTGGATAGCAATATTCTTTAGCCAGCTGGATGTCCTTTGCAGCAGTGACGATCATCAAATCGGCACTGCAGTTTAACAGGCTCAAAGCATTTCTGGTATCCTCCCATGCGGAAACATCCATCAGCTCATCAACTTTGACGATAAACAGGGGGCATTCATACATATTCCAGTCCGGAAGATAATTCAAGGTATTTTTAATCTCGTCCACGAGCCCTTTGATCTTAAGCTGCTCTTTGAACTCATGCTTCATTTTGTCCGTCATCTGATCCACGAAACATGCAAATATTTTTTCAGAAACAGTTTCTGTGTTTTGATCCGGAGCACCAGGCTCACCTGTCCCTTCACTCTTGTCATATTTCCCTTGCTGCAGCTCCCGTAAGATGTCATGGATCATTTGTTTGATCTGATCCTCACCCAATGTAGCCGTTGTGGTTTTGGTAGCTTGCTTGTCCAAGGATCTGTCTTGAGCCTGCAGGGGCTTGCTGCTGATGCTGTTCTTGGGGAACAGTTTCCGCAGGATGTGTACGTATTGGGCCTCATCAAGCCGAATCCATGCGGTCTGCTGACTTTCGATTTCTCCTTCTCCGCTTCCTTCTTCCTCCTCACTATGTATGGTTACTTCTCCTTCCCCCTCCTCCATATGCTTGCCTGTTTCTCCTCCCCCGCTTCCTCCCTCCTCCTCACTATGTATGGTTACTTCTCCTCCCCCCTCCTCCATATGCTTGGCCACAGAGTCTTCTCCTTCTTCCACCCCCATATGCTTGGCTGCTTCTTCCTCTTCAAGCTTCTTGTCATTTTTCTCTGCTTCCATATGCTCCTTAAGCTTCTTGACGATGATGTTGTCGTTGTCCCACGCTGGTAATCTATGCATGTTTTTGCTCTTCCCTTTTTGATCTTGTTGAGACGTTGCCTGGAGCAGCAGCTGAAGTAGTACGACGAGGTCCAACTGATCAAAATTACCCTGCAGCATGTCACCCTTGGGTAGTCCGTCTCCTTTCTCTAGTCGACCTTGAATATCACTCTTGATCTTGTCAAGTTTTTCATAGATCTTCATTTCTTTGATATTCTCCTCGGTTTGAAGAAGAGCAATAGCCCTCTTCTTTTCACTGTAAATTCGCAATCTTCTTATGTAAACTTCCCAAGAGTCAAGATCCGTGTTCTCTACTTGGCCTCGTGTGCCATGCTCCTGGGGGTTGGCTTTGGCATGCTTGAGCTCACGCAGAATGTAGAAGAGAACTTCCTTGGGCCGTAGCGGCGCAAAATCGGAGTGCATGGCCGGGATGTCAACCACTACAGTGCAATGGTAGCCGAAGACCTCTGGGTTTTGGCTCAAATTCCAAATTTCTTGTACAAGAGCGAGCAGGTCCTGATATGTGTAGGGTGCCACCACGACCATGGACAAAGTTTCGCCGGCGTTTGCAGGAACTCCGTCTGACCACTCCAGTAGCTTTGCCCTGACGTAGTCGTCTAGAGTGCGAGGCTCGGTGAAGGCTCTTCGAGCAGAATGACCGCCGGCCGCCATCGACCCCACGAGTTGATTGTCACCGTCTTCTTCTTCGTCATCGTCCCCAAAAGCAGCAGCCCACGACGACGACAATGCAGTCGGAGGCGATTGCTCCTTCCCTGACTTGTCCGGGACCTCCACGCCGTACCTCAACCGCCGCTCGCCCACGTCACGTGCCCGCTCCTTCAGCAAGCGCAGCTGCTCGGCCGCGCGGTGCTGCGCGGCCAGCTTGTGCAAGAACCAGGTCGCCCACCAGAGGTAGCCTCGGAGCCCACCTCTGGCGCGGTGGATGTCGGGGTTCCCCCTGTAGAGGTAGAGGTCGATGCAGTTGTTGCAGTCCTGGGCGAGCAGCCGCACCTGGTTCATCCAGGTGCGCACCTGCTCGTCGTGCTCGCCGCCGGGGGGCGCCCACCTGGCCAGGTGCGCCAGGAAGCTCTTCATGCTCTCCATCTCCTCCTTGATGAATTGCACGTCGTCCCGGACGCCGCGCAGCAGCAGCGCCTCGCTGCGGATGACGACCAGCAGCGAGCTCACGGCGCCCGCCGCGAGCTCAGCCATGGTTCTCCCTCCTCTCCTTCCGCCGGCTGGTGGTTTCTGGTCGAACTGGTCTTCCTCTCGCCGGGGGAGCGAGGCTAGCTGAGCAGGGTGATGGCGACGACGCACCCCATGGGATATGTTAAGTTGTTCTCGCGCGCCACGCACCAATTTAAATTTTCGGTGTCGTCGCTCACGCTTGTGCACATGCTCTCACGCAACGCACTGATTTAACTATCTCGACTTGACTTGACGAAGGGTATCGTCAAGGGCGTTCACACGCTGTGCAGTCATTGACATTGGCTGGTTGCGTTTCCCGCGGGCGGGAACTGGTGGCATCCATATCCACTACTGATGGTGACACTAGGTTAGACTCTTAAGCAGCCGGGGTCTACGTCAGCTAAGTGGCCTAAAATTATTCACTCATCTCTGCATACATCATTTATGCATATCAATAAGTAAAATGAGCAAAACTTGAGCCATCAAAAGAAAAGAAAAAACACAAAACTTTAACCACTGAAAGAAGTAGGGACGCGCGGCGAAAATATGAGCGTGGGGCGGTCCGACCCAAGCCGAACCCAGACGCTGTTTTTTGAATTAAAAAGTCGGCCAAACAAGACACAGATCGGGCAAAATAGGCGATTTTTCATTAATGTTTGTACATTAAAGTCTTAAAAACATAATTAAAAAAACTAAAACATGTGCCGCCGCCCCCGCCCGCCCTACAGGCCGAAGAACGCGCCGAAGGCGCTGCAGTCGTCGCCATCGCCGCCGTCGTCGGCCTCCTCCTTCTTCACGCCGTCGCCGTCCTTGCTGCTCCCCTGCCCTGCGTCGCCTTGGCGGACGGGCTTCGGTGGCGGCGATGGCGCGTCCTCGAGGACGATGACGCCGCCCTCATCGTGGTCGCGGCGCCGGGCGGCGATCTCCTCGAGGGCGCGGCGCTGGCGCTCTATCTCCAGCTTTGCGTAGTCCTCGTGCGCCCACTTCAGGGCGGCCTCATCGTCGGCGGCCAGGTCTTCGTACTCGTTCTTGACGGCGACGAGGCCCGGCTCAGTCTTGGGCTTGACGACGCGGGAGGAGGAGGAACCGCCGCCGCCCTCGTTGATGACGATGCCGCGGGTGCGCCGCCCGAGTGGCATGCCCACGGGCTCGGCCTTCACGCTGGCGAGCGCCGGCGAGCCGGAGGAGAGGGAGGAGGAGGAGGACGAAACCGCCATACGCTGCGGCAACCAAATGCCGCCGCTCCGGCGGGGGCAGGCGCCGTGGCCGCCGGGTACTGGAGTGGCGGCTCGTTGCCGAGCCGCCCTCGAGGTGCGACAGGACGTAATGGAGCGTCCGCCCGGGGACGCCCCACCACAGGCGGCGGCCGTCGGCGTTGTTGCGCCCCCTCACCGGCGCGTTGTTGGTGGAGGCGAGCTGCTGCTCGTGGCGGCGTTGGAAGTACGCCGCACAACTCGCGTGGTTGTCGGCGGCGTACTCCGGGCGGCTGCGCACCTCCTCCGGCAGGGAGGCCCGGACGCGCTCGATCTCGTCGTGGAAGTGGCCGGGGTGCTCGGGGTCGGGCCACGGGGGGACTGGGACGCCTCCGGTGCTGAGCCTCCACCTCCCCGGCGCGCATGTCCGGCGGCGCCGGGTAGTTGGCCTCGTGGAGGAGGTGGGCCTCCCACTCGTGCAGAGTGCGGCGGCCGAAGCCGTTGGCTGCCGCAGCGTCGCCGGGGAACCGTTCACCCATCGGAGTTTGGTGGCGGGGGGAGAGAGAGACGAGAAGGGCGCCGACGACGAGAGAGAGAGAGAGAGCGCGACGGAGTGTGCGTCCACCGGCGAGGAGGGTGGCTTTTTATAGCCGCCGGGGGCGGCAGGCATGTGTGTACGCGTGGCGGGAGGGGGACGGCGAGTCGCCGGGGCATTACTGCGCCGCCCGTGGGGAATCAGCGGAAGGCTGACCAGTGGCAGCCTTGGCATTGATTCCCCGCGGGAAAACGAGGCGACGAGGGAGGACGACGATGCGACGTGTGTCGCTGACTCGGTGGTCCCACCGGGCTTTCGCGCAAAAAACGCTTCCCCGGCGCCCCCAGCGCGCCGGGTTCGGCCTGGGTCCGCCGGCGCCAATTTCGGACCGAACCGGCGAAAATTGGGCTTCTGGGGGGCGCGGCTGGGCCTGTTGGGGGCGCGGCTGGAGATGCTCCTACGGCTATGATCATTTGGACTATGTGTAATAAGATGATCATTGAGCAGTTCTTCTTGCGTCGTGATTCTGACTTTGTGTTCAAACTTTTGCCATTTTTACAGCAGTGACATCCGTTATGTAGCCAGTGGGACAGAGACCGGCTAGGTGGCATGCTGGAGGGTCTGGCTGGCAGCTCGTAGGGCCTGGTTGGTTCCCTTGGTTCGCTTCCTTGCCAAAGTCAGGTAGCCATCCCAGACGTTGGATTTCTCAAGCCTGAGATTGAAATAACTGTCTGGCTAAGTAGCTGTCTGTGTGGCCTCCATCCAAACACGTCCGTAACGCACCCATAGCAGTTGACTCCTCAGAGTACATTTCCTTTTCACTTTTGGGCATATGGTGCATTACAACTACACATGCTTCGCTCTATGATAAGGCTGTAATAACACATACGGAGTACATGTTGGCACTTGTGAACAGATGGAAGAAAATTTGCTTGTAATTACTCCGTTCATTTCAAAATAATTGAAGTTCTAGGATTTTTTTTCAAGTCAAACTTCATTAAGTTTGATCAAGTCTATATAAAAAATTATCAACATATATGAAACTAAACTTATTTCATTAGATTCATTATGAAATATATTTTTCATATTATATTTTTTTGATATAGTAGATCATTGCGGATTTTTCTATAGACTTGGTCAAACTTTAAAATGTTTGACTTATGTAAACTCTGGAATTTTAATTATTTTGAAACGGAGGGAGTAATAAAAAAAGAACACATGTAACATAGCAGACTGAGGCAGGACAACGTCATACATGCGACACAACATGTTCATTCTAGCAAGTAGGCACCACCGCCCGGCGGCGACCATGTGCTAGTGCACGCCACCGGCGGCTACGGCGGATTAGTTGATGGAGAGATGCGGGAAGGTGATGTAAGCTAAATATAAACTGTAGCAATCAGTTTACACACAACAATTGTTTCACTCGTAGGCATTTTGTCGAACATGTGGCGTGCGCATGACAGAGTGGAAACATAGAGAAGGAGAAACAGTGATAGGTGAAGGTTATTGGTGCAGCCCCCATGGAGAGAGGAGAGCTAGACCAGCCTTCAGCTCTTCGAGCTCGCGGCGAAAAAGGTTATTGTGTTCCAGCTAGCGGGGGATGAAATGAATCTTAATTCCCATCTCCAGATCATGCACGAGGAAATTAAGGCAATGACCTAAATGATCATGGATCAGCGGTACTATTAATCTAAACCAGAAAAAATGAACAGGTCCCACACTTCAAGGGTTATCTTTGAATACAAATTAAAAAAAAAACCTTTTACAAACCAACCCACAAATATTCGGTGCAACGAATATATTATAAATGCAAATTTAACCGATATGAACACAAAAGAGTAGAGACCAACAAAAGTTTGACCACAGAAATACAACAAATGTTGGTAACCAACCTGGCAAACTTAGAACACATACGAGCTATGAATAAAGCACAAATTAACATGGTAACCAAAATGTGGATACCTGAATACTAGACACCTCTTCCAGCACTGAAATTCAAGTTGTACCTAGACAAGCTATGACCATTACCAATGTCTTGTTCACCCAACACAGATATGAGGTCAGTGAACTTCCCTCAGTCCCTCAATTCAGGCCAATAACACGCATATTGTTCTCTGCAAAAGCGCATCACACTTGTAAGTGGGAATGGTTAATCTACAAGCATCACAACATAACTCTTAACCATTACAGACAATGGTAGTGCTAAGTAAATTCAAGAAAATCCTCGCTTTATATATGACATGCATACAAGATACAACCGATAAGAGCACTTGTTTCTAGATTCAGAGATTGTATTTTCTTGTCAATTCTTTACCATCTCACTTTATTCTCAAAGTGGGGAATGGCTAGGACTCGCATATAAATTTTCGCCGTTGATGTTGATCGTCAGAGCTTAGAGAAAACAGGCCTCCGCTTCTCCAATAAAGCTTTGATGGCCTCCATAGATCTCAACATTCCTTAGTCGTTCCAAGTCACTACATGCTCCAGGCCCCGCTCTACTATTGTATCTCTGCTTCTCAGCAGAACTGCCGTCGTTCCCATCGCTGCAGTTGCCGACTTCTTTGATATTTCTGAAACAAATAGACATTTTTTATACTCGAATTGCCAGGATTAACTTGTAGCTTGCAAGGTGATCTGATTTTTTGAAGTTCCTGATAGTTTATTGTTCTGTTCTTCTGAATATTATGTCAAGACATAGAGTGTCATGGTGTGGTCTGTGTCTTCTGGTTTATGCATTTTTTTTTCTTGCCTAATTACTATTCTGGTGACATTCAGCTGGAATGATGATAAAATTTTGACCCAGAACGCATGTATGCTCGCAGAGCCAAATGGGGCCGTGATGCTAACAGTTCAAAAATCTAATACAGATGCTATGGCTTTCTACAACAATTTGGGGTAAAGTGGTAAATTTGCATTTCATGTGAACAACTTATCTGGGGTGCACTGAATGGAAGTACCTTCTGGTTGTTGGTTACTTATGGTGTCTGCTTCACTTTAATTGCAATGTTTTAGTACACTCATTCTGTCTTGCAGATATGTAATATCCAGTACCTCGCCATCACGAGTGGATCCACTGGTATTACTTTACCAAGAAATAGTCTCCACAAGAACAAGATATTTGTATGTTGACTCCTTCATTTTTCACAGATTGGAATTCATAGAAGCTATGAGATCTTGTGCAAGACATTTGAATCTGAAGCCAAGTGCAAATTGGAGGTGTGTAGCATGTTCCATAGTGTAGATCCACTGTTAACCAAGTAAGGTTACCCATTCCGATCATCCACGTGTCACTGATGTTATGAATTGGTTGTGTTGCTCCTCTTTTGCCTTGCACTAAAGCTTTAATTACTTAGTACTGTGCACTATGATGTATTGTGAAAAAAGGCCTATGATGTATGAAAGTGTGCAAATTCTTATCCATAAGGTCATTAGATCTCAGCATTCCCGACCTCCACCTCGCGACACAACACTTCTTTTTTTCTAATGCAGAATTGCAGAGGCTGCCTCTGTCTCTCGTTTTTCAGTTGTAAAGGCCCTGGATGCCAGGGAAAAACTTCTTATTTGCCGTCCAGTTGATGACCCCTTGTCTTTCCACAGTACAGAATTAGGTTGGCAAGATATATGCTGTCAAATATTGGTGGCGAATAGCTGTTTACAAGCGATAATAAGTCTTCCTTCGACCTATAAGGATTTAAGGATATATATCAACTACCCCATCAAACAACCCTACAAATATTTCTAGCCGGCCACAAACCGCAAATAAGAGATAATTTAACAACTGCAAAGCGTGCCTTTATTCCTTCCTCTCAACAGTAAAACTTAAAAAGAAAATCTGAAACAAAGAATAGTAATATCAACCACGAAATATTTATGAATTGTTACATTGAAGTTGCATCAGCTTGTGCAGTTATAGCAGCAAGTAGTCTTGGCATCGGGGGCATATCAATCTCCTGCAGACCTTCCAGAACCCAGACCACTTCACCCATTGTCGGCCGATCAGACTCGTTGTCTTGGATGCACCAACACGCAACTTTGCAGACCCATTCAGCCTGTTCCAAATCGAACTCACCATTTAACTGTGGATCGACCAGACTCTGCACATCTCCCCCGTGAAGCTTGTCGATGGCTTGCACGGGGAAATACTCAGCATCGTAACTGCTGCTAGTGAATGTCTCAGGTGAATTCCTCTTCCCTGATATGATTTCAAACAGTACCATGCCGAAGCCGTAGACATCGATCTTTGGTGTAATGGCAACTCCGCAGAGCCACTCTGGGGCAAGATAACCCGCAGTTCCCCTGAATGTGGTCAGAAGTCTGCTGAAATCCCTTCCCACGAACGCCGCCATCCCAAAGTCTGCAACTTTAGGAACAAATGATGCATCCAGGAGTATGTTTTCTGGCTTAATATCACAGTGTATGATGCACTCATGACAACTCTGATGCAAGTAGGACAATCCTCTAGCAACTCCTAGGTTTATTTGATACCTGGTGCTTCAATTTAGAACAGCACCATTGCTCTTAAATAGATGACTATCAAGAGACCCATTTAACATGTGTTCATACACAAGTAACTTGTTATCACCTTCGCAGCAGAAACCAATCAATTTGACAAGGTTGATGTGTTGGATCAGTCCAATTGAGCTCACCTCGCTCTGAATTGCTTCTCACCTTGACGGGCACCATCAAGCTTTTTCACTGCTATAGTAGTCGAGTCACTCAACACCCCCTTGTATACAGCACCAAAACCACCTGCTCCCAGCTTGTTTGAGAAGTTTTTAGTAGCACGAACTAAATCGGTGTATCTAAAGGCTATAATCCCACCACTACCTTGATTGTGGTGTGATGGCAAAGTACACCACTTGAATTTGTTCCTCCAGATCAGTAACAACAGCATGAGCATTAGCAGCCCAAAAGTAATAATGCTTGCAGCAGTAACAACCCCAACGCTTGGTTTTCTTTTATTTTTTCTCAAACTTGGCAAATCTTTGGCGGCAAGGAGAAGGTAAAGAACATTTTCAGAAGTATTATCAATGCCATCATTCAGATTTACACTAAGCAATTCCCCATGCCAGACAGAGCATCTGCTATTGTTATAGGAATAAGCAGTGCAGGAGCAGGAACTGAGACAAGCTTCTTCGCATTTTCTCTGAGTGGTAGCAACGTCTATGCTTTGCTGGTTGTAGGGCAGCGTAACATGAGCAATGGGGTGGAACATGTCTGTTGAACTGGTCATGTTTGTGTTACTAGTGCAATGTAATGGTGTATTTCTGATGCATCCTCTTGTTCGGTCACTAAACTCCCAATCCTGCGGTGACTTCTGACTGAAGCTCTCCATACAGTCACAAGGCGGTTCTGCATTGCCATTGCAGACCATGAAAGGTCCGCAGGTAGCAGATGGAGTGCAGGGATCGACGGGTTGAGCATATATGGCTTGCCAAGACTGTTTGGCCTGCGACCAAATATTAAGCTTTATCTGACCAGATATGTCCAGTGAGACAAACATGGAAGGTGATTCATCCGGTGAAGTGTACATGTAGTACTCCTCTTTGTTATTATTAGCATATGCTGGGTTAATAAAACCTTTGGTCCGTGGATCCAACTCTAGAATCGACTTGACTATTGGTATAAGTTTCAAAGATGATGTTGTGGATGCCCAATGCCAATACACTACCAAGGGGTTGCGGCGCTTGAGGATGACTCCACTGGTGTCTATTTCAATGCTGTATGAGCCAAGACCCGGATCAATGAGGCTCTTGTTTGAGATGGCCAGGCTATTTAAACTGGTGACCTTGTTCCGGCCAAACTTGGCGCCAGGAAGCAATACGTTTGTTGTGTAGTCGAAGCTCTGCCACAACAGTATGTCAGATGACGAGCTCTCTGTGAGGGCAAGGTTTCCACTGTTCAAGAGAACGACACTAGTCGTGTTTATGCTGGTTTGTGTCCTATTGACAATGTGAGTGGACCAAACTACGGATCGAGTGCCAGCATAGTTTATGATGACAAGATTGCCATCAGTTGAGATCTTGAGCTGTGCTAGGGGGTCGGTGATGGGCTCCTCCCTATTGGCAACCCACACAGCAGTAAAAACTGGGATTTTGTTGAACCATATGCCAAGGTACCAGCTGGCGTTGTGGGACTTACTGATGGTCCTTGCTGGCTGGAAGAAGCCGGGCGCAAACTTGCCGTTTCTTGAGACGAGCTTGGCACCGATGGCGAGCATTTGGCCTCCTGTGAGAGTATCATTTGCTGCAGAGGAGCTTGAAGGAGTGTGCAAGAGGAGAAGCCCGAGCAATATGTAGAGGCAAGGCATGGATGAATGAGTTGGGGAAGAGAGGAAGTATGGCTGACTAAAGCATGCTGGATGGATGCATGCTCTGCTCTTCTATTCGGAGAAAGAAGAAGAGGGTGTATATATAGAATGGACAAATAGGATGAAGGCCTATATCATAGAGTATATGTTTCAGCTGACTGGAGGGGAAGCCATTTGGGATCTACTCCCTCCGTCCCAAAATTCTTGTCTTAGATTTGTCTAGATACGGATGTATCATGGACATCCGTATCTAGACAAATCATACATCCATATCTAGACAAATCTAAGACAAGAATTTTGCTTGATACATCCGTATCTAGACAAATCTAAGACAAGAATTTTGGGACGGAGGGAGTATAAAATTCAGCTTGGTGGTTAAGACAGCACTACATCTGTACCCACTTGAGCTGCCAGTTGAACTTTGGTAGCTGTACACCCACATGGTATCTCTCTCCAGATATATATCATACACAAGGCAGTATAACAATAAAAACCATGTGCTACCTGACAGGGTTTATGAGCTACCTAGGATACTATGGATGAGGACTTGAAATGAAGCTTGGTAAAATCAACCACGAGGCTACCACCAAGTTTACGAGGGACATTTTAGTGAGCTCTGTCCTGGGAAGTGCCAGCCATAATATTTAAGAACCCAACAACTAAGGCAATGGCCTGAACGATCATGGATTCATGGTATTAACCAAACGGAGCTGCTAAAAATCAGTCGACTGAGACTTTGCGAAGTCTCAGTCGACTGTGCAGCCGTTCGATCTCGTGTTGCTTGTAGATTCGCGCTGGCCCGCTTTTGTCTTTGTTTCGGCCTGTGTACGTCACGGACCGGCCCGTTTTGCTTGTTTTTTTTTGGTGGAGCGATTTTCTAGCGCGAGCGTCTCGTGTTTCTTTTTGTGGGCTGGGGCAGGTGAAGAGGAAGTGGCAGCCCCGTGGCAATTAAGGGGAGGGGAGAGGGATAGGCACCCCAGGTAATTAAGAGGAGGGGATTGGCAGTCTTCAGTCCATTTCATCCTCTGTCTCTCTTATCTTTTCTCTGTGGAAATCCGAAGATCTCTGAAGCGAATCGAAGAGAAATCGCTGTGCTCCTCCACAACCAACGAGAGGATGGGCGATGCTGCTGATGGAGTGAGTGCAATCCCATCTTTTCTTTTTCTTTTTTGTTTGTTAGTTGGTGAGATGCAGTAGATCCGAGTGGATTTTTTGGGTTCCATTGTTTGTTTGGATCAAGTCCAGATTAGCAGATTTGAAGCATAGAATCGTCCTTTTTTTGATTCAACAGGGGGTGGTAATGTAGTGCGTATATATGAGGGGATTTGAGTCCAGATTAGTAGCCTTGAAGCATACAGTGGTCAGTCCATTTTTGTTTGTACGCTTCTTGCTCCAGACGTCAAGGTCTCAAGAAGTGGTTCTCTCGTATCCCCTAATTTGGACTTCAGACGTCTAGATCTATTACTGATCCATCGCCTAGGGAGAGGTTCAGTCCCTTGTTTGTTTATTTTAGTCCAGGTTAGTAGCATTTGAAGAATATGATTTTCGGCAGAAACAATTTTTTTGTGAACATGTTTGAGGAATATTACTTAAATCAAATCCCCTCATATTTATTTGCTGAAGCTATCACTAAGAGTGGTTCAGTCCTTTGTTTGTTTATTTAGATTACCATATTTATTCAGTAGCATGTCTTTTTTTAAAGAAAGAGAGATTATCACTGAATGTACCAGTAGGAGTGGGTATCTTTTATTTGCTTTTTCAGAACCCCTATCAAATCAGTAGGATGTTTTTTGAAATATTTTCTTTTGTAAAAAAGAGAGATTACTACTGAATTGTATCACTAGAGATTATACTGAAATCTTTTTTCTCTGTAGAATGTATCAGTAGCATGTTTACTTGTTTTTGCCATTTTTTTTGCTGAGACCCTATTTAATTAGTAGCATGTTCAAATTTCTTTTTTTTTTGAATCAAAAGATAATGATCACTGCAACTAAGTTTCCAGCAGCAGCATGTTTTTTCAGTTTTCTTTTTTTGCTTAAACCATATGAATCAGTAAGATGTTCATTTTTTGTGTGTATGAATCAAGATATTATGGTATCTTAATAGATTCATCTTTTTTTAATCTCCACATCGTAATGTAAATATATTTTTTCGTCATCAGCGGCGACGCCAATGATAAATGATCATTATCTAGAAATCATTTTTGTTCAAAAGCATACAAGTATCACACTAAAAATCATTAGCTGAATATGTCTGCGTCTCACTAGCACAAATTTATGTTTTGGCGGCTTTTTTTATGTGCACAGGAGATGGTTTGCAGAGTTTGTCTGAGTCATTGCTACCGCGAGAGCAGGTCAAGCGGCATTAGCATGTATGTCTGGAAGGAGTTTAAAAACGCAGGGGTAAATCAGCAGCCTCTATTTTTTTTAATTTTTTTCATTGTATGATCCTTATTTTTTAGTTTGTACTCATCATCACAGAATATAGTAGTTTTTGAAGCAGAGTGGATCCCCTAGTTTAACTAGTTGTTTACATTGTATTTTTTTTATCCAGCGCGTCAAGCTCTTCTGATGCATTTTACATTTTTGTAGGATTTTGGGATTTTGATGTTCATGTTCAAAACCATGTAGGCTTGTTGCTTGTTCCTGTCATTTCCTGTAGATCATGTTCCAGTCCTTAATCATGCCTAGTAATATATGCTAGTTTCTAGACTGAATTTTTAGGTTGTAGCAGCTTGAACTTTTTATATCATTGCTTGATCCATTTTCTCACTTTTTTTTTCTCTTTTTTCTTTTTTGCATGTATAGTTTTTAAGTTAGAGGCGCAAACACTTTTTAAGTAAAGAGGCGTCGAGAGAGATGTAGGCCCAGTTGCATGTCCCACAAAAGGCACGCAACTGCATGTCTTCTAGCTTGGTCGCAACTGGTGGACCTTTGTTTTGTCGGAGGGGGCCGCGTCGAGAGAGATGGGGCCTAGTTGCATGTCCCACAACAGGCACGCAACTGCATGTCTTCTAACTTGGTCGCAACTGGGGGGACCTTTGTTTTGTCGGAGGGGGCGGTGTCGAGAGAGATGGGGCTCAGTTGCATGTCCCGCAACAGGCACGCAACTGTATGTCTTCTTACTTGGTCGCAACTCGGGGGGGGGGGGGCTTTGTTTTGTCGGAGGGGCCCAGTTGCATGTCCCACACTAGGTATGCAACTACATGTCTTCTAACTTGGCCGCAACTAGGAGGGCTTTGTTTTGTCAGAGGGGCCGGCGTTGAGAGAGATGTGGGCCCAGTTGCGTGTCCCACAACAGGCACGTAACTGCATGTCTTCTAACTTGGTCGCAACTGGGGGACCTTTCTTTTGTCGGAGGGGGCGGCGTGGAGAGAGATAGGGCCTAGTTGCATGTCCACAACAGGCACGCAAATGCATGTCTTCTAGCTTGGTCGCAACTGGGGGGGAGGGGCTTTGTTTTGTCGGAGGGGGGGCGGCATCGAGAGAGATGGGGCCTAGTTGCATGTCCCACACTAGGCATGCAATTGCATGTCTTCTAGCTTGGTCGCAACTAGGGGGGGACCTTTGTATTGTCGGAGGGGGCGACGTTGAGAGAGATGGGGCCCAGTTGCATGTCCCACACTAGGCACGCAACTGCATGTCTTCTAGTTGGTCACAACTAGGGGGACCTTTGTTTTGTTGGAGGGGGGCGGTGGGTGAGAGAGATGTGGGCCCAGTTCATGTCCCACAACAGGCACGCAACTGCATGTCTTCGACTTGGTCGCAATTGGGGGACCTTGTTGTGTCGGAGGGCGGCAGTGTCGAGAGAGATGGGACCCAGTGCTGTTCCACAACAAGCACACAACTGCATGTCTTCTAGCTTGGTCGCAACTAGGGGGGTGTTTTGTTTTGTCGGAGGGGGCGCGTCGAGAGAGGAGTGGCGAGTTGCCGTGTCCCACACTAGGCATGCAACTGCATGTCTTCTAGCTTGGTCGCAACTAGGGTGGGACCTTTGTTTTGTCGGAGGGCCACATGCCCCACAACAGACACGCAAATGCATGTCTTCTAACTTGGTCGCAACTAGGGGACCTTTGTTTTGTCGGAGGGGCGGCGTCGACTGAGATGGGGCCCAGTTGCATGTCCCACAACAGGCACGCAACCGCATGTCTTCTAACTTGGTCGCAACTAGGGGACCTTTGTTTTGTCGGAGGGGGCGGCGTCGACTGAGATGGGACCCAGTTGCATGTCCACAACAGGCACGCAACCGATGTCTTCTAACTTGGTCACAGCTGGGGGGCCTTTGTGGCCAAGGGGGCGGCGTCGAGAGAGAGGGGACAGTTGCATGTCTCACACTAGGAACACAAACTGCATGCCTTCTAACTTGGTCGCAACTGGGGACCTTTGTTTTGTCGGAGGGGGCTGGCGGCGTCAAGAGAGACGAGCCCAGTTGCATGTCCCAAAACAGGTGCAACTACATGTCTTCTTACTTGGTCGCAATTGGGGGACCTTGTTTTGTCGGAGGGGGCGGCGGTGTAGAGAGAGGGGGGGGGGGGGCAGTTGCATGTCCCACAATAGACACGCAACTGCATGTCTTCTAACTTGGTTGCAACTGGGGGGATGACCTTTGTTTTGTCGGAGGGGGCGGCGTCGACAGAGATGGGGCCAGTTGCATGTCCCACAACAGGCGCAACTGCATGTCTTCTAACTTGGTCGCAATAGGGGGGCCTTTATTTTGTCGGAGGGGGCGGCGTGTAGAGAGAGAGGGGGCCAGTTGCATGTCCCACACTAGACACGCAACTGCATGTCTTCTAACTTGGTCGCAACTGGGGGACCTTTGTTTTGGCGTAGGGGGCGGCGGCGAGAGAGTGGCGGCCAGTTGCATGCTCAACTGTAGTCACGCAACTGCAATGTCTTTTCAACACGGTCGCAGCTGCATGTCTTATAACTAGGTTGCCACTGGGGCATTTGTTTTTGCCCGAGGGGGCGACGACAAGAGGGAGGGCGCCAACTGCATGTCCAACTATACTCATGCAACCGCATGCCTTCTAGCATGGTCGTAACTTAGTGTCTTCTAACTTAGTTGCAACTAGGGGCATTTGTTTTGTCGGAGGGATGGCAGTAGGAGAGAGGGGGGCAACTAGTCATGCAATTCCAAGCGTTGTCCCCCAGATTATAACTACATGTTTTTTTACAAACATTTTTGCAACTAGACTTTTTTGCCTGCTCGGAAGGGGGCAGCTCCCCCGTGAATCCTCTACCCTCGCTATGTGTCACACGAGCACCGTAACACCCCTGTTTTCTGCCATGCCTGCAAACACAAATCAAGCACCCGATCTCACAACTAGTTTGTGTTTTCTCTTTTCTTTTTTTGAAATCATATACAATTTTTTTCCTTTTTCCTTTTTGCATTTTTTTTGTTTTCCGAAGGATTAAGAAAAAAATTAATTTGTTGTTTTGTATCTGATTCTGGCAGGAGCTCATTTTCTAAAAAAAAGGTGCATATTAAAGGAGAGAAGAGTTACTTGTCCAGATCCTCGGACACATTTTTATTGCTGTTGTGAAGGAAGAGAGTGACTATAGACGGTGTGCTGCTGTTTTTTTATTTTCCTTTAAGTCTCTGAAATGTGGACCCAGGCTCAACATCTTTCTAGAGGCCACCCAACGGCACAACTTGAATTGAGAGACGAGCATAGGCAGAGAGAGGAAATGGGAGAGGAAGGAAGCCGCATCACGGGGGCGGGCACATCGAAGGTTTCCGCGGCGGAAGTCACCGGCGACGAGATGCTTGGCGATCCCATCGCCCCTCCAGACTTCTTGCGCCCTGCTGATGAGGTAAGCTGGTTGGAATCTGCACCCAGGACCCATTCTCATTCACTCTTTTTGATCTTAAGTTTGTTTGGAATCTGCATATTTTTTGTTTTGGTAGGAGTACATCTGAATTTTCTGTGCTTGATGAGAGCGTCAGTCTAATTCTGTTCACTGTCGGTAGACATTCTGAGTTTGTGAATTTACAAGTATCCAAGTTCACTGTCAGTAGACATCTCTGAATTACTTAAGCAACATGCTTGTAAGTGGTCAATCCTCCTGTAGTACTACTGTGCAAGTGATCTGCACCTGTTAGTTTTTGCGCGCACGTATATATGATGTAGCTACGGAATTCCTAATGCTCGTTTTTGAAACATATATGGTGCCCCGACACATTTCCTGTTGTATGAATGTTTTTGGTGGCATGAGGATGCCACTGCTGCTATTTTTTCAATGTTTGAGTTAACTGATGCATACAGTTGAACAAGGCTGTGTTTGATTTCATTCAGGTTGGTTTTAGTGAGGTGGTTTTTTGATTTTTTTTGTATATGAATACTTGAAAACAGAGATGATGAAACTGGTGCTTTTTCTGTAAAACAGAGTTAATTTATGCATGTTTTCTGTATATGAAAATTTTCATCGCTGGTGGATATGCTTTTTGCTCTTGTGTGAAACAACTTTAAACTGGTTTTGAAGCAGAGCACTTTTTTTGTTAGAGCCTCACATTTTCTGTTTGTTTGCTTGACAGCTTCTGTTCATCACGACTAGTCAAAAAAGTATATATATATATATATTTTTTTTGAAAATCAGTCAAAAAAGTATAGTTCATAAAGCAGAGTAGGAAACAGTTTTTTTTTTCTTTCTCTATGTAGTCCAGGCCCACAAATACATACTTCATGACCCAGCCCAATCACAACAAACAAAGTGAGCAGCCCAGCCCAAAAGTAACAAACAAACAAACAGGGAGAAAAGAAAATAAGCCCAGGTGCTAAGCCTGATTCAACCCATGAGAAAGAGAGCTAGTTAACAGGCCTAATTTACATATGCTGACGTCAGCCAACTTAGACTTCGCGAAGTCTCAGTCGACTGAGACGTAGACAGACCCTTAACCAAAACCAGAAAGAGTGTATCATTTACCTCACTTATTCAAGAGTTATCTTTGAAAACTATTTCTAAAGATTCTTTTACTAACTAACCCACAAATATGTGCTTCAATTAATATATTATGTCAAACTTAAAACACATAAGAGCTATAAATAAATCACCAATTAACATAGTAACCAAAAGGGGTTGTGGTAGTGTGAATATCAGAGTACCAGACTCACCTCTTCAGCACTGAAATTCAACTTATACCTAGACAAGCTATGGGGCCATCAGAGGCTCACTGGACCAAGGTCTTGTTCACCCAGTCCAGATATAAGCTTGAGTGAACTTCTCTGCAAAAATGTATCACACTTGTATGTGGGAATGGTCAATCTACATTCTACAGGCATCACAACATAACACTAATCAATATGGACATCAGTAGTGCTAAAGAAATTCCGGAAAATTCTCACTTTATATATGATATACATACAAGATACAATCAACAAAAGCATTTGTTTTCCAATTCAGAGATAGTATATCTTGTCTAATTTCTACCATCTCATTTTATTCTCAAGTGGCTAGGATTCACATAAAAATTTCCGCCTGTGATGTTGATCATCAGAGCTTAGAGAAAACGGGCTTCCGCTTCTCCATGAAAGCTTTGATGGCCTCCATCAGGTCATTGGATCTCAGCATTCCAGAGTTCCAAGTCGCTACATGCTCCAGGCCCTGCTCTACTGTGATATCTCTGCTTCTCAGTAGAACTGCCTTCGTTCCCATCACTGCGTTTGCCGACTTCTCTGATATTTCTGAAACAGTTTTAAAAAAAGTCTCTTAGTTATCATTGGTCGCAGCTTGTTGAGTTACATAGTTGCTGGAGAAAAAGTGGTAGGCATAGTTAACAAGAAACTGGTTTGCGCAGAGACATCTTATGCATGAATCTGAATTATGGTAACACCCTATGAACATGGAACAGTCAGACCTACATATGTGCATTTACTTACAACTTGGATGAACAAATCCAACTTGCTTCTGACTTGATTGAGGGGTGACACTAGTAAATTGTGAACCCTTTAAACCATTATACAATGCTTCGCTGGATTGATTCAAGTGTATCTGACTTCAAACTAACAGCACTAACTACATGACCCAAACTTTCCAGTTCACTTTCCATGATGTTGGGAAATGGAGCACAGCGCCTCTGCAGCCAATCAACAGAGTGGTGGATTTTGCTGCTTAATGTAGTAAGAGAAACATTTAACCCTGCACTTATAGGACACTAAGCACACTAGAGCAAATGCACAAAAACCAGGGAATGAGAATATAGATGGATCTTTATGAAAGCTGGGAGAGTTGGAATTCTAGAAAATCTGTGCAAAGTTTAAGCTGACCTAGATACTATACTAAACTAACTGTACTTAAAGACGCAATCCATTCGTGCTGTGAATGTTACTAACATGAAGTTTAACCTCTCTTTTTTCAGAACCAACGGGTTCTGACTAACAATTGGTGATCTGCTGGTACAGCCAATTTGATCTACCACTTCCAGTTAGATCAACTGCAATCAGAGTACAGATAAGATTTATCGACAACATATATTACAGATACCCAGGAGAGACACCCTTGTTCATTTCATTACCGACATATACTACAGATTTATCGACATCTCAAGTTCTCAACTCCAAACAAGGACCCTTTTGTGGGTTGTGAAATTCCAGGTGACATCCCTTTATTAGTTTGAACTTCGAATTGCACAATTCATGTTAAACATTTTGGCAGAGTACAGAGGCAAAGAAAGAACAGCAGAGAGAAATTATACCTTTGGCAATCTTCGCAACACTGGCATCCAGCTCCTGCTTGGTATCGAACACCCTGCTGACAAGCCCCATCTCCTTGGCCTCCACGGCGGTGATCCTGCGGCCGGTGAGCGCGAGGTCTGCGGCGTTCCCGTAGCCGACGATCCGCGGCAGGCGCTGCAGCGCGCCGAGGTCGGCGACGATGGCCATGTCCACCTCCTTGAGCACGAAGGTGGCGTCCCTGGAGCAGTAGCGTATGTCGCAGGCGGCCACCAGTTCGACGCCGCCGCCGACGCAGGCACCGTGCACGGCCGCGATGACGGGCTTCCGGCACAGCTCGACGGCGGTGAGCGCGGCCTGCATGCCCAGGATCGCGCGGCGGAGCCCCTCGGACATGGCCGCGGGGTCGGCGCCGCGGGCGGGGGGCGCGGTGAGCGGGTTCCCGGGCCCGCCGAGCTCGATGCCCGCGCAGAAGTGGGGGCCCGCGGCGGACAGCACGACGGCGCGCGCGGCGGGGATGCGGTCGAGCAGCGCCATGGCGCGCGGGATCTCCGAGAAGGAGTCCGGGCTGAGCGCGTTGAGCTGCGCCGGGCGGCTGAGGCGCACCTCGTACACCGCGGCCGCCGGGTCGGGCCGCGTCACGTCCAAGGCCTTGAAGCCCCGCCGCAGCTCCGCCTCCGCGTCCGACGAGCCCGCGCCGGCCATCTGATGCCGTGTGGGGATTAAACTCTAGCCGCCTGTGCTGCTCCGTTGACTGCTGCTGCTAATATGAAGGAAGGAAGCCATCATCGTCGTGGTAAAAAACGAAGCTAATCCTCTCTTGTTGTTCTTAGAGCATGCCAAATAGAAGATGTAAAACAGGAGATATAGAAATTACATCTTTAAAAAAAGACAACTTCAACAGATGATGTATATTGAAGATGTAAAAAAGCAACTCCAACAGATGATGCAAAGTGGAGATGTAAAACCGGCCGCCGGCCGCGCAGCTGTGTACAAGTAGTCGGCATGAGCGCCGGTGGACCGAGTGGCGGCAACAGGTGCGCCGGCGGCTGAGCGATGAGAGCCGGGAGGCCGAATGCGGCGGGTGGAGCTCGAATGGCTGGCAGCGCGGCTGTAAATCGAGCGACGGATTGGACGTGGCGGGGCGACAGCCGTGCGGCACGAGAAGGTGGAGTCTAGCGGCGGAAAAGCGGGCGTCATGGAGGCAGGTATGTGGCTCGCATCCGGCGACGGAATGGCAGCGGGGGGGAGCTCAAATCATGCGGCGGCGTG
The DNA here is from genome assembly GCA_011799875.1 of Thinopyrum elongatum. Lineage (NCBI taxonomy): Eukaryota > Viridiplantae > Streptophyta > Magnoliopsida > Poales > Poaceae > Thinopyrum > Thinopyrum elongatum. The sequence goes on along the minus strand of CM022299.1, from coordinate 554,991,992 downwards.
ACGCTGGAGAAGCGGCCAATTTGATCGATTTGGAGGCAGGCGGGGGCAGAGCAGCGGCGGGGCGCGGTGGAGCGGCTGGATCTGACAGCGGGGCGGCGGCGGCGTGGTGCGGTTGGCGAGTGTCGCGGCGACGGAAGTGCGACGGGACGAACTCAAATCGGCGGCTACTGCGGCATGGCGGGGTGGGGAAGACCAGCGGAGGAGGTGATGAGGTCCTCGGAGTCGGCCATGGCCCGGTGGTGGTCGGCGGGCGGCGGGTGGGCGGAACGCGAGCGGCGGGCTGACGGAAGGAAGGAAAATGAAAGCGCTTTGGTAGTTGGCGCGCGGATGCTAGTTTTTACATCTCCATCTTGGAGATGTATATTTGCATTGTGAGTTGTTGTATTTTACATCTCCAGAAGGCGGAGATGTATTTTTTTTTACACCTGCATCATCTGTTGGAGAAGAGTTTTTGGGCCTCGGAGATACAAAACTTAGTTATTTTTCATCTGCATCATCTATAAATTAAAGACTATTTTTAAACTCAGCATGAACTCAACTTTCATAACAAATATAGTCATAACACAACAAATAAAAATGCATCATATCAAACAAAGTTCCGGTCCAACAAATAAAAATGCATATAAACATAGCATCTCAATTTTCATCCTCTTCGTTATCACTAGTCACACTGTTGACATTGCATCATCATCTTCAATTGCTTCTTTGTCGACGTACTCAATTTGTTGATGCATCGATGCCGCCACCTCTACCGGAAGCACCTCCCATGCCACTCATGTTGTCATCAAAGCCACCTCCCATGCCACTCATGTTGCCACCGAAAGCACCTCACATGCCACTCACGTTTTTATCGAAGTCACCATCCATGTTGCCACCAAAGGCACCTTCAATGTTGCCACCGAAGGCACCACCCATGTTGTCACCAAAGGCATCACCCATGGCACCTCCCATCATGTTCGTGTAGCCACAAATTCCACCACCTATGGCACCTCCCATTCCACCCATGACACCTTCTATTCCATCCATTCCTCCTCCAATTCCACCAATAATGGCACATTCTGTTCCTCCCATTCCTCCTCCCATCATGTTTCTCAAGAGCATGGTCTTCTTCATGATCATTTCGCCGCGACAAAGCTCTACATACGCTTTTGCTTCGGGGCGAGGCCACTTGTGTCCATAGACATAAACTTAAGCGCGCCTTCTGCTCCACCATCTTGAGCTCATCGGCCGCCACCTTTCTCTCCTCGGTCGCCGCCCTCCGTCTCTCGACTCCCCCCACCCTCCTCCATTTCTTTCAATTTCAACAAAAAATTCTTCGGCATACTCTTTCCTCGCAATGACAATGACGTCAATGTAGGAGATATGCCCTAGAGGCAATAATAAATGTTATTATTTATCTCCGTGTTCATAATTAGGTTTATGTTCCATGCTATAACTGCTGTGGTTCCCGAGCCCGTATATCCATAAAGGCTCTGGGGAAAACCCATGTGCACGTGTGGAATAATAAACGATAAAATGTATTCCTAGTCATGCCTCTAAGACTAGCTCAAGTGTTGCATGATGATTATGTTTTCCCAATCATAGGCATGTCTATGCCAGCAACTTTGAGGGCACAAATGTTAGAAGAACATTTGTGTTGAATCGACCCGATTGATGTTATGCTATGAGATACATTCGTCACAAGTTAATGGTTAATAGCACAGAGATGGTTAACGTTTGCATGATTCCTCAGACCATGAGAGTATCGAGTTTCTTCATGCTTGCTTCATGAACTTTGGGGTTTGTTAAACGTCATCCGTAAATGGGTGGCTATTACGGCGGCTTACGGGTTCATGGGAAAGTATGTCAAGTAACTTGATAGCTCAAGATTGGGATTTGCTCCTCCGGCGATGGAGAGATATCTCTAGGCCCTCTCGGTGTTACGGTATCCATCATCGTCTGGCCAGACACTTTGTGATTTGATCACGGGGATGCCGGAACACGGTAACGAGAAAAGAGAACAATACCGATAACGGGGTAACTGGCATAGTGGACAAGTTGTTGATCCACGGGGATGCCAACATGTCTAACCTCGGGTATTTGTAACATATCGTGAAGCAACAGGAATAGCACACGGCAACTGGAGGTTCACTCGAATATTCATTCGTGTGGGTATAGGGGTCAATATGGGTGTCCACGGCTCCGATGTTGATCATTGATCGGAAGGGGTTCCAGGTCATGTCTATACTTCACCGAACCTATAGGGTCACACGCTTAAGGGTCATCTATCTGCTGAATACTAGACAGGGAGTCTGAGAGAAAATCACCGAAAAAGTTTCGGACACCGAAAAGTTTCGGACAGCGAAAAAGTTCCGCAGAGAGAGGTCACCGGATGAGTTCCGGTGAAACTGAAAAGTTGTTTCAGGGGATACCATTAAGTCAAAATGGTTTCGGCACATGCCTGATAATTCTTGGAGGATGCCAGAATCATTCTGGAAACTTCTGGGAATTTTCTGGAAGAAAAACCGGAAATGTTCCGGGGCTGCCGGAACCGCTTCAGATGCTTTTCGCAGATGAAATCACTAAACTGGAATTGTTCCAGAACGCGTTGAAAATTATTTTAGTGGGTACTGGAAATGTTCTAAGCCCACATAAATATTTTCAGTTCGAACGGACGCTGAAAAATGTCATCGTGAATAGTGAAAGTGCTTTTTGGAATTGTTTGGAAAGCCACCTTTTAGGGCTTTTGCTAAAGGCTTCTAGAAGGTGATGTGGATGGATGAGGGCTCCCATGGGGGGGCCCCTCCTAGGTGTGGCTGGCCACATGGGGACTCCTCCTTGGAGCCCCCTCTTGTGCCTTGGTTTCACATTTGGGTCCTTGTGGAAGGACTTCATCCATGTGCTTTTTGGGTTTTCTTGTAAAACCACCCTACCCCTTGGGATTTCCTATAAATAGAGGTGGAGGGGCAGCCCTCCACACTCATCCCTTGCTCTCATACACATGCCAAGATGTTATCTGGCTTCTCTCTCCCTCCCACGAAAAGAGTTTCGTAGAGCCGAAAGGCTGTCTGGGTTCCGGCAGGAACTAGTTCTGGACGGCGAAGCCCTGCCGGATAGGTGACACCGTATGTGTGCAACTCTGTAGAGAGGTCGTAGTTTCGATCTTAGTGCCCGAGGGGCTGTTCGAGAGTGCCTCCCGAAGGGCTGTCCGAGTGACCATTCGAGTTTCGAAGGTCCTCCCGAAGGGCTGTCCGCGACATCGTCCGGGGGACTGTTCGACCGCCTCCCGGAGGGCTGTCCGAAGGGAAGACGAGGGTATACATCCTCGCGGTTGGGAGGTTGTAAATCCTAGCTGCGGGGATCTGCACCGCCGATCGTCATCGACTCTACTTCCGCTGCGCTACGAGTCGGTAACGAAAATGATCAAACCTTGTATGCAGTCTCCATAGTGGTCCTGGGCTGGTGCGTAGGTCGGAAATTTTTTGTTTTTTGCTGCGTTACCCTACAGTCAAATCCTTCTTTAAGATCATTATCTCTGGCCTTCGATCCCTTTGCTTTTTTGACTTCCGTCCGGCCTATATGATTTGGTCGCTGGGTGAGGAGTGAGGCTCATTCTTCTCTCCTCACCACCACCACCGTCATCTTCATGATCAACAATCAAACTTTTCTTCCTCGGAGATAAATTTCTCGATTCTTCCACTTCTCCTCATCCTCGAGCACTTTGTAGAAATGATGGAAAATGAAGGGGTTTCCTTTCTTTTTCTTCTTCTCCCCCTTCTTGTTTCTTTCTCGGAACAAACCTGGGCAATCATTTTCTACAACAAAACAACAAATGTAGCATCATCATTTTAGGAACATATCCATACTTGGGCAAATGTAGATAAAACACACTAAAGTAGGAAGCAATTACCATGTCACTATCACCGCAACTGATACGTCTATTTTGCATCATGTTTTCTATCGATATTTATTGCATTATAGACTGTTATTTCACTTTATGATACAATTCTTATGCCTTTTCTCTCTTATTTTGCAAGATTCACATGAAGAGGGAGATTGCCGGCAGCTGGAATTCTGGACCGGAAAGGGCTATATCGGAGACACCTCTTCTGCACAACTCCAAATGACCTGAAAATTGACGGAGACTTATTTTGGAATATATAAAAAATACTAGAGAAAGAAGTACCAGAAGGGGGCCCACCAGGAAGCGACAAGCCTGGGGGGCGTGCCCCACCCCCAGGGTGCGCCCCCCGAGCTTGTGGCGCCCCTAGCGGGCCTCCGGGGCCCATCTTCTCCTATATGGTGCCATCTGACCTAGAAAAAAAATCACAAGGAAGGTTTCGGGACGAAGCGTCGCCTTCTCGAGACGGAACCTGGGCAGGAGCACTTTTGCTCTCCGGCAGAGCGATTCCGCCGGGGAAACTTCCCTCCGGGCGGGGGAAATTAAAGCCATCGTCATCACCAACTATCCTCTCATCGTGGGAGGACCAATCTTCACCAGCACCATCTCATCTCAAACCCTAGCTCATCCCTTGTATTCAATTTTTGTCTCAAAACCTCAGATTGGTACCTGCGGGTTGCTAGTGGTGTTGATTACATCTTGTAGTTGATGCTAGTTAGTTTATTTGGTGGAAGATTATATGTTCAGATCCATGATGATATTCAATACCCTTATGATCTTGAACATGGATGTGCATTGTGGAGTAGTAATCAGATGATGGGGTGCTAGAGTGACAGAAATTTAAACCCTAGTTTATGCGTTATTCCGTAAGGGGCTGATTTGGATCCATATGGTTCATGCTATGGTTAGATTTATTTTAATTCTTCTTTTGTAGTTGCGGATGCTTGCGAGAGGGGTTAATCATAAGTGGGAGTCTTGTTTAAGTAAGAACAACACCCAAACACCGATCCATCCACATATCAAATTATCAAAATAACGAACGCAAATCAATAAACATGATGAAAGTGACTAGATGAATTCCCATGTGTCCTCAAAAACGCTTTGCTTGCTATAAGAGAAAGTTCCAGCCTGTACTTTGCTATAAAAAGGATTGAGCTACCTTGCTGCACATTTGTTACAATTGCTACTTGTTGCTCGTTAAAAATTATCTTACTATCAAACTATCTGTTACCGATAATTTCAGTGCTTGCAGAAAATACCTTGCTGAAAACTGCTTGTCATTTCCTTCTACTCCTCGTTGGGTTCAACACTCTTACTTATCGAAAAGACTACGATGATCCCCTATACATGTGGGTCATCAGCAATCACTAGGGTTCATGCGATCAACATTGCCCAAGCAACGTGCCCGCTTTTGGCATTCGCCGTTGATGGTGCCCCATGATTGACGAATGGAATCCCTCGATCGCTAGTGCCCACTAATTGTTGCGCTCATCGAATAATTCTTTGATGCGGTCCCAATAGGTGGACATGGATTGGTCACATCTTTGGCGTTCGAATAATTTTGGTTCTTCCTTTGGCAACAAATCCCTCATCCTCCATGTCGACATTATCACCATCAAGTTGAGTATCATATGTCTTGTGATGCATATTCTCGAGAGAAACAATCTTCGTAACATTTGTCATGCGCATGAATGCCTCGTCATCAAGACTACAAATGCATGTACACACGATCTCACATTCTATTCATATGGGACATGAGAAAAGAACATATAAAAAGGAAAATATTTTTTTACCTTTGTGACATTTCGCCGAGCATGTTGGAGGCGGTGGCCGCAGGCGGGTTTTCCTCCGTAGCGACGTGGCTTGCGGTGGCGGCGGGGGAGGCGTGCCATCTCCAGGGGCAGTTGTCGCGGCATAGAAACGGCTGAAGCAGCCGCGACCGCCTTCGTCTTCTTCGTCGCCGTGACGGGGTTGCGTGCCGTCGGCAGCTTGGCGCCGCCACCACGGGATTTGGCCGTGGGCTGCTTCTTCATTGGCGCGCACATGCTCCTGCGATGGCGACGGGCTGTGATGGAGTGAATCCGGCGCGACGGGATGGGGGCATCATGGTGGCGGAGCAGCAAGGGGGAAGTTTGTAGCGCCGCCGGCGGCAATGGCGAGGTGCGTCAGACCAGCGGTGGGATTGCTGGAGTCAGCCATGGGGCCTGGCGGTGGCCGACGGGCGGAGGGGGGGGGGTGGAGAGAGGTCGGGCGGGCGGCAGGAACTTTCGCTTCTGGCGGTTGGTCATTTTACATTTGCAGATGCCAAGTAATGTATATTTGCATCACTTGGTGATGCATTTCACGTCAGATGTATTTTTTTTTTGCATATACATCACTTGTTGGAGACACGTTTTTTAGCCTAAATGATGCATATTTCCGTTATTTTTACATCTACATCATCTATTGGAGATGTTCTAACTAATATGCATTCGGTTTATATGATTCGGTTTATACAATTTTTTTGTTTGAAGGTATTAATATTTCGATAAATACGATATGAAATTAAAATATGGTTTCAGTATATACCATAAAAACCAAAGTTGATGCGAATTTGAAAATGACACATAATAATTTACAAATGTATGACTCAAAAGACATATATTTTTAATACAAAAAGTATAAACCATATACAAGTATATATGCCAGCATGGATTAGATGGTTATCGACGTGCTTAGAAATCTTTTGAAGAGCAATATGACAACGTTACAAAAAATGGGATTGCTAAATCTCAGTCGGCTTAAACTTAACCAAGTCTTAGTTGATGTTATATTCATGGGATCTTACGTGGAGATTCCTGTAAAATTTTCTTTTTTCTTTTTTACATGTTATGTCGCCTGACTTATACTTGGTTAATTATCAGTTGACTGAAACCTAGACGCACCCTATAAAAAATGTGCTTAATAAGGAATCTGGCTCTTGTACCAAAAAAACGACTACTTGTATGGTTGTCCATCTCAAGAAATATAAATATATTTTTACTTCAGGTTGTTCGGTTAACCATTTGGTTTTTAGGTACCTACCATAAAAACCAAAATTAAAACGGTATGGAAAGTTCATACCAAACCAAAACCGCAAACTATAAAAACCATAAAATTGGTTCGGTTCGGTTTATTTTTGATGTGGTATTTCTGTTTGGTTTATTTGCGATATGGTATTTCGGTTCGGTTTTAGAATGCACAGAGTGAGCTCTAACGATGCTGCCTCGACCCGTTCGTGTATATTTCCTCACAACGATTTTCCCATGAGTTTTCAGCCGGTAATAAAAGTAAAGAAAAAAGGCAGGTAAAAGTAAAAAGACGGGACGAAAGCCCAATTGTGTCTCGAGCAAAGAAGGGCCCGCTGCAGGATGTGTGCGGCCCATGCGAGGGGATCAGTCGTTGCCTAGACAAAGAGCAGGGTGGCCACCGCCCACCGAGCCAAAGAAACAAAAACAGTATCTGTTCTGTAGGCTATTAGTGGTGAGATTTCCATACTGCCGACACTTACTTGCGAAGAATGAGGTGAAACATAAATTCTTGGCAAATAGTGTCCTTAGTATGAAATTCTGATCAATTTCTTTGTGCAAATTTTGCCAGGCATGACGTGGTACTCCCTCTACCATCTTTTTACAGAGGGTGTATCTGGGAGTCACCCAAATTATTTTACTATTTTACCACGACTATAGATAGTACCCGTAGTTAATCCCCCCATTTACAGAAGTGGAGCTATTTTCCCCTTTCATTTACAGAAGTGGAGCTATTTTCAGACAGGCGTTTACACAGAGTCCGAATGGGTTAAAACTTTGTACAGTATGTGACCTTGTTAAACCACATGCAAAATTTCATCGCAGATCGATTAAATAAGCGAGGTACTAATTTCTGGTTTAAATAATAACCGGACTTGAAAATGCTGTAAGCTAAATTTGCCAAACTTGATACCCATAAGAGCTATAGATAAAAAACAAATTCACATGGTAACCAAAGGGGGTTGGTACCGCCAGAACATCAGAGTACCAAACTCACCTTTTCAGGACTGAAATTCAACTTGTACAAGTCAAGCTACGAGACCGTAGATACTTAGTGGCTATTTCTTGCTGGAGGTGTTTTCTGCAGAGTTTTGGCACGCTTGTTTTCTCTCGTGCTCTCTTGTTGTTTCCACGTGGATTGGTTGTAACATTGTTGTTCTATGAACATATGCGTGGTTATCCTAAAAAAAACCCAGATATAATAAGCTCGTGAACTTTCCAGTCCCTCAAATCAGGTCAATCACACTTATTGTGAAGGTAGTCAACTCTCTGCAAAAGCGCATCACACTACAAGTGGGAATGGTTAATCTATAGCCATCACAACATAACACTAATCAATACGGACATCAGTAGTGCTAAGGAAATTCCGGAAAATCCTTGTTTTATTCCCTTTTATATATGATATACATACAAGATACAGACAACAAGAGCACTTCTTTTCCAAATTCATTGATTGTACTATCTCTTGTCTACTTTCTACCATCTCACTTTCATTCTCAGGTGGCTAGGGTTCACATATAAATTTTCGCTCATGATGAAGATCATCAGAGCTTAGAGAAAACAGGCTTCCGCTTCTCCATGAAAGCTTTGATGGCCTCCATCAGGTCATTAGATCTCAGCATTCCAGAGTTCCAAGTCGCTACATGCTCCAGGCCCTGCTCTACTGTGATATCTCTGCTTCTCAGTAGAACTGCCTTCGTTCCCATCACTGCGTTTGCCGACTTCTCTGATATTTCTGAAACAATAAAAAAAAATGTCTCTTAGTCCATCATTGGTCGCAGCTTGTTGAGTTACATAGTTGCTGGAGAAAAAGTGGTAGGCATATTAACAAGAAACTGGTTTGCGCAGGGACGTCTTATGCATGAATCTGAGTTATGGTAACACCCTATGAACATGGAACAGTCAGACCTACATATGTGCATTTACTTACAACTTGGATGAACAAATCCAACTTGCTTCTGACTCGATAGAGGGGTGACACTAGTGAATTGCGCTAAACCATTATACAATGCTTCATTGTATTGATTCAAGTGCATCTGACTTCAAACTAACAGCACTAACTACATGACCCAACCTTTCCAGTTTACTTTCCATGATGCTGGGAAATGGAGCACAGCACCTCTGCAGCCAATCAAGAGAGCGATGGATTTTGCTGCTTAATGTAGTAAGAGAAATATTTAACCCTGTACTTATAGAACACTAAGCACACTAGAGCAAATGCACAAAAACAAGGAAATGAGAATATAGATGGATCTTTATGAAAGCTGGGAGAGTTGGAATTCTAGAAAGCCTGTGAAAAGTTTAAGCTGAACTAGAGATACTATGCTAAAATAACAGAAGGTCACCAACTGTATTTAAAGACGCAATTCATGCGTGCTGTTACTGTTACTAACATGAAGTTTAACCTCTATTTTTCCAGAATCAACAGGTTCCGACTAACATAAAATCAAATATTATCCAGCCAAATGGATCTACCGATTCCAGTTAGATCAACTGCAATCAGAGTATAAATAAGATTTATCAACAACATATACACAGATACCCAAGAGAGACACCCTTGTTCATTTTGTTGCCGACATGACCTACATAATGATGTCATGACATCTCAAGTTCTCAACTCCAAACAAGGACTGTTTTGTAGGTTGTGAAATTCCAAGTAACATCTCCTATTAGTTTGAACTTGGAATTGCACAATTCATGTTAAAATTTTTAGCAGAGTACAGAGGCAAAGAAAGAATAGCAGAGAGAAATTATACCTTTGGCGATCTTCGCAACACCGGCATCCAGCTCCTGCTTGGAATCGAACACCCTGCTGACGAGCCCCATCTCCTTGGCCTCCAAGGCGGTGATCCTGCGGCCGGTGAGCGCGAGGTCCGCCGCGTTCCCGTAGCCGACGATCCGCGGCAGGCGCTGCAGGGCGCCGAGGTCGGCGACGATGGCCATGTCCACCTCCTTGAGCACGAACGTGGCGTCCTTCGAGCAGTATCTTATGTCGCAGGCGGCGACGAGGTCGACCCCGCCGCCGACGCAGGCGCCGTGCACGGCCGCGATGACGGGCTTCCGGCACAGCTCGACGGCGGTGAGCGCGGCCTGCATGCCCAGGATCGCGCGGCGGAGCCCCTCGGCCGCGGCCGCGGGGTCGGCGCCCCGGCTGAAGGGCGTGGTGAGCGGGTTCCCGGGCCCGCCGAGCTCGATGCCCGCGCAGAAGTGGGGCCCCGCGGCGGAGAGCACGACGGCGCGCGCGGCGGGGATGCGGTCGAGGAGGGCCATGGCGCGCGGGATCTCCGCGAAGGAGTCCGGGCTGAGCGCGTTGCGCTGCGCGGGGCGGCTGAGGCGCACCTCGTACACCGCGGCCGCCGGATCCGGCCGCGTCACGGCCAGGGCCTTGAAGCCCCGCCGCAGCTCCGCCTCCGCGTCCGACGAGCCGCCGCTGGCCATCTGAGCTGCCGTGGCCTGTGGGGATTAAACTCTAGGGAGCCGCCTGCGCTCTTCAGAGGCGCTGCGCTGCTGCTAATATGAAGGAAGGAAGCCATCATCGTCATGGTAAAAACCGAAGCTAATCCTCTCTTGTTGTTCTTGTGCGGACGCAACGAGATAGATAAGATAAACAGCTCGGAAATCTTCAGAAGAAAATTAACCTATCGAAAGCTCCTAACGATGCTGCCTCGGCCCGGCCGCAGTACAATCCAGCTTCAGTCTTGTTCTTTTCACAGCGATTTTTCCATGAGTTTTCAGCTGGTAAAAGTAAAAATGAAGCATACGTTACTGACTGCCACCGGGACCCATGACCCACTGGTGTTTTTTTTCTTGAGAAAACCATGACCCACTGGTGTCGAGCGAGACGGGACAAAGGCCCACCTGTGTGTCTCGAGGAAAGAAAGGCCCGCTTCAGGATGTTTACGGCCCATGCGAGGGGATTGCTACCGAGCCACGGAGCCAGTTCACCCCGGTTGCTGCGACTCGTTTAGTCCCACATCGCTTGGCGCGGGGGAGGCGGGGCGCTGCGAGGCTATAAAGAGCAGGGGTGGCCAACAGTTTGATGCATACCTTTCTCGGCCTTTTGGCTAAGATCAAGTGTAGTATCTGTTCTTATCAGTTTAATATCTGATATGTGGGCTATGCGTCCATAATGATATTAAATTTATTTTTTGCGGGGGAGGGCCCACCATAGTGGCTTGCCACTGGGGCCTTCAGGTGTCGCCCAGTGCGTTGCACTATTGCCTGGGCAGGTGCACCCCAACCAAATTAATTGAAAAATTATTAAATGCAGTTGTAATTCAGTGTTGATTGAAGCTGCTGACATGCGGGCACGGCTTGCTCTCCCTCAGCGCCGTGTCGATCTGCTCGTGCGCGTCATCCATCCTGGGAGAAGTCCGGGATGGTGTGTAGGATGCGGTTGGTGCCGGGGTGGTATATTTGAAGAAGTCCCTCTTTGCCCTGTCATCAGGTTAGGTTGATAGGCTGATTCCTAAAACTGAGTGGTGTATATAACAACTGAAGTCACATCTGTTTTCCGCCTATTTTCTCATTATATTTTTATCCACAAAATTGATGAATGAAAATTGCCTCGCAATCCATGAAGCCTTCACGCAGTGCAATGAGGACAGTTTAATGTTGGAATATTACTATGGTAATAACAATTATTCGCTACGAACTTATTGTCTTAATTTTTCAAAATATAAGACGTTATTATAGGCTTTTTCTTGAGACGAAGGTAGTAATTACATTTGAGTAGACCTTCTCCGGCGCGAAAACTGCTCGAAGAGAAAAGGTTCATGCATGGAGTACGTTGTGTGTTTTCTTTGTCCCGGTTTTGCATCGCGTCAGCATAGAAAAATTACATAATAAGAGTACAGCCAAAAAGTTTATTTTTGAAACTTATGGCACAATAAACAGTGTATTGAATCGATGGTATATGCCCTTTCGAACCGATTGGGGGGGGGGGGGGGAGGAGGGACTAGTAGCGGTGGCACTCCACTCGAGGAGGAGGAAGGACGCCGGGGTGACAATGCATGTTACAGAGGGACGATTCCCTTGACAAAGAGGGTCATCAGATCACAAAGAAGACGTCAGGCAAGGTGGTTCAGCTTGGCGAGGAGTTTGGCTCGGCGGTGCAAATCGGTGTTGACGACAACGTGAAGTTAGCACCAACCGCACACAATAAGAAGGAAATGGCTTAATTTTTTTTATTGGGGGAAAGGGGGATGGGAGAGTGTGTGCTCGTCCCCAACACCACCACTCCTATCACGCATCACCGACGAAGTCACCAACTATAGCTGCCACCTCTCTGTTGGCTCGATCAGATCGAGAGGAATCGAGAGACGGAAAGAGGTGAGTACTGATGGAAAATAATACTCCCTTCGTCCCGAATTACTTGTCGCAGAAATGAATAATAATGGACGTATGTAGAACTAAAATACATCTAGACACATTCATTTGTGCGACAAGTAATTCGGACAGAAGGAGCAGGCTAGCTGAGCTCAATGGTCGACTTAAGCCAAAATTTAGTCGAGTCGCTATTTTGTCAATGGTACGTGGGCCTAGTTTGTGAGGTTTCTCATCAACGGTTAACCAAACAAATTTGGATTATTCTTTCACTGCTAGCTCAGAAGTTGCGGCTATTAGTCCAAATCGCTTGAACTTGTGGGTTTCTGTTACTTTCGCTCTAAAGGCTCTTAATTATTTTATTCTTTTCCCGCAAAAAAAGAACTTGTGGGTTTGCCCTTGGTGCCACCGAAGACTGGATGTATGGCTGAAGTTTCAGGTACACTTGCTCCCCTATTTTCAAACATTCTGAAAGACCTTTTCTTATCTGCTTGAACTTTCATCAGCTGCCGGGCTCTGTTCAGATGCTGTTGTAGTAGTTTTTGGACTATATCCCTTTCTTCTATCCATGAATAGAGTGGAAACTGAACAGGAGTTCTCGGCTGTGATCCCCCAGTGTCTCGGTTCGTATCCGAACATTGCCTTGAAGGGTGTCATCCCAATAGCTGAATGGTGGGAGTTGTTGTACCAGAATTGGGCGCGTGGAATCCAGAAGCTCCACCTCCTAGGACATGCTTGAGTAAAGCAGCAAAGGAAGGTTTCGACGCACTGATTGACCCTTTCTGTCTGGCCGTCAGTTTGGGGGTGGTTTGCTGTGCTGAGGCGGAGTTGTGTACCCGTTGATCTGAACAACTCCTGCCAAAAATGGCTCGTGAACACGGGATCACGGTCTGATACGATCGCTCCTGGTAACCCATGGGTTCTGTAGACTTGTTGCATATACAGTTGAGCCACCGATGCTGCTGTATACGGGTGAGCGAGTGGCAGAAAGTAGCTGAACTTAGTATGCTTGTCCACTATAACCAGTAGGCAGTTGAGTCCATGAAATCCATGGCAATCATCTCCCACGGTTGTGTTGGGATGGGCAGGGGCATGAGAAGCCCTGGTGATGCTGCCCGATCCGGTTTGGCCTGCTGGCACACAGGGCAGCACTGCACATACTACTTGATTTGCGCTTTCATCTTTGGCCACGCAAATAGACGGCGTATGCGCCTATAAGTGACTGGGAAGCCAGAGTGACCACCCACTAGACTGTCATGAAAGGCCTGCATTGTCCGCTGTTGTACCTGTGTCCCTCCTCCTAGCCAAATTCTGCCTCTGAACCGGAGTATACCTTGTTGTTGCTGGAATCTGCCCTTTGGATCTTCCCGCACTGCTAGCTGTTCCAGTAGTTTCTGGGCATGTGGATTGTTGTTGTAGCTGTTGACGACGTCGTCCAACCAACTGGGTTGGCACGAAGTGACTGCTGAGAGTAACTCTGTCCGCTCCGGAGTTCTCCACCCCTTTCTTGTACCTGATGCGGTATCGGAGGCCTAGCAGCTTGGTAAACGCCTTTTGTTGCCATGGTGTAGTAAGGCGCTGTTCTTCCAGGTGCGTCAAACTTTTCTGATCCGTATAAATGTCAAACTCCGCGTGCTGGAGATACGGGCGCCATTGATCAACAACCACGATGATGGCGAGGTACTCTTTCTCGTACGTCAACAACCCCTGATATTTTGGGCTGAGGGCTTTGCTCATGAATGCTATGGGATGCCCCTTCTGTTGCAGAATTGCCCCGATTCCCTGGTCACTCGCATCTATTTCCACCGTGAAGGGTTGCTCGAAATTTGGTAAGGTAAGGACTGGTGTTGTCATCAGGTGCTGTTTCAGAACCTGGAATGCTGTCTCCGTTGTCGAAGTCCAGAGGAAGGGGACCCCCTTCTTTAAGAGATTGAAAAGTGGCCGTGCAATCACTCCGAAGTTGCGGACGAAATGACGGTAGTACCCTCCTAGTCCCAAGAAACTGCGAACACCTTCGACGTATTGCGGTGCTGCCCATTTGGCGACGGCAGCGATTTTGGTTGGGTCGGTTGCAACGCCTTGCGCGCTGATGACGTGACCAAGATACGTGATTTTGCTTTGCCCGAATGCACATTTGCTGAGCTTGACCTTCTAGTTGTCCTTGCGAAGTAGTTCTAGCACCTGCCACACGTGTTGTTTGTGCTCTTCCAATGTGGCACTGAAAATCAAAATATCGTCGAAGAAACAGAGGACACAAATGCGGATGACGGGCTTGAGGGTGCTATTCACTGCCCCCAAGAAGGTGGGTGGTGCTCCTGCCAAGCCAAATGATACCACTCTGAACTCGAAATGCCCTTGGTGTGTTGAGAACGCCATCTTGTATTCCTCCCCCGACACGAGCCTAATCTGATGGTAGCCAACGCGAAGGTCCAGCTTCGAGAACCAGGCTGCTCCATGCAGTTCGTCCAGCAGTTCTTCGATTACTGGGACCGGGTACTTGCTGACAACGGTGATGGCATTCAGCTGTCTGTAGTCTACACAAAGGCGCCATGTGCCGTCCTTTTTCTTAACTAGAATGACGGGCGATGAAAATGCACTGGTGCTGCGCTGAATGACCCTTGATCGCAGCAGAGCCTCTACTTGAGCTTCAATCTCCATCTTTTGCTCCGGTTTGTAACGATAGGGCCTTACATTGACCGGTTGGGCCCCCGAGATCAGAGGTATGTGGTGGTCATAGGCCCTCCTAGGTGGAAGGCCCGTGGGCTCTTCGAACACGTCCGGGAATTGGTCCAGAATATGCTGAATGCAGGCTGGTGTTTCCTCCTGGTTCTCTGGCTGCGTAGTGACGACGCAGAGGTGTATGATGTGCGTGATTGAGCCCTTGTTGCACAGGCTCTGCAACTGGATGTTGTTGATGGTGTGGCAGCTCGTCGAGGCCGCGTCGTGCCCCATGAGGCGCAAGGGTCCTGCTGGAGGTGGGATCTCGATGAAACGAGCACGCCAATCGACCGCCATTGGGCTTTGCTCCTCGAGCCAATCCATGGCCAGTATGACGTCGTAAGTCCCTAATGCCAGCACCTTCAAATCCGTGTAGAACTCGTGCCCTTGAGCGTACCAGGTGCACTGTGGAGCGACCTCGATGCAGAGTAACTCGCCGCCATCAGCCACGCGGACACGGCCGGGTTTGGGCAGCGGTTGAATGCCCGAGAGTTGGCGGGCTAGTTTCTCATTGATGAAGGAGTTGGAGCTGCTAGAATCCACCAACATGAGCACATCACGCCCTTGGAGCCATGCTTGGAGCTGAAATGCTTTGGCCGAGACGCCTCCTGTCACCGCTGAGAGTGAGATGGCCATGGCTGTGTCTTGGGCGCCGTCGTCCGAAGCCACTTGGGTGTCGACGAAACTGTCGAGGCCGAAGATGTCGAGCAGCTCCTCGACGACGTGCAGTTGTGTGACGATGACGTGCAGTTGTGTGACGACCCCGGCTTAATCGTGCACTATCCATACACGCAAATGCACATGATCAAGCCTAAGGACTCACTTGAAGATATCACAACACAACTCTAAAACATAAATAAATTCATACAAGCTTTATATTACAAGCCAGGGCCTCGAGGGCTCGAATACATAGCTCAATGGCACACAAGCGTCAGCGGAAGCATCAGATATCTGGGTACAGATATATTACAGAAATAGAGATAAGCCTTTAGAAAGGCGGGGCAAAATAAAATACTACAATCGAAAGGCGTAAGCCTCCTGCCTAGGACCCTCCAAATCCTACTCCTGGTCGTCAGTCGGCTCCTCGTAGTAGTACTCACCGGGAGGGTAGTAGTAGTAGCCGTAGTCGTCGACGGGGGCAGCTAACTCAGGGGCTCTGTCATCTGGCGGCGTCAATTGGATATGGGGAGAAAAAGAAAATAAAGCAAACGTGAGTACTCATCCGAAGTACTCAGCAAGCAATGATCTACACTACATATGCAACATTTTCAAAGGGGGCTGTATATGTGGACTGGGCTGCAGAAATGCCAGAGTAGAGGGGGAAAGCCTAGTCCTATCGAAGACTAGCATCTTCAGCATCTTCATCGGTCTTGCAGCATTAGAAGAGTGCAGATTACATAATGTAAAGTAGTAGTAATGTTATCAACCTCGCCCAGAGATTCTTCCTCGACTCCCTGCGAGAAAGCAATCCCAGAGCCATACTATCCAGTTATCATCTCAAGTTCTAGTTGTACCGATCGGGATACAACTCCGAGTGTCCGTTACCGTAGGACAGGCTATCGATAGATTAGTTCTTCCCTGCAGGGGTGCACCAACTTACCCACCACGCTCGATTAACTCCGGCCGGACACACTTTTCTGGGTCATGCTCGGCCTCGGCCAAACGATACGCCGCAACCCGACCGAATACCTAACAGAGAGGTCAGCACGCCGGAGTAAACCTATGCCCCCAGGGGTCTTGGGCCATCGCCCCGGGAACTCCTGCACGTTGCGAACGCGGCCGAGAGCAGACCTAGCAACCCCTTAAGACAAGCGCAGTTGCGTAACCAGTCCAACTCGGCGTGCGCCGCTCAGTCGCTGACGTCCATTAAGCTTCGGCTGAAGTATACGACGCAGAACGCCCATACTATGCCCACGTGATGGTTAGTGCTATCAGGCCAGAGGCCCCTCGGATCAAATATCCAAACCTTTAGTGTGTTGATAGTGTGGAAACGAGCAGAGACTCATGAAAGATGTGACCCCGTCGCCCCGTCTCGAGGACTTGCGGCAAGGGCTAAGAATACCCGGCCACGCCTCGTGTTCAACTCTCGGGCACCCTCCAGGTCCACCCGAGTCCACATCACTCGCAATTAAGCTCGCGCGGGTACCCCTCAGGGCCAACCCGTCTTTAGTATCATGGTTCAGTGTTCAGTCATAGTAACCAAAGTATCTGTGTGTCTGACACCAAGGGGAATCCCGACGAATCACCCTCGATGGAATTCCCTCTGATGCTACCGTCAAGGTGAACGGAGGAGGAATCACCCTCGAGGTCCACTCTTGAGGAGTTGCGCGACGGTGTCGTTATCGGGGGTGGTGTAGGAGGAATCACCCTCGCTGACCACACCCGATTAACTAACCTACAAGGTTATCATCAGATGTGCTGACGAGGTATCACCCTCGACACTCGATAGTAACCCAGTAGTGTCGAGCAACTAAGGGGGAGTGACGTGCGGTGCCGGGGTCTGATCTTCGATCCCGTTGCTTGGGTCTTCTGATAATCCAGCAGGGCAGTCGGGATAACATGGGGTCTCTGCTGGGGCTCTATCCAATCTATACTAAACAGTTTAGGATAAACAAGCAGGTAACAATAGCAGGTTACAATAATCAGGCTATGCAGCAGAAATAGGATAACAGCAGCAGCAGCAACTTCTAATGCAAGCATAAGAGAGAAGAGAGTGGGCGATATCGGAATGCTCAAAAAGGGGGGTGCTTGCCTGTCTGCTCGACGGCAAGAGTCTGATCGTCAGGAGCGTAGTCGACCTCCGGAGCTGCGTCAGTCTCGGGAGCTACGTCGACGTCAGGGTCTATCGAGAGAGAAGAGGGGGAAGAAACAAATAAATGCACAACAAACTATGCAATACAGGCATGCTATGCTAAGATGCAGTGCAGGGTTGCCTAAAGATGCATCTAGGTCATTTTAGTTATTTTAGAAACAACGTGGGATTTATTAACCGGTATGTGTGCACTATTCATCTACCAGAATCGGGCTCAAAGTTATGAGTTCTCCTACGTAGGGGGTTCCGACATGGAAACAAACGACACGATCAGATTCGTCTCATCGTTCTGAGCAACTTTCATGTTTTAAGTTTTTCGATCTGAGCTACGGTTTAAAAGTTATTAATTTTCAAAGTTTAAATGATTTTTCTGGAATTATTTTTATTAACAAAATTGATTTATGACATCAGCATGTCTAGGTGATGATGTCAGCAGTCAACAGCGGCTGACCAGAGTCAAACCTGACATGGGACCCACATGTCAGCCTTTGTTAAGACTAACAGTGAGTTAATCTAAGTAACAGGGTTAATTAGGTGGTGGGCCCCATCTGTCAGTGAGACATTAGTCTAACTAATTAGTTTTTATTTATTTAATCATTTATTAGATTAATTAGCAGAGGGGGACCCACATGTCAATGGCTGGGCTCGGTCCAGTCAGCACGTTGACCCGAGTCAACGGGGTCAACGGGACCCACCGGGGCCACTGGCAGTGTCCCAGGGTGGACCCCACGCCTGGCCATGTCGGCTGCGTCGCCAGAGTTGGAGGAGATCGGCGGCAGTCGGTGAAGAGGACGATGGGGATCCGGCACTGCAGGGTCTCCCGGCTTGCGCTGAGGGTCTAGGGCGACGTGGAAGACGTCGGCGATGCGGTTGAGCCGGTCGGGGAGGAGAGGGAGGCGCGGTGGCCGTCGTGGTGGAGACGCGCGGCGGCGGCAGCGTTTGGGCATCGACGAGAGAGAGAGAGGGAGCGGTAGAGAGCGAGGAAGAGGGGAAAGTGAGCGAGGCGACCAGGAGGAATGGACGAGGGAGGGGTCCTTATCCCCTCCCCGTTGCTGTAGCATCGCCGTGTCGGCCGCTCGCCGGAGTGCGCGTGTGCGTCCACGGGCGCGCCGACACGCGCAGAGAGAGAAAGATGAGGGAGTCGGTGGGGAGCGGGCTGGGCCTGTGCTATTTCCAGTTGGGCCAACAGTGCGCAGAGATATTTCTCTCTTTTTCCTTTCTGAAAAGAATAGTTCCTGTTGCATATTAATTGAGCTATCAAATGAATTTTGCTAGGTGGGAAACTTTGAACAAAAACCATGCACCATATTATGGTTCTGCACAAAAAGTTTCAGGACACTTGGAAATGTCTAGGCATTTTTAGAAAAAGGAAGGACCAAATTAAATGATATTGGACCACTGAAATAATTTCAAGGGGCAATTTGGGAACTTTGGTGAGGTTGGTTCCAATTTTATAATTACCTAAGGAATATTTGCAACATGATGAACTATTTTGTTTCGGCAGTTGAAAAAATAATTATATGACTTTATTTTAAATTTGAACTTGAGGTAGAAATATTTCCGAGCTGTTTTTCTTAGGTCATGATGATGATGACTAGACATGATCGGAAGGTGACCACTGTGGTGTGATGCTGGGGATGTTACAAATTGTACCGTGGTGGGACACAAGTGATCGTCCCCACCGCTCGCTGCACTTGAAGCATAGCCCCCGGGCCCTTCTATAATCCCGGAGGGTCTTGAGCTTGGACGCGTCTGCACGGGCCGCGTCTGTGCCGCTGCGGTCTGCCGCTGGAGCAGCCGGCACAGGTCGCGCAGGTGGAGGAGGCAGCGGCATGGGCGCGCCTCCACTCGGGGCTGCTGAAAGGATCGAGATGGACCTAGAGGGGGGGGGGGTGAATAGGTACAATTACAAATTTTAACTCTTACTTAGCAATTTTAGGCAATAATGCAGAATATGAAGGTGAGCCTAACAATTGCAAGTATGATACTAAGAGCTAAGCAAGGTAAACAAGTACCACAAGTATATGAGTAATCAAGTACAATATGAGACAAGTAAAGACTAAGAGACAAGAAACCACAAGTAGGGAGCTAGGGTTAGTAATAACTGCAACTCCGAGAGATGAGGATGTATGCCGATGTTCACTTCCTTGGAGGGAAGCTACGTCACCGTTTAGAGAGGTGGGTGTTACCACGAAGGCACACCAACGCCACGAAGGCTCACCCTATTCTCTCTTTGAGATATCACCACGAAGGCGATTCCCAACCACTAGTGGTAGACCTTGGGGTGGTCTCCAAACCCTCACAAACTTTCCGGGGGTAATCACAATGAACGATTCCTCGCCGGAGTACTCCTACCGCCTAGGAGTCTCCAACCTCCAAGAGTAACAAGAACGATGGGGAAAAGCTCAAGACTTGCTCAATCACGAATTCCTTTGGTGCAAAGAGGGGGAAGGATTGGATCTATCACTTGAATGGACAACTTCTCACTAATGCTCTCAAATCCCTTTGGGATCTAAGATTTGTTGTATGAGTGTGTGAGAGAGAGTGAAATGTGTTCTTGGGGATGCTCAAGGTGAATGGTCAAAGCTCTCACGCGATAGGTGAGAGGTATTTATAGTATCCCTCAATAAGTGGCCGTTGGAGCCACTTGAGTGCAGCAGCCGTTGGATGTCCGAGGCTTACCGCTCATCCGAGGCCTTGGCAGACACCGGATAGCCGACACAATACCGGACATCCGACATATGCTCTCTGTTTGGATGGTACCGGACGTCCGGAAAAGACCGGTCGTCCAAAATTTTGGCTCGGGATATTGAGTACCGGATTTCTGGTCTACGTCGGTCGTCCGACAGGGACCGGATGACTGATGTTTTGGCTCTCTTAGGGATAGACCAGATTTTCGGAGGAGACCGGAAATCCGACGTTTTGGCTCTGTGTAGGAAGTACCGGACGTCCGGTGGATACCGGTCGTCCGACAAGTATCGGTCGTCCGAGAGAGACAGAGATCAGATGATGTGTGGGAAGAAGATTATTGAGAAAGTCCTTCGCGAGACCCCATGTTCCCCTATTAATAGTGCGGGATCCCTATACTCAAGATCAAACATAAAAGGCCTAAGCTAGTAGTCTTGTTTCTTCGTTCTTGAGCAAGATATGTATGTCCGTAGTCATGATCCACACACACGATCCTGAGGGGACTAAAACCTGAGATATACTTGACTAACATTGTTAGTCCCCTATGTGTATACTGTCATCAATATCAAAATACGATTAAGGGCAAGATTGCACTTTCAATCTCCCCTTTTTGGTGGTTGATGACAACATACACATAGTAAAATAATAATAAGATTGTTCTATACTTAGGACAGATTTGTCGAAGAGCATTTCAATGCCTAGGTGCACAAATATGGGGAGCTCCCTGTAACATCCCCAGCCTCACACTACAGTAATCTCTCCTTAACAGTGGCCATGTCATCATGATCACTATGCCATCTGACATTTGTCCAAAACTCAAAGCCAACTTCAAATTCAATTCTTAATTGAATAATTAAGTTGCTCCAAAATTGTCGGAAAAATGTTCACCAGATAGCAAATATTCCAAAACAATTTGTTGTTAAGGAAAACAACATCACCATCAACCAAAATGTGGGCTAAGCATTTAAAACAGTGCAAAAACAGCATTTTAAATGCCATTTCATTTTTGGAAAAATTCAAAAGGATTCCAAGACTCCCCAAACTTCTTGTGGCAGTGCATCATTTTCCCTAGTATTTGTTTCTGCTAGTTGGTTATTTTTGCAAGGTCATCTGATGGCTAAATTAATTGCAAAATGCTACTGGAAAAAGAAAATAGAAAAAGAAAAACGAAAGGCCTAAACCGACTGGGCCTAAGTGCACAGTGCACCAGGCCCAGCCCAGCCGGTCTCTTTCTCCCTCCTCCCGCTCTCTCTGCGCGTGTCGCCGCGCCCGTGGCCGTGCCGGCGCGCTCTGGTGAAACATCAACACCGTGACGCTACAGAGCCGGCGAGGGGATAAGGATGCGCCCCCTCGGCCTCCCCTCCATTCTCATCCACTCCCCCCTCTCCCTTGCTCGCTCTCCCCCCCTCTCTTTCTCCTCCAGATCCGCCTCGCCCGACTGTGCTCGCCGCTGCTGTGGCCACCATCGACCCCTCGCCTCGCCACGATGCCGTAGGAGTTCGCCGTCGTCCTCCACGTCGTCCGGTGCAGGCTGTTCGAGCCGGGGAGCCCTGTACTGCTTGATCGGCCTCCATCTTTAACCTCGGACCGCCGATGATCTCCTTCCTCTACGGCGAGCTCTGCTGCTCCTAAGTTGTCGAAGGCTTACCGTAGCCGCGCTGTGAGCCACCACCTCCTTTCCCCTCTCTCTGGTTCCTATCGTGGGCCCCCTAGCTACCTTTTCCACCGCGATCGAATGCGACGCCGCGCGACCTTGTCGCCGGCGAGTCTCCGGTGACCAAATGGTCACGGGCCCGAGTCCATCGTCCTCGCACGCACGCGTAGAGCACGCCTAACCCTTTAGTTTGAGCTGCTGCGCGCTGCCTTGCCATTTTCGCTGTCACCCGATTCCGGCCGCCGCCTCCGCCGCTCGCCATCGACGTTTCAGGCCGTTTCCGGCCAAGCCACCGCCACCGTTAGATGCGCCGTTGAGCGCTCGTTCGAACGCGCGTCGCGGCGTTTGATTTGGTCGCCGAACGGCGAGATCCAACCACCTCCCGTGCGCGCCGCCATCGTTTTGGTCACCGGCGGCGAGTCGCCGGTCGACGCTGACGTTGCCGACCTGGGGCCACCCCTAGGGTCACTGCCAGCGGGCCCCACGGGCCCCGTTGACTGGGTTGACCCAGTCAACGTGCTGACTGGGCAGCCCAGAGCCACTGACAAGCGGGCCCCACCACTTAATCAACATTTTATTAATTAAAACTTAATTAGCTAAACTAATTTAGTCACTGACAGGTGGGGTCCATTAGCTAATTAACTTTGTTTAATTAAAATAAAACTCTATTAGCCCTCTGTCTATGACAGGTGGGACCCACTGGTCAGGTTTGACCTGGTCAGTGCGGCTGTTGACTGCTGATATCATCCCCATGTCATGCTGACATCATATTTCATTTCTGTTAATTTAAATAATTCCAGAAATGCTAAAATCTTTGAAAAATCATAGAAAATAATCCGTAGCTCGGATGGAAAAACTTTATACATGAAAGTTGCTCAGAACAATGAGACGAATCCTATCGTGCCATCAGTTTTTGTGCCGGGACCCTCTACGGAGGTGAACCCGCAACTTTTAGCCTGTTTCCGGTAGATGAATAGTGCATATACACCGGTTAATAATTCCAATTTAAATCCTAAAATAACTAATATGACTTAGACATGCTTTTAGGCAACCCTGCACTGCATGTTAGCATAGCATGCTCTGTGTTGCATCTGTTTGCTGTGTATTTATCTGTTTCCTCCCCCTCTTCTCTCTCGGTAGATCCCGATACTGAAGTAGTCCCCGAGACCGACGCAGTTCCGGTGATTGGCTACACTTCTGACGACCAGACCTTTGCCGCAGAGCTTCTAGGCAAGCACCCCCCTTTGAACATACCGATATCGCCTATTCTTTCTCTCTTATGCTTGCATTAGAAATTGCTGCTGCTGCTGTTTATCCTATTTCTGATGCATAGCCTGTTTTTGTAACTGCTGTTGATACCTACCTACTTATCCTAAACTGCTTAGAATAGGCTGGTTAGTGCTCCACCAAAGA
The DNA here is from genome assembly GCA_011799875.1 of Thinopyrum elongatum. Lineage (NCBI taxonomy): Eukaryota > Viridiplantae > Streptophyta > Magnoliopsida > Poales > Poaceae > Thinopyrum > Thinopyrum elongatum. The sequence continues at coordinate 554,968,455 of CM022299.1, read as the reverse complement.
CCCCACCTTGTCCCAGTTGCCCCGCTGGATTATCAGATGACTCGATCAACGTGTTCGACAACCAGGCCCCAGCACCGCACATCACCCCCCTTAGTTGTACGACACTGCAGCGTTACTATCGAGTGCTGAGGGTGATACCTCGTTTAGCACTTCTGATGTTAACTCTGTAGAGTAGCTATTCGGTCATGGTCATCGAGGGTGATTCCTCCTTCACCACTCCCATTAACGACGCTGTCATTCAAACACCTCAAGTGTGAACCCAGTCGAGGGTGATTCCTTCGAGTTACACCTTGACGGATACATCGAGTAGGAATCCAACGAGGGTGATACCTCAGATTCCCCTGATGTTATGGACACACGGATACTTGGACTTTACAACTGTTACTTGGAAAGTCGGGTCGACCCTGAGGGGTACCCGAGCGAGCATAAGATGCGAGTGATGTGGAGATGGGTTGACCTGGAGGGTGCCCGTGAGATAATTACAAGGCGTGGCCAGGCATTCTTAGCCCTTGCTGCAAGTCCTTGAGACGGGGCGACGGGGTCACATCGATCGTGAGTCTCTGCTCGTTACCGCACACCCCCAATACACTAATGATTTGGATATTTGATCCGAGTGGGCCTCTGGCCCGATAGCACTAACCATCATGTGGGATAAGTTATGGGCACTCTGCGTCATCTGCATCAGCCGAAGCTTTCTAGACGTCAGCGACTGAGCGGCACATGCTGGGTTGGATTGGGAACGCAACCGCACTTGTATTAAGGGGTTGCTAGGTCTGCTCACCGGCGGTGCACGTAACGTGCAGGAGTTCCCGGGGCGATGGCCCAAGAACCCTGGGGGCATAGGTTAGTCCGGCGTGCTGACCTCTCTGTTAAGCCTAGGTCGGGTTGCGGCGTGTTGTTTAGCCGAGGCCGGGCATGACCCAGAAAAGTGTGTCCGGCCGGAGTTAAGCGAGCGTGGTGGGTAAGTTGGTGCACCCCTACAGGGAAGAAAACATCTATGCATAGCCGGATCCTCGGTAACGGACGCTCAGAGTTGTATCCCAATCGATACAACTAGAACTTAATAATGAGATGAGAAATGGATATTAAGGCTCTGGGATCGCTTTCTCGCAGGGAGTCGAGGAAGGATCTCTGGGCGAGGTTGATACTTAATATTGCTACTACTTTATACTGTACTAATCTACACTCTTCTAATGCTGCAAGACCGCTGAAGATGCTAGTCTTCGATAGGACTAGGCCTTCTCTCTATTCTGGCATTTCTGCAGCCCAGTCCACATATACAGCCTTTCTTTGATAATGTTGCATATGTAGTGTAGATCCTTGCTTGTTTAGTACTTTGGATGAGTACTCATGGTTGCTTTGCTTCCTCTTTTTCCCCATATCCGTTTGATGCAACCAGATGACGGAGCCCCTGAGACAGCTGCCCCCGCCGACGACTACTACTACCACCCCGAGGGTGGTTACTACTTCGAGTTGATCGACGACCAGGAGTAGGTTCGGAGGGTCCCCGGCAGGAGGCCTGTGCCTTTTCGATCGTAGCTTTTGTTTTGCACCGCCTTCTTTGCCGGGGCCGGATTTCGGGGACACAAAATATCCCAGAAATTAACCCCTCGTGTCATCACCAGCCCAGGATTACTGTTACTGGTGGACATGTCCTTGTTACAGAACTACCAAGCTATTACAAGAATTGGATACAAGACCATAAAGGTCTAATAATACAACAGGGATTCCGGTGGTGGATGACGGAAATGACTCGTGGTTCTCCAGCGTCGATGGGGCTCCATTCCCACAGGAACAGCTGACCCGGATAATTCCTCTCCGCGTGGCTGCTATCCTAGGCTCCGCACGGTCGTCGCTGTGGTACTCCATGTAGAACTTCTGACCTGGCCACGTAAATAGCCAGGGACAAGCCTGTGAGTACGTTGGAATGTACTCGCAAACATCATGAACAAAAGGTATACCGAATGCAACAATTAAATTATATGATCATGATGAACCACACTATATGCGTATGCTCATGATGGACTTAAATGCCTACTGACAGGATTTAAATCATGGCATGATAAAATATTAGCATATGCAAATAAATGAATATATGGGAATGTTAGTGATAAACAAGGAGAGTTTAAGGAAAATAAAATAAAAGAAATGCCGGTCGGATGTCAAGTGACACCATGGTAGGTCTTGAAGAGAAATGCCAATCGGGTGTCTACAAGAGTAGTGGCGGGACCGCCTGTAAACTCGAGAGACGCCACGAGAGGTCTTGAAGAGAAATGCCAGTCGGGTGTCAAGTGACGCCACGGTCGGACTTGAAGAGAAATGCCAATCGGGTGTCCACAAGAGTAGTGGCGTGATAAACTGCCTGTTAACTCGAGGGATGCCACGAGAGGTCTTGAAAATAAAATTGAGTGCCCAGGGTAGTCTAGCCAGCCCCTGAGACACTCAGGAAAAATTCAAAATAAGAGATACGGGTTAGTCCTCAATATTATGCATAACCATAATAATATTTAACAAGCATAAAATATTCATGGTAGCAACAGGGTGACCATAATTATTCCGCAAAATAATTCAGGCTCAATTTAATTATTTTTCTCCGAAGACCGACACTAAGACCGACACTTGACCAACCCAGACTGTAGCCCTTAAAGGCGGACACAGCTATTCGAATAGGTTTAAACTCTGCAGAGGGTGTACTCTTTACCCACAAGTAAAGGATTTCTTTAGTCAGTACCGTGACACTGACTAATTCCCATTACGGTCTTTGGGTTGAAAACACACCTAACCAGCACACACCAGATTAACTTTCCAGATGCCAGGAATCACCCAAAGCATCGTTCAAGTAAAACTCTGAGACGGAGAGACCAACGTCCTACATGGGATCACTATTAATACAAGCGGATTCCAAGGGGTGCCCCCCCTCTCAGTCACAACTGGAAACACCCATGCCCCCTGACCCGATGACAGGATTTAGTCCTGGATCCCTGGGAAACCCTCATCGTGGCCCTCTGTACGGTGTGTGCATGGAAAGGGGTTAACAACTTACTAAACCATACCCCACCTGTGGCAGGGACAAGTGGCAGCACGAAACAAGTATGGGGGTTACCGAACAAGACTTGATCTACGGTCGACTCAGTAGGCTCAATTATTTCCTGCAGTGGTTAGCACAACAAGTATTTTCTCAACAGTAATAACAAACAGGGTCACAACCCTTGCATGCTCCACATATATCACGTGACTCCATCGTGTCAAAAATGGCCCGTGCCCATTGGCACGTCCAAGGCAGGAGCATGCTCCTGGATTCTCACAATTTCTGTAGGTCAGAACTTGAGTGGAGTGCATGCAAGAGAAAATATATACATGATCATGCATGCATGCAAAAATTGCCATATGCCAAATTTTATTAGAATTCAAATTATTCATAATTCCACTATTCATGCAAATAACCAACCATGCATTCACCATATCAAGTGTTCGAGATGCTTGCCTTGAGCATGCAGAAGTGAGGAGTGCACTCCAAAAGTTTGAGAATTCTCTTCCCTCCATTTTCCTATTTCCAAAAATATTGAAATCACCACATAAAACCAAAACAGTGCCAAAAATTGTTTCAATAATTTTTGAAATAAGCAGTAACATAAACTAGATAAAAATTAAGGAATTTCAGAAAAAGAATCAAGTCATTTGGAGTTACTATGATTTTCCTAGGGATTTTCTAATATGGAGAGAGTAAAGAAATGGACTTATTTAATAAATCCAAAAGAAACAAGGCTTAAAAAAATGTTCACCTAATCTAGATAAATAAATGATGATTTTATAAGACTGTAGAAATTTGAATCATCGAATTTGGATTTGAAATGAGTTCTGTGGAATTATTTTAGTTTTGCTGGAAAAGAAAAAAGAGAGAACACAAAAGTGTGCCCTGGGCGCAGTATAGCCATGAGGAGCTATTGGGCCGAGCCCAGTCGCGTGGCTGCGCAGGCGAGCTGCCACGTCGAAGGCGTTTTCCAGAAATACGCTTTAACGCAAGGAAGGCGTACTCCAGAAAAGCCGTCTCCACTTACGGCGGGTCAGCCTGGTCTCGGTCGCTGACAGTGGGCCCCACCTGGCCCACTGATCAGGTTTGACCGGTCCGCTGGCGCCTTCTCCGCGGCGGAGCAGGGGCGGAGCTCCAACGCTTGTCACCGGCGAACGACGGTAGCTCTCGGGGTGCCGAGGTTACCATCGTGACCGGTGAAGTACGGCGGTCCTCCTGGTACTCGCCACGGTCGGGGGGGGGGGGGGGGCAGGAGCGGAATCGCCGGCGGTGAGCTATCCCGAGCTGCTCCGGCGGAGCTCGAAAGGGGCTTTCGCCTACGGTGGCTGCCGAGCAGAATTGGGCGCGGGGATGGGTCAGTGGGTGCTGGAGGAGGCTCGTAGTGGTGATATTTTGGAGAGGGAGGGCCGGACGGTGTCGGAACCGTCCGGTCGGTGGTGGCGGCAATAGCTGCTGGAATCGGAGGAGACGACCACTCCGGTTGTTCTGATGCTTGAGAGAGCTCAGGGAGGGTGAGGAGAGTGCGGTCATCCTGCTGGTGAACTCGGTGTGGCCTATTTATAGGACGGGCAGTCGGTTCCGTGCCTTCCGGACGAAGCTACGACGGCGGCAGCCATTGATGGCGCCAGAAAGGTAGGTGTGGGCGGTGGCGATGGTCGGTGAGCTGTGGATAAGGTTGGTGACGACGGCGGCGACCGCAGCTAAGCCCGGGAGGTGATAGTTGGATCGAAAACGCGCCACGCGTCATGGGCGGTGGCGTGCCCGAGACGGCAGCCACAGGCGGCGGCGGAAGGCGGTGCTAGCCGGCGCTAGCGGACAAGGGGTGGTGTCGGTGGGATACTATGGGGTCGTGGTGATCCAGGGAGGGAGTAGAATGAGCGAGGGGAGCAGCAGAAGGAGCGGCAGGAGCTCGATGCCGGCGCCTGCAAAACGTGCGCTCCGGTCGTGCTCTGGACATGCACGGAAGGTGCTCGATGGAAAGCCGGTGCCACCTAGGTTGCCCCAAGTGAGCCCAATTTGGTCATGGTGGTGCTCCTGGTTATGAGAGAGCTGGTAGACAAGTTGGTTTGGCCAAATGACCAAGTTCCAAATGAAATGTTAAAAGGTTGCCAAATTCTGTCATGCACATGAGGTGCTCGACAGAATGCTAGGGCCATCTAGGAAGGTTTGTTAGGGTTGGAAGTTGTCAGGTTGATGTCTCTTTGGATGTTAGAGAGGATGGTGGAGTTGGTGTGGCAAAAAGAGAAACTAGCCAGTGCAAGTTTCACTGAAATTCATTCCTGGACAAAAACTTTAGGGGAATATTTGGTGAACTAAAAAGATTCCAATGAAGCTAAATTTTTTGACTTAAGGGTTTGATTGGAAGGACTATCAGTGGGAAAAATTTCAGAATTAATAGAGCAAGGAAAAATAGGGTTGTAGTTATAACCTAGGAAATGGACAGAATTGAAAAGAGGTTGGTTTACTTAAAATTTTCTAAAGACTAAGATAGTTTTTTTTGCATAAAAGTGATTTATGGGCATCACATGACCTCCCATATTTTTTTTGGAATTTTAAAATAATTATTTAAAATGGCTGTAGTGCAACAGAGGCATTTAAAATGTTGAAATAGCTATTAAAAGAATAGTTTTGGGCAAATTTTATAATAAAAATAATTCCTACTGTTATTAAAGTAGTAATGAAATGGTTTTAAGAAAACTCCCAAAGCCACAATATTATTTTCAAAAATTTCTATATGGAGGGAAGAATTTTGAAAAACAGAGGGCAGAAAATACTCCGAAAATAACAAAGGTCTTAATATAATTCAAAATTTTATTTCTGGCCAAATTTTTATTTAGTAAAAACATGATTAAATTTTTGGGGTGTTACATTCTTAAAGGCTTATCTGTTTCTCTTTTATATCTGTACTCAGATATCTAACGCTTCCGCTGATGCTTGTTGACATCAAGCTCATGTATTCGAGCCCTTGAGGCCCTGGCTTGTAATATAATGCTTGTATGCCTTTATTTATGTTTTAGAGTTGTGTTGTGATTCCTTCAAGTGAGTCCTTAGGCTTGATCATGTGCATTTGCATGTATGATTAGTGCATGATTAATCCGGGGCGTCACAAGTTGGTATCAGAGCCGACTGCCTGTAGGAACCCCCTTTCCAACTCCTTGGCCGAAGTTGATTCTAGTTGTCAAAATTGTTTTACTAACTTGGCTGTGTGGCTTATGGGCCCACGTCGCCAATTGGGAGGTATTAGGATCTTTTATTCCTTGTCTATACTCTGGGACTCTGATCTCTCTTCTATTCGGGTTAAATGAATTTACTAACTACATTAGGTTCTCGTAACGGCTTTCCCCGGAGAGCCCCTTCATTCCGGATGGTTGCCTGCTTCACCAGAAGACTTCGATGATACTCTCCGATCTTCTCCCGAGAACTTGTGTTCATTCCTTTTGCAATCCCTTAACACCGTTGAATCCTTATGGATAACTGCGTACCCTCGCCGTTCATACTTCCATCCCTAGTTGTTCTTGTTATTACAAGATACCCGAAAGTATTCTCTGACTTTCGAGAATCCTTTTTTCGACTGCCTTGCAGCTCTTTTCCGCCTGAATACCCCTACGAATAATTCCTCACACTTATCGGGGATTCGTTCATCCCCAGTTGTTCATATGTCTCACAAAATTCTTCGAATGCAATTCGATCTCCCGAAAATCCTCTGCAGCCTGTTGCTCTTGAATCTCCATGCCTACTTGTATTATGGTTAATTCCACATGTCTAGCAGTATTTACTATAATCCTTTGTGATTGGCATTTTGATCCTATTGAGTCAACATGTGTGCGAATACTCGCAATCATCAATTGATCCTTAGAAAATTTTCTTTTTGGCTCAGACATCGTTCCGGATATGAGCTGGTTCTTGCCCAATCAAGATTTGATCGGTGTGCCTCTAAGTCTGTTCAACCTATCCATCTTCGATCAGAGCATCTGATTCTGATACACCGATCTAGAAATCAAGTTTCTTTGTATTTAAAGCATCGAATTATTCAGATGTTTTAATAAGCCGAAGCCTTTGCATCCCTTCTCCCTCCTACTGATTACTGATACTCAGATCAACTCCATCGTGAATCACCAGATCCATTATTGGGTTGTTATCCGACAGTGTACTTAACATCTGAAATCTTGAGAGTTTTTCCCTGATACATAATGCCTTTGGTAAATTGTATCCTCTCCTTTTGTCAACCATGCTCTGCTGTTGAGCTTGTGTTAATTACTCCTGAAGTTCGTGGTATATGTTCCTAAGACGCCCCGATGGGTTGAACCTATGCCTTCTTAATCCGTGTGAACCCGATAATTTTCGCAGGCCATACTCCTCTGGTAATTCACCAGGTAGTTCTTCATGATCATATAAATTTCAACAGAGCAGTGAATGAAAGATCATGCATTGGAGAAGTGGGAGTCGACCTTGAACTTTGTGTTCATGCCCATAGACACGATGTAGATCTTATCATGGAAGCTTCTCTTAAAATCAATTGTTCCCTTGGTATAAGTTCATCTTGTATCTGTGAATTGTTCCTTTGCAACTCTTGTGCTCTTCAGATCCAACCTTTTTCTTGAAACACCATACCAATGCTACCTCGAAGCATGGATATGGTATTCCGAATATCAACAAGAACATTGGAGGCACATTGCCAAAAGTTTCTTGCTCTATTATCCAGACACCATTGTATGGATAACATCATGAATTCCCTTGCCCCTTTATTTAAATGGTGGTGTACTTGTTGATCTGACATGTATATCGTGCTCTACTTTTCCTTGGGAAAAGATACACTCCTAATTCTTGTGCATAAACACATTTTCCTTTCCATTGGTTTGTTTAACCTTTCTTGTGATCTATATATGATATAAGCAAAAATAATTCCCTGCTTATAAAACACCCCGAGGTACAACTTTGTCAGGAAGACCCTGTTACTATTGATGATGACATTTCGGTATCACCGATGGACGAGAACTTTGCCTTATTGGTCCGCCTTGTTCTTACGAGCAGGAAAATGGTTCTCTTTGTTCCTCGCCCTTGGTACCGACGTTGTTACCGACATAACTGACAGGCTATACTCTGACATGCCTTGCTATCCTATCCGTGCAAGGTGTCACCGTCCTCCCTATTCTCGATCGACCCTCATCACAGTTCCACAGGATCGGAACCTGACTATACTGTATATCCTTGATTCCGAAGTATCATGTGTTCTTGGCTTTGTGTGTTATCTCGAGCCACCCTCCGAGAGATGATCTATTCCTGATGCTCTGAGCCCCCTTCTCACACTCTGTTCAAGTATCGATCGAACGTCCATTCGCTTGAAACTTCTTATTGTACCTTCACACTTTGCTCTCGATGTTTTCCTAAGTTTCAACTCGAGAGATGCTTCTGCCACATTCCCTGAATTCTTCACCAGATAATTGACCCTATAGGGGTCAGTTCTCCTGAAGTTACCCTTTACTACCCCACTTAAATCTCGGGATGAGATTTCTTGTAGTGGAGGAGATTTGTAACATCCCCATCCTCACACTACAGTAATCTCTCCTTAACAGTGGCCATGTCATCATGATCACTATGCCATCTGACATTTGTCCAAAACTCAAAGCCAACTTCAAATTCAATTCTTAATTGAATAATTAAGTTGCTCCAAAATTGTTGGAAAAATGTTCACCAGATAGCAAATATTCCAAAACAATTTGTTGTTAAGAAAAACAACATCACCATCAACCAAAATGTGGGCTAAGCATTTAAAACAGTGCAAAAATAGCATTTTAAATGCCATTTCATTTTTGGAAAAATTCAAAAGGATTCCAAGACTCCCCAAACTTCTTGTGGCAGTGCATCATTTTCCCTAGTATTTGTTTCTGCCAGTTGCTTATTTTTGCAATGTCATCTGATGGCTAAATTAATTGCAAAATGCTACTGGAAAAATAAAACAGAAAAAGAAAAACGAAAGGCCTAAACCGACTGGGCCTAAGTGCACAGTGCACCTGGCCCAGCCCAGCCGGCCTCTTTCTCTCTCCTCCCGCTCTCTCTCTGCGCGTGTCGCCGCGCCCGTGGCCGTGCCGGCGCGCTCTGGCGAAACGTCGACACCGCGACGCTACAGGTCCGGCGAGAGGATAAGGATGCGCGCCCTCGGCCTCCCCTCCATTCTCATCCACTCCTCCCTCTTGCTCGCTCGCTCTTCTCCCTCTCTTTCTCCTCCAGATCTGCTGCGTCCAACCGCGCTCACCGCCGTGCCTCGCCGCTGCCGTGGCCACCGTCGACCCCTCACCTCGCCACGATGCCGTAGGAGTTCGCCGGCATCCTCCACATCGTCCGGTGCAGGCCGTTCGAGCCGGGGAGCCCTGCACGGCTGGATCGGCCTCCGTCTTTGTGGCACCCCCGCTCAGAGTAAACCGGAACGCGCCGTATTCCAGTCCAAGGACAAGTCCTCTGGAATACGGCACTGTTGGCATAGAACAAATCAGCTCTTTATTACAATGGTTATAGTTACAAAGGGTACAAGGATTACATCGGCACGGCGACACTACTCCTGCCCGGGGTAGCTCTATGCTAACAGCGGAGTAACTCTCTCGGCAGCGGAACAGAGACGACGGTGATGGACTCAACTCCGCAGGGACTCTGGCTAGAACGCGTCTCGTAGGTCGCAAACTCAGGATCCTCGACAAGCAAGCAATCATGGCATGACCTGCAAACTGGCATGACACGCCAGGTGAGTACTTTGAATGTACTCGCAAGCTCACAGCAAACATCAGCATTAAGGCAAGACAACATCATAGCAGAATAGACGCAGCAAGGTAAAGCATATTAAGTAGTTTAATCCATACTCCGAATAATCTCAGAATCCAATCTGAACCTGTGCCAAGTCCATTCATGTGGTCATCCGACCACTCAACTCATAGCCATCCCATGGCTATCATATCATGTACCTGATACCAACTGTACCACAAGACTGACAAACTTACTCTCGTTCGGGCTGTCTCACAACCCTCAGAATACTCATGAATCACCGAGTACTTCTGATCTTATGATGAGTTCTTCCATCATTATCATCACTACCATGGTTGACCACCTAGTGAGGTCTGGACGGACTGTCCAATACCGTGGACACGGCTATTCGAATAGATTTTACACTCTGCAGAGGTTGCGCACTTTACCCACACCATGGAGCACCTGACCTCGGGATCCCATTCGGGTGGACCAGCGTTGCTCCAACGAAACCCGACTGACCCGTGACTCTCCCATCGTACCACCGGCAATCGTCCTCCCCCGGAGTCAAGCCCTGGGTGGCCCCTATGTCACCTCATGACACCTGCCATCATCGTGGCCAAACTAAACTGTCCCAAACAGGGACCTGGATCCAAATAACTCAACTGGGCTCACAAGGTTATCGCCGCCTACCGGGCCAGGGTAGCGCGCACGCATAACCTTCCCTGTCGGGCGGTACCGGTGAAAGAGCACGCAATCAGATCAAGTCAAGGCCATCCCATACCGGCAAATGTGGCTGCACGGATAAGTCCGGACAGGTGACTCAAGGTCAACCATGAAATATCTAATCCCCGAATAATAATTCTGTCATGGCTGACACTCCGACAACCAGTATGCTTAAGCCACTTCTACTAATTCATCTCTACGAACTGCCGGATGAACTCCAAAATAATCATAGACAGTGATCTCAACATCATAGTATCAACAAGTGGGTAAGCTACTAGTCACTAATAATCCGGTATTCAACATGGTAGTCACCTATTCGAGAATTAACTCCAACATTGCATAATCCAATCCACTTCACAGGTAACTCATACTTGCTGATAAAGTAAATAGTTAAACTATGACATTGCAATGCGATGATGCAGATGAGAGTTGTGGCTTGCCTGGGGTGAGGGATCCACCAGGAAGGAGTGCGGAATGAGTTGCCGAAAACAGTTCTCTGTCGGAGGGGCTGTTTAAGGGCAAGGAAAAAATGGTCATTTTCACAGTGTCAACACATTATGAAAATGGTACCAACATTACGGGCTCGAAGAGACGAAGACGTGGGCTTTGGAATCACCTCGATCGGAGTTACGAGCAAAAAGATGTGATAGTTTGATTGCAGAAGGACCGTTCAGTAATATAAATAATTACTTCTGGGTCCCTGGCTGGTTTTTTTTGGAAAATGAATAAACAGAACTGTGCGCCTGGGCTGCTGCAGCTACCGCTGCTGTTCACCTGGGCCGGCCCAACAGCCGCCGCCTCATTTTAAAAAAAACAAGGGGACGGGCTGGGCCACTGACACGCCGGGCCCGCTGGCAGGTCTTCTTCCTCCCTGCTCGCGCGCCCGACCGGAGACGGAGGCGCACCCCGACAACGACTGCCGGCGACTCTGGCCGTCTCCCGTGGCGTGCAACCTACCCACGAGATCAGAGGAACGAGCCGCGTCGGTGGGTGAGGAGCTCCACCGCCGGGGAGCTTCAGAGCGGAGGCGGCCGCGCCCGCGGCGGAGGACGGCTTCGGCCGTTGGTGGGCTCGCAGCTAGCGGCCACCAGAAGAGGGGGAAGGGTGCTAGGGTGGTTTCGGGGTGGAGGTGGAGACCTCAGGTGGTGGTAGGAGGGAGGGAGGAGCTCGCCATTGCCGGAATTTGGCCGGACCCGAGCGGCGGCCACGGCGGCCACGGCAGCCATTGGAGGCGAGGAGGGGCTCTGGAGCTCCGGGGAGTAGCTAGGGAGGGGGATTCGAGGGTGGCGAAGTCGATGGTGAGCTCAGAATGGCTCGAGGAGGCCTATTTATAGGCGAGCGACGGAGAGGGCCGAGCACCGCCGCGGCGACGCGTGTGCCGGCGTCCCGGAGGTTCGGGAGCTCGCCTGGATGAGGGGAGAGGCATCCAGAGGGGTCTTGGAGGGGCGGAGAGGGTTCCGGCGGGGTCGAGAGAGCTCAGGAGGGGGCGGGTGACTGGACGAGAGAGGAGCAGAGAAGACAGGGCAAGGGCGCGGCGGCTACACCGCGATGGAGGGGACGGGAGAGGGGCAGATTTATCCAGGGAGGAAGGCGACGATGAGGGGAGGCTGTTGGACATGATGATACGCGCGGATACGACGATCAGAGGAGGGGCCCGAGCTGACAAACATTCAGCTCGCGTCCATGGCGTGCCAGGGCGGCGGTCACCGCATGGACGCGGTGTTGCCACGTGTTCTGGTCAACCCCACTGTGTCAACTCGATCAGTCATTCAACAGATGAGGTCAAGGAGGAAAGAAACGAGCATAGTGGCACATGAGTTGACCTCGGCTAGCAGGTTTTGTCTGGAACAAGAAGGTGTTTGTGTCGTGGAGAGGAAGATAGAGCAGGAACTAGACTCTGATCTTTGGCATGGTGTGATCATACACTAAGATGATCATGATGACAAAGTTGAGATCAAATGGAGGAGTTTAGATAGCACTTGCAGTTCAAATGACCACATTGTCCAGAATTGCAAATCTTGAAGTGGCACTCACATACTGGCTTGGATTGAGCTGAAATTTGGAGGAGATGAGTTATATAGGCATATGAAGGCACTGTATAAATTTCACACCATTTGGATAAACCAAAAATGGTACTTCCTTCACACAGCATCCCACTGGACAAAATTTTAGAAAAATAACTGAGGATAAATGGCTGGATGAAATGAGCCCAAATTTTGTGGAGATGGGTTATATGGGTAGAAGAATGCTCTGGTAAATTTTCAGCAATTATGGAGCAATATAAAATATAGTTGCTTCACAATGTGAAAATATGACCAGAAACAAAGATTTAATGCTGCGGTCACATAGATGATTGGATAGGGTTGAAACTTGGAGGAGAGTCATGATTTGAGCATATGAAGATGCTTGCAAAATTTCAACTCATTTGGATACTCCTAGCTAGCACTTGCTTCACAAAGGTTCCAGTTGCCCAGAAACTTTGGAAATTAGCCAAGAGAGATTTAATATCCAAATAAATTTGAATTTTGACATGTGGCAATGATATGAATAGGAAAGAGTGCACAAAAAGTTTGAGAGCAAGCAAGCAAATATATATGGTACTTGCTTCTCAATCTGACAGATAGGGCAGAATCAGAAAAGGAATATTTGGGAAATATTTTTGAACATGGCAAGGAAGAATTTGACATATTTGTGGAAGATATGACCCAAACAATTTATAAGAATTATTTGGGAATTTTGGGAATGATGGAAATGTGGGTTGCTTCACAACTCAGGGCAGACAGGGTTATTCCTTTAATTGAAAAAGGAATATCCCCAAGAAAAAGAATATTGGAATTGGTCCAAGATGGAAATGACAAGGTTTTGGAATGATTTTGAGGTTGGCAAGCCACTTGGGAAAAAGAATGAAGGGTGGTCCCTCCAGGTTGCAAAACTACTAAGCCACGGAGAAGCGAATCCGGACCAAAATCAAAAGAAAAAGAAAATGGGAAAAATCCAGGGTGTTACAAACCTACCCCCCTTAAAGAAATCTCGTCCTCGAGATTTGGTTGCTCAGGGATCAAACATGAATATATCCACTTGAGGAAACCGTTTCCAACTCGGGTTTCCTTTTTACCCTTGTATAATGCTCCCACTGAGTTTCATATTACTGACTGCCTTGCTTCGGGGTGGTTTGCTTCACTGGACCCTTTTTCCGGCAAATATTACCTCATATGTTACTCTGACTCCAATCCTTTTATGTCTGCTGACCTGTCTGGGGCAATAAATTATTTTAACTGAACTATGTGCCTTGCTCATAAGTCCGAGAGTGATTCTTATGGACGTGTCGTGACGAGGTCCAATATGATTAACTGTTTACTGAGTTGTGAACAGATATTTCTTGGTGGTCACGAAATCTTTTACTCATTTTATTGGGTGACTTCAAATGGCTGTGTGTCCTCCTGGCTCAAAACAGTACTATGAATCGTACCGTTCTCCTGGCGGAATCTGACTTCTCGCACGGATTGCTGAGTCATCTTGAGTATCTTCACTGTCTTGGGTATAAGGCTCCTACCAAATATTTGACTGTCACCTGTCGTGACCCGCATAAAGGTGTATGATGATATTATCCATAGACTTGACTGGCAGCGGTCCTGGCAGCAGAATCTTGCTCACGGCAGGTTAGTCTTTAACTGATTCCCATCTGTGAGGACACATGCTTCGAGACTGTTGTTCATCCTTCTGACTATTCAGTCTGTCGGTATGGTAGGCCGTGTAATACTTTAACATGGTTGCTGAATTTGAACTGCTGAGTTAATCTTTCGGCTGACCTGATCAGCTTGGTTGCCTTCTCCTGACAATTCTGAACATATCTGATTGGCTGGGCGGGTTGTCTCAATATGGTGTCCTTGCAAATGTAATAGACCCCGTGGGTGGGTACCCATGGTGACTGGTACCGAGCCAGACTGTCCGGAGTATTTGTACCATGTTGATCTTGCAACCATTATCATACCTGTTTGGACAACCTTGCTCCTTCATTATGGTTCTCTTTGCCTGGATCCTTTGCTGAAAGAACTTGGCCTTATGTGTTCTTGATTCTTCGGGTAACCATAGGTATTGTCAGGTACAATATTCCGGCAGGCATATTACTTTACAAGTTGTAGCTGTAGGATAACGTTCATCTGAACCCTTGGATAAAACCGGCAAATAAACCAGTAGCCACCAGAACGGTCTTTACAACTCAGATCTGGGACATTACTGGAGTAACTCAACCCCGACTCAAGACGGCTGAAAAGCAGCTCAGAGCATGAGACGGTGTCGATAAGAAGAAAGTAGCAACTCCCTAAGACGGCTGAAAAATAGCTCAGAGCATAGGGTCATTGCTACGAAGAGAAATTCAACAGCTGCCCGAGACGGCCGAAAAGCAGCTCAGAACACGGGCCAGTTGCTGGCAAGAGAAATAAAAATCGGCATCCACCCCGGACGGCCGGAAACAGCTCGGAACACAGGCGTGGTGCCGTTACCAAAGAGAGATGGGCAAGGGTTCATCCGCGTCCCATACAGCTCACTATTATATATACAGGTATGAGCATAATAATTTGAACATACCGAAATAACACAGAGCAATGTTATAGGGCATATATCAGATGGTCGGCTTGCTCCATAGGTTGTTGGTCATCACACTGAAGTGTATAACTGGCATTCTCTTCTTCTTACATAACTCATGCCATAGTCAGATCCTCACCGGGCTGGCATCATTGTATGAGTAACCTATATGACCTTGGCATCATGTCCACCATATCTTTGAAAACATGTGTAGCTGGCCACTTGATTCCTGAGGCAAGCTTGTGTCCTGACTGATTTTTGCCTTCGGACCAACTGTTGCGGATCTGACCCTTGCATCGGAAGATGTCCATGTGTCGTATCGAGGAAGACACCTGAATCCTTGAGGTTACTGTTGTCGATTACTTATTGTATGCAACAGAGTATTCGGCTATCCTTCTTGCTGAACACTAAGTTCATAGCACCTTCTGGCTTGATTCACGGCAGGGTTCAAATTGTACTCATAGCAGACTCAAACCTTGTATATATGAATCATACCTTTGGCACAGAATGCACTGTGGAACATATACACAATTTGCCTTCTTGCTGATGCGATCATTGCTGCTGTGAAAGTTGCGCTGATGTATACTTGGTGCTGATAACCAATCCAGTCAGGATATCATTTATATTCAGGCCCGATATTCCCGATATAACACAGTCTACTGAAACTTTCATATTGCTGAGCTGAGCTTCCAAATGGCTGTCTCTTCACTGACTCTTTGGGTTCAGGGTCGGTGAGCAACTTCCTTAAGGGGAAAAATAAGGTAACACCAAGGGACCAAATAAAGAAGCAAAAGAAATGACTAAAACAAAAGCACACAAAGCAAAAAGATCACACAAACAATCAATATCACAGTCTACAGGTATTCACAGCAATAATATGCATTCCTACTTAAGCACACAAATCTTGCAAGAACTCCGGTATTACGGTCTAACATGCTGTGGCGATGTGCACAAAAGTGGATCGATGTGTGGAAGAAAATTGGTGTAAACAAGGCTACACCATACACGAGCTTAACACAGATGGAACCGGTGGCGAGGACGAAATTGGTGGTCGGAACACAGAAGTTACGACCACATCATCGTCAAGCGTACGGAGGAAAACCGTACATGTCCAAAGAATAGATGGCGGAATGAGTTAGTGGTGGAGAGAAAGGCTTGCAGGCATTGCCCTTTTCTGATAGCAAAGATCAGTAAGGGTTGCCGAAGCGGCTAGTGGAATGGCACGATCCGGGATAGAACTTGTCTATCACCGAAACGATAGGGGTATCGGAAGAGAATAAATTGGTGTGGTACCGGTGCATCAATCCAACAAGGGATCAACACCACCAAGCACCTTGGCATCACTCCGCTGGGACGAAGATGACACCACACCAAGGAACAAATATGCAAACTGGAGAGCGCAGGTAGGAAATCGAAACCGATGTCACCTACACTCACCAGATCCATCGTTAGTGATAAAATATCTAGTCTATATGCATGCTATGCACAAGCAAATGCAACAAACAAGTGCATCAACCAACTGGATCCTATACTACCGGTTACTAATGCTCGCAACTAGACCGCACGTCCTATAGCCAGACCTGCTCTGATACCAACTTCTGTGGCACCCCGGCTCAGAGTAAACCGGAACGCCCCGTATTCCAGCCCAGGGACAAGTCCTCTGGAATACGGCACTGTTGGCATAGAACAAATCAGCTCTTTATTACAATGGTTATAGTTACAAAGGGTACAAGGATTACATCGGCACAGCGACACTACGCCTGCCCGGGGTAGCTCTATGCTAACAGCGGAGTAACTCTCTCGGCAGTGGAACAGAGACGACGGTGATGGACTCCACTCCGCAGGGACTCTGGCTAGAACGCGTCTCCTAGGTCGCAAACTCAGGATCCTCGACAAGCAAGCAATCATGGCATGACCTGCAAACTAGCATGACACGCCAGGTGAGTACTTTGAATGTACTCACAAGCTCACAGCAAACATCAGCATTAAGGCAAGACAACATCATAGCAGAATAGATGCAGCAAGGTAAAGCATATTAAGTAGTTTAATCCATACTCCGAATAATCTCAGAATCCAATCCGAACCTATGCCAAGTCCATTCATGTGGTCATCCGACCACTCAACTCATAGCCATCCCGTGGCTATCTTATCATGTACCTGATACCAACTGTACCACGAGACTGACAAACTTACTCTCGTTCGGGCTGTCTCACAACCCTCAGAATACTCATGAATCACCGAGTACTTCTGATCTTATGATGAGTTCTTCCTTCATTATCATCACTACCATGGTTGACCACCTAGTGAGGTCTGGACGGAGTGTCCAATACCGTGGACACGGCTATTCGAATAGATTTTACACTCTGCAGAGGTTGCGCACTTTACCCACACCATGGAGCACCTGACCTCGGGATCCCATTCGGGTGGACCAGCGTTGCTCCAACGAAACCCGCCTGACCCGTGACTCTCCCATCGTACCATCGGCAATCATCCTCACCCGGAGTCAAGCCCTGGGTGGCCCCTGTGTCACCTCGTGACAGCTGCCACCGTCATGGCCAAACTAAACTGTCCCAAACGGGGACCTGGATCCAAATAACTCAACTGGGCTCACAAGGTTATCGCCGCCTACCGGGCCAGGGTAGCACGCACGCATAACCTTCCCTGTCGGGCGGTACCGGTGAAAGAGCACGCGATCAGATCAAGTCAAGGCCGTCCCATACCGGCAAATGTGGCTGCACGGATAAGTCTGGACAGGTGACTCAAGGTCAACCATGAATATCTAATCCCCGAATAATATTTCTGTCATGGCTGACACTCCGACAACCAGTATGCTTAAGCCACTGCTACTAATTCATCTCTACGAACTACCGGATGAACTCCAAAATAATCATAGACAGTGATCTCAACAAGTGGGTAAGCTACTAGTCACTAATAATCCGGTATTCAACATGGTAGTCACCTATCCGAGAATTAACTCCCACTACAAGAAATATGTCAACTTGCGACCATCACTATTGGTCGCTGAAAGGTCATTGTTTTTCATTTGCAACCTTTTTGTGACCAAAAACAGACGGTCAAAAGCTGGCCGTCGTAAACTGAAATTAACGACCTTCACTGTGAGAAGGTCGTAGAAGGCAACGACCAAAACAAAAGGTCATTGGTTCAACGACCTTCTGTTTTGGTCACTAGCTGTCTGCCCAGGCCACGTCGGATCCGATGTGGCAAGCTGACGTGGCAAAATTGCGACCAATTGAAAAGGTCGTTGTTTAGAATCAGCCCGGTCCAATTTTGTGTCTATATGGGCCGAGCCCATTAATTCAGCCTTTTATGATTTTTTTGCTTGATGTTTTTGGGCCTTTTCTATAATGGGCCTTTACCTTTCCACATAGTTCGTTTCCTTTTTGTTTCTGTTTTCTATTTGAGTCGAGGCCTGCTTATAGTACTTCTGAATAGCTTTTCAGCCCAGGTTATTTTGGGCCATGGCATCTTAATAGTACAAGTATATTTGGGTCGTGGCCACTATCAGGTCCAGTAAGAACATTTTTCTGGAGAATTTAATGTTCAAGTAAAATGTACACAACACATTAAAAGAAAATAGCACATACAACAGCAGATAAAATTTCATTTCACTCCTACTACAGCTCACTACAACATAGACAGTACATGACACTTCATCCTTCAATTTTTTTACTAGGCACTAGACGAGTACATCTCACTTCAAATAAACAGTACTGTTCTCGGAAGCAAAATACGCCACCACACGCCATGGTGCGCATCTTACTCGATCTGGCCTCAAGGAACTAGCAGCGCTGCTTGCTCCTTTGGCCCAGAGCTCCTTGCTGCAAAGGATGGCCGAAACTCGGATGCGGAGCTCCCTGCACATGACATATTGTCTTAATGCTTGCAGCAACAGAAAGAACTCACATACCATAGAACTTGCACAGTAGTGTATCAACACCCCAAAGGAGGCATTACAAAATTCTCAAAGAATGTTGCCAAAGGTTAACCTCACAGCAACACACCAACCTGAATAATAGACTAGTCATAGAATGTTACAATTAGCAAAATTCTCAAAGAATGTTACAATTATCTGGGAACAATAGACTAGTCATAGCATGTGAAATAGCCTCATAGAGGCGAGCTTGGCCATTTATTTCAAGCGTGGAAGAAGAAAAGGTTAACTCTACGAACCTTAATCTACCAACAGAATCAGAAAGGCAAGCTTGGCCATTCCTCCAAAATCTTAGCAGGGAACAACAAACTACTAGTCACCACGTGTGAAATGACCTCACAAAGGTACGCTTGGCAATTCTCAAGCAGGGGAGCAGCAGAGGTTGACTCTGAAAGCCTGAACCTACCAAAAGAAATGAGATTTGTGGGCAGTACAGTTCCTAGGGTTTATTAGCAATCTGAGTCAACTCAAGGACTACAACCAGATCCAGTTACTACTAAAGCATGTGCAAGATGTTAGTTAACAGCATCATAACCAGTTGAACCTAGCACCTAATCATCGATCAACCACCAAACAGTATGAAGCAAAAACAAACAAGAGGGGAGGAGTTTATACCTGATCTTCTTGAGCCTCTCCTTAAGCAAAAGCATCATCCAAGGTAATCATCTAAACAAGAACACTCCTTAAGATTCTGGAAATGGACCAACACAGTAGTAGTGAAGCTATGCGGGGATCTTTGTGAAGCAGTTTATCGCTTCTTGGAGACACCAATAGTCTTTCCTCTCCTGCCGATAGTCTTGGTGTGCTGACCACGGACACGCACGCCCCAGTAGTGACGCAGACCATGATGGTTCCTGAGAAAGAGAGAAAGGTTTCAAGCATAAGTGATCGCTCATACATCTATGCACTAAGGAAAAATGCGACTGCAACAGTGAAGTTTTAAGGAATCAGCCATCAGGCATCAGCATACATCTATTGGAAACAGAGCATTGATATACAGATCAGCTGGGTCACATACAAGGTACACTAGAAGGGTATATATGAATACATTGACAATCATCAATACCAGATTGCAAGACATAACAATTATGTACCTAAGCAAGTCGACAAGGGCATAGGGCAGGATATAAAATCTGGATACAAGTAATAGACAAACTAGTTCCAACAGATTGACTTAATTGAACTGCTATATAACCAAGTTAGAGCTGGCAGAAGTTGTAGGTAAATAAACATCCATAGAGCTAACAGTAGCAAAAGATGACTTATGTCTCTGCTTGACTAATGAATTAGTACATCTTCAAGCAAAAAATCATGAAGATCACACTACGATGTCCCTAACAACAGTAGAAGCTCAGAGGTGTGACAATATTTCATAATATATAAGCCTTGGTTACAACTTTCCGCTTAACATGCAAATAAAAATCAGCCACTTATTGCTTATTTCATGCTTCAATTTTTATTTTCAGTTTTGTTAGGATAATCTGTATGCATAGGTACAGTCCTATACTTGTTTGGAAAGTCAAGATATTCATGTCAACAATTATATAGAGCCAAACAATCATCTAAGCATAGAAGGCACGTCATTCCTATATATAACTAAAGCATATTCAGCAAGCTACCGAAGCCAACAACTATGATTAATTAAGAAGGAAAATAGTCATCATAAGCCTATATTTCTTCAGGTTGGGCTCATGCACCACGAAACAACTTTAAAAATATAGAACCAATCCAGTAGGGGAAATTGATATGTAGTAGAGTTGCCTTAACTAATATATTGTGCTAGCTAGTGTAATGAGATGGATACAAACTCAGAATCTTTCTTAGCTTAAATAAGAGAAGATGAAAAAAAAGAGCAGAGTCGAAGCAGGGGTGGATTGGAAGAAGTATCGCTTTGTTGAAGCGATGCGAGGCTTGGCTTGGGTGACTAGCAGGTCCAATGCTGAAATGTTATTGAACATGGGGAGCGACAGCGACAGCCCCACTAAAGAAACAACATATAGTCCTTTGTTGGGGCATCAGAAAACATGTGAGTAGTGAGCGCGGCATCCTGTAAGTATGAGGAAAATGAAATTGTTACAAAATTCAGTACATACGAAAGAGATATGCATCCTTGAGAGGTCAGACAGACAGACACAGAAATAACCTGGTGTATGTATGCATCTATGTAATGTATACCAAGAAAATAGCAGGGGCGGATGTATCTGTACTTATGCAATGCAGATGCAGATGTGCAGACTAAATTTTATTCAGAGTAAATACATACAGACAGATAGACGGTAAATAATACTAGATGGGATGGGATCAACCATGAGAGTAGTTGATTCATTCCATTGTAATATATTAGCTAGTGTAATGAGATGGATGCAAGGGATTTCAAGTACAGATGGCGAGGGACAGAAGAATACCTGCTGAACTGCTGAAGTTGAGGACGCGGGCGTCAGGTGCTTGCATCGCCCCTGGCTGTACGGAGGAAGAACAGCGGCCTCTGCATCTTCGGTCCCACGGACGAACGCCGGCGTCGGCACCTTCCCCGACGTGATGACGATGCAGCGATGGCGACGACGCCGTGGTGTAGATGAACGCCAGCAGCTGCTGAGCCGCACGCCGTGGAGCAAGTCCTGGCTGCCGCTGAGCTGGACGCCGTGTCGCACCAACTGCAGCGTGGTGTAGATGAACGCGATTAGCCCCACCGCGATGATGTACCTAACGAGCCAGCTGCCAACACGCCTGCCCCAAACCCCTGACTCCTCCTTCGAATCTGGGCGTGGGCGTGGTTGTAGAGGACGGCGGTGGCGGATCTGGGCGCCGCCTGAGCAGCTCAGGAAGGGGAGAGGGTGGGAGCGGCAGCGGTGCGCCGATGGGAGAGACCCTGGGGTTGGAGTAGAGGAGGCCGACGGCGGCGGGGTTGGAGGAGAGGAGTTGGTCGGCGGCGGGGCTAGGGCTTGGGTTGGGGAATCTGGAGAGAAGGAGGAGGAAATTTGGCTGGAGAGAAGGTGGGGGCGGGTGAGGGGAGGGAAGATGGCGGCGGCGGTGATGGGGGATGAGGAGGAGGAGGAATCGGTGAGCGCTGCGATGGAGGGATGGGGAAGGAGGGGGCGGCAACGGAGGGACTGCGGGCTGGATCTAGATCGGGGAGAGGGGGAGAGAGAGGCGGCCGCGGGCTGCTAGGGTTTGGGTGGGGTGATTCGGGAGAGGGATGTGGGCTGCCGTTGGATCCAGTAGCATCCGACCGTGGTTAATCCATGATCCGCGTGAGATGGTTTTGGACCAATCAGAACGCAGTACCTATTTGATGACGTTATGACCATTCAAATTGGTCGTAATCGATTAAAAATAAGATGCTAAATCATGCCAGTTATTTTACGGTCTAGGAAATTTATAAAACTAAATAGAAAAGAAAAACATTCGCATTTTGTCACCAAGTGTGACCTACTTGTCAGTAAAAATAACAAACTTTGAATAAAATAAATAACTTAAAAAAGTGTTCTCAGAAATGAGTTTTTTTTACAAGAGAATCATTTTTCGAGTGCCAAAATGAGTTTTTTTGTGAAGGACCTACCATATATTTGTTGCAAAATTGGACAAAATCAATTTTCTAAAATACTAGGACATATTTAATGCACAATCGAACAAATGGTTGGGTGTCAAAAGCTTTTATCCACCTCTCGTGAAAAAGACAAATTTCCGCCGTTTCAGCAGGAAGCGGGTCAAATTTGAACTGCAGCCGCCGTATAGTTTGCTCTTTATTTTTTCTAAAAATCATTTCTAGGTACATAAGTATATATTTAATCAAGGAAACACCAAAAGTTTTCCTAGATTCAAAAACTGGCTAGGAACGGTCATGCCAGCCGTTTTGACCGCATTTTGAAACGGGCATGAAAAATAAAAAAAAATCAAAAAATTGGAAAACCTTCGCATTGTGTCATTATATGTGGCCAAGTTACCAGGAAAAATAATAAACTTGTAATACGATAATTATTTTAAAAAAGTGTTCTCAGAAACGAGTTATCATGTGTGGAGATCAATGGCTTTCAAGCCAAATGATCAATTTTATGGCCACATTCATGGCATAGTTTGTTCAAATGATCTCATATTGTGCACAAGGGTGCATCTTGGGATGGCAAACAATGTTGCCTAAGGAAGTTTTTATTTTCTTTGGACGAAAAACTCATTTTCTATTTTTTGAGTGACCAAAATGAGTTTTTTTTGTGAAGGACTACCATATATTTGTTGCAAAATGGGACCAGGTCATTTTTATAATATATTAGGCCATATTTAATGTACAATTGACAAAATGGTTGGTCATCAAAAGTATTGTGTCATTATATGTGACCAAGTTACCAGGAAAAATAATAAACTTATAATACGGCAATTCTTTTAAAAAAGTGTTCTCGGAAAAGAGCTATCATGTGTGAAGATTCATGGCTTTCAAGCCAAATGATCAATCTTATGGCCACATTCATGGCATAGTTTGTTCAAATGATCTCATATTGTGCACAAGGGTGCATATTGGAATGGCAAACAATGTTGCCTAAGGAAGTTTTCATTTTCTTTGGACGAAAAAATCATTTTCCATTTTTTGAGTGCCCAAAATGAGTTTTTTTTGTGAAGGACCTACCAAATAATTGTTGCAAAATTGGACCAAATCAGTTTTCTAAAATACTAGGCCATATTTAATGCAAAATTGACCAAATGGTTGGGTGTCAAAAGCTTTGATCCGCCTCTCGTGAAAATGATAAATTTCTGCCGATTCAGTTGGAAGCGGGTCAAATTTGAACTGCAGCTGCCTCATAGTTTGCTCTTTATTTTTCCCAAAAATCATTTTTAGGTACAAAAGTATCTATTTAATCAGAGAAACACCAAAAGTTTTCCAAGATTCAACCACTAGCTACGAACGGTCAAGCTCGCCGTTTTGACCGCATTTTGAAACGGGCATGAATAATTCAAAAAAAAATCAAATAATTGGAAAACCTTCGCATTGTGTCATTATATGTGGCCAAGTTACTAGGAAAAATAATAAACTTGTAATACGATAATTATTTTTAAAAAGTGTTGTAAAAAACGAGCTATCATGTGTAGAGATCAATGGCTTTCAAGCCAAATGATCAATCTTATAGCCACATTCATGGCATAGTTTGTTCAATTGATCTCATATTGTGCACAAGGGTGCATATTGGAATGGCAAACAATGTTGCCTAAGGAAGTTTTCATTTTCTTTGCACGAAAAAATCATTTTCCATTTTCCGAGTGCCCAAAATGAGGATTTTTTGTGAAGAACCTACCAAATAATTGTTGCAAAATTGGACCAAATTAATTTTCTATAATACTAGGCCATATTTAATGCAAAATTAACCAAATGGTTGGGTGTCAAAAGCTTTGATCCACCTCTCGTGAAAAAGAAAAATTTCTGCCCATTCAGTTGGAAGCGGGTCAAATTTGAACTGCACCTGCCTCATAATTTGCTCTTTATTTTTTTAAATCATTTCTAGGTACATAAGTATCTATTTAATCAGAGAAACACCAAAAGTTTTCAAGATTCAACCACTAGCTAGGAACGGCCATGCCCGCCGTTTTGACCGCATTTTGAAACGGGCATGAAAATTTCAAAAAAAATCAAAAAATTGGAAAACCTTCGCATTGTGTCATTAAATGTGGCCAAGTTACCAGGAAAAATAATAAACTTGTAATACGATAATTATTTTAAAAAAGTGTTCTCAGAAACGAGCTATCATGTGTGGAGATCAATGGCTTTCAAGCCAAATGATCAATCTTATGGCCACATTCATGGCATAGTTTGTTGAAATGATCTCATATTGTGCACAAGGGTGCATCTTGGGATGGCAAACAATGTTGCCTAAGGAAGTTTTCATTTTCTTTGGACGAAAAATTCATTTTCTATTTTTTGAGTGCCCAAAATGAGTTTTTTTTTTGTGAAGGACTACCATATATTTGTTGCAAAATGGGACCAGGTCATTTTTATAATATATTAGGCCATATTTAATGTACAATTGACAAAATGGTTGGTCATCAAAAGTATTGTGTCATTATATGTGACCAAGTTACCAGGAAAAATAATAAACTTATAATACGGCAATTCTTTTAAAAAAGTGTTCTCGGAAAAGAGCTATCATGTGTGAAGATTCATGGCTTTCAAGCCAAATGATCAATCTTATGGCCACATTCATGGCATAGTTTGTTCAAATGATCTCATATTGTGCACAAGGGTGCATATTGGAATGGCAAACAATGTTGCCTAAGGAAGTTTTCATTTTCTTTGGACGAAAAAATCATTTTCCATTTTTTGAGTGCCCAAAATGAGTTTTTTTTGTGAAGGACCTACCAAATAATTGTTGCAAAATTGGACCAAATCAGTTTTCTAAAATACTAGGCCATATTTAATGCAAAATTGACCAAATGGTTGGGTGTCAAAAGCTTTGATCCGCCTCTCGTGAAAATGATAAATTTCTGCCGATTCAGTTGGAAGCGGGTCAAATTTGAACTTCAGCTGCCTCATAGTTTGCTCTTTATTTTTCCCAAAAATCATTTTTAGGTACAAAAGTATCTATTTAATCAGAGAAACACCAAAAGTTTTCCAAGATTCAACCACTAGCTAGGAACGGTCAAGCTCGCCGTTTTGACCGCATTTTGAAACGGGCATGAATAATTCAAAAAAAATCAAATAATTGGAAAACCTTCGCATTGTGTCATTATATGTGGCCAAGTTACCAGGAAAAATAATAAACTTGTAATACGATAATTATTTTTAAAAAGTGTTGTAAAAAACGAGCTATCATGTGTAGAGATCAATGGCTTTCAAGCCAAATGATCAATCTTATAGCCACATTCATGGCATAGTTTGTTCAATTGATCTCATATTGTGCACAAGGGTGCATATTGGAATGGCAAACAATGTTGCCTAAGGAAGTTTTCATTTTCTTTGCACGAAAAAATCATTTTCCATTTTCCGAGTGCCCAAAATGAGGATTTTTTGTGAAGAACCTACCAAATAATTGTTGCAAAATTGGACCAAATTAATTTTCTATAATACTAGGCCATATTTAATGCAAAATTGACCAAATGGTTGGGTGTCAAAAGCTTTGATCCACCTCTCCTGAAAAAGAAAAATTTCTGCCGATTCAGTTGGAAGCGGGTCAAATTTGAACTGCACCTGCCTCATAATTTGCTCTTTATTTTTTTAAATCATTTCTAGGTACATAAGTATCTATTTAATCAGAGAAACACCAAAAGTTTCCAAGATTCAACCACTAGCTAGGAACGGCCATGCCCGCCGTTTTGACCGCATTTTGAAAAGGGCATGAAAAATTCAAAAAAAATCAAAAAATTGGAAAACCTTCGCATTGTGTCATTATATGTGGCCAAGTTACCAGGAAAAATAATAAACTTGTAATACGATAATTATTTTAAAAAAGTGTTCTCAGAAACGAGCTATCATGTGTGGAGATCAATGGCTTTCAAGCCAAATGATCAATCTTATGGCCACATTCATGGCATAGTTTGTTCAAATGATCTCATATTGTGCACAAGGGTGCATCTTGGGATGGCAAACAATGTTGCCTAAGGAAGTTTTCATTTTCTTTGGACGAAAAATTCATTTTCTATTTTTTGAGTGCCCAAAATGAGTTTTTTTTGTGAAGGACTACCATATATTTGTTGCAAAATGGGACCAGGTCATTTTTATAATATATTACTCCATATTTAATATACAATTGACAAAATGGTTGGTCATCAAAAGTATTGTGTCATTATATGTGACCAAGTTACCAGGAAAAATAATAAACTTATAATACGGCAATTCTTTTAAAAAAGTGTTCTCGGAAAAGAGCTATCATGTGTGAAGATTCATGGCTTTCAAGCCAAATGATCAATCTTATGGCCACATTCATGGCATAGTTTGTTCAAATGATCTCATATTGTGCACAAGGGTGCATATTGGAATGGCAAACAATGTTGCCTAAGGAAGTTTTCATTTTCTTTGGACGGAAAAATCATTTTGGATTTTTTGAGTGCCCAAAATGAGTTTTTTTTGTGAAGGACCTACCAAATAAATGAGCTAAATTTTGGGGGAGGGAGGTTCTATGGGCAGAGTCATGTCGTGGTAAATTTTCAGCAATTATAAATTAACATAAAATATAGTTGCTTCACAAACTGAAAATATCACCAGAAACAAGGATTGGATGTTGAGCTCACATGTATTTTTAGATGGGGCTCAAATTTTGTGGAGAGCTATGATTTGGGAATATAGAAGATGTGGCAAAAATTCAGCTCATTAGGATATGCCTAGCTAGTACTTCCTTCACAACAGTTCGAGCTGAACAAAAACTTTGGAAATTTGCCGAGGAAGATTTACCAGGCAAATGGAGTTGAATGTTGTCATGAGGCAATGATTTGGATAGTAAAGAATGCCCAATTTTTTTGGGAATTTTGGGAATGACAGAAATATAGGTTGCTTCACAACCTAGGGCAAAAATTAACACATGGACATGACACATAGGCAAAACTGATGAGGTGGCGCCTAGTCATAGCAATCCACCACAATTTACAAGGTTATGACCATCTATATTGGTCGTGATCAGCTAGAAATAAGGCAGCGGACCAGTGTTGTTTGCTTTATGACCATTTCATGTAAGAAAATTACGACCTTTCTGACCAAAATGGTCGTTATAGTTTAGGGTTTGGAGCCCCCCAAACAGCTTTTGACCAATTGGTCTCAAATGGTCGTAGATTTATGACCAATTCTTCCAGGGTCACTGACAGAAGGTCACAAGTTGAGATATTTCTTGTAGTGTCCAACATTGCATAATCCAATCCACTTCACAGTTAACTCATACTTGCTGATAAAGTAAATAGTTAAACTATGACATTGCAATGCGATGATGCAGATGAGAGTTGTGGCTTGCCTGGGGTGAGGGATCCACCGGGAAGGAGTGCGGAATGGTCGCGGAAGGAGTTGCCGGAAATAGTTCTCTGCTGGAGGGGCTGTTTACGGGCAAGGGCAAAATGGTCATTTTCATAGTGTCAACACATTATGAAAATGGTACCAACATGACGGGCTCGAAGAGACAAAGATGTGGGCTTTGGAATCATCTCGATCGGAGTTACGGGCAAAAAGATGTGATAGTTTGATTGCAGAAGGACCTTTTAGTAATATAAATAATTACTTCTGGGTCCCTGGCTGGTTTTTTTTTTGGAAAATGAATAAACAGAACTGTGTGCCTGGGCTGCTGCGGCTACCGCTGCTGTTCACCTGGGCCGGCCCAACAGCCGCCGCCTCATTTTTTAAAAAACAAGGGGACGGGCTGGGCCACTGACACGCCGGGCCCGCTGGCAGGTCTTCTTCCTCCCTGCTCGCGCGCCCGACCGGAGACAGGGTCGCACCCCGACGGCGACTGCCGGCGACTCCGGCCGTCTCCCGTGGCGTGCGACCTACCCACGAGATCAGAGGAACGAGCCGCATCGGTGGGTGAGGAGCTCCACCGCCGGGGAGCTTCGGAGCGGAGGCGACCGCGCCCGCGTCGGAGGACGGCTTCGGCCGTTGGTGGGCTCGCAGCTAGCGGCCACCAGAAGAGGGGGAAGGGTGATGGGGTGGTTTCGGGGTGGAGGTGGAGACCTCAGGTGGTGGTAGGAGGGAGGGAGGAGCTCGCCATTGCCGGAATTTGGCCGGACCCGAGCGGCGGCCACGGCGGCCATTGGAGGCGAGGAGGGGCTCTCGAGCTCCGAGGATTAGCTAGGGAGGGGGATTCGAGGGTGGCAAAGTCGATGGTGAGCTCAGAATGGCTCGGGGAGGCCTATTTATAGGCGAGCGATGGAGAGGGCCGAGCACTGCCGCGGCGACGCGTGTGCCGGCGTCCCGGAGGTTCGGGAGCTCGCCTGGATGAGGGGAGAGGCATCCAGAGGGGTCTTGAAGGGGCGGAGAGGGTTCCGGCGGGGTCGAGAGAGCTCGGGAGGGGGCGGGTGACTGGACGAGAGAGGAGCAGAGAAGACAGGGCAAGGGCGCGGCGGCTACACCGCGATGGAGGGGACGGGAGAGGGGGAGATTTATCCAGGGAGGAAGGCGACGACGAGGGGAGGCTGTTGGACATGATGATACGCGCGGATACGACGATCAGAGGAGGGGCCTGAGCTGACAAACATTCAGCTCGTGTCCATGGCGTGCCAGGGCGGCGGTCACCGCATGGACTCGGCGTTGCCACGTGTTCTGGTCAACCCCACTGTGTCAACTCGATCAGTCATTCAACAGATGAGGTCAAGGAGGAAAGAAACGAGCATAGTGGCACATGAGTTGACCTCGGCTAGCAGGTTTTGTCTGGAACAGGAAGGTGTTTGTGTCGTGGAGAGGAAGATAGAGCATGAACTAGACTCTGATCTTTGGCATGGTGTGATCATACACTAAGATGATCATGATGACAAAGTTTGAGATCAAATGGAGGAGTTTAGATAGCACTTGCAGTTCAAATGACCACACTGTCCAGAATTGCAAATCTTGAAGTGGCACTCACATACTGGCTTGGATTGAGCTGAAATTTGGAGGAGATGAGTTATATAGGCATATGAAGGCACTGTATAAATTTCACACTATTTGGATAAACCAAAATGGTACTTCCTTCACACAGCATCCCACTGGACAGAATTTTAGAAAAATAACTGAGGATAAATGGCTGGATGAAATGAGCCCAATTTTTTTGGAGATGGGTTACATGGGTAGAAGAATGCTCTGGTAAATTTTTAGCAATTATGGAGCAATATAAAACATAGTTGCTTCACAATGTGAAAATATGACCAGAAAAAAAGATTTAATGCTGTGGTCACATAGATGATTGGATAGGGTTGAAACTTGGAGGAGAGTCATGATTTGAGCATATGAAGATGCTTGCAAAATTTCAACTCATTTGGATACTCCTAGCTAGCACTTGCTTCACAAAGGTTCCAGTTGCCCAGAAACTTTGGAAATTAGCCAAGAGAGATTTAATATCCAAATAAATTTGAATTTTGACATGTGGCAATGATATGGATAGGAAAGAGTGCACGAAAAGTTTGAGAGCAAGCAAGCAAATATATATGGTACTTGCTTCTCAATCTGACAGATAGGGCAGAATCAGAAAAGGAATATTTGGGAAATATTTTTGAACATGGCAAGGAAGAATTTGACATATTTGTGGAAGATATGACCCAAACAATTTATAAGAATTATTTGGGAATTTTGGGAATGATGGAAATGTGGGTTGCTTCACAACTCAGGGCAGACAGGGTTATTCCTTTAATAGAAAAAGGAATATCCCCAAGAAAAAGAATATTGGAATTGGTCCAAGATGGAAATGACAAGGTTTTGGAATGATTTTGAGGTTGGCAAGCCACTTGGGAAAAAGAATGAAGGGTGGTCCCTTCAGGTTGCAAAACTACTAAGCCACAGAGAAGCGAATCCGGACCAAAATCAAAAAGAAAAAAGAAAATGGGCAAAATCCAGGGTGTTACAGTCTTCAACCTCGGGCCGCCGGCGATCCCCTTCCTCTCCGGCGAGCTCTGCTGCTCCTAAGCTGTCGAAGGCTTACCATAGCCGTACGGTGAGCCCCCACCTCCTTTCCCCTCTCTCTGGTTGCTATCGCGCGCCCCCTAGCTACCTTTTCCACCGCGACCGAACGCGACGCCGCGCGAGCTCGTCGCCGGCGAGTCTCCGATGACCAAATGGCCACGGGCCCGAGTCCATTGTCCTCGCACGCACGCGTAGAGCACGCCTAACCCTTTAGTTTGAGCTACTGCGCACTGCCTCGCCGTTTTCGCTGTCACCTGATTCCGGCCGCCGCCTCCGCCGCTCGCCATCGACGTTTCAGGCCGTTTCCGGCCAAGCCACCGCCACCGCTAGATGTGCTGTTGAGCGCTCGTTCGAACGCGCGTCGCGGCGTTCGATTTGGTTGCCGGACGGCGAGATCTGACCACCTCCCGTGCGCGCCGCCATAGTTTTGGTCACCGGCGGCGAGTCGCCGGTTGACGCCGACGTGGCCGACCTGGGGCCACCCCCAGGGTCACTGCTAGCGGGCCCCACGGGCCCCGTTGACTGGGTTGATCCAGTCAACGTGCTGACTAGGCAGCCTAGAGCCCCTGACAAGCGGGCCCCACCACTTAATCAATGTTTTATTAATTAAAACTTAATTAGCTAAACTAATTTAGTCACTAACAGGTGGGGTCCATTAGCTAATTAACTCTGTTTAATTAAAATAAAACTCTGTTAGCCCTCTGTCTATGACAGGTGGGACCCACTGGTCAGGTTTGACCTGGTCAGTGTGGCTGTTGACTGCTGATGTCATCCCCATGTCATGCTGACGTCATATTTCATTTCTGTTAATTTAAATAATTCCAGAAATGCTCAAATCTTTGAAAAATCATAGAAAATAATCCGTATCTCGGATGGAAAAACTTTATACATGAAAGTTGCTCAGAACGACGAGACGAATCCAACCGTGCCATCTGTTTCCATTCCTGGACCCTCTACGGAGATGAACCCGCAACTTTTAGCCTGTTTCTGGTAGATGAATAGTGCATATACACCGGTTAATAATTCCAACTTAAATCCTAAAATAACTAATATGACTTAGACATGCTTTTAGGCAACCCTGCACTGCACGTTAGCATAGCATGCCCTGTGTTGCATCTGTTTGCTGTGTATTTATCTGTTTCCTCCCCCTCTTCTCTCTCGGTAGATCCTGATACCGAAGTAGTCCCCGAGACCAGCGCAGTTCCGGTGATTGGCTACACTTCTGACGATCAGACCTTTGCCGCAGAGCTTCCAGGCAAGCACCCCCCCTTTGAACATACCGATATCGCCTATTCTTTCTCTCTTATGCTTGCATTAGAAATTGCTGCTGCTGCTGTTTATCCTATTTCTGATGCATAGCCTATTTTTGTAACTGCTGCTGATACCTACCTGCTTATCCTAAACTGCTTAGAATAGGCTGGTTAGTGCTCCACCAGAGACCTCACTTTGTCCCAGTTGCCCCGCTGGATTATCAGATGACTCGATCAACGTGATGGACAACCAGGCCCCGGCACCGCACATCACCCCCCTTAGTTGTACGACACTGCAGCGTTACTATCGAGTGCCGAGGGTGATACCTCGTTTAGCACTTCTGATGTTAACTCTGTAGAGTAGCTATTCGGTCGTGTTCATCGAGGGTGATTCCTCCTTCACCACTCCCATTAACGATACTGTCCTGCAAACACCTCAAGTGTGAACCCCGCCGAGGGTGGTTCCTCCGAGTTCACCTTGACGGATACATCGAGTAGGAATCCAATGAGGGTGATACCTCAGATTCCCCTGATGTTATGGACACACAGATACTTGGACTTTACAACTATTACTTGGAAAGTCGGGTCGACCCTGAGGGGTACCCGAGCGAGCATAAGATGTGAGTGATGTGGAGACGGGTTGACCTGGAGGGTGCCCGTGAGATAATTACGAGGCGTGGCCGGGCATTCTTAGCCCTTGCCGCAAGTCCTCGAGACGGGGTGACGGGGTCACATCGATTGTGAGTCTCTGCTCGTTACCGCACACCCCAATACACTAATGATTTGGATATTTGATCCGAGTGGGCCACTGGCCCGATAGCACTAATCATCATGTGGGATAAGTTATGGGCACTCTACGTCGTATGCATCAGCCGAAGCTTTCTAGACGTCAGCGACTGAGTGGCACACACTGGGTTGGACTGGGAACGCAACCGCGCTTGTATTAAGGGGTTGCTAGGTCTGCTCACCGGCGGTGCACGTAACGTGCAGGAGTTCCTGGGGCGATGGCCCAAGAACCCTGGGGGCATAGGTTAGTCCGGCGTGCTGACCTCTCTGTTAAGCCTAGGTCGGGTTGCGGTGTGTTGTTTAGCCGAGGCCGGGCATGACCCAGAAAAGTGTGTCCGGCCGGAGTTAAGCGAGCGTGGTGGGTAAGTTGGTGCACCCCTGCAGGGAAGAAAACATCTATGCATAGCCGGATCCTCGGTAACGGACGCTCGGAGTTGTATCCCGATCGATACAACTAGAACTTAATAATGAGATGAGAAATGGATATTAGGGCTCTGGGATCGCTTTCTCGCAGGGAGTCGAGGAAGGATCTTTGGGCGAGGTTGATACTTAATACTGCTACTACTTTATACTGTACTAATCTACACTCTTCTAATGCTGCAAGACCGCTGAAGATGCTAGTCTTCGATAGGACTAGGCCTTCTCTCTATTCTGGCATTTCTGCAGCCCAGTCCATATATACAGCCTTTCTTTGATAATGTTGCATATGTAGTGTAGATCCTTGCTTGCTGAGTACTTCGGATGAGTACTCACGGTTGCTTTGCTTCCTCTTTTCCCCATATCCGTTTGATGCAACCAGATGACGGAGCCCCTAAGACAACTGCCCCCGCCGACGACTACTACTACCACCCCGAGGGTGGTAACTACTTCGAGTTGACCAACGACCAGGAGTAGGTTCGGAGGGTCCCAGGCAGGAGGCCTGCGCCTTTTCGATCGTAGCTTTTGTTTTGCATCGCCTTCTTAAAGGCTTATCTGTTTCTCTTTTATATCTGTACTCAGATATTCAACGCTTCCGCTGATGCTTGTTGACATCAAGCTCATGTATTCGAGCCCTCGAGGCCCTGGCTTGTAATATAATGCTTGTATGCCTTTATTTATGTTTTAGAGTTGTGTTGTGATTCCTTCAAGTGAGTCCTTAGGCTTGATCGTGTGCATTTGCGTGTATGATTAGTGCATGATTAAGCCGGGGCGTCACACTCCCCCTCACAGTAATTATCATTACGAACATTATATGGAAAGCTCCCCCTCACAGTGATAACCATTATGAACATATGAGCGAAAATATATTTGATACGCATAGCTCACACATAAAGGCATGTAATCACGAAGAAACCCATGAAAGCATAATATCATAATATCTCCTCATACATAAACTCATATATAAAGACATACATCCACTTATTTCATAATGGTTCAATCGGACATAAATAACATAACATGGTTGGTTCAACATGACAGCACACGACCTAAGATAGATAGAACAATAAACTACTTCTCCCCCTTGGCATCAAGGAGGACCAGATAGAAAGTCACATATCATCATCATCATCATTGGCATGATTTCCACTACCACCAGCCTCGTCGAAGAAATCAGCCCACTCAGGTCCAGAAGGAAAGCCAAAATCTGAAGGGGGAGCCTCAGGAAGGCGCTCATCATCACTCACATCGGTAGCCCCAGAGTCACACAGACGAGACTTCAAATCATTCTTGGAGGTGATCATGTGAGTGACAACATCATGGTTTTGTGTGCAATGGTAGGTAAAAGCCTTCATCATGGCAGAGTGGGCCTTCCCGAGAAAACGGGCAAGACGCCCAACAGAAGCAGAGTTAGAAGTGGTAGGATGAGACTGAGCAGCAGACCTTCGAGCAGGGGCATACTTGGAGGAACCCTTGGGAGCCCAATCGTTCACCATGTGAGGAGGAATAATCCACTTCTCATGCACATGAGTCCGTTCAAGAGGAAATGGAGCTACACTCTCAATGAGAGCCTGAATGAATGGAGCATGAGGGAAGGCCCGCTTGTACTGAAAGCTAGCAAGACGGATTTCATGCCACAGAAAATGAGGAACATTGATCTTCCCTTTGGGAGACTCATAGAGGCGAGACATGAGATCAATGCAATAACTGTTGCAGGATCCCTTGTCACCCATCTTGGGATAGATGGTGCGAATGACACATTGATAAATGATGTAGAAAGGAGATCTCCAAATAGAGACTTGATTCAGATCCTTCAACTTATCCTCCTCAGTAAGATCATCCAGGTCCTTAAGAAGATAGCCACAAGCCTCCACAACTTTGGGTTTATGGTTGGGGTCATCCTTATGGATCTTGAATCCAATGTCAGGAAAGCCAAGGGTGGCGACAAACTGAGCATAAGTGGCAGTGAGCTCGGTGTCAGAGGTGATCCAGGTGACGGTCTTGTCAGGACCTAAGAAGCATGTGGCATAAAACCGATGTATGGCAGCATGGTTAAAATCGTGCTGAAATGCAAATGGAGCGGCAATACTGGATGACTCAATGAGTTCAATAGCACCCGGGTACTTCACGGGATGAGCCCGAATGTGCTCCAAGTCAATGAAGTGGTGCAGAGAGAGTCCCTTTGGGAGGACAACGGTGGTGTAGATGTCTGCCTGTACATTGGTGCGGTAATGTTGATCCAGAGAGTCTTGAACAACCTCAAATTGATCAACGTCGCGACGGAACCTAAGATATGCAGGCTTGGGCACTTTGGTGAAGTCTTTGAGGGCACACCCATGAAGCTGAGGAGCCTCAAGAGATATGCGTCGAACATCCGCATTCGGCTGTATCGGAGGAGGAGTAGGCATGTAGGTGGCCCTTCGAGAACCTGAAGGGCGGGTTGGAACAACCACATACTCAGCGCGCTCCTCATATTCCATCTCCTCTTCGTAGTCAGAGCCCTCAGTAAAAGTGGTCTCCTCGACCATAGGACATTTCCCAGCTCGCTTGCGTGGACGTTGATGCTCTTGCGAGTCATCAGAACCACCGCGACGAGAAGCTGAAACCAAAAAAGACATGGACATGGGAGATTTGCACAATGAGTCCCTACTAGGAATGGAGACCGGAAAGATGATAATAGGAATGGGTAAGACAAAAATTACTGCGAGCAGAGACACCCCCGGTATTCTTGTGAGCGGTGTGTTTGATTTTCGGCATCGTTGGGAGAACCACACCTAAGAAATTTTCCAAGATAGAAAGGGGATCACAACCGGGCACGGATACGAACGACGGGAGGAATAGAGGAACGGACAGAGGAAATACCGAGCCATCGATGAAGGAGAGGGGGCTGGATCGACGAAGAGGGAGGAATCCCTCAGGCGGTGCAGCTCCCTGACGGCGGCGCAGAAGATCCACACCCAGGCGGCGCGGCGGCGTACACAGGCGTGGGGTGGGGAGGAGAGGAAATAGGGCAACTGCCTGGTCAATCCCGTCCCCAGATTTTATATGGGCCGCAGGTTTTACCGGACGACCGACAGCTATCGGACGTCCGGGGACTGATGCGAGCGCCAGGCGACGGACGACCGGACAACCTCGGACGTCCGAGGCCTGGGGAAAAAGAGGGCTGTGAACGACTCCTGCAGAGCGACTGGAAATCCGACCAGTGTCGGACGACCGGTAAGCTGTGAGACATCGGACGTCCGACAATTGTCGGACATCCGGTGGCCAAGAGTTTGTACAGACAATGCTTAGAAAGTTCTAGATGGATCAAAAGACAAGAATAGGTGAATGATATAAATATATGGGCAACCAGACAGAGATGATACCACATGATTAGTAACTAGACACACATATTATGGACACCATGCATGATTGGGCAACCCTCCCACGAGGAGAGGCGGTGGCCAAAGGCCACCATGTGTGAGTATGTGTGTCATGATGCCGCGAAGATGTTATCCTTGGGCTCAAAATCACTACTCCATCATTTAAAGCACCGTAGTTAGAGGAACATGGTAACTTTGAGAGTGTTTGTTCTTTTTATGCATTATATAGGGTGAGAGTACTCATGAGTTGAGTGTCTCGCCCTAAATATATGCCTACATCAAGACAAGACATGAAGTAAATGCATGCATGGGTACTAGATTTCACATAATGCTATCAAGCTCCAAGATACCAAGTTCACGCCTAAGTTGACAAAACTGGGCTTCATCCAATGGTTTGGTGAAAATGTCGACAAGTTGCATATTCGTACCAACATGAGCAATATCAATGTCACCCTTTTGCACATGGTCTCTCAAGAAGTGATACCTAATATCAATATGCTTTGTGCGAGGGTGATCAATAGGGTTCTTAGCAATTTTGATGGCACTTTCATTATCGCACAGAAGAGGCACATGTCTATAGGTGATATCATAATCCTTCAAAGTTTGCCTCATCCATAGTAATTCAGTTGCACAGCTTGTGGTTGCAATGTATTCGGCTTCGGCGGTGGAGAGGGAGACACAATTTTGCTTCTTCGAGGACCAACTTACCAAGGAGCGTCCAAGAAATTGACATGTACCGGAGGTGGACTTCCATCCCACTTTGTCTCCGGCCCAATCTGCATCCGTGTACCCAATGAGATCAAACTTGACATCCTTGGGGTACCATAGACCCAACTTTGGGGTGTGAAAAAGGTATCTAAGAATATGCTTAACCGCCTTATGATGACTTTCCCTAGGGAAAGCGTGAAATCTTGCACATATGCCTACACTTAACATGATGTCTAGTCTAGATGCAGAAAGATAAAGCAAAGAACCAATCATAGAGCGGTAAAGAGATGGGTCAAAAGGGATACAGTTGGTGTCTTTAGTGAGAACAAGTTTTGTTGGCATGGGTGTCTTACATGGGCTTGCATTTGTCATGTCAAACTTCTCTAGAATGTCCTTGAGGTATTTTGTTTGGGACAAGAAAATTCCTTCTTGAAATTGTTGAATTTGAAATCCGAGAAAGAACTTCAATTCCGCATTGAGTGACATCTCAAAGGTCTTGGTCATGGAGGCCACAAACTTCTTGCACAAATGAATGTTAGGAGAACCAAAAATGATGTCATCTACATAGATTTGGCATAAGATCAAATCACCCTTTTCCCTCTTAGTAAAAAGAGTGGGATCGATCACCCCTCTCACAAAGCCATCATTGAGTAGAAACTTCTTAAGATAAGCATACCAAGCACGAGGTGCTTGTTTGAGGCCATACAAAGCCTTGTGAAGTTTATACACATAGTCTTTGTGATCGGGATCAACGAACCCGGGTGGTTGTGATACATATACTTCTTGTTGTAGAGGACCATTAAGAAAAGCACTCTTCACATCCATTTTATGTAAAGTAAAACCATTGAAAGCAGCATAAGCAAGTAAGATGCGAATAGACTCAAGACGGGCAACGGGAGCAAAGGTCTCATCAAAGTCCAAACCTTCAACTTGTGAGTACCCTTGTGCCACTAACCTTGCCTTGTTTCGGATGATTACACCATTCTCATCTTGCTTGTTCATGAAAATCCATTTTGTTCCAATGACATTGTGTTCCTTAGTTGGTGATAACCCACAAGTATAGGGGATCGCAACAGTTTTCGAGGGTAGAGTATTCAACCCAAATTTATTGATTCGACACAAGGGGAAACAAAGAATATTCACGAGTATTAGCAATTATATTGTCAATTCAACCACACCTGAAAGACTTAATATCTGCAGCAAAGTAGTATGGAAGTAATGGTAACAGTGGCAAAAGTGGCAATAGCAGTTTTGTAGTGATTGTAACAGCAGTAGCAATGAAAGTAACTTAGCAAAGATCAATATGTGAAAAGCTCGTAGGCATTGGATCAGTGATGGATAATTATGTCGGATGGCATTCATCATGCAACAGTTATAACCTAGGGTGACACAAAACTAGCTCCAATTCATCAATATAATGTAGGCATGTATTCCGTATATAGTCGTACGTGCTTATGGAAAAGAACTTGCATGACATCTTTTACCCTACCCTCCCGTGGCAGCGGGGTCCATAAGGAAACTAAGGGATATTAAGGCCTCCTTTTAATAGAGAACCGGAACAAAGCATTAGCACTTAGTGAATACATGAACTCCTCAAACTACGGTAATCACCGGAAAGAATCCCAATTATTGTCACCTTGGGGTATGCGGATCATAACTCGTAATAGGTGTCTACAACTTGCAAGATAGGATCAAGAACTCACATATATTCATGAAAACATAATAGGTTCAGATCTGAAATCATGGCACTCGGGCCCTAGTGACAAGCATTAAGCATAGCAAAGTCATAGCAACATCAATCTCAGAACATAGTGGATACTAGGGATCAAACCCTAACAAAACTAACTCGATTACATGATAAATCTCATCCAACCCATCACCGTCCAGCAAGCCTACGAAGGAATTACTCACTCCCGGCAGTGAGCATCATGGAATTGGCGATGGAGGAAGGTTGGTGATGATGATGGCACCGGATCCCCCTATCCGGAGCCCCGAACAGACTCTAGATCAGCCCTCTCGATGAAGAATAGGAGGCGGCAGCGGCTCCATATCGTAAAACGCGATGAATCCTTCTCTCTGATTTTTTTCTCCTCGAATAGGTACTTATAGAGTTGGAGTTAGGGTCGGAGGAGGTCCAGGGGGCCCACAACCCTGCTAGGCGCACCCCAGGGGGGCGCCCCAGGGCTTGTGGCCACTGGGTGGACCCCCTCTGGTTAATTCTTGCGCTAGTATTTTTTATATATTCCACAAAAATTCTCCGTAAATTTTTAGGTCAATCCGAGAACTTTGATTTCTACACAAAAACAACACCATGGCAATTCTGCTGAAAACATCGTCAGTCCGGGTTAGTTTCATTCAAATCATGCAAATTATAGTCCAAAACAAGGGCAAAAGAGTTTGGAAAAGTAGATAAGACGGAGACGTATCAGTTGGTCTCTTGACTAGTGACCACACTTTATGGCGTTCAAAACTGTTCAACTCTTCTTGCAAAGCAACTAGCCAATCATTGTCCATCAATGCATCATGTACCTTGAGTGGCTCAACACTAGAGACAAACGAAAAATGAGCACAAAAGTTTGTCAATTGTTTACGAGTGACTCTACCTTCCGATATGCCGTTAAGAATTTGATCAACATCAACACGACCGACCACTCGTGGCATGATGGAGGTTAGGGTTTCACGAGGTTCAACTTCATTTCCATCATCCACATCCTTAACATACGGATCATTAATGTGTGGTAGAAGATCTTTTTCTTCATGTTGCATTTGTTGAGGTTCATCATCAAGAATTGCACTTTCTTGTTCTTGCTCTTGGTGATGATCTTGTTCTTGAATATGATCATGGTGAGGGACTTGTTCTTCTTCTTGTTCTTGAACAACGGGCATCGTTTGAGCAATAGGATCTTATGGTGGTATGGGTGTTGAAGTGGCTTGATGATGAGTGAAACTTCCATCTTGTTCTTCATCATCATGAGGTTCTTGTTCCATTGGAAGAAGAGCACTAACACCCATGGTCAAAATATCTTGAGAAGGATCTTCTTCACCTACATCACTTAGATCAACTTGCTCCCCGTGGGAGCCATTGAATTCATCAAACACCACATCACAAGTTTCTACAACACATCCATTGGATTTGTTGTAGACTCTATAGGCGTGAGAGTTTGATCCATAACCAACAAATATGCCCTCAATTGTTTTGGATTGAAATTTTCCTAACCATTCTCTCTTATTGAGAATGAAACACTTGCACCCAAATACATGAAAGTACTTGACATTTGGCTTGTTCTCGGTTAGAAGCTCATATGGAGTCTTTTCCAATATCGTGCGGAGGAAGAGCCAGTTTGATGCATGGCATGCGGTGTTTACGGCCTCGGCCCAAAAACTATGTGGTGACTTGTACTCATCCAACATGGACCTTGCCATTTACACAAGTGTACGGTTCTTCCTCTCGGCTACACCATTTTGTTGAGGAGTGTAGGGTGCGGAATATTGATGCTCAATCCCCTCATCACTAAGCAATTCTTCCAAGGTGTAGTTCTTGAACTCGGAGCCATTATCACTTCTTATTGCCACCATTTCTTTGTCAAACTTGCGTTGGGCTTGCTTGGCAAAATCAATGAAGGTGATCTTCGTCTCGTCCTTGGACTTGAGGAAAAACACCCATGTGTATCTTGAGTAATCATCAACTATGACAAGTCCATACTTTTTCCCACCAAGACTATCCCATGAAGGAGGCCCAAAAAGATCCACATGAAGGAGCTCCAAAGGCCTTTAGGTAGATACAATATTCTTGGGTGGGTGCTTTGATTGATGTTGCTTCCTGGCTATGCATGCACTACACACACGATCTTTCTCAAAAGAGACATTGGTTAGTCTAAGGATGTGATTACCCTTTAAGAGATCTTGAAGATTTCTCATGCCGACATGGGCTAGCCGGCGATGCCATAGCCACCCCTTGTCGGTCTTGGCCATTAGACAAGTTGCATGGAATGTGCTCTCTTTCGAGAAATCAACCGTGTAAAGGTTGCCATCCAACTCTCCAACAAAGGCCACTTCGAGAGTATCTCTCTTAAAGGCTTTCACATCCATTAGTCCAAATAGTGTATCATAACCAACGGAAGCCAATTGGCGAACGGAAAGCAAATGGTATTTAAGGGATTGGACAAGCATGACATTTGCAAGAGACATGTCACTTGTGATAGCCACCTTGCCCAACCCGAGGACCGGTTGAAAGATCGAGGATGTCGCCTAGAGGGGGGGGTGGTGAATAGGCGCTTTAAAATAATTACGGTTTAGGCTTGAACAAATGCGGAATAAACCTAGCGGTTAATTTGTCAAGCACAAAACCTACAAAAACTAGGCTCACCTATGTGCACCAACAACTTATGCTAAGCAAGATAAACAACTAAGTGATAGCAAGATATATGACAAGAAACAATATGGCTATCACAAAGTAAAGTGCATAAGTAAAGGGCTCGGGTAAGAGATAACCGAGGCACGCGGAGACGACGATGTATACCGAAGTTCACACCCTTGCGGATGCTAATCTCCATTTGGAGCGGTGTGGAGGCACAATGCTCCCCAAGAAGCCACTAGGGCCACCGTAATCGCCTCACGCCCTTGCACAATGCAAGATGCCGTGATTCCACTAAGGGACCCTTGAGGGCGGTCACCGAACCCGTACAAATGCCAACCCTTGGGGGCGTTCACCGAACCCGTACACTTTGGCAACCCTTGGGGGCGGTCACCGGAACCCGTCAAATTGCTCGGGGCGATCTCCACAACCTAATTGGAGACCCCGACGCTTGCCCGGAGCTTTACACCACAATGATTGAGCTCCGAACACCACCAAACGTCTAGGGCGCCCAAGCACCCAAGAGGAACAAGCTCAAGGGTACCAAGCACCCAAGAGTAATAAGCTACTCAACTTCACTTCCACGTATCACCGTGGAGAACTCAAACCGATGCACCAAATGCAATGGCAAGGGCACACGGAGTGCCCAAGTCCTTCTCTCTCAAATCCAACCAAAGCAACTAATGCTAGGGAGGAAAATGAGAGGAAGAACGAAGAAGAGAACACGAAGAACTCCAAGATCTAGATTCAAAGGGTTCCACTCACCTAGAGGAGAAAGTGATTGGTGGAAATGTAGATCTAGATATCCTCTCTCTTTCCCCCCAAAACTAGCAAGAATCCATGGAGGGATTGAGAGATAGCAAGCTCGAAGAAGGTCAACAATGGGGGAAGAACAAGAGCTCAAAGGATTAGGTTCATTAGGGAAGAAGACCCCCTTTTATAGGTGGGGAAAAATACAACCGTTATCCTCACAGCCCGCACCGAGCGGTACTACCGCTAGGGCGGCAGTAGCAAAAATAAGCACTACTACAACGAGGCAACAGGGCGGTACTAGTGCTGGAGCGGTACTACCGCCTGGAGTAGCGGTACAACCGGAAAACACGGGAACCCTGCAGAAACCCTACTGAGCGGTACAACCGGTGGCGTGGGCGGTAGTACCAGTTGAAACGAATAACCGGAACAACCGCTCTACCACCGCTCAACAACCGCTTCAAAATAGAGAGGAGTCACCCCCGAGCGGTAGTTGAGACGGTGGTTGCACCGGTGCAACCGCTAGGACCGAGCACGGGTGGCGGCCAAGTCCCGAGCGGTACAACCGCCCCGGACACTGGTACTTTCGCTCAAAACTAGTTGACCGGACCAACCGGGCCACCACCACCCAAGAGCCGCCCCACAATAGAGCCCAGTCCGGTGGTAGGGCGGTAGTGGGCCGGTACAACCGCCTAGCCGCAGACCTAGAGTTTTTCGAGCACCAGGCGGTACAACCGCCCGGGGGCAGCGGTACAACCGCTTGGAAAACTCCTGGAGACTGCAACTCTGGGGTATCACCCCCTAGGGCGGTACAACCGCTCGGGCCCATGGTACAACCGCAAGGGCAGAAACCAGAACAGACAAAACTATTGCAAATGAGCTCCGAATTGAGCAAACCCAAGCTTGTTGGATAGATGACGACGAAAACTATCCAACAACGACTGGTTACAGAAAGAAGAAGCAGTAGAAGAAATGCCAAAGGTATAGAGATGTGAAACCTCTAGAATGAAGAACCGGCAAAAACCCCAACATCGAAAACATCATAGAAGATTCAAACGTGAACTCCGTTTTCAATGAACTCGAGCTTGTCAAGAAGATGACCAAGCTATAAAACTCACAAAGAGAAACACC
The DNA here is from genome assembly GCA_011799875.1 of Thinopyrum elongatum. Lineage (NCBI taxonomy): Eukaryota > Viridiplantae > Streptophyta > Magnoliopsida > Poales > Poaceae > Thinopyrum > Thinopyrum elongatum. The sequence continues at coordinate 554,925,124 of CM022299.1, read as the reverse complement.
AAACAAGAACCAAGAAAGATGATGCAAGGATGCAATGGTTTGAGCTCTCTACGAACGATACGATCAAGCTACTTGTCGAGAGCCCCCCTTGATAGTACGGCAATCGATCCTATAACCCGGTCTCCCAACTACCACCATGAGACCGGTAAAATAGAAAACCTATCAAGGGCAAACCTTTGCCTTGCACAAAGTCCACTTGAGCTAGATGATGATGATCTAGACTTTCTCAAGTTGGACCACTTTTCTTGATTGCGTTGGCTCGGTGAAGTCTAGTTGATTGCTCCCCCATACTCCACTATGGGTGAGCCACTCTTTGGCACATCTTCACAAGTCCATTGCCAGCACATTGGACGGCAAGCTTCAAGCATATGATCTCTTCGTGATGATCCACTTGAACTTGCACACCGCAACCTAACCCCACAAAGTAGTCTCACGAAGACCATGGGTTAGTACACAAAGCGTAATTGACAATGCTTACCATACCATGGGATCACTTGATCCCTCTTGGTACATCTTCTACGCTTTGTGTGTTGATCAACTTGATTCACTCTTTGACTTAGTCTTGATCAACCTTGAATCTTTCCAACTCACTTCATTTGGATGATGTATGACCAGTCTTTGGATAATTCCTTAATAGCACCTTGGTCAACTCAAACTCTCCTTGAAACCAATAAATGGACTCCAAGAAAAGCCTACGGACAAACCCTTCAAATATAACTCAAGGCAACCATTAGTCCATAGAGATTGTCATCAATTTCCAAAACCAAACATGGGGGCACCGCATGTTCTTTCAATCTCCCCCATTTTGGTAATTGATGACAATCACTTTCAAGAGAGTTTATACAAGGAATTATGCATCACCATGCAATGCACCAACCAATAATGCATGCGTATGAGATGCAAAATCTTAGGAACAAAACCAAAGCAAGAAGAGATGACTTTCTAAACTTTTCCACAAAACTCTAATAAACTTCTCCCCCATTGGCATCGTTTGCCAAAATGGGCGAGAAGCTAAGAAGGCCAATATAAATTGTGTTCCTCCATAAATTGTGTATTTCTCAAAAGGAGAGTGGAATGCACTACACATATCCAAAGGTAAATACTTGGAGGAAGACAAAATATATTGAGGCTCAAAGATTGCTAAAGAATGATATGCCACAAAGACATAACAAAGAGAGAAACAAGCAATCAGGCAATCAAAAGATACCAATTGAAACAAGCTATCAAAAGATACCAATTGAACTAACTAGACCAATGATCCTACGAGCCACATGAATAAGATATTATGATATGAGCAAAGGAGTGTTCGAAAGAGACTGGAGAAGCTCCCCATGATTTGTGCACAAATAAAAATATTTGTATTTGAATACAACAGGCACAAAATAGGATCATCACTCCCCCAAAATCAATAGAAACTCACAACAAGAGCAAGTGAGCATATAGGAAACTAAGCCTAGCACTTGCACCAAACACATGGTTGAGCAACATGTAAAAGAGGCAACTTAGGAATAGGCTCAACCAAAACCGATGTGTGTGAGTCAAGGCAATGCGCTTGAGAAGACTAATGTACGGATGAGCATTAAGCATCAATATAGTCTTGAATGAATGAGATACACAGTGCAAGGCCTGTCATTCCCACACACAACTAGCAAATGGATTCACAAGCTCATTAAAAAAGAGAAATATCAACCAAGCTTATGACAACCCGTGGTGAAGATAGAAAAAGAAAGCCTCATCAAGACGAGGGATACCAATTAGATGGCGAAGCCTTATCAAGACAATTATGAGGAAAATGATCTTCACCACCAAAGAGTGCATCAAGATGCAATGATATAAGACCCGCACTCAAGACACACACCTTCACGGAGCCACCAAAGAAATAACACGAGAATGAAACGGTGGATGTGAAGGAAAGGGATATCAACTAGATATGCAACTTGTCTCAAGTGTATAAGATTCTAGGTAGATGAAGATCATGATGATATCAATCCACAAAGAAGGATGTACACACGAAATAGTTACAAAAGGAAAGAACAAGATATCCACAAGGAATCCATACATATACCAATAAGATATTTGCTTGGAAGCATAGCACGTGGCTAGATATGGTCTTATTATATATAAATGAATTCCTACCACACATCCATCAAAGACATCACAACTAGCAACGAGAGATCATCGTTGAGATGCTTTGAGGAAGGATACAAGTATTACAAGAAAGAATGAATTACATGCCATGATACAACCTACACAAGGTTGATGCAAGAAATGTGTGCATGAAGTAGATGATGATACTTGTTACTGAGATAGAAAAGGAAGGATGCAGAGATACCAATCGAAGGTAGATAGTAGTTCTTGATCATCCTAGCTTGACTCCAATAAGCACATGGTGACAACACCTTCCTTGTGAGTGAGCCGAGCATCCAATGCATCTCCAATTGTTTCTAGAACAACAACACAAACAAAATGGTACCCAAACTAATTGGGACCAAAGATTTAGAAACACCAATACATAGGACAAACTCCACATAATATGTGCACATAGATATGAAATAGAATTTAATGCACATCTCATCCAATTTTGAGACTTGGTGGAGTTTCCCCTATATATTGGGTCAAAGAAAGAAAGCATGCCAAATAAAATACATGAAGTAATTATGCATGCTCAAGACTTTCAAGGACCGAAACCAAATGAAAAAGAAATACCAAGTGAAAATAGAATACTAAATGGAGAAATCATCACTTGGAAGATATCATTAAAAGATACATCAAGGAATGAGATATCCAAAGAAACACGCAAAATGAAAGATATCGAACTCCCAAAAGAGAGGATGGTTCCAAACAAACCAAGCCCTCTATAAGGTTTCATGATGGCACAACGTACCAAAAAGAAATGGCTTGCCTTCCACCACCACACGCTTGAAATGGATCACAAGATGAGTGTTCTATAGAACATAGGATAGCTCCCCCAAGAGTTGTGCATTATAGAGAATTTACATTTGAATACAAAATGCACAAGATGGGATCACCACTTTCACTATATCTAGAAAACACTAGGCAAGACCAAGAAAATAACAAGATCCACAAGTGGCACGGAAGGCAATGGGAGTTGACACAATCTAGGCAAGAAATAAGGGCACATAAAAACAAAAACCAAGGTAAAGATGATCAATAATTTCTACCACATAAATGATTACCAATTGTCAAGAGACAAGGAGTATTTGGAAATAATTCCTGGTGGTAGATTGCAAAGATATCCAACATCATCTTCACACCAAACACATAAGCAAATTTGCAACTTGTAGAGCTAACATGCCACCTAGGAACAAGATAATTTACAATATCAACTCTAGGTGACAATATCTCAAATGTACACATTTTCTAGGCTTGTAATATGCACATAGCACATTACTCCCCCATAATGTGATACCAAATAAAACTTAACAAGAGGCAAATGAAATGCACGAGATAATTAATGGAATATTTAGAATTTGAATTTCTCATGAGAATTCATACCACATAGAGACTAGATAATCATGTAATATCAATACTAGGTGGTATTCCTCATGTACACACATTTTATAGGATTGTGAAGTGCACAAAGCACATCACTCCCCCAAAATGGGATGTTCCATTAATCTCTCACAAGAGCCGACTACGATACAAATATGATGAACAAAGGCTCAACGCACGACACATATGTACATGATGTGCAGACCAACATACACATACTTGATTTCTCAAGATAAGCAAATTGGAGTCACAACACATACAAACACATGCATGGTACAAAACCAAAACATGCAAAAGGGGCAAGTAACTTTCAATGTAAACAATTTAAGCACGAGTTACCGCAAGGAGGAACATTGGATATAAGATAGAAACTTGATAATCCGAATGACTTGGCTTGAGACAATATGAATGATGAAGACCCCTTAACTCTTCATAATGTAGCCAAGTCTCCAATACCCTCCAACAACACCTATTGATCAAGTTTGAGCTTGGTGGTCCCCAACCAATTTGGGTCCTAAGAGGTTAGTCACAATAGGCTTGGCTACCCAAATGGTTCTTTTCTTGACACCACTTTGAGTACCAACAAACTTGGCAAACACATTGCCAACCTTATCCTTCCCAAGAGAATAGATATCATCAACAATAATTGGGTTGGATAAGTTACCACTAGTGCATGAAGAAGCGACGTGACCTTTCTCATGACATAAGTAGCAACGTCTACTCTTCACTTTCTTCTCACTTGATTTCTCAACAAGAGAGGCATTAACTTGAGTCTTCTTGGGAAGTGGCCTTTCTTCAACTTGAGGTTGAGCATGAGATTGAACTTGTGGCCTCTTCCCTTGTTGCTTGTCACTAATGGCCTTCTTCTTCAATGGGCAAGATCTAACATGATGCCCTTCAATTTTGCACTTGAAGCAAATAATCTTGGCCGAATTCTTGAGTTGTTCTTGGCCCTTCTTCTTGTTTCTCTTGGACTTCTTCTTCTTATTGGAGTTGAATCCAAGTCCACCTTTGTCATTGGGGGATTTTTTCAAACTCAAGATATTGTTGAGTGTGGACTTCCCTTCATGACACTTTTCCAAGTCTTTATTCAAGGAAGCGACTTGGGCCTTGAGCTCTTTGATTTCCTCTACATGGTTAGTATCAACACAAGTACTAGAGGAAGTATAAGCTTCATTGTTAGAGCAACAAGGCAAGGAAAGTAATTCATCACAAGATGTACCAATGTTATGAGTGGATGAATTACAAGGACTAGCACATGGCAATATAGCATTTTGACTTGAAGTAGTGCTAGTATCCACATGAGACTCACTAGATGTTACCTTAGACATAGCCTCATGAGCTATCTTAAGCACATTATGGGATACTAGAAGATCATCATGAGAGCTTGTGAGCTTTACATGATTTTCTTCCAACTTCTCATAATTGCTAGATAGCAACACAAGTTGAGCCCTTAGCTCAACATTCAACTTCAAAATGGATGCTTCACTAGAAATAGAGTTAGTATCACAAGCATCATCAATAATAGCAAGAGGAGAAGGCAACTTGGCAAGCTCTTTAGAATATGAAGCTTTAAGTTGAGCATGAGACTCGGTGAGTTTGATGAGCTCACTCTTAATGACCCTTGAGCCATTTTCGAGGTGCTCAAAGTCCTCAAGGAGTTTATCATGTGCAACTTCAAGCTTCTCACTTTTAGTTTTGAAATCATTGGCCACCTTAAGAGCTCTATCATGAGATTCCCTCACTCTAGATAATTCTAGAGCAAAAGTCTCCTCAAGAGATTCCTTGGTGGTTTGTTCAAGTTCAAGAGCTTGAGAGAGGTCCACGATCTCATTAGCGTAATCACGCTCATGACCTTCCATTTTCTCAATGGTGACCTCATGCTCCTCAAGACGAGATTCCAACTCATCAATATATTTCTTGCTCTCAATGGCAATGGACATGATTTCCATGAAGTTGGAACGAGCAATTTTATTTTTATGAAGAGCTTTAAAAATCATTTCCCCCTTAGATTTTAAGGAGGCAACATTATCATTCTCTTCATCATTATCCTCATCATCATTAGCATCAACATCATCATCAAGAGACATATTGGGGTTCAAGGTAGGAGATACCTTTAAAGCCTTGGCCATAAGGAAAAACGCAATAGATGATAATGTAGGATCCCTTGAAGCACCATTAAAAACCACATCTTGTTCCATGGAGTGTTGGGTTTCCTCTACATTGTTAGCATAACAATTCGAGGAAATAGATGCATTTTTATCATGGCAACAAGACATAGCAAGCATATCTTCATGAGATTTAGTCAAGCAATTTCTACATGATATGCATGGACTATCAACACAAGCATGTGAAACATGTAAGGTGCACGAAGTGTTAAAGTCCAAAGATGGGGCATTGCAATAAGATAGTGATGAAGAGTCATCAACGATTAGCACACTATCATCATTGCAATGACCAACACTACTCACCATAGCATTACCTTGTGGCAATCCACATGTAGGTGAAGTAGAATAAGTTGAGAAGACTATACGACCGGAGGTGGAGGGAGGACAATCATCCCCACAAATCTTGGACACGCCATATTTATCTTGAAGCTTTTCCCCAACTCATGAGCATCCCGAAACGGCATGAGTTCAAAGATAACTACATTGCTCAAAGCATCGAAAAGCACATTAGAAGCTTGAGCATTGAGATAAGAGTTTTTATCATCCTCTAAAGATAATCTTTGGGGATCCTTTGGAGGAGAAAAACCCATATCTACAATTCGCTCTAAATTTGGGTCCATGACCCTAAAGAGATTAAGCATGCGAATTACCCAAACATCAAAATTTGTGCCATCGAAACTAAGAGTGTCAGAGAATCTTAAGCCCCTAGTCGACATCCTTACTCTCTAGGCGGTTAAGCCTGACAAAGAGAGACAAGGCTCTGATACCAATTAAAAGATCAAGGATGTCGCCTAGGGGGGTGAATAGGCGCTTTAAAATAATTACGGTTTAGGCTTGAACAAATACGGAATAAACCTAGCGGTTAATTTGTCAAGCACAAAACCTACAACAACTAGGCTCACCTATGTGCACCAACAACTGATGCTAAGCAAGATAAACAACTAAGTGATAGCAAGATATATGACAAGAAACAATATGGCTATCACAAAGTAAAGTGCATAAGTAAAGGGCTCGGGTAAGAGATAACTGAGGCACGCGGAGATGACGATGTATCCCGAAGTTCACACCCTTGCGGATGCTAATCTCCGTTTCGAGCGGTGTGGAGGCACAATGCTCCCCAAGAAGCCACTAGAGCCACCGTAATCTCCTCACGCCCTTGCACAATGCAAGATGCCGTGATTCCACTAAGGGACCCTTGAGGGCGGTCACCGAACCCGTACAAATGGCAACCCTTGGGGGCGTTCACCGAACCCGTACACTTTGGCAACCCTTGGGGGCGGTCACCGGAACCCGTCAAATTGCTCGGGGCGATCTCCACAACCTAATTGGAGACCCCGACGCTTGCCCGGAGCTTTACACCACAATGATTGAGCTCCGAACACCACCAACCGTCTAGGGCGCCCAAGCACCCAAGAGGAACAAGCTCAAGGGTACCAAGCACCCAAGAGTAATAAGCTACTCAACTTCACTTCCACGTATCATCGTGGAGAACTCAAACCGATGCACCAAATGCAATGGCAAGGGCACACGGAGTGCCCAAGTCCTTCTCTCTCAAATCCCACCAAAGCAACTAATGCTAGGGAGGAAAATGAGAGGAAGAACGAACAAGAGAACACGAAGAACTCCAAGATCTAGATCCAAAGGGTTCTGCTCACCTAGAGGAGAAAGTGATTGGTGGAAACGTAGATCTAGATCTCCTCTCTCTTTTGCCCCAAAAACTAGAAAGAATCCATGGAGGGATTGAGAGATAGCAAGCTAGAAGAAGGTCAACAATGGGGGAAGAACAAGAGCTCAAAGGATTAGGTTCATTGGGGAAGAAGACCCCCTTTTATAGGTGGGGAAAAATCCAACCGTTATCCTCATAGCCCGCGCCGAGCGGTACTACCGCTCCAAGGAGCGGTACTACCGCTATGGCGGCAGTAGCCAAAAGAAGCACTATTGCAACGGGGCAACAGGGCGGTACTACTGCCGGAGCGGTACTACCGCCTGGAGTAGCGGTACAACCGGAAAACACGGGAACCCTGCAGAAACCCTACTGAGTGGTACAACCGGTGGCGTGGGCGGTAGTACCGGTTTAAACGAATAACCGGAACAACCGCTCTACCACCGCTCAACAACCGCTTCAAAATAGAGAGGAGTCACCCCCGAGCGGTAGTTGAGACGGTGGTTGCACCGGTGCAACCGCTAGGACCGAGCACGGGTGGCGGCCAAGTCCCGAGCGGTACAACCGCCCCGGACACTGGTACTTTCGCTCAAAACTAGTTGACCGGACCAACCGGGCCACCACCACCCAAGAGCCGCCCCACGATAGAGCCCAGTCCGGTGGTAGGGCGGTAGTGGGCCGGTACAACCGCCTAGCCGCAGACCTAGAGTTTTTCGAGCACCAGGCGGTACAACCGCCCGGGGGCAGCGGTACAACCGCTTGGAAAACTCCTGGAGACTGCAACTCTGGGGTATCACCCCCTAGGGCGGTACAACCGCTCGGGCCCATGGTACAACCGCAAGGGCAGAAACCAGAACAGACAAAACTATTGCAAATGAGCTCCGAATTGAGCAAACCCAAGCTTGTTGGATAGATGACGACGAAAACTATCCAACAACGACTGGTTACAGAAAGAAGAAGCAGTAGAAGAAATGCCAAAGGTATAGAGATGTGAAACCTCTAGAATGAAGAACCGGCAAAAACCCCAACATCGAAAACATCATAGAAGATTCAAACGTGAACTCCGTTTTCAATGAACTCGAGCTTGTCAAGAAGATGACCAAGCTATAAAACTCACAAAGAGAAACACCAAACAAGAACCAAGAAAGATGATGCAAGGATGCAATGGTTTGAGCTCTCTACGAACGATACGATCAAGCTACTTGTCGAGAGCCCCCCTTGATAGTACGGCAATCGATCCTATAACCCGGTCTCCCAACTACCACCATGAGACCGGTAAAATAGAAAACCTATCAAGGGCAAACCTTTGCCTTGCACAAAGTCCACTTGAGCTAGATGATGATGATCTAGACTTTCTCAAGTTGGACCACTTTTCTTGATTGCGTTGGCTCGGTGAAGTCTAGTTGATTGCTCCCCCATACTCCACTATGGGTGAGCCACTCTTTGGCACATCTTCACAAGTCCATTGCCACCACAATGGACGGCAAGCTTCAAGCATATGATCTCTTCGTGATGATCCACTTGAACTTGCACACCGCAACCTAACCCCACAAAGAACTCTCACGAAGACCATGGGTTAGTACACAAAGCGTAATTGACAATGCTTACCATACCATGGGATCGCTTGATCCCTCTCGGTACATATTCTACGCTTTGTGTGTTGATCAACTTGATTCACTCTTTGACTTAGTCTTGATCAACCTTGAATCTTTACAACTCACTTCATTTGGATGATGTATGACCAATCTTTGGATAATTCCTTAATAGCACCTTGGTCAACTCAAACTCTCCTTGAAACCAACAAATGGACTCCGAGAAAAGCCTACGGACAAACCCTTCAAATATAACTCAAGGCAACCATTAGTCCATAGAGATTGTCATCAATTACCAAAACCAAACATGGGGGCACCGCATGTTCTTTCACCCGTCCTTTCGATCCTCCACCAAATACAATGCTCATAAATGGTTGAATAGCTTCCATGAAATTGAAAAGTAATTTGCTATCTCTGGTCATATGGTTGGTGCATCCACTATTGATCACCCATTTGACTCCACCAGTGAAAGCAACCTACACACAATTTATGACTTGGTTAGAGGCACCCATTTTGCAATGGGACCTCTCAAGTTAGTCACAAGGGTCTTAGGGACCCAAATAGCATAAAACCGGAATGCATTACGAGGACCAACAAATTTAGCATAAACTTCTCCATCCTTTGTTTTACGAAGTACATAGGATGGAGACATGAACTCTTTTGGCTTGTTAAGAGTGGGCATGCCCCTAGTGGCCTTCCCACTCACAACCTTACCTTTCTCCTTGTGCCCTTCACGTACAAATGTCTCCTTGAGAGGGGTGGTGCACTTTTGAGAAGACGTCTTCTTCTTGCTTGTGTTTGGGTCAAACCTGAACCCTTCCTTGGCAAACACCTCATTGTGTTGGCTCAATACCTCATTAAGGTTCTTTTGTCCTTTAGCACATGTCATGAGTCCTCTCTCGAGTTGTGCCTTTAGAAAGCGGTTGTCCTCAAGAATAGATGCTAGGTCACCACTAGAGTTAGTAGTACAAGCATCAACATTGATAATAGGTGAAGAGTAAACCTTGGCTAGAATTTCAAGATAAGTAAGTTTGAGCGTCTCAAAGCTCTTTGTAAGAAGGGTGAGCTCCTCTTCCTTAGTCTTGAGGGACACGGATAGAAGCTCACAATCCTTAGAGAGAGAAGCATGAGATTCCACAAGCTTACTTTTATCATTCATCAACTCCTTGTGAGAGTTCTTGGCCCTTTTCAAGGAGGCAAGTTCTTTAGCATGAACATCAATGTTTGCACCAATTTTTAAGCATAGTTCATCATTTCGTGCTTCCTCATATTGGACTTTCCGCTCAAGGATTTCATACTTTTCCTTTTCCTCGGTGACGAGGGTTTCGAGTTCCTTAATGGTGATGGTGTGCTTACTCACCATCTCCATAAGCATACGAAACATAGTGAGCTTCTTTCCTTTAAGGGAGCACATGAACTTATTTAGTTTAGCAAGCATAGGATCATCTATATGATCATCATCATAATTATCCTCTGCATCAAGATACTCATCACAAGGAGTAGACGGAGCGAAAAGAGGAGGATTTGAACATGGGGTTACCTTGACCTTGTCAGGAGAGTTTTGGTCCTCTCCATCTTCTACCACGGCCTTTGCCATTAAGCACTTGTGAGCGTTGCCCTTGTAATCTTTCATATAGTTGTAGGTGACAACATCACCACTCTTGTTGACTAGCCTCAAGGTGTTTTGAGAATCTTGAGCTACTCTGGCAACACCACCAACATCATACGGATCGGATTCTTCATGAGCAACCATTGCTTTCCCATCTCTCTTCTTGAGCTTGGAGTTCAACGGATTTGGCAACTTCTTCTTGGGAAAGGTCTTGGGAAACCTTGGCTTATCTTCTCTCTTCTCATAAGGGCAATCGTTTGAGAAGTGGTTGGTTTCTTCACAGTTGTGGCACTTTCTCACTTTCTTCTTCTGGAATCTTCCCTTGAATTTTCCTATGCTAAACTTCTTGACAAAGAGGGCAATGTCTTCATATGAAGGGCTCTCATCGGAGTGAATCTCATCACCATCTTCATCATCATCATCACCTTCTTCTTCACTTTGCTCTTCCTCACATACGTGCTTGGCCTTCAAAGCAAGATTGATCTTTGATGTTGAGGTACCATGCATGGCAAGATGTTTTGTAGCATTTGCCTTGGATTCTTCGAATAGTTGAAAAGTGGATGTGATGTCATCCGGAGTCATTTCCTTGAATCCATGATGTTGCCTTATGTCCCACACCATTTGGTGATGATACGGAGCAAGAGCATGAAGCAATTTGTCCATGAGAAATTGCTTAGTCAAGTTGAATCCATCTTGTGTCTTGTCACAGTCACAAGACTCAATGTCGGCGGTGAGAGTCATGAGACGCTCAAGGAGCTGCTTGGGGGATTCACCTTTCTCCATACAAAAGTTTTGCAATTGACCCTTGGCAATTTCATATTGAGCTAGCCGGAGAGTGGAGGTACCGGTCTTGGTCCTCACAATACTATCCCATAACTCCTTGGCACTTGTGATGTGTATTTAAGGTCTCCTTTGCTTATCATTCATTCCTTTCCTTATGCACATGATTGCGGTGTCGCTGAGATGCTTGTCATATGTCTCTCTTGGAGTGAGATTCTTTGGGTCGACAGGGTTGTAGCCATGCTCCAAGATGTCCAACATTTCATCATTGGCGTACCTAAGATGGTCCTGCATACCAACTCTCCAGAAAGCAAAATCGGAACTGTCATCAAGCAAAGGAGGTTTTCCTCCAGGATTATACTTAGGTTTCTCTACTTGAGGTCTAGCATAAAGCCATGGAACACTAGATTGATCATTGCTAGGAGGTTGTTGGCCAAGTGAAGGAGTAGGCACAGTTGGCCTCGAGGCCGCACCACCCGAAAGTGGTGCGAGCATCATGGTTAATGTGGCTAACCTTATTTGGACCAAAGCCTCAAGAGAAGCATCATGCTCCTCCTTTTGCTTAGCAAGGGCCCATTCCAGATCCTCAGAAGTGAAAGACTTGGCTTCCGAAGAAGCCGTGCCCTTCTCCTTCGGATCTGTAACAAGGGGAGTCCCATCGGGGTTCATCTCACTCTAGGGCGGTTAAGCCACAAGAATAGAGCACGAGGCTCTGATACCAATTGAAAGGATCGAGATGGACCTAGAGGGGGGCATGAATAGGTACAATTACAAATTTTAATTCTTACATAGCAATTTTAGGCAATAATGCGGAATATGAAGGTGAGCCTAACAATTGCAAGTATGATACTAAGAGCTAAGCAAGGTAAACAAGTACCACAAGTATATGAGTAATCAAGTACAATATGAGACAAGTAAAGACTAAGAGACAAGAAACCACAAGTAGGGAGCTAGGGTTAGTAATAACCGCAACTCCGAGAGATGAGGATGTATGCCGATGTTCACTTCCTTGGAGGGAAGCTATGTCACCGTTTAGAGAGGTGGGTGTTACCACGAAGGCACACCAATGCCACGAAGGCTCACCCTATTCTCTCTTTGAGATATCACCACGAAGGCGATTCCCAACCACTAGTGGTAGACCTTGGGGTGGTCTCCAAACCCTCACAAACTTTCCGGGGGTAATCACAATGAACGATTCCTCGCCGGAGTACTCATACCGCCTAGGAGTCTCCAACCTCCAAGAGTAACAAGAACGATGGGGAAAAGCTCAAGACTTGCTCAATCATGAATTCCTTTGGTGCAAAGAGGGGGAAGGAGTGTGGATCTATCACTTGAGTGGACAACTTCTCACTAATGCTCTCAAATCCCTTTGGGATCTAAGATTTGGTGTATGAGTGTGTGAGAGAGAGTGAAATGTGTTCTTGGGGATGCTCAAGGTGAATGGTCAAAGCTCTCACGCGATAGGTGAGAGGTATTTATAGTATCCCTCAATAAGTGGCCGTTGGAGCCACTTGAGTGCACCAGCCGTCGGACGTCCGAGGCTTACCGGTCGTCCGAGGCCTTGGCAGACACCGGACAGCCGACACAATACCGGACATCTAACATATGCTCTTTGTTTGGATGGTACCGGACATCCGGAAAAGACCGGTTGTCCAAAATTTTGGCTCGGGATATTGAGTACCGGATTTCTGGTGTACGTTGGTCGTCCGAGGCACCGAACGTCCGACAGGGACCGGATGACTGACGTTTTGGCTCTCTTAGGGATAGACCGGATTTCTGGAGGAGACCAGAAATCCGACGTTTTGGCTCTGTGTAGGAAGTACCGGACGTCCGGTGGATACCGGTCGTCCGACAAGTATCGGTCCCCCTCTTAATAGTGCGGGATCCCTATACTCAAGATCAAACATAAAAGGCCTAAGCTAGTAGTCTTGTTTCTTCGTTCTTGAGCAAGATATGTATGTCCGTAGTCATGATCCACACACACGATCCTGAGGGGACTAAAACCTGAGATATACTTGACAAACATTGTTAGTCCCCTATGTGTATACTGTCATCAATATCAAAATACGATTAAGGGCAAGATTGCACTTTCAATCTCCCCCTTTTTGGTAGTTGATGACAACATACACATAGTAAAAAAATAATAAGATTGTTCTATACTTAGGACAGATTTGTCGAAGAGCATTTCAATGCCTAGGTGCACAAATATGGGGAGCTCCCCCTCACAGTAATAATCATTACGAACATTATATGGAAATCTCCCCCTCAGAGTGATAACCATTATGAACATATGAGCGAAAATATATTTGATACGCATAGCTCACACATAAAGGCATGTAATCACGAAGAAACCCATGAAAGCATAATATCACAATATCTCCTCATACATAAACTCATATATAAAGACATACATCCACTTATAGCATAATGGTTCAATCGGACATAAATAACATAACATGGTTGGTTCAACATGACAGAACACGACCTAAGATAGATAGAACAATAAACTACTTCTCCCCCTTGGAATCAAGTACCCAAAAGGGACAAGGAGGACCAGACAGAAAGTCACAGATCATCATCATCATCATCATTGGCATGATTTCCACTACCACCAGCCTCGTCGAAGAAATCAGCCCACTAAGGTCCAGAAGGAAAGCCAAAATCTGAAGGGGGAGCCTCAGGAAGGCGCTCATCATCACTCACATCGGTAGCCCCAGAGTCACACAGGATGCGCCAGCTGGAGTGCCGCCACCGCGTCTCCCAGATCGGCGACACGCTTCTCCAGATCCGGTCGCCAGTTGACCAGATCATCGATCTTGGCCGTGGAAGCTTGGATTTCGGCGATCGCCTTGTTCTGGGCCTTGAGTGTGTTGTCGAGGCGGTCGAGGAAGGCTTCGATCGATGGATCCATGGCCGCTAGTTGTGAACGCGCGTGCCTCATGCCTCTGGTCTCGATTAGCTGCGCCAGATTGGAGCAGCGGGCGGGAGAATTGCTGGTCTCTGATACCAGATGATAAGGTAGTAGTGGTAGCTCTCGATTACTAGCACGAATTCTCACGGAGATACACTTTGGTGGCGATTACATTTCGGATTGCAAGAACAGGGAGGAAGAACTAGGGTTCCAAGCGAGGGGAAAAGGGGAAAGAGATAGCCAGCCGCCGTTGCCGTGATCCTCTGGATGCCCTAGACTTGTGGCTTTCCTTCCTTTAGTAGTCGTCGATGTGGGTTTCACTTGGTCCAGGTCGGCCCGAAGATGCGAGGGTTGGGCTTCTTGGGCCGGGCCGCGCGCGGGGCAGCGACGCCCTGGCTGTAGTCGCTGACCTGTGGGTCACGTCTGTCAGGGTCGCTGACATCTTAATTATTTTATTCTTTTCCCGCAAAAAAGAATGTATTTTTGAAATTTTCTCCATTTGTTCTGATATCATATAATGTTGTACTACACCCATGAACAAGATAAGTGGGTTGCTCAGCCACAACTTTATCAAAATAAATGACCATTTTATTGTGAACTCTGTTTGTAGAAAAATGAAATCTACATATGTTTAGTTCGAGGCCGGCCGAATCAAGAAGCTCTTCCCAGCCAGTTAATTACTTGGCAGCCGCGGCAATAGCAGCCCAGATAGCCCGCAGCTTCCCGGCGTATTCCACTATGCTCTTAATGGGCGACGCCGCCTTCTTGGCCGTCTCTGTCGCCGCCGGCCATCGTTTTCGACCGATCTCTTCCTCTGGCGATTAAACTATTTGCTCACCACCGTGCTCTGAACTGAATTTGCAAGTGCGTATAATAATATCTTCGTCGTCCTTGTTGTTAATTTATACAGGCAGAAATCAAGCTGACCAGTTGGTGGTAGAGAAGCTGCTAGAGCCACGGGTCTGTGATTATGTGCGTCGCCGTTGGCGTGCGCAGCACAGCATGCTTGCACGGAAGAGCCAACTCGATGCAAGAGTACGCAAGATCTCTCACTCCGCCGGAAGAAGGTTGACTAGCTTGGCGTCACACGTGACGTTTCAGTGTTTGACGAATTTGTTCTTGTTTTCTTTGCCAATAAAGCGCTTAATATGTTCAGAGTGATTACGAAGATGTTGCATATACAGTTATGGAGAACGGTAGGGACACAATTAATCCGTAAGCACCCCCTCCTAATCGTAACCACGCTAGTTTGTTTGCCATATTTTCTTTTAACACAAGGATCGACTTGATGGTTTGAGAACGAGTAAATTGCTCAAAATCATCACATTTATGGCTAAGGTACTCAAAAACCATCACTTTTGCCAAAAATCATAAAGACCGCCACTTTTACGTCAAGTGAGTAACAAATCACACCGATTCGAAAGTAAGCCACGTCTAGCAGCAAAACTGACTGGTTGACCCCACATGTCGGGCTGATTTCGCATTCCTACATGGACAATATGCTGGAGTTAATTGCATAGAAGTACCACAATTGGGGCATTATGTCTTGATTGATACCAATTTTGCTAATTTTTACATGTTAGTACCAAGTCTGATATCGCGAAAAAAAAAGTTTTGCCTTTCTTGCAAACAAGGGCGTTTGCGTGATTCAATATAAAGCAAGTTTTTTTTTGAAAAAACATACCACGTTGGCCCCTGACAGGATGGTCCTGCTGGTCAGTTTCAGCGTCAATACGTGTTTATACGGAGTTTAGACCATTCTGCAGCGGCGCGTCTCAGTCTTGGTACTGACATGTAAAAATTACCAAAGTTGGTACCAATCCGCATGTAATGCCCCAATTGTGATACTTCCATGCAATTAACTCAATATGCTGAGGTGGAAGATGGACCCACCTGTCAGCCTCCCATCTTCTTTCACTTTTTTTCCTTCTTATTCCCCCTTTTCCTCCTCCCCCTCTCACTGACTCCTCCCGCCGCCGCCCACTACCTGCAGCACCAAAAGGCCGACGACGAGGTCAAACAGGGGGTGCCAGATTCAGCCACCAGCCATCTTTCTACGGCCCAGCCGCATCGCCGGATCGGCCTGCCCCCGGCCACAGCGCCGGGACGCCTCTTCCTCCAGCGGCGTGCCCAGCCGCCTCCCATCTCCGGCGACGCGTCGCACCCCCGCCTCCCACCTCCAGCGTCGCGCCATGGCCCCTGCCTCCCACATCCAGATGCCGCACCATGCCCCCCGCCTCCCACATCCAGCGTCGTGCCGTGGCCCCTGCCTGCAATTTACTCTCCTGCAACGCGGGAAGGCGGATGTGCGCGTGGCACGGCCACCGCCGGCGGGCCCTCTCGGAGGCTCCTCCTTTTCCTCTCGAAGTCCGCCTCCCATCAACGCGCTCGCCCAGCGGGAGAATGTCGGGTCGGTTGCCCGTGTCCCAGCGGGAGAAGGCCGGGTCGGGTGCGTGTACCCCAGCGAGAGCAGCGCAGCCATGGACGCACCTGAGATGCACCACCGCGGCCCGCCACTTCTGCTGGAGCTCCCGTCGTCGGGAACGGATGCAGGACTAGAGAGTGAGGAGGACGGGGAAGGAGAAGAGGATGGGAAAGAAGAAGAGAGGGAAAAGGAGGTGGGTGGATGAAATGTTAGTGAGGGTGATCCCAACAGAAAGTGCTCGATGAGTAGAGAACGTGAGCGTTGGAACCAATGAAAACGGACCCTAGTTACGGTGAAGGAGATATAAGAAGGGGAAGATCATGGACCTATATGTAAATAAAATCATCACCACCAGGTCCCTGGTGGCTTTCTGCTGGCCTCTTCTTCTGTTATACACTTTCCTAAATGGAAAGCATATTCTCAGGCAGTACATTTTCCAGAACAGAAAACGTCTTCCTTTGAAGTTTAGAGAAAAACGAAAACATACTAATCTGATTGCGCTTCCACTTAAACAGGTGAGCCCAGTGGTTAGCCTCACATACCCCCTCTCTCTGTCCCTTACAGGGGGGCCCACGGCTCTTTCTCTCTCCTCCTGGCATCGTCATCTTCTTCCTCTCGACAGCAGCAGCGGAGGGCGCGGCCTTGCTCGTCGCTGGCGGCTGGGGGCACGGCGGCCTAGGGCACCGCCGCAGATGGATCAACCGCTCCATCCCGCGCCCGTGGGTGTTAAAGAGAGGGCCGGGGGTGGCCGGAGTGGCACACGGCAACCGGAGGCAGTGCACGGCGGCCTCAGGTCGTGGGGGCGCTCTGGCGAGGGAATCGGCCGGGCCAAGGGGGGGGGCGTGCTCGCCGTGGTGATAGTGTTAGCAGCCTAACTGCACCCACATACAGTAGTATGTAGCTGACCTGGTCGCGCACTCCCTGCACGATCTCCACCCGATGCACACGTCGCGCACTCCGTGTACTCTGCGCTCCAGCGCCTCTGTTGTAACCTACTTATACATGATCAATACGACATGCAACACCCAAGGTGCATTGCATCCTCCTCTTCTCGTCTACATGGTATCAGACGCCGACATTGTCCCGCGCCTGTAACCTCTTCTGCTGCCATCTTCCCTCCTGCAGTGGCCATGTCTGCCCCACCACCAGTGCCCCCACCCTGTCCGCCGTGCCACGATCTCTCTGGCGCCTTGGATGCTGCTGCCTCACCCGCGATCGGGCGCACCCCTCTGCTCACCCCCTCAGCCCTTGCTGCCGCGCTCACCGTCGCGCTTGTCGTTGCGCCCCCGTCGCCGCTCGCAGGCATCTACATCAACCAGCATGTGCCGCTCGTCCTCAACCTCGACCCGCCCAATTTCTCCCAGTTGTGGACGCTGTTCGAGGTAACCTTCCAGAAGACCGGCGTCATCTCCCACCTCACTGGGCTGCCGCACCCTGCCGATCCTGCTTGGGTGCAAGACGACGCGCACGTCGTCTCGTGGATGTACACTCGCATCAGCCCTGAGATATTCGGCCTCGTGCATCGACGCGGCGCGACTGCTGCCGAACTCTGGGCGGCCATCACCTTGCTATTCATGGAGAATCGCGAGCACCAAGCTAACTTCCTCGCCACTGATTTTCGTCGAATCGAACAAGGCTCAGGCAACATCATCACCTACTTCGTGTGCCTCAAGGACTGTGTTGATCACCTGGCGGATCTTGGCGAGCCGGTCACCGATCGGGAGCAGGTCCTGAATATGTTTCGTGGCCTCCACCCCCGCCTTCGGTACGCAATCCCCATCCTGACGATGCAAAGTCCTTTCCCGTCTTTCCTCCGATGCCGCGCCTTCCTCCTCCTTGAGGAAAACCGCCAGGCACCGGACACCGGGTCCACAGACATCGCACTCCACGCCGCTCGCGCTCCCTTGATGACCCACAAGTATAGGGGATCTATCGTAGTCCTTTCGATAAGTAAGGGTGTCGAACCCAACGAGGAGCAGAAGGAAATGACAAGCGGTTTTCAGCAAGGTATTCTCTGCAAGCACTGAAATTATCGGTAACAGATAGTTTTGTGATAAGATAATTCGTAACGGGTAACAAGTAACAAGTGTAACAAAGGTGCAGCAAGGTGGCCCAATCCTTTTTGTAGCAAAGGACAAGCCTGGACAGACTCTTATATAGAGCAAAGCGCTCGCGAGGACACATGGGAATTATTGTCAAGTTAGTTTTCATCATGCTCATATGATTCACGTTCGTTACTTTGATAATTTGATATGTGGGTGGACCGGTGCTTGGGTGTTGTCCTTACTTAGACAAGCCTCCCACTTATGATTAACCCCTCTCGCAAGCATCCGCAACTACGAAAGAAGAATTAAGATAAATCTAACCATAGCATGAAACATGTGGATCCAAATCAGCCCCTTACGAAGCAACGCATAAACTAGGGTTTAAGCTTCTGTCACTCTAGCAACCCATCATCTACTTATTACTTCCCAATGACTTCCCCTAGGCCCAAACAATGGTGAAGTGTCATGTAGTCGACGTTCATATAACACCACTAGAGGAAAGATAACATACATCTCATCAAAATATCGAACGAATACCAAATTCACATGATTACTTATAACAAGACTTCTCCCATGTCCTCAGGAACAAACGTAACTACTCACAAAGCATATTCATGTTCATAATCAGAGGAGTAATAAATATCATTAAGGATCTGAACATATGATCTTCCACCGAATAAACCAACTAGCATCAACTATAAGGAGTAATCAACACTACTAGCAACCTACAGGTACCAATCTGAGGTTTTGAGACAAAGATCGAATACAAGAGATGAACTAGGGTTTGAGAGGAGATGGTGCTGGTGAAGATGTTGATGGAGATTGACCCCTTCTCGATGAGAGGATCATTGGTGATGACGATGACGATGATTTCCCCCTCCGGGAGGGAAGTTTCCCCGGCAGAACAGCTCCGCCGGAGCCCTAGATTGGTTATGCCCAAGTTCCGCCTCGAGACGGCGGCGCTTCGTCCCGAAAGCTCTCTTCTGATTTTTTTTTCCAGGTCAAAACACATCATATAGCAGAAGATGGGCACCGGAGGCCTGCCAGGGGGCCCACAAGCCACAGGGGCACGCCCAGGGGGGTAGGGCGCGCCCCCCAGGCTTGTGACCTCCTGGTGGGTCCCCTCTGGTATTTTCTTTGCCAAATATTTTTTATATATTCCAAAATAATTCTCCGTAAATTTTCAGGACTTTTGGAGTTGTACAGAATAGGTCTCTCAGATTTGCTCCTTTTCCAGTCCAGAATTCCAGCTGCCGGCATTCTCCCTCTTCATGTAAACCTTGTAAAATAAGAGAGAAAAGGGATAAGTATTGTACCAAAATAGGTAATAACAGCCCATAATGCAATAAATATCAATATAAAAGCATGATGCAAAATGGACGTGTCAACTCCCCCAAGCTTAGACCTCGCTTGTCCTCAAGTGAAAACCGAAATCGATAATCATGTCCACATGTTTAGAGATAGAGGTGTCAATAAAATAAAAGACGGACATGAAGGCATCATGATCATCTTTAGAACAACAACATGTATTGTCATATAATTTCCTATGCTAGAGTAACAATTCGTTCACAAGGTAAAGTATGAATCAGAAACTTTATTGAAAACTAACAAACTATGATCTCAGTCATTGAAGCAATTGCAATTTATTATAATATTGGAAAGAGTCAATATAAGAGCTTTTCAGCAAGTTCACATACTCAACTATTATTTAGTCTTTCATAATTGCTAACACTCATGCGATACTTATGAGTTCAAAGCCTCATTCGGACACAGAGAAAGATAGGGGCTTGTAGTTTCGCCTCCCGACCTTTTACCTCAAGGGTAATGTCAACAATAATACTTTATGATAACCTACATCCGAGTGGATATATATATCTGGATCTTTCCCAACATATAGTGCTTGCCAAGAAGAAAAAGTGTAAAAAGGAAAGGTGAAGATCACCATGACTCTTGTATAAAGGTAGAAGGTAAAAGTAAAAGATAGGCCCTTCGCAGAGGGAAGCAGAGGTTGTCATGCGCTTTTATGGTTGGATGCACAAAATCTTAATGCAAAAGAACGTCACTTTATATTGCTGCTTGTGATAAAGAACTTTATTATGCAGTCCGTCGCTTTTATTTCTTCCATATCACAAGTTCGTATAAAGCTTATTTTCTTCACACTAATAGATCATACATATTTAGAGAGCAATTTTTATTGCTTGCACCGATGACAACTTACTTGAAGGATCTTACTCAATCCATAGGTAGGTATGGTGGACTATCATGGCAAAACTGGGTTAAGGGATGTTTGGATGCACAAGTATTATCTCTACTTGGTGCAAAGGATTTGGCTAGCATAAGAGGGAAAAGCAAGCTCAACATGTTGGAAGATCCATGACAATATAACTTCTATTTGGATATAGGAAAACATAACCCATTATGTTGTCTTCCTTGTCCAACCTCAACCTTTTAGCATGTCATATTTTAATGAGTGCTCACAATAACAAAAGATGTCCAAGATAGTAAATTTATATGTGAGACCTCTCTTTCTTTATTACTTCCTATTAATTGCAACAATGACCAAAACTATGTTTGTCAACTCTTAACAACTTTTATTCATCATACTTTTTAAGTGTGAAGTCATTACTCTCCATAAGATCATTGTATGATCTTTTTATTTCTTTATTCTTTTTCTTTTTCTCAAGATCATAGCAAGAAAGCAAAGCCCTCAACTCAAAACTAATCTTTATTATATAACTCTCAGACTCAATTACATAGAGGAAACACAAAGCAAAACTCAAGGCTAGATCATACTAAAAACTTTATTCTACTAAACCAAGATATAATCAAAAGGATCGAACTAAGAAAAACAATAAAAGTAAAGGTGTGATGGTGATACGATACCGGGGCACCTCCCCCAAGCTTGGCACAAGCCAAGGGAGTGCCCATACCCATGTATTTAGATCTCTTTCTTCGGAGGTGGTGATGACTGATACGTCTCCAATGTATCTATAATTTTTTATTGTTCCATGTTATTATATTATCATTCTTGGATGTTTTACAATCATTTTATAGCAACTTTATATCATTTTTTGGGACTAACCTATTGACATAGTGCCCAGTGCCAGTTGTTGTTTTTGCTTGTTTTTTACTTCGATGGAAATCATTACCAAATGGAGTCCAAACGCAGCGAAACTTTTTGGTGATTTTTTCTAGACCAGTAGACACAAGTTGGGCCAAGAAAGTACCTGAGGGGGGCTCCGAGGGGAGCACAACCCACCAGGGCGCGCCTAGGGGCCCAGGCGCGCCCATGTGGGTTGTGCCCACCTCTGCCACCTCCCGCATCGCCTCTTTGCTCTATAAATACCCCAATATTCTAGAAACCCTAGGGGAGTCAACAAAAATCAATTCCAGCCGCCGCAAGTTCCAGAAACCACAGATCCAATCTAGACACCATCATGAAGGGGTTCATCATCCTCATTGGTGCCTCTCCAATGATGCGTGAGTAGTTCATTGTAGACCTACGGGTCCGTAGGCAGTAGCTAGATGGCTTCCTCTCTCTCTTTTGATTCTCAATAGTCTCTTGGAGATCTATTTGATGTAACTCTTTTTTGCGGTGTGTTTGTTGGGATCCGATGAACGTTGAGTTTATGATCAGATCTATATTTTTATCCATGAAAGTTATTTGAGTCTTTTGATCTCTTATATGCATGATTGCTTATAGCCTCGTATTTCTTCTTCGAATCTTTGGTTTAGTTAGGCCAACTAGATCGATTTTTCTTGCCATGGGAAGAGGTGCTTTGTGATGGGTTCGATCTTACGGTGCTTGATCCCAGTGACAGAAGGGGAACCGACACGTATGTATCGTTGCTATTAAGGATAACAAGATGGGGTCTATTTCTACATAAATAGATCTTGTCTACATCATGTCATCGTTCTTATTGCATTACTCCGTTTTTCCATGAACTTAATACACTAGATGCATGCTGGATAGCGGTCGATGTGTGGAGTAATAGTAGTAGATGCAGGCAGGAGTCGGTCTACTAATCTTGGACGTGATGCCTATATAATGATCATTGCCTGGATATCATCATAATTATTTGAAGTTCTATCAATTGCCCAACAGTAATTTGTTTACCCACCGTATGCTATTTTTCTCGAGAGAAGCCACTAGTGAAATCTACGGCCCCCGGGTCTATTTTCCTCATCATATATTTTCAGATCTATTTTTCTATTTGCCTTTTTATTTATTTGCCACTTTTATTTTTAGATCTATATTTCTAAAAACCCAAAAATATTTTGCTTCACTTTATTTTATTCGCGATCTATTTATCCAACCTACTACAATTTATCTCACGTCCGTTTGCCAATTTCTGGCGCCGTTACCTGAAAGGGATTGACAGCCCCTTTAACACGTCGGGTTGCAAGTATTTGTTCTTTGTGTGCAGGTGTTGTTTACGTAGTGTTGCTTGGTTCCCCTACTGGTTCGGTAACCTTGGTATCATCACTGAGGGAAATACCTACCATTGTTGTGCTGCATCATCCCTTCCTCTTTGGGGAAATACCGACGTAGTTCAAGCCAATATCAATGACGGGGTTGTTGTCAACTTGATTAAACTACCCTTCAGGTCCTGCAATTCTTGGAGTACTCGTTGAAGCATAATTGCATTCTTCTGAATCTCCTCTAAAAGATGCTTGTTTTTAGGCCACCATGAGCCTTTCCCTGCACCACTTTCACTTGGACGGGATATATCCCAATTGGAGGGTATGGATGTAAGAGGAGTATTCTCCACCCCATAGTTATGAACCAAATTATGAAAGTTGTTCCGATGTAACCTGTGTAAGGGCCTCCTAGGAGGAAGTCCTTCTTGTATCTGTTGGCCTCCATGGTTGCTTGTAGTCCCTACAGCTTGATGGGGATTGGGAATAGTGGAGATGCCCGCCAGAGTGCCCCTCTCCGAAGCCGGAGGGTGAACCTCAAGCGAATCTCCTTGATCTTCTTCCATCATAACTTCCTCGGCTTCTGCCCTCCTGAGTTCCATCTGTATCAACCAAGCATCGTCGTCCATGTTGTTGGAGGAGGAGGAAGCCATGATGCCTGGCCTTGAAAACTCTGGCAGAAAACAGCTCAAAAGAAAACAGGAGATATTGTCGTGGTACGGTGGTCAAAACCTTTGGGAGATTATATAATGAATTTTTACCGACCAAAAGGAGTATTCCACAAGAAAACGGAGTCCGGAGGGCACATGAGGTGGCCACAAGCCACAGGGGCGCGCCCCCCAGGCTTGTCGCCTCCTCGTGCACTCTTCGGGCTACTTTTAATTTTCCTAATTTTTTAAATATTCCAAAACGGAGAAAATTTGCCATTGGAAAAGTTTTGGAGTCGGTTTACTTACCGTACCACATACCTATTCCTTTTTGGAGTCTGAAACATTCTGGAAAGTCTCCCTTATGTACTCCTCCGGTGTTATGGTATTAATAATATTTGTCTCAACATTTATGGGAGTACCTGAGATATAATGTTTGATTCTCTGCCTGTTTACCACCTTCGGGTTATTGCCTTCGGCGTTGTTAATCTTGATGGCACCAGAACGATAAACTTCCTCGACAATGTAAGGCCCTTCCCATTTAGAGAGAAGTTTCCCAGCAAAAAATCTTAAACGAGAATTGTATAGCAAGACAAGGTCACCTACATTAAATTCACGCTTTTGTATCCTTTTGTCATGCCACCTTTTAACTTTTTCTTTAAACAACTTAGCATTCTCATAGGCCTGGGTTCTCCATTCATCAAGTGAGCTAATGTCAAATAACCTCTTCTCACCGGCAAGTTTGAAATCATAGTTGAGCTCTTTAATTGCCCAATAAGCTTTATGTTCTAGTTCAAGAGGTAAGTGACATGCTTTTCCATAAACCATTTTATATGTAGACATACCCATAGGGTTTCTATAAGCAGTTCTATAGGCCCATAATGCATCATCAAGTTTCTTAGACCAATTCTTTCTAGATCTATTAACAGTCTTTTGCGGGATCAATTTAATTTCTCTATTGCTCAATTCTACTTGACCACTAGACTGAGGATGATAAGGAGATGCAATTCTATGGTTGACATCATATTTAGCAAGCAATTTACGGAAAGCACCATGAATAAAGTGTGAATCACCATCGGTCATCAAATATCTAGGGACTCCAAACCTCAGAAAAATAACTTCTTTAAGCATCTTAATAGAAGTGTTATGATCAGCACTACTAGTTGGAATAGCTTCTACCCACTTAGTAACATAATCAACAGCAACTAAAATATGTGTATACCCGTTAGAGGAAGGAAAAGGTCCCATATAATCAAAACCCCAAACATCAAATGGTTCAATAACAAGTGAATAATTCATAGGCATTTCCTGACGTCTACTAATATTACCAATTCTCTGGCATTCATCACAAGACAAGACATACTTACGAGCATCTTTGAAGAGAGTAGGTCAATAAAAACCGGATTCTAATACCTTGTGTGCAGTTCTATCTCCAGCATGGTGTCCTCCGTCGGCCTCGGAGTGACACTTACGTAGGATCTATTCCTGTTCATGCTCAGGTACAAAACGTCTAATAACACCATCTACTCCTTTATAAAGGTGTGGGTCATCCCAAAACTAATGTCTTAAATCATAGAAAAACTTTTTCTTTTGCTGGTATGTGAAGGTAGGTGGTATAAATTTAGCAACAATGTAATTAGCATAATCAGCATACCAGGGAGCATTGCGAGAAGCATTTATGACAGCTAATTGTTCATCAGAAAAGCTATCATCAATAGGTAGTGGGTCATCAAGAACATTCTCTAACCTAGATAAGTTATCTGCTACAGGGTTCTCAGCACCCTTTCTATCAATAATATGCAAATCAAATTCTTGCAGCAGGAGAACCCATCTAATAAGTCTAGGCTTAGCATCTTTCTTTTCCATAAGGTATTTAATAGCAGCATGGTCAGTGTGAACAGTTACTTTGGAATCAACAATATAGGATCTGAACTTATCACAAGCAAAGACAACTGCTAAAAATTCTTTTTCAGTAGTAGCATAATTTCTTTGAGCACTGTCTAGAGTTTTACTAGCATAATGGATAACATTCAACTTCTCATCAACTCTTTGTCCTAGAACAGCACCAACAGCATAATCACTAGCATCACACATAATTTCAAAGGGTAGGTTCCAATTAGGTGGTTGAACGATAGGTGCAGAAATCAAGGCTTTCTTAAGTATTTCAAATGCTTCTACACAATCATCATCAAAAACAAAAGGAACATCTGTTTGCAAGAGATTAGTGAGAGGCCTAGAAATTTTAGAGAAGTCTTTAACAAACCTCCTATAGAAACCAGCATGACCAAGGAAACTTCTTATACCTTTGATATCTTTAGGACACGGCATTTTTTCAATAGCATCAACTTTAGCTTTATCAACTTCTATACCTCTTTCGGAGATTTTATGTCCCAAGACAATACCTTCATTAACCATAAAGTGTCACTTTTCCCAATTCAAGACAAGATTAGTTTCTTCACATCTCTGCAAAACTCGATCAAGGTTGATTAAGCAATCATCAAAAGAAGTTCCGCAAATGGAGAAATCATCCATGAAAACCTCAACAATCTTTTCACAAAAGTCAGAGAATATAGCAGCCATACATCTTTGAAAGGTAGCAGGTGCATTGCATAAACCAAAAGGCATACGTCTATAAGCAAAGGTACCGAAAGGGCAAGTAAAAGTAGTCTTTTCTTGATCCTCTTTTGACACAGGTATTTGAAAAAAACCAGAATAACCATCTAGAAAGTAGAAGTGTGTATGTTTTGATAGTCTTTCTAGCATTTGATCAATAAAAGGTAGAGGATAATGATCTTTCCTAGTAGCTTTATTCAACTTTCTAAAATCAATAACCATTCTATAACCTGTAACAATTCTTTGTGGAATCAATTCATTCTTATCATTAGGAACAACAGTAATACCTCCCTTCTTAGGGACACAATGAACAAGATTTACCCATCTACTATCAGCAATAGGATAGATTATACCTACTTCCAGAAACTTTAGTATTTCATTTCTTACCACTTCCTTCATCTTGGGATTTAACCGTCGTTGGTGATCAACAATTGGTTTAGCATCAGGTTCCGTATTAATTTTGTGCTGACATAGAGTGGGACTAATGCCCTTAAGATCATCAAGAGTATATCCAATAGCAGCACGGTGCTTCCTCAGAGTTTTCAATAATTTCTTTTCTTCATGCTCTGAAAGGTTAGCACTAATAATAACAGGATATATCTTCTTTTCATCAAGATAGGCATATTTCAGAGTATCAGGTAATTGTTTAAGCTCAAACATGGGATCACCCTTGGGTGGAGGAGGATCCCCAAGAATCTCAACAGGCAAGTTGTGTTTCAAAACAGGCATTTGGTTAAAGAATATTTCATCTAATAACTTCCTTTCATTCATAAACATATCATTTTCATGGTCCAGCAGATATTGTTCTAAAGGATCAGTAGGAGGCACAGCAATAGAAGCAAGACCAATTATTTCATATTTACTAGGAAATTCTTTGTCATGGGGTTGTCTACGAAATTTGGAGAAATTAAACTCATGAGACACATCCCCAAAACTTACAGTAACAGTTTCTTTCTCACAATCTATCTTAGCATTAACAGTGTTCAAGAAAGGTCTACCAAATATAATGGGACAAAGATCATCTTGTGGGGAACCAAGAACAAGAAAATCAGTAGGGTATTTTACTTTCCCACACAATACTTCAACATCTCTAACAATCTCAATTGTTGATATAGTATCTCTATTAGCAAGCTTGATAGTAACATCAATATCTTCTATTTCAGTAGGTGCAATATCATTCATATTTCTTGATATAAAGTAAATGGAATTGCACTCACACTAGCACCCACATCACATAAGCCATGATAACAATGATCTCCTATTTTAACAGAAACAACAGGCATGCCAACAACAGGTCTATGTTTATCTTTATCATCGGGTCTAGCAATTCTAGCAGCCTCATCACAGAAATAAATAACATGCCCATCAATATTATCGACCAAGAGATCTTTAACCATAGCAATACTAGCTTCAACTTTAATTTGTTCAGGGGGTGTAGGTGTTCTAGTATAACTTTTTCGAACCACAGCTGAAGCTTTAGCATGTTCCTTTATTCTAACAGGGAAAGGTGGTTTCTCAATATAAGCAGTAGGAACAATAGGATCAACATTATAAGTAATGGTTTCTTCTTCAACTTTAATAGGTTCTACTACTTTCACTTTAATGGGAGGATGATATTTAAACCACTTCTCCTTAGGGAGATCAACATGAGTAGCAAATGATTCACAGAAGGAAGCTACTATCTCAAAGTCAAGTCCATATTTAGTGCTAAATTCATGAAAATCATCGGTATCCATAAAAGATTTAACACAGTCAAACTTAAGGTTTATACCTAACTCCTTACCTTCGTCGAGTTCCCAGTCTTCAGAGTTGCATTTAATTCTTTCCAATAAATCCCATTTGAATTCAATAGTCTTTTTCATAAAAGAACCAGTACAAGAAGTATCGAGCATGGATTGATCATTACGAGAAAGCCGAGCATAAAAATTCAGAATAATAATTTCTCTTGAGAGCTCATGATTGGGGCATGAATATAACATTGACTTAATCCTCCCCCAAGCTTGAGCAATACTTTATCCATCACGAGGCCAAAAATTATAAATATAATTCCGATCACGATGAACTAGATGCATAGGATAAAACTTCTGATGAAATTTCAATTTCAATCGGTTGTAATTCCAAGACCTAATATCATCGCATAGCCTATACCATGTCAATGCCTTCTCCTTCAAAGATAAAGGGAAGACCTTCTTCTTGACTTCATCCTCGGGCAAACCTGCAAGCTTAAATAATCCACAAACTTCATCCACATAGATTAGATGCATATCAGGATGTAATGTTCCATCTCCTGCATAAGGATTAGCTAGCAGTTTCTCTATCATACCCGAAGGAATTTCATAATAAATATTTTTAGTAGGTTCAGTAGGTTGAGGGGCAACTCTTTGCTCTTCCGGTCGGGGTGAAGATACTCCGAACAAACCCCTCAAAGGATTATTTTTCCATAGCAACAAGTGACAGTAAATTTTAGCACACTATATAAATGTTTCCTTACCAAATTCCACTTGCCAAAGGCGCTTCACTCCCCGGCAACGGTGCCAGAAAAGAGTCTTGATGACCCACAAGTATAGGGGATCTATTGTAGTCCTTTCGATAAGTAAGAGTGTCGAACCCAACGAGGAGCAGAAGGAAATGATAAGCGGTTTTCAGCAAGGTATTCTCTGCAAGCACTGAAATTATCGATAACAGATAGTTTTGTGATAAGATAATTCGTAACGGGTAACAAGTAACAAGTGTAACAAAGGTGCATCAAGGTGGCCCAATCCTTTTTGTAGCAAAGGACAAGCCTGGACGAACTCTTATATAGAGCAAAGCGCTCCCGAGGACACATGGGAATTATTGTCAAGTTAGTTTTCATCATGCTCATATGATTCGCGTTCGTTACTTTGATAATTTGATATGTGGGTGGACCGGTGCTTGGGTGATGTCCTTACTTGGACAAGCCTCCCACTTATGATTAACCCCTCTCGCAAGCATCTGCAACTATGAAAGAAGAATTAAGATAAATCTAACCATAGCATGAAACATGTGGATCCAAATCAGCCCCTTACGAAGCAACGCATAAACTAGGGTTTAAGCTTCTGTCACTCTAGCAACCCATCATCTACTTATTACTTCCCAATGACTTCCCCTAGGCCCAAACAATGGTGAAGTGTCATGTAGTCGACGTTCACATAACACCACTAGAGGAAAGACAACATACATCTCATCAAAATATCGACCGAATACCAAATTCACATGATTACTTATAACAAAACTTCTCCCATGTCCTCAGAAACAAACATAACTACTCACAAAGCATATTCATGTTCATAATCATAGGAGTAATAAATATCATTAAGGATCTGAACATATGATCTTCCACCGAATAAACCAACTAGCATCAACTACAAGGAGTAATCAATACTACTAGCAACCTACAGGTACCAATCTGAGGTTTTGAGACAAAGATCGGATACAAGAGATGAACTAGGGTTTGAGAGGAGATGGTGCTGGTGAAGATGTTGATGGAGATTGACCCCCTCTCGATGAGAGGATCATTGGTGATGATGATGACGATGATTTCCCCCTCTGTGAGGGAAGTTTCCCTGGCAGAACAGCTCCGCCGGAGCCCTAGATTGGTTCAGCCCAAGTTCCGCCTCGAGACGGCGGTGCTTCATCCTGAAAGCTCTCTTTTGATTTTTTCCAGGTCAAAACACATCATATAGCAGAAGATGGGCACCGGAGGCCTGCCAGGGGGCCCACAAGCCACAGGGGTGCGCCCCCCAGGCTTGTGACCTCTTGGTGGGTCCCCTCTAGTATTTTCTTCGCCCAATATTTTTTTTATATTCCAAAATAATTCTCCGTAAATTTTCAGGACTTTTGGAGTTGTGCAGAATAGGTCTCTCAGATTTGCTCCTTTTCCAGTCCAGAATTCCAACTGGCGGCATTCTTCCTCTTCACGTAAACCTTGTAAAATAACAGAGAAAAGGCATAAGTATTGTACCAAAATAGGTAATAACAGCCCATAATGCAATAAATATCAATATAAAAGCATGATGCAAAATGGACGTATCATCCCTCCGGCTCCAACTCCGGCGAGGGGCCTCAAGGGGGCGGCCACGGCAATGGGGCTGGCACCGACAACAACCGTCGCCACAGCAACAACAACAACAACAATAACAACGGGCGTAACAAGGGCAAGGGAAAAGCTGCCGATCACACTAGTGGTGCCTCCTCCTCACGCCCTCCGCCCCGGCCTGCTTCTGCACCAGCTCCCTGGACCGGCATGGTGCACGCCTGGCCCATGTCGTGGCGCCCTCATGCTCCTGGCGACGGCGTTCTTAGTCCATGCCCTGTCGCCCATGCTCCGTTTGCCGGCACGTCCTCGCACTATGTGTCGTCTCTTATCCCTCCCAGCACGCCTCCCGCCGTCTGGACGCCTAGTGCTGTGCCCTCGCACCCGCTGTACAGGACCCCTCCTGTTGGCGCTCCTCCAACACCACCGGCATGGGACCAGGCGGGTCTGGTTCAGGCGCTAAACTCCCTCGGCGTGCAGTAGCAACAGCAGCCCACCCCTCCTGGTGCAGACTAGTACCTGGACACTGGGGCATTGTCGCACCTGGCTTCGTCGTCTGGTATGCTTGCCTCCTCTCACCCCTGTAATTCTGCTAGCATAGTGTTTGGCAATGGCTCATCGCTCGCGGTTACGCACACTGGTCATGCCTCCATTCCCACCACTGGTTCCTCCCTTTCTCTCCAAAACGTCCTAGTCTCTCCACATCTTATCAAAAACCTCATCTCTGTTAAGAAGCTAGCTCGTGACAACCCTATTAATATTGAGTTTGACGATGTTGGTTTCTCTGTCAAGGATCGAAGGACAAGGAGGGTGATTCTGCGATGTGATTCAAGCGATGAACTCTACCCCGTCTCCGCATCAGCACCACATCAAGCCCTCACCCAGTCACCACAGACCTGTGGCATCACCACCTGGGGCACCCGAACCAAGATGCGCTTCGTCTCGCTCTTCGGCACTCCTCCGATGTGGCTCACGGCCCTGCGTTCTCCACCTGCCATGCGTGTCAATTAGGAAAAAGTACCCATTTACCGTTTAGTTCCTCTGAACATGTGTCATATTTCCCCTTCCAGTTGGTCCATTGTGATGTCTGGACGTCGCCTGTACTTAGCAAATCTAGATTTCAGTACTATCTGGTTGTGCTTGATGATTATAGCCACTTTTCATGGACTTTCCCTTTGCACCATAAATTTGATGTGCTACCAACCCTCAGGCGTTTCCAAGCCTTTGTATATAACCACTTTAACCTGAACATACTTACCCTGCAATCCGACAATGGACGGGAGTTCCTTAGTCATGCTGCACACGATTTCCTCTAGTCTCACAACATTCTTCTTCGGATGTCCTGCCCCTACATGTCTACTCAGAACAGACGTGTTGAGCGCATCCTCTGACGAGGACATGTACCTAGGGTAGGGTCCCAGGCCTGACCTACATACCCTACCCAAAGGCATTACATACAGGAATCCAAGACCTACAAAGTTAGAAAGAAGACACCGACTGGAATGACCGGAGCGTACAAGTCACTCGAACACGGGATCCACTCGGAAGTTTCTCCATCACTCGACCGTCCCTGTCCACTCGGAGTATCAAGCGCCACTCGAAGGCAGAAGACATAGAGTCACCCTGGTATGGCAACGGTCGGGCAATCGGTTAATCACCGTAAAGAGCATCAAATGCAGACGTTACCAGTAACGCTCGACCCTTTATTTCTCCATCGAACCCTTGGGTAACAGGGCATTCATGAGGGGCCAGCGGACTCTATATAAGCCGCCCCTCTGCTCCTGCACAAGGGTTCGCACCCCCTGTACCTCAACACTCCAGATAACAAGCTCCCGCAGCACCGAGATGTAGGGTCGTTACCCCTTCCAAGAGGGGCCTGAATTCGTAAATCTGAGTGTACAACCTCGCCTTAGCTAGGCACTGCCCTCTCATATGTACCCCTAATCTCTACTGTCAGATCTGTTCCCACGACAGTTGGCGCCCACCGTGGGGCCGACGTCTAAGCAACTTCCGGCATGGTTGCGTTCATCGAACCCCTTCATCATGGTTTCTGATGGTGGACTGACCCTGGGCCGCGAGATCTGTCTCGGCGCTCTTAGTTTTGTCGCCGATGACACGGCGTGGCTCCAGGACGCCCCTCTGGACGTCGAAGCGCCCCCTATTCATGGGGCGGCGCACTTCCGTGCAGGTTCCTGCGACGTCCTCCTCCGGCAGCTGTTGACTCAATATCAGTCGGTTCCGGTGGCATTTTCCCTCCCCATTACCCGCCATCGCAAGCGATCCGATCGCTCGTGGCTCCAGCGGTGGGTGAGGCATGCGGTGGCTCGTCAGTCATCCACCCTGCAGATCGCAGCAATCGAGCCCGATGAATCCCTCTACGACTTGATCGGTCCATTGTTTGACCACTCGGATGCTCCTTCCGAGTGCGAAAGCAACGACCTAACGGTGGAAGTTCTTGTGATTGGCTCTCAGCATAGCCCACCAGGATTTCCTCGTGGTGGAGATGGGAGCGGTGGTCCGTCGCATGTCAATGACGAGTATTACCCGCAACCTCTCAATGTGGCACAAAGGGAAGAACTACTTCGCAGGAACGAGCAGGTCCTTCAGACTCCCATCGCCGGCACGACCGCTGAGTCCCAGGCTTTGGAAGACATGCTCGTAGCCACCCTGGCTGAGCGCACGCGTCTTGAGGAGCTCCAGAAGTCACTCGACGACCGTGCTCGCAGGCAACCTCCAAACTCCAATCGGCGACAGCGACAACTGTTCCCGTGTGAATCTCATAACGAGAACCAGGTATTCCGTACTCCGATTCAAAACGTGGCAGCGGCCGCGAGAATTGCAGATTCTATCCAGCCATCATAGTCCGAAGCTGGAAGAGGTCTTCAGCAGATCCGAGCGCTCCTCAGGGCGGCTGGGGAACAGAATTCGACCATTTCTCAGTCGCGCAACAGAATTCACAGCAGATCCGTTAGGGCTGACACAGTTCAGTCGGCCCACAACCCCAGATCGCCTCCGCGGCGTGATTATCGCAGGTACCACCAAGATCAGTTCCTGGATCAAGGCCATGGTCAGTTTGCTCCTCGACATCACCGTGAGGACCACCGTTGAGTGCCGACGCCCCCCTCCGAGGAGTGGATCGTACGCGCCCCGGCGGTATGATGACAGGCGCCCATACAGCGATAAGCAAAGAGAACCAGTCGATCCCCAAGATCCAGGGTTCAACGCAAGGTCAGTCCTTGTGCAGAATTTAGTCGACAGAGGCAGAGCCTACCGAGAGAACTTGGATAGAGATCGTCCGAGTGGAAGTGGCGCTTTCGTCTCTGGGCCCGAATGTTTCAGCAGGGCCATCCGGGCTGCAGAGATACCTCCCAACTTCAGGTTAGCCACCGGAGTAAACAAGTTCACTGGCAAGTCAAAGCCAAAGACGTGGTTGGAGGATTATCGAGTGGCTGTGCAGATTGGCGGGGGCAATGATTATGTCGCCATGAAGCACTTGCCCTTGATGTTAGAAGGGTTAGCTCGGGCATGGTTGAACCAGTTGGCTCCTGCTAACATATACTGCTGGGAAGACTTGGCTCGAGTGTTCATTAAAACATTCGAAGGCACTTGCAAGCGTCCTGCTAGGCTTACCGAATTGCAGCACTATGTTCAAAATCCGAATCAAACCTTGAGAGATTACATACAGCGTTGGACCACACTTCACCATGTGGTTGAGAATGTCACCGAGCATCAGGCTGTTTGCGCTTTCAAGGATGGTGTCAGGTACAGAGCGCTCATACTGAAATTCGGTCGGTCTGGGACTTTGACTATGAGCAGAATGATGGAGATAGCCACTCAGTACATGAATGGCGAGGAAGAAGATCGTCTCCGCAACGGCAAGGGAAAGGCTATTGATCCTGACGCTGGCGGTGGTAATCCCAGTCGGAAACAGAAGTGCAAGGCCGAGGGCACGGGCCAGGCAGAAGCAGCCGCTTTGGCTGTGTAGGGCAAGAATAAAGGAAAGCCCAAGGGGCAGTGGATACCTAAGAAAATGAAAGATCAGTCAGGACAGGACGTCCTCGACTTTTCGTGTGCCATTCACATGAAGAAAGACGAAGAGGGTAACCTGATATTGCCCAAACATACCACTCGACAGTGCAGGTTCTTGATTCAGCAGTTCCGTGAAGGTCAACCGAGTGAAAAGAGCTCCGACAAAGACGACGAAGAAGAAAAAGCCGAGGATTACCCGAAAGTCAATGCCACTCTGGTGATTTTCGCTGATGTGGAGAGTAAAAGTCGACTAAAAGTTATCAATCGAGAAGTTAATATGGTTGTTCCAACAACCATGACATATCTCAAGTGGTCAAAAACTCCCATCACTTTCGATCAGTCGGACCACCTAGCTTACGTCGCTACCCCGGGGCAGCAGGCGCTGGTGGTTGATCCGGTCATGGGAGGCACTCGGTTATGGAAGGTCCTCATGGATGGTGGGAGTGGCTTGAACATACTCTACGCCGAGACCCTTAAAGGGATGGGCATTCCGATGTCCCGACTCAGTGAGAGCAATATGCAGTTTCACGGAGTCATTCCGGGGAAGAAGGCAAGGTCACTCGGTCAGATTTCTTTGGATGTAGTTTTTGGTGACTCGAAGAATTTCCGAAGGAAAAGTTGACATTCGAAGTGGTGGACTTTCACAGTGCTTACCATGCTATCCTCGGTCGACCGGCTTATGCACGTTTCATGGCCCGTCCATGTTACATATACCTCAAGCTGAAGATGCCCGGTCCCAAGGGCGTAATCACGATCACGGGAAATATGCAGAGAGCTGAGGAGTGTCTCTAGCAAGGATCCAAAATTGCTGACGAGCAGATGGTGATGGTAGAAATGGAAGATTACAAGAGAAATGCTGATCCGACTGATTTGCTTTGTTCCAAGAAGCCATCCTCTGAATCCGCTTTCCAGTCGGCGGGTGAGACAAAACAAGTTCATGTTCACCCGACAGATCCTGCGGCCGCTCCGACCAACATCTCAACAACACTCGATGGTAAATAGGAAGCCGCGCTCATCCAGTTCCTCCGTGAGAACTGGGACATCTTCGCATGGAAACCGTCTGACATGCCAGGTGTACCCAGGGGACTGGCTGAGCACCACTTGAGAGTTGACTCGAAGGCCAAACCTGTTAAGGAGCATCTCCGCCGCTCTGCTGCGGAGAAGAGGAAGGCGATTGGCGAGGAAGTAGCTCGGCTCCTGTCAGCTGAGTTTATACGTGAAATATACCACTCCGAGTGGCTCGCCAACATCGTCATGGTCCCCAAGAAAGACAAGGCACTCCGTATGTGTATCGATTTCAAACATATCAATGGGGCCTGCCCGAAAGATCATTTTCCGCTCCCCCGCATCAACCAAATTGTGGACTCCACTGCAGGATGCGAGCGTTTGTCTTTCCTTGATGCGTACTCCGGGTACCATCAAATCCGACTGTACGGGCCAGATGAAATAAAAACTGCCTTCATCACCCCTTTCAGGTGTTTTGCTATGTCACCATGCCATTTGGTCTCAAAAATGCTGGTGCTACCTTTATGCGCATGATCCAGAAGTGCCTGCTCACTCAGATCAGTCGGAATGTCGAGGCCTACATGGATGATATCGTTGTCAAGTCACACAAAGGTTCCGACTTGCTGACGGACCTCGCTGAAACTTTTGCCAACCTAAGGAGGTATGACATCAAGTTGAATCCGTCCAAGTGCACCTTCGGTGTGCCTGGAAGTTACTCGGTTTTCTCGTTTCCGAACGAGGAATAGATGCCAATCCCGAGAAAATCAACGCAATTGTCCGACTGAAACGCCCTGTGCGCGTGCATGATGTCCAGAAGCTCACAGGCTGCCTCGCAGCGCTGAGTCGGTTCATTTCTCGTCTCGGAGAAAAGGCATTACCTTTACACCGACTGATGAAGAAGTCCGATACGTTCGAGTGGACTCCCGAAGCAGAAGCAGCATTTGTTGAGCTCAAAGCCCTGCTCTCCACCCAGCCGGTGCTTGGTTCCCCGAACAGCAAAGAACCTCTGCTTTTGTACATTGCAGCCACTGGACAAGTCATCAGCACAGTCCTCATAGTGGAACGGGAAGAAGAGGGCAAGGCCTACAAAGTTCAGCGACCAGTTTATTACATCTCTGAAGTCCTGACTCCGTCTAAGCAGAGGTATCCCCATTACCAGAAGCTTGTCTATGGTATTTGCTTAACATCAAAGAAAGTTGCACATTATTTCCAAGAACACTCTACGGGTTGCGTATGGCCATTTCACTCGGCGTCCGTCGCTTGATGCTATACGGAGACTCGGATTTGGTTGTCAATCAAGTGATGAAGGAATGGGATGTCAGAAACCTAGCTATGGCAGGATACTGCAATGCAGTGAGAAAGTTAGAAAAAAATTTGAGGGTCTGGAGCTAAACCACATTCCCCGAATCAAAAATCAAGCAGCTGATGATTTGGCAAAAATTGGCTCCACTCGGAAGCCCATCCCCAACAACGTGTTCCTTAAGCACCTCCATTCCCCGTCGGTGCAGGAAGATCCTTTTTTCTGAAGAACCTCCTCAGGTGATAAGTCCTTCTAATCCGACTGAAATCGAGGTTCCTGCAGTCATCGATTTGGTCATGGAGATTCTGGTGATCACACCCGACTGGACAGTGCCGTACATAGCATATCTACTCAGACAAGAACTCCCAGAGGATGAAGTTGAGGCTCGTCAGATCGTCCGCAGGTCCAAAGCTTTCACTGTGGTGAACGGACAGCTCTATAGAGAAAGTGTCACTGGCGTGGCCCAACGATGTATTTCTCCAGAGGAAGGTCGATTGATCCTAGAAGAAATCCACTCGGGGACTTGTGGCCATCATGCGTCCTCACGGACGATCGTAGCCAAAGTGTATCGAGCTGGTTTTTACTGGCCACGTGCCAATGAATCTGCTAAAGAGATCATTCAGCATTGCGAAGGATGCCAGTTCTATGCAAACTTGTCTCATAAACCTGCATCCGCTTTGAAGACCATACCACTTGTCTGGCCGTTTCCGTGTGGGGTTTGGATATTGTTGGACCGCTCAGGACAGGCTCGAGTGGTTTTACTCATCTGCTCGTAGCAGTCGACAAGTTTACCAAGTGGATTGAGGCTAAACCTATTAAGAAGTTAGATTCACGCACAACCATCAAGTTCATGAGAGAGTTGATATTCAGATATGGAGTCCCACATAGCATTATCACACACAACAGCTCAAACTTCGATTTGGAAGAGTTCAGAAGGTTCTGCGCCTCCCCAGGCACTTAGGTGAATTACGCATCCGTTGCGCACCCACAGTCGAACGGTCAGGCTGAGAGAACGAATGACCTTATCCTTCAGGGTTTGAAACCACGACTCATGCGTGATCTCGAGCATGCAGCTGGAGCTTGGGTCTCTGAACTGCCATCTGTCCTGTGGGGTTTAAGGACGACTCCTAACCGGTCCACCGACCGCACCCCTTTCTTCATGGTATATGGAGCCGAAGTTGTGCTGCCGAGTGATCTTTTCCACAATTCGCCCCGAGTGGAACTCTATTCATAAGCGGAAGCGGAGCAGGCATGGCAAGACGCTGTCGATCTCTTGGAAGAAGAGCGAGAGATGGCCCTGATATGGTCGACCGTTTATCAGCAAGACCTACGTCGTTTCCATGCCAGACACGTCAAGGGTCGGGCGTTCTAAGATGGAGATCTCGTGCTCCGAGTGGATCAACAGCGGCCACACAAGCTCGCCCCCCCCTCCCCTCCCCCCGCGCATGGGAAGGCCCCTTCATCGTCACCAAGGTGTTACATAATGGGGCTTACCACCTCTACAACCTTGCAAAGAAGATCGACGAGCCACGCGCCTGGAACGCAGATCTTCTTCATCGATTCTATACTTGATGATTGAATTTTCAAGGTGTAATAAGAATGCTTTAAGAAATATTTGCTTATCAAAGACATGACTCCTGTAGTCCTTCTATAATTTCACTCGCACAAGCGCATGTTTCAAACCCCCAGCGGGTAGCTTAGCTGCAAACCAGTCTTTGCCTAAGTTGAAAACTACTCCGAGTGATGAACGTCCCTGTCACTCGGGGGCTTAGCCGCGAGCCAGTCCTCGCCTAAGTTAAAAACTACTCCGAGTGACGAGCGTCCCTCTCACTCGGAGGCTTAGCCGTGAGCCAGTCCTCGCCTAAGTTAAAAACTACTCCGAGTGACGAGCGTCCCTCTCACTCAGGGGCTTAGTCGCGAGCTAGTCCTCGCCTAAGTTAAAAACTACTCCGAGTGACAAGCGTCCCTCTCACTCGGAGGCTTAGCCATGAGCCAGTCCTCGCCTAAGTTAAGAACTACTCCGAGTGACGAGCGTCCCTCTCACTCGGGGGCTTAGCCGCGAGCCAGTCCTCGCCTAAGTTAAAAACTACTCTGAGTGACGAGCGTCCCTCTCATTCGGGGGCTTAGCCGCGAGCCAGTCCTCGCCTAAGTTAAAAACTACTCCGAGTGATGAGCGTCCCTCTCACTCGGGGGCTTAGCGGCGAGCCAGTCCTCGCCTAAGTTAAAAACTACTCCGAGTGACGAGCGCCCCTCTCACTCAGAGGCTTAGCCGCGATCCAATCCTCACCTAAGTTAAAAATTACTCTGAGTGATGAGCATCCCTCTCACTCGGAGGCTTGGCTGTGAACCAGTCTTCGCCTAAGTTATGAAAACAAACACTATCATGCAAGAAACTGGAAAGCTACTTTCAGATAAGTCCAGAATCTCAAAGTACGGATAAAAGTGCTCGGGCTGAAAGCTCGAACGAGTTTTAATGATTACAAAATCACTCGGCATACTGAGGCAAATAAGTTTTGATTGGAAGATACTCGCATCATAAAGTTCTCCTTCACGCACCGGTGGGACTCGCTGGCTCGACGAAAGTGTCCAAGTCTATGCCATCTACAATCCGAGTGGCCGCCTCAATGAAAGTCTCCATGAAGTCTTCAAACTTGAGTTTCTTCGTGTTCGCCACCTGGAGAGCCTTCAGCCTGTCTTCCTTGGCATCTTTGCAATGGACACGGACGAGTGAGAGGGCCACATCGGCCCCACAGCGGGCGGCAGACTTCTTACATGCTTGCACTCGACCAGGGATCTCATTGAGCCGAGTCATCATTGACTCGAGATCATTCTGAAGTGTATCCTTGGGCCACAACTCTTTGTCTATCTTCGCCAACGCGGCCCTCAGACGAGTGATGTACATTGATACGAGCTTCGAGTCGCAGCATGTTCAGAGCCACTGCATCCTTGACAAGTGACTTGGTGGGATCCAGGTCCGTCTCGATCCGTTCAGTCTCTTCCCCGAAGTTCTGACAGAATTCTGTACAAAGAAGAAAGAAGGAGATTAGTTACGCCGTTGCGTTCAAGGTCCGCAGAAATTCACTCGACCAAAGAGAGGTACCTTCAAGCATGCCATACATCTTCTTCGCAAAACCTCCCAGATATTTCTCCAACGCATCCCTCTTCTGAGTGAGCTGGTCC
The DNA here is from genome assembly GCA_011799875.1 of Thinopyrum elongatum. Taxonomy (NCBI): domain Eukaryota; kingdom Viridiplantae; phylum Streptophyta; class Magnoliopsida; order Poales; family Poaceae; genus Thinopyrum; species Thinopyrum elongatum. Next base: position 554,885,171 of record CM022299.1, on the reverse strand, counting down.
ACCTTGTCAGCCAGGGCTGTTTTCTCCAGTTCAAAAGCACTCGCCTGATCTTCATTCTTCTTCTTCGCCTCCTCGACAGCAGCCTTCAGGGATGCATTTTCCTCTTCCAACTTTCCGACTGAAGCTAGCTTTGCCTCAGCAGCCTCAGTCTTCTCTCTAGCCACCTTTTGTGCCCCCGCAAGTGCATTGTCCTTGTCTTCCAGAGCCTGCTTCATGGTGTCTAAAGAAATAACATTCCTGAGTCGCGCTTGAAGCTGACGGTTTTCATTACGCACATCTGTTCGAGTGAAACTACTCGGCTCAAAGGACAGAAAGAAAGAACAACAGTGCACTCAGTCGACAGGATTTACCTCCTAGGGTCTTCGCCTCCGTGTGAGCATGATCCAAGTTCCTTTTTGCCAGTTCCAAGTCTAGTTGAAGTTGGATCTTCTCCTGTTCCAAGGCAGTGTACTGGGTTCCGAGCTCACAAGTTTTCTGAGATTAAGAAAGAAACAATTCAGTCGACAGCGAAAAAGATTCTCAAATATCCCTTCATTTCCAAGTGGAGAAGAGCAAAATCTAGATGCTATAAGCAAACCTATTCTAAGACCCCCGCTGAATCGAACATTCGACGGTGGTCTCAGGGACTACACCCAGTGGGTGCACTCAGCGTGCCCTCACTAGATACGTTTCCACTCGGCTTCAGCCTGACTGGCCTGAGTGAAGAACTTCTAAAAAAAAGGAGGTTTCTCAGACCCCCACCGAATCAAACATTCGACGGCGGTCTTGAGGACTACACCCAGTGGGTGCACTCAGTGTGCCCCCACCGGATCGATTCTCACTCGGCACGGCCTGACCAGCCCGAGTGAAAAGTTACAGCTAAACATATTCTAAGACCCCCGCTGAATCGAACATTCGACGACGGTCTCGGGGACTACACCCAGTGGGTGCACTCAGCGTGCCCCACTGGATATGTTTCCACTCGGCTTCAGCCTGACTGGCATGAGTGAAGAACTACAGAGTGAAGAACTACATCCAAGTGAATATTGACGTTCTAAGTCAAAAACACCCAGTGGGTGTACAGAGTCAAGATGGACAAGAAATAACTCAATCGGAAATCAACTTACAATCGCACTTACTCGGACATTCGCCTGAAGAGTTGTACTAGCATCATAAGCCAACTTGCTGCCTTCATATACCTTCGTCAGGCGCTGCATCATCAGATTGGCTTGAATCATGGCCTCTTTGCCCAGTTTGGTCTTCCGAAACATGATGCAGAGTGAATACATGAGATGGAGGAGTCGGTGACGCAGCCGGAGGAATCAACACTTGAGGTTGACCAGTTGGTCCCGGGGCTGGAGGATTTGGCACCAAAGGTGGAGCAGTCGACGAAGGGATGACAGGGTCGGCACTGGCTCGAGACGAACCACCTGGTTCCTGGGACATAGCAGCAGGTGGCGCACGGAGTGTTTGGCTCGACGGCACTCTCCGAGTGAAGCTGCCGGGAGCGATCGAGGTTGTACCTTCGCCACCCGTGTCCTTCTGAGGCTAGTCTTTGTCGTCGTCAGCAGGATGGATGATATCTGTTGGCTCTACAGTCACTCAACAACAACAACAACTCATTCAATTGTCGAATCAACCAATGAAACAGAGCAGAGTGAAAACCTGCCATACCTCGCCGAGAAGTGGCCGCGTCTGCAGTGTCCATCTCCACATGGTCCTCATCAACCTGCATGGGCGACATTACCGAAGTGGCAGCTCTGGCATACAATTCTCACTCGGTCAGCAAAGGCATGAAGTTTCGCAGCAATAAGAAGGGAAGAAAAAACACTCATGTCGAAGCAATAGGCACGGCGACCTTTATTCTGGGCAGAGCCTTCCGGGGTTTCGATGGAGCGACCTTGGGCTGTTTTGCAGTCTTCTCAGTTAGATCTGGCGTAGCGGTCCGAGTGCGCTTCGGGTCCCTGACATTTGACACCATGGCCTTACCCTGGTTGGCTACCGGATCTTGGCTCTGTTTGGATCGACGCTCGGTGCGCGGAGGAGACTCAACTTCCTCACTTTCTTCCAAGTCGTCACTCCTGCCCTCACTGTCTTCAGCATAACTGATATCAACGCTCCCACCCTCGCTCTCTGCTCCTTCAATGAGCTGTTCTCTGTTTGGCACGGGTGAAAACATCTTTGTGAACTCCTGCGAAGCACAAATATCAAATTCAGTCGGTTACCAACCCGTTCGAATGTTGGAAACAAAAAGTAAAACACTCGACAAGATATGTCTCACCTCCCCTGGTTGGTGCTCGGCGTCGAAAGGTTGAATCCGCTTGGACCCACGTGGATTGTCACGAGCTCCGGTGATGCTTCTAAGCCATTGCATCACGGTCTCGTCCTTGACCTCCTATGGATGCGTCCGAGTGGAATCGTCTGGACCCGTGTACTGCCACATGGGATGGTTCCGCGCCTGCAGGGGCTTGATTCGTCGACTGAGGAATACCTCCAACAGATCCAAGCTCGTCACTCCACCTCGGATCAGCTCGACTACAGGGTCTATTAAGATTCCCACTTCAGCTTTCTCCTCCTCGGTCACAGTCAGCGAACGGGGAGCATTGAGCCTTGCCAACGAGAAGGGGGGAAGACCAGTCGACGAGCCAGGAGATGGAACGTCGTTACAGTAAAACAAGGTCGACTGCCAGCCCCGAACGGACTCAGGAAAAGTCATTGCAGGGAATGCACTCCTACCTCTCATCTGGACACCTAAACCCCCACAAATCTGGATCACATGGGTCCTCTCATCACTCGGATTTGCTTTCTTGACTGACTGGGATCGACAAGTGAAGATATGTTTGAACAACCCCCAGTGAGGATGACAACCCAAGAAATTTTCACACATCAAGACGAAGGCGGCAAGATACGATATGGAATTCGAGGGAAAGTGGTGGATTTGCGCACCGAAGAAATTCAGGAATCCTCGAAAAAATGGATGAGGAGGCAAGGAGAAACCTCTTTCCACGTGAGTGAGGAGGAGGACCCGCTCGCTGGGGCGCGGCGCAGGCTCGACCTCCCCCTCCGGCAGCCTCCAAGACCCAGGGACCAGTAGGCCGTTGGCAGTAAGCCCATCTAGGTCCTCCGCCGAGACCGTCGACGACAGCCAGTCGCCCTGGATCCAGCCCGGCGGCAGCGCGGCCCAGGAGCTCGAAGCCTTCTTCCCCTTGGCCGCCTTTTTGGTGTGCTCCAGCTTTGTCGTCATGTCCTTCGCCATCTCTGTGGTGGTCGTCGGCGTCGAGCAGATCTGCGCAGCACGGCGGCGGAAGAGGAGGAGAGACAAGCGAAAGGGGGGAAAAAGGAGAGCATTGTTCCGCTCTTCGGTCACGTCGCCTCTTATAACTTCACGACCAAGACACCGACAGCTGGGCCCGTGAGATCCTGGTGCATCCCGTTGAGCGAAGACTGCGCAGTACGTGGCGAAAAAGGTGGAGCAAAAATCGAGGAGTCCCTCCCCACTTGCCCCACTTACCACGCCGTTGCCGATCCGTGCGCTTCTCCAAATTTTCGAATCCCGTAGAATCCGGGACTGACAGAACGATCGTTTGCGTCAGAAGATCTCCTTGATCATTCGGGTCCGACCCGACGCTCGGGATCACTCGGTCGCATATCAAACCAGAATCGATCGAGGCGATTGATAAAGAATTAAAGCAGCGCAGGTGTCTGCAGGACTCTGAAGCTCCTCCGAAGCGCTGAGTCTAGCCAGAACACGCACCAATCTTTTTCACTCGAACCTCGATCCATTCGGGGGCTAATGACAAGGACATGTACCTAGGGTAGGGTCCCAGGCCTGACCTACATACCCTAACCAAAGACATTACATACAAGAATCCAAGACCTACAAAGTTAGAAAGGAGACACCGACTGGAATGACCGCAGCGTACGAGTCACTCGAACACGGGATCCACTCAGAAGTTTCTCCATCACTCGACCGTCCCTGTCCACTCAGAGTATCAAGCTCCACTCGAAGGCAGAAGACATAGAGTCACCCTGGTATGGCAACGGTCGGGCAATCGGTTCATCACCGTAAAGAGCATCAAATGCAGACGTTACCAGTAATGCTCGACCCTTTATTTCTCCATCGAATCCTTGGGTGACGGGGCATTCATGAGGGGCCAGCGGACTCTATATAAGCCGCCCCTCTGCTCCTGCACAAGGGTTCGCACCCCCTGTACCTCAACACTCAAGATAACAAGCTCCTGCAGCACCGAGACGTAGGGTCGTTACCTCTTCCGAGAGGGGCCTGAACTCGTAAATCCGAGTGTACAACCTCGCAGTAGCTAGGCACTGCCCTCTCATACGTACCCCTAATCTCTACTGTCAGATCTGTTCCCACGACATCCTCCGTACCCTAAATGACATTGTCCGCACCCTCCTAATCCATGCCAACATGCCTTTTGAGTTCTGGGCAAAGGCCCTGAACACTGCCACTTTCCTCCTCAATAGGTGGCCATGTCGTCCTCGACACTCCTCCGATGTGGCTCACGGCCCTGCCTTCTCCACCTACCATGCATGTCAATTAGGAAAAAGTACCCGTTTCCCGTTTAGTTCCTCTGAACATGTGTCGTATTTCCCTTTCGAGTTGGTCCATTGTGATGTGTGGACATCACCTGTACTTAGCAAATCTAGATTTCAGTACTATCTGGTTGTGCTTGATGATTATAGCCACTTTTCATGGACTTTCCCTTTGCGCCATAAATCTGAGGTGCTGCCAACTCTCAGGCGTTTCCAAGCCTTTGTATATAACCACTTTAACCTGAACATACTTACCCTGCAATCTGATAATGGACGGGAGTTCATTAGTCATGCTACACGCGATTTCCTCTCGTCTCACGACATTCTTCATTGGATGTCCTGCCTTTACACATCTACTCAGAACGGACGTACTGAGCGCATCCTCCATACCCTAAATGACATTGTCCGCACCCTGCTAATCCATGCCAACATGTCTTTCGAGTTCTGGGCAGAGGCCCTGACACCGCCACTTTCCTCCTCAATAGGCGGCCATGTCGCCCTCGCCACGCCCACACCCCCTTCTACCTTCTCTACAGTGCTCACCCAGACTACTCCGCGCTCCGCGTGTTTGGTTGTCTACGCTACCCAAATCTCACAGCCACTGTCGCGCACAAACTTGCACCACGATCTACACCATGTGTCTTCCTCGGGTATTCTCAGGATCATAAGGGCTATCGGTGTCTCAACAGAGAAACTGGTCGGGTCATTGTCTCTCGCCACGTCGCCTTCGACGAACACCAATTTCCCTTCCGCACACCACCCAACCCTCCAGCGATCGACCAACCCACTGATGAGCTTCCCCAACCACCCTTTCCCTCCATGATACCTCGACATCCTCGATCCTCGCGTACCCCTGATGTCGCTTGAACTACGTCGGTATTTCCCCAAAGAGGAAGGGATGATGCAATACAACTACGGTAGGTATTTCCATCAGTTATGAAACCAAGGTATCAATCCAGTAGGAGAACCAAGCAACACTATGTAAACGGTACCTGCTCACAAAGAACAAATACTTGCAACCCGACGCTTATGAGGGGTTGTCAATCCCTCTTCGGGTAACGGCGCCAGAAATTGTCAAGTTGACGGGATAAAAATTGTGGTAGATTGGATAAATAGATCTCGATAAAACGTGAAATAAAATAAGTAATAAAAAGTGCATCAAGGTATTTTTGGGTTTTTGGAATAATAGATCTGAAAATAAAAACGAATAAAAATAGATCTCAAAGCAAATATGATAAAGAATAGACCTGGGGGCCGTAGATTTCACTAGTGGCTTCTCTCAAGAAAATAGCACACGATGGGTAAACAAATTACTGTTGGGCAATTGATAGAATATCAAATAATTATGACAATATCCACGCAATGATCATTATATAGGCATCACGTCCAATATTAGTAGACCGACTTCTGCCTGCATCTACTACTATTACTCCACATATCGACCGCTATCCAGCATGCATCTAGTGTTTTAAGTTCATGGAGAAACGGAGTAATGCAATAAGAACGATGACATGATGTAGACGAGATCTATTCATGTAGGAATAGCCCCCATCTTGTTATCCTTAATAGCAACGATACATGCGTGTCTTGCTGCCCCTTCTGTCACTGGGAAAGAACATCGCACGATCGAACCCATCACAAAGCACCTCTTCCCTTGGCAAGAAAAATCGATCTAGTTGGTCTAACTAAACCAAAGATTCGAAAAAGAAATACGAAACTATAAGTAATCATGCATATAAGAGATCAAAGAAAACTCAAATAACTTTCATGGATATAGATCCGATCATAAACTCAAAGTTCATCGGATCCCAACAAACACACCGCAAAAAGAGTTACATCAAATAGATCTCCAAGAGACCATTGTATTGAGAATCAAAAGAGAGAGAGAGAGAGGAAGCCATCTAGCTACTGCCTACGGACACGTAGGTCTACAATGAACTACCCACGCATCATCGGAGAGGCACCAATGAGGATGATGAACCCCTCCGTGATGGTGTCTAGATTGGATCTCGTGGTTCTGGAACTTGTGGCGGCTGGAATTGTGTTTCGTCGACTCCCCTAGGGTTTCTGGAATATTTGGGTATTTATAGGGCGAAGAGGCGGTGCGGGAGGCCACCGAGGTGGGCACAACCCACCAGGGCGCGCCTAGGCCACCAGGTGCGCCCAGGTGGGTTGTGCCCCCCCTCGGGGCACCCCTCTGGTACTTCTTTGGCCCATGTTCTTCTTTCTGGTCCATAAAAAATCTCCAAAAAGTTTCGCTGCGTTTGGAGTCCGTTTGGTACTGATATTCTGCGAAGTATGCAACTGGCACTAGGCACTATGTCAATAGGTTAGTCCCAAAAAATGATATAAAGTTGCTATAAAATGATTGTAAAACATCCAAGAATGATAATATAACAGCATGGAACAATCAAAAATTATAGATACGTTGAAGACGTATCACCCCCGCCCACTGCCGCCTCCCGATTCTACTGCTGCGCCGCCCGCCCAAACAGCTGCCATGGCAGCAAAACCGGGGGCCGCGGCAGGCAAAAATGCTGCCCTGACAGCCGTTCCCCCTACACATCCCATAATGCTGACATGGCAGCCCGTGAAACGCCATCTCCGCCCACCCAAACCCCACCTGCTCAGCTAGAACACCTCCTCGCCGTGCTCGTGCACCCCGCCCGGCGCCCGTCCCAACACATCCTATGCTCACGTGTGCTCAACTCGGGAAATTTCAGCCTAATCAAAAATACTTCGACAACAATTCTGTCACCACGCTTTCACCTGTCCCCACGACCGTGTGTGCCGTGTTGCGTGACACCAATTGGCAAGATGCTATGCAGGCTAAATACCGGCGCTCATGGCGAACAGAACCTGGACGCTCGTGCCGCGACCCGTCGGCGCCAACATCGTCTCCGGCAAGTGGCTCTTCTGCCACAAGTTCAAATCTGCCAGGTCTCTAGAGAGGTACAAACAAGGTGGGTGGTGCGCGGCTTCTCCCAACGGCCTGGCGTCGACTTAGACAAGACGTTCTCTCCCGTCATCAAGTCCACCACCATTCGCGCCGTCCTCGCCATCGCAGCTGCTCTAGATTGGCCTGTACACTAGATGGACGTCAATAATGCGTTTCTGCAGGGGTTCCTCACCGAGTGCGTCTACTACCAGCAACCCACTGGCTTCGTCGACGAGAGCCACCTCACTCACGTCTGCCTCCTCGATCGGTCCTTATACGGGGTGAAACAGGCGCCTCGGGCATGGTTTGATCGGTTCGCCACCCATCTTCGTCAACTTGGCTTCGTGGCGGCCCGATCAGGTCCGTCGTTGTTCGTGCTCCATCACCATGGCGCGTGTGCCTATCTCCTGCTGTACGTGGATGACATTGTCATCACCGCGTCGTCCTCGACACTGCTACAACGGCTGCAACAACAACTCCTCTCCGACTTCTCGATGAAGGATCTGGGGCTGCTACATTACTTTCTCGGCATTCGCGTCATGCGCGACGCCAACGGCTTCTTCCTCTCCAAGAGCAAGTACGCGGAGGAGCTCTTGGACCGCGCCAACATGTCCCAGTGCAAGGCGGTCTCGATGCCCGTTGACACCCGGTGCAAGCTCTCAGCTGACGTCGGCCCGCCAGTTGCTGACGCCTTGGAGTACTGCACCATAGTTGGGGCCCTCCAATACCTCAATATGACGCGGCCTGATCTCGCCTACGCCATGCAACAAGCATGCCTATCTATGCACGATCCACGGGAACAACACCTAGCGCTGGTGAAACGCGTTCTGTGCTACATCCGCGACTGGTCCACACATGGCTTGCACATCCAGCGCTCCTCGTCGATGGATCTGGTGGCATACTCTGACGCCGACTGGGCCGGCTGCCCCGACACTTGGCGGTCCACATTGGGCTACGCCATCTTTCTCGGAGACTCGCTCATCCCGTGGTCTTCTAAAAGATAGCCCACGGTCTCTCGCTCCAGCGCTAAGGCAGAGCACCGCGCAGTCGCCAACGTCGTCGTCGAGTGTTGTTGGCTCCGACAACTACTCAGGGAACTCCAGGCCCCCCTGCAGCGCGCCACCGTCGTCTACTTCGACAACATCTCCTCGGTCTACATGGCAGCGGACCCCGTTCATCATCATCGCACGAAACACATCGAGCTGGATATACAATTTGTCCGCGAGAAGGTTGCTCTCGGTCAGCTGCGTGTGCTCCCTGTCCCGATGACACAACAGTTCGCTGACGTGATGACCAAGGGCCTCCCCAAGCCGGCGTTCCAAGAGTTCAGGTCCAGCTTGTGCATCCGGCCACCGGATGCTGCAGCTGCGATGGGGTGTTAGCGGCCTAACTGCACCCACGTATAGTAGTCTGTAGCTGACCTGGTCGCACACTCCCTGCACGATCTCCACCCGATGCGCACGTCGCGCACTCCCTATACTCTGCGCTCCAGCGCCTTTGTTGTAACCTACTTATACATGATCAATACGACGGGCAGCACCCAAGGTGCATTGCATCCTCCTCTTCTCGTCTACATATAGGAGTCCAAAGAAGGGCTCGGGGAGGGAGGAGGAGACGGACGGAGGGGCACGAATTTTGGTCGAAGCCGTGCAGTGGTCGGAGGCCGTGCAAGAAGGGCGAGAGGCACGATAGCATGAGGGCGTCAAGCTGTAATGGTAGGGGGAAGAAAGGAGTGGTGAGATGATTTGAGGAGCCCGGGTTGCTCTTTTATAGGCGAGAATGGGGGTGACGTGCTTGGCCGTCGGCGGCCGTCGGCGGGGCTGTGAGCTGGAGGGGGTAGGCCGGCGCAGGCTACGGCTAGGGGAGTAGCTTGCGACGCGGCACGACGCGGCTACGGGGTAGGCTGACGCAGCGGGGAAGAAGGAGAGGAAGGGGGAATGGGGGCCACGGCTGCGAGCAAGGGCCTTCAGTACGCCGGCGTTTGGCGGCTTCCGGCGAGACTTTCTGGCGCGGCCGGCGTCTGACAGGAGGTGGGGGTCGGGGCTAGCTGCTGGACACGTGGTGAGGGGCCTGGACGGCGTGTGCGCGAGGGCAGCGAGCTCGAGAGCGCTCTGTTTGCGCAGAGCGCATGTTTTGGTCTGCTGGCAGCATGGCCACCACCGGCATGGCATGCTTTGTTGCTTTTCAGCGTGCACTACCATGTCCAGGGTGCAGTACTTGGTGGTTCTAGTTTGCGTGTGTGCTGGGTTTGGTCTTGAGAGTTTTAGGGGTGATCTGAGCTTCTAGATTTAGTTTCTTTCAAAAGGTGTTTGAAGATTGCCATTTGAATTCTGCTTTACCAAACATGCTGAAATTTGGCAGTGGTGTTTCGTAGGATGAACTACATGTCTGAAAATTTTGATGGCTAGTTGACCAGTGTAGCTAGTACTACCTTTGTAACTTGGCTTGCTGGTCAGTTGGCTTTGGGAGCTTGCTGTGCTCAAATGGCTAGGCCGTTTGGGCTGGTTCTTGGTGGAGGTTAGTCTTATAGAAGTGTGCACATGCATGTAAATTTTGGTGGCAAGGAGGGTGAGTCTAAATGGTACTTCCTGTACAACCTGACAGTATGTACAGAAACGTGCAGATGATGTTGTGGTCAAATGGTGAATCTAATGAGGCTAAATTTTGGTGTGGTGGAGTCCTATATAATTTACAACATGCATCCAAAATTTGGGATCAATTGGCTTAGGGAAAGGTGTACTTCATGTAGAACTAGGCTCTCTGGTGTAATATGTTTGGAAATTCACCAGGGTCATATGGAATGGTGTCATGGGCTATATTTTTGGTGGCTTGGGTGATTTTTCATGTTTGAGAATCATGACAAATTTGGGCTCAGGTGGGTGGGTGCAAAATATACTTCCTTCACAATGTGGCTAGGTGGATACAATCTTTGGGAAAATTGTAGAGGGAGCTATGGGTACTGGGTGTGGCTCATTTTTGGTGGACATGCATAATATGATGGTATGGTGATGTATGCAAAAATTCAGCTTCATAGGGTGAAGCTAAATTGTACTTGCTGTGTAACTTGGCAGATCTGGTAGAAACTTGGGTGAATTGTTCTGGCTAAACTTTGACTTGGGTTTGGGTTGTGTGGATGGAAATGGTGAATATATGTGATGGATAAACTCCCTAATTAATTTGGTGAATTTATGTGCAAGGGACAGGGGTGTTGTAGTTCAACATGGGTCCTAGGGTTTCTGTTGGTAGGAAGGGCTATTAGGGTTTTGGGGCAAAAACCCTAATCCTAAGTAACTAGGCAAGTAACTACTCTGAATTAAACACAAGAGTGCAAATAAAAAGCAAGAACGCCAAAATAAAAAGATAGGAGACAAAACAAGAAAGGAATTTTCCAAAAGGGAAAATCCAGGGTGTTTCAAAACCCTATACAGGGGAATAACTCTTCGCCCCTTTATGAAACCCTTGAAGTTCAGGACGTGTTCCACTACATTCTCGATCTCCTCTTGGATGCTCATCATCATCATCATCATCATCATTTCAGTATCTTCATCGTTCGAATCCGACGAGGTGATGAACTCATTGAATATGAATTCGTGAAGGTCCGGGTTTCCATAGCCACCATTGCACGACGAAGCCATCGGTTTCCTAGAAGTAATGACCAAAAGAATAAAAAAACGGCTCGGACATTTCATCGAACACGGCACGGGGTGTATATACGGGTGAGTTGGACATATCGGGGTGGCGTCCGGTGGCGGTGACCTTGACCGGTTACGACACGATCGGCAGCGGTGTGGGTTCGGGCCTCTGGTGGCAAAGCCCTGGGTTGCGGATGACGGCGGAGCAATGATGGCGGCGAAACTCCGGTGACGGTTGGGCGGACGAGGCCAAAAGAGAAGAGGAGAAGCTCCGACATGCTGGGCGGGCTGCCAAGTCATGCCCATAGATATAAGAAGTTTTAAAATTGCAGAGGCTTTCGCGTTCCTGTCAAGAACAGCAGACAGAACACACAACGTGCTTAATTCGACGATACAGAAGAAGGCTCATGGCAACAACACTATAACGACAAGAATGCCCTCCTCCTTCCTTGATCCGATGACAAAGACGAACGCCGATCGAATCTACCAGATGGTCTGGATGACGGGGACGTGCTTGATCTTGTGGTGGTCCTGGCCGCCGTCCTCCTTGATCCTACCCACCATCTTGGGCATGCTGTACAGCACCACCTCCTCCAGCTCCTTCATCCCGCCCAGCGCCTCCGGGAGCATCTCCATCTTGGCGCACCGCAGCAGCGTCAGCCGGGCCAGCGCCGCCATCGACCCGGCGCTCACCGCCCACTCCTCCAGGTCCGGCAGCCCCAGCCTCAGCTTCTGCAGGCTCCGGAACGCGCCGTCGCCGAACTCCAGCCGCTCGCCCTCGTACGCGCCCCACATCAGCGTCAGCTCCGCCAGGCTTGGCAGCCCGCCCAGCATGTCCACGAACCCCTGCCCCACCATCGTGCCCCACATCGACAGCCGCGTCAGGTTCGGCCGGATGTACCGGACCGCCACCTCGTCGCCGGCATCCTCCTCCTCGTCGTCCATGGCCCCCACCAGCCTGAGGCTCTGCAGCCGCCGCAGGCTCGCCACGGTGAACACGGCCGGCGGCAGCGACTCGCCCTGCAGCACCAGGTGCACCAGCAGGTCCAGGCTCTCCAGCGCCGTCACCAGCGCGCCGGCATTCGCAGCCGTCAGCCCGCTCAGCTCCAGTGACCGGAGGTTGGTGGCCCTCCCCAGCGGGTTGCCGGCGATGGCGCGCGTGTCCCAGCCGCGGGGCTGCACGCCGTGGAGCGTCTGGAGGCTGTACAGGTCGCCCAGGCACCTGGGCAGCGCGAACGGCGCCACCACGTGCCGCAGCGTCGGGATCGTCCAGAACGCGGCGGTCACGCCTAGCACGCCGCCGCTCCGGCCCTTGAGGATCAGCGACTGCAGGTTCACCAGCTTGCTTATCGTGCTCGGCAGCCTCTCCAGCTGCCCGCACTGGAGGCCCAGGTACCTTATGTGGATCATCGAGCCGAGCTCGTCCGGAAGCTTCTTGAGCTCGAGTCCATGGATGTCAATGACGCGGAGGAACTTGGACGCGTGGAGGAAGCCCAGGTCGGTGGAGTGGATGCAGACGCTGGGCTTCGCGGCACCGCCGTTGGCGAAGTCGCAGACGATGGTGCGGAGCTTGGGCAGCGCGTTGCCGAGGTGGACGTGCCTGTCCGTGGTGTTCTGCACGGCGAGGCGGCGCACGGTGGCCGGGGCGAGCACGTCGGTGCTGTCGTGGCTCTCGACGAAGCACGCCTCCTGAGCCTCTTCCTGCGCGAAAGCGTGGAGGCGGTCGTGCACCACCACCGCCGTCACGGTGCCGAACTCGTCCTTGTCCACCAGCTGCACCATGCACCGGGAGATGAGCTCCTTGAGGTAACCCTGCCCGACCTCCTCCATGGTGCTCCCGCGCCGCGGCCGCACGAACCCCTCGGCCACCCACGGCCGCACCAGCCTCGCCGCGTCCACGGGGGCGCTCTCTGGCATGGCCGCGAAGTAGAGGAAACCCGACTTGAGGTGGTGCGGCAGGTCGTCGAACGCCAGCGACATGATCCGCCGGACCCCGCCGCTCCCGCTCTTGCAATGCTGCGGCTGGTCCTTGGCCGCCAGCAGCTGCGCCATCACCTGGTCCCATTCCGCAGGCAGCTCCTTGGACCGGAGCACGCCGGCGAGGACGACGACAGACAATGGCAGGCCGCGGGTGATCCGGAACACGTCCTGATAGTACCTCGACTTGTACCGGCCGGGGCAGTCGCCGCGGAGGCCGAACACCCGGCGCCGGAACAGCTCGTACGTGTTCTCCGGGCTGAGCCGCGTGAGCTCGATGGGGTCGTACGTCGGCCCGCCGGCATAGCCCACCACCTCCAGCCCCGCCGCATCGGTTACCAACACCACCCTGCTGCCGTTGCCCTCGTCGGGGAGCGACGCCCGGAGGCTGTTCCAGTCGGCGACCGCGATGCTGCCGTCCACGACGACGAGGTACCGCATGCCGGTCATGTTCCGGAACAGCGAGTTGCTGATGTCCTTGCCGCCCTTGGCGTCGCAGCCGCCGTCCTCCGCGTTCTGGCCGTTGGACGGGGACCGGCGGAGCTGGGATGTGGCCTGCCGGTGGATGTCGCGGAGCACGTCGGCCGGGCGGCTGTTGGGAGGGAGCACGGTCCAGGTGCGTATGGCGAAGTGGTTGCGGACCTCGGGGCTCTGGTAGACCTTGCGCGCGAGCGTGGTCTTGCCGATGCTGCTCTCGCCGACGATGGAGACGAGGGCGCGGCCGGGGACGGTGTCGACGTCGAGGAGCTGCTCCTTGAGCATGTCGCTGTACTTGCCGAAGCCGACAGTGTACTCTTCCAGGTCGTTCCTGCACCCAAATTCACCAAGCCAGTCAGCTGCCTGCGTCATTATTCTCACATGCACAATGCAGTGATTAAAGCTCGTTAACTGGTAGCTAGCTGCAGCTTCACCATGGTTAGCTACAAGCCTAGAACCACTTCCGCTGCCGGAACAGTGACAACCAATAATTTGATGTCATTTTCAGAGTGAGAAATCCTGGCATATAAAAAAATTAGCTTGACAATTCAGCAGAATCTACATTGGTTAACTCAAGCAGGCAATCATTGGAAGTATCTGTTGCATTTCAATTTTACATGCGTTTGTTGTCATTTTCAGAGAGTAAAATTCTGTAAGCTGCGTGATAGTTCAGCAGAATCTTTGCTCGCAGAATAAAGACGTAGATAAAAGACAGCAGAATAATCACGGAGGAATTCTCAGAACAAACAAAGGTTCGTATCTTTCAACTCTTCTTTTTAGTTCTTGATTTATCTGAAAGAAAGAAAAGAACCAGAGAACACAAGTAATTTTGGGAGCGTGGGTGCGTGCGTACCAGGCGGCGAGGGTGGTGGCGGAGGAGGCGGCCCAGGCGGGCGAGGGCGCGTGCTCGATGTGGTAGGCGGCGCGGTTGGCGGAGATCTCGTCGAGCCGCTTCCTGATCTGGCGGACGCGCGCCGAGAGGTCGTGGCGGAGCGCGACCTGCAGCCCCGCGCAGCGCGGCCGCCAGCGGCGCCAGCTCCAGCACCACCCGGAGCAGCGCGCCCCCGTGCCGGGGAGAGGCGGGGCCGGGCCGCGGCGCCTCCGGCGGCGGCCGGCGCGGTGGAGGAAGTCGTCGAGCGCGTCCTCGGCCTCGAAGGCGACGTCGCGGGTCTGGCGCACCCAGACGGCGACGAACTCGTCGTCGCGGAGGCGGCGCCTGCGGTCGGCGTCGCGGATGAAGGTGTGCAGCCACTCGAGCTTGTCGCGGAGCAGGCGCACGTCGTCGCCCACCTCCAGCAGCACCGCCGCCTCCCACGCCACCAGCTCCGCCACCTTCGCCAGCACCGTCGTGATCGCCGTCTCCGCCATCGGTTCGGTCTCTCCGCTGTGCTCGCTCGCCCGCTCGCTCTGTGTGGTCTCTGGCTGACTGGCTCTCAGCCTAAACCAGAGCAAAGGGAATTATCTCCCTCGGGGGTTCTGGGCTTGGATGGAGTTTGGTGGAGTCAAGGTCAATGGTGGCGCCGGCGACGGGGAGCTGTGGGAAGCTCGTTCGTTCAGTGACGGGTAGTGTATACTGGGTGGGTCGATCTGTGCATGTGCAGTGCAGCTGAGAAGGTTGGGGCCTTGGGGGTGGTAAGAAGGTGCAGTCAGTGTGAGGCCAAGGAGAAACGAACAACATCCACCGTGCACAGCTGCTTTCCACATTGGCGGGTTTACAATACAATGTACATACCACAGTACACATAGCAGATAGTTGTATTGTTGAAGGGCTGGACCCCAGCCGGTAAATATAAAAAATAATAGTATATCATTGATTCTTTTTTAAAAAATGAGATGTATTTTTAATACTATTGACATTCTTGATAATATACATGAAATGTTTGATGTGTTGTTAAAAGATTGTTGGTGCGGATGGTCACTGAGATAGCTTCGTTGCTTCGTTGTTTTTCTTCTACCTCAACCGAGATAGCTTTGGTATTGTATGATTTTGCCCTTTGTTAGCGTTATCGTTTTGTGTTTGTGTGTGTGTGTGTGTGTGTGTGTGCGTGTCATAGTTATACAGAGCCCAGGTGTGTACTGACTCGATGCTATGTTATGAGTTAACGAAAAAGCCCTTTATCGAAGAAAAAAGATTTTGTAAAAATGGGAAACACCTCTCGTTAGTTGGGGGTGTATGTGGTCTTTTGGACTATTTGGCGCCTAAGAAATAGTGTTGTCTTTGATAACACAAAATTGATAATCCTAGTATTCTTGTTAATATGGCTGCTCAGTGGATCATTGACAGGGTTCTTTTGCAGATAAAACTGGAAAATCAAAGAGCAATGCGGTGTGTGTGTGGTGGTGGTGGTGGGGGGGGGGGGTGTAAAGATGTTCAAAGTGATAGCTGGTGAGGTCTTCAGAATGGCGCATGGGTGGCGGGTGGTAGGCGAGGTGATGGCGGGGAACTCTAACAGGTTTTGGTTTCCTCCTCACTGATTGATGGAGCCCAAGACTGCTTGATGACTTTCGGTGTGGGGGGCGAGTTGGTTTCTTCTCCCATTAGCTGCAGATGTTGTGCTCTTTTGCTGGAGCTCTGTTACTCTCTTTTTCTTTTAACAAAGTAGAATCGTAGATGCCCCCTTCCCCCACACGCACGTACACTCATCTTTATGAACACACACACGTGCACCCTATTCTTATGAGAACCTCCGAGATATTGAGCCGTCACAACATTTTGAGATTGACGAAGTCACCACAAGCGTCTCGTAGTCGATGAAAACATCTCCTCCCGCTGAATGCTAAGTGTACGATTTGAAACCTGGTGGATTGGTTCCACCACAAGGAACCTAACCATTTGAGTTACGCTCAATTCGCGGAGCTCTGTTGGTCTCTCAGTTAGGCAGGATTTCCCTTTTCTTTTATGAACTTTAAGTTTGTGCGTTGGAGTCTCCAGCACGTGTGTTGTTTTGGTCCCGGTTGATGCAACGAATGCCTATTTGCTAGTTTGTGGGCCGTTGTACTGAGATTTCGACCCGTGGAACTCCAGTTTACATCAAGTTCACGCCTCATTTGTCCTTTTATTTTCCATTTCTTGGTTTTTGTTGTGAAGTTGGTGGTTTCTGTTAATGAAAGTTGAAGAGGTCGATCTCCTTTAAAAAAAAAGATTTTTACAAAATCATTTTTTAAATACGACTAAAATATCAATGTGTGAAATGTTTCTTAAATCAATTGAAATACAAATGAAATATTTGAAATGTGTGTGAATATTTATGAAATATATTTTATTCTATTTGTAAACAATGGAGTCTTTGGCATGTACAAAATGTTCCTGGTATTGATTATAGTCTGATTGAAATAATTGAAATTTATGTGAACAGTCTCCGAAATATTTAGGCAACTGGTAGCAAAATAATTACAATTTATGTGAATATTTATGATTTTTTAAACAATAAGCCATTGAAGTAATTGATTTTCTAATATGTTTTAAGAGGTTGCTGAAATAATGGCACAACTTTGAATGAAAAATGTCAAACAATGATATCAAACTCCATTTCAAACTTTAGGATTGTTGTTTTGTATTTTTAGTTATTGTTTTGGTGAAAAATATTATTTTGAATTTTGGCTAATCAATGTCGAAAATCAAAATGTGGATATTAAACAAATAAAACCCACAATACATGCATGACTTTATAGGTGTCTACTATGTATGGCTCTATTAGAAATGACTTTGTTTGATTAAGATTATGCATGTTAGAGTGAAAATGCACCCAAAACCATGAAATTTGTGCGAACGGTGCAGTCCGGTCCCCAAACTTAGAAAATGACCCTCTAGGTCCTAGAACCATGTTATACAATTCAATATGGTCCTAAATACGAGGAAACCCCCATCGTGTGTTGATGTGTCTCGTATCTGACATTGTTGGTCCACTCTTGCACTCAAGAGGCAGTGGGTGTGACTGCCAAATTGCACAACCCCCCCTCCCCCCCCCCCCCCCCCCCCGCCCTCGGATTATATCTGATGCGATCCATCTTACGACTAGGGCCACCAAACAAGGCCTGCACGATTGGGATACTCTTATTTGGGATTCACCCCTTCCTCCCCAAAACTTCGTAGTTGCGTCGTGTTCGTAGAGGCGGAGGATAAAAGAGACGATGGACGTTGGAAGCGGGTTTGACCGGTGTCAATGAATATACATGTATTCAATGATGAACTCTTTCAAAATACATGATGATGGACGCTGAAAGGGACTCATAAGCCGATAAAGAAATAATCGTAAGAAGTTTTGGCTACAAAATAAATTGAAATATCATTCTCTAATTCAGTAGGATTACAACTTAGAGATCAAGGCCGTGCGCATATATAATGAGCTTGGAGGCCACAACGAAGAACAAGCAACGTTTGAGCCACATAACACCAAAATAACACTAGTCGATATACGGGTTATTCTTGGCAGCCAAGAACACCATTGCATTCCTCTTGATATCACACGAAGATCATCACGAAGTTTTACACGTCATGGAGAAATACGAGGAACTCAAGCTTGCATGGTGATTGGTGAACCCACAATGTCAGATATCCCTTTGATAGTGATCTAAATAATCTTATACTTCGTCCATCTCAAAATAAATGTCTCAATTTTATACTAACTTTAGTACAATGTTATATTAAAGTTAAGACATTTATTTTGGAACAGATGAAGTATTTCTTTACAGAGGAGTACATGACGCTCGAACACGGTACGAGAGGGGTCCGTATGTAGAACCGTATGAATCAACAATTCAGCATAACGTGGTTTAGGGGCAAGAAAGACATTATATCTGAGTTCAAGGACCATATTGCACTGTTGCTGCGGGTGCATTAACTTTACACTGCCAGATCACTTTGCTAGAGATGGTGCTGGCTCGGTTAAAAGTTGGAGCGCCGACCATTTTTTGTCCGGGCTGGGAAGCTTCCCACCACCTCATCTCGTCCACTTTACCGTTGCCACGTCCGAAAATGAACACCGGCGTGGGTTGGTGACACGAGCGTCCTGGGAGCATTCGGCCGTGCCAGCCGCCAGCGGGTGCCTGGACTTGTGTTGCCGAAGAAGACGAACAGGCCAGGCCAACGTGCTGTTGTTAACACGTTGATTCACCGTGGTTTCGCTTCAGTTCTTACCACAATTCAGAACAGTGAAACACATGGAGCGTCGGTATAGTACTCCTAGTCCTGGGCAGCCGAGATGGTAAAAGGGAGAGTGGCCATCACATGGCCGGCCATGCCATCCAGGTAAGGTGAGTGGTTGCAGCGCAGTCAATGGAGGCCATGGTGGAGAAGAAGCGGAGAGCATGGCATGTCATTTATTAGTTTACGTACTAAAGATGGCAACGCGCCAGCTAAAAGTTGGAGCACGACGCCTACACCAATTTTGTTCCGGGTAGGAAGCTTCGCGTCACCTCCGTCTCGTACCATTGCAATTTGCAACGGTCAATGGTGGCAGTCGTGAATCGTGACACGAGTCCCACCTACCGCTAGCCGGCGGGGTGTGTTGCCGCAGAACACACACTGATAAACGTAGGCCCCTACGCATTTTGTCATGTCCTTTTTCGACAAAGGGTGGTTTTATCGACTCGTATATAACATCTCCAACACCTAAAGGTCAAATCACGGGTGACAATAATTTTCGCTAACGTATAGAATCAATATTCACATTGATCCACCATGATTCGTTACATGAAAGAATAAATCATTGCAGTATTTAAGACGAGAATGGCCTGTAAGTCTGTAACTTAACATTGCTTCAGCTTTCAATCAGAAAAAATTAGCCTTCTTAGTTTGTACGGTTTCTCTGAGTGGTTGCGGTCAGGCCTAGGTTGCGGTGTTGGGCAGTCAATGAGGGTGCATATGCATGCAGGAAACTGGAATCGAACTGTTTGCTCCTTTACGTGACGCCCCGGCTAAAGTTGGAGCACGATGATGTTTTGGCCATTTCTGTTCGGGGTCAGGAAGCTTCCGGCGATCTTCCATCACAGATTGGATGCCACCACGAGTCGACTGCGAGGCCGCCGTGAGTTCGTGACACGAGCGTGCACCCTCAACCTACCGCTTACTTTTTTCGATAAAGAACATTTCATTCAATTGATATATCGAGGTGATACAACTGCATTGAAGAATGCCCGGCCTCTGCATAGCGTGATGCACACAGCCAATAAGTCCAACAAGCCTAAAAATAAATATTGTTTTGCAGCAAAAGTAAATCAGTCCAGCCTAGGATGGGGCAAATCATATCCGGAGATTACACCGTCATCCATGTTGGGAGAAAACCTCCCTGGCTGTATGGTCCAGCCGTGTAGACGTCACCATAAAAAGGTCTCTGTCCTCCGGCCTCTGCAGGATAGACCACGTACGGAGCCATCGTGTACACGCATGAATAACCTGCACAGGAGATAAAACATATTTATTGTTAAAAATCACATCATTTCTGGTAAGTCACAGTGCCCAACATAAGGCAGCCGCCCCCACGAGTAGATGTGCAGAAAATTGTTTATCGATAGCCCGCAACCAATTGCCGAACATGTTACGTGCATTACATGGGGATATAGATTTGAACCTACTTAAACTATGGCTCAGACTGCACGAGCAAAGTTACACTCAAAAAATAAGTGTTTGATGGACTCGTCATGTTCGCAAAAGACACATGTCTTGCTATCTTGCCAGTTGCGTCGTGCCAGGTTATTTTTAGTTAAGATGACCCCTCTATTTAGAAACCAGAGGAATATCTTTACTCTTAGGGGAATTTTGAGCTACCATAATTTCTTATTATCAACCGGAACATCAGTGTGAACCATTGCATCATACAAAGATTTGACTGAAAAGCTACCGTTCTGATGCAAATTCCACTGGAACTTGTCTGGTTCTCCTGACAGCTGAATGGCCTCCAGACGAATGAGTAATTCATTCCATGCTACCAGGCGAGGCTCAAAAAGGTCCCTGCGGAAAGAAATATCAGGGTTTTCTTGTCCCAATACTTGTTTGATTGTGACGAATTTATGTCTGACGATCCTATACAAGCTAGGGTATTGCACCATAAGTGGAGTGGCCTCCAGCCAGGTGTCTTCCCAGAATCGAACCTGAGAACCGTCCCTAACCGAGAAAGTATCAAATTGGAAAAAAAATTCCTTGGCATTCATCACGCCACTCCAAAAATGTGAATCACCGGGTTTCCAAAGAACTTGAGAAATGACTTTAGACCCCACGTACTTATTACGAATGACTTCCTGCCACACTCCATTCTCAGTGAGTAGTCTGTATACCCATTTACTCAGGAGAGCGATGTTTTTAATCTCAAGATCCTGAATTCCAAGGCCCCCAAGACTTTTAGGATGGCATAGTATACTTCACCTAGCTAGCCGATATTTCTTCGATTCATTATTACACTGCCAAAAAAATCTAGATCTAAAGTAATTGAGACGCTGTAGAACCCCTTTGGGTAAGTGAAAGAATGACAACATGTACAGAACCATGTTGTTGAGGACGGAATTGATCAAAATCAACCGTCCCCCATACGACAAAAGTTTGGCCTTCCAGCTGGCTAGGCGTTTCTCAAGTCTTTCTTCCACGTGCCTTCACTCAGCGATAGTTAAACGCCGATAGTGAATAGGAATACCTAGATACCTAATCGGGAACTGGCCGAGCTGACAGCCGAAAATCTCAGCATACTCATATGCGGACTCTGCAGCGTCGCCGAAGCAGAAAAGCTCGCTCTTATGGAAGTTAATTTTGAGACCAGAGAGCTCCTCAAATGCACATAAAAGTAATTTGAGGTTTCTTGCTTTATCTAGGTCATGATCTAGAAAAAGTATAGTGTCATCCGCATATTGTAGAATAGACAGTCCTTCTTCTACCAAACGAGGAATCACGCCGCTAATCTGACCGGCCACCTTAGCCCGCTCAACAAGGATAGCTAACATATCAGCTACAATGTTAAACAAAATAGGGGATCCGGGGTCGCTCAACAAGGGTAGCTATCATATCACCTACCGCTAACTCATCGGTTGAAGCGCTAACCCATTATATGAAAAAAAATCATATAATATGATTACAAGGAAGGAATGGTCTAATAGTACTACTTCATCGGTTATCTCATATACTCCCTCCGTTCCTAAATATAAGTCTTTTTACAGATTCCAATATAAACTACATACAGACACTAGTAGAAAACAGGGCATCAGTCCCGGTTCCAGAGAGCCTTTAGTCTCGGTTCTGCAACCGGGACAAAACGGTCAGGACTAATGCCCTCCACTTTTAGTCCCGGCCGTGTTACGAACCGGGACTAAAGGGGCTCCACGTGGCTGCTGTGGGGCGCCCAGGCAGGAGGACCTTTAGTCCCAGTTGGTAACACCGACCGGGACAAAAAGGCAGCCACGCGTCAGCAGCTGCCAGGTGCTGGGTTTTTTGTTTTTGTTTGAAAGGAGGGGTTTAGGGGTTTTGGAGGATTTAGGGGTTTCATATTGTATTAGCTAGCTACTACATATAGAGAGAAGTGACCTCTCTTTCTCCGTGCTTGGTCGACGCCAGCTACTACATATAGAGAGAACTCGACGCTAGCTAGTAAGCAATGAAGAAACCATTAATTACACAACATCGTCATGATCAATATATAGAGAAATGACCTCTCTTTCTCCGTGCTTGTTGGTCGAACAACAAGTTTTCGTATATCTATCCCACGCTACTACATATAGTACACGATCATGCATATATACAATATAACATCTCTTAAGATTCCTACCATCTACCAAAATCGCATTGCAATTCCCGATGGTATTCTCCGTCTTTAGGTATGACGTGCTCAAGAAAAAATCCCGCCAATTCATCTTGAATTGCTCTTATGCGATCATGTGATAGGAGTTGATCCCGCATCTCCCAGATCTAATTTAAAGAAATACATATATAGAGTAACACTATTCTGATCCCAGAATCAGAATAGTTATTATGAAAACTGCTCTGAGGAGATGTTCCCGAACTTTGAAAAAGGAAAAACAGAAAAACCCACCCGACCCCGACTCCCACCCTGCGCGCCGACGCAGCCGCCTTCGTCCCGCGCCGCCACCCTGCACCCCTCGCACCACCCCACCTCCACCTGACTCCGACCACCTCCCGCCGCCGCCGCCGCGCGGATCCAGCGCCGCGCGAGTTCCACCGCACTTCTTCCCCTATATTCCACTTCGTGATCCAGCCGTTGGGTGCTAGCCCGCCCTTCTCCGTCCATCGGACCCCGCCACCGCGCGGATCTAGCCGGCCCCCGCCACCTCATCGTCGATCCGGCCGACGGGACGGCCAGATCCAGCCTGCCACGACCCCCGGCGAGGCACAGGAAGCGGCGTGCGGGGAATTTATCCTGCTCGCGGCTGATGGAGTTGTTGTCTCCGTCACCGTCCTCCGGTGGGACCCCGCCAGGCGCCGCGGAAGCACCTTGCGCTGGTTTCCTTCGTCTTCCACACGCCCGGCATCGCGCCGCTTTCTTGGACTTCCAACTGCATGGCATCTTCCTTCCTCGAGGCTCCACTCGACGGTGGCGAGCGTCTTTCTCCCGTGCGTGCGTCGAGTGAGATTAGTGTTGCGCCAACGGCGTCCGGCCGGCCCCAATCCCCGTTAGTGCAGCAATCCCGCACGACGCCCGTCCTATCGAGCTTTGGCTGGTGCAGCTTCCAGCGCCGATGCGGCCCCTGCGCCGTCCAACTGCGACCGTCCTGCAGTCCAACCTCGTCTGCGCGCGTACTGCCTCCTTGTCCGCTCGCTCGCTCGTGTAGTTCCTTCGCGAGAAGGAGAAAGGCAATGGCATTTTCCTCTGCACTTTCATCTTCAGGCTATGGCTATTAATTCTCTCTGAACATTTTCCTCTCTGAACATTTTCCTGCTCGGGCATCTCACCGACCTTCGACGAAGCTTGTCATCGACCTTCCCCCAGCATTTCTCATTGCGGCCGCACACGGTTGTCTGTGTTGTGTTCCCTGGCACCTTCCCTCGTGCTTGCACGGTTGCATTGACTGCTGTTAATTTGGACGTACAGGGAAGAAGACAAAGGCATGCGGTGAAAGAGATAAAGCAGAGTGTGTCTAGGCGATGTGGATAAGGAACGTGTGGTGTGTGAGAGGATTGGAGTTTCTACCGTCCAGAACCTGCACGACCACACCGCCGACCGATGCCCTGCTGCACAACGCGCGATCCGGTCCACCAAGAATTCTCGCGCCGACGAGCCCCTGCGCTGCTACACCCGAGCTCTATCCCTCGGACCCCACTCTCGTTTTGCTGTGTTCTTCAAGAGCATCCGCAAAACTGTTTCTGAAAGAACATATGATCTCAAAAAACGAATACAGAGAATGCTCTGTTGTGCTTGTACTAATGCGCAATTTATTTTGGCTTTAAAAGTCTGTTTTTGCGAAGGTCAAGATGTTGTGTTGCGAAGGTCAAGTATGTTTTGTATATCAGTATATGTGTGTGTGTTTTAAAAAATGCATACTTTGATTGACTCAGCTCAAATGCAGAGAAAAAAAAACTATGTTCTCGACTAATCCAAAAAATTTAAACAAAAGGTGGGAATGCTATTTATGCATCTCATATTCTTTTTTTAGTTCAACGCGCATCTCATATTCGATGATGCAATCGCTTTGAGGGGTCGATGGCACGGAACCAAAAACACTTAGGAGTTAACAAAAGAAAATGTTCACGATATTAACTAAGGGATTTCATCCCGTGCAAAAAACAAAACCAATAAGTTCAAATTAAAATAAGAAAGCCATCCGAAATTTACAGAAATATCAATTTTCTTGATTCTAAAATTAAAACAAAGAAATTCAAATTTAAAATAACAGTGGAGTTACCCGTACTTCCATAAATTTAACCGTATCAAAAAATATTTTATATTGTTAAAAAATTGAAAAAAATGATCAACAGGAAAGTAACACAACTTCAACAACTTTTCGCTAGTGTATCATTTGCGCAATTCGAATGAACGGTTGATTTTCAATAGCATGCGAAGTTCATGTTTCAAAAAATTTAAAGTTCACGTGTACCTAATACAGAAGAAACTCATCAAATAAAAAAGGGATCGCCTAGGCCGTTTTGCCGAGAACAAAAATACATAAAATATCATGACACAAAAAATCAAAAGTTCATAAGATACAACATAGTAAATTCATAGAAATTAGAAAAATGTTAACTCCTCAAACAAAAAATCAAAAGTTTAACTGTTTCTAAAAATCCTACGCATTCATATTTAAATAACATAGGGGTTTGATATTTATTATAAAACTAGTATTTTCCCTATTACTAAAGAATAAAGCAGTTTAAACCCCCTCCTATAGCTGTGGCTGTTGTTGTAGTGTGATTTTTGTGTAAAAAATAGTAATTTCATTAGTTGATGCGAGGATGGTTCCCCATGCAAAAGGATTGCAAAAGAAATTTATATTTCCTTTATAGTGTTGTGTTTTTATTAGAAGAAAAGAAAAGAGATGTTCGGTTTCTAACGATGACGCGGTTCAACATGCAAACCAATTTAAAAACTGTATAGGTTCGCCTACTAAAATGTCCAACATTTCTTGTGAAAAAAATTTCACTCTATTTTTTGAACTCTTCGTGAGAACTGTATGCTCTTTCAGATGTGTGCATTCGTATTTGTGTAAATGCATGTAGCACCGAAGTGTATGTGTATTGTTGTGTGTAATTTTCTTGAATTTCAATAGCATGCGAAGTTCATGTTTCAGAAATTCATAAGTTCACGTGTACCACATACTGAAGAAATTCATCAATGAAAAAAAAGGACTGCCTAGGCCATTTCATCGACAGCAAAAAATGCCTAAAAATGTCGCGAGACAAAAAACAAAACTTCACAAGATATAACATAGTAAGTTCGTAGAAAGGTGAAAAAAACATAATTTTGTTTTGTAAGTTTAACCATTTCTAAAAATTACCTTGAAGTTCAAATTTAAATAATAGGGCGGTTCAATGTTTATTACAAACCTGTAATTTTCCCCATTACTATAGAATAAACCAAGAAGTTCAAAAATAAAAAATGGAGCAGTTCAAAAAGTTTATAAAAAATGGTGTTCCTACATTTTACTAAAAAAATGGAGAAGTTCAAATTTAAATAACATAGAAGTTTAAAATGTTTATTCCAAAACCAAGAAGGTCAAATTAAAAAAACCGAGCAATTTAAAAAGTTTGTAAACATGGTTTTGCCCCTGTTTTTTTAAGATCTGGAAGTTTAAATTTAAAGAAGTGAGCAGTTCGATGTTTATTACATAACTAGGACTTTTTCCTTTACTAATGAATAACACCAAGAAGTCCTAATTAAAAAATAAAGTTGTTTGATATTTATAAAAATCTTATATTTTCCACGATACTAAATTTGAAAACCAAGAAGTTGAATTTTAAAAAACGGAGGAGTTCAATGCATATTAAAAACTCAATTTTTTCTCGTTACTAAATAATAAAACTAAGAAGTTCAATTTTTAAAAGCAAAAGAGTTCGATATTTATTTGAAACCTCAATTCTTTTCTGGTTACTAAAGAATAAGACCAATAATTTCTATTCGAAATAACGAAGAAGTTCGATGTTTCTAACAAAATTTCAATTTCACATTTCTAAAACAACACACGAAGAAGTTCAAATAAAAAAGTTAGAGCGGTTCGATGTCTATAAAAAAACTCAGATTTTTCCGTTATTAAAGTGAAACAGAGAGAAGTTCAAAGTGATAACAGCCAGAAGTTCGCGTACTGAATGGTGTGTGTTTCATACGAGAAAAAAGAATAAAAAGGCGAAGTCTAATTTTTTTTTGCTCGAAGTTCAAGTGCTCTTCCCTCGGAAGTTCAAAAATTCTTGTTAGAGAGGTTCGGCGTGCGTTTACATGTTCAAAAAACACAAAAAAGATGTTGTGTCTTATGTTTTAAAATAATTCTCTCAATCCATTACAAGTTTGGAACAAAAATACTCTACATGAAAAAAGTTCTTTTCTATTCAACAATTTTTTCAAGGGGTATATTGTATGCTATATTTGAAAAATAACTGGTTAAAATAAATTGGTGTATGTTGTTCAAAAAAAAAGTTTAACCGTATTAAAAAAAGTTATGTCTTTTCAACAAAGTTTCTAATGATTTATCATTTGTGAAACTCCGAGGAACGGGTGAGGAATTACAAACAAAAATACGTGGCCGAAGTTTAATATGAAAACAATGAGGAGTTCAAGTACTATACGGAATGCGTTTTAGATGATAAAAAAATACAAAACTAAAAGCCTAAAAGGTTTGTTGCAGGAAGTTCACGTGCTCCACCCTGCACGGTTCAAAAATTATATTACAAGACTCCGACCTTCAATTACATGTTAAAAAAGAGAGGCAAAAACAACATTGTGTTTGCCATTTTTAAAACTATTGTCAAACGGCAACGAATTTGTAACACGTGTGTACATAAAAAGGTTGCTCCTATTCATAAGCTTTCAAACGGTATATTATATGCCACATTCCCATGAGCAGTTTAAAAGTTTCATTTATACCGTAAAAAACACGTTTTTACGTATTCAAAAAAAAAAATTGAACCGTCGTGACTATGAAAAAATGATCAACACGGAAAAGTTGCGTGTTTTCAACAGCTTTCCATCGGTATATTCTCTGCTCAATTCCGGTAAGTGGTTTGGGAGTTACGGGCAAAAAACAGCACGTCAAAAACAGAGTGAAGTTCAAACAAAACTGTCACAGAAGTTCAACCACTTCACATAGTGCATTTTTGAAGACTCTGTTTTTGCGATGAAGGCAGAACGCATGATCTTAGAAGTTCAGATTGATAACTGCCAGAAGTTCACGTACTACACGATGTGTATTTTGTATTAAAAAAAATAAAAAAGCAAAGACTAAATTTTTTGTTGTTATAAGTTCTAGTCCTTGGTCGGAGAAAGTTAAAAAATTTATTGTGAGAGAGGTTTGTACAAAAGGAATATCATTTGTGTAACACTGACGAATGAATGAGAAAATTACAAACGAAAATACGTCACAGAATTTCAACGTGAAAGTAGCAGGAAGTTCAACTACTACACTGAATGAATTTCAGATGAAAACTTTTAAAATCGTCGCGAGTATGAAAAAATGATCAACACGAGAAAGTTGCGTGTTTACAGCAGATTTCCATCGGTATATCACTTGCTTAATTCTGATGAGTGGATGGAGAGCTACGAGCAAAAAAAGCACGTAAAAAACAGAGTGAAGTTCAAGGAGACATGTCGAGAAGTACAAGTTCTTCACGTGGTGCATTTTCGAAGAATCTGTTTCGCGATAAAGGCAGAACACGTGATCTCGCTGTTTTCAAAATTACTTGAAAACAGCTAGGAATCAGAGAAAACCAACAAAATGAAAAAGTTTTCCATTTTTCGTAGCTTTTCAACGATATATTATTTGCCCCATTCCGATAAAGTTTGTAGAAATTACGACGAAAATACATTTTTAGCCATTTTCAAAATTGACTTAAAACCATAAAGAATTGGAAGAAACAATATATATCAAAAAGTTTTCATTTGTTCAAACTTTCTAACGCCATATCATTTGCTGCATTCGGACGTACGTTTAAAAAATTAACTTGAAAATACGAACTCGGTGGAACTTGTACCGTTTTCTAAATTACTCTTAAGCCGTTCAAAATTAGAAAAACTTTCAACATGAAAAAGTAGCGCATTTTCATAAGCTTTCCAACGCCATATTATTTTCCTCAATTTGATTAGCAGTTTAGAAATGGCATCGAAAATACGAACTCGGCTGTTAGGTTTGCGAAATTTTACGATTTTCTAAATTACTCTTTAACCATAGGGAATTAGAGAAAACTATCAACATGTGGAAGGAGCGGGTTTGTAGCAGCTTTCCAACGCCATATTATTTGCCTCATTCCGATAAACGGTTTAGAAATGCGATCGAAAATACCATTCTCGTTTTTTGGAAAAAATGGTTTTCAAAACTGCTCTTAAACCGCTTACATTTTGCCAAAAATTTAACTTGAGTCATGATACTCATGTCCATAGCTTTCCAACGGTATATCGCAAGCCCCATTTGGGCAATGTTTGCGGAAGTTCAACCTAGCACTGGGGGAAGTTCAGGTCGAACAACTCAGGCAGTAAAATTACAACAGACGCATGTTCATCACGACCCGAGAGCAAAATCCGCCAACGAGCGAGATTCCTATTTAAAACGGACATTTAGTTGCTAAAAACCATTTCCAGATTACACTTACATCACATAGAACACGACTGGCCAGAATAATTCGCGCGGGGAGACACGGTTGCGAAGATAGCCCGAAGGTCGGGTTCGTACAGAGAGAAGTTCAGGTTGTGTAACTCAGGAAGTTCAGGTTGTGATCAGAATAATATTCTGATCCCGTGATCAGAATAGTGATATATATATATATATATATATATATATATATATATATATATATATATATATATATATATATATATGTTGGGGAACGTAGCATGCAATTTCAAAAAAATTCTACGCTCACGCAAGATCTATCTAGGAGATGCATAGCAACGAGAGGGGGAGAGTGTGTCCACGTACCCTCGTAAACCAAAAGCGGAAGCGTTAGCTTAATGCGGTTGATGTAGTCGAACGTATTCTCGATTCAACCGATCAAGCACCGAACGTACGGCACCTCCAAGTTCTGCACACGTTCAGCTCGATAACGTCTCTCGAACTCTTGATCCAACAAAGTGTCGAAAGAGAGTTTCGTCAGCACGACGGCGTGGTAACGGTGATGGTGAAGTGATCCGTGCAGGGCTTCGCCTAAGCACTACGATAATGTGACCGGAGGAGTAAACGGTGGAGGGGGGCGCCACACACGGCTAAGAACATTTGGTGTGTCCTTGGAGGCGCCCCCGCCCCCGTATATAAAGGAGGGAGAGGGGAGGAGGCCGGCCTAGGGCGCGCTAAGTGGGAGGAGTCCCACTTGGACTCCTAGTCCAATTCGGCCCCCTCTTTCCTTTTACCGGAAGAGGAAAGGGGGAAGGAGAGGGAGGAGGAGAAGGAAAGGGGGGCGCCGCCCCCTCCCCTTGTCCAATTCGGACTCTCCATGGGGGGGGGGGGGGGCGCGGCCACCCCTTGTGGGCTACCTAGCCTCCCTCCTATGGCCCATATCTTTCCCCCGGGGGTTCCGGTAACCCCCCCGGTACTCCGATACGTACCCGATACATTCCAAAACACTTCCGGTGTCCGAATACTATCGTCCAATATATCAATCTTTACCTCTCGACCATTTCGAGAGTCCTCGTCATGTCCGTGATCTTATCCGGGACTCCGAACAATCTTCAGTCACCAAAACACATAACTCATAATACAAATCGTCATTGAACGTTAAGCGTGCGGACCCTACGGGTTCGAGAACTATGTAGACATGACCGAGACACATCTCCGGTCAATAACCAACAGCGGAACCTGGATGCTCATATTGGTTCCTACATATTCTACGAAGATCTTTATCGGTCAAACCGCAATGACAACATACGTCATTCCCTTTGTCATTGGTATGTTACTTGCCCGAGATTCGATCGTCGGTATCTCCATACCTAGTTCAATCTCGTTACCGGCAAGTCTCTTTACTCGTTCCGTAATGCATCATCCCGTAACTAACTCATTAGTCACATTGCTTGCAAAGCTTATCATGATGTGCATTACCGAGAGGGCCCAGAGATACCTCTCCGATACTGGAGTGACAAATCCTAATCTCGATCTATGCCAACCCAACAAACACCTTCGGAGACACCTGTAGAGCATCTTTATAATCACCCAGTTACGTTGTGATGTTTGATAGCACACAAGGTGTTCCTCCGGTATTCGGGAGTTGCATAATCTCATAGTCAAAGGAATTTGTATAAGTCATGAAGAAAACAATAGTAATAAAACTTCACGATCATTATGCTAAGCTAACGGATGGGTCTTGTCCATCACATCATTCTCCTAATGATATGATCCCGTTCATCAAATGACAACACATGTCTATGGTTAGGAAACTTAACCATCTTTGATCAACGAGCTAGTCTAGCAGAGGCTTACTAGGGACTCGATGTTTTGTCTATGTATTTACACATGTATCAAGTTTCCGGTTAATACAATTATAGCATGAATAATAAACATTTATCATGATATAAGGAAATATAAATAACAACTTTATTATTGTCTCTAGGGCATATTTCCTTCAATATAGGACAGAGCTATTCTGTTACTAGTAGCAGAATATTATTCTGTTACTGTCGGCCCTATAAAGAGGCTATCGCACTAGAATGTGATAAACCCGACGTGGCCCAAAACAAAACCGAGGCCCACCCCACCTCCCTGCTTCCCTAACCTCCCCACGACTACCTCCTCATGTCTAAAAAAAAAAAAGACTACCTCCTCACTGTCGCCCGAGCCTCTCCCATCAGCGCGCCGCCGCCGCCCCGAGGCCCGTCCGACCAGCGCGCCGCCGCCGCCCCGGGCCCCCTCCCACCAGCGCGTCGCCGCCGCTCCCAAGCCCCTCCCACCAGCGTGCCTCCGCCGCCCCGATCCCCCTCCGACCAGCGCGCCGCCGCCGCCTCGATCACCCTCCGACCAGCGCGTCGCCGCCGCCCCCAAGCTCCTCCCACCAGCGCGCCACCGCCGCCCCGATCCCCCTCCCACTAGCGCACCACCGCCGCCCCAAACCCCCTTCCATGACCATATCACCCACGCCACCGGCCGCGCCTCCCTCCCGCATGCCACCTGAGGCTTCCACGCCATGGCAGGCACTGAGCCGTTGCGGCAGTACAACTGCACGCTCCGCCGCCGGTCATGAGAAGAGCTGCGTGCAGGCCACCCGTGCTCTTCCCTGGATCCGATTCAGTCGTCTCCCTCTCATCCTCTCTCTGTTTGTGTGTGTGTGTGTGTGTATGAAGGAAGTGGGAGGAGATAAAACAAGGGAGTGAGAGATCCCCATTCTCATGTCTGTGAGATGTGGGTGTGTGATTTCCCAATGTCAAATCCCACGTTTGTGTTAATTAGTTGTAGTTTCATCGATCTGGTTCTTGTGCAATGTAAATCTGTGTATAGTTCACTCAATTTTTCTCTGAAACTATGAGCTGATGATAGATTAGAGATGAGTTGACAGTGTGGGTTCAGGTAGTGAGATTTGCAGCTAGTTTGTTTACTTGTTTAGGTGTTTGCAAGGGCATAGCCCATGAGTTCTATTTGATTACAGTTAGGCCACCAGTTAGTATTGTGGTACTCCGTTGCAAGAAAAATGGGTCATCGGTTCAGTTATAGGCACCCAACTCTGAAGATTTTGAATTTTTGCATGGTATTTTAAGTTTGGTTTTTATCATATAATGTAAAGTTGTAAACATGTTTCCAATGGTCTTTGCTCCTAGTTCTGAACTTCTTATTCAGTCTATTAGTATAGTCGTAGTGGTGGCCACCCCGACGCCTAGCACGACAACCCGCGTCGCGCGCTGCCCTGGGGCCCCCGAGCACTGCCGCGCCTCGTCGCCGGTGCCTGACGGTGCGGGCCACCGTCGCTGCCTGACGAAGCAGGCTACCATCCTTGCATTGACGATGCGCATGTCCAGTCGTTGCTGCATCTCTCTCTGCCCGTGAATTAGGTGTTGAAAATGTTTTCTTATGTATGTTTCAGTGGGGAGTCCGATCATTTGCTGCTCAAAATCCGACAACAATCCGACAACAATCGGAGGAGGAATGCACAACAAGCAAGTCTATCATCGATAGCAAAGGTTGGCCGTGTATTCCTATTCTTTGAGTTGTCTCTGTTTCAACCATACAATTCATCTAGCATAAAGTATCGTCGTTACAACCTTTCAATTTGGTAACTTGGAGGTAGTTTTCAAATACTATATTGTGACCTAAAATCAAGGTAGCAAATTACTATAGATACTACTTCAAAAAGCATGTCCTTGCTCAACTTCTGAACTTCTGATCTAGATATCTTTCTACAAGAATGATTCAATGTTACTACCTCTTTGGAAAGAGTAGCTAGGTATATGGTTTCACTTGTTTCTTGTGTTAGCCAACTAGAACTTATTTTGCTTCTCAGACTTGCTTGCCAAGTTCTTTGTGCATATCCTTACTTGAAAACTGGCTCCACCCTTCTCCCGTTGAACCTCTCATGAACCTCGTGCACGTACATCAGCAGCACTAGCCCCCGTTCGTGTCATGGACAAGATCAGTTCAACTTGTGCACTTGGCCTGTTTGTGGGAATGTCTGAGCAGAAAGAGAAACAATATATTTTTGCCAATTTCTTCTCTCTCTCTCTGCAGTTATAGCTAGCAATAGGCCCATCTGCGTGGTATGCAAACAGGAGGTAAACCACAGAGACTGCCACTAGTTATTACAGTGATTTTGGCCACTAAATTCTCTATTTTTCTTTTGTTTTTCCTAGTCATTCTTGTACTGCCTGCCATGAAAAAACCTGACGATAGAATACAATCTATCGTCAGTTCATAGAGAAGAAATTCTTTTTTCTTCAGTGTGTATTCTATCGTTAGTTCCGTGTGTATTTTTGTTCTCTTTTCTTCAGTCCACAAAGAATAAATATTGTCAGTTCATGAATAGAGAATTTCTGTAATAAACTTAATATTAGTTTGGTGTGTATTCTATCGTCAGTTCATGAAAAAATACAAACTAGTTCGTGCGTGTGCAAAAATATCATCAGTTCATGTTTTGAAATTCTGTAAGTTTACATATATCACCTAAATAAGTAATGTTTTGTAGCGAGGTTCTTCAGTGTCTATTCTGATTCAAGTGCCTTGTTCTTCCTAAAACACATGGTGCTTGTGTTAATGCCTATGGGAGAATAGCACGTACATGGACTGTGTACTAGTGTTGAAAACAGGATAAAGTCCTAAGATAATGATGTTCTCCCCTGCTTCCACTTCCATTCGCTGCCTCAGAACCCCGCACACTACCGCTCTCCCTTACCCCCTGTAGCTCACCGTGTGCAAGTTCTTCAGTCCAAGTTCTCCGGCGAGCTCGTCTCTTGTTTCATTTTCCTTAACACTCGGTAAGGAAAATGATCGTTCAACTTCAAATATGTTTTGGACTGATTGTTCAAGTTCTTTCGTATAGAAGGTTCAGAAAGTTTTGTTCCTGAAAATGCACATATTTGGAGTACGCCAATATATATGTATTTCTGAATTTTGCTCTTGAATAACAGTTCAACATGTATTACGCCAACAATTCATAATGGAAAGGCAGCAAACAGTTCAATACTTGTGTGTTAAAAACGTAACAGTATAGAGAAACTTTCGTAGTAGTTCGATGGAATAAATCGCATCAGTTCTGACTCGGATCCGTTCTTGCCTACAATGCATTGAAAAATCAATTTTTTTGCCTTTGTTCAGGCTTGAGAAGCATGTATCTCTAGGATATGTGCCATGTTAAACTTGAGTTGTTTTCAGTTAACACAGACTAATTGTCTCTTAAGCCTAAACTAAAATTTATTTATGTGAGAGACACCTGAACTGAAGTTGTTCCCAAGTAAAAGAAACTTCAACTTGTTTGAGCATATGCTGGTTAGGATAATTGTAATTACTTTAGCTCTCGTCAATGGTAACAGAACAAAAAATTTGGCTCCTCTTAAATGTAACTTGAAGAACGCTAGCGCTGAGGTTGGGCATTGTTTATCAATGGTAAGTTGTTCATAAGGCCGGCCGGCAGAAAATTTCCTAAGTTCAACTATGTCGCTAGAGCTTCAGTCCAACTATGTTGCTTCTGCGATTTTCCTTACGCAGAAAATCACACTGAAGAACGTTCAACTATGTTTCATCTCTGAACTTAAACGCGTTTGTTCTTTGAGCTAAAATTCCTAGAGCTTTAGTCCAACTTTTGGTGATTCTTGTACCTATTGTTCAGAAATCAATGGTAAAAATTTCTGATTGCAGCAATGGTGATTGGACGAGGGAGGTTGGACGGACTGCAGATTGGCGATGTTAACCCCCCTCTCTCAAAGACAAGAAGACCAAAAAGGTTCAGTTATAAAAATTCATCTATTGCTACTGAACTGAAGCATGTCACTAACTCACTATTGAACTGAAGCAAATTAAAAGTTGAAAACTGAATTGAAGTTCCATAGACATGTTGTGTTATTCTTGTAGTGCAAAAATGTGTCATCCCCCTGAATACGAAATGTCATCGATTTGCCACAGTTCCCTTTCTCTTTTCTTGCTCTTGTTTCTACCTCAGCCAATAAGTTGTATCCGTGTACACATTTCTAATTTCTATTGCTATTAGTTCAAATGATCAATTGCTATAAGTTCCCATGATATTGTCCCATCAGTTCAAGTGATCATTGTTGTCTTGTTTAAGCCGTTTAAGTACAAAATTACTAGCGTTGATCTTTGTGCAGCGATCAGGCCGTTCAGCTCTGCCACCGCAAGCCGTTCACCTCTGCCACAGGAGGCCGTTCGACGATGCAGCGCTCATCATGTTGTGTTTTTAAAGTACATGTTTTGTCGGAAATCCCTTTTGGTGACCGAGCTCCAATGAGGCCTTCAAATTCAAATTTCATCAAAATTCATATTTTTACGGTTCAAAAAATTCTGAAAAAAACACAGATATACATGAAGGCATAACACACATGTGTGTAAATTTTCAGGGCAAAATACGTTGAAATGAGGGCTGTGCGAAAAAAACAAATCTGAGGCTGCTTAATACATGATACTATTCATCCTCCCAGGCCATGAATTTGTCTTTTTTGTACAGGTCGCAACTAAAGGTATTTCATCATGAATTTTTACACACATGTGGGTTACATTCTTACATACACGCATATTTTTTTCAGAATTTTTTGAAACATAAAAGTTTGAATTTGAATTTTTAAAAAATAAAGGGCTCCATGGAGCTCGGCCTCTAAAACGCCATTCTCATGTTTTGTGTGCTTTTCAGTTCACCTACTTAATGATTCTATGTCCAATTTCCCCTCTGTTTATGTGTTCTTCCTATAGTACACTAGGTGTTTGTGTTATGCCTTAATAAGCATTTTAGAAAACCTTGTATGGGTCGAAACTACCGTATGTTATGTTCTATTCTTGTAAATGAAGCTCCACTTCTGTTTTGTTTGAAGTTATTTGGCATAAAAATTAGTATATGTTCTACTGTAAAAGACATATAAAATGTCTTGATGCATGCTAGCAGAAATCGGAAAATACACTCAGTTCAAGTTGTTTGTTGTTATTCCTACGAGAAAACTGAATATGAATGTTGCCCTCAATTACACTATATGCTTGTTCTCTTCAGTTGTATGTGAATGATTTAGGCTTGAGTTCAAACCTGGAAGAGAAATTATGCTCAGTTTGTTGCTTGCACTGATCACTTCCGATTTTTGTTTGTTCTCAAAATGTAAGTCGATGCCCACTACATGTTTGTTCTTTTTACGTGTATATATGAGAATTGAAGTCGCCATCAACTGTTCTCAAAATGGAGATAATTTTGTAATGGTATATTACATGCTCCGTTTCGTGAAATGGTTCAAAATTTCTTGGTAGGTAGGTCAAGACTCGAGGGGCAGTCACTTTGCAAACAAATTTGTTAGCAGTAAAGTCGGAGGAAAAAAGCAACTTAGAATGAAAAACACAACAAGTTCACAATTTAAAAAGTCGTAAGTTCAACACGACATCCCAGATAAGTTTGAGAAAAAAGCCCAAACAAATAGAACCCCACCGAAATTCAAATGGTAAAAGTTGAAGTCGTAAAATTAGAAAAGTCCAGAACATCGTTGCGAAAAAATGTTGAGTTAAAAAAATAAACACACAAAATATTTTCTTTTAGAAAAAATGTCATTCAGTTCAATGATATAAACATGCAAGTTCAGGCACGATAATACCGTAAACTGTTGAAATACTACGAGGAAAATCATACCGAAAAAACAGAGTAAAGTCTAGTATGTTAAAACACGCTCAGTACAAAACCATACGGACATCAGTTCAAGTACTTTTTTTTCGGAACCTTTCAAAATTACTCTCCGAAAAATACATCAGTACAAACGCATACATAGATCAGTACAAGTACTATGTTTTTTCTGACGGAAAAACAGCACGATGGGTCTCATTGTAATCCAAATTACTCTTCAACGGTTGCGAATTTGAGAAAACGTTCAACATGACTAAATTTCGCATTTTCGATATCTTTCCAACGGTATATTATTTGCCCCATTTCGACAAACTCTTAAAAAAAATCGTGTTTGAAATCAAATTTGAGCGTATTTGAATTCGAGTTTAATTCGTAAAGAATTAGAAAAACATTTCTACACGAAAAAGTTGCGCATTTTCCATAACTTTCCAACGCCCTATCATTTGCGTCAATCCGACAAACCGTTTGCAAAAAAAGGCGAAAATACGTTTCGCACAGAATTTCACCATTTTTAAAATTACTTTTAAATCGTATAGAATGTGAAAAAACATTAGTTATATGGAAGAAGCGGATTTTCACCAGCTTTCCAACGCCATCTTATTTGCTCAATTCCGACAAACCGTTTGAAAATTAAGTCCAAAATATGATTCACATTTTCGGTTTTGAAAAAAATGGTTTTTTCAAAACTGCTCTTAAACCATGATGATTTTGCAAAAACGTTCAATATACTTGAAATATAGTTGTCAAGAGGTTTCCAACGATATATTACACGCCCCGTTCCGACAAAAAAATTGCAAAAAAATTTTGAACTAAAGAAAACGATTTGTTAAACAGAAATGGAAGCATCAGTTCAACCGCTCAAATTCATCAGTACAACCACCTGAAACCGTCAGTTCAAGTAGAGTAACAGAATAATATTCTGTTACGCGAAACTGAATAGCCCAGATGTATATATATATATATATATATATATATATATATATATATATATATATATATGACTGAAACTCAATCCAATTGATGGTAATAAAATAAAATTGTGAATATTGTTTACGTACTTCTAATTGTTTTGAAGTTATGCCCCACTCAAGGGTCGAGTTGTGAATGAACTCGCAAACATAGTATCTATAATTTTTCTCGGGTGCCTGCCACAAGCACTTTACGAGAATAGAGTTCAATCAAAATGATAATCAAGCATGATAATGGTATTGAAACTAGAATTAATGAGAGATGCGCGAAACTAGCTAGTACTACTTACTTTGGGTGTAAAAATCACAGCTCCTTTTTCCATTCACCCGGTACCTCGCTGGTGAACTTTTTCCAAACCCTGCCTGATACGTCTCCAACGTATCTATAATTTTTGATTGTTCCATGCTGTTATATTATCATTCTTGGGTGTTTTACAATCATTTTATATCATTTTTTGGTACTAACCTATTGACATAGTGCCCAGTGCCAGTTGCTGTTTTCTGCTTGTTTTTTACAGCGCAGGAAATCAATACCAAACGGAGTCCAAACGCAGCGAAACTTTTTGGAGATTTTTTTTGGACCAGAAGACATCCAGTGGGCCAAAGAAGTACCGAAGAGGGGGCCCGAGGTGAGCACAAGACACCGGGGCGCGCCTGGGCCCCCAGGCGCGCCCTGGTGGGTTGTGCCCATCTCGGAGACCTCCCGCACCGCCTCTTTGCTCTATAAATACCCCAATATTCCAGAAACCCTAGGGGAGTCGATGAAAATCAATTCCAGCCACCGCAAGTTCCAGAAACCACAAATCCAATCTAGACACCATCACAGAGGGGTTCATCATCCTCATTGGTGCCTCTTCGATGATGCGTGAGTAGTTCATTGTAGACCTACGGGTCCGTAGTTAGTAGCTAGATGGCTTTCTCTCTCTCGTTTGATTCTCAATACAATGGTCTCTTGGAGATCTATTTGATGTAACTCTTTTTGCGGTGTGTTTGTTGGGATCCGATGAACTTTGAGTTTATGATCAGATCTATGTTTTTATCCATGAAAGTTATTTGAGTCTTCTTTGATCTCTTATATGCATGATTGCTTATAGCCTCGTATTTCTTCTCCGATATTTGGGTTTTGTTTGGCCAACTTGATCTATTTATCTTGCAATGGGAAGAGGTGCTTTGTGATGGGTTCGATCTTACGGTGCTTGATCCCAGTGACAGAAGGGGAAACGACACGTATGTATCGTTGCTATTAAGGATAACAAGATGGGGTCTATTTCTACATAAATAGATCTTGTCTACATCATGTCATCGTTCTTATTGCATTACTCCGTTTTTCCATGAACTTAATACACTAGATGCATGCTGGATAGCGGTCGATGTGTGGAGTAATAGTAGTAGATGTAGGCAGGAGTCGGTCTACTAATCTTGGACGTGATGCCTATATAATGATCATTGCCTGGATATCGTCATGATTATTTGAAGTTCTATCAATTGCCCAAGAGTAATTTGTTTACCCACCGTTTGCTATTTTTCTCGAGAGAAGCCACTAGTGAAAACTACGGCCCCCGGGTCTCTTCTTTAATATATTTGCCTTCAAGATCTATTTTGCTATTCGCTCTTTTATTTATCTGCAACTTTTATTTTCAGATCTATTAATCCAAAAACCCCAAAATACCTCGCTGAATTTTATTTGCTTTTATTCACATCTTTCAATCTACTACAATTTTATCCCGTCAACTTGGCAATTTCTGGCACCGTTACCCGAAAGGGATTGACAACCCCTTTAACACGTCGAATTGCAAGTATTTGTTCTTTGTGTGCAGGAGCTGTTTACGTGGTGTTGCGTGGTTCTCCTACTGGTTCGATAACCTTGGTCTCATCACTGAGGGAAATACCTACCGTTGCAGTGCTGCATCATCCCTTCCTCTTTGGGGAAATACCAACGTAGTGCAAGCAAACATCAAAAGGAATTTCTGGCGCCGTTGCCGGGGAGACATCATCAACATCAACGAGGTTCCTAATCACAAATCTCATCTCCTTGCAATTTACATTATTTGCCATTTGCCTCTCATTTTCTTCTCCCCCACTTCACAAAAATTTGCCGTTTTATTCGCCCTCTTTTTCGTTCGCCGTTTTCTCGTCAGATCTGTTTTTGAGTGCAATCTTGTTGCGTAGTCACCATGACTCAAGAGAACACCAAGTTGTGTGATTTCTCAAAAAGCAACAACAATGATTTTATTAGCACTCCGATTGCTCCTCCCGCCACTAGTGCGGAATCTTGTGATATTAATGCCGCTTTGTTGAATCTTGTTATGAAGGATCAATTTTCCAGTACTCCTAATGAGGATGCCGCATCCCATCTTAACACATTCGTGGATTTATGCGATATGCAAAAGAAAAAAGATGTGGACAATGATATTGTGAAGTTGAAATTATTTCCGTTTTCTTTGCGAGATCGTGCAAAAATTTGGTTTTCTTCTTTGCCTCGCAATAGTATCGATTCTTGGAATAAGTGCAAAGATGCTTTTATCACTAAGTATTTTCCGCCCGCAAAAATTATTTCCCTTAGAACCCAGATTATGAATTTCAAGCAACTTAAACATGAGCATGTTGCACAATCTTGGGAAAGGATGAAATTGATGCTAAGGAATTGCCCAACTCATGGGTTAAATCTTTGGATGATCATACAATTTTTTTATGCGGGATTGAATTTTGTTTCTCGAAATCTTTTAGATTCCGCTGCGGGTGGTACTTTTCTGGAAATTACTTTGGGTGAATCCACCAAATTGCTTGATAATATTATGGCAAATTATTCGCAATGGCATACCGAAAGAGCTCCTACTAGTAAAAAAGTTAATTCGGTAGAAGAAATAAATTCTTTGAGTGAAAAAGTTGATGCTCTTATGAAGTTGGTTGCTAATAAAAATGCTCCTATTGATTTTGATGATATGCCTTTGTCTACTTTGATTGAGCAAAATAGTGATGCCATAGATGTGAACTTTATTTCGCGAAACAATTTTAATAACAATGCTTATAGAGGTAATTTTAATCCTAGGCCTTTTCCTAGTAATTCCTCTAATAATTATGGTAATTCCTATGGTAATCCTTCTTATAATAATAATAGGAACACCTCTGATCTTGAGAATAATATTAAAGAATTTATCAATACTCAAAAGGTTTTCAATGCTACAATAGAAGAAAAGCTGAATAAGTTTGATGATATGTCTAGAAGTATTGATAGAATTTCTCATGATGTAGAAAATCTCAAGATGAATTTTTTTGTGCCTAAGGTTGAGGAATCAATTAAAGCTTTATATGTTTCTATGGATGAAAGTAAGAAAAGAACCGCTATGCTTAGAGCTAGACGAGAATTTTTAGAAAAAGCGTTTTCTAGTGATTGCTTTCATAAAAGTGATTGATACGTCCATTTTGCATCATGCTTTTATATCAATATTTATTGCATTATGGGTTGTTATTACACATTATGGCATAATACTTATGCCTTTTCTCTCTTATTTTACAAAGTTTACATAAAGAGGGAGAATGCCGGCAGTTGGAATTCTGGGCTGGAAAAGGAGCAAATATTAGAGACCTATTCTGCACAACTCCAAAAGTCCTGAAACTTCACAAAGTGTCATTTTGGATTTAATAAAAAATATTGGGCGAAGAAAGTACCAGAGGGGGGCCACCTGCCATCCACAAGGGTTGAGGGCGTGCCCTACCCCCCTGGGCCCGCCCCCCGACCTTGTGGGCCACCTGGCAGGCCCTCGACGCCCATCTTCTGTTATATGGTGTGTTTTGACCTAGAAAAAATCATAAGGAAGCTTTCGGGATGAAGCGCTGCCGTCTCGAGGCGGAACTTGGGCAGAACGAATCTAGGGCTCCGGCGGAGCTGTTCTGCCGGGGAAACATCCCTCCGGGAGGGGGAAATCATCGCCATCGTCATCACCATCGATCCTCTCATCGAGAGGGGGTCAATCTCCATCAACATCTTCACCAGCACCATCTCCTCTCAAACCCTAGTTCATCTCTTGTATCCGATCTTTGTCTCAAAACCTCAGATTGGTACTTGTGGGTTGCTAGTAGTGTTGATTACTCCTTGTAGTTGATGCTAGTTGGTTTATTCGGTGGAAGATCATATGTTCAGATCCTTAATGATAATTAATACTCCTCTGATTATGAACGTGAATATGCTTTGTGAGTAGTTACGTTTGTTCCTGAGGACATGGGAGAAGTCTTGTTATAAGTAATCATGTGAATTTGGTATTCGTTCGATATTTTGATGAGATGTATGTTGTCTTTCCTCTAGTGGTGTTATGTGAACGTCGACTACATAACACTTCACCATGATTTGGGCCTAGGGGAAGGCATTGCGAAGTAATAAGTAGATGATGGGTTGCTAGAGTGACAGAAGCTTAAACCCTAGTTTATGCGTTGCTTCGTAAGGGGCTGATTTGGATCCATATGTTTCATGCTATGGTTAGATTGATCTTAATTCGTCTTTTGTAGTTGCGGATGCTTGCGAGAGGGGTTAATCATAAGTGGGAGGCTTGTCCAAGGAAGGACAGCACCCAAGCACCGGTCCACCCACATATCAAATTATCAAAGTAATGAACGCGAATCATATGATCATGATGAAAACTAACTTGACAACAATTCCCATGTGTCCTCGGGAGCGCTTTGCTTTATATAAGAGTTTGTCCAGGCTTTTCCTTTGCTACAAAAAGGATTGGGCCACCTTGCTGCACCTTGTTTACTTTTGTTACTTATTACCCGTTACGAATTATCTTATCACACAACTATCTGTTACCGATAATTTCAGTGCTTGCAGAGAATACCTTGCTGAAAACCGCTTGTCATTTCCTTCTGCTCCTCGTTGGGTTCGACACTCTTACTTATCGAAAGGACTACGATAGATCCCCTATACTTGTGGGTCATCAAGACTCTTTTCTGGCACCGTTGCCGGGGAGTGAAGCGCCTTTGGTAAGGAAACATTTATATAGTGTGCTGAAATTTACTGTCACTTGTTACTATGGAAAATAATCCTTTGAGGGGCTTGTTCGGGGTATCTTCACCTCGAACGGAAGAGCAAAGAGTTGCTCCTCAACCTACTTCACCTACTGAAAATATTTATTATGAAATTCCTTCGGGTATGATAGAGAAACTGCTAGCTCATCCTTACACAGGAGATGGAACATTACATCCTGATATGCATCTAATCTATGTGGATGAAGTTTGTGGATTATTTAAGCTTGCAGGTTTGCCCGAGGATGAAGTCAAGAAGAAGGTCTTCCCTTTATCTTTGAAGGAGAAGGCATTGACATGGTATAGGCTATGTGATGATATTGGATCATGGAACTACAACCGATTGAAATTGGAATTTCATCAGAAGTTTTATCCTATGCATCTGGTTCATCGTGATCGGAATTATATATATAATTTTTGGCCTCGTGAAGGAGAAAGTATCGCTCAAGCTTGGGGGAGGCTTAAGTCAATGTTATATTCATGCCCCAATCATGAGCTCCCAAGAGAAATTATTATTCAAAATTTTTATGCTCGGCTTTCTCATAATGATCGATCCATGCTTGATACTTCTTGTACTGGTTCTTATATGAAGAAGGATATTGAATTCAAATGGGATTTATTGGAAAGAATTAAACACAAC
Source organism: Thinopyrum elongatum (assembly GCA_011799875.1). Taxonomy (NCBI): domain Eukaryota; kingdom Viridiplantae; phylum Streptophyta; class Magnoliopsida; order Poales; family Poaceae; genus Thinopyrum; species Thinopyrum elongatum. The sequence continues at coordinate 554,842,123 of CM022299.1, read as the reverse complement.
TTTGAAGATTGGGACCTCGACGAAGGTAAGGAGTCAGGTATAAACCTTAAGTTTGATTGTGTTAAATCTTTTATGGATACCGATGCTTTTCATGATTTTAGCACTAAATATGGACTTGACTCTGAGATAGTAGCTTCTTTCTGTGAATCATTTGCTACTCATGTTGATCTCCCTCAGGAGAAGTGGTTTAAATATCATCCTCCCATTGAAGTTAAAGTAGTAGAACCTATTAAAGTTGAAGAAGAAACTATTACTTATAATGTTGATCCTATTGTTCCTACTGCTTATATTGAGAAACCACCTTTTCCTGTTAGAATAAAGGATCATGCTAAAGCTTCAACTGTGGTTCGTAAGAGTTATACTAGAACACCTACACCTCCTGAACAAATTAAAGTTGAACCTAGTATTGCTATGGTTAAAGATCTCTTGGTTGATAATATTGATGGGCATGTTATTTATTTCTGTGATGAAGCTGTTAGAATTGCTAAACCCGATAGTAAAGATAAACATAGACCCGTTGTTGGCATGCCTGTTGTTTCAGTTAAAATAGGAGATCATTGTTATCATGGCTTATGTTATGTGGGTGCTAGTGTGAGTGCAATTCCTTTTTCCTTATATAAAGAAATTATGAATGATATTGCACCTGCTGAGATAGAAGATATTGATGTTACTATTAAGCTTGCTAATAGAGATACTATTTCACCAATTGGAATTGTTAGAGATGTTGAAGTCTTGTGTGGGAAAATAAAATATCCTGCTGATTTTCTTGTTCTTGGTTCCCCACATGATAACTTTTGTCCCATTATATTTGGTAGACCCTTCTTGAATACTGTTAATGCTAAGATAGACTGCGAGAAAGATATTGTTACTGTTGGTTTAGGGGATATGTCTCATGATTTTAATTTCTCTAAATTTCGTAGACAACCCCATGATAAAGAATTGCCTAGTAAGGATGAAATTATTGGTCTTGCTTCTATTGCCGTGCCTCCTACTGATCCTTTAGAACATTATTTGCTAGACCATGAAAATGATTTGTCTATGAATGAAAGAAGGGAAATAGACAAGATATTCTTTAATCAAGGGCCTATTTTGAAACACAATTTGCCTGTTGAAATCCTTGGGGATCCTCCTCCACCTAAGGGTGATCCCGTGTTTGAGCTTAAACAATTACCTGATACTTTGAAATATGCTTATCTCGATGAAAAGAAGATATATCCTGTTATTATTAGTGCTAACCTTTCAGAGCATGAAGAAAAGAGATTATTGAAAACTCTGAAGAAGCACCGTGCTGCTATTGGATATACTCTTGATGATCTTAAGGGCATTAGTCCCACTCTATGCCAGCACAAAATTAAATTGGAGAAAGATGCTAAACCAGTTGTTGATCACCAACGACGGTTAAATCCTAAGATGAAAGAAGTGGTAAGAAATGAAATACTAAAGCTTCTGGAAGCAGGTATAATTTATCCTATTGCTGATAGTCAGTGGGTAAGTCCTGTTCATTGTGTCCCTAAGAAGGGAGGTATTACTGTTGTTCCTAATGATAAGAATGAATTGATCCCACAAAGAATTATTACAGGTTATAGAATGGTAATTGATTTTCGCAAATTAAATAAAGACACTAGAAAAGATCATTACCCTCTACCTTTTATTGATCAAATGCTAGAAAGATTATCCAAACATACACATTTTTGCTTTCTAGATGGTCACTCTGGTTTTTCTCAAATACCTGTGTCAAAAGATGATCAGGAAAAGACCACTTTTACTTGCCCTTTCGGTACCTTTGCTTATAGACGTATGCCTTTTGGTTTATGCAATGCACCTGCTACCTTTCAAAGATGTATGACTGCTATATTCTCTGATTTTTGTGAAAAGATTATTGAGGTTTTCATGGATGATTTCTCCATTTACGGAACTTCTTTTGATGATTGCTTAAGCAACCTTGATCGAGTTTTGCAGAGATGTGAAGAAACTAATCTTGTCTTGAATTGGGAGAACTGCCACTTTATGGTTAATGAAGGTATTGTCTTGGGGCATAAAATTTCTGAAAGAGGTATTGAAGTTGATAAAGCTAAAGTAGATACTATTGAAAAGATGCCGTGTCCTAAAGATATCAAAGGTATAAGAAGTTTCCTTGGTCATGCTGGTTTCTATAGGAGGTTTATTAAAGACTTCTCTAAAATTTCTAGGCCTCTCACTAATCTCTTGCAAAAAGATGTTCCTTTTGTTTTTGATGATGATTGTGTAGAAGCATTTGAAATACTTAAGAAAGCCTTGATTTCTGCACCTATTGTTTAGCCACCTGATTGGAATTTACCCTTTGAAATTATGTGTGATGCTAGTGATTATGCTGTTGGTGCTGTTCTAGGTCAAAGAGTTGATAAGAAATTGAATGTTATCCATTATGCTAGTAAAAATCTAGACAGTGCCCAGAGAAATTATGCTACTACTGAAAAAGAATTTCTAGCAGTTGTGTTTGCTTGTGATATGTTCAGATCCTATATTGTTGATTCCAAAGTAACTGTTCACACTGATCATGCTGCTATTAAATATCTTATGGAAAAGAAAGATGCTAAACCTAGACTTATTAGATGGGTTCTCTTGCTACAAGAATTTGATTTGCATATTATTGATAGAAAGGGAGCTGAGAACCCCGTTGCAGACAACCTGTCTAGGTTAGAAAATGTTCTTGATGACCCACTGCCTATTGATGATAGCTTTCCTGATGAGCAATTAGCTGTCATAAATGCTTCTCGTAATACTTCATGGTATGCTGATTATGCTAATTACATTGTTGCTAAATTTATACCACCTAGTTTCACATACCAGCAAAAGAAAAAGTTTTTCTATGATTTAAGACATTACTTTTGGGATGACCCACACCTTTATAAAGAAGGAGTAGATGGTGTTATTAGACGTTGTGTACCTGAGCATGAACAGGAACATATCCTACGCAAGTGCCACTCCGAGTCTTACGGAGGACACCACGCTGGAGATAGAACTGCACATAAGGTATTACAATCTGGTGTTTATTGGCCTACTCTCTTCAAGGATGCTCGTAAGTTTGTCTTGTCTTGTGATGAATGCCAAAGAATTGGCAATATTAGTAGACGTCAGGAAATGCCTATGAATTATTCACTTGTTATTGAACCATTTGATGTTTGGGGCTTTGATTATATGGGACCTGTTCCTTCCTCTAATGGGTATACACATATTTTAGTTGCTGTTGATTATGTTACTAAGTGGGTAGAAGCTATTCCAACTAGTAGTGCTGATCATAACACCTCTATTAAGATGCTTAAAGAAGTTATTTTTCCGAGGTTTGGAGTCCCTAGATATTTAATGACTGATGGTGGTTCACATTTTATTCATGGTGCTTTCCGTAAAATGCTTGCTAAGTATGATGTTAACCATAGAATTGCATCTCCATATCATCCTCAGTCTAGTGGTCAAGTAGAATTGAGCAATAGAGAGATTAAATTGATTTTACAAAAGACTGTTAATAGATCTAGAAAGAATTGGTCTAAGAAACTTGATGATGCATTATGGGCTTATAGAACTGCTTATAAAAACCCTATGGGTATGTCTCCGTATAAAATGGTTTATGGAAAGGCATGTCACTTACCTCTTGAACTAGAACATAAGGCATATTGGGCTATTAAAGAGCTCAATTATGATTTCAAACTTGCCGGTGAGAAGAGGTTATTTGACATTAGCTCACTTGATGAATGGAGAACCCAAGCCCATGAGAATGCCAAGTTGTTTAAAGAAAAAGTTAAAAGATGGCATGAAAAAGGATACAAAAGCATGAGTTAATGTAGGTGATCATGTTTTGCTATACAACTCTCATTTAAGATTTTTTGCAGGAAAGCTTCTCTCTAAATGGGAAGGTCCTTACATTATCGAGGAGGTCTATCATTCCGGTGCCATAAAAATCAACAACGCCGAAGGTGGTAAACGGTCAAAGAATCAAACATTATATCTCAGGTACTCCCATAAATGTTGAGACCAATATAATTGACACCGTAACACCGAAGGAGTACATAAGGGACACTTTCCAGAACGTTTCAGACTCCGAAAAGGAATAGGTATGTGGTACGGTAAGTAAACCGACTCCAAAACGTTTCCAATGATAATTTTTCTTTGTTTTGGAATATTTAAAAAATTAGGAAAAATTAAAAGTAGTCCGAAAGAGACACGAGGCAGCCACAAGGGTGGAGGGCGCGCCCTACCCCCCTGGGCGCGCCCCCCGACCTTGTGGCCACCTCGTGTGCCCTCCGGACTCCGTTTTCTTGCACAATACTTCTTTTGGTCGGTAAAAATTCATTATATAATCTCCCGAAGGTTTTGACCACTGTACCACGAAAAAATCCTCTGTTTTTGTTTCGAGCTGTTTTTCTGACAGATCCAAATCGCCATGACGTCTCCAAGCGCCCCCAAGGACAAGTTTTTCGAGAAGGTCATCAACCCTTATCTCGCAGAGGTGCTGCAACACCCTCAAACCATTGAGATTCATGAGGGGGTGTTGCACATCCGCGATGTTGAGGGACCGAAGAAGACCGGAAGCGTGGAGACAAGACTCGAAGCAATGGAGCAACAAGTTTTCAAGTGCCAAGGGATGGTGGAACGTGGACTCAACGCCAATCACATGATGATCGCGGAGTTCACCAACAATCACAAGCTGGATGCCAAGAACATCGGGGAGGCCATCTTCAAGCTTCATGAGAAAATCGAGCATCTCCAATCCCAGATCTATGACCTGCAAAACCAAAACTGTGAGTATGAATACAGATTTAAGAGGATGAATTTGGCTGCAGATTTGAGGATCCCGGAGACTCGTTCATCTTTCTATGATGGTGAGCCTATGCCTTGGAAGATGGATGACAAGCCTACTTCATCAACAACTCCATCATCATCACCTCCGAAGAAAGAGACATAAATACATGGGTATGGGCACTCCCCTTGGCAACTGCCAAGCTTGGGGGAGGTGCCCGGTATCGTATCACCATCACACCTTTACTCTTATCGTTTTTCTTAGTTCGATCCTTTTGGTTATATCTTGATCTAGTAGAATAAAGTTTTAGTATGATCTAGCTTTGAGTTTTGCTTTGATCTCTATCTATGTAATCGAGTCCGCGAGTTATATAATAAAAAGTAGTTTTGAGTTGAGGGCTTTGTTTTCTTGCTATGATCTTGAGGGAATAAAATAATAAAAAGAAATAAAAAGATCATATATTGATCTTATGGAGAGTAATGACTTCACATATAAAGAGTATGATGAATAAAATTTGTTGGGAGTTGACAAACATAGTTTTGGTCATTGTTGCAATTAATAGGAAGTAATAAAGAAAGAGAGGCTTCACATATAAATATACTATCTTGGACATCTTTTGTAATTGTGAGCACTCATTAAAATATGACATGCTAAAAAGTTAATGTTGGACAAGGAAGACAACATAATGGGTTATGTTTTCTTATATCCGAATAGAAGTTATATTGTCATGGATCCTCCAACATGTTGAGCTTGCCTTTCCCTCTCATGCTAGACAAATTCTTTGCACCAAGTAGAAATACTACTTGTGCTTCCTAACATCCCTAAACCCAGTTTTGCCATGAGAGTCCACCATACCTACCTATGGATTGAGTAAGATCCTTCAAGTAAGTTGTCATCGGTGCAAGCAATAAAAATTGCTCTCTAAATATGTATAATCTATTAGTGTGAAGAAAATAAGCTTTATACAAACTTGTGATATGGAAGAAATAAAAGCGACGGACTGCATAATAAAGGTCCTTATCACAAGCGGCAATATAAAGTGACGTTCTTTTGCATTAAGATTTTGTGCATCCAACCATAAAAGCGCATGACAACCTCTGCTTCCCTCTGCGAAGGGCCTATCTTTTTTACTTTTATCTTCTACCCTTATACAAGAGTTATGGTGATCTTCACCTTTCCTTTTTACACTTTTTCCTTTGGCAAGCACTATGTGTTGGAGAAAGATCCAGATATATATATCCACTCAGATGTAGGTCATCATAAAGTATTACTGTTGACATTACCATTGAGGTAAAAGGTTGGGAGGCGAAACTATAAGCCCCTATCTTTCTCTGTGTCCGATGGAAGCTTTGAACCCATAAGTATCGCGTGAGTGTTAGCAATTGTGAAAGACTAAATGATAGTTGAGTATGTGGACTTGCTGAAAAGCTCTTATATTGACTCTTTCCGATGTTATGATAAATTGCAATTGCTTCAATGACTGCGATCATAGTTTGTTCGTTTTCAATGAAGTTTCTGATTCATACTTTACCTTGTGAATGAATTATTACTTTGACATAAGAAATTATATGACAATATATGTTGCTGTTCTAAAGATGATCATGATGCCCTCATGTCCGTATTTTATTTTATCGACACCTCTATCTGTAAACATGTGGACATATTTTTCGATATCGGCTTTCGCTTGAGGACAAGCGAGGTCTAAGCTTGGGGGAGTTGATACGTCCATTTTGCATCATGCTTTTATATCAATATTTATTGCATTATGGGCTGTTATTACACATTATGGCACAATACTTATGCCTTTTCTCTCTTATTTTACAATGTTTACATAAAGAGGGAGAATGCCGGCAGCTGGAATTCTGGGCTGGAAAAGGAGCAAATATTAGAGACCTATTCTGCACAACTCCAAAAGTCCTGAAACTTCACGGAGAGTCATTTTAGATTTAATAAAAAATATTGGGCGAAGAAAGTACCAGAGGGGGGCCACCTGCCATCCACAAGGGTGGAGGGCGCGCCCTACCCCCTAGGCGCGCCCCCGACCTTGTGGGCCACCTGGCAGGCCCCCGACGCCCATCTTCTGTTATATGGTGTGTTTTGACCTGGAAAAAATCATAAGGAAGCTTTTGGGACGAAGCGCCGTCGTCTCGAGGCGGAACTTGGGCAGAACCAATTTAGGGCTCCGGCGGAGCTGTTCTCCCGGGGAAACATCCCTCCGGGAGGGGGAAATCATCACCATCGATCCTCTCATCGAGAGGGGGTCAATCTCCATCAACATCTTCACCAGCACCATCTCCTCTCAAACCCTAGTTCATCTCTTGTATCCGATCTTTGTCTCAAAACCTCAGATTGGTACCTGTGGGTTGCTAGTAGTGTTGATTACTCCTTGTAGTTGATGCTAGTTGGTTTATTCGGTGGAAGATCATATGTTCAGATCCTTAATGATAATTAATACTCCTCTGATTATGAACATGAATATGCTTTGTGAGTAGTTACGTTTATTCCTGAGGACATGGGAGAAGTCTTGTTATAAGTAATCATGTGAATTTGGTATTCGTTCGATATTTTGATGAGATGTATGTTGTCTTTCCTCTAGTAGTGTTATGTGAACGTCGACTACATAACACTTCACCATGATTTGGGCCTAGGGGGAGGCATTGCAAAGTAATAAGTAGATGATGGGTTGCTAGAGTGACAGAAGCTTAAACCCTAGTTTATGCGTTGCTTCGTAAGGGGCTGATTTGGATCCATATGTTTCATGCTATGGTTAGATTTATCTTAATTCTTCTTTCGCAGTTGCGGATGCTTGCGAGAGGGGTTAATCATAAGTGGGAGGCTTGTCCAAGGAAGGACAACACCCAAGCACCGGTCCACCCACATATCAAATTATCAAAGTAACGAACGCGAATCATATGAGCATGATGAAAACTAACTTGACAACAATTCCCATGTGTCCTCGGGAGCGTTTTGCTTTATATAAGAGTTTGTCCAGGCTTGTCCTTTGCTACAAAAAGGATTGGGACACCTTGCTGCACCTTGTTTACTTTTGTTACTTATTACCCGTTATGAATTATCTTATCACACAACTATCTGTTACCGATAATTTCAGTGCTTGCAGATAATACCTTGCTGAAAACCGCTTGTCATTTCCTTCTGCTCCTCGTTGGGTTCGACACTCTTACTTATCGAAAGGACTACGATAGATCCCCTATACTTGTGGGTCATCAAGACTCTTTTCTGGCGCCGTTGCCGGGGAGTGAAGCACCTTTGGTAAGTGGAATTTGGTAAGGAAACATTTATATAGTGTGCTGAAATTTACTGTCACTTGTTACTATGAAAAATAATCCTTCGAGGGGCTTGTTCAGGGTATCTTCACCTCGACCGGAAGAGGAAAGAGTTGCTCCTCAACCTACTACACCTACTGAAAATATTTATTATGAAATTCCTTCGGGTATGATAGAGAAACTGCTAGCTCATCCTTACACAGAGATGGAACATTACATCCTGATATGCATCTAATCTATGTGGATGAAGTTTGTTGATTATTTGAGCTTGCAGGTTTGCCCGAGGATGAAGTCAATAAGAAAGTCTTCCCTTTATCTTTGAAGGAGAAGGCATTGACATGGTATAAGCTATGTGATGATATTCGGTCATGGAACTACAACCGATTGAAATTGGAATTTCATCAGAAGTTTTATCCTATGCATCTGGTTCATCGTGATCGGAATTATATATATAATTTTTGGCCTCATGAAGGAGAAAGTATCGCTCAAGCTTGGGGGAGGCTTAAGTCAATGTTATATTCATGCCCCAACCATGAGCTCCCAAGAGAAATTATTATTCAAAATTTTTGCTTTTTGGTTTTCTTGCTGTTTTCAATAAAATACCCAAATAAGCCTCTGATTAGATGTGTTTTTGTGGTTTAAATTAGTGTGTGTGCCAAGCAAAGCCTTTGGGGTGATTTGGGTGATAGTTGATTTGATCTTGCTGAAAAACAGAAACTTTTGCGCTCAGGAAAACAATTATTATTTTTAACAGAAGAGTGATTTTGATTTGATTCTTTTTCAGAAGATTAAGAAAAAAATTTCTCACGTTGTCCATATTTTTCAGAATTTTTGGAGTTACAGAAGTATTCTAAGTTTTCAGATTGCTACAGACTGCTCTGTTTTTGACAGATTCTGTTTTCTTTGCGTTGTGTGCTTGTTTTGATGATTCTATGGTTTCCTTTGAAGAGTTTTTGCCATAGAAAAGTTGGAATACAGTAGATATAATGCAAAAATAAAATATGAATGGGTTTGCAATAGTACTTATAGTAGTGATTTGTTTTCTTATACTAACGGATCTCACGAAGGTTTTGTTGAGTTTTGTGTGATTGAAGTTTTCAAGTTTTGGGTGATATTACGATGGATGAAGGAATAAGGATTAGCAAAAGGCTAAGCTTGGGGATGCTCGAGGCACCCCAAGATAATATTCAAGAAGTATCAAGCAACTAAGCTTGGGGATGCCCCCGAGTGGCATCCCCTCTTTCTTCTAATGACCATCGGTATTTTACTTGGAGCTATATTTTTATTCGTCACATATTATGAGTTTTGCTTGGAGCATCTTGTATGATATGAGTCTTTGCTTGTTTTGCTTTTTATTTTAAGTCTTGAATCCTTGCTGGACACACCTTTTTGGGAGAGCCAAAAATTATGCTATGCATGCTCCTATGCTTCACTTCAATTTTTATGAGCAATGGAATTGCTCTAGTGCTTCACTTATATCTTTTTGAGCACGATGTGCTTTGTTATTTTTAAAGAAATGCTCTCATGTTTCACTTAGATTTATTTGGGAGTTAATAAAATTTTAAAGAAATTCTCTCTTGCTTCACTTAGATTAATTTGAGAGAAAGAAATACTATGCTCATGTTCTTCACTTATATTTGTTTGAGCTTATTAAAAGCAACATATGAAACTAGTTCCAAAGTGATAGATATCCAAGAAGAATATAATAAAAACTTTCATGAAGATCATTGGACAAAATAAACTTGATTCTTAGTAATAGTTTTGAGATATGATGATAGTGATATGTGAGTCATGTTGATGAGTAATTATGCTTTAGTAACAATATTGGTGTTAAGGTTTGTGATTCCCTATGCAAGCACGAAAGTCAATAGTTATGCAATGAAATTATATCCTACTTGTGGTGCATTATTCGGTGTTAATTATGCTTAATGCTTGCTTACGAGATTTTTTGTTTCTTGGTTGGACGCTTCTCAATCTTTTGCTAGCCTTCATTTGCACTAAGTATGATCACTACTTGTGCATCCAAAACCCTTTAAACCAGTTTTGCCATATGAGTCCACTATACCTACCTATATGCGGTATTTCCATGCCATTCTAAGCAAATTTGTATGTGCCATCTCTAATTTTCAAAATAAACTTCTCTTTTGTGTGCTCGTACCGCTCGCGAGGCGGTGAGGGGTGGCCGATATTTTCCATGCTAGATGTGTTATTCTCACGATGAGTGTTTATCCACTTGTCATTGCACGAGAGTACGACAAAGGTATTAGGGATGCCCAGTCCCGAAATGAAAAATGAATTTACTTTATGTTGTCAAATAATAAATTCCTTAGAAAGTGTTGGTATGGAGGGCACCCGTGGATACGGCTAGCCATGGAAAGTGAAAGAAATGGTGGAAAAAGGAATAACCTTTATTTTCTGTTTGGGAACCGCCTATGATATATCTAGCATGGAAAGTGTTGGGAACTCTAAGTCATTTTTGTTGGTGGGAAAAGTATGCCTCTCAAAATGTTTTTATCTCTCAATTTAAGCTTTGAGCTCTGGCACCTCTACAAATCCCTACTTCCCTCCGCGAAGGGCCTTTCTTTTACTTTATGCAATTTTTATTTTTACTTGAGTCTCCATCTTCTCTTATAAAGCACCAACTAAGGGGCACTATGATCGTACTTGAGCATTGGGTGTAGCTAATATTCGAGTGTGTTTCATGAATGGATCAATGATTGAGCATAATGGGCTAGGGATAACTTGCTTTAGTGTTGATATTTTGAAAGACATGGTTGCTTGTTGATATGCTTGAGTATTAAAGTCCTCATGTCAAAACTAGACTATTGCTTTGAACCATATAAAAGTCCAAATGTCCATGCTACAAAGAAAACAATATGTGATGAACATGTTAGGCAGCATTCCACATCAAAAATTCTGTTTTTATCATTTACCTACTCGAGGACGATCAGGAATTAAGCTTGGGGATGCTGATACGTCTCCAACGTATCTATAATTTTTTATTATTCCATGCTGTTATATTATCATTCTTGGATGTTTTACAATCATTTAATATCATTTTTTGGTACTAACCTATTGACATAGTGCCCAGTGCCAGTTGTTGTTTTCTGCTTGTTTTTTACATCGCAGGAAATCAATACCAAACGGAGTCCAAACGCAGCGAAACTTTTTGGAGATTTTTTTTGGACCAGAAGACATCCAGTGGGCCAAAGAAGTACCGAAGAGGGGGCCCGAGGTGAGCACAAGACACCGGGGCGCGCCTGGGCCCCCAGGCGCGCCCTGGTGGGTTGTGCCCATCTCGGAGACCTCCCGCACCACCTCTTTGCTCTATAAATACCCCAATATTCCAGAAACCCTAGGGGAGTCGACGAAAATCAATTCTAGCCGCCGCAAGTTCCAGAAACCACAGATCCAATCTAGACACCATCACAGAGGGGTTCATCATCCTCATTGGTGCCTCTCCGATGATGCGTGAGTAGTTCATTGTAGACCTACGGGTCCGTAGTTAGTAGCTAGATGGCTTTCTCTCTCTCGTTTGATTCTCAATACAATGGTCTCTTGGAGATCTATTTGATGTAACTCTTTTTGCGGTGTGTTTGTTGGGATCCGATGAACTTTGAGTTTATGATCAGATCTATGTTTTTATCCATGAAAGTTATTTGAGTCTTCTTTGATCTCTTATACGCATGATTGCTTATAGCCTCGTATTTCTTCTCCGATATTTGGGTTTTGTTTGGCCAACTTGATCTATTTATCTTGCAATGGGAAGAGGTGCTTTGTGATGGATTCGATCTTACGGTGCTTGATCCCAGTGATAGAAGGGGAAATGACATGTATGTATCATTGCTATTAAGGATAACAAGATGGGGTCTATTTCTACATAAATAGATCTTGTCTACATCATGTCATCGTTCTTATTGCATTACTCCGTTTTTCCATGAACTTAATACACTAGATGCATGCTGGATAGCGGTCGATGTGTGGAGTAATAGTAGTAGATGCAGGCAGGAGTCAGTCTACTAATCTTGGACGTGATGCCTATATAATGATCATTGCCTGGATATCATCATGATTATTTGAAGTTCTATCAATTGCCCAACAGTAATTTGTTTACCCACCGTTTGCTATTTTTCTCGAGAGAAGCCACTAGTGAAAACTACAGCCCCCGGGTCTCTTCTTTAATATATTTGCCTTCAAGATCTATTTTGCTATTCGCTCTTTTATTTATTTGCAACTTTTATTTTCAGATCTATTAATCCAAAAACCCCAAAATACCTCGCTAAATTTTATTTGCTTTTATTCGCATCTTTCAATCTACTACAATTTTATCCAGTCAACTTGGTAATTTCTGGCACCGTTACCCGAAAGGGATTGACAACCCCTTTAACACGTCGGGTTGCAAGTATTTGTTCTTTGTGTGCAGGAGCTGTTTACGTGGTGTTGCGTGGTTCTCCTACTGGTTCGATAACCTTGGTCTCATCACTGAGGGAAATACCTACCGTTGCTGTGCTGCATCATCCCTTCCTCTTTGGGGAAATATCGACGTAGTTCAAGCAAACATCACTGCCCGACAAAGAAAATGATTACTTGACATCAGGAAATGAACGAAAGTTGCCGATATGGTGCGATACTGATTGAACTCTTACTTCTGGAGCATTTCACTCATGTCGCCCCACTCCTTTTGCTCTTTACGTCTCGAGTCCAAGACAATTACTAGTCCCGCGTCAAGCTTAATGTATAGCAGAATAAGGTGGAACCTGCGCACGCATAACTCATCAATTACACTTAACCTCGAGTAAGCGAAACAGAATGTGCACAAGATAGTAATTACTAATTAACACTCACTTGAAGTTCTAAGGAAGGAGAATTGCCCTTCTGTTTTGAAGTCGAAGTAACGCCTATAGCAAGTTTTTCTCAGTGTCGCCGGTGTTGTTTTGTATCGTATATTCATTTACGGTATTTGGTTTAATGAGCCCAATGTCATAGATTTTTCCTCTATTGCATTCGACGATCTTCAATCTGCAAAATATAGTGAGGATAATTATACATGCAATGAACGAGCTGAGCTAGAGACTTGATTACAGAATAATACTTACAGACAATAGCAAGTCATGAGAGTTTTGTCGAGGGCGTCTTGATTGTATAACTGAAATAATTCTTCAAATTCAACGTACAACAAGTCAACTCCAATGAAGTCGTGCTCATCTTTAATTCCCAGCAAGATACTGGCGGTCCCATCCTTGCAGGTTTTCAAGTACCAGTCATGCAATCTTTGCATCATCATTGATAGATGCGGGAGCTGCTCAAGTTTGACGAGAGGCTTCCCATGCTCGTATCTAAAGGGAGCTACTACCTCAGCCATTTTGAACTATACATTATCATCTAAGTAATCACCAAGAGTGGAACTGGGCGTTAGCCCCGGATGATTAGCGATATCGGTAAACACCTTGAGCGGGGGGCACGATTGCTTTTCCTGTTCGCTGAGCTGGGGAATGTTTTCCCACTTCATCTTGCAGCACTGCTAGTACTTCCCGACCACTGCGCTTCATCAAATGTCTTTTCAATACAGCGGTCATAGTGTGATAGCGGCGGAGGCGGTGGTGGTCGCCTAAGGGCATCCAGAGAGCGCTTCGCTTTTACCGGATCTATTTTCTCCTACGGTGGTGGACGTTTCCATTCAAAATGGGCCTTCACTTCGGCAGCCACGATGTCCTTGTTTTCCTCATTAGTCCTCTCTTATGGTAACTTGGCAGGAGCCTTGAGGCTTGGACCAGCTCTGAATTTCTTCCCTGTTGTACTGCTAGCCGCCGGAGCAGCGGTGGCTCTCTTCCGCCGTTGCTGAGGCGGCAGAGTCCACTGACGCGGCGGAGACAGCTGAGGCGGAGGAGGATTCTACTGAGGGGCCTCCTCAGCCGGAGTTCGCTGAGGCAGCGGAGACGGCTAAGGCGGCGAAGACAGCTGACGCGCCGGAGATGATTGAGGCAGTGGAGATACAACTGGACTTTGAGGAGTCTGCTGAGGGGCCTCCTCCGGCTGAGTCTGCTGAGGCGCCGTCCAGTTTGGATGCAAGATGTTTTCCTTTCTCCATAGACAGGTAGTCCTTAAGGCATTTTCCAGATGAATCTCCCCTTCACCTGTAGGGTAGTAAGCTCCAGCCCCTCAAATCCGTTCATTACTTCATCCACCCCGACAACAGCAAAGCCATCTAGAATCGGAGCTAAATGGAAAGTTCCATCAGGTTGACGAGGTAAGACATAGCCGACCGCCACCTTCAAGGTTAGGTTATGGCATTTCATAATTAGCTCACAATGTTCCCTCTCCGTGATACCATCCACAGGGTAGTGAGGAGCCGTGATATTACGCTGAACGAGCTCCGTGGAATCCACGCTGCTTCTCCGCTGAGATGGTGGGGTAGCTTCGTGGGCAGTATCCAATGAAGAATCTTCGTGCCACTGAGATGGTGGGCCAGTAGCTCGCTGGCTCTCAAGTTCCTCTAGTTTTGCTAATCTTTCTCCCATCTTCTGCATCTGGTCTGCTTCCTCTTTCTTCTTTCTCCCTCGGCTTCTATAAGTGGCACTGCTATCCGAAAACCCATACTTCCATGGAACGGAGCCTGATGTGCCTCGTGTTCATCTAGGGTGTTCAGGATTCTCGAGGGCCTTTGACAGCTCATCCTTCTCTCTGTCGGGATGGAACCTCCCTTCCTGCACTTCCTGGATTGCTTCCTGAATCTTTTTTACGGGTGTTTCAAGTTGAGCCTTTGTGAAAACACACTTCCCTGTTTCTGGGTCCAAAGTTCCCCCAACCCCAAAGAACCAAGTCCTTGCCCGATCGGGCCAGCTCAATGTCTCTGGTTGGACCCCTTTAGCAAGCAGGTCATTCTCACTTTGTCCCACGTAGGCTAGGCTTTGCTGTAGCCGCCTGACCCCGTAACATGGTGATACTTCTTCTTTGCAGCATTTAGCTTATTTGTCTCTGACCTTTTCTTAGCTTTCTTCGATTTCTTGTACGCCACAAATGCAGGCCAGTGATCTTTTATCTTTGCATATTGACCAGTGAATTCTGGAGTCTCGTCTTTGTCGACAAACTGGTTCAATTTTTTCTTCCAGTTCTTGAATAGTTCTTCCATCTTCTTAAGAGCCCACGACTTGACTTCTCGCTGTATAACTGGGTTATTTGGATCCTCCTCTGGCGGTAGGCTGAAATTTGTCATCAGCGAGTTCCAAAGCTCATCTTTCTGTCTATCGCCGACATAAGAAACTTCAGGGTCCTTCTTCTTATTCCATTCTTGGATGCTGATCGGGACGCTGTCCCTAACAACAACTCCACACTGATGTACAAATTTGTCTTTAGTCTGCTTGGGAGCAATCGGTTCGCCATCTGGAGCGACTACTTCGATCGTGAAACTTTCATCCTGGCCCAACCTTTTCTTTGGGCCTCATCTCCTTACAGAAGTTTGGCTCGATCCAGAGGGCTAAAAGAAGAAAGAAGCGTTAATATATGTACATACCAAACAATTAATGCATCTAGTCAGTAGAGGCTTAATTAATATATATATACCTCGTCGGACTTTGCAACAGTTAAGGCTCCAACACCGGCGGAGCCATCATATCCTCCCTCCTCCATTCGATCACCGGAGCCATCATGATCTCCTCCCTCCTCCATTCGATCACCGGAGCCGTCATACTCTCTTTCCTCACCATCGGTGTCATTGAGAAACGACAAGGTGATATCACCTTCATCGCGGATTATATCCCCCAACAACTCTTCTTTTTCTGAGTCTCTGTCCATAGTTTCTGCAAATATTATAACATGGCAATATACAACCATGAGAGATGGATTAGTGGCAAACATAGACCTAATCACAACAAGGACTCCTCCCCCTCATGTCTGATGAGTCGTCATATCTTTCGAGAGAGGATACTTTGCGGACCGCCTCTCTCATGCCTGTCCGACGCCCCCCTCATGTCGAAGTTATTGGGGTTATGTTTTAATGACCCCCCTCATGTCGAAGTTATTGGGGTTATGTTTTAACGACCCCCCCCCCCCATGTCAAAGTTATCGGGGATATGTTTTAACGACCCCCTCTCTCATGTTTTCATATGCCTCAAAATCAAAGTTATATATCAGGGTTATGTTTTAACGACAAGATGAACACAAGATTTATACACAAGATGAATACAAGATTTATACACATGGATGAATACATAACTCAACAAATGAACCAACCATCACCTATGAACAAAACTCAACATACAACAAATGGACACCTTTTGTCGAACAGCGCAGGGACGATCAGGGCTAACTCCACGGAGATGCAACACCACAACTTGTAATAATTCCACCAATTGAAAAAAAAGGCAAAACCCAAGTATAGTAGCGCTGGCAAAACGTGTTCTCCCTAAGCCAAAAACTTGACATAAACTTGACAAAAATTGCATTGGAACTTGACAGAAACTTGACAAAAATTGCATTGGAACTTGTCCATGATCTCATCGATCTTGAGCAGAGTAGAGTATATGCTAGTAGGTGATTATAACTATAGGCAGAAAAATGAGCTATTGATTTCAATTGACACACAAATTATAACTATGCATGACTAACCAACAAACATAGGCAGTATGTTATCTTTGCCTCTTTGAAATGCTCATGCAAACCAGGAGATTTCAATTCTATATAAATTAAATGCTTACTGAAAATAAGAATGTCATTATGCCACAAAATACAGAAACTAATTAGGCTACATAGACTTCCATGATTATATTCCCCTTTGCCACAAATAATGTCTAGAAATTGCCCCAACTATAAACCATTTTAGTAACATTTTTGTCATCAAGTATATGTCAACTATAGGAATGGGAGCTTCACATTTTCATTTAAAAAAAATAGTAGCTTCACATTTTCATTTCAAAAAAAAGACTTGCTTCACATTTTCATTTAACAAAAATACTACCTTCACATTTTCATTTAAAAAAAATGGGAGCTTGACATATTCATTTCAAAATTTAACTCATCATATCCAAAATTTAACATTTGTTTCTCTATCTAAAAAACCTAAAATTTTTTCTCTTCCATCTCATCTCATCTCCACAAAACATCTATCTATCACATTGAGTTATTACATTTCATCCATCTATCTTTTCATCTAAAAAACAAAGCACATTTCCACAAAACATCTCATCTCATCTCCACAAAACATCTCATAGATCTCATCTCATCTAAAAAAACAGAGCACATCTAAAAAAACAGAGCACATTTCATACATCTCATCTCCACAAAACATCTCCACAAAAAATTTAGTCTGAACATCCATCTATCTATTCATCTAAACATGTATGAACATATATACGAACATGTATGAAGGAAAATAAACATGGGGTGGCGGCACACAGCGGGGGGCTGCGTTTGCTGGGGAGCGGGGGTGGCAAGGGCTCGGGGAGGACGTCCGGCCGGCGACGAGGATGTGCTCTATCTCGGGGGCGGCGATGATGAGATGGCGGAGCTCGATGGGGGCTGCGATGGCGAGGAGGCCCGATGACGAGCGGGCTCGGGGATGGAATCAAGGCGAGGAGCCGGCGGCGACAGCGACGAGGAGCGGGCGACGACGGCGAGGAGGCCCGGCAATGACAGTAGCCTGGTGGTGTCGGGGCAGGGCGTCAGCGTCGGGGGGAGAATGGGAGAGGTGGGGGAAAAAATTCCTAAGTCCTGCTTATATAGCCCACCCTTTAGTCCCGGTTGGTGGCTCCAACCGGGACTAAAGGCCCCTCTTTAGTCCCGGTCTGAGCCACCAACCGGGACCAAAGGTGTATTTTGCCAGGCGAAAGGGCGGGAAGCCCAGGCCTTTAGTCCCAGTTGGTGGCTCGGACCGGGACTAAAGGGGGGCCTTTAGTCCCAGTTGGAGCCACCAACCGGGACTAAATGTCTGGCACAGCGGTGTCGAAAGTTTAGTCCCACCTCACTAGTTGAGAGTAGCTCACAGCGGTTTATAAGGGCGGCTGCGACATGCCTCTCGAGCTCCTCTCTAAAGCAGGCAGTACATGCCTACCTTTGTGCCCTATTGGGCCTGCTTGCCCTGTGGGCCTGCATCCTGGCCCATATGTAGGGTTTCTAGTCGTATGCAGGCCGTGGTGGCCTAGTAGGCAGGCATTTTTTTTATTTTTTTGCATATGTTATGTTTTTAAAATTTTAATGTTATTTTTTGCATATGTTATTTTTAGTTATATAATTTTAGTTGCATAAATTTTATATAATTTTAGTTGCATAATTTTATATAATTTAGTTATATAATTTTAGTTGCATAATTTTTTATTGATTCTTTTTAGTTGATTCCTTTTGCTATTAGAGTTTTATAAAAGCTTTTTAGTTTCCTATTAAAGTTTGTAACAAAAAATACTTTATGAAAAGTCTTTTTGCTATAATTTTTAACAAAATACTTTGATAATTTTAGTTGCATAAATTTATATAATTTTAAGTTAATATTATTTTGATAATAACTAGAGGTTATAAAAGCTTTTTAGTTGATTCTTTTTGCTATTGAAGAATATTATAGTTTTGTTTTAGTTGATCATAATAAAATATTTTAATTGATTCTTTTTGCTATTAGAGTTTTATAAAAGCTTTTTAGTTTGCTATTAAAGTTTTTAACAAAAACTTCTTAATGAAAATTCTTTTTGCTATTAAAGTTTTTAACTAAAAAACTTTGATAATTTTAGTTGCATAAATTTTATATAATTTTAAGTTAATATTATTTTGATCATAACTAGAGGTTTATAAAAGCTTTTTAGTTGATTCTTTTTGCTATTGAAGAATATTATAGTTTTGTTTTAGTTGATCATAACAAATTTTTTTAATTGATTTCTTTTTAGTTGATTCTTTTTGCTATTAGATTTTATAAAAGTTTAGAGGGTTACGGCAAAAACTGGATGCACTTCATGTACAAACTGGCAATCTCTTTCGAAGTATCAGGGTTTCGGACGAAAACTTATCTATTACAAAGGGATTTCATTTTTTGAGATGTAACTGTAGTGATATTCTAGATCAAAGCCATCATCAGAATAGTTGAGTAGCATATATAACTATGGCTTTCAACCCAGAATCAAAGGTGCAACCCAGAATCGTACCACCATCTGATATGTTGTCTTTACTAGAGAGAAAGTCTTCACTTTTTCTTCGCGTGTGTCCTTGCTTATTGCGCCATAACCATGGATAACCTTCATCGTTTAACAAGATGCTTGGGTCAACCTTCACTTTGAACGGAGGAATTTCATGAAACTTTTCATAATCTTCAGACATGTCTCTCTTGTCCTCCATTCCCACGATGTTTCTTTTCCCTGAAAGAACTATGTGGCGCTTTGGCTCATCGTATGATGTATTCGCTTCCTTATCTTTTCTTTTTCTCGGTTTGGTAGACATGCCCTTCACATAGAAAACCTGTGCCACATCATTGGCTAGGACGAATGGTTCGTCTATGTACCCAAGATTGTTGAGATCCACTGTTGTCATTCTGTACTGCGGGTCTACCTGTATCCCGCCTCCTGACAGATTGACCCATTTGCACAGAAACAAAGGGACCTTAAATTCATGTCCATAGTGAAGTTCCCATATCTCCTCTATGTAACCATAATATGTGTCCTTTGCCCTATTGGTGTTTGCTGCATCAAAGCGGACACCACTGTCTTGGTTGGTGCTCTTTTTATCTTGGGCGATCGTGTAAAATGTATTCCAATTTATCTCGTACCCTTGGTAAGCCAATACAGTTGAAGATGGTGTCCTGGCCAACAAGTACAGCTCATCTCCAATAGTGTTGTTATGCATTAGATGTGTTTGCAACCAACTGCCGAAAGTCCCGATGTGTTCACGTGTAATCCAGTCGTCAGACTACTCCGGGTGTTTGGAGCGTAGATTATTCTTGTGTTCATTGATATACGGGGCCACCCAGGTAGAATTCTGTAGAACTGTGTAGTGTGCTTGCGCCTAAGAATGCTCATCCCTACATATTATTGAATCCGCTATTAGTGTGCCTTTTCCAGTCAGTCTCCCCTCATACCGCGATTGAGGGACACCAATCGGCTTAAGGTCAGGAATAAAGTCAACACAAAACCCAATGAGCTCCTCTGTTTGATGGCCCATGGAGATGCTTCCTTCTGGCCTAGCACGGTTACGAACATATTTCTTTAAGACTCCCATGAACCTCTCAAAGGGGAACATATTGTGTAGAAATACAGGACCCAGAATGGCAATCTCGTCCACTAGGTGAACTCGGACATGCGTCATAATATTGAAGAAGGATGGTGGGAATACCAACTCGAAACTGACAAGACATTAGACCAAATCATTCTGTAACCTTGGTAGGATTTTTGGATCGATTACCTTATGAGAAATTGCATTGAGGAATGCACATAGCTTCACAATGGCTAATCGAACATTTTCTGGTAGAAGCCCCCTCAATGCAACCGGAAGCAGTTGCGTCATAATCACGTGGCAGTCATGAGACTTTAGGTTCTGAAATTTTTTCTCTGCCATATTTATTATTCCCTTTATATTCGACGAGAAGCCAGACGAGACCTTGATACTGAGCAGTCATTCAAAGAAGATTTCCTTCTCTGCTTTTGTAAGAGTGTAGCTGGTAGGACCTTGATACTGCTTTGGATGCATGCCGTCTTTTTCGTTCACACGTTGCTGGTCCTCACGTGCCTCCGGTGTATCTTTTGTCTTCCCATACACGCCCAAGAAGCCTAGCAGGTTCACGCAAACATTCTTCGTCACGTGCATCATGTCGATTGCAGAGCGGACCTCTGGGTCTTTCCAATAGGGTAGGTCCCAAAATATAGATTTCTTCTTCCACATGGGTGCGTGTCCCTCAGCGTCATTCGGAACAGATTGTCCGCCAGGACCCTTTCCAAAGATTACTTATAAATCCTTGACCATATCAAGTATATCAGCAGAAGTACGGAGGACGGGCTTCTTCTGGTGATCTTCCTCACCTTTGAAATGCTTGCCTTTCTTTCTTGAGGCATGCTTGGTCGGAAGAAATCGACGATGTCCTAGGTACACATTCTTCTTGCATTTGTCCAAATATATACTATCAGTCTCATCTAAATAGTGCGTGCATGCGTTGTATCCCTTGTTTGTATGTCCTGAAAGGTTACTAAGAGCAGGCCAATCATTGATGGTTACAAAAAGCAATGCTCGTAGGTCAAATTCCTGCTGTTTGTGCTCATCCCACACATGTACACCTTTTTATCCCACAGCTGTAAAAGTTCTTCAACTAATGGCCTTAGGTACACATCAATGTCGTTGTCGGGTTGCTTAGGGCTTTGGATGAGCACTGGCATCATAATGAACTTCCGCTTCATGCACAACCAAGGAGGAATGTTATAGATACATAGAGTCACGGGCCAGGTGCTATGATTGCTGCTCTGCTCCCCAAAAGGATTAATGCCATCAGCACTTAAACCAAACCATACATTCCTTGCGTCATCTGCAAAGTCCCCCCACTTTCTCTTGATTTTTCTCCACTGCGACCCGTCAGCGGGTACTCTCAACTTCCCGTCTTTCTAAAGGTCTTCTTTGTGCCATCGCAACAACTTGGCATGCTCTTTGTTTTTGAACAGATGTTTCAACCGTGGTATTATAGGAGCATACCACATCACCTTTGCAGGAACCCTCTTCCCGGGGCGCTCGCCCTCAACATCACCAGGGTCATCTTGTCCGATCTTATACCGCAATGCACCGTAAACTGGGCATGCGTTCAAATTCTCGTACTGACTGCGGTAGAGGATGCAGTCATTAGGGCATGCATGTATCTTTTGCACCTCTAATCCTAGAGGGCAGAGAACCTTCTTTGCTTCGTACGTACTGTCAGGCAATTCGTTATCCTTTGGAAGCTTCTTCTTCATTATTTTCAGTAGCTTCCCAAATCCCTTGTCAGATACACCATTCTCTGCCTTCCATTGTAGAAATTCCAGTGCGGTACCGAGCTTTGTGTTGCCATCTTCACAATTTGGGTACAACCCTTTTTTGTGATCCTCTAATATGCTATCGAACTTCAACTTCTCTCTTTCACTTTCGCATTCTCTCTGTGCATCAACAATGACCCGGCGAAGATCATCATCGGGCACATCATCTGGTGCCTCTTGATCTTCAGCTTCCCCCGATGCAGTATCACCATATTCAGGGAACATAGGATAGTTGTCATCATCCTCTTCTTCTTCATTATCTTCCATCATAACCCCTCTTTCTCCGTGCTTGGTCCAAACATTATAGTGTGGCACGAAACCCTTCTCAAGCAAGTTGAAGTGAAGGGTTTTTGAGTCAGAGTAATCCTTCGTATTCCCACAGAAAGTACATGGACAATACATAAAACCATTCTGCTTGGTTACCTCAGCCACATCGAGAAAAATATGCAGGCCCGTAATGTACTCGGAGGTGCGTCAGTCACCGTACATCCATTGCCGGTTCATCTGCGTGCATTATATAATTAATTAAGTGTATCAAAAACCATTACAGAACATCATGAATAGAGAAGTGACCAAATTAATACAAGTTCATCATCACATTAAAACCAAAGTACTGTAGTGATCAAATGTTATTACTGAAAAAATAAATACATAAAGTTCATACATAGTTCTCATAGAACAATATATAGCTCTCTAGCTAGAGCATCTAATTAAAACATACATTGAAACTAACATACCATTATGTAAAACATTTAAATGCAACAACAAATGCGATCATAATCGTAACTAAGGTAACAATTGATCCAACAACATAATGATACCAAGCCTCATTATCAATGGCATATTTTTTTATCTTTTTAATCTTCAAGCGCATTGCATCCATCTGGATCTTGTGATCATCGACGAGATCGGCAACATGCAACTTCAATTCCATCTTCTCCTCCTCAATTCTTTTCAATTTTTTCTTCAAGTAATTGTTTTCTTTTTCAACTAAATTTAACCTCTCGACAAGAGGGTTGGTTGGAATTTCCGGTTCACATACCTCCTAGATAAAAACATCTATGTCACGTTGGTCGGCATAATTGTCATAAACACTAAATGAAACAAATAGTAATAAAAGATAATATACCACATCCGAATCATAGACCGGACGAGAGCCGACGGGGGCGGATACCAAAACCATGGCACTATATAATAACAAACAATAATAAAAGTAAGAAAATTATACAAGTAGCTATCTAAATCATACAAGTAAGAATTTTTTCTTTTAAAAAGAAGATAAGAACAAGAGGCTCACCACGGTGGTGCCGGCGACGAGATCGGCGCGGGCGATCGACGGTGGTGAGGACGGGGACGGGACGGTACCCTACACATGTGCAGACTCTAAGAAGTTAATTTGAGCTCAAAATGTGCATCTAAATCAAAAGAACTCCCACATACACTCCTCCACTAAAAACCCATAAACCACTCTACTTCTAGAGCATTTGAAATGAGCTAAACTAGTAGTGAGAGATGAAAGGATGAAGTTGCTAACCTTTTAGAACACTTGTGTAGTTGGTGCACCACCAAACCTAGACAAATCTTGGGGAAAATGTAGCTTGGAGGTCGAGCTTGGAGGAAGAACAGAGGAGAAAAGTTAAGTGTGGCTCCGGCATTTTCATCAAACACCTCATGTGCATATATAGGCAAAAAACAGAGTAGCCCACACCTCCACCCTTCCATGGCCAAAAAACAAAGAAGATGGTGGATATATATAGGCAAAACTTTAGTCCCGGTTTGTGTCTAAAATCAGGACTAATTACCTAATCTTTAGTCCCGGTTACAGACACCAACCGGGACTAAACGCCAGCAACCCCTTTAGTCCCAGTTGGTGGCTAGAACCGGGACTAAAGGTCCCAGCCGAACCGGGACTGATGCCTGCCGAGGCCCGGCCGGCGTCCTAGCCTCTCAAACCGGGACTGATGCTCCAATTAGTCCCGGTTCGTAACACGACCGGGACTAATGCTATTATCTGCCCAGGACCAAAGCCCTGTTTTCTACTAGTGGTAGCAAAATGAGTGAATCTACACTCTACAATATGTCTTGGTAACTATTTCTCATGTCAGAAGGTTTATGATACCAGAGCCTTGTGGGTGGTCAACGATTTCTGGATAAGTCCTTTGAAACACCGCAATGTCAATACCAAAAGGTTTAAATTTGCCATATTCATGATTTTACCCTTCTCCCATGTATGCATGTTTGTTGGATTTCTTTACCTGCACAGATGGTGAGCAGGATCACGCAAATGTGGTGATTGAGAACATTGCCAAGAAACTATTCCACAATATGCACCATGAGGAGCGCGTCCGATTAGTGGTCAAGTATAACACAAACTATCTCAATATCAAGATTTCAAAAAAGGATGCTCGAGAGAAGCATCTTCCACGGGAAAATTACTTCAAGGCAAGTGACGATGGTTGCTTGTTATTCCCTACATGACCGCAAATTAGATTTCTTCCTAAGATGTATTTGTTTACTCATTACGAGCAGCCAAAACTATTAGTGCACTGCTTTTCTGCTACTAGTGCGTTCATTTTTGACAGCAAAATTCTGTTTCGACAGCAAAATTCAGCTTTGACAGTAAAATTCAGTTTCGACAGTAAAATTCAGTTTCGACAGTTAAATTCAGTTTCAACTGTTAAGTTCAGAGATGAGCGGCTGATGTATTTTACATCTAGCACTTTGTGGTTATGTATTTTACATCGTCTATTGGAGATGCTATTAGAATTCCACTCTGTTAACGTTGTCTCTCTTGTCCTGCTTCAGCATCGCCATCGTACAACTCACCGGAGCTGCTCCAACGAAGAAACCCTCCATCACAGTGGAGCAGTACCCTCGGCTCCATCTCCAGACGCCTAAGATCTTCGTCCCCTCCTCCGACAGCTACATCAGCCGGAGCATCCTCACTGGCCAACCCAATGATGCTGAGATCGACATGGCTTCGCCAAAGAGGTTGTACACTTGTTGCATCGATTTTTTAATCTACATGTTATAATATATACCGTCCACTGAGCGCGCGTAGTAACGTGAAATATGATTAGTTTCTCCTACTATATGACAAGCAGTGAGGTACCAGGTAACTTAGCTATCCGTGATGGACTCTCTCAAAAACCATCATTATTTATTTCTGTGCGTTTGAGCTGTGCATTTCTAGATGGGCCTGGGAGTTGAGCTAGTAGGGCAGTGGCTTGGGTCCAAAGTAGTAGAAGTAGCACAAAACATTTTTGGAGTGTAGGCTTTTCCCTGTTCAAGCCTGCCTACTAGAATCGCCAGTGCTTGAAAGGAAAAGTGAAGGAAAAACATAGGAATTGGAAAGTTTCCTATGGTACTACTATTCATGCATTTGGTTTAAAGGAATGGAGCAAAGGAAAACTGTAGGATTTGTTCCTTTAGTGTCTCCTTGAAAGAAAAACCGTAGGAATTTTAATATCCACTTGGCCTCCTTTTCAAATTCCTATTCATGAAGCACACGACTAAGAGATAGTAGCATAATAGCATTATAACTGTACATTTTCTTGTGGTTTGACTTAATTTAACCATGCTTCTTTGCATTCCTGTGATCTTCCAATTCTTGTGAACCAAACACCCAGATTGACAGAAATCCTGTGTTTTTAAATTCTCTGTTTTGCACATGCATTCCTATCATATTCCTGTGTATTTCCTATCCCTGCATTGTTAGAATCCTCCAATTCAAACAAGCCCTTACAGAATTACTTCTGTTACAGATATGTGTCAAAGGAAACCTTGTGTGGTTTGTCCTGCTCCTGCTGCGCTGTGGTCCACCCCAGCTCAGCTGCTCCAACGATAGAAGGGTTCACCACAGCAGGGATCCGCCCTCCAGACTGTCTTTCACCGCCTCAGATCTTCTTCCCCGCCGCCGGCAGCCATGACAACCGCATTACCATCATCAACTATGTAGATGACCTTGAGGACTACACGGGTTCGCAAGAGAAGTCGCACTCTTTCATGTCTGCTTACGTTATGCATCGCTTAATATGATGCCATGCTACTTTATCTTCCTGTTCACCGATTAGACTCTGAGTCAGGTCCAAACTAATGCTCAAACTTAGAGTTTTTAAATGGTTGTGGGATACATATTGGGGCATCAATTAATACTATCTGTCTACTATCTGGTTAATCTCGGGTGTCTACTATGAGTTTCATGTTGGGTGAAAACAAACATTAAAGGAGCCATTATCTGTATTTTTTAACTGAAACTATTATCTGCATGCTATCATTGGTTTTGGGTCTATCCATAGTAAGCACTCCTTACATAATCTCACTATGTTTTATTCTTACGCATGTCAGTTATTGTACACAATGGTACTGAACATGTAGAGCAAAAGAGACGAGCCTTGCGTGGCAATAAAATTTTATGCAGACGTCGCTCCATGGTGGGCGCAAAAGCAACCCCCCCCCCATTCCAGACTATAATCAAGAGGAAGATAACTGTTCAGAGGTGGATTCAGAGGGAGTAGACCACTCCTATTTACCCCCTGAGGTCTTTTGCTCTAATTTGTTATGCAGATGTTGGTCATACAATGCATATGGTGCCTTGCATTGCTTACTTTATACATAAAATATGCCATCTGCTTAGTTTAGATATGCATTGTGTGAATGCCATCTGTTTAGTTTCTATATCATATATGTGAATCATGCAATGCCATCTTGTTTAGTGATGTCTACTACGCAACCTTCTTCTTGTAGACTCGTGTTGGGCCTCCAAGCGCAGAGTTTTGTAGGACAGTAGCAAATTTCCCTCAAGTGGATGACCTAAGGTTTATCAATCCGTGGGAGGCGTAGGATGAAGATGGTCTCTCTTAAACAACCCTGCAACCAAATAACAAAGAGTCTCTTGTGTCCCCAACACACCCAATACAATGGTAAATTGTATAGGTGTACTAGTTCGGCGAACAGATGGTGATACAAGTGTAATATGGATGGTAGATATAGGTTTTTGTAATCTGAAAATATAAAAACAGCAAGGTAGCAAGTAACAAAAGTGAGCAAAAACGGTATTGCAATGCTTGGAAACAAGGCCTAGGGTTCATACTTTCACTAGCCCAAGTTCTCTCAACAATGATAACATAATTGGATCATATAACAATCCCTCAACGTGCAACAAAGAATCACTCCAAAGTTTCTATCGGAGAACGTAGGATGAAAATGTGCATCAACCCCTATGCATGGATTACCCCAATGTCACCTCGGGAATCCGCGAGTTGAGTGCCAAAACATACATCAAGTGAATCAATAGAACATCCCATTGTCACCACAGATATCCCATCGCAAGACATACATCAAGTGTTCTCAAATCCAATACTCAATCCAACATAACGAAACCTCAAAGAGCAAGACTCAATTCATCACAAGAAGGTAGAGGGGAAGAAACACCATATGATTCAACTATAATAACAAAGCTCGTGGTACATCAAGATCGTGCCAAATCAAGAACACGAGAGAGAGAGATCAAACACATAGCTACTTGTACATACCCTCAGCCCCGAGGGTGAACTACTCCCTCCTCGTCATGGAGAGCGCCGGGATGATGAAGATGGTCACCGGTGATGGATTCCCCCTCCGGCAGGGTGCCGGAACAGGGTCCCGATTGGTTTTTGGTGGCTACAGAGGCTTGCGGCGGCGGAACTCCTGATCTAGGTTCCTTTCTGGGGGTTTCTAGATTTATAGGAATTTTTGGCGTCGATTTCATGTCAGGGGGGTCCACGAGTCAGCGACAAGGCAGGGGGGCGCGCCCTAGGGGGGTGGGCGCGCCCTCCACCCACCCTTGTCGTTGAATCGGGACTCTTCTGGCCCAACTCTTGTGCTTCAGGGGCTTCTTCTGGTCCATAAAAAATCACCATAAATTTTCAGCTCGTTTGGACTCCGTTTGATATTCCTTTTCTGCAAAACTCAAAAACAAGGAAAAAACAAAAACTAGCACCGGGCTCTAGGTTAATAGGTTAGTCCCAAAAATAATATAAAATAGCATATAAATGCATATAAAACATCCAAGATGGATAATATAATAGCATGGAACAATAAAAAATTATAGATCGTTGGAGATGTATCAAGCATCCCCAAGCTTAATTCCTGCTCGTCCTCGAGTAGGTAAATGATAAAAACAGAATTTTTGATGTGGAATGCTACCTAGCATATTTATCAATGTAATCTTCTCTATTATGGCAAGAATGTTCAGATCCATAAGATTCAAAACAAAAGTTTAATATTGACATAAAAACGATAATACTTCAAGCATACTAATAAAGCAATCATGTCTTCTCAAAATAACATGGCCAAAGAAAGTTATCCCTACAAAATCATATAGTCTGGCTATGCTCCATCTTCATCACACAAAATATTCAAATCATGCACAACCCCGATGACAAGCCAAGCAATTTTTTCATACTTTTGATGTTCTCAAACCTTTTCAACTTTCACGCAATACATGAGCATGAGCCATGGACATAGCACTATAGGTGGAATAGAATATGGTGGTTGTGGAGAACACAAAAAGAAGGAGATAGTCTCACATCAACTAGGCGTATCAACGGGCTATGGAGATGCCCATCAATAGATATCAATGTGAGTGAGTAGGGATTGCCACGCAACGGATGCACTAGAGCTATAAGTTTATGAAAGCTCAAAAAAAGAAACTAAGTGGGTGTGCATCCAACTTGCTTGCTCATGAAGACCTAGGGCATTTGAGGAAGCCCATCGTTGGAATATACAAGCCAAGTTCTATAATGAAAAATTCCCACTAGTATATGAAAGTGACAACATAGGAGACTCTCTATCATGAAGATCATGGTGCTACTTTGAAGCACAAGTGTGGAAAAAGGATAGTAACATTGCCCCTTCTCTCTTTTCTCTCATTTTTTATATTTTTTCTCCTTTTTTTTCTTGTCTCTTTTTTTTCTTGTCTTTTTTTTGATTGGCTTTTTTTGCCTTTTTATTTTTCCTCACATGGGGCAATGCTCTAATAATGAAGATCATCACACTTTTATTTACTTACAACTCAAAAATTACAACTCGATACTTAGAACAAAATATGACTCTATATGAATGCCTCCGGCGGTGTACCGGGATGTGCAATGACTCAAGAGTGACATGTATGAAAATTATGAACGGTGGCTTTGCCACAAATACTATGTCAACTACATGATCATGCAAAGCAATATGACAATGATGAAGCGTGTCATAATAAACGGAACGATGGAAAGTTGCATGGCAATATATCTCGGAATAGCTATGGAAATGCCATAATAGGTAGGTATGGTGGCTGTTTTGAGGAAGGTATATGGTGGGTGTATGGTACCGGCAAAAGTTGCGCGGCACTAGAGAGGCTAGCAATGGTGGAAGGGTGAGAGTGCGTATAATCCATGGACTCAACATTAGTCATAAAGAACTCACATACTTATTGCAAAAATCTATTAGTCATCGAAACAAAGTACTACGCACATGCTCCTAGGGGGATAGATTGGTAGGAAAAGACCATCGCTCGTCCCCGACCGCCACTCATAAGGAAGACAATCAATACATAAATCATGCTCCAACTTCGTTACATAACGGTTCACCATACGTGCATGCTATGGGAATCACAAACCTCAACACAAGTATTTCTACAATCCACAATTACTCACTAGCATGAATCTAATATCACCATCCTCATATCTCAAAACAATCATAAGGAATCAAACTTCTCATAGTATTCAATGCACTTTATATGAAAGTGTTTATTATATCCCTCTTGGATGCCCATCATATTAGGACTAAATTCATAACCTAAGAAAATTACCATGTTGTTTAAGACTCTCAAAATGATATAAGTGAAGCATGAGATTTCATCAATTTCTTCAAAATAAAACCACCGTAGTGCTCTAAAATGATATAAGTGAAGCACTAGAACAACTGACGAACTACTCCAAAAAGATATAAGTGAAGATCAATGAGTAGTCAAATAATTATGTAGCTATGTGAGGACTCTCTCCCATAAAGAAAAATTTGATCCTAAGTAATTTATTCAAATATAAAGAAAAACAAAATAAAATGACATTCTAAGGATAGCACATATCATGTGAAGAAGTAAAAACTTAGGCTCAACCGAAACTGACCGATCATTGTTGAAGAAGAAAGGTGGGATGCCAACCGGGGCATCCCCAAGCTTAGATGCTTGAGACTTCTTGAAATATTAACTAGGGATGCCTTGGGCATCCCCAAGCTTGAGGTTTTGTGTCTCCTTAATTCCTTTTATATCACGGTTTCCCTAAATCTTAAAAACTTCATCCACACAAAACTCAACAAGAACTCATGAGAAAAGTTAGTATAAATCAAATGCAAAACCTTATCAATCTCTACTGTAGCAAATCACTAAAATTATTATTTAACATTGCATACTAAATTCATTTGCTTATTATATACTCTTATCCTCAAATAGAATCATTAAACAAGCAAACATATGCAAACAATGCAAACACAACAGCAATCTGTCAAAACAGGACAGTCTGTAAAGAGTGCAATTGTACTCATACTTCCCTAACTCAAAAAATTCTTAAAAATTACCATACTGTATAAAATTTGTTATTGCTAAACATGTAAAAATTTCAAGATTTTATCATGTTCTGACTTTCCACAATAATTCATACAATGATAGAAAACTTTCTGTTTTCAAAACAGCAACATATAGACTTGCAAAATAAGCATGGTAAAGGCTACACTTGACCTTTTATTGAACTAAAAGATGAAAAACATTACTCTAAATAACAGCAAGTAAATACTAATAAAAGAAAATGACACTCCAAGCAAAACACATATCATGTGACGAATAAAAATATAGCTCCAAGTGAGGTTACCGATAACCTTCCGGGGCATCCCCAAGCTTAGTTGCTTGGATCTTCCTTGAATATTACCTTGGGGTGCCTTGGGCATCCCCAAGCTTAGTGTCTTGCCACTCCTTATTCTCCTCATATTGATATCTCACCCAAAACTTGAAAACTTCAATCACACAAAACTTAATGGAACTTCGTGAGATGGGTTAGTATGATAAAACAAATCATTCACTTTGGTACTGTCAAGACAAGATTCAAATTTTTTCTCACATGATTCCTACTGTACCCTATAATTTCTATAATTTATATTGAGCAATATAAGCCATAGAAACTAGAAAACAAGCAAACTATGCATCGAAAACAGAATCTGTCAAAAACAGAACAGTCTGTAAATATCTGAATTAAGCTCATACTTTTGTTACTCAAAAAATGCTTAAAAAATAGGACAACGTATAAAATTTGTATATAAATCCTCTGTAAATAATTCAGAGTTTTTACACGTTCCAGTAAAAAAATAGGAATTTCTGTACTGGACGCAAAAGTTTCTGTTTTTGCACAGAATCAAATCAACTATCAACCACACTATCCCAAAGGCTTTACTTGGCACTTTATTGAAACAAAAGCTATAAAACATGATTACTACAGTAGCTTAATCATGTGAACACACAAAAACAGTAATTATAAATATTGGGTTGTCTCCCAACAAGCGCTTTTCTTTAATGCCTTTTTAGCTAGGCATGATGATTTCAATGATGCTCACATAAAAGATAAGAATTGAAACATAACGGGAGCATCATGAAGCATATGAATAGCACATTTAAGCCTAACCCACTTCCTATGCATAGGTATTTTGTGAGCAAACAATTCATGGGAGCAAGAATCAACTAGCATAGGAAGGCAAAACAAGCATAACTTCAAGATTTTTAACACATAGAGAGGAAACTTGATATTATTGCAATACCTACAAGCATATGTTCCCCCCTCATAGTAATTTTCAGTAGCATCATGAATGAATTCAACAATATAACTATCACATAAAACATTCTTTTCATGATCCACAAGCATAGAAATTTTATTACTCTCCACATAAGCAAATTTATTCTCATGAATAGTAGTGGGAGCAAACTCAGCAAAATAACTATCACGTGAGGCATAATCCAATTGAAAATTAAAATCATGATGACAAGTTTCATGGTTATCATTATTCTTTATAGCATACATGTCATCACAATAATCATCATAGATAGCATCTTTGTTCTCATAATCAATTGGAACCTCTTCCAAAATAGTGGATTCATCACTAAATAAAGTCATGACCTCTCCAAATCCACTTTTATCAATATTGTGAAAAGATTCAACACCCTCCAAAATAGTGGGATCATTAGTACCTAGAGTTGACACTCTTCCAAACCCACTTTCATCAATATAATCATTATAAATAGGAGGCATGCTATCATCATAATAAATATTCTCATCAAAACTTGGGGGACTAAAAATATCATCTTCATCAAACATAGCATCCCCAAGCTTATGGCTTTGCATATCTTTAGCATCATGGATATTAAAAGAATTCATACTAACAACATTGCAATCATGCTCATCATTCAAAAATTTAGTGCCAAACAATTTATAGACTTCTTCTTCTAACACTTGAGCACAATTTTCCTTTCCATCATTTTCACGAAAGATATTAAAAAGATGAAACATATGAGGCAACCTCAATTCCATTTTTTTAGTTTTCTTTTGTAAACTGAACTAGTGATAAAACAAGAAACTAAAAGATTAAATTGCAAGATCTAAAGATATACCTTCAAGCACTCACCTCCCCGGCAACGGCGCCAGAAAAGAGCTTGATGTCTACTACGCAACATTCTTCTTGTAGACTCGTGTTGGGTCTCCAAGCGCAGAGTTTTGTAGGACAATAGCAAATTTCCCTCAAGTGGATGACCTAAGATTTATCAATCCATGGGAGGCGTAGGATGAAGATGCTCTCTCTCAAACAACCCTGCAACCAAATAACAAAGAGTCTCTTGTGTCCCCAACACACCCAATACAATGGTAAATTGTATAGGTGCACTAGTTCGGCGAAGAGATGGTGATACAAGTGTAATATGGATGGTAGATATAGGTTTTTGTAATCTGAAAATATAAAAACAGCAAGGTAGCAAGTAAGAAAAGTGAGCAAAAATGTTATTGCAATGCTTGGAAACAAGGCCTAGGGTTCATACATTCACTAGCCAAAGTTCTCTCAACAATGATAACATAATTGGATCATATAACAACCCCTCAACGTGCAACAACGAATCACTCCAAAGTTTCTATCGGAGAACGTAGGACGAAAACGTGCATCAACCCCTATGCATAGATTACCCCAATGTCACCTCGGGAATCCATGAGTTGAGTGCCAAAACATACATCAAGTGAATCAATAGAACATCCCATTGTCACCACAGATATCCCATCGCAAGACATACATCAAGTGTTCTCAAATCCAATACTCAATCCAACATAATGAAACCTCAAAGAGCAAGACTCAATTCATCACAAGAAGATAGAGGGGAAGAAACACCATATGATTCAACTATAATAACAAAGCTCGCGGTACATCAAGATCGTGCCAAATCAAGAACACGAGAGAGAGAGATCAAACACATAGCTACTGGTACATACCCTCAGCCCCGAGGGTGAACTGCTCCCTCCTCGTCATGGAGAGCGCCAGGATGATGAAGATGGCCACCGGTGATGGATTCCCCCTCCGGCAGGGTGCCGGAACAGGGTCCCGATTGGTTTTTGGTGGCTACAGAGGCTTGCGGCGGTGGAACTCCTGATCTAGGTTTCTTTCTGGGGGTTTCTGGATTTATTGGAATTTTTGGCGTCGGTTTCACGTCGGGGGGGGGGGGGGAGGGGTCCACGAGTCAGCGACAAGGCAGGGGGTGCGCCCTCCACCCTTGTCGTTGGCTCAGGACTCTTCTGGCCCAACTCTTGTGCTTCGGGGGCTTCTTCTGGTCCATAAAAAATCACCGTAAATTTTCAGCTCGTTTGGACTCCGTTTGATATTCCTTTTCTGCAAAACTTAAAAACAAGGAAAAAGCAGAAACTAGCACTGGGCTCTAGGTTAATAGGTTCGTCCCAAAAATAATATAAAATAGCATATAAATGCATATAAAACATCCAAGATGGATAATATAATAGCATGTAACAATCAAAAATTATAGATACGTTGGAGACGTATCATTTAGCCAGGCATTATATATGTGAATTTTGCAATGCCATCCTGGTTAGCCAGTCATCGTATATGTGAATTATATCATGCCATCCTTTTTTATTACGTATTAAATTTGTCAACAATGTTAGTACATTCAATTACTCTTCTTGTGCATCAGCCATTTGACACGGTCATGAAAAAATATGGAGTGAAAACAAGGTCTTCAGAGCAGACAATGCTATCTGACGAAGCCCATGTCTTGCTGGTTACGGATAGCTCCTCAGAGGAGGATTCAGAGACAGATGACCAGTCCTATTTCCCCCCCGAGGTGCATGCTCTAACTTGGCAGGGTTATATTGCTCATATCGTGCATATGGTGTCTTGCATTGCCATGTTATTTGCTTAGTTTAGACATGCTTTGTGTGAATGCCACCTGTATAGTGTCTAATTACCATATATGTGAATTATGCAATACCATCTTGTTGCAAGACATTATATATGCGAATTATGCAATGCTATCTTGTTGTAAGGCATTATATATGTGAATTATGCAATGCCATGCTGTTTAGCCAAGCATCATATATGTGAATTCTATCATGCCATACTTTTTTGTATTATGTATTCCATTTGTCGACAATGTTTGTATGTTCAACTACTCTTCCTTTGCATCAGCCATTTGAATTGGTGATGGAAAAATCTGGAGTGAAAACAAGGTCTTCAGAGCAGACAATGCTACCTGCTGAAGCAGATATCTTGCTGGTTACAGATAGCTCCTCAGAGGAGGATTCAGAGACAGATGATCAGTTTTATTTTCCCCCTGAGGTGTATGCTCAAACTTGGCAGTGTTATATTACTCATATCATGCATATGTTGTCTTCCAATGCTTAGTTTTTACATCATATACACAATATCAAATGCCATCTGCTTAGTTGACACATCATATATGCGATTGCCCTCTGCTCACTTGCTTAGTATATAAATCATATATTTGAATTATATCATGCCATGATGTTTACATAGACAACATGTATCTGAATTATGGCATGCCAACCCATTTTCTAAAGACATAATGTAGTTATATCATCTCATCCTGTTTACATAGTCATCATATTTTGAATTATGTCATTATATCCGTGAATTATATCATGCCATCATGTTTCCATAGGTGGCATGTATATGAATTATGGCATGCCAACCTATTTAATAAACACATCATATAGTTATGTCATGTCATCCTGTTTACATAGTCATCATATTTTGAATTATGTCTTTCTATCCTGTTTAGTTAGCCATCATATATGTGAAATTGTGTCATGCTATCCTGTTTAGTTAGCCATCATATATGTGAAATTGTGTCATGCTATCTTGTTTGGTTAGACAACATAAATGTGAATTATTTCATGCCCTCTTTTATTCCCCACTATCCATTGCACCTGTCTATCATACAATGTCTGTACATTCAATTACTTTTCTTGTTTATCAGCCATTTGAATTGGAGGGGGTGATGGCAGTATCTAAGGAAGTAACAACATGGTCTTCAGAAAAGATAGTGCTACCAGTCGATGCAGATAGAACCACGGTTGTACTTGCCCAAGTACCAGCCCCATGCTACTTCTTGAGCTTGCGTTGGTTTTTCCCTTGAAGAGGAAAGGGTGATGCAACAAAGTAGAGTAAGTATTTCCCTCAGTTTTGAGAACCAAGGTATCAATCCAGTAGGAGACAACACGCAAGTCACCGAATACCGGCACAAACAAACACCAACTTGCACCCAACGCGATAAAGGGGTTGTCAATCCCTTCACGGTTACTCGCAAAAGTGAGATCTGATAGAGATAGATAAGCGGTAAAGTAAATATTTTTGGTATTTTTTTTATAGATTGAAAAGTAAAAGATTGCAAAATAGTAGATCGGAAACTCGTAGATTGGAAAGTAGAAGATTATATGATGGAAAATAGACCCGGGGGCCATAGGTTTCACTAGAGGCTTCTCTCAAGATAGAAAATAATACGGTGGGTGAACAAATTACTGCCGAGCAATTGATAGAAAAGCGCAAAGTTATGATGATATCTAAGGCAATGATCATGAATATAGGCATCACGTCCGTGTCAAGTAGACCGAAACGATTCTGCATCTACTACTATTACTCCACACATCGACCGACTCTTGCCTGCATCTAGAGTATTAAGTTCATGAAGAACAGAGTAACGCATTAAGAAAGATGACATGGTGTAGAGGAATTAACTCAAGCAATATGATGAAAACCCCATCTTTTTATCCTCGATGGCAACAATACAATACGTGCCTTGCTGCCCCTACTGTCATTGGGAAAGGACACCGCAAGATTGAACCCAAAGCTAAGCACTTCCCCCATTGCAAGAAAAACCAATCTAGTTGGCCAAACCAAATCGATAGTTCGAAGAGACTTGCAAAGATATCAAATCATGCATTAAAGAATTCAGAGAAGATTCAAATAAAAACGTTAACTAAATTGTTTAGTCTAATCACTCACTGACTACTGGGGCCCACCCACTAACTAATCTAACTAGTTAAACTAACCCCTCTGTTAGTGCCACTGTCGCTGACATGTAGGTCCCACTGGACCCACATGTCAGGTTTGACTCTGGTCAGCTCTGATTGACTGTTGATGTCATCCCCACGTCATGCTGATGTCATAACTCCTTTTCTGATAAAATAAATAAATTCTAGAAAATCATTTAAATCTTCGAAAATTCGTAACTTTTAAACCGTAGCTCAGATCGAAAAACTTAAAACATGAAAGTTGCTCAGAACTACGAGAAGAATTTGATCATGTCGTCTGTTTCGATGCCGGAACCCCCTACGTAGAAGAACCCATAACTTTTAGCCCGATTCTGGTATATGAATAGTGCACACACTCCAGTTAATAAATCCCGCGTTAATCCTATAATAACTAAAATGACCTAGATGCATCTTTAGGCAACCCTGCACTGCATCCTAGGCATGGCATGCTTGTGTTGCATCGATTGCTGTCTATTTACCTGTTTCTTCCCCCTCTTCTCTCTCAGTAGACCCCGACATCGATGTAGCTACCGAGGCCGACGCCGCTCAGGAGCTCGACAACGCAGTTGACGATCTTGCCCTTGCCGCCGAGCAAACAGGCAAGCACCCCCCTTTTAAGCATTCCGATATCGCCTATTCTCTTCTCTCTTATGCTTGCATTAGAAGTTACTGCTGCTGTTGTTATCCTATATCTGCTGCATAGCCTATTTATTGTAACCTGCTATTGTTACCTACCTGCTATCCTAAACTGTCTAGTATAGGCTGGGTAGAGACCCATCAGTGACCCCCACTTATCCCGACTGCCTCGCTGGATTATCAGAAGACCCGATCAACAGGATTGAAGAACAGGCCCCAGCACTGCACATCACTTCCCCCTTAGTTGCTCGACACTACTGGGTTACTATCGAGTGCCGAGGGTGATACCTCGTCAGCACTTCTGATGATAACCTTGTAGGTTAGTTAATCGGTCGCGGTCAGCGAGGGTGATTCCT
Organism: Thinopyrum elongatum; assembly: GCA_011799875.1. Taxonomy (NCBI): domain Eukaryota; kingdom Viridiplantae; phylum Streptophyta; class Magnoliopsida; order Poales; family Poaceae; genus Thinopyrum; species Thinopyrum elongatum. The sequence continues at coordinate 554,804,509 of CM022299.1, read as the reverse complement.
CCTACACCACCCTCGATAACGACATCGTCATGCAACCTCTCAAGTGTGGACCTCGAGGGTGATTCCTCCTTCGTTCACCTTGACGATAACATCAGGTGGAATTCCATCGAGGGTGATTCCTCCGGGTTCCCTTTGGTGCTAGACACACGGATACTTGGTTACTATGACTTTACACTGAACCATGTTACTAAAGACGGGTCGGCCCTGAGGGGTACCCGCGCGAGCATATTTGCGAAGTGATGTGGAGACGGGTTGACCTGGAGGGTGCCCGCGAGATAATTACGAGGCGTGGCCGGGCATTCTTAGCCCTTGCTGCAAGTCCTCGAGACGGGGCGACGGGGTCACATCGGTCGTGAGTCTCTGCTCGTTACCACGCGCTCCTAATCCACTAACGGTTTGGATATTTGATCCGAGGGGCCTCTGGCCTGATAGCACTAACCATCACGTGGGCATAGTATGGGCGTTCTGCGTCGTATACTTCAGCCGGAGCTTAATTGACGTCAGCAAGGAGCGGCACACGCTGGGTTGGACTGGGAACGCAACCGCACTTGTATTAAGGGGTTGCTAGGTCTGCTCACCGGCGGTGCACGTAACACGCAGGAGTCCCTGGGGCGAAGGCCCAAGACCCCTGGGCGCATAGGTTAGTCCGGTGTGCTGACCTCTCTGTTAAGTATTCGGTCGAGTTGCGGCGTGTCATTTGGCCGAGGCCGGGCATGACCCAGGAAAGTGTGTCCGGCTGGAGTTAAGCGAGCGTGGTGGGTAAGTTGGTGCACCCCTGCAGGGAAGAAACAATCTATCGATAGCCTGTCCTACGGTAACGGACACTGGGAGTTGTATCCCGATTGATACAACTAGAACTGGTGACTTGAGATGATACTGGATAGTATGGTTCTGGGATTGCTTTCTCGTAGGGAGTCGAGGAAGAATCTCTGGGCGAGGTTGATACACTACTACTACTTTACATTATGTTAATCAGCACTCTTCTAATGCTGCAAGACCGATGAAGATGCTTGAAGATGCTAGTCTTCGATAGGACTAGGCCTTCCTCTCTATTCTGGCATTTCTGTAGCCCAGTCCACATATACAGCCCTCCTTTGAAAATGTTGCACATGTAGTGTAGATCCTTGCTTGCTGAGTACTTCGGATGAGTACTCACGTTTGCTTTACTTTCTTTTTCCCCCATATCCATTTATCGCAACCAGACGATGGAGCCCCGGAGCCAGCTGCCCCCGTCGACGACTACGGCTACTACTACTACCCTCCCGGCGAGTACTACTATGAGGAGCCGATCGACGACCAGGAGTAGGTTCGGAGGGTCCTAGGCAGGAGGCCTACGCCTTTCGATCGTAGTGTTTTATTTTGCCCCGCCTTTCTAAAGGCCTATCTGTAATTCTGCTATATTTGTACCCAGATATCTGATGCTTCCGCTGACACTTGTATGCCATCGAGCTATGTATTCAAGCCCTCGAGGCCCTGGCTTGTAATATAAAGCTTGTATGACTTTATTTATGTTTTAGAGTTGTGTTGTGATATCTTCAAGTGAGTCCTTAGGCTTGATCGTGTGCATTTGCGTGTATGATTAGTCCACGATTAAGCTGGGGTCATCACATCGAAGGCTGGAAATGAGCCCAAGAACAAATGGGCCCTTAGAAGGCCGGAAGATAATATGGGCTGGAAATGGCCCAACGGAATAACGGACCGTTAATGGGTGTAAAGCTATATACTGTTCATTATGGGCCAGTTTCACCACGTGCCTTTAATGGGCCCAGAGTTCAATGGGCCTCATATGGGCCGAAAGAAATCATGGGCCATACATGGGCCGTAAGTTACAACGGGCTGGAATCATATTGGACGGCCCAGATGACGCTACTAGGCCAAATTCGGATAGGCCATAACGGGCCCTGAGTTAGCAGGCTGTAAATGGGCTATATGCGAACATGTCGTTAACAGGCTTTCCATGGGCCGGCCCGCCACCTTTTGACCAAGTCAAACGGGCCAGCCTTTTAACCTGAATGGGCCACTGTTGGGCCGAGCCACGTGTCGACTTATCATAGGCGCGTCCCGTCCATTCGCTGGATGACATCTGTCCCAAGGCTGAGCTGACACGTGGATCCTCCGGCGAATCAGAATTTTACACGTGGAAAATCCCCATTGGTCAGGGCTGTTAACGGGTTACCGGATCCAAAACCGGACCCGATAGCATAACGCCGACCCGTTACGGTGGATGCCACGTGTCGGTTACCCTTGACGAAAGCACTTCCATGACGCGCCATTTACCGTCATGGAAGTGGACACTTCCGTGATGATAATTTTGGTATTGTCATGGAACACTTCTACGACAGCACAGGTATGACTATCTTGATTCTGTCATAAAATTGTCATCGATGTACATGCATGACAGAAAATGTGACCTACTGTGACAAACACGTATCATCACGGAAGTGGTTTTTTTTTTGTAGTGCAAGCCGGAGCGCATCTTGGAGCCGTCGAAGTGCATGCGCCAGTGCGTCGAGTCGGGCGGCGGCGATAGGTACTGGGTCTCTGTCCAGTCGACGAGGAAGTCGGCCAGCGCCTAGGACTTGATGGTGGTGCGCGACTCGTAGAGGATGGTGTGGCTGGCCAGCCCGATGGCCCACTTGGCCACCCGGCGAGAGGCATCCCGGCAACCTGCTACTTCTTGAGCTTGCGTTGGTTTTTCCCTTGAAGAGGAAAGGGTGATGCAGCAAAGTAGAGATAAGTATTTCCCTCAGTTTGAGAACCAAGGTATCAATCCAGTAGGAGACAATGCACAAATCACCGAATACCTGCACAAACAATCAAACAACTTGCACCCAACGCGATAAAGGGGTTGTCAATCCCTTCACGGTTATTTGCAAAAGTGAGATCTGATAGAGATAGATAAACGATAAAGTAAATATTTTTGGTATTTTTTTTATAGTTCGAAAAGTAAAAGATTGCAAAATAGTAGATCCGAAATTAATATGATGGAAAATAGAAGATTATATGATGGAAAATAGACCTGGGGGCCATAGGTTTCACTGGAGGCTTCTCTCAAGATAGAAAATAATACGGTGGGTGAACAAATTACTACCGAGCAATTGATAGAAAAGCGCAAAGTTATGACGATATCTAAGGCAATGATCATGAATATAGGCATCACGTCCGTGTCAAGTAGACCGAAACGATTCTACATCTACTACTATTACTCCACACATCGACCGCTATCCAGCATGCATCTAGAGTATTAAGTTCATAAAGAACGGAGTAATGCATTAAGTAAGATGACATGATGTAGAGGAATTAACTCAAGCAATATGATGAAAACCCCATCTTTTTATCCTCGATGGCAACAATACAATACGTGCCTTGCTGCCCCTACTGTCACTGGGAAAGGACACCGCAAGATTGAACCCAAAGCTAAGCACTTCTCCCATTGCAAGAAAAACCAATCTAGTTGGCCGAACCAAACCGATAGTTCGAAGAGAATTACAAAGATATCAAATCATGCATAAAAGAATTCAGAAAAGATTCAAATAATATTCATAGATAAGCTAATCATAAATCCACAATTCATCGGATATCGGCAAACACACCGCAAAAAAGTATTACATCGAATAGATCTCCAAGAACATCGAGGAGAACATGGTATTGAGAATCAAAAAGAGAGAAGAAGCCATCTAGCTACTAGCTATGGACCCGTAGGTCTGTGGTAAACTACTGACGCTTCATCGGAAGGGCAATGGTGTTGATGTAGAAGCCCTCCGTGATCGAATCCCCCTCCGGCACGGTGCCGAAAAAGGTCCCTAGATGGGATCTCACGGGTACAGAAGGTTGCGGCGGTGGAAAAGTCTTTTCGTGGATGTCTCTGTTGGTTTGGGGATATTTGGGAATATATAGGCGAAAGAATTAGGTCAGGAGGTGCACGAGGGGCCCACAAGGGTGGGCGGCGCGCCCTCCGTCCTTGTGGCCGCCTCGTGGCTCCTCCGACTTCATCTCCAAGTCTCCTGGTTTCCTTCTGGTCTAAGAAAAATCATCGCGAAAGTTTTATTCCGTTTGGGCTCCGATTGGTATTCCTTTTCTGCGATACTCAAAAACAAGGAAAAAACAGAAACTGGCACTAGGCTCTAGGTTAATAGGTAGTCCCAAAAATAATACTATAAAATAGCATATTAATGCATATAAAACATCCAAAACAGATAATATAATAGCATGGAACAATAAAAAATTATAGATACGTTGGAGACGTATCAAGCATCCCCAAGCTTAATTCCTGCTCGTCCTCGAGTAGGTAAATGATAAAAACAGATTTTTTTGATGTGGAATGCTACCTAAAATATTTATCCATGTAATTTTCTTTATTGTGGCATGAATGTTCAGATCCATAAGATTCAAAACAAAAGTTTAATATTGACATAAAAACAATAATACTTCAAGCATAGTAACAAGGCAATTATATCTTCTCAAAATAACATGGCCAAAGAAAGTTATCCCTACAAAATCATATAGTCTGGCTATGCTCCATCTTCATCACACAAAATACTCAAATCATGCACAACCCCAATGACAATCCAAGCAATTGTTTCATACTTTTGACGTTCTCAAACCTTTTCAACTTTCACGCAATACATGAGCGTGAGCCATGGACATAGCACTATAGGTGGAATAGAATATGGTGGTTGTGGAGAAGACAAAAAGAGGGAGATAGTCTCATATCAACTAGGCATATCGACGGGCCATGGAGATGCCCATCAATAGATATCAATGTGAGTGTGTAGGGATTGCCATGCAACGGATGCACTAGAGCTATAAGTGTATGAAAGCTCAAAAAGGAAACTAAGTGGGTGTGCATCCAACTTGCTTGCTCATGAAGACCTAGGGCAATTTGAGGAAGCCCATCGTTGGAATATACAAGCCAAGTTCTATAATGAAAAATTCCCACTAGTATATGAAAGTGACAACATAGGAGACTCTCTATCATGAAGATCATGGTGCTACTTTGAAGCACAAGTATGGAAAAAGGATAGTAAAATTGCCCCTTCTCTCTTTTTCTCTCATTTTTTTTTTCTCTTTTTTCTTTTCTTTTTCTTTTTCTTTCTCTTTCTTTTTTTTCTTTTTTTCTTTGGCTTCTTTGGTCTCTTTTTTTTATTTCCTCACATGGGACAATGCTCTAATAATGAAGATCATCATACTTCTATTTACTTACAACTCAAAAAAATTACAACTCGATACTAGAACCAAATATGACTCTATATGAATGCCTCAGGCGGTGTACCGGGATGTGCAATGACTCAAGAGTGACATGTATGAAAATTATGAACGGTGGCTTTGCCACAAATACTATGTCAACTACATGATCATGCAAAGCAATATGACAATGGTGAAGCGTGTCATAATAAACGGAACGGTGGAAAGTTGCATGGCAATATATCTCAGAATGGCTATGGAAATGCCATAATAGGTAGGTATGGTGGCTATTTTGAGGAAGGTATATGGTGGGTGTATGGTACCGGCGAAAGTTGCGCGGTACTAGAGAGGCTAGCAATGGTGGAAGGGTGAGAGTGCGTATAATCCATGGACTCAACATTAGTCATAAAGAACTCACATACTTATTGCAAAAATCTATTAGTCATCGAAACAAAGTACTACGCGCATGCTCTTAGGGGGATAGATTGGTAGGAAAAGACCATCGCTCATCCCCGACCGCCACTCATAAGGAAGACAATCAATAAATAAATCATGCTCCAACTTCGTTACATAACGGTTCGTCATACATGCATGCTACGGGACTCACAAACCTTAACACAAGTATTTCTCAAATTCACAGTTACTCACTAGCATGACTCTAATATCACCATCTTTACATCTCAAAACAATCATAAGGAATCAAACTTCTCATAGTATTCAATGCACTCTATATGAAAGTTTTTATTATATCCCTCTTGGATGCCCATCATATTAGGACTAAATTTATAACCAAAGCAAATTACCATGCTGTTTAAAGACTCTCAAAATAATATAAGTTAAGCATTAGAGTTCAATAATTTCTATAAAATAAAGCCACCGCCATGCTCTAAAAAGATATAAGTGTAGCACTAGATAAAATTGCCTAGCTCAAAAGATATAAGTGAAGCACATAGAGTATTCTAATAAATCACGATTCATGCGTGTCCCTCTCAAAGGTGTGTACAGCAAGGATGATTGTGTCAAACTAAAAAGAAAATACTCAAATTATAAAAGACGCTCCAAGCAAAACACATATCATGTGTAGAATAAAAATATAGCCTCAAGTAAAGTTACCGATAGACGAAGACGAAAGAGGGGATGCCTTCCGGGGCATCCCAAAGCTTAGGCTCTTGGTTGTACTTGAATATTACCTTGGGGTGCCTTGGGAATCCCCAAGCTTAGGCTCTTGCCGCTCCTTATTCCATAGTCCATCAAATTCTTACCCAAAACTTGAAAACTTCACAACACAAAACTCAACAGAAAATCTCGTAAGCTCCGTTAGTATAAGAAAATAAATCACCACTTGGGTACTGTTGTGAACTCATTCTTTATTTATATTGGTGTAATATCTACTGTATTCCAACTTTTCCATGGTTCATACCCCCCGATACTACCCATAGATTCATCAAAATAAGCAAACAACACAAAGAAAACAGAATCTGTCAAAAACAGAACATTCTGCGAAGATCCGAATTTTTATAATACTTATGTAACTCTAAAATTCTGAAACATTTGGAAAACACATGAAATTTGTATATAAATCTCGTATAAAAAATTCAGGATTTTTCAACGCTCCAGTGAATTATTAAAATTCTGATACTGGACGCAAAAGTTTCTGTTTTTCAGCAAGATCAAATCAACTATCACCGTAAGCCATCCCAAAGGTTTTACTTGGCACAAACACTAATTAAAACACAAAACCACATCTAACCAGAGGCTATATGAATTGTTTATTGGAAAACAGCAAGGAAAAATATTTGGTTATCTCCCAACAAGCGCTTTTCTTTAAAGCCTTTTAGCTAGGCAATGATAATTTCAATGATGCTCACATAAAAGAGAAGAATTGAAGCACAAAGAGAGCATCATAAAACACGTGAAAAACACATCTAAGTCTAACATACTTCCTATGCATAGGCATTTTATGAGCAAACAAATTATCAAGGCAAGCAAAAACTAGCATATGCAAGGAAGAAGAAAGAGACGATAGCAATCTCAACATGAAGAGAGGTAATTTAGTAACATGAAAATTTCTAAAACCATATTTTCCTCTCTCATAATAATTACATGTAGGATCATAAGAAAATTCAACAAAATAGCTATCACATAACATATTCTCAACATGATCCACATGCATGCGAAGTTGACACTCTTCCAAAATAGTGGAATTAACATTAACTAAAGTCATGACCTCTCCAAACCCACTTTTATCAAAAAAATCATAAGATTGAACATTCTCCAAATATGTGGGATCTAAAGTTGACACTCTTCCAAACCCACTTTCAGTATTATTGCAAACATTATTATCAATCTCATATTCATCATGGGGCTTAAATAAATTTTCAAGATCATAAGAAAAATCACCCCAATCATGATCATTGCAACAAGTAGTGGACCTAGCAAAACTAGCATCCCCAAGCTTAGGGTTTTGCATATCATTAGCACAACTAACATTAATAGAATTTATAGTAGAACCATTGCAATCATGCTTTTCATCCAAGGAGCTATCGTGAATCACTTCATAGATTTCTTCTTTTAACACTTTATCACAATTTTCAGATTCACGAATTTCAAGCAAAACTTCATAAAGATAATCTAGTGCACTCAAATCACTAGAAATTGGTTCATCGTAATTGGATCTCTTAAAAAGATTAGCAAGTGGATGAGGATCCATAAACTTTTAGCAAGCGAAGATGCAAGCAAACAGAAGGCACATGGTAACACAAGCAAACAAAAGATCTAACGAGAAAAAGGCAAACGAAAAAGAGGGCGAATAAAAAGGCAAATCTTTTCGAAAATCATTTTAGAAGTGGGGGAGAGGAAAACGAGAGGCGAGTGGCGAATAATGTAATGCAAGAGATGAGATTTTATGATGGGTACTTGGTATGTCTTGACTTAGCGTAGATCTCCCCGGCAACGGCGTCAGAAATTCTTCCTGCTACTCCTTGAGCTTCCGTTGGTTTTTCCCTTGAAGAGGAAAGGGTGATGCAGCAAAGTAGAGATAAGTATTTCCCTCAGTTTGAGAACCAAGGTATCAATCCAGTAGGAGACAACGCACAAATCACCGAATACCTGCACAAACAATCAAACAACTTGCACCCAACGCGATAAAGGGGTTGTCAATCCCTTCACGGTTATTTGCAAAAGTGAGATCTGATAGAGATAGATAAACGATAAAGTAAATATTTTTGGTATTTTTGTTTTATAGATCGAAAAGTAAAAGATTGCAAAATAGTAGATCGGAAACTTGTATGATGAAAAGTAGAAGATTATATGATGGAAAATAGACCCGGGGGCCATAGGTTTCACTAGAGGCTTCTCTCAAGATAGAAAATAATACGGTGGGTGAACAAATTACTGCCGAGCAATTGATAGAAAAGCGCAAAGTTATGACGATATCTAAGGCAATGATCATGAATATAGGCATCACGTCCGTGTCAAGTAGACCAAAATGATTCTGCATCTACTACTATTACTCCACACATCGACCGCTATCCAGCATACATCTAGAGTATTAAGTTTATAAAGAACGGAGTAATGCATTAAGTAATATGACATGATGTAGAGGAATTAACTCAAGCAATATGATGAAAACCCCATCTTTTTATCCTCGATGGCAACAATACAATACGTGCCTTGCTGCCCCTACTGTCACTGGGAAAGGACACCGCAAGATTGAACCCAAAGCTAAGCACTTCTCCCATTGCAAGAAAAACCAATCTAGTTGGCCAAACCAAACCGATAGTTCGAAGAGAATTACAAAGATATCAAATCATGCATATAGGAATTCAGAGAAGATTCAAATAATATTCATAGATAAGCCGATCATAAATCCACAATTCATCGGATCTCGGCAAACACACCGCAAAAAAGTATTACATCGAATAGATCTCCAAGAACATCGAGGAGAACATGGTATTGAGAGTCAAAGAGAGAGAAGAAGCCATCTAGCTACTAGATATGGACCCGTAGGTCTGTGGTAAACTACTCATGCTTCATCGGAAGGGCAATGGTGTTGATGTAGAAGCCCTCCATGATCGAATCCCCCTCCGGCAGGGTGCCGAAAAAGGTCCCTAGATGGGATCTCACGGGTAAAGAAGGTTGCGGCGGTGGAAAAGTCATTTCGTGGATGCCTCTGTTGGTTTGGGGATATTTGGGAATATATAGGCGAAAGAATTAGGTCAGGAGGTGCACGAGGGGCCCACAAGGGTGGGGGCGCGCCCTACCCCCCTGGGCGCGCCCTCCGTCCTTGTGGCCGCCTCGTGGCTCCTCCGACTTCATCTCCAAGTCTCCTGGTTTCCTTCTGGTCCAAGAAAAATCATCGCGAAAGTTTTATTCCGTTTGGACTCCGTTTGGTATTCTTTTTCTGCGATACTAAAAAACAAGGAAAAAATAGAAACTGGCACTGGGCTCTAGGTTAATAGGCTAGTCCCAAAAATAATATAAAATAGCATATTAATGCATATAAAACATCCAAAACAGATAATATAATAGCATGAGCAATAAAAAATTATAGATACGTTGGAGACGTATCACAACCCATGATGTCGCCGATGGGTGTCGTGCTGACCACAGTGATTGTGTGCTCCTGGAAATACTGCTTGAGCTTCTTGGTGGTGAGGTACACGCCATAGCACATTTTCTGGTAGTGGGGGTAGTTTTGCTTGGAGGTGAAAAGGACTTCGCTCAGGTAATACATCGGCCGCTGGACCGGCTGGATCTTGCCTTCTTCTGGATGCTCGACCACTAGCACCATGTTGACCGCTTGCGAGGTGGCGGTAGTGTAGAGCAAGAGCGGCTCCGTGTCGGCCGACGCGGCCAGGATGGGCGCGGTGGAGAGCATGCGCTTGAGCTCACGGAATGCCTCTTCTGCCTGGTCGTTCCACTCGAACGTCGACGTCTTCTTCATCAGCTGATATAGGGGCAGGGCCCTCTCGCCCAGCCGGCTGAGAAACCAGCTGAGAGAGGCGAAGCAGCCGGTGAACTTCTGGACATCGTGGAGCCAGGTCGGCTTCCGCATGCACTCGATGGCCTTGATCCTCCCCGGATTGGCCTCAATGCCGTGTTCCGAGACGAGGAAACCAAGGAGCTGGCCCGCCGGCACGCCAAAGATGCATTTTTCCGGGTTGAGCTTGATCTTGTACCGGCGCAAGTTGGCGACGGTCTCTTGGAGGTCGGCTAGGAGCGTGAGGTGCTGCTTGGTCTTCACCACAATGTCGTCGACATAGACGTGGATGTTGCGGCTGAGTTGCGGCAGCAGACACTTCTGCATGCAGCGCTGGAAGGTGGCGCCGGCATTCTTCAAGCCGAACGACATGGTGATGTAGTAGTTCACCCCAAAGGGCGTGATGAAGGACGTCTTGAGGGTGTCGGCCGGGTCCAGCTTGATCTGGTGGTAGCCGGAGTAGGCGTCCAAGAAGGACAGGAGCTCGCGGTCGGCCGTGGAGTCGATCACTTGATCTATCAGCGGCATGGCAAAGAGGTCTTTGGGCAGGCCTTGTTCAGGCTGCTGTAGTCGATACACATGTGCCAGGTCTTGTTCTTCTTCAGGACGAGGACTGGGTTGGCCAGCCACTCGGGGTGGAATACTTCCATGATGAAGCCGGCTGCGAGCAGCCGGGTGATCTCTTCACCGATGGTTCTCCGCTTCTCCTCGTAAAAGCGGCGTAGCGGTTGGCGGACAGGCTTGGCGTCCTTGCGGACGCGTAGTTTGTGCTCGGCGTACTCCCTCGGAACACCTGGCATGTCTTTGGGGGACCATGCGAAGATATCCCGATTCTCACGGAGAAAGTCGACGAGCTCGCCTTCCTATTTGCTGCTGAGGCGGGTGCCCACAACAACGTACTTGCTGCAGCTGGGGTCAGCCGGGTTGAGCGGGACCTTCTTGGTGTCCTTGGATGGCTGGAACGAGGCCTTGCCAGCCGACTCCTTGGCCAGAGCCAGCACGGCCGACTGCTCGCCAGTCAGCGCCACGATCCACTCGAGCTGGCGCCTCTCCTCGGTGATGATCGGTGACTCAGCCAATTTGGAGCCGGCTCGGGCGCACTCCAGGGATTTCTTGTAGTCGCCGATGACGGTGATGAGGCCCTTGGGACCCGACATCTTCATCTTTAGGTAGGCGTAATGGGGCACCGCCATGAACTTTGCCAGCGCAGGCCGGCCAAGGAGCGCTTGGTAGGGGCTGGACATGTCCACCACCTCGAACCAGATAGGATCGCGCCTGTAGTGGTCGCGGGAGCCGAACAGGATGTCAAGCCGGATCCGGCAAATCGGGGAACAGGAGAGACCCGACACGATGCCGTTGAACACCGCCCGGGTCGGCTCCAGCTGCCTTGCCTCGATGCCGAGTTTGGTCATGGTGTCACGGTAGAGGATGTTGATGCTGCTGCTGCTGTCGATGAGGACTCGCGAGAACTTGCAGGTACGCTTTTCAGCGACTATAGTGGGATCGAGTACGAGGTCCGCCGGGTGCGGGTGTCGCCGGGTCCGTCGGGTGCGGGCCATGCCGGGGCCGCCGGGCGCGGGTACAACTGGCTGCTTGGCACTGTGGCACGCCTTGCCAGGCGTCATGGGACGGTCAGCGCCGCCCCGCTACAGGGTTGCGCCTCCAGGACACCGCCCGGCCCGGGCGGAGGCGTGGCGAGCACCGTTGCCGCGCCCGCCGGGGCCGGCGTAAAGGAGGGCACACTGTAGCCACGTCTGCTTGCTGCTGGGATTGACTTCTCGTGGATGGCCGGCATGCGCCAGCCGGCCGGCTGGGTCGCGGCACCTGGCTGGCTCGCGCTGGGGAACCGGCCGGGGGCGAGCCGGATTGAGGGGCTTTGGCTAGCCCAATGTTTTTGAAAAGGATCCGGGTTCCGTTGCCTGCCCGGGGGCCATCCCCCCGACAACTTTGCCGAGTGTTTTTGGCCCTTTGCCTAGTCTTTCTAGCACTCGGCGTAGTGTGTAATTCCAGTAGTGTATGCATATGAATTCATTTTAAATATAGCAATACTGCAAGATCAACTAGGATTCATCCACACATCCATATCCATCCATTGATACACATCAATTCTAATTAAATTTAGTTACAAAAAATTAAAACTAGATGAATTAGGGTTCACCTATATCCATTCATTCATCCACACATATATCCAACATATATCCATCCATTCATCCACATCCATATATCCGTCCATTCATTCATTCAAATTTCAAAACAACTCCCTCCGTTCCTAAATATAAGTCTTTTTAGAGATTCCAATATAGAATACACATGGAGCAAATTGAATCAATCTATAATCTAGAATGCATCTATATACATCCGTATGTAGTCCATACCGAAATCTCTAAAAAGACTTATATTTAGTAATGGAGGGAGTACAAGATGAACTAGGGTTCACCTGGTGCCAAAAAACTCATCAAAACTAGAGCTATTTGACTAAAACTAATTGAAGAGATCGAAAGAGCTTACTTCTCTTTTTGCGGAGGCATCTCGATCCGCACAAATGACGAAGAAACAAAGAAAATCGAAGGAAGGGGGTGTGGAGAGGAGGGAGGCGCCGCCCGCTCTTTTTCTCGGACGGTAGGAGGAAGAAGGGGGCTGGCTCGGTGGGTGGGACCTGCCAGCCGGCCCCCTGTGGCCTTTAACTGTTCAAACCCTACCGCCAGGGTTGATGGCGGTAGGGTATAACAACCTATCGTCCGAGATCTCGACGGGGGAGGGCGGGCCGTTAAAGCCGCTGACGTGTATAAGTTCCCTACCGCCCGGGCCCCGAGAGGTAGGCAATTATACCCTACCGTCATTGACCCCGATGGTAGGATAAGGGGTCAGATCTCAAAAAAGTTTTGAACCAGAGTCAGATTTGACTCGACTTTTCCAAAAGGATCAAAGCACTGAATTCGGCCACCGGGGGATTCCGGCTGTGGCCGGTCATCCTGCTGGAATCATTTGCCTAATTCTTTTGCGCAAAAACCGCCTTCATGGGACGCCTCTGATGTCCATTCCTGGACTAGTGATCGGACCACACGATAGCGTTGGAACCATTTTATCTTCTCGTCCGGCTCAACACTCCTTTGGCTTGATTGGACACGCTTCTTATCGAGAGAAATATAGAATCACGTACCCATTTCCACTTGGCGTTTGGCGTATGTACACAACATCAAGGGCGTTCTTGGTCGATTCTTTGAAAAAGCAGAGACAAACAAAAATAAATATTCCTTGAAAATTAGTAAAACTGTAATAATATATGTGCCCATTTCCACTTAAGCGAATATTTTTCTTTGGAGATAGAATAGAATAGTTGAATAAACTTTCGGCATTGGTATCGTCAGCATGCATAGTTTCATCATTCGTTCATTCATGTGCTATATAAAGGGCGGGAGTAGCGAGGGGCTGAGGCAGTGCAAGCAAAGCAGCTAGCAAACGCACGTCGTAGCGCTACCTTAATAACTAAGCTAAACCAGGTAGCCAGCCATGAACATGAACTACGGCTCCATGGGTCCCGCCGCGATGGTGCGCTGCAGGCAGTGCAGCTCGAGCATCACGGCGATGCCCGGCGCCCGCGCCGTGCAGTGCATGCAGTGCAGCTGCGTGACGCGCGTCAGCGGGCGTGGCCGGCAGCAGCACGGCTACGGCCACGGTTACGGGTACGGGAACGGCGGCGGGATGCTGGTGCAGCCGATGCGTCCCACCCCGGCCTTCGGCGGCGGCCGCGGCAAGAAGCGCGCCGTGCTGATCGGGATCAAGTACACCAACCGGCGCTCCTGCGAGCTGAGGGGCCCCATCAACGACGTCAAGTGCATGCGGTACCTGCTCACCGAGCGCTTCGGCTTCCCCAACGACTGCGTCCTCATCCTCACTGGTTCGTAATTAACCAATCCAACATGTTTTCTTGTTTGTTTGGGTCATACTAAATTACTATATGCTCGTGCAGATGAGGAGAGGAACCCGTGCAGGCAGCCGACCAAGGACAACATCCGCATGGCGATGCACTGGCTGGTGCAGGGGTGCAGCTACGGCGACTCCCTGGTGTTCCAGTTCTCCGGCCTGGGCGCGCAGGTCCCCGACGACGACGGCGACGAGCTGGACGGCATGGACGAGGCGCTCTGCCCCGTGGACTCGTTCCAGCAGGGCCCCATCCTGGACGACGAGATCAATGAGGCCATCGTCCGCCCGCTGGTGCACGGCGTCAAGCTCCACGCCATCGTCGACGCCTGCCACAGCGCCACCGTCCTTGACCTCCCCTACCAATGCACCGTGTCCAAGCAGTCAGCATCTCGTCCACTTCCTTAACCCCGACCCCATCCATGTTCGCATGCAGGCTGCACCTACTTCGTACTCCTTAGTCCTTACATATATGAACATGTTTTGATCAGGACCGGGCGCTGGAGGTGGAGGGACGAGAGCCCTATGACCGGCGCCTTCAAGGGCACCAGCGGCGGCCAGGCCGTGCTCATCAGTGGCAGCAGCAACGGAAAGAGCAACATGAGCGTGGTCAGTACTACTAGTATATATTGACTAGCTTTTTTCTCATTCATTCATGTCAGAGGTGTCCCACCGTCTCTTTCGTTCTAACACGCGTGCCACCGGTGTGTGCGTGCAGCTGCCTGAGCCCTACGCCACGATCGGCGCCATGACGCACAGCTTCATCAGAGCGGTGGAGTGCGAGCCGCGCACCACCTACGGCCGCCTGCTCACCTCCATGAGGGCCATCATGCGCGAAAGCGGCGGCAACTGCAACCTGCAAGGCCCCATCGGCGGCTCCATCCGCAAGGTCGCAAACTTCAGCGGCGTGGAGGTGAGTCAGCTGCAGATTTTCTCGCTCTCATCGCTAGCTTGCTAATGACACCATCTTGTTCACATATAATAATACTGAACTGTGCATTTGATTAACTTTGCAGGAGCCTCAGCTGTCCTCTGCCTACAAGTTTGACGTCGAGCGCGAGCCGTTCTGCATGTAGAACCCGACCGTACCCGTGGGTTCGACGTCACTGCGCTGCAGGCTACTACTGCAGTCGACGATTAATTACTACCTAATCATGCATCGACCGTACTGAATAATGGGCCGGTTAATTAACTATGATGCTTGCCACTAGTATGTGTGACGATGTATCACCTCACCTGCCGCCATATCATCAAGAATGAGCACTGCATATAGCTCACACAAGGCTATCGAGGACCTCGTTCTCCACTGTACTGTACATCACTGTAATATGGCCGTTGTGTGTCGTGTCGTCCCCTTAAATAAATCAAGGTTCTATGTATATATGCTGCTTGATCTCCGGAAGAGAAATGCTGTCTAAACTGTTGAAAATATGGACGTGTTTGGTTCGAGAATCATAACGCAATCAAAATCATAAACTTGTTTTGGTTCAACTCTAAACGACAGTGTGTGGCTGCCAAAAAATAACAAGGGTGTGGCTACACGTCAGTCGACTGGTTTTAAAATTTGGACCAGTCGACCGTTCTAGACTGTTGGATGAAGATCGTACGGTGCCTGGCCCTTCTTCTTCCTTACCTCTTCTTCTTCCTCAGCTCTTCTTCCCAGACCGCTGGACGGGCCGACGGCCTAACCGCCAGCCCCTGCCGCATGTGGCTAGCGGCGCTCCCGTGACCGCCTTGCCGCCCCGTCCACCCCTGAACCGCCACGCCCTCCACTGAAAGAACAATATTCTCTCCCTTCCACCTCCCGCCGTCACTCCTACGCCATGAGGCGGAGGGGAGGGGTTACTCTTTTCTCGTCCTTTGCGTACTAGATTTTTTTGGTAAAGGTGATGGTGCTCCGACAATGTTGGTGGTGTCATCTCGAATAAAAGTCCTCCGACTCCAATCCGGTTCGACGACGCTTGGTGTGGCGTTGCTAAGGAGCCCTAGAGTTCTTGTCTTTTTTTTCTTCTCGAATACGCAAAGCTTGCGTATCATTGCATTGATAGAAGGAATAGAATGAGTACAACGGGGGTACAACACATGACACGAACGCAGACAGGCGTGAACATGGTGCCCAGAGCAGAAGAAGAGGGATGCTCGGCCCAAACAAAAGGAAACAACGCAGCTAAAACCAACCCAACCCGGACCAAGAGCGACAATGCCGAACCAGCGATAAGCCTCAACATCGCCAAGCCAACACCAGGGACACCGCGAGCTAGCAAGATAGCGCCTTCACGAAGGAAGACGACGCCGAGACGTCTTCGCCATCCGGTCCGGAGCAACCAGACCTAGGGTTTCCCCCGAGCTCGAAGAGGGGCGCAGCTGAAGGCCATGACAACGCCTTCAAGAAGGAAAAACGACACCCACGGGCGCCGTCGCTGCCAGCACCGGCATGCCGAGCAGAGATTTCTCCCTGGCCTGAAGCTGAGGAATCCCATAGCCGCTAGGTGTGGAATCTTGGATGAGGAAGCCAACGCTGGCGGGAACCACCAGGCTGGAAGGGGGTAGGTGGTGTTGCACCTGCCGCCGGAGGGTGGCACCGCCTCAGGGCCTATGAGCATCGGATCTGACAAAAGGAGGGGGCTTTAAGGCATACAGGGTAGGGTCGACGACGAAGCAAAGACCACCGCGAGGGGAGGCGACCGGCGGCGCCGGCAGCTAGGACTGGAGAGACGCAGCCCCGAGCTACCGTGGCCGTAGCCGTCGGGACATCGGCGAGCCAGACGAGCTGGAAGGGACGCAGCCGTTGGTCGCTGAGGCTGAGGCCGCCCGACAGAGAACGCCGGCAAGCCTCGGACACCTGAAAACGCAGGTAGGAGGCCGCCGGGGTCGGAGCAGCGCCAGCAAGGACCCGTCGCGAGGAGCCCCATGCCTACCAGTACCACTGACGCCTCGCCACCGCCGCACAAGAGCATCACGTCCGCACGAAGGGGAGGAGGTGCCGCCGGAGGAGGGGAGGGGCGCCTGCACGAGGCAGGCCGCTCGCATCCCACAACCCGGCGCAAGCCCCGCGCCCAGTCGCGGACAGCAGCAGCACCAGGCCGCGCCGCCGGTGGGAGGGGTGCTGTTCCTCATGAATAACGGGTTGGTTATCTGTATTGTCCGTCGGCGTGGTTCCTTGTGCATGGGCGACAACATTGTCTTCTTCGACAACGTCTTCCTAACTTCCTTCAAGGCTTTGCAATCAAAGTCGTCGGCTTGGTTGCGTATGTCTGTCCATATCGGGGGGCCTCCCCCGCTGGTATGCTTGGCGCGATTGCCAATCTCCGTCGTACACGGTGATCTACTATTGTGGCGATTCAACGAGGTTTCTTTCTCTACAGGTCTTTGCAGGTACTTCAGTGGTTGAATTTCCCGATGTTGTTCATTTTTTTAACATGATGTTGTTCATTATAAGTGTGAGCTATGGTGGTGCAACGACGATAAATTCAAGTTCAGTTGCGGCTTTGACAAAAAATTAGAGGCATTAGTTATAGTCACAGTCTCCCCTTTGTTTTGGGGTCGTTTTCGTGTGTGGGTTCAATTACCTTGCATGTGATTGTACCCCGTGTCTACTGATCTAATATAAATCAGATATAATTTTCTCACCCCCAAAAAAAAGATATAATTCTCTCACGCAATAAATAAATCTACCCTAATAATAAAACAAGTATTGCTTCTGGTTGTCCGTCATGTAATTTACCCTATAAGTTGATAAAAATTACCCACCAATGCCACCCCGTAAGTTAAAAAACGATTCGTTTTAAATTCGCCGCTGTGCTCAGTTATTTTATAGAGATGATACTGCATATATATCACACACACAGAGATAGCGCAGTGGCTAAATCCTTTCAATTCCACCGTGAACACCTGGGTTTGATCCCCAGGTTCTGCTGAATTTCCCCACCTTTTTGTCACACGCCTCCCCTCCCCACCCAGAGCGCGTTCATGGGCCGGCCCGCATGGTATGACGCCTCTGTTTTTTTCTCTTTTTTTGCATTTCATCTTTTGTCTTCTCTTTTCTTTTCTTTTCTTTTCTCATTTTTTTCCTTCTTTAAATTAATTTAAGATTTCCAAATTTTAAAACGTTGTGAATTTTAAAAAACATATTTGAGAAATCATAAAATGTTTGTGATTTCAAAAATATGTGGGAAATCATAAAAAATCATAGTTTAAAAAATATTAGTGATTTTACAAAAGTGTTCGCAAATTATTAATAAAAATCACAATTTGGAAAAAAAATTGTCGGGAAATAAAACCTTGTTCATGATTTTGAAAAAATAAACATTTATTCAAAACAAATTCGTAAATCTGACAAAAATGTCCATGAAATTTTTGAAAATATTGAAAAAACTCAAAACAAAATTGCAAGTTTGTGGTGGATGAGATTTATTTTTAAAGTTTTTAAAGTGGGTCGTGCAGTGGCAAGCTCATTGCCTTGGAATTTACCATGTCGACTACACTGCGATCACGTGGACATCGCATCCATCATCAGCGAGGGTGGGAAGAAAGATAAGTTGCAACATGGCGAGTCACTGAATCATCATGTGCGCGTTCATGGGCTGGCCAGCAGGGCGTGACTCCCCTGTTTTTTTTTTCGTCTTTCGTCTTTTCTTTTCTCATTCCCTTTTCTTTTCTCATTTCTTTTTTTGTTTTTTCCTTCTTTAAATTAATTTGAGATTTTCAAATTTCAAAACATTGCAAATTTTGAAAAACATGTTTGAGAAATCATAAAATATTTGTGAGTTCAAAAATGTGTGGGAAATCATAAAATTTTCGCAGTTTCAAAAAATATTAGTGATTTTACAAAACTGTTCGCAAATTATAAAACATGTTCGCAACATGGCGACTCACTGTGTTAAAATAGAGGACGCTCATATGTCACGGTATTGAGTCAAACTTATTTGGCTAGCGTGTAAAATTTTCCTCTCCCGTTGCAACGTACGGACATGTTTGCTTGTAAAATTAGAAAAAGGCTGACCGAAAGTGAATTGGACAAGCTACTTGGGGGTGGCTCTCTGTCCAAAAAATGGAAGATGCCGCACCTAGTCTATGACGTCGCGGTCAGATGATAGCGTTCGAACCGCTTTATCTTCTCGTCCGGCTCTCCACTCCTTGCCTAGATCGGACACGCTTCTTATCGAAAGGAATACGTATCAGCTTTCACATGGGCCGGCGGGCTGGTACTTCTTCCTCTCCTCTCATTTTTCTTTCTGAGAATTGATTCTTGTTTGGACATAGATTTGCTTCATTGCAGTTAGGTATTTGAGCGAGCAGGTAACTTGGATTCTTTCGTTTTCCATGATGGATATGGGAATTTCTCAGATATTTCTCTTGCACATGCTTCGGATTCCTTATGATCAACTCTTCTAACAAACCATTTTATACTCAAAAATGATATCGCTAAGGGCATCTCCAAGGCGGACCCGCAAACCTCCCGCAACTGTCCATACCGTGGAAGTCATCCAACTCGGGTCTGTATCGGTCCGCTGGACGGTCCGGACGCGATTTCTCCCACAAACCTGAGACAAGTGTGGGGGGCTTTACAGGAGTCCGGACAGATCCTACGCTCTCTTATGACCGCCCTGGCCACCAAAGCCCCTCCTCCCTCACCCACGTACGTTACCGCCTGGCGCCAGCTGCCCGCATTCATGCCGCTGTAGAGCGCACCGCTTAACATTAAAAACGTTTCAGGGCAGACGCGACCTCTCACCGCCTCCGCCATTGAAGCGTCGCGCCGGCCGAGGCCGCCGCCCGCGACGCGTCTCCGGTGTCCGCGCCTGTTCATTGCCGGAGACGCGTGACTGGACAGGATGGGACGGATATCTACCACACCCGTTCAATGCTGATGTCCTGATACGTCCATTTTGCATCATGATTTTCTACTGTTATTTATAATGTTTTTATGCATAATAATGCTTTTGGGAGTAATTCTAATGCCTTTTCTCTCATAATATGCAAGATTTACACAAAGAGGGAGAATGCCGGCAGCTGGAATTTTGGACCTGAAAAAGCTATGTCGGAGTTACCTATTCTGCACATCTCCAAATGAGCTGAAAATTTACGAAGAATTACTTTGAAATATATAAAAAAATACTGGAGCAAATAACTACCGGAGGGGGCCACCTGGTGAGCACAAGACACCAGGGCGCGCCAGGCCCCCCAGGCGCGCCCTGGTGGGTTGTGCTCAGCCTAGCCCACCTCCGGTGCCCATCTTCTGGTATATAAGTCATTTTGACTTAGAAAAAAAATAAGAGGAGGACTTCCAGGATGGAGCGCCGCCGTCCCGAGGAGGAACTTGGGCAGGAGCACTTTTGCCCTCGGGCGGAGCCATTCTGCCAGGGGAACTTCCCTCCCGGAGGGGGAAATCGAATCCATCATCATCACCAACAACCCTCTTATCTTTGGGAGGCTAGTCTTCATCAACATCTTCAACAGCACCATCTCCTCTCAAACCCTAATTCATCTTTTGTGTTCAATTTTTGTACCGGAACCTCAGATTGGTACCTGTGGGTGACTGGTAGTGTTGATTACATCTTGTAGTTGATTACTATATGGTTTATTTGGTGGAAGATTATATGTTCAGATCCATTATGCTATTTAATACCCCTCTGCTCTTGAGCATGAATATCATTTGTGGGTAGTTACTTTTGTTCTTGAGGTCACGGGAGAAGTCATGTGTAGCGCCCAAGATGCGATTCTATCCCAATCACATGGTGAATTCATGATTGGGGCACAACCGTATTTCAAGCACATAGCAAGATGGATATCATTACAACATACCATGTACTAAATAGATGAGAATACAAGATAAAGGCTTACACTCGCCACAAGCTACAACATGAATACATCAATACATCAGTACTCCCTCCGTTCCAAATTACTTGACCCATATTTCTCTAGACACGGATGTATCTAGACACTAAACAAGTATAGATATGTCCGTATTTAGACATATTCAAGTCAACTAATTTGGAACGGAGGGAGTACATAGCAATCATCATATAGAAGAGTAGGATCCGACTACGGATGAAAAAAAAGGAAAAAGAAGAACGACATCCACCCTGCTAATCCCAGGCTCCTGACCCGGAACCTATCCCTTGATCCAGGAAGGAGAAGCAGAAGAAGAACTCCAAACAAGCAAGCATTGCCCTCACGTCATGATCATCGCATTACCAGTACCTGCCCATGTTGTTGTAGTAATCTGTGAGCCACGAGGACTCAGCAATCCCATTACCATGGGTATCAAGACTAGCAAAGCTTAATGGGTATGTAATGGATAAGTGGTGAGGTTGCAACAAGCACTAGGTATTTGTATGGTGATTAACTTACGAGTACAAGAATAAGAAGAGAAACTACGCATAGCGGTCGCAATCTAGTAATGATCAAGAAGTGATCCTGAACTACTTACGTTCAAACATAACCCCATCGTGTTCTCTTCTCGAACTCACTCGAAAAGAGACGGTCACGGTTACACACGCGGTTGGTGTATTTTAATTCGGATCTGGTGTCAAGTTCTCTACAACCAGATATTAAAAATTCCCATCTGCCACATAACCACGGGCACGGCTTCCGGAAAGATTAAACCCTGCAGGGGTGTCCCAACTTAGCCCATGATAAGCTGTCACGATCCGTGGAGACAATCCTCCATCTCGGAACACCCCGATTAAGCTCGGGATCTCGGTGCACAAGATATTTCGACAATGGTAAAACAAAACCAGCAAGACCTCCCGACGTGCCGACACCCTGATAGTAGCCGCGCGTATCTCGTCTCAGGCCACGATCGGATGGGAAAGCCTACGAGTAAAACCAAACCTCGAGTTGCCCCGCAGTGGCCCCGTTTTGGACCAACACTCATGAGGAGTACTGGCCCGGGTTGTTGATTAATTATCCTCGGGGTCCGGAAAGTCCCTATGCAAGTTTTAGTTGTTATTAGGCAAATGGTAAAAACCAAAGTTGGGCCTTGCTGGAAGAGTTTTATTCAAAGCGAACTGTCAAGGGGGGTCCATAAACCCCGACCGTGTTAGGAACGCAAAATTAAGGAACATAACACCGGTATGACGGAAACTAGGGCGGCAAGAGTGAAACAAAACACCAAGAAAAAGGCCAAGCCTTCCACCCTTTACCAAGTATATAGATGCATTAATTAAATAAGAGATATTGTGATATCCCATGATATCCATGTCCCAACATGGAACAACCTGCAACTAGCAACGCTATTAGAGGGGCTGAGCAAAGCGGTAACATAGCCAAACAACGGTTTGCTAGGATGGTGGAAAAGGTTAGGGGCTGTCATGGTAATTTGGGAGGCTTGATAAATAAGTGGTAGGTAGCGCGACACAGCGATAGCATCGAGACAACTAGCAAAGCAAAGATAGTAGTGGTATCCAAGGTAATGGTCATCTTGCCTGGAATCCCGCTAGGAAGAAGAACGAGTCCATGAAGTAGACGAACCAACGAAGTCGAACGAATCCTCACAATCGCAACGAAACCGAAACTATTGAGAAGAAGCACAACCGAAAAGAAGCAAACAACATGGTAAACAACCATCACATAAACATGACATGATGCGCAATCAAGTATGATGCATGTCCGGTTTAATGATTCATGTCAAGGCAAAGTGCAACAAACAATACTACAATTAAGTGGAGCTCAATATGCAACGGGTTTCATATTGACGAAACACCACATTCAAATATTTAGTTCACTCTTGTTTATGCTACCCATCAATATTAAATGTTGGTTAACATGGCAAGAGGTGAAGCATAAGTAAACTAACTATTTAGGCAAGTTTAAATGAGGCCGGAAACAACAAACAACAATTCCGGAAAATCCCCATGTGCATATTTTGGATTTGGTACTGTTCTGCCCTATACACAATTTTAGAGTTGTTAACCATGCAAAGTAATGCCACCATGTTAATCTATGCATTTTTCTACACCATTTACATATAAAGTTTATTAAGTTCGGGTCTACGGTTAATTAGTTATGAAATAAACCATTTTAGCATGGCATTTATGCAAATTAATGCAAACAACAATTTAAACATTTTTAGCATGGATGAAAGTTGGATATTATGAAACTAGATGAAATTCTAAACATTTTACATATATAAAACATTTTAATCCGATGCACGGTTTGTGAGATATTAAATGGAGGGGTTTTCTGCAAATCTGGCGTTCTCTGGATAACTGAACAAATTCGCAGACGCTGAAAAAAACATACGCGGGCTGAATCTGGTGCATGTTGGGCCAACAGAGAGGAGGGGTTGTGGGGAGCTCACCCATGGGCCAGGCCCAGTTCGGTGCAGAGGCTGGACGAGGCTGGTTGCTGGGCTTGGAGGCTGCTGGCCCAGGCGCTGGAGGCGCGGTCAACGCTCGGGACGAGCGAGCCGCTGCTGCTCTCGTTTCTGAAGAACAAAAACAGCAGCAGGACCATGGCGATGGAGAAGAAGACGGCAGGGGGTCCTGGCGATGGGATCGGCGGGAAACGGCTAGAACGGGGCGGTTCGAGTCGTCCGGCATCGGTTCCGGGCAACGGCGACGGCCGACGGAGCTCGGGCGCGGGGCTCAGCCATCCATGGCGGCGGTGGTGGTCCTGCTCGAACAGAGAGACACGAGCGACAGCGAGGTGAGAGAAGGAGAAAGAGCGCGAGGCGAAGGGAGAGGCAAGCGGCGGCAGGGCTCACCGGAGCGCATGGGGCGGCGAGGAGTAGCTGCTTGCTCTGGCAGCGGGATCCTGGTGGCTTCGGTGGCAGAGTCGGGGCGAGCGCACACGCAGAGGCGCGGGGCTGGGGATGTAGCGACGACGCAGGCGCTGGCGACGGGGATCCGGGCGAGGACGGCGTTCTCCGGCGAGGTGCCAGATCCAGGCGGCTGCGAGGGAGCTCCTGGGGCTGTCCATGGCTGCCGTTCAGAGAGCAAAAAGGGAGGTTAGCGAGGGAAGAGAAGAAAGGGAGCACGGGAAAAGGAGAAGGCAAGTAAGGGAAGGAGAGGGGCGACGGGGTCGGCCTGCAGGTGGCCGGAGGCTGGCCGGGGTGGCCTGGGCCCTCGAGCAGAGAGGATGCAGGAGGCGCACGGGCTGCCTGGTTGGGTGGAGGAGGAAAGCGAGGAGAAAGGAGGGTGCTGGTTGGCCACTGTGATTTGGTCACCGCGGAAAACACGGGAGGTGGTCGGAGGTTGCGGTGGCGATGGGCAGTTGGATTTGGATGGATGGGGATCGAGAGGTGGAGGCTCGGGGGCCGGCTGGAGGGAGATGGATCTGGGAGGATCCCGATGAAGATGCGAGAGAGTGGCGGCGGCTGGTGAGGGAATGGATGGATGGGACAGCTAGGGGTTAGGGTTAGGCTGTTATATAGCAGGTGGGATTAGGTTAGGGGCTATCTAGTCCCTCCGATCGAAATCAGATGGTCCAAGAAAAATAGACTAGGAGAGTCCAACAAAGAACCGAAGATATTTTAGGGATATTTGAGGATGATTCGGACCCATCGGTAACGATAGCCCAGTTCGGGTTCGGGAAAGTTTTCGAAGGGGCACGCGAGGGGAGTTTAGTTGGGCTCATAGAACATGAGAGGAGAGAGCGGTCCGGTTGATCTGAGAGGAGGTTAACAGTAACAAGGAAGAAGCGGCAACTACGGGCGGATGCAAGTTTTATGAAAACATGTGGATGCAATGCTCACGATGACATGATGAAATGCAACAAACAAATAAATAACACAGCTGACACGGAAAACATGGAAGGCATCTGGAGCGTCGGTCTCGGGTCGTTACAACTCTCCTCCACTTACAAGAGATCTTGTCCCGAGATCTAGGGATGAAAATGGAAAGGGAAGAGGTAAACAAAGTTGCTTCTT
The DNA here is from genome assembly GCA_011799875.1 of Thinopyrum elongatum. Lineage (NCBI taxonomy): Eukaryota > Viridiplantae > Streptophyta > Magnoliopsida > Poales > Poaceae > Thinopyrum > Thinopyrum elongatum. The sequence continues at coordinate 554,779,550 of CM022299.1, read as the reverse complement.
TGACAAACGAATGAAACCAAAGAACCTTGGAGGTTGAAAAACTTGAAAGAAAGAATACAACGGAGATGAACGAAGTTGAAAACACTCCGTTAGAAAAAAAGGAACAAGGAACATTACGAGAACCTTGTAGGTTGAAAGACATATGAAAATAGTTACAATGGACAAGAAGAACATGCAAGCACGTCGGTTGAAACGAGATAGACAAGGAATAAGAACGAAAGAATTCGAACAGCACTCCGACTGAAAAGAGAAGAAAGTAGCATGAATTTGGCAAGATGGGACGATACATGACGAGAGCAACAACAGAATGCCTCCGGAAGAAATGAAAGAATGAAATGAAAAGAACGGAGAAGAAAATAACATCTTCTACCACAAATGAATTTGAAAGAGCATCCTTACGAAGAATGCTAGAACGGAGTTATTGAATAATCAACAACGAAAAGATATGCTCCTCGTGGCTTATGGAAACATCTCAAAACTAGAGGTGAAATTCTGCCACTAACGGAAACAATTGCTTGCTTGAGATCAACGAAGAGATGAAAACTTCTTTCGCCGAGAGGATAGGAGAAAACTTGGATCATTGATAAGCACCACAATTAGCAACATTCCTTAGGGAAGGCTTTAGGTGAAATATAACCCAAGATAACTCCAATGAAGAGATTGACGGGTTGCAAAGGATCTCCTGAATGAAGAGAAAATGATGGGTTTAAATATCTCATTCTTAACAACTTGTGAACCTTGAAACACGAAGGGAAATTGTCAAGAATGACATAACACCACCTCAAAAGATGAGATAGAAAGAAGTGCACTTCGGATGCAAGATGAAGAATGCTTGAACTCCTCAAAACAAAACATGTGTTGAGCACCATGTTTATTTTAGAGTATAGCTTGGCGGATCTTAACTTCGAGAGAAATCTTGAAGAACAATTGAAGAATGAAAGGAACCCTTGACGAACCACCATGTTGAGCCTTCGTAAGAACTCCGGTAATAAAAGAATGATCAAACGAAAGGAAAGTTGAAAAGAACTCCGGTAGAAGCCTTACAATGATTTAGATGGAGCTACGAAATGAGAAAACTTTGAACTCCGGACAAGAAAGATGAATAACTAGAAACCGAGAATTACTTCTTCATGAACAAACTCCGGAAGAAGGAATTAAACACTTGGATGACACAAGAATAAGAATTATGTTATGCGTATCCTTCATCAATTTAAATTGATGACAAGCAACGGATTTGGCATACTGCTTATTCTCATTGAAAAAGGATTGATTTGACGCAAACTTGGGAAGATTTTGAACGAATCACTGGTACAAAATGAAAACGAATGAAGAAAAGAGAATGAATCACCGGGAAGAATTAGAAAACGAACGAAGATACTTGAGTGAATTTAGATACAAGAGAATGAAGAGATGACAAGTTGACTAGAGAATACTTGAACGATGCACCGGTAAGATTTGGAGAACGAGAGCTAAAAGCTGAGAATGAGTAATATTTAGAAATGATGGCCTTTGAATGATCGAGAAAGGAAAGCAACTCCTGAAATGCGTCGGATGGGTGACAAGAATTCTCACAATCGAAAACAATTATGAGAGGATGGCATCAAGCTTGAACTACGCATCTTTGGAAGAACGGGTAAGGATTTAAGAGGAACTCTTCTTCGGTCTTCAAAATCCGAGAATGACGACGAGAAACACCACCATGTATTGTTGAGGCACTCCGGAATAAAGAATAGAAAGGTTGAACTGTTGGGTATCGTTGCATGGAAAACAAAAAAAATTCTACGCACACGCAATGATCTATCCATGGAGATGCATAGCAACGAGGGGGAGAGTGTGTCTACGTACCCTCATAGACCGTAAGCGGAAGCGTTTCACAACGCGGTTGATGTAGTCGAACTTTCTTTGCGCTCCACCGATCGAGTACCGAACGTACGACACCTCCGAGTTCTGCACACGTTTAGCTCGGTGACGTCCCTCGCCTTCTTGATCCAGCAAGACGTCGAGGTAGTAGATGAGTTCCGTCAGCATGATGGCGTGGTGACGGTGATGGTGAAGTGATCTCTGCAGGGCTTCGCCTAAGCACTACGAAAATATGACCGAGGTAGTAAACAGTGGAGGGGGACGCCGCACATGGCTAGGCAATTGTCTGGTGTGTGCTAGGCGCTCCCCTCCCACATATATATAGGTGGGAGGGGGAGAGGAGAGGCCAGGAGGCGCCCCAAGTAGGACTGAATCCTACTTGGCCTCCTCCCAAGCCGCGCGCCCCCTGCTATATATATCGGAGGGGGAAGGAAAGAGGGGGAAGGGGGAAGGAAGGGGGAATCCTATTCCCTTTCTTTCCTTTCCTCCATCCCCTTTCCTTCTCCACCTTGGCCAGCCCATATGGGGGGTGCACCAGCCCCTTGTGGCTGGTGCGTTTCCCCTCTTGGCCCATAAGGCCCATATCTTTTGCCGGGGGTGCCCGGAACCCCTTCCGGTGATCCGATATGTATCCGGTACCCTCTGGAACACTTCCGGTGTCCGAATACCATTGTCCTATATATCAATCTTTACCTCTCGACCATTTCGAGACTTCTCGTCATGTCCGTGATCTCATCCGGGACTCCGAACAACATTCGGTCACCAAATCACATAACTCATATAATATTATATCGTCATCGAACATTAAGCATGCGGACCCTACGGGTTCGAGAACTATGTAGACATGACCGAGACACCTCTCTGGTCAATAACCAATAGCGGAACCTAGATGATCATATTGGATCCTACATATTCTACGAAGATCTTTATCGATCGAACCGTTATGACAACATACGTAATTTCCTTCGTCCATCGGTATGTTACTTGCCCGAGATTCGATCGTCAGTATCTTCATACCTAGTTCAATCTCGTTACCGTCAAGTCTCTTTACTCGTTCCGTAATACATCACCTCATGACTAACTCCTTAGCCGTTTGCTTGCAAGCTTATGATATGTATTACCGAGAGGGCCCAGAGATACCTCTCTGATACTCGGAGTGACAAATCCTAATCTCGATCTATGCCAAATCAACAGACACATTCGGAGATACCTGTAGAGCATCTTTATAATCACCCAGTTACGTTGTGACGTTTGATAGCACACAAGTGTAAGTGCATCTAGTGCCCCTTAGTGATTTTGGTGTATTGAAGACTTATAGGTTAACGGACTAATGTGTTTGTGAGTGTACACAGGTTCTATAAGTCTATGATGAGTTTGATATTTACGAAGAAAGTCGACCCCTAAAAATGAATGTCTTCAGTTGAAGACTTTGAAATTGAGGAAATTGGTGTGACCTTGAAGACTTGATATTGATGCGAGGATTATGAAGCGTGAAGACTTTTGTTTTCATAGTTTTGTTTTTCCTTTCTTGAGTCATAGGAAACACCGTACTGTTAAAGGGGGTCGAGGTAAAACTAAGGAAAAGTTTCCAAGTGATGCTCATCTCAAATCCTACACCTACCCAATCCTTTCGAGTGAAGCCATTGGAAATCTCATACAGTTCAGTCAAGTTCTTCAGTGACAGAGACGAAGATCTACTGTTCTCTGAGGAATTTGTTCTGACTGAGGAGTTAGGAATTCGCCAATGCGGATTGCCTACAAGTGAGGTACATGATAGCCCCGAGGAATTTGAGAGCTCAAACTTCCGACCGTTGCTGTGCTATGCGCCAGCTGTCCAAAATATCCTATCCACCTAACGGTCATATCATTGAAGGGCATTTATGTCTTATCAATGTTGGGGATATCGCTTATCGGGAACTTATCGGTCGACCCATGATAAGGGGTAAATCGGTCAGTTTATCGGCATATCGGCTGATTTATCGCCGTATCGGCTGATTTATCGCCGTATCAGCTAATTTATCGGCCAATTTATCTTATCTGTTAGACAACGATAAGCGAAAAATTGGCCGATTTATCGGAATATCGGAAGATATCTTGAACAGTGTGTCTTATCATGTCGGGCTGCTCCCCGGATATAAATAGCCGCCCCCTACAACCACTAGCTGGTTGGCTGCTCCGAGAGAAACTGACACTTGTCATTTAGAGCATCCCATCTTCCGAGGACTTTGAGAGAAAATCATCAGTGAGGAAAAACCCAAACCCAACACCTAAAACCCAAAGTGATTGAGCATCACTGAAGAGATTGTTCCTGTGTGGAACCGACGCTTGTTACCTTTGAGGTCTGTGCATCCTCCAGACGGTTAGGCATCATGGTCTAGAGCATCCAAGAGGAATTGTGGATCGCCGAGTGACCTAGTCTGTGAAGGTTTGGAAGTCACCTGTGAAGACTTACCACGAGTGATTGGGCGAGGTCTGTGTGATCTTAGCTCAAGGATAATACGGTGAGGACTGTGTGTCCGGGACTGTGTGTCCTCAGGTTTAAATACCTAGCCGCTCCAACCAGACGTACAACTGTCACATCAGTTGGAACTGGTCTACCAAATCACTGTCTTCACCAAGCTACTGGATCTATTTCCTCAACCCTTTCATTTCCTCGTATACTTGCTGTGTACTTGATCGTTACTGTTTGAAGACTTTGACTGAAGACTTTCTCAATTTCCTCATTCCTATTTCTTTAGTCACTTTGTCTTTAGCCTGCTTATCCTGTTTACACGCTACCTGTGCTCTGTGTATGTTTCATTTCATCATGATGACTATGCTACTGCTCCGTTATGCATGTACCTGAGTACTTATTCCGCTGCTTGTAGTTCGTCACTTAGCAAATTCCTCAAGTAGTATTTCCTCAGTGACGAATTTGTAAAAATCACCTATTCACCCCCTCTAGTCGATATAACGCACTTTCAATTGGTATCAGAGCAAGGTACTCCCTTGTTTCTGTGTGATTTTGGTTTAACCACCTGGAGTTTTAGTTATGTCGACTGCAGGCATGATCAAGGTCTCGGCTGGGTGTCCTACCTTTGATGGGACGGACTATCCCTACTGGAAGAATAAGATGCACATGCATCTTGAGGCAATTGACAACGATCTCTGGTACATTGTGGAAAATAGCGTTCCCTCTGTCTCTCCTTCCGTGAACCCTGCTGATGTGAAGAGATTCAAGCAACTCGACTCTCAAGCGAAGAATATCATATGTGGCCATCTGAGCAAAGGACAGTACGGCAGAGTGAGTGCTTTGGAGTCTTCAAAGCTTATCTGGGACAGGCTGTCCAAGGTCAATGAAGGAATCTCAACCCAACGTGATTCTCGAGTTGACGTTCTTCGCAATCTCTTCAACCGCTTCAAAAGACTCGACAATGAGAATGTCCAGCAAACCTTTGATCGCCTCACTGACATTTCAAACGAGCATCAAGAACTTGGTGCCACTGACATCACCGACCATTAGGTGGTGAAGAAATTGCTGAGGTCGCTCGATTCTTCATTCGATATACTGGCACTGATGATTCAAGAACGTGGAGACTACAAGTCACTAGATCCTGATGATATCCTTGAGAGGCTGAACACTCATGAATTCCAACAAGCTGAAAAGAGAGATCTCTACGGGCCAAGCTATGGAAGATCACGCGCACTGAAGGCCAAGGCAGTTTCCTCATCTGAAGGAGAAGATTCTGATAGCAGCCTTGGTGACCCTGAAGAACTAAGCCAGGAGCTAGCAATGCTCGTGAAGGAATTCCAAAAGTTCTCAAGGCGTGGTCGCTTTGTAAAATCTTCAAAAGGTGATGACACTAGATCAGATTCCTCATCCTGTGATTACAAGAAGAGGACTTGCCACAAATGCAAGAAACCTAGTCACTACATAACTGATTGTCCTCAGCGGGCAAAGGAATCAAAGAAGAAGAAATACAAGGATGATAGTTCAGATGACTCAAAGAAGAAGAAGAAATCTTCAAAGTCCTCATCATCAAAATCTTCAAAGTCTTCATCTCACAAGAAGAGCAGTTCCAAGAAGGCTCGGGTATTCATTGGCAAGGAAATGAACTCTGAAGCTGAATCTGAGGAACATGAGGAAGAGGAGGCATCTGAGGAGTCAGACTCTGGTGTGGCAAGCCTAGCCCTCGCTACTGCTTATGTCAGCAAGTCCATCTTCAACAATGAGGAAAATGGCTTCCCCAACACTGCTGATGACGGCAACGATGACTATGCGCCCACCTATTGCTTCATGGCAAAAGGTGCCAAGGATGATTTACCCAAAGCTACTGAGTGGGTCCTCGACAGTGGATGTACTAATCACATGACCGGTGACATGAGCCTACTGATGGACACTTCTTTATCTCCATCACATTTGAAGCATATCACCTACGCTTGCAAAGGCAAAAGCAAGGTATTGGGTCTAGGTAGGGTTGCAATCTCAAAGGATCGACACATGGACAAAGTCATGCTTGTCGAGTCCCTAAGATTCAACCTCATGTCGGTCTCAATGCTTTGTGATCTTGATATGGTTGTTGTCTTTGGCAAATATCGCTGCTTAGTGCTCATGGAATCTGACAATTCTAAAGTCTTCAAAGGCTTTAGGAGAGGAGACTTGTATATTGTTGATTTCTCTGCAGGACCACAGCCTGCCACATGTCTACTTGCAAAAGCTTCAAAAGGCTGGCTATGGCATCGACGACTGGGTCATGCTGGCATGAGGAACTTACACACGCTCATGAAGAAAAAGCACGTCATTGGCATTGAGGGTGTCAAATTCCTCAAAGATCATCTTTGTGGGGCTTGTGAGGCTGGAAAGATGACCAGAGCCAAGCACCCCTCGAAGACTATCATGACTACCTCTCGTCCTTTTGAATTGCTTCATATGGACCTCTTTGGCCCTACTCATTATGCCACACTAACAAATGCAGCATCCATATATGGCTTTGTCATTGTTGATGATTATTCTCGTTACACATGGGTGCATGTCATTACTTACAAAACTGAAGTGCAAGAAGTCTTCAGACGATTTTCCTCAAGGGCTTCGACGAATTTTGGTGTGAAGATCAAGCATATACGTAGTGACAATGGGACAGAGTTCAAGAATACTGGTCTTGATGACTATCTTGATGAACTTGGTATTAATCATGAGTTATCTGCCCCATACACTCCTCAACAGAATGGCGTTGTGGAGTGCAAGAACATGACTCTTGTTGAGATGGCTCGCACCATGCTTGATGAATATAAGACACCTCGTCGCTTCTGGCCTGAGGCAATTGATACTGCATGCCACATCATCAACATGGTATATCTTCACAAATTCTTCAAGAAGACTTCATATGAACTCCTCACTGACAAGAAACCCAATGTGAGTTATTTCAAAGTCTTCGGTGCTAAATGTTGGATTAGAGATCCCCATCACAATTCTAAATTTGCACCGAAAGCACATGAGGGTTTTATGCTTGGTTACGGAAAGGACTTGCACACCTACAGAGTCTTCAACACCTATCACAACAAGGTTGTTGAAACTGTAGATGTGCGGTTCGATGAAACTAATGGCTCGCAAAGAGAGCACCTACCTCCTGTGCTAGATGAAATGACTCCCAAGGAATCCATCAAGCTAAAGGCTACTGAGGATGTCATACCTACTGAAGAATCTCCTGAAGAAGTCATTCCAGATCGTGAAGAAAATCATGCTGGTGCATCTAAAGAAAATGGCTCTGAAGAAAATGCTGAGCCAAATCAAAGTCGTCAACCTGCTCATCCTCGCGTTGCAAATGAAGTACAGATTGAGAGAATCATCAATGACATCAACGCACCAGGTCCTCTCACTCGCTCAAAAGCTTCACATTTGTCTAACTTTTGTGGGCATTTTGCTTTCGTCTCTATCACAGAGCCCACCAAAGTTGATGAGGCATTTCTGGAGACTGAGTGGATTCAAGCGATGCAAGAGGAATTACATCAATTCGAGCTGAACAATATGTGGGAGCTTGTCCAGCGACCAGACCCACGCAAGCACAATATCATTGGTACCAAATGGATCTACCACAACAAGCAAGATGAAAATGGCCTAGTGGTGAGGAACAAGGCTCGTCTTGTAGCTCAAGGCTACACACAGGTTGAAGGAATTGATTTCGATGAAACTTTTGCACCTGTTGCTAGACTTGAGGCTATTCGCATATTGCTTGCTTATGCTAACCATCATAATACCATCTTATATCAAATGGATGTGAAAAGTGCATTCCTCAATGGTAAGCTTGAGGAAGAAGTATATGTTGCTCAACCCCTAGGTTTTGAAGATCCTAAGCATCCAGACCAAGTCCTCAGACTCAATAAGGCTCTCTATGGCCTTAAGCAGGCCCCTCGGGCGTGGTATGATACACTGAAGGAATTCCTCATGAAGAAAGGCTTCAAACCCGGTTCACTCGGCCCAACTCTTTTCACCAAAACATATGATGATGAATTATTCGTGTGCCAAATATATGTTGATGATATTATCTTTGGCTGTACTAACCAATGTTACAGTGACGAATTTGCTTATATGATGAGTGAGGAATATCAAATGTCCATGATGGGAGAATTGAAATTCTTCTTAGGTCTTCAAATTTGTCAACAACACAATGGCATCTTCATTTCTCAAGAGAAATACCTCAAGGACGTTCTGAGGAAATTCGGTATGCAAGATTGCAAAGGCGTCAAAATCCCTATGCCCACAAATGGCCATCTATGCACCGATGAAAATGGTATAGACTTCGATCAAAAGGTATACCGCTCCATGATTGGATCTTTACTGTATCTATGTGCATCTAGGCCAGATATTATACTTAGTGTTTGCATGTGTGCCCATTTTCAAGCTACACTGAAGGAATCACACCATAAGGTTGTGAAACATATTCTTCGATATCTAGCTCACACTCCAACACTTGGATTATGGTATCCCAAGGGCTCAACTTTTGATCTCATTGGATATTCTGACTCTGACTATGCTGGTGATTGAGTGGATCGCAAGTCAACATCAGGCACATGCCATTTCCTTGGATGATCTTTAGTATGTTGGTCCTCGAAGAAGCAGAACTGCGTATCACTCTCCACTCCTGAAGCTGAGTATATTGTTGCTGGTTCTTGCTGTGCTCAATTGCTGTGGATGAAGCAAACCCTCAAGGACTATGGCATCAACATGAAGAATGTGTCACTCTACTGCGACAACAAGAGTGCCATCAAGATTGCTCATAACCCAGTTCAGCACTCAAAGACAAATCACATACAGATTCGTCATCATTTTCTTCGAGATGATGTGTTGAAGGGCGACATCTCTATTGATCACGTGAAGACTGAAGAACAGCTAGCGGATATCTTCACGAAGCCCTTGGATGAGAAGAGATTTAGCAAGTTGCGGTGTGAGCTAAATATCTTATAATCTTCGAATGTTCTTTGAAAGGACACACATCCTAACACTTATGCAAAATTGATGACTTAGATGTGCAACACACGAAGTAACGTTTTTCTTCAATCAATGAAGACTAACCCTCTAAGTGTGAAGAAATTAACGAAGAATTTGATTCTCAGATCCCTACGACAATTGTACGCGGTGTCTGTAATCATTATTCTTATACGGTGGGTCACGCCACCAACAAAAGTTGAAAATCTTCAAAATTGAGTTTTTCTTCATTTTTCAAATTCTTCAACTTGCAAAGTCTTCAAAAATTTCGACTGGTGTTCTTCATTGACTATATATATATATTTGAGTTTTCATGTCCTCAACCGCATTCACTTATTGCTAATTCTTCAAGTTGACTTTTTTTTCTCTAGTGAATGTGATCAGACCCGTTCCCCCTCTATGCTAAACTCAACCCAGTCTGTTCACAAATTCTTCATGTGCATTCTATTTGAAACCCGTTCAAAGTCTTCAGTGTGTCCTTGACAGCTGAAGAATTTGCGAACAAAACTTCAAAATTTTCATATCTGAATTTTCGGCTTTTGCCGCTCAAACAGTTCCGCATCCCACGATGGATTAAAATACTCACCCATGATCTCCACCTCTCTTTACGTGGGTGACACATGTCATTAGAAGAGTAAGGGTCAGGGGCATGTTCGTCCAAAAATTTCGGACGGGCTGTTTTTCACCGTGGCTATAAATACCCCCCTCCCTTCCTCTGTCTTCATTTACTCCGCTCGACCACCATCTCGCTTGAGCTCTCAGACCTAGCGCAGTCGCTACTCTCCATCATCGCCGGTGAGGAAGAGCTTCACTGCCTCGACCTCGTCGCCGTCGTACTCGTGCCGGCCGCGGAAATCTTCACTCTGCCGCCGCTGTAGCTGTCTCTCGCCGCCAAGTTAGGGCGTGCGAGATCTGAGCAGACGAACTTCTCCAACTCCACTTCTAGTTTGTCGTGTTCTTCGTCCAGGGTAAATAAAATCTAATTTTACTGCCCTGCTTTGATTCTTATGATTTCCACAAAATCTTCAAAAGGTGTTTATTCTTCAACTTCTCATTCCATAAACAACCGAATGCTTTAGTACCTTGATTTGTTTCTCTGAAGCTATGTTTTTATTTAAGATTCCTCAATTGTGTGGATTTTCAAATCTATACAACTCTAGAACCTAAGTCAAGAATGCTTAGTGAAATTCCTCAAGACACCCATGGTCAAATTCCTCAAACTTGATACTTTTGAAAATTTTCTGAGAACGCATATGACCTCTCCAAATTCTTCGCACCTATACTCTGTTCACAGGTACAAAATGTCTGCTGCTGAATCACTAGGTTCTCACCAACTTAACTCATTTGCAGCGTTCCTCGAAGATAAGTTGCACACTTCCTCAGAAACATCAATTGTTCAAAATCCTCAAGTGAAGAAAATGGCTGATGGTAAAAGACCTCAGAAGGGAGGAAAGAGGCCTGAGACAAACACTGCTTTTGAGATCCCTGAAGATATCTATGCAGGGTACTGTACTCCTGATGAAGCAACTCATGGCAAAGAGACTAAGAATGAGCGCAAAGTACGCATACAGAGAATTGAGAGAAGATGGGCTAAGGAATGGAGGGAATATCGTTATGTTACTCCAAAGTACATGAAGAAATTCGCTGTTAACCCTCCATGTCCAAGACCTCCATTGGCTCCAGGCCAAGAAGCTGATCCCTCAAGCATCAGGCGCGGTGAGGAATTTCCCAAAGAATGGGCCTAGTGCCAAGCCAAATTGGGTAAAGTAGCAAAAGAAGCAGTGAAGAAATTCAATGAAGATTCTGCTGCTGCTGCTGCTGCTGCTGAGGCCTCTGCTAGCAAGCCTAAGAAGGCTTTGCCGAAGAAATCAACTGTGAAGCCGAGTTCCTCAACAGCAATGCCCTCACGGCCAAGTGCAAAGCCCTCACGGCAAATTCCTCAGGCAACCTCCTCAAGGGCAGCTCCAATTCCCTCTGTTGCCCCGAAATCCTCAACTGCTGCTGCCAAGTCCTCAACACCTGTGCATCTTGCCACGTGCCAATGGACTGCAGGATTCTCTATTGCTTCAGGAGCATCCGCAAGTTCCTCAGCTCCACCACTGTCCTCAACAGGTACAATTCTGTTGAAGAAAAATGTCACTACTGCACGTGGATCGAGGCCAAGTCCTCATAAGAAACAAGTTGTTTTTCAAATTCCGTCTGATGACGATGAAGCTGATGATGATGAACTTGCTGAAATCATCAGAGACAGGCAAGAAAGGGCCGCTAGAGCCAAAGGGAGTTCTGTGCCTCTCATGCTGGATCCAAAGAAGATCCTTGATTTCATTGACCTCTGGCACAAGGATCCCAATACTCCTCTGCCTGACTTGAACCTCACACCTGGTTAAAGTCATATGTTGTCGGCCTTCATCAGTGAAGAAAAATGGAAATTCGAGAAGGCCAAACAAGTCAAGAAGGCCCAATATAAAAAGGAAAGATTTCTGAAGAAAAATGTTCTGAATATGACTCCTGAAGAACTTGTAAACATGCAGAAGGAGATCAAAAACCTCAGTGATGAATTTGACACCTACCATGCAGATTGGCTCGGTGCCAAGGTCAGATTTGTCAAACTCTCCAAGACCCTCAAGCTGAGTGTTGCAGCACCATCGTAACAACAAATTCCTTAGGCTGATGCTTCTGTTCAGTCCGTTGAAGAAACTGCTAGTGCAGCTGATGAAAATCAGACTGCTGATGAAATTGATAATTCCAGGGCTGCTGAAGAAATTCCAGCTCCTGAAGAAATTGCTAGGGCAACCTTCAATGTTGCGCCTGAAGACACTGAACCAACTTCATCTGCTCCTCCTGCAAAGTCATCAAATATGAAGAATATCAACCTTCCTTCTGCATCAGAAGTGAAGAAAACCAAAGCTGCAGAGAAGGCAGCTGTGAAGAAAAGGAAAGCATCAACGATTGCAGAGTTTTCAGCTCCCAAGAAAGTGAAGACTTTGACAAGTTTCTTCACTAACCCCATTGATGTTGTTCCTATCTCTGTGGTGCCATCAAAGGAAATTATCCCATATGGTGGAGATTATGTCATACCAGATGACATTGATGAAGAAAATCCTTCAGCTGCTTCTTCAGAGCAGTTGGATGAAGAAATTGAAGTGGAAGATATCCCTTCAACACCACTGGTATCATCGCCCATGCCTCAGTTCACAGCTGAAGAGGCAGGCGTTGAGGAAATGGAAGAAGAAGACATGGATATCGGTTCTACCACTCTTGTGCTTAATGATGATTATTGGGAAAGACTTCACCCCAATTCACGATTGACCACACCTCTGCATCCAATTCCTCAGTCCCCTATACAAACTGAAGAAATTCACACGGGATCTGAAGAACGTCAAACATCTCTCCTTTCCATTCCTGAAGAAATTCCAGCTACTACAGCTAATGAAATAGAAACACATACCACTGCTGAAGAACCTGAACCTTCAATTCCTCAGTCAGCAGTTCCAGAGATTCTGAACCAAGAGGCTGTGAAAACGTCAACTGCTAATCTTCAGCCCAAGCAGCAAAACCCTCATGCTAAGAAGCAAAAGTTCAAGGCTGATGATTTCTTCGAAGAGCACCATTTCTTCACGGATTTCAATACATATGACTCTACAAGACTTCGACGCAAGCGATTCTGGACAGCCAGTCAGATGAACTTCTATTCTTCACTCCTGTTTGATAAGGACAAGGTATTTGAACACCGTCAAATTCCTCATGTTGACATGGAGTCTATTCCTTGCTTTCAGCCAGTCTTGAATGTTCTTCATGAAGCTGGGCTTCTGAATTTCTGCACCGACATCTGCGATTGGAATGAAGAGCTAATTCTTCAATTCTATGCCACACTGCACCTCACTGGAAATGTGGCTGATGTGAACTCATGGGTGCTTGACTGGATGACTGAAAACACTCACTTCAAAGCCCCGGCCTCTGAATTACTTCATGCCGTACTAGTCAGTCCTCCTGCTGAAGGCGCCAGGCTCATGTATGAAGAACCTGAGCTTCCAAATCATCTGATGCAAGTGTTGATGAAGCCTTTGAAGGCAGGCCAAGCTCCTAGAACTACCTTCCTAGTGAAGGATTTGCTTTATGTGCCTAGGACAATCTACCCCATTCTGACCAAAACCCTCAGTCCGATCAAAGGCCAAAACTCTGAAGAAGAGGAAGTTGTTGGCATCATGAAGAATCTGTTGTTTAACATGATACATGGCATTCCCATTAACTACCATGATTTCTTCATGAGGACTTTAGCTAATGCTGCTTTGTCACCTTTTGAGTTGAAGCCTTATGCTCCTTGGATCATGAAGTTCATCAGAACCAGGTCTTCAATTCACTACCAGGCAGATTGTCAGAATCATCTCAGCTATTTACCTTCTATTGAAGTCCTCAAGCGGACTATTTCTTCAGTTGATGGAAAAGGTAAAGCTGCTGTCATTGATGAAGGCATTCGTCCATTGGATTGTCAGTTTCGCAAAGCTGCATCTTACTCCACCAATGATGACTCTGCAACCCAAGATTCTGCTGCAAAAGCTTCAAAGCCAACTCCTCAAGCCACTGCTCCATGAGTGATGATTGATCATGAGCTTCTTCTAAGTCTTCATCAGAAGGTCGATCGTAATCACAAGTGGGTCAAGCGTCAATTTGGCTCAATTCTTCAGAATATGATTGTCACGCAAAACACTGTGAAGAAGAATCACTACTATGCTCATGAAATCTTCGATCGCACTTGGGCTATATTATCTCATCTATACGGTGATGAAGATCTCAAGCAGATGGGATTTCAACAGGACTTTGACTGGTCTCAGCCACCTTCATAGAAATTCAAGAAGGTCAAAGTTCCTCAGCTGGTCACAAGTTCATATTCTTCATCGCGCGAGATGGATGAAGCTGAAGATTTGAACGACACTACGGCAGGCCCTATCTCAACGGACGACCCCAACAACGCTGGTGCTCCTCCATCGACATCATGATGATATTCTTCAGCGGTGTTAGTCCTCATTTTTCGTCCCTTTTGGTCATTCGATGACAAAGGGGGAGAAATTTGAGTTAGTCTTCAAGCGGGTCTTATATATGGGCTGTTTTTTCTGTTAAGTTACAACTCTTGCTCTTCTGAGGTGTTTGTTCTGATGAGTTGTAAACTTAAGTCCTATGGTGGTCTGATACTTTTGAACTGCTTTCTGCATGATTATTTCCTCAAGTACCTTAATGCACGCATGCTGAATTTCGTCAAACACCATATTTCATCATGCATTTCAAATTCTTCATATCATATGTTAAATGCGTGTATGAATTACAAGATATAGGGGGAGATCTCCATGATATTACTCTACAATGTGCATTTGCAATCCAAAGCAAATTCCTCATATGCACATCTTCAGGGGGATTTCCTCGATATGTTGCAATCAAATTCCTCAATATCAGTATTTACACTCCATATGTTTTATCCCCTTTGAAAACTTAACCTATTTGTCATCAATCACCAAAAAAGGGGAGATTGTAAGTGCATCTAGTGCCCCTTAGTGATTTTGGTGTATTGAAGACTTAAAGGTTAAGGGACTAATGTGTTTGTGAGTGTACACAGGTTCTATAAGTCTATGAGGAGTTTGATATTTACGAAGAAAGTCGACCCCTAAAAATGAATGTCTTCAGTTGAAGACTTTGGTTTTCTTGAAGACTTTGAAATTGAGGAAATTGGTGTGACCTTGAAGACTTGATATTGATGCGAGGATTATGAAGCGTGAAGACTTTTGTTTTCATAGTTTTGTTTTTCCTTTCTTGAGTCATAGGAAACACCGTACTATTAAAGGGGGTCGAGGTAAAACTAAGGAAAAGTTTCCAAGTGATGCTCATCTCAAATCCTACACCTACCCAATCCTTTCGAGTGAAGCCATTGGAAATCTCATACAATTCAGTCAAGTTCTTCAGTGACAGAGACGAAGATCTACTATTCTCTGAGGAATTTGTTCTGACAGAGGAGTTAGGAATTCGCCAGTGCGGATTGCCTACAAGTGAGGTACATGATAGCCCTGAGGAATTTGAGAGCTCAAACTTCTGACCGTTGCTGTGCTATGCGCCAGCTGTCCAAAATATCCTATCCACCTAACGGTCATATCATTGAAGGGCATTTATGTCTTATCATGTCAGGCTGCTCCCCGGCTATAAATAGCCGCCCCCTACAATCACTAGCTGGTTGGCTGCTCTAAGAGAAACTGACACTTGTCATTTAGAGCATCCCATCCTCCGAGGACTTTGAGAGAAAATCATCAGTGAGGAAAAACCCAAACCCAACACCTAAAACCCAAAGTGATTGAGCATCACTGAAGAGATTGTTCCTGTGTGGAACCGACGCTTGTTACCTTTGAGAACTGTGCATCCTCTAGACGGTTAGGCGTCATGGTCTAGAGCATCCAAGAGGAATTGTGGATCGCCGAGTGACCTAGTCTGTGAAGGTTTGGAAGTCACCTATGAAGACTTACCACGAGTGATTGGACGAGGTCTGTGTGATCTTAGCTCAAGGAGAATACGGTGAGGACTGTGTGTCCTCAGGTTTAAATACCTAGCCGCTCCAACCAGACGTACAACTGTCACAGCAGTTGGAACTGGTCTACCAAATCACTGTCTTCACCAAGCTACTGGTTCTATTTCCTCAACCCTTTCATTTCCTCGCATACTTGCTGTGTACTTGATCGTTACTGTTTGAAGACTTTGAGTGAAGACTTTCTCAATTTTCTCATTCCTATTTCTTCAGTCACTTTGTCTTCAGCCTGCTTATCCTGTTTACACACTACCTGTGCTCTGTGTATGTTTCATTTCATCATGATGACTATGCTACTGCTCCGTTATGCATGTACCTGAGTACTTATTCCACTGCTTGTAGTTCGTCACTTAGCAAATTCCTCAAGTAGTATTTCCTCAGTGACGAATTTTTAAAAATCACCTATTCACCCCCCCTCTAGTCGATATAAAGCACTTTCAATTGGTATCAGAGCAAGGTACTCCCTTGTTCTGTGTGATTTTGGTTTAACCACCTGGAGTTTTAATTATGTCGACTGCAGGCATGATCAAGGTCTCGGCTGGGTGTCCTACCTTTGATGGGATGGACTATCCCTACTGGAAGAATAAGATGCGCATGCATCTTGAGGCAATTGACAACGATCTCTGGTACGTTGTGGAAAATGGCGTTTCCTCTGTCTCTCCTTCCGTGAACGCTGCTGATGTGAAGAGATTCAAGCAACTCGACTCTCAAGCGAAGAATATCATATGTGGCCATCTGAGCAAAGGACAGTACGGCAGAGTGAGTGCTTTGGAGTCTGCAAAGCTTATCTGGGACAGGCTGTCCAAGGTCAACGAAGGAATCTCAACCCAACGTGATTCTCGAGTTGACGTTCTTCGCAATCTCTTCAACCGCTTCAAAAGACTCGACAATGAGAATGTCCAACAAACCTTTGATCGCCTCACTGGCATTTCAAACGAGCTTCAAGAACTTGGTGCCACTGACATCACCGACCATTAAGTGGTGAAAAAATTCCTGAGGTTGCTCGATTCTTCATTCAATACACTGGCACTGATGATTCAAGAACGTGGAGACTATAAGTCACTAGATTCTTCAGTCACTTTGTCTTCAGCCTGCTTATCCTGTTTACACGGTACCTGTGCTTTTTGTATGTTTCATTTCATCATGATGACTATGCTACTGCTTCGTTATGCATGTACCTGAGTACTTATTCCGCTGCTTGTAGTTTGTCACTTAGCAAATTCCTCAAGTAGTATTTCCTCAATGACAAATTTGTAAAAATCGCGTATTCACCCCCCCTCTAGTCAATATAACGCACTTTCAACAAGGCATTCCTCCGGTATCCGGGAGTTGCATAATCTCATAGTCGAAGGAATATGTATTTGACATGAAGAAAGCAATAGCAATAAAACTGAATGATCATTATGCTAAGCTAACGGATGGGTCTTGTCCATCACATCATTCTCCTAATGATGTGATCCCGTTATCAAATGACAACTCATGTCCATGGTTAGGAAACCTTAACCATCTTTGATCAACGAAATAGTCTAGTAGAGGCTTACTAGGGACACGGTGTTTGTTTATGTATTCACACATGTATTATGGTTTCCGATCAATACAATTCTAGCATGAATAATAAACCTTTATCATGAATAAGGAAATATAAAATAACAACTTTATTATTGCCTCTAGAGCATATTTCCTTCAGTCTCCCACTTGCACTAGAGTCAATAATCTAGTTCACATCGCCATGTGATTAACATCCATAGTTCACATCGTCATGTGACCAATACCCAAAGAGTTTACTAGAGTCAATAATCTAGTCCACTTCGCCATGTGATTAACACCCAAAGAGTACTAAGGTGTGATCATGTTTTGCTTGTGTGAGAAGTTTAGTCAACGGGTCTGCCACATTCAGATCCGTATGTATTTTGCAAATTTCTATGTCTACAATGCTCTGCATGGAGCTACTCTAGCTGATTGCTCCCACTTTCAATATGTATCCAGATTGAGACTCAGAGTCATCCAGATCGGTGTTAAAGCTTGCATCGACGTAACCCTTTACGATGAACTCTTTATCACCTCCATAATCGAGAACCATTTCCTTAGTCCTCTTAGGTACCTAAGGATAATTTTGACCGCTGTCCAGTGATCTATTCCTGGATCACTATTGTACCCCCTTGCAAA
Organism: Thinopyrum elongatum; assembly: GCA_011799875.1. Lineage (NCBI taxonomy): Eukaryota > Viridiplantae > Streptophyta > Magnoliopsida > Poales > Poaceae > Thinopyrum > Thinopyrum elongatum. The sequence goes on along the minus strand of CM022299.1, from coordinate 554,761,500 downwards.
ACTTATGGCAAGGTACACAACAGGTTTGGTACACAGCATGGCATACTTTATAGAACTTATGGCTGAGGCATAGGGAATGACTTTCATTCTCTCTCTATCTTCTGCCGTGGTCGAGATTTGAGTCTTACTCAACTTCATACCTTACAATACAGGCAAGAACTCCTTGTTTGACTGATCCATTTTGAACTCCTTCAAAAATCTTGTCAAGGTATGTACTCATTGAAAGTCTTATCAAGCGTCTCGATCTATCCCTATAGATCTTAATGCTCAATACGTAAGTAGCTTCACCGAGGTTTTTTTATTGAAAAACTCTTATTCAAGTATCCTTTTATGCTATCCAGAAATTCCATATCATTTCCAATCAATAATATGTGATCCACATATAATATCAGAAATGCTACAGAGCTCCCACTCACTTTCTTGTAAATACAGGCTTCACCGTAAGTCTGTATAAAACCATATGCTTTGATCACCTCATCAAAGCGTATATTCCAACTCCGAGATGCTTGTACCAGTACATAGATGGATCGCTGGAGCTTGCACACTTTGTTAGCACCTTTAGGATCGACAAAATCTTCTGGTTGCATCATATACCACTCTTCTTTAAGAAATCCATTAAGGAATGCAGTTTTGACGTCCATTTGCCAGATTTCATAATCATAAAATGCGGCAATTGCTAACATGATTCGGACGGACTTAAGCATCGCTACGGGTGAGAAAGTCTCATCTTGTCAACCCCTTGAACTTGTCGAAAACCTTTCGCGACAAGTCGAGCTTTGTAGACAGTAACATTACCATCAGCGTTAGTCTTCTTCTTGAAGATCCATTTATTCTCTATGGCTTGCCGATCATCGGGCAAGTCCACCAAAGTCTACACTTTGTTCTCATACATGGATCCTATCTCAGATTTCATGGCCTCAAGCCATTTGTCGGAATCTGGGCTCATCATAGCTTCTTCATAGTTTGTAGGTTCGCATTGGTCCAGTAACATGACTTCCAGGACAGGACTACCGTACCACTCTGGTGCGGATCGTGTTCTGGTCGACCTATGAGGTTCAGTAGTAACTTGATCTGAAGTTTCATGATCATCATCATTAGCTTCCTCTCTAGTTGGTGTAGGCATCACGGGAACGGATTTCTCTGATATACTACTTTCCAATTCGAGAGAAGGTACAATTACCTCATCAATTTCTACTTTCCTCCCACTCACTTCTTTCAAGAGAAACTCCTTCTCTAGAAAGGATCCATTCTTAGCAACAAAGATCTTGCCTTCGGATCTGTGGTAGAAGGTGTACCCAATTGTTTCCTTAGGGTATCCTATGAAGATGCACTTCTCTGATTTGGGTTCGAGCTTATAAGGCTGAAACCTTTTGACATAAGCGTTGCATCCCCAAACTTTTAAGAAACGACAGCTTAGGTTTCTTGCCAAACCACAGTTCATACGGTGTCGTCTCAACGGATTTAGACGGTGCCCTATTTAACGTGAATGTGGCTAGCTCTAATGCATAACCCCAAAAATGATAAAGGCAAATCGGTAAGAGACATCATAGAACGCACCATATCTAATAAAGTACGGTTACGACGTTCGGACACACCATTATGCTGTGGTGTTCCAGGTGGCGTGAATTGTGAAACAATCCCACATTGTTTTAAATGAAGGCCAAACTCATAACTCAAATATTCGCCTCCGTGCTTGAATCGTAGAAACTTTATTTTCTTGTTACGATGATTTTCAACTTTACTCTGAAATACTTTGAACTTTTCAAATGTTTCAGACTTGTGTTTTATCAAGTAGATATACCCATATCTACTCAAATCATTAGTGAAGGTGAGAAAATAACGATACCCGCGGCGTGCTTCAACACTCATCGAACCGCATACATCGGTATGTATTATTTCCAATAAGTCATTAGCTCGCTCCATTGTTCCGGAGAACGGAGTTTTAGTCATCTTGCCCATGAGGCATGGTTCGCAAGTATCAAATGATTCATAATCAAGTGATTCCAAAAGCCCATTTGCATGGAGTTTCTTCATGCGCTTTACACCAATATGAACTAAACGGCAGTGCCACAAGTATGTTGCACTATCATTATCAACTTTGCATCTTTTGGCATCAATATTATGAATATGTGTATCACTACGATCGAGATTCAATAAACCATTTATATTGAGTGTAAGACCATAGAAGGTTTATTCATGTAAACAGAACAACAATTATTCTTTGACATAAATGAATAATCGTATTGCAATAAACATGATCCAATCATATTCATGCTCAACGCAAACACCAAATAACATTTATTTAGGCTCAACACTAATCCCGAAGGTAGAGGGAGTGTGCGATGGTGATCTTATCAACCTTGGAATCACTTCCAACACACATCGTCACCTCGTCCTTAACTAGTCTCTGTTCATTTTGCAACTCCTGTTTCGAGTTACTAATCTTAGCAACTGAACCAGTATCAAATACCCAGGGGCTACTATGAACACTAGTAATGTACACATCAATAACATGTATATCAAATATACCTTTGTTCACTTTGCCATCCTTCTTATCCGCCAAGTATTTGGGGCAGTTCCACTTCTAGTGACCATTCCTTTGCAATAGAAGCACTCAGTTTCAGGCTTAGGTCCAGTTTTGGGCTTCTTTACGAGAGCAGCAACTTGTTTGCCATTCTTCTTGAAGTTCCCTTTCTTTCCCTTTTGCCCTTTTTCTTGAAACTAGTGGTCTTGTTAACCATCAACATTTGATGCTCTTTCTTGATTTCTACCTTTCGCCGATTTCAGCATCGCGAAGAGCTCGGGAATCGTTTTCATCATCCCTTGCATATTATAGTTCATCACGAAGTTCTAGTAGCTTGGTGATAGTGACTAGAGAACTCTGTCAATCACTATCTTATCTGGAAGATTAACTCCCACTTGATTCAAGTGATTGTAGTACCCAGACTTTCTGAGCACATGCTCACTGGCCGAGCTATTCTCCTCCATTTTGTAGGCAAAGTACTTGTCAGGGGTCTCATACCTCTTAACACGGGCGTGAGTCTGAAATACCAATTTCAGCTCTTGGAACATCTCATATGCTCTGTGGCGTTCAAAATGTTTTTGAAGTCCCAGTTCTAAGCCGTAAAGCATGGTGCACTAAACTATTAAGTAGTCATCATACCGAGCTTGCCAGACGTCCATAACGTCTGCATCTACTCCTGCAATAGGTCTGTCACCTAGTGGTGCATCAAGGACATAATTCTTCTGTGCAGCAATGAGGATAATCCTCAGATCACGGACCCAGTCCGCATCATTGCTACTATCATCTTTCAACTTAGTTTTCTCTAGGAACCATATCAAAAATAAAACAGGGGAGCTATACGCGAGCTATTAATCTACAACATAGATATGCAAATACTATCAGGACTAAGTTCATGATAAATTAAGTTCAATTAATCAAATTACTTAAGAAATCCCACTTAAATAGACATCCCTCAAGTCATCTAAGTGATACGTGATCCAAATCAACTAACCCATGTCCGATCATCACGTGAGATGGGGTAGTCATCAATGGTGAACATCTCTATGTTTATCATATCTACTATATCATTCATGTTCGACCTTTCGGTCTCCAGTGTTCCGAGGCCATGTCTGTACATGCTAGGCTCGTCAAGTTTAACCCAAGTATTCTGCATGTGTAAAACTGTCTTACACCCGTTGTATGTGAACGTAGAGTCTATCACACTCGATCATCACGTGGTGTCTTGAAACGATGAACTTTCACAATGGTGCATACTCGGGGAGAACACTTTTACCTTGAAATTTAGTAAAGGGATCATCTTATAATGCTACTGCCGTACTAAGCAAACTAAGATGCATAAAAGATAAACATCACATGCAATCAAAATATGTGACATGATATGGCCATCATCATCTTGTGCTTTTGATCTCCATCTCCAAAGCATCGTCATGATCTCCATCGTCACCGGCTCGACACCTTGATCTCCATCATTGCGTCGTGGTCGTCTCGCCAACTATTGCTTCTACAACTATTGCTAACGCATAGCGATAAAGTAAAGCAATTACATGTCGATTGCATTTCATACAATAAAGAGACAACCATAAGGCTCCTGCCGGTTGCCGATAACTTACAAAACATGATCATCTCATACAATAACGTATATCACATCATGTCTTGACCATATCACATCACAACATGCCCTGCAAAAACAAGTTAGACGTCATCTACTTTGTTGTTGCAAGTTTTACGTGGCTGCTACGGGCTTCTAGCAAGAACCGTTCTTACCTACGGCAAAAACCACAACGGTGTTTCATCAAGTTTGCTGTTTTAACCTTCTTCAAGGACCGGCCGCAGTCAAATTCGATTCAACTAAAGTAGGAGAAACAGACACCCGCCAGCCACCTTTATGCAAAACTAGTTGCATGTCTGTCGGTGGAACCGGTCTCATGTACGTGGACATGTAAGATTGGTCCAGGCCGCTTCATCCCACAATACCGCCGAATAAAAAAAATGTTGGTGGTAAGCAGTATGACTATCACCGCCCACAACTCTTTGTGTTCTACTCGTGCATATCATCTACGCATAGACCTGGCTCATGATGCCACTGTTGGGTATCGTTGCATGGAAAACAAAAAAATTTCTACTCACATGCAATGATCTATCCATGGAGATGCATAGCAATGAGGGGGAGAGTGTGTCTACGTACCCTTGTAGACCATAAGCAGAAGCATTTCACAACGCGGTTGATGTAGTCGAACTTTCTTCGCGCTCCACCGATCGAGTACCGAACGTACGGCACCTCCGAGTTCTGCACACGTTCAGCTCGGTGACGTTCCTCGCCTTCTTGATCCAGCAAGACATCGAGGTAGTAGATGAGTTCCGTCAGCACGACGGCATGGTGATGGTGATGGTGAAGTGATCTCCGCAGGGCTTCGCCTAAGCATTACTAAAATATGACCGAGGTAGTAAACAATGGAGGGGGACGCCGCACACGGCTAAGCAATTGTCTGGTGTGTGCTAGGCACCCCCCTCCCACATATATTTAGGTGGGATGGGGAGGGAAGAGGCCAGGAGGCGCCCCAAGTAGGACCGAATCCTACTTGGGCTCCTCCCAAGCCGCGCCCCCAACCATATATATCGGAGGGGGAAGGAAAGAGGGGGAAGGGGGAATCCTATTCCCTTTCTTTCCTTTCCTCCTCCCCCTTTCCTTCTCCACCTTGGCCGGCCCATATGGGGGGCGCACCAGCCCCTTGTGGCTGGTGCGTTTCCCCTCTTGGCCCATAAGGCCCATATCTTTTGCCGGGGGTGCCCGGAACCCCTTCCGGTGATCCGATATGTATCTGGTACCCTCCGGAACACTTCCGGTGTCCGAATACCATCGTCCTATATATCAATCTTTACCTCTCAACCATTTCGAGACTCCTCGTCATGTCCGTGATCTCATCCGGGACTCCGAACAACATTCAATCACCAAATCATATAACTCATATAATACTATATCGTCATCGAACGTTAAGCGTGCGGACCCTACGGGTTCGAGAACTATGTAGACATGACCGAGACACCTCTTTGGTCAATAACCAATAGCGGAACCTGGATGCTCATATTGGCTCCTACATATTCTACGAAGATCTTTATCGGTCGAACCGTTATGGCAACATACGTAATTCCCTTTGTCCATCGGTATGTTACTTGCCCGAGATTCGATCGTCGGTATCTTCATACCTAGTTCAATCTCGTTACCGGCATGTCTCTTTACTCGTTCCATAATACATCACCTCGTGACTAACTCCTTAGTCATTTGCTTGAAAGCTTATGATGTGTATTACCGAGAGGGCCCAGAGATACCTCTCCGATACTCGGAGTGACAAATCCTAATCTTGATCTATGCCAACTCAACAGACACCTTCAGAGATACCTGTAGAGCATCTTTATAATCACCCAGTTACGTTGCGACGTTTGATAACACACAAGGCATTCCTTCGGTATCCGGGAGTTGCATAATCTCATAGTCGAAGGAATATGTATTTGACATGAAGAAAGCAATAGCAATAAAACTGAACGATCATTATGCTAAGCTAACAGATGTGTCTTGTCCATCACATCATTCTCCTAATGATGTGATCCTGTTATCAAATGACAACTCATTCCCATGGTTAGGAAACCTTAACCATCTTTGATCAACGAGCTAGTCTAGTAGAGGCTTACTAGGGACACGGTGTTTGTTTATGTATTCACACATGTATTATGGTTTCCGATCAATACAATTCTAGCATGAATAATAAACCTTTATCATGAATAAGGAAATATAAAATGACAACTTTATTATTGCCTCTAGGGCATATTTCCTTCATGAACCAATGATGAAAAGAGTTTGAAAGCAATCTTGGAGAAGGCAATTGACTGATGAAAATTCATTCTTTCGTCAAACTATGAGAAGAATTTCAGAATAGCTCCGGAAAAATTAGAAGAGTCAGGTAAGGTCCTGGGAAAAGACCTATGGGTTATGGGCCCACTCAAAAGAAACACCGTTGAATGATTTTTAAAGAGAGATTGCACCGGTTGATTTAAATGGCTTGAATTAGATAGCAACCTTGAATTAGCGTAAACGGAATAAGAATTGAAACACGAAACTTCTGAGATATCTTGAGCACTCCGGATTTGAATAGAGAGAGGTGAATAAATAAGAGGTGCACCGGAATGAGAAAGCATATGAAAGGACGAAATGGATGTGATCAACATCGAAAGCTTGCATTTAGTCCACTGGAGAAGAAAAGAGGACGAATAATGAAAGAATAAAGAACTTGAAGCTCTTGTGCATCTTCATGAGAATCACTGGGTAAGAACATTGAATGAAAAGAATGAAGAGAGTTCTCATGAATAAAATGAATACTTGATTAAGATATCTGAGTCCTTGAAGAAAAGGGTGGGTTGGTGGGAAAACAAAGGCAGCTTGGGACGGATGAAATGGGCAAATCATCAGGCTTCTCAACGGCACCCATATGGAATAACTTGAAGAGAAGTGCACCGGTCGAAAAGGGATTGACATGACAAGATCGATAAACAAGAAGGATTAGCACTCCCATAGAAATATGAGAACACCGCTTAGAAAAGGTATGGAATCCACATTTGACTTTGAAGCAACTCGAATACCACAACACAAAACGAAACAACGGATTTGGCTTGCAGAATAAGCCGGAAACAAATACATAACCCATTATGCATCTGTTGGAAGGATAATTCTAGATAACTACTTGAATTCCCACCTAAAAACTCCCGAAACTTCCTGGTTATGCAATCTGGTGTTGGGGATACAGGGAGGCACAAATATCTCACACAACTAACAAATCCTACACTCCAACTGTATCCATCCGTCAACACATAACCAAGAAAACCTCGAAAATTGTGTACCTCAGACCTTCGAAAGAACATCCCCTATACTAGCTGTGCCAATACATCGGGTCGCTCTCCCCAGTACTGGGTGGCGCCAAACTACTCTCACCACAAAGAGTATAGAAGCGTTTTAGATGTCAGCGTCCTCTGGTATTCCGGAACTGAAACGATAAGCATTGTGAGAAAAACACCTTGGAGCTCAACTCCCCGGTACACTGCCACAACCCCTAAATGTCAGGAGGCACCAAGAATAGAGTTCCTGTCACAATGATATCGGACCGATTCCACAATACCCGCGTGCTCCTAAAAAATTGAGTGAAAAAGGAGAGTAATGGAAACAAAAGCACCTACGTCATGATTCCTCACCAGAGCGACGAAGGGGATGAGGAGTAAAAAGAATTCGTACTCTCTGATATAACTAGACTCAAAATAGTTTTTTTTTCTAGACTCAACAACGTCAGCGGTTCGATCAATAAAGGGGGCTCCTGCGGTCGGTAAGGCTCTGATACCAACTTGTAGCGCCCAAAATGCGATTCTATCCCAATCACGTGATGAATTCATGATTGGGGCACAACCGCATTTCGAGCGCATAGCAAGGTGGATATCATCACAACATACCATGTACTGAATAGATGAGAATACAAGATAAAGGCTTACACTCGCCACAAGCTACAAAATGAATACATGAATACATAGCAATCATCATACAGAAGAGCAGGATCCGACTATGGATGAAAACAAACAAAAAAGAAGAATGACATCCACCCTGCTAATCCCAGGCCCCCGACCCGAAAACTATCCCTTGATCGAGGAAGGAGAAGCAGAAGAAGAACTCCAAACAAGCAAGCATCGCCCTCACGTCATGATCATCGCATTACCTGTACCTGCACCTGCACCTGTTGTTGTAGTAATCTGTGAGCCACGAGGACTTAGCAATCCCATTACCATGGGTATCAAGACTAGCAAAGCTTAATGGGTATGGAATGGATAAGTGGTGAGGTTGCAACAAGCACTAGGCATTTGTATGGTGGCTAACTTACGAGTACAAGAATAAGAAGAGAAACTACGCATAACGGTCGCAATCTAGTAATGATCAAGAAGTGATCCTGGACTACTTACGTTCAAACATAACCCCACTGTGTTCTCTTCTCGAACTCGCTCGAAAAGAGACGGTCACGGTTACGCACGCGGTTGGTGTATTTTAATTCGGATCTGGTGTCAAGTTCTCTACAACCGGATATTAAAAATTCCGATCTGCCACATAACCGCGGGCACGGCTTCCGGAAAGATTAAACCCTGCAGGGGTGTCCCAACTTAGCCCATGATAAGCTCTCACGGTCCACAGAGACAATCCTCCATCTCGGAACACCCCGATCAAGCTCGGGATCCCGGTGCACAAGACATTTCGACAATGGTAAAACAAAACCAGCAAGACCTCCCGACGTGCCGACACCCTGATAGTAGTCGCGCGTATCTCGTCTCAGGCCACGATCGGATGGGAAAGCCTACGAGTAAAACCAAACCTCGAGTTGCCTCACGGTGGCCCCGCAGTCTGCCCGTTTTGGACCAACACTCACGAGGAGCACTGGCCCGGTTGTTGATTAATTATCCTCGGGGTCTGGAAAGTCCCTATGCAAGTTTTAGTTGTTATTAGGCAAATGGTAAAACCAAAGTTGGGCCTTGCTGGAAGAGTTTTATTCAAAGTGAACTGTCAAGGGGGGGCCCATAAACCCCGACCGTGTTAAGAATGCAAAATTAAGGAACATAACACCGGTATGACGGAAACTAGGGTGGCAAGAGTGGAACAAAACACCAAGCAAAAGACCAAGCCTTCCACCCTTTACCAAGTATATAGATGCATTAATTAAATAAGAGATATTGTGATATCCCATGATATCCATGTCCCAACATGGAACAACCTGCAACTGCAACTGCACCTGCAACTAGCAACGCTATAAGAGGGGCTGAGCAAAGCGGTAACATAGCCAAACAACAATTTGCTAGGATGGTGGAAAAGGTTAGGGGCTGTCATGGCAATTTGGGAGGCTTGATAAACAAGTGGTAGGTAGCGCAACATAGCAATAGCATCGAGACAACTAGCAAAGCAAAGATAGTAGTGGTATCCAAGGTAATGGTCATCTTCCCTGGAATCCCGCTAGGAAGAAGAACGAGTCCATGAAGTAGACGAACCAACGAAGTCGAACGAATCCTCACAATCACAACGAAACCGGAACTATTGAGAAGAAGCACAACCGGAAAGAAGCAAACAACATGGTAAACAACCATCATATAAACATGACATGATGCGCAATCAAGTATGATGCATGTCCGGTTTAATGATTCATGTCAAGGCAAAGTGCAATAAACAATACTACAATTAAGTGGAGCTCAATATGCAATGTGTTGCATATTGACAAAACACCACATTCAAATATTTAGTTCACTCTTGTTTATGCTACCCATCAATATTAAATGTTGGTTAACATGGCAAGAGGTGAAGCATAAGTAAACTAACTATTTAGGCAAGTTTAAATGAGGCCGGAAACAACAAACAACAATTCCGGAAAATCCCCATGTGCATATTTTGGATTTGGTACTGTTCTGCCCTATACACAATTTTAGAGTTGTTAACCATGCAAAGTAATGCCACCATGTTAATCTATGCATTTTTCTACACCATTTACATATAAAGTTTATTAAATTCGGGGCTACTGTTAATTAGTTACGAAATAAACCATTTTAGCATGGCATTTATGCAAATTAATGCAAACAGCAATTTAAATATTTTTAGCATGGATGAAAGTTGGATATTATGAAACTAGATGAAATTCTAAACATTTTACATATATAAAACATTTTAATCCGATGCACGGTTTGTGAGATATTAAATGCATGAGCATGGAGGGGTTTTCTGCAAATCTGGCGTTCTCTGGATAACTGAACAAATTCGCAGACGCTGAAAAAAACATACGCGGGCCGAATCTGGTGCACGTTGGGCCAACAGAGAGGAGGGGCTGTGGGGAGCTTACCCATGGGCCAGGCCCAGTTCGGTGCAAAGGCTGGAGGAGGCCGGTTGCTGGGTTTGGAGGCTGCTGGCCCATGCGCTGGAGGCGCGGTCAAAGCTCGGGACGAGCGAGCCGCTGCTGCTCTCATTTCTGAAGACCAAAAACAGTAGCAGGACCATGGCGATGGAGAAGAAGACGGCAGGGGGGGGGGGTCCTGGCGACGGGATTGGCGGGAACCGGCCGGAACGGGGCGGTTCGAGTCGTTCGGCATCGGTTCCGGGCAACAGCGGCGGCCGACGGAGCTCGGGCGTGGGGCTCAGCCATCCATGGCGGCGGTGGTGGTCTTGCTTGAACAGAGAGACACGAGCAACAAAGAGGTGAGAGAAGGAGAAAGAGCGCGAGGCGATGGGAGAGGCAAGCGGCGGCAGGGCTCACCGGAGCACATGGGGCGGCGAGGAGTAGCTGCTTGCTCCGGCAGCGGGATCCTGGTGGCTTAGGTGGGCAGAGTCGGGGCGAGCGCACACGCAGAGGTGCGGGACTCCATGCGCGAGGCTGGGGATGCAGCGACAAGGCAGGTGCTGGCGATGGGGATCCGGGCGAGGACGACGTTCTCCGGCGAGGCACCAGATCCAGGCGGCTGCGAGGGAGCTCCTGGGGCTGTCCATGGCTGCCGTTCAGAGAGCAAAAAGGGAGGTTAGCGAGGGAAGAGAAGAAAGGGAGCAAGGGAAAAGGAGAAGGCAAGGAAGGGAAGGAGACGGGCGACGGGGTCGGCCTGCATGTGGCCGGAGGCTGGCCGGGGTGGCTTGGGCCCTCGAGCAGAGAGGATGCAGGAGGCGCGCGGGCTGCCTGGTTGGGTGGAGGAGGAAAGCGAGGAGAAGGGAGGGTGCTGGTTGGCCGCTGCGATTTGGTCGCTGCGGAAAACACGAGAGGTAGTCGGAGGTTGCGGTGGTGATGGGCAGTTGGATGGATGGGGATCGAGAGGTGGAGGCTCGGGCGCCGGCTGGAGGGAGATGGATCTGGGAGGATCCCGATGAAGATGCGGGAGAGTGGCGGTGGCGGGTGAGGGAATGGATGGATGGGACAGCTATGGGTTAGGGTTAGGTTGTTATATAGCAGGTGGGATTAGGTTAGGGGCTATCTAGTCCCTCTGATCGGAATTAGACGGTCCGAGAAAAATAGGCTAGGAGAGTCCAACAAAGAACCGAAGATATTTTAGGGATGTTTGGGGATGATTCGGACCCATCGGTAACGACAGCCCGGTTCGGGTTCGGGAAAGTTTTCGAAGGGGCACACGAGGGGAGTTTAGTTGGGCTCATAGAACAAGAGAGGAGAGAGCGGTCCGGATGATTTGAGAGGAGATCAACAGTAACAAGGAAGAAGCGGCAACTACAAGCGGATGCAAGTTTTATGAAAACATGTGGATGCAATGCTCATGATGACATGATCAAATGCAACAAACAAATAAATAACACAGCTGACATGCAAAACATGGAAGGCATTTGGAGCGTCGGTCTCGGGTCGTTACATCATGTTGCAAGTAATCATGTGAAGTTGATATGTGTTTGATATTTTGATGATTTGTATGCTGTGATTCCCTTAGTGGTGTCATGTGAACGTCGACTACATGGCACTTCACCATCTTTGGGCCTAAGGGAATGCATTGCGGAGTAGTTATTAGATGATGGGTTGCTAGAGTGACAGAAGCTTAAACTCTAGTTTATGCACTACTTCGTAAGGGAACGATTTGGATCCAAAAGTTTAATGCTATGGTTAGATTTTATCTTAATACTTTTCTCGCAGTTGCGGATGCTTGCGAGGGGGTTAATCATAACTAGTAGGTTTATTCAAGTAAGAACAACACGTAAGCACTGGTCCACCCACATATCAAATTATCAAAGTAGCGAACACGAATCAAACCAACATGATGAAAGTGACATGGTGAAATTCCCGTGTGCCCTCAAGAACGCTTTGCTCATTATAAGAGACCGTTTTGGCCTGTCCTTTGCCACAAAAGGATTGTGCCCTGAAGAATGCTTTGCTCATTATAAGAGACTGTTTTGGCATGTCCTTTGCCACAAAAGGATTGGGCTACCTTGCTGCACTTTATTTACCATACCGTTACTTGCTCATTACAAATTATCTTGCTATCAAACTACCTGTTACCGACAATTTCAGTGCTTGCAGAAATTACCTTGCTGAAAACCACTTGTCATTTCCTTCTGCTCCTCGTTGGGTTTGACACTCTTACTTATTGAAAGGACTATGATTGATCCCCTATACTTGTGGGTCATCAAGACTCTTTTCTGGCGTCGTTGCCGGGGAGTGAAGCGCTCTTGGTAAGTGGAAATCGGTAAGGAAAAATTTATATAGTGTGCTGAAATTTATTGTCACTTGTTACTATGGAAAATAATCCTTTGAGGGGTTTGTTCGGGGTATCTTCACCTCGACCGAAAGCACAATTAGTTGCCCCTCAACCAACTGCACCTACTGAAAATATTGGTTATGAAATTCCTTCGGGTATGATAGAACAACTGCTAGCTAATCCTTATGCAGGAGATGGAACTGAACATCCTGATATGCACTTGATATATGTGGATGAAATTTGTGGATTATTTAAGCTTGCAGGTTTACCCGGAGATGAAGCTAAGAAGAAGGTCTTCCCTCTATCTTTGAAGGGAAAGTCATTGACATGGTATAGGCTATGCGATGCTATTGGATCTTGGAACTGGAATCGATTGAAATTGGAATTTCACCAAAAAAATTATCCTATGCATCTAGTTCATCGTGATCGGAATTATATATATAATTTATGGCCTCATGAAGGAGAAAGTATCACTCTAGCTTGGGGGAGGCTTAAGTCAATGTTATATTCATGGCCCAATCATGAGCTCTCAAGTGAAATTATTATTCAGAATTTTTATGCTCGGTTTTCTCGTGATGATCAATCCATGCTCGATACTTCTTGTACTGGTTTCTTTATGAAGAAGACTATTGAATTCAGGTGGGATCTTTTAGAAAGAATTAAACGCAACTCTCAAGATTGGGAACTCGACGAAGAACATGAAGAAGAAAGATTATTGAAAATTCAGAGGAAGCACCGAGTTGCTATTGGATATACTGTTCATGATCTTAAGGGCATTAGTCCCACTGTATGTCAGCACAAGATTAATATGGAACCTGATGCTAAACCTGTTGTTGATCACCAATGATGATTGAATCCTAAGATGAAAGAAGTGGTAATAACTGAAATATTAAAGCTTCTGGAAGCAGGTATATCTATCCCATAGCTGATAGTAGATGGGTCAGTCCTGTTCATTGTGTCCCTAAGAAGGGAGGTATTACTGTTGTTCCTAATGATAAAAATGATCTTATTCCACAAAGAATTATTACTGGCTATAGAATGGTAATTGCTTTTAGAAAATTAAATAAAGCTACTAGAAAAGATCATTACCCTTTGCCTTTCATTGATCAAATGTTAGAAAGATTATCTAAGCACACACACTTTTGTTTTCTTGATGAATATTCTGGTTTGTCTCAAATACCTGTGTCACAACCTGATCAAGAGAATACCACCTTTACTTGTCCTTTTGGAACTTATGCTTATAGACGTATGCCTTTTGGTGTATGCAATGCACCTGCTACCTTTCAAAGATATATGACTGCTATATTCTTTGATTTTTGTGAAAAGATTGTTGAGGTTTTCATGGATGATTTCTCCGTTACGAAACTTCTTTTGATGATTGCTTAAGCAACCTTGATCGAGTTTTGCAGAGATGCGAGCAAACTCATCTTGTCTTGAATTGGGAGAAGTGCCACTTTATGGTTAATGAAGGTATTGTCTTGGGGCATAAAATTTCTGAATGAGGTATTGAGGTGGATAAAGCTAAAGTTGATGCAATTGAGAAAATCCCATGTCCTAAAGATATTAAAGGTATTCGTAGTTTACTTGGTCATGCTGGTTTCTATAGGAGGTCTATTAAAGACTTCTCTAAAATTTCTGGGCCTCTTACTAATCTTTTACAAACGGATGTTCCATTTGTTTTTGGTGATGATTGTGTAGAAGCTTTTGAAACACTAAAGAAAGCCTTAATTTCTGCACCTATTGTCCAACCACCTGATTGGAACTTTCCTTTTGAAATTATGTGTGATGCTAGTGATTATGCTGTTGGTGTTGTTCTAGGACAAAGAGTTGATAAGAAATTAAATGTTATCCATTATGCTAGCAAAACTCTAGATAGCGCCCAAAGAAATTATGCTACTATTGAAAAAGAATTTTTAGCAGTTGTGTTTGCTTGTGATAAATTCAGATCTTACATTGTTGATTCCAAAGTAATTATTCACACTAATCATGCTGCTATAAAATATCTTATGGAAAAGAAAGATGCCAAAGCTAGACTCATTAGGTGGGTTCTCTTGCTATAAGAATCTGATTTACATATCACTTATATGGAAGGAGCTGAGAACCCCGTAGCTGATAACTTGTCTAGGTTAGAAAATATTCTTGATGACCCACTACCTATTGATGATAGCTTTCCTGATGAACAACTAGCTGCAATAAAAATTTCTTATAATACTCCTTGGTATGCTGATTATGCTAATTACATTGTTGCTAAATATATACCACCTAGTTTCACTTACCAACAAAAGAAAAAAATTCTTCTATGTTTTAAGACATTACTTTTGGGATGACCCACATCTTTATAAAGAAGGAGTAGATGGTATTATTAGACGTTGTGTACCTGAGCATGAATAGGAATAAATACTACGGAAATGACACTCCGAAGCCTATGGAGGACATCATGCAGGAGATAGAACTGCTCACAAGGTATTACAATCTGGTTTTTATTGGCCTACTCTTTTCAAGGATGCCCGTAAGTTTGTCTTGTCTTGTGATGAATGTCAAAGAATTAGTAATATCGGTAAGCGTCTGGAAATGCCTATGAATTATTCACTTGTTGTCGAACAATTTGATGTTTGGGGTTTTGATTATATGGAACCTTTTCCTTCCTCTAATGGGTATACTCATATTTTGGTTGCTGTTGATTATGTTACTAAGTGGGTAGAAGTTATTCCAACTAGTAGTGCTGATCATACCACTTCCATTAAAATGCTTAAAGAAGTTATTTTCCCAAGGTTTGGAGTCCCTAGATATTTAATGACTGATGGTGGTTCACACTTTATTCATGGTGCTTTCCGTAAAATGGTTGCTAAATATGATGTTAACCATAGAATTGCATCACCCTATCATCCCCAATCTAGTGGTCAAGTTGAACTTAGCAATAGAGAAATAAAATCAATATTGCAAAAGACTGTCAATAGGTCCCCAAAGAATTGGTCTAAGAAATTGGATGATGCACTTTGGGCCTACAGAACAGCTTATAAAAATCCTATGGGTATGTCTCCTTATAAAATGGTTTATGCAAAAGCTTGTCATTCGCCTTTTGAGTTAGAACATAAAGCATATTGGGCAATCAAAGAACATAATTATGATTTCAAACTTGCCGGTGAAAAGAGGTTATTTGATATTAGCTCACTAGAAGAATGGAGAACCCAAGCCTATGAAAATGCCAAACTATTCAAAGAAAAAGTTAAAAGATGGCATGATAAAAGAATCCAAAAGCAGGAATTCAAAGTTGGAGAATATGTTCTTTTGTACAACTCTCGTTCTAGATTCTTTGCAGGAAAACTTCTCTCCAAATAGGAAGGACCATATATTATCGAAGAGGTATATTGCTCTGGAGCTATCAAGATAAATAATGCTGAAGGTACTAACCCGAAGGTGGTCAATGGGCAAATAATTAAACACTATATCTCAGGTACGCCTATTAATGTTAAAGGCAATATTATTCAAACCATGACACCGGAGAAACACATAAAAGAAACCTTCCAGAACACTCCAAAACCCTAAAAAAGGAGGAGGTACGTGATACGGTAAGTAAACGGACTCCGAAAAATCCACAAAAATATTTTCTGTCAGTTTTGGAATATTACAAAAATTAGGAAAATAAGAAATAACCAGGAAGGCAACCGAGGAGGGCACAAGACACCAGGGCACACCTGCCTTGCCTGGCACGCCCAGGTGGGTTGTGCCCACCTCGGGAACCTTCCCGACTCTGTTTTTATCCCATATTCTTGTTTCCCAAGATAAAAAATATCTATATATACCCCCGAACGATCTGACCATCGCATCGCAGAAAAACCCTCTGTTCTTGTTTCATGTTGTTTTCCTGACAGATCTGAAAATATGTCGTCTCAAGATTCGGAGGGAGAGAGCCCTATTTCTTACCACTCCCTCGATCCAAATGTCTTTAAGAAGACTTTCCCTTACTTTTTGTTCTCGGATGAGGAGGAGGATACCGATCCAGAGGATGCATCCTGAGACGAAGATGAAGTTCCACTACCTCAACCTGGAGATACACACGTGGGGTTCAAGAAGTCAAGCCTCCCCAGCAAAACTAAAACCCAATCTATCCCTTCTCGTTTTCTGCAGGACAGCAAGGCCGCACTATGCAAGAAGATATTAAAGCTTGAATTAGAGAATGAGGATCTTAGGGAGGATAATATCAGCCTCCGACGCGAGCGGGAGAAGAAGAACATGATTATAGCACCCCACCTTCATCATTGTGACGCCCCCGGCTTAATCGTGCACTAATCATACACGCAAATGCACATGATCAAGCCTAAGGACTCACGGGAAGATATCACAACACAACTCTAAAACATAAATAAAGTCATACAGGCTTTATATTACAAGCCAGGGGCCTCGAGGGCTCGAATACATAAGCTCGCATACAAGCGTCAGCGGAAGCATCAGATATCTGAGTACAGATATAAAAGAAAACACAGAAAAGCCCTTAGAAGGCGGGGCAAAAGAAAACACTATGATCGAAAGGCGTAGGCCTCCTGCCTGGGACCCTCTGAACCTACTCCTGGTCGTCAGCCAACTCGTAGTAGTATCCACCCTCGGGGTAGTAGTGGCGATCGTCGGCGGGGGCAGCTATATCCGTGGCTCCGTCATCTGGTTGCAACAAATGGATATGGGGGAAAAAGAAAGCAAAGCAACCGTGAGTACTCAGAAGTACTCAGCAAGTAAGGATCTACACTACATATGCAACATTATCAAAGAGTGGCTGTATATGTGGACTGGGCTGCAGAAATGCCAGAATAGAGAGGAAATCCTAGTCCTATCGAAGACTAGCATCTTTAGCGGTCTTTCAGCAATAGAAGAGAGTAGAACAGTACAATATAATGTAGTAGTATCATTAAGTCTCAACCTCACCCAGAGATCCTTTCTCGACTCCCTGCAAGAAAGCAATCCCAGAGCCATACATTCATCAACCTCGTCCTGAGATCCCTTCTCGACTCCCTGCGAGAAGCAATCCCAGAGCCATATATCCAGGTATCATCTCACGTTCTAGTTGTGTCGATCGTGATACAACTTCAAGTATCCTTTACCGTAGGACCGGCTATCGATAGATGTGTTCTACCCTGCAGGGGTGCACCAACTTACCCAACACGCTCAATTAACTCCGGCCGGACACACTTTCCTGGGTCATGCCCGGTCTCGGCCAAACGATACACCGCAGCCCTACCTACAACTCAGCAGAGAGGTCCCCGCCGGTCTACATCCTAAGCGCTCAGGGGTCTTGGGCCGTCGCCCTATGCACTCCGAGTCGTTGCGAGCAGGGTGGATACCAGCGCCAACGGCACGATCCGACCCGGCCACAATGCTGAACTGGACGTCTGACAGAACTGTCGGCTGATGCTACGATGCAGAACGCCCATACTATGCCCACGTGATGGTTAGTGCTATCAGGCCAGAGGCCTGCTCGGATCAAATATCCAAATCGTTAGTGGACTAGGGCTTGCAGTAACGAGCAGAGACTCACGAAAGATGTGACCCCGTCGCCCCGTCTTGAGGACTTGCTGCAAGGGTTAAGAATGCCCGGCCGCACCTCGTATTCATCACTCGGGCACCATACAGGCAACCCGTCTTCACATCACACGCGGGTACCCCTCAGGGTCGACCCGCCTTTCCAAGTAACAATAGTACAGTCCAAGTATCCGTGTGTCCATAACATCTGGGGAATCCGAGGTATCACCCTCGTTGGATTCCTACTTGATGTATCCGTCAAGGTGAACTCGGAGGAATCGCCCTCGCTGGATTCACACTTGAGGTGTTGTACGACGGCGTCATTATCGGAAGCGGTGAAGAAGGAATCACCCTCGATGACCACGACCGAATAGCTACTCTACAGAGTTAACATCAGAAGTGCTACACGAGGTATCACCCTCGGCACTCGATAGTAACGCTGCAGTGTCGTTACAACTAAGGGGGTGATGTGCGGTGCCGGGGCCTGGTCTTCAATCCCGTTGATCGGGTCTTCGGATTATCCAGCGGGGCAGTCAGGATAAGTGGGGTCACTGATAGGTCTCTACCCAGCCTATACTAAGCAGTTTAGGATAAGCAGGTAAGGTATCAATAGTAGGTTACAATAAACAGGCTATGCATCAGAATAGGTAAAGCAGTAGCAGCAGCAATTCTAATGCAAGCATGAGAAAATAGAATGGGCGATATCGGGATGATCAAAGGGGGGGCTTGCCTGGTTGCTCGGCGGCAAGGGCAGGGTCGTCAACGGTGGCGTCGGGCTCCGGAGCTGCGTCAGTCTCGGGGACTACGTCGGTACCGGAATCTACCAGGAAGAAGTAACGGAGGGGAAGCACAATAAATAACGAAGCAATCAAAGCATCACAAAGCGCAGCATGGAAAATACACGGTGCTAGGGGTGATCTAACGCAGTACTACACGTATCAGACGGAGCGGGAGAATATCTGACGATATTTCCCGGGTCTTTGGATTTATCGGACAGGCGATCCGAAGAGGGAAGTTCCATGTTTAGCATGCTAGGAGCATGTGACAGATGAAAGGAGGGCATATTCGGATTCGTGGGATTTTTCTGATCAATTTTCATATATAAATTATTTTCATCGGAGTTACGGATTAAAAGATATGATTTTCTAAAATTTTTATTAATTTCTGGAATTTATTTAATTATTTAAATCAACATTATCCAGAACAGTGCCTGATGACGTCAGCATGACATAGTGGTGACGTCAGCAGTCAACAGACAGGCTGACCAGTCAAACCTGACCAGTGGGTCCCACTGGTCAGTGACTGAGCTAATTAATCAGGGATCAATTTAACTAAATGGCTTATTTAGCATGTGGGCCCTACTGTCAGTGGCTGAACTAATCAGTGTTTTAATTAACTCAGTGCAATTAGTCTCTAATTAAGTTTCAGACATGGGGGACCCACATGGCAGTGTCAGCAGGGAACAGTGTCCCACGTTGACCGAAGTCAACGTGGTCAAACAGACGACGGGGCCCACAGGCAGTGTCTCAGGGTGGGCCCCACGCTTGGCCACGTCGGACGCCGGCGCCGGAGAAAGCTCCGGCGAGCCCGCACGCGGCGGCGCAACTCCGGTGGCCTCGGAATTCCTCTGTAGTGCATCAAATCGGGTGTTTCTGGCGGCGTTCGAAAGCTTGCAAGGTTGCGCGTCTCGTGGTGGCACTGGCCGGAACTGAGGTCGCCGAAAACGAGGCTGGCGACGAGGTCTGGCGGAGGTAACTTCCGGGCGTGCACGTCATTACGATTTCGGTGCGCTTTCGCGCGTGTTTTTCGGTCGCGTTCTAGTGAGAAGAGCACGCCGCGTCGAATAGAGCTAGAGCGCGGCCTCGGAGACGACCGGAAGTGGCCGGACAGCGAGGACCCGCGGCGGCTAGGGTGCGACGGCGAGCACAGCTAGCTAGGGAAGGAAAACGAGGCTCGGGGAGGGAACAGAGGGAGGTGGTGGCTCACCGAGCGGCGCAACGAGGCCCTCGAAAGCTTTGGAGCAGCAGGGGAGCGCGGGGACGGCGGAGATCACCGGCGACCGAGAAGATGAAGCCGGCTCGATCCCATCCGTATTATCCTCCACGAGCTCAAGGGCGAGGCGGAGATGACGTAGTCGAGATCGGCGATGAGCCTGGACTTGCCGTGGCGACGAAACAAACTCGGTGGCCGCGGTGTTGACGACGGCGTGTCGGCGGTCTCGCTCGGGCGAGTAGGATCGGGCGAGGAAGAGAGGGGGAGAGCGAGAGGGATTGGAGAGGAAGGCCAGGGGGGCCAGGGCTTGCCCTTATCCCTCCTCGCGGGCGCGGCGCGCTGTCGATCAAGGGGAAGGGGGGCCTGGGCGCGGCGGGCGCGTGCGCACCAGGTGCTCGACAACGAGCCCTGGCATGAGCAGTAGCAAGGGGACGGGGTGGCGAGGTGGGCTGGGCCGCCTGGCTGACTTAGGCCCAGCCGTGTAGGCCTTTTTCTTTTTCTTTATTTCTTTTCTGTTTTCCTTTTCTTTCCTCTCTTTTGCAAAATGTGTGGCCTCAAATATAGTTTTGTAAAATAGGTAATTTTGTCCATTAAATATTGTGCAATATTTAGCACTGCCAGAACATGGTTTGGAGCCAAGGTGATTTCATTTGCATTTTATTTAATGTTTAATGGATTAAATATTTCTGTTTTGTTGCTGTTAGAGTCACTTAATTAATTTATTAACTGTTGATTATAATTTTAGAATTGTCTCTAGATTATTTACAATATTAGGAACATTTTAGTTCCTGGATTTGAACAACTTTTATTTTCACTTTAAGTTTGAATTTCCATTTGAATTTGAATTTGAAAAGAGATCTGATACTAATGATGATTAAGAACTGTTGATCATGATGACATGGCATAATAAAAAGGGGGATTACTGTGGCTATCCTCTGGGGGTGTTACAATCATCTTCCCCACCAAAGGAGTCTTGAGTACACGGGTATGGGCACTCCCCTTGGCTTCTGCCTAGCTTGGGGGAGGTGCCCCGGTATCGTATCACCATCACTTCCATTACCTTTACCTATTTTTAGTTTGATCCTTAGATTTCGTGATTTAGTTGAATAAAAGCATAGTATGCTCTATTTTTGAGTTTTAGTTTCGTGATCTATCTTTCTTTGTAATCGAGTGGGAGTTATATAATAAAGTTTAGTTTGAGTTTTTGCCTCTTTACTTTTTGGTGCAATCAAAATAAAAGGAAATAAATGAAAAAGATCATATGCTAATCTTATAGTGAGTAATGACATCACATAAGGAAAAGTATAAGTGGTAAAGTTTGTTGGGAGTTGACAAACATAGCATTGGTCAATGGTGCAACTCATGAAAGAATTAATAAGGGAAGAGAAGATTCACATGCAAATACACTATCTTGGACATCTTTTATGATTGCGAGCCCCCATTAAATATTATATGCCAAAATTATTGACGTTGGACAAGGAAGACAACGTAATGAGTTATGTTTGTTCATATTCACATAGAAGTTATATTGTCATAGATCCTTCAACATGTGGTGCTTGCTCAATATCTCTGCTAGCCAAAAATTCCGCACTAAGTAGAGATACAACTTGTGCATCCAAAAACCCTAAACCCAAACTCATGTTTTGAGAGTCCACCATACCTACATATGGATTGAGTAAGATCCTTCAAGTAAGTTGTCATCGGTGCAATAAGGCAATAAAAATTGCTTCTAAATGTGTTGGATCATTTAGTGTAAGAGAAAATTGAGCGTTGTACGAACTTGTGATGGCAAAGTAATAAAAGCGATAGACTACATAATAAAGGTTGCTATCATAAGGGGCAATATAACGTGACGTTCTTTTGCATTAAGGGATTTGGCATACAAACCAAAAAGCGCATGACAGCCTCTGCTTCCCTCTGCGAAGGGCCTATCTTTTACTTTTATGCATTTACTTTTATGTAAGAGTAAAAGTATTCTTCCCTATTCCTTTTTATTTTCTCTTTTTGCAAGCATCATGTGGTGAGGAAAGATCTAGGCACATATATCCAGTTGGATGTGAGTGAGCATGAGTTATTATTGTTGACATCACCCTTGAGGTGAATACGTTGGGAGGAAAACTATAAGCCCCTATCTTTCTATGTGTCTGGTTAAAACTTTTTATTCATGGGTACGCTTTGAGTGTTAGCAATCATAGAAGACTAAAAGATGGTTGAGTATGTGGACTTGCCAAAAGGCTCCGATACGAGACCCTTCCTGAAAATATGATGAATTGTAGTTGCAAAGTAGACCGAGAACATAGTTCATTGATTTTCAATAAGGTTTATGCTTTATACTTCGATGTTGTGATGAATTGTTATTTGTTCATGAGAAGTTATATGAAAAAGTTTTATGATAAAGTTGTTGTTATAATAATAAGCATGATGCTACTATGTTCGTATTTTGTTTTTATCGACAACTCTCTCTCTAACCATGTGGATATGTTTTTCGATATCGGCTTGCGCTTGAGGACAAGCGAGGTCTAAGCTTGGGGGAGTTGAAACGTCCATTTTGCATCATGATTTCATATTGTTATTTATAATGTTTTTATGCGTAATAATGCTTTTGGGAGTGATGTCGCTTGAACTACATCGGTATTTCCCCAAAGAGGAAAGGATGATGCAGTACAACTATGGTAGGTATTTCCCTCAGTTATGAAACCAAGGTATCAATCCAGTAGGAGAACCAAGCAACACTATGTAAACGGTACCTGCACACAAAGAACAAATACTTGCAACCCGACAATTAGGAGGGGTTGTCAATCCATCAACGGGTAACGGTGCCAGAAATTGTCACGTGGACGGGATAAAAATTGTGATAGTGTGGATAAATAGATCTCGATAAAATGCGAAATAAAATAAATAGCAAAAAAGTGCAGCAAGGTATTTTTGGGTTTTTGGAATAATAGATCTGAAAACAAAAGCGAATAAAAATATATCTCAAAGAAAATATGATGGAGAATAGACCCGGGGGCCGTAGATTTCACTAGTGGCTTCTCTCAAGAAAATAGCACATGGTGGGTAAACAAATTATTGTTGGGCAATTGATAGAAGATCAAATAATTATGATGATATCCAATGCAATGATCATTATATAGGCATCACGTCCAAGATTAGTAGACCGACTCCTTCCTGCATCTACTACTATTACTCCACACATCGATCGCTATCCAGCATGCATCTAGTGTATTAAGTTCATGGAGAAACGGAGTAATGCAATAAGAACGATTACATGATGTAGATGAGATCTATTCATGTAGGAATAGCCCCCATCTTGTTATCCTTAATAGCAACGATACATGCGTGTCTTGCTGCCCCTTCTGTCACTGGGAAAGAACACCGCATGATCGAACCCATCACAAAGCACCTCTTCCCATGGTAAGAAAAATCGATCTAGTTGGCCTAACTAAACCAAAGATTCGAAGAAGAAATACGAGGCTATAAGTAATCATGCATATAAGAGATCAAAGAAGACTAAAGTAATATTCATGGATATAGATCTGATCATAAACTCAAATTAAGTTCATCGGATCCCAACAAACACACCGCAAAAAGAGTTACATCAAATAGATCTCCAAGAGACCATTGTATTGAGAATCAAAAAGAGAGAAGAAGCCATCTAGCTACTGCCTACGGACCCGTAGGTCTATGATGAACTACTCACGCATCATCGGACAGGCACCAATGAGGATGATGACCCCCTCCGTGATGGTGTCTAGATTGGATCTGGTGGTTCTGGAACTTGCGGCGGCTGGAATTGTGTTTCGTCAACTCCCCTAAGGTTTTTTGAATATTGGGGTATTTATAGGGCGAAGAGGCGGTGCGGGAGGCGGCCGAGGTGGGCACAACCCACCAGGGCGCGCCTGGGCTCCTGGGCGCGCCCTGGGGGCTTGTGTTCCCCTCGGGCCTCCCCTCTGGTACCTCTTTGGCCCATCTTGTGTCTTCTGGTCCAAAAAAATTCTCCAAAAAGTTTTGCTGCGTTTGGACTTCGTTTGGTAGTGATATTCTGTGAAGTAAAAAACAAGCAAAAAACAGCAACTGGCACTGGGAACTATGTCAATAGGTTAGTCCCAGAAAAATGATATAAAGTTGCTATAAAATGATTGTAAAACATCCAAGAATGATAATATAACAGCATGGAACAACCAAAAATTATAGATACGTTGGAGACATATCAACATCCCCAAGTTTAATTCCTGCGCGTCCTTGAGTAGGTAAATGATAAAAACAGAATTTTTGATGTAGAATGCTGCTTAACATGTTCATCACATATTATTTTCTTTTGTAGCATGGACATTTGGACTTTTATATGGTTCAAAGCAATAGTCTAGTTTTGGCATGAAGATTTCAATACTCAAGCATATCAACAAGCAACAATGTCTTTCAAAATATCAACATTAAAGAAAGTTATCCCTAGCCCATCATGCTCAATCATTGATCCATTCATGAAACACACTCGCATATTAGCTACATCCAATGCTCAAGTATGATCATAGTGCCCCTTAGTTGGTGCTTTATAAGAGAAGATGGAGACTCAAATTTTTTTTTGCATAAAGTAACATGATAGGCCCTTCGCAGAGGGAAATAGGGATTTGTAGCGGTGCCAGAGCTCAAAGCAAAAATTTAGAGATATTTTTTTTTGAGAGGCATACTTTTCTCGTCAATGAAAACGATCGAGTAATTCCCAACACTTTCCATGCTAGATATATCATAGGTGATTTCCAAACAAAAAATAATGTTTATTCCTTTTTCCACCATTCTTTCACAATCCATGGCTAGCTGTATCCATGGGTGCCTTCCACACGAACACTTTCGAAGGAATTTATTATTTGACAACATAAAGTAAATTTCATTTTCATTTCGGGACTGGGCATCCCTATTACCGCCGTACTCTCATGCAATGACAAGTGAATAAATATTCATCTTGAGAATAGCACATCTAGCATGGAAAATATTGGCCACCCCCTGCACACAAAAAGGAAATTTATTTTGAAAATTAGAGATGGCACATACAAATTTGCTTAGAATGGCACAGGAATACCGCATATAGGTAGGTATGGTGGACTCATATGGCAAAACTGGGTTTAAAGATTTTGGATGCACAAGTAGTATTTCTACTTAGTACAAGTGGAGGCTAGCAAAAAGATTGAGAAGCAACCAACCAAGAAACGAAAAATCACATAAGCGAGCATTAAGCATAACTAACACCGAATAATGCACCATAAGTAGGATGTAATTTCATTGCATAACTATTGACTTTCGTGCTTGCATAGGGAATCACAAACCTTAACACCAATATTCTTACTAAAGCATAATTACTCACCAACATGACTCACATATCACTACCATCATATCTCAAAACTATTACAAAGAATCAAGTTTATTTTCTCCAATGATCTTCATGAAAGTTTTTATTATATCCCTCTTGAATATCTATCACTTTGGGACTAGTTTCATATATTGCAATTGCTTTTGACAAGCTCAAATAGATTTAAGTGAAGAACATGAGCATAAAATTTTCATCTCTCAAAATAATATAAGTGAAGCATGAGAGAATTTCTTCAAAATTACTAACTCTCAAATAAATCTAAGTGAAGCATGAGAGTATTTCTTCAAAAATATTAAAGCACGCCGTGCTCAAAAAGATATAAGTGAAGCACTAGAGCAATTCCATAGCTCAAAAAATTTAATCGAAGCATAAAGAGCAATTCTAACAAATCATAGCATAATTTTGGCTCTATCAAGTAGGTGTGTCCAGCAAGGATACTTGTGACAAACTAAAAAGCAAAACAAGCAAAGACTCATATAATCCAAGACTCTCCAAGCAAAACTCATGATATGTGACGAATAGAAATATAGCTCCAAGTAAAATACCGATGGTTGTTAGAAGACAAAGGGGATGCCACTCGGGGCATCCCCAAGCTTAGTTGCTTGTTTCTACTTGAATATTATCTTGGGGTGCCATGGGGCATCCCCAAGCTTAGGCTCTTCTTACTCCTTATTCCTTCATCCATCGCGATCTCACCCAAAACTTGAAAACTTCAATCACACAAAACTTAACAAGATCGGTTAGTATAAGAAAACCAATCTCCACTTTAAGTACTGTTGCAAACCCATTCATATTTTATTATTGCATTATACCTACTGTATTATAACTTTACCATGGCTTATACCCCCCGATACAATCCATAGATTCATCAAAATAAGCACACAATGCAACGAAAACAGAATCTGTCAAAAACAGAACAGTCTGTAAAGACGTGAATTTTGCTCATATTTTTGTAACTCCACAAATTCTGAAAAATTAGGAAAACGTAGGCAATTTGTATATCAATCCTGTGTAAACAATTCAGAATTTTTCGTCGCTTCTGTGAATTTCGAAAATTATTTTACTGGACGCAAAAGTTTCTGTTTTCCAACAAGATCAAATCAACTATCACCCAACATGATCCCAAAGGCTTTACTTGGCACAAACACTAATTAAAACATAAAAAACACAATCATAATACTATCATAATTGTGAAAACACTCAAGAACAGAAAGAAAAAGGAAAAAATAAATTTTATTCATTGGGTTGCCTCCCAACAAGCGCTATTGTTTTATGCCCCTAGCTAGGCATTGAGATTTCGATGATGCTCACATGAATGATAATAATTGAAACACGAAGAGAGCATCATAAAACATGTGATACAATTTTTTAAGTCTAACATGCTTCCCATGCATAGGCATTTTATAAGCAAACAAATTATCAAGACAAGCAAAAACTAGCATATGCAAGGAAGAAGAAAGAAACAATAGCAATCTCAACATAACGAGAGGTAATTTAGTAACATGAAAATTTATACAACCATATTTTCCTCTCTCATAATAATTACATGTAGGATCATAATAAAATTCAACAATATAGCTATCATACAAATTTTTTCTCTTCATGATCCACATGCATAAAAGTTTCATAATCTTCCAAAATAGTGGGATTAACATCAACTAAAGTCATGACCTCTCCAAACCCACTTTCATCAAAAAATTCATAAGATCGAACACTCTCCAAATATGTGGGATTATTTTTATCTAAAGTTGACACTCTTCCAAACCCACTTTCAATATTATTGCAAACTTTATTATCACTAACATATTCATCATGAGGCTTAAATAAATTTTCAAGATCATAAGAAGAATCACCCCTATCACGATCATTGCAATAAGTAGTGGATATATCAAAATTAGCATCCCCAAGCTTGGGGTTTTGCATATTATTAGCACAATTGACATTGATAGAATTTATAATAACACCTTTACAATCATGCTTTTCATTCAAGGAACTATCGTGAATCACTTCATAAATTTCTTCTTTTAGCATTTGATCACAATTTTCAGATTCACGAATTTCAAGCAAAACTTCATAAAGATAATCTAGTGCACTCAACTCACTAGAGATTGGTTCATCATAATTGGATCTTTTAAAAAGATTAGCAAGTGGATGAGGATCCATATCAATAGATTTTTAGCAAACAAAGATGCAAGCAAATAGAAGACACATGGCAACACAAGCAAAGATAGCAAACAAGATCGCAAGCAAACAAGAGTTATGACGAGAAAAAGGCAAACGAAAAAGAAGGCGAATAAAAAGGCAAATTTTTGTGAAGTGGGGGAGATGAAAATGAGAGGCAAATGGCAAATAATGTAAATTGCAAGGAGATGAGATTTGTGATTAGGAACCTGATAGATGTTGATGATGTCTCCTCGGCAATGGCGCCAGAAATTCCTTTTGATGTCGCTTGAACTACGTCGGTATTTGTCGGCGTTCTGGGAACCAGGGTACCCAGACTTGCCTGCCTGCGGCCCACGGCGTGGCTCCATCGACGGCCTGGTACGGCCCATCTATAAGACCACCAAGACAAGACCCTCGTGAGGGGCCAAGCCTCGTGAGGCGGATAACACCAAGACCTCTCGAAGGAGCGGCCTCCCCAGGCGACCTCCCGAGGAGCGGAGATTTCTATGCAGGTACCCAGCCTCATGAGGCTATCATGACGCAAGCCATGACGACCAAGGCAGGCGGGCGCCAGCGGGTGCAGAGAAGGCAGTTTCCTCTTTGGTGCTAAGGAGGCAAGGACAGACGTGGGTTCCCGAGGAATCTAGCAAAGGTTTCCATTCCGGTGCAACGAGACCAAGGCCACCGGCGCGGCAGGACGGGTGTAATCGCCGAGCCCACCGATGCGTCACGACCAGAAGCTTTGCAGGCGAAGACCACCTTTCGTCAGGATAAGATGTACAACTTGTCCCCTTTCAAATTGGCCACTGTGGGATCCCTTCCCGCCTACGTTTTGGGGGAAGAGGACTGAGGCCACTATAAATATAGGTTAGCCACCACCGTAGAGGGGATCCGAACCTCGTCGACTGATTCCCTCACCCATAGACCTCGCGAGGTTGTTCATCCCTTGTACTAGTTCATCCTCAGCCCCTCGTGAGGCCAATCCACCACAAAGCAGGAGTAGGGTCTTACACCGCAAGGTGGCCCGAACCTGGGTAAACTGCCATGTTCATCTTCTTCCTTGTTCGTGTGCATCAAGCTAGGCCATAGGGCGACGAGTTGGTTGGCTGTATAGGTTGAGTCCTTCGCACAAGGCCCAGAGTTCGAACCTTTCTTGGGTCTGCGGAGCCCTGAATCTGACATTTGGCACGCCAGGTAGGGGCGTGTCGAAGCCTCTCTTCCACCGTTCGCTCCGCCGCCGTTCCGTCGTTCCTATGGCCAACGCTCGCCGTGTCCGCGCCGAGCGCTGGGCCGCTCGTGTCGCTCAGACGGCACCCGTGGGCAACAGCACTCCTCGCCGCTCTGCCTCCCTGGTGGCTAATGCCGCCACCGACCCTGCTGCTCGCGAACAGCAGGATTCGTCGCTGCCACCGTCCGAGCGACGCGATGGCCGTACCGCGACCCCATCACCCACTTCAGCCATGGCGTCGTCTTCTCATGCTCGTCGCGGGTCGGCGAACGCGCAGGCTGCGCTGCTCATGGTGCGTGAGCTTCTGTGCTACCGTCCGGCCGACGACCTCTACGATGACTGGGTCGGTCGCATCGCCGAGCTCGTCAATGCCGCCGGTGAGGCCCCTGCGCCGTCCCGTTTGCCTTGTCCTCCACCGTCCCTGACGGGTGACATGGCTCACGGCGCACCTCCTCCTCCTCCTCTGCATGGCGCGGACCTCGAGCCTAGGCATGAGGCACCCCAACGCAACCTGCCGCGCAGGGCGCCGGCGCGCAATGAAGAAAGCTGCCAGGTGGTGCAGCGGCCGCAGGCCGATGCGCGCGCACTTCCAGCGCCGCCGTGTCAGGACCGCGTGCTACCGGAGGCAGTGGCACGTGGGCGACAAGATCAAGCTCCCCCCCAAGCGACCGGCACCTGTGAGTGCGACAGGCTACCGTGCTTTCACCCCGGAGCTGCGCCGCGTCATCTGGCCCAACAAGTTCAAGCCGGATCTGCCTCCGCGCTACGATGTCACTCCTGACCCCGCTGAGTTCCTCCAGCTCTACGAGCTGAGCATCAAGGCGACGAACGGCAATGACAAGGTCATGGCGAACTAGTTCCCCATGGCCCTCAAGGATGGCGCACGTTCTTGGCTCTTGAACTTTCCGGTGGGGTCGATCTCCTCCTGGGACGAGCTGCGCGAGCGCTTCATCGCCAACTTCCAGGGCACTCGCGACCGCGCTCCTACAGCAGGCGACCTACCGCGCATAAAGCAGCAGCCGGGCGAAACCTTGCACAAGTACATACAGCGCTTCACGAACATTCGCCTCAAGATCCCATAGGTGTTAGACGAGGCCATCATTTCGGTGTTCTCTGAGGGCGTCCGGGATGTCAAGATGAAGGAGGAGCTCACCATACACGAGGACTTGTGCTCGACTCTGGAGATGTTCAACATGGCCGCCAGGTGCGCGCGGGCAGAGGAAGGTTGCCTCTCCCTCCTGGAGCTTCCGGAGGTCGATCCTGAAGACAAGAAGGCCAAGGCTAAGGAGGTAAAGCGCAAGGGCCCCGCTGTGCTCGTGACTGAACCTGAGATGAAGCGCGACTGCGACCATGGCGAATCCTCTAGGGGCAACTGCCCGTTCTGCGTCTTCCACAATGTCCACAGCCACAACACCAACAACTGCCAGGAGCTCAGGGCAATCCGTGACGGGCGCCTTGGCCGCCGTCCCGAGCGCAGCGACCGTGGCTACAGCCACAGAGGAGGCCGTGGTGGTGGCCACTGTGACAACCGCGACCCCCGCCAGGACTGGCGCGACAAACCCCGTGAGGACCGCTGGCAGGGCCAACCTCGGGATGGTCCCTAGAGAGACCAGCCTCGTGAGGGCCGTCCTCAAGGCAATGCCAGCCTCCCTCCGCTGCCGCCACCGCCAAGGAGAAATGATGACAACCGCCAAGATGATGGGGCTGGGGGCTTCCAAGAACCTCGTGCCATCGCCTGCATCCTGGGTGGCGCTGAGGCTCCTGCCTCTCATCGCACCTTCAAGCAGTTCGCTCGTGAGGTGAACGCGGCCCTCCCCAAGCTTGTGGTGTCGCGTCCCCTCAGATGGTCCAAGCACGCCATCACCTTCGACTCCATGGACCAGCTTAAGTGCTCAGCTGCCACTGGCGTGCTCCCGATGCTCTGCACGCCAACCATCAGCAATGGCCTCGTCACCGAAACCCTCATCGACGGTGGCACGGGGCTCAACGTTCTTTCCGTTGAGACATTTGAGACGCTCCAAGTGCCCTACGACCAGCTTCTGCCTACCAAGCCTTTCTCAGGGGTGACCGATGGCTCCACCGTCCCCATAGGGCAGATCCACCTCCCTGTCACCTTCGGCAAGCGCGACAACTACCACACCAAGCTCATCGACTTCGACGTCGCCCACATCCGCCTCCCGTACAATGCCATCCTCGGGTATCCAGCCCTCGCCAGGTTCATGGCCGCGACGCACCACGGCTACAATGTCCTCAAGATGCCAGGAAGTGGCGGCATTCTCACGGTCGCCTGTGACGAAAAGGATGCAGTGTGCTCCCTCGAGCGCGCCTACTAGGCTGTGGCGGTCGAGAACTCTGACGACGAGGGTGCCGTCCTGCCTCCTGAGGCCGTCCCCAAGAAGAAGAAGCAGCTCCTCCCCAAAGGCTGTCAGGAGGCTGTGGCGCCTGTTGGACGTGCCTCGAGCCGCACGACCACTGCTGGGGTGCCCTCCCCTCTCGCATAGGAAGGCATGCCCGGCGCCCCTCTCGGGACGGGTTTGGGGGCTCTCATCTGGAGGGCCTCTGACCTGACCAGCGTCACGAGGGAGGCGTTCGGACACCACGTGGGGGCGTGCTTCGACGTGCTCCTCTGTGAGCAAGGCGCTAGGCGCGAGGCGCCAGGCGCTCAGGAGTTCATCACCAAGGCGATCGAGAAGCTTCAGGAGGCGCGAGCCATGCATGGCGAGCGTCGCCCCGTGCCATCCAGCGCAGCTGCCGCCCACGACATGGGTGGTGAGCTGCGTGTCTGCATCAACATCCCAGGCCTCAACAGGGCTGCATCTCAGGAGCTCTTCTGGCCAACTCACATCGGCTGGAGTGGGGGCTACCCCTGCAACTATGTCCGCATGCCGTTCGGCCTGCTGAATGTGGCCGCCTCGTACCAGCGCCTCATGCAGGGAGTCTTGGCGGCCCACAAGGCAAGGCACCAGGCGGTCCTGGCAGAGGAGGTGCCGGACCCTCGCGAGCTCCCCGGACCTCCAGAGCCTCCCGGGCCTCAGGAGCCGGCTGGCCCATGAGGACCAATCTCTGCTGCGCATGTCTTCAGCTACTCCAACGCTTCTACAACGATCGTGCCAGGTGACTTTTTGGTTTCAGACTCCTCCGAGGATAAGTAGGCAACGGGAGGCGGCGGTGCCATATGTCCCATGTGGGCCGGTTCGTCTCCCATGCTCTACTTTTCCTCGCCGGAGACCGCACCTTCACTTCATCGGTCTTATCACCGGTGTTCATGGAGACAGTGGATGGAGGATGACACGGACTTGGACGGTGGGGGCCGCCGCCGTAGGATAGGTTTAGGGGCGGGTTTTTTTTGTTCTAAATGTTCGAAATGTAATGAAATCCGTCGTGTTTGTATGAAATCCGTCATGTTGGTATGAAATCCGGCCGGGTTTGCATGAATTTCATCTGGTTTGTTGAAAAAGAGTTTAAAATGTATTCGGCTAGTGTGGGATGTCGTCCTCCCGCATCCATGTCCGCGGACTGGTCCCCCTGTCTGCGGACGGATGATGCACCTACATTTTGAGTGCGGAAATGGTTGTAACCATGAGAAAACAATGCTCCAATATATGGGCGCAAGAATTTTAGGGGATGCCCCCCCCCCCCTCCCGAAAGCACCACACTGAGGTCTCGTTCGTTTAATCCGACCCCCGCTGGGATCAAAGTTCAAACCCCGCGTCTTGGCGGGGATTGCCCTCGCCGAGAATTTATCCCGGTCTGCTTCATACAATGCATTCGGTTACGTCGTAAATAGGTCGGACATAGATGTAATTTTTAATTGCTTCTGATGCGCTTTTTATTCCCATGATGTTTGATGAATAGAATCGAAAGTTTTTCCCGCAAAAAAAACCCGTTCAATCATCTCTCGACCCTGTGGTTTTGGCCAGGAAAAACATCTCCTCCCTATGCGTGGAATTAATCCCGAACCGTTACAACCTCTCAAGAAAAAACACCCCCCCTTCTCTCCCTGACCTCTGTCTCCCAAGATTGCGGAGGCGGCACAGCCGGCGTGAGGATCCGGAAGGGCAAAGATTGTCGACATGTTTGGTAATTGTGTACATGGTATAGATTGCAAGTTTAAGACACTTATAAGAGTGGAGCATAATCACAACTTTTACAAAGTTAGCTAGCAAATATGCCTGTGCGTTGCAACGGGAGAAAAACTATTAGATTATGCACATGTGATAGATATAAAAAAAGTCTGAATGAAATGCCAGGATGAGATAAGGACTTTTAAAATGTCATTTCATAAACTATGTCTGATTGGTGTCATGACGAGACAAGGGACTTTAAAAAATTCATTTTAAAAACAAAAAATGTGATGGTCTCATCACGAGATGATTTCCTAAAGCGTCACAACAACAAAAATGTCGCTGAGCAAACTACATTGATGGACCCTGCCTGAGCTAGACTAATGAATGAGTGTCTCGCCTTGACCTACCGTAGCGGTGTTTATCATAATCAGAAATGTGGTACCAGAATAAACGTAGCTGTGTACGGAGGCAAAATAGAAATTTAGTTATTTTTATATAGCTTACAAAAACTAACCCGTAGAAAGTTGTGTCAATATTTGGGGGCTCAACGTTGTACAAGAAACGGAAACCTTTTTTTACCCAAAGTGAGGGACTAAATAAAATCATAAAACGAACCCTACAGATCCCTTAATAAAACATGTACATAAGCGACGGTTCGTTATGCGCATATTTACGGATCTATTTTAATTTTTGTGAACATATTCTAAAATTTCATGGACATTTTTTTAAAAATTCCCGAATATGTTTTGAATACTGGATCTTTTTTAGAAAATCATGAACATTTTTTATTTCATGAACATTTACTTGAAATCATGATATTTTTTATAATATTTGAACAATTTTCTGCAATCATAATCATTTTATGATATTCTTAATGTTTTTTGAATTCACAAATAGTTTATGATTTCTCAATACTTTTGTTTTAAACTCACAACATTTTGAAATTTGGTTCATCTAGAAATCACGAATTAATTTAAAGAAGGAAAAACTAAAATAGAAATAAGAACGTAGAAAGCAAAAAATGAAATAGAAAATAGGGGCGTTGCAACCTGCAAATGGGCCAGCCCATTACCGCGTACAGGAGGAGTAGGCGCACTTCCGAGAGAAAAAATAAGAGAAAAGGGGTATCGTTATGTTCATTATTTACGGATCTGTTTTAATTTTTGTGAACATATTCTAAAATTTCATGTACATTTTTTAAAATTCCTGATATATTTTGAATACTGGATCTTTTTAAAAAATCATGAACATTTTTTATTTTATGAACATTTATTCTAAATCATGTTTTTTAATAATATGTGAACATTTTTTCCAAATTATGATCATTTTATGATTTTCCGATTTTTTAATTCACAAACAGTTTATGATTTCTCAATTTTTTTTAAAAAAACTCACTACTTTTGAAATTTATTTTTTGAGGACACACTCATATATTAGAGAAAGAAAGGGGGTAAAGAGCCCCATCCACCAGAGTCATACATGCGATTACATGACGACTCCCCACCCACCGTTGCTGCAGGAAAAATTAACCAACTACTCGCCCGCCACCCACCTAGCTAGAGACCCAAGGAAGAGCGTAAGATTACCCTTGAGCAATCCTGCCGCGTTCCACGCCCGGGCCTCACTCTTCACCCTAGCAAGCACGGCATTAGCTGAGGGGGTCGTCCTATCGAAGACTATCACGTTCCGATGCTTCCAAAGTTCCCACATGACTAGAGATGCCATGGTCCGTGCGTCCTTTGCTTCTTTGTTGGAGGGGGTCCTCCGGGTGCAGGTGTTGCACCACTCCACCACCGCATCGCCGGCCGCTGGAGTAAGCTCTGGTTTGCCGAGTGCACTAAGCACCTGATGCCACACCGATCTGGCCAGAACGCACCCAATGAGGACGTGGTTCAAGGTCTCTTGCTCCTGGTCACAGAAGGGGTAGGCAGCTTGATGAGGCAGACCGCGGCGGGCAAGTCGGTCCGAAGTCCAGCATCTATTCCTCCCAGAAAGCCAAGCAAAGAAGCGGCACTGCCTCGGAGCTTTCGATCTCCAGGCCATCTCCG
The DNA here is from genome assembly GCA_011799875.1 of Thinopyrum elongatum. NCBI lineage: Eukaryota > Viridiplantae > Streptophyta > Magnoliopsida > Poales > Poaceae > Thinopyrum > Thinopyrum elongatum. The sequence continues at coordinate 554,726,363 of CM022299.1, read as the reverse complement.
CGTACGGCACTGATTCCATGCCCCAAAACCTAGCCGCATAGGCCGACCGAGCGGAGTACGAACCGCTCGCCTCCCAGGCCCATGCCGTCGAGTCCTCCACTGCGGGCAGGAGCTCCACCTCCATAACCCTCTCCCAGAGCCCGAACACCTCAGAGAGCAAGGTGAGATCGATATCTGGCCCGACATCCAGGGCCCATGCCCCGTCCTGTAGGGCTTGGAAAACGGTGCGAGCAGCTCGGACCTTCTTCCTCACCCGCATGTACAGGCTTGGTGCGAAGTCTTGCACCCGCATGCCCTGGATCCACCTGCCTTCCCAGAACAGCGCGCTTGTGACATTGCCAACCCTGGTAATCGTCGCAGCCTGAAAGATCTGGCGAGCCTCATGAGCGACCTTGATGTCAAACTCCGCCCATGGTCGCGAAGTATCCGTGCGATGAAGCCAAGGCCAGCGAGCTTGGAGGGCAAAATTGAGCCATGTGAGGTCCGGAATGCCGAGCCCTCCCGCCCACTTAGGCGCGCAAACCGAACTCCAAGCAACCTTGCAATGACCACCGTTAGCCTCCGCTTTCCCGCACCAAAGGAAACCCCGGCAAATCTTCGTAATAGCTTTGATCGTCTTCTGCGGTATATTGAGCGCCAGCATCGCATGTATCGGGATAGCACAAAGGACAGATTTGATGAGAATTAGTCGGCTGCTTATGGGCAGCGTCGCCCCCTTCTAGTGAGGCAGCATGCTCGCCACCTGGTGAACCAAGTCGTGTAACTGCGGGGCCGACAACTTTCGGACGCTCAACGGGAGGCCCAGGTATTTGCATGGGAAAGCCCCAATCGTGCGCCCCAAGGATGAAGCGATGAGTCTTGATTGGTCTTCTGAGCATCTGATGGGTACGGCCGAGGTTTTAGATAAGTTCACTCTAAGGCCCGACGCCTGCTCGAAAGCGTCCAGCATGTTCACGCAGAGTCGCAGCTCACTCTCCATCGGCTTAAGGAAGAGTATGACATCATCCGCAAAAATGGACATCCGCTGGTGCATTCCAGATCGTGCAAGGGGGGCGAGCAACCCTCTCCCCGACGCAAGGGAGAAGAGTCGGTGCAGCGGCTCCATCATTAGGATGAATAGCATGGGAGATAGCGGCCCACCTTGCCTGAACCCTCTTCTGTTGCAGATGGGCGTGCCCGACACCCCATTCACAAGGACCCGCGTGGATGAGGTCGATAGTAGGCCAATGATCCAGTCGATCCACCTCTGCCCAAAACCCAGACTAGCGAGCACCTCAATGGCAAACGGTCATTGGACCGTATCAAAGGCTTTCGAGATGTCGAGCTTAACCATGACAGAGGCATTCTTCAGAGCGTGCAGTTTCCTCACAGTGCCTTGGACCATCATGAAATTGTCGTGAATCGAGCGCCCACGGATGAAGGCGCTCTGGTGGCTTCCCACAAGCTTGGGCAGATCTTCCGTTAGCCGTACCGAGAGAATTTTGTCAAAAATCTTTGCTGCCCCGTGCACCAAGCTGACCGGGCGAAAATCCCTAATCTCCTCCGCACCATCCTTCTTGGGGATTAGTGTGACATAAGCTCTGTTGATGGCTACCAGCCCTCGCATGTCCCTTCTGTAGAAACTGTCCAGCGCTCTCATGAAATCCCCTTTGATGATATCCCAGCAACAGGCGTAGAAACGACCCGTAAATCCGTCCGGCCCTGGTGCCTTGTCTCTTGGCATAGCTTTTAGGATCTTTGCTACCTCTTCTTTCGAGAAGGGCAGCTCAAGGTGCACGAGGTCCAACCTTGGGAGGCCCAGTAGGTCAAGGTTGAGGCTCCTGGTGCGCTGCGGGGCCGAGCCAAGAATCTCCTGATAGTAACCATCCACCGCCTCTGCAATTTCCTCTTGGCCGGTGAGGTATTGGTCATTGCACCGTAGGCCCAAAATAGTGTTACAACGCCTCCTGTGGCTGGCATGCTGCTTGAAGAACTGCGAGCTGGCATCTCCATCGCGTAGCCACGTCATCCTAGAGCGATGACGCGCAATGGACCTCTCAAGGGAGCACAAGCCGAGCAGCTTTCTTTTCAAGATCCTCCTAAGGCCAACCTCTTGCTCCAATAGCTGCCTCGACTCCATCGCCACATCTAGCCGAAGGATAACCTCTAGAGCCAAGGCAATTTGCAACTTCACGTTTCCAATCCACTTGTCGCTCCAGCTCTGCAGCGCCTTCGTAGTTGCTCTCAGCTTGCTATCGAGGAACATAAAGGGATTGCCCACAGAGGGCACTGAAGTCCATGTAGCCTGCACCACGTTGCGAAACCCCTCGGCCTTCGGCCAGAAGGCTTCGAAGCGAAAGCGTTTGTCCACCCTAAAGTCAGCATGCAAATCCAGCAGTAGGGGGCAATGATCCGAGACAGCAGATCCCATGGCCGAGAGAAAACAGGAAGGGTGCAGCTCCTCCCAATCCACCGTGGTGAAGATATGATCTATCTTCTCAAGGGTGGCCCGTCCACGCTCATTCGACCACGTGTACCTCCTGCCATTGAGGTATACCTCTTTCAGCTCAAGGAAATTGAGCTTGGACCTGAAGCGCGCCATCATACGCCTATTAACGTGATCGTTGCTTTTGTCTTCCGGGTTCACGAGGAGGTTAAAGTCCCCCAATACTGCCCACGGCCCAGCAATGAGCTCTCAGATGTCAATCAGTTCTTGCATGAACTCGATCTTTTGCGCGTCCAGATTAGGGCCGTACACCCCTGTCATCCACCAATGGGAAGACGTCCCAACCGGCGTGACTAGCGCGGTGACCGCGTTCTCCGTATAGTGTGGGCTGGAGAGCTGGACCACAAGGGGGTCCCAAGCCAAAAGAATACCACCACGAGTGCTCGAAGCCGGAAGATAATAGAAACTCGCTAGTTTACTGCCCAAACAGTGCGCAACCACACCCTGGTTTACAACTTCCATCTTAGTTTCCTGAAAGCAAACTATACTAGGATTGGCCGCCGAGACCACTTGGTATATCGCGCTTCTCCGCGCCGGATCGTTGAGGCCGCGGACATTCCACACCAGCACCTTAATGGGGTGTGTAGCCATGAGGAAGGCCTACAGCACGCCCCACTCGGCTCATCTCTTCAAGCCGCAGCCTCCACTACCTCGGGCATCTCCACCATTGGCAGCGCAGAGGGCTCCCAACCAAACAGAGCCCAAGATTGCAGCGATGTGGGCATCAGCAAGAGGCCTGTTGAACAAGTCGACGTACATCTTTAGCGCCTCATCCCCGATCACCTCCCCCTCATTAGCCAGGCATAACTTGCGGATGAGGAACTACTACTGCCTGGAGGCCGCGGAGGGCCTTCTGCTCTTGGCGATTCTGGCGCTCCTACTTTTGAAATTTTGTTCTTTTGAAAATCATGAATTAATTTAAAGAAGAAAAAACTAAAACAGAAATGAGAAAGTAAAAAGAAAAAATGAAATAGAAAACATGACGCTAGCTAGGAACCATGGTCTCCCGTGAGTAGGGCGGAGGTCATAGCCACAGGGCAGCTCAGGTGCTCTCGTTCTTTAAGTGCAGCTGCCTGTATAAGAACCATGGAACCGGGCGCGATTTTAAAATAAAAACAAATCGTTTTTTTCTTCACGGGTGACATAGTGGGTAATTTATGATAACTTTATGGACAATTACGGTGACGTGCCGTCAGAAGCAATAGGTACTTTATTAGTAGGTAGAGAAAGACCATTTTATTTATGCAACGAAATCAATCACAGAACTTAGAACAATGAAATTTATAATCCTTTAGGCAACAGTGACCACTGACAGTGACCACTGACGACTGCAAACCTCCAAACAAAAGTGACGTCCGAAAAATTAAGGAGCTCCTCCGAGCTAGTAGCCACTAATTACTTGGCAGCCGGGGCAGCAGCAGCAGCCCACATAGCCCGCAGCTTCCCGGCCTCCTCCAACATGCTTTCCATGGGCGGCGCCGCCTTCTTTGCAGCCTCCGTCTCCACGAACCTCTCAGCCCATGCGGCCAGGAGCGGAGTCCTGCCAGCGTCGATGACCGTGACGCCGAACATGTGGCGCAGCGCCTCGATCCAGAAGAGGTTGCACCCGAGCACGAGGTCGAGGTACCCGATAGAGTCGCCCGCGAAGAAGGCCTTCCCGCCAGAGCATTCGGCGATGGCGTCCTCCAAGGGCCCGACCGCCGCAAGCGCAGCGGCCAGGCTCTCTGCCCTCTCCTCCTCCGTGGCCGCCTTCATGATGCCTATCCACGTGGGGACAGCCTTGTCGTCGATGTAGGCGGCCCAGAAGCGGGCGACGGCGCGGTCATAGGGGTCCGCTGGGAGGAGCGAGGCCGCGCCGGCCCAGACCTCGTCGACGTACTCGACGATGGCAAGCGACTCGCAGACGGGCCTGCCGGCGTGGATGAGTACGGGGACGGCCTTGCGCACGGGGTTGGAGGCGAGGAGGAGCTCACCCTTGTGGAACAGGTCCTGCTCCAGGTACTCGTAGCTCACGCCCTTGACGTGCAGCGCCATGCGCACGCGGATTGCGAACATGCTCGCCGCCGTGCCCAGTACCTTGACATCATCATCTCCTTGGCCGGCCATCGTTTCCGATCTTCCTCTTCCTCGGTATTAATTTGGTGCTCGTAAGCTGTTTATTTGCTCTTAACTCTGTTTGCAAGTGTGTCTAGCTTCGTCGTCCTTGGTGTTTATATAGCGCAAATTAAGCTTACAGTGGCATCACCGTTGATAGGTGCACGCGAGCATCGTCTCGTGGTTGCTCGGTCACCCGAAGGTTAACTATTGTTTGGCGTCACACGTGACGCTTCAGTGTTAGATCACCATCTTTCTATGGCAAGGCTCTGGGAATTGTTCTTCTCTTGCTGTGTGTAGCGATGAGACTCCGGCACCCTGATCCGGGCAGCACTCTGGATACTATTGGCTCTTGCAAGCATCTGAATAAAGAGAACCCACATATTATTATCATTATTGCGAAAACAATGCACATATATACTAGACGAAAAATAATCCCATAGGGAAAAAACCAGTACTAGAATTCAGGTGTAGAAAGCAATCTATTTCACAATTCTTGGATTCAAACGTCTTCTATACAAAAAATATGACTCTACAGTCGAGCAATTTTAACATGGTCCCTCCTGCAAAAAAGGAGCAATCCAATTTGTTTGACTTTGATGGGAACCTTGGGGCCCCAAATGACAGTGGCATTATGGTTGATCTGTTCTTCGTTCAAAAAAAGTTTGTAGGCGTTGTGGACCAAGAAGTTGCTCCCGTGAATGAGGACGTGTTCATCTTTGTTGTCAGACATTAGTGTGGAAATCCAGCAATAAGGACAAAACATCACATAGTTCTATGGAAGCCACAATGGTAAGATGGTTCAGAAGGTAAGTGAGTAAACCAAGATGCATGGCTTGCTTTGCCGTCGAGTTTTATAGTTTTAGATTTAATGATCTTTAGAAGAAGGAGGGACCATGTTAAAATTGCTCTTTTTGCAGACAGATCAACTCCAAGGCTAACCTGTTCCACAAGAACATAGTTTGCAATAGCGCAGCCCCCGGTGTGACCAGATTCCACATGCTTGAAGACGTTGACCATATATTCCTCCACTACACCATCGTGGTTCAAGTGTGGCTTCAACTAGGCGTCACCTTGAACACAGTTTGGGAGCCCCGCCTCCACCCAGAAATATGGCCATCCGTGCGCTCTCCATTCTCTAGAAGATTACCCACACTGCTATTTTTCATGTCTTGGAGGCAATAATTCTCCTCGTGCACTAGTGCAAACCTTGTAACTTTGACCAACTAGTAGCTCTCTTTGATTGTTCAAAATTTAGGGTGTTAAATTTGAGGAACTAGTTTGGGGAGTATTTTAGAGGAAGGGGTAGAGAATTAGAGATGCTCCTAGTATTGACGTGCACGACAAACGGTTTTTGGGGAAAGGAAATTATTCAACAGGTTTCTTACACCTTTTGATTTTCTTCACGTGCACAAAAAAGGAGTCTTCTAGAAAAGGAAGTTATTCATGAGGTTTCCTATGCCTTTTGATTTTCTTCTGGGCACTACTCTTCACGTGCACAAAAAGGGTTTCTTACATCTAAGTTTTATGTTGTGTGGTGGCTCGTGGCAGCAAAAATTACTTTCTATTATGAAAAGAGTGTGCTCTCGTTTCATTCTAAGACATCCTAAGTTGCCCGAGTTTTTGTTTTACTAATCAAGATGATATTGTGGTGTGGAAATATGCATCTAACAGAATATATTCCTCTTGTTCTTTATATGCTATTATCCCGTACAAAAATTACAAGGGAAGTCGTTTTTGTTCCCTTGTATCTATTTTAAGTTTTTGTGATCTGATGTTCGCACTAGGTTGTGTTGGTACTTATCCCGTAGTCCTTTAGCTTTGCATGCTTGGTTTAGGATGCATCCAGGGACGGAGCCAGGATTCATGCATAGAGGGGGCGAGTTTGCTCATGGAGGGGGCAAAGTTCTTATGGAGTGATTTTTTTTTGCTGCAATAACCACTACTATTATAAAGAGGAAGCAGTTCATTGAGGGGGTGGGGAGTCTAGCCCCTCACCCCGCTAAATTCCATCCTGGATGCATTTGTGTCTGTCGTGGTTTCATTTGGAATAAAATGGAACCAAGGGTTCCACCCCTATTTTCCGAAAAGATAACTCTTATTTATGTGCTTATGAGATTATAGTATATGGTATATGTGCAAAACTATACCTTGCAAAAAAATTATGCAAAACTATGGTGTCTCATAGAAAGAACCATATTCTCAAAAAATAGAAAATGAGGATAATCCCCGGCCTTTTCCTGATTGCGATGCACACAACCATATTATTAAACGACAAGTATCAAGGTTCACTACAAAAATCCACCAGTAATAGAAAGAAAGATGCCACAACTGGTGAAAGGAGGAATGCATGCTTGCACACATAGCCTACTATTGAACCACCATTCAAACCGGTTGTAAGTAACTCATGCTTCTGTCTCGTACAGGTTGCATCCAGTAGCCATAAGTCATGCACCTAAGTAAGGACCACATACCATCGATGTTGTTGCCCTAAAAATGACCTGCAAAAAGTTTTGTATTTTGACTCTGTTAAAAACATAGTCAGTTTGATAATTCCATAAATCCTAAAGCAAAGAAACAAACTCCCGTAAGGATATGCGACTTAACTTTAGGATAAACCCCTCCCAACCAGTTTCCAAACAAATTTGCGATTCTAGTAGGCGTAGGCGGGTTAAAAGTCACATGAATCATATACCATAGCAGGGTGGAAAACATGTAGGACATAAATAGATGATGAATTGTTTTGTCCTGATCACAGCAACAAGATTTTTTACACACTTGCCATTTTCTTTTAGTCAAACTATCCTTCATGAGAATAAACCCCCTATGCATGAATCACATGAATATCTTGATCTTAAGTGGCTCATTTTTCGTATATGTCCCAAACGAAATACATGTCCTATGTTTATGAAGTTTGTATACATAGATTTAACTTGAGTATAAAGATACGAGTATTGTATGTCCAAAGGCGCATCCCCTAGCCAGGTATCTCCCAATAGCATGTGGTATGATCATATCCAACCTTAAAAAGCACTTCTATTAAAGAACACAACTTTAGTCCGCATCAAGCCCTTCTAGAAGGGAGAGTCATATGGTTGTGCTATGACTCTGGACAAAGTCTTGAAGTGAAGATATTTGTTACGCAATAACTGAATCCACATCCCATCATCCTCCAAAGCAAAGTCTATACATTCATTTACTAAGGAGGCATTTGTTCTTAATGTCTAGATCTGTATACAAACTTCATACAGATCTGTATGCAGCGGAAGGGGGGAAATCGACCTGGATCTTGGTGGCAGGGCGGGGGTGGCGGTGGCGGTGGCGGTGGCGGCTAGAATTGGTAGTGATGCTGCGCACGAGGAAGTAGTGGCTGCGGGAGGTGAATGTTCAGAGGGAGGTTGGGTTTTCGCGATGTGCGTTCCGGGTTTTGCGGCAATCACAGAGGTGCTGCAAATATGCAGCGCTAGCGGCTAAATTTTTGGGCTGCCCTAATTTTTTTCATCACTGCATGCAAATAGGGCATATGCTGGAGCAACTGTTTTGGCCCAAAGTGCCCTAAACAGTGGGTTTTGGGCACGGCAATATTTTTATATCATCTGCTGGTGATGCTTTCATCCCCTAAAAAAAAATGTTGGTGATGCTCTGAGCACCGAATTTACTAGGATAAGACAACTACCATAAGACATCAGCTTACCTTTTCAACTACCAAGTTTTTTTCCAAACATTTCCTCGATACATTTCCATCTTTATTACTGAGTTTTCAATGGCGTATTGGTATCCCAAGATATGTAAACGGGAGTTTACCAACCTCACATCAGTATAATTTTTCATAATGATTTTGTTCCACTTTGGCGCATCGAAAGCAGGATAATTCACTCTTGTAAAAATTTAGCTTAAGACCGAAGAGTTATTCGAAGACAAAGAATCAATTTCATATTAACTATTCACTCTTGTAAAAATTTAGCTTAACCAAAGAGTCATTCGAAAAGACAATACTATCATTTTCATTCGTATGTGCATGTTTTACAAAAAGTTGATGTACTAATTCAATCTTAAATCGGTTAGAAATTGTGAAAGTTGTAATGATCCAAATGAACTAGTATGTAGAGTTTTTGTAGCTAAGTGTACGTAGGAATATGATTTTCGATAAATCTCCTACATGGCAACCTTCTTTGCCCTTGCAATGAGAACCGCCAACATATTTGCAACTATGTTAGAAAGGATTGGAGACAAAAGATTCCCCAGCCCCAAACCTTTATGAGTCTGAAAATAGTGACAAACATCAGCATTTATTTTTACCCCAACACTACCACCTTCAAACAAAGTTTGAACTAGTTGCCCCGCAGCATAATCAAAGCCCTTCATTCGCGAGCCTGTTGTCAGAAAGGCCACATGACTATATCATAGGCTTTATAAAAATTCACTTTAAAAGTTTAAAGATAATTCCATTAAGTTTCTTAGTGTAGTACTGTAGCTCATGTACTGTTTCTTGTGCCAAAGGGAAAAACTTCGAAGTTGAAAACGTAGGAAGCTTTTTTTTCTCGAGTTGAGCACGTAGATCCATGCGCTTATCAGCCCTGTCTTCTTCGCGTAAGGTTCCTCTTTATCCACGTGAGTTTTCACTGCAGCGATGTTGTGCTTGCTCCGGCCTCCCGCTAACCGGGTCAGTGGACGTAGAAGGAGGAACATGCATTACCTCCCCCCTCCGCCACCACCCCAGGGTGGCGCCAGGGGGATCAGATCCCAGCGCCGCCGGCCCCACAACCCACAACGAAAGATCCTGCCGCTGTTACCATCGGCGTTGGCCATGGTGGCGGCGACGCCCGGTGCCAAGGCGTTGTGGCAGGAGGAGGCGGCGGCAACCCCTCGAGGCGGCTGGGGCACCTCGGGCTGGGGGCTTCGCGCCGCGGCCAGGGCGGCTCCCTGGCCGTGCGGCAGCAACCGACGATCCCATGGATGGTGGTGCTGGCGATTGTAGGCATGGCGGGGACTGCGGATCTGGATCCCACCCAGGTCCGTCGTCGATTCTAGCGAAGGGATGGAGGATCTCCGCCGGAGTACCGGCGGCGGCATACGTCTTTACGGCAAAGCTCTGCATGGTTCCAGCCAGCCGTGAGTTCGGGATGACGCGGCTTCCAGTGAAAACCGTGCCTAACTGCGGTCTTGGCGGACGATGGCAGTGTCTCTGACGTCGTTTCCTTCTCGAGGCATCATCGTTGCAGGTCACGTCAACTTGATCGGAATGTTCTGGGGGAAACCCTAGATCTAGATCGACCGGATCGGACGATGACGACACCTTCGGTGTCGTTCTCCCTCCCGGGGGGCATTTTTGGAGCAAGTGCTGGCTGGAGGGGACAGGAGGAGGAGCGGTGTTACATCTACCGCAAGGCCGACGGCGGATCCCGACGGCATGGCGCTGCGGAGTTTCGGCGATGAGCGTGTGTGGATGGATACGTGCAGGATTGTGGCATTGTCTGACGCCGTGGTGGCGTCGACAGCAGGCTTGGCAAGGTCGGTGCGTCAGTACCTGTTCTGAAGATGGATCGGTGGAAAACAGCGGAGGCGGCCTCTGAGAGTGCGCCGGACCGGTGTGTGACCCTGTCCCAGCTTTAGATGTTAGGCTGGTGTGATGTGTGTTTGGTATTCGGCTCGGGCATTTGGTACCCCTTTATCAAGTGGATATGAGTAGCGACAGGTGTTCCCAAAATGATGGCTTCAGACTTACTAATGTATTACTTTGTAAGGTCTTTGTAATAATTAATAATAAAATTTGCCAATAATAAAATGGTTGAAAGCATCGTCGAGAGGGGCTATATCCTCCTTTTGTAAAAAAAAGCAAGAGAAGAATGACTCGCAGGGCATATGCCGCAGAAAGACCGTCTAACACTGAAGCGTCACACGTGACGCCGAGCTACTAGTCAACCTTCGTCTAACACTGAAGCGTCACATGTGACGCCGAGCTACTAGTCAACCTTCCGGCTTTCGGTGATTAAGAAATCCTGAGATGCTCGCGTACCTTCACCTACCATGAAATGAATACGTCAACGGTGTGCACATAGCCATGGCTCTAGCAGCTTCTCTTCCAACAACTGGTCAGCTTGCGTCGTGCTATATAAACAACCAGAACGAAGCAATATACGTAGACTTCCAAACTGAGTTAAGAGCACATACATACACAGCAGAGCAAACAGTTTACGATCGAGCACCAGATAGCAAATAGCAAGGAAGAGATCGATCGAAGACGATGGTCGGTGAAGGAGATGTGAAGCTGCTGGGCACGGTGGTGAGCCCGTTCGCGATCCGCGTGCGCATGGCGCTGCACGCCAAGGGCGTGAGCTACGAGTACCTGGAGCAGGACCTCTTCGACAAGAGCGAGCTCCTCCTCGCCTCCAACCCGGTGCGCAAGAAGGTCCCCGTGCTCATCCACGCCGGCAGGCCCGTCTGCGAGTCGCTCGCCATCGTCGAGTACGTCGACGAGGTCTGGGCTGATGGTGCCTCGCTCCTCCCGGCCGATCCCTACGGCCGCGCCGTCGCCCGCTTCTGGGCCGCCTACGTCGACGACAAGTTGGTCTCGGCATGGATTGGCATCCTGCGCTCCCCCACGGAGGAGGACAGAGCGGAGAAGCTCGACGCCGCGCTTGCGGTGGTCGGGCCCATGGAGGACGCCCTCGCCCAGTGCTCTGGCGGGAAGGTCTTCTTCGCTGGAGACTCCATCGGGTACCTCGACCTCGCGCTCGGGTGCAACCTCTTCTGGTTTGAGGCGCTCCGCGAGATGTTCGGCGTGACGGTCATCGACGCAGGCAGGACTCCGCGCTTGGCCGCCTGGGCTGAGAGTTTCGTGCAGACGGAGGCGGCCAAGAAGGCGGCCCCGTCCATGAAGAGCATGGTGGATTACGCCGGGAAGCTGAGGAGTATGTGGGCCGCTGCTGCCAAGTAATTAAGTGGCTATAGCTCGGAGGAGCTTCTTAATTCTATCCGCCTCAAATTGGTTCTGTTTGTCTAAATGTTGCAATCGTCAGTCGTGGCTTTTCCCCCTTTTGGATTTGACATCATTCATCTCTTTTTAGTTAGTTTACCCTATGATTTGTGAATTTCATTTTCTGTATTGTGTGACAGATATGTCCAGTAGTACGCAATAAATTGATCATTTATTTTGATAAAGATTTTTTTTTTGGAAAACATCCGGTCTATTCATCTTCAATCATGAAAGTATAATGAACATCAGGAATAATAAAAATTACATCCAGATCCGTAGACCACTTAGCGACGACTACAAGTTCTGAAGTGAGCCAAAGGCGCGCCGCCGTCATCACCCCTCCTTCACTGGAGCCGGACAAAACTTGTTGTAGTAGACAGTCAAAAAATCGTCGTGCTAAGGCCCCATAGGACAAGCGTACCAGAACAACAACCGCCGTAAGAGTAGCGTAAATCAGAATGATCTAACCTGAAAACAGACGAACGTAGATGAACGACGAAGAGATCCAGACAAAACCACTAAAGATAGATCCGCCGGAGACACTCCACACGCCCACCGACGATGCTAGATGCACCACCGGAACGGCGGCTAGGCGGGGAGGACCTTATTCCATCTTCAGGGAGCCGCCGCCGTCTCACCTTTCCGAGTAGGATACAAACCCTAACAAATCTCGAAGACACATCTAAAAACGAAGACCTCCCACCGGTAAAGGCCGGGATCCACCACGCCCCCATGGCCCTAAGTCCATTGGAGACGAGGCGGACCGACGACGGCGCCGACAAAAGGCAGAGAACCCTAATTTTTTGGGGAGGAAGCGGCTGCAAGGTATGCCGTATCACCAGATATTAACCCGATGAGTATAATCTAACGACTATTATTTTGATAAAGTTGTGGCTGAGCAATCCAGTTCCTTGTTCAGGAGCGTAGTATGGTAGGAGGAAAACCATCGTGTTTAAGTCTTGATATTTTTGTATATCCAAGTCTATGTCTAAAAAGTGCAAGTTTAGTTCAGTGAATATCACATTTTCATTTTTATGGTGAAAAAAAATAGAACTTGGCTAGGGTGAATGATCGATGGAGCTTTGTGTTTTTTTTCCTTTTAGAATGGTTGCACCCAAATAGGCCAAGTTATTGCAATAAGCTAGTCTCTTCGATTATATCCAACAAATTTACACGAGTAGTTTTGAGATTAGATGTGAAGTTTCATATTCAAGGTGTATGCAGAATTTTTGTTTAATGAATATAGATCACATGTGATGCGGAGCATCCTACGGTCATCTCCATGTACACCTTCATAGCACCTCAAGCCCCAAGTGGACCTATCGGACTTAAGGTGAACCCACTCCTGTTCGAGATTGACATAAATATTCATTGAACTTGGTTGCTACCTCACCATGGAACATTGTGCATCATTAGGTACGAGGACGACCACCAGCAAGCAGCTAGGGAGCATCCCGGAGGCCAAGGAGAAGGACCCCAAGGCCACAAGGAAGAAGGAGGATTTCACTAAGACCAAGTCAGCAAGTCCCAGTCAACCTCGTGCGCACGGCCTTCCCCGACCCCGTGCCCACGGGCCTCCCAGGAAGCTACGGGAAGTGAAGATGCGCACCCCCATGCGCACGGGCCCTCGCCGCTGTAGCACCCCGTGCGCGCGGGCTAGTACCGTGCCCACGGGACCCCCATACGCACGAGCTTCACTTACCCCGTGCGCATGGGCCCATCAGGAAGCTCGCCGAAAGCCACCTGTTTGGGCCTCCACTTCGTTCCCCCTCCTCCACCTACCTATATATTTCGTACCTAGACCATTTGTTAGGGTTAGCAAAGTACATGATATGATCTTGAGAGCTTTGCTCCTATCTACCCTCTCCCATGGAGCTCAAGACCTCCTAGGAGAAGATCCCTAGTGGATATCAAGACCCCATCTAGGGAAGGATCCCCATCATAGGATCATCAAGAGCTCATCTCCCTTTGGGATTTGGGATGGACTTTACCTTGTGCTATTTTCCCTTTGTTGTTCATGTATCTTGTGGATCCATGTGTTGCTAGTCTAGTGGATGTGTAATTGGGCTTGTTCTTGAGTGTTCCTCTTGTGATTTCCCCTCTTGTTCTTCGTGTTCTTCGTGAATTCCCCCTCCAACTCATGAAAGATCTCCACCTAGGGTTCCACCCTACAACATCTTGGTATCTAGAGCCACGTTGATCACGAATTTGGAGTCTTCCCCATCGTTTTCTAGCCTAATTTTGTGTGTTTTTGTCCCAATTCGAAAATCCCCACAAAAATAGCCCCAAAAATTTTCTTGCAATTTGTTGGTTCTTGTGAGATTTTGTTGTGTTTGATCCATGATTTTGTGGGTTCGCAAATAGATCTTGACTTTACCCACCTCCCCACCACGAAATTCACCACCAATTTTTCTTTCCCACCCCAAATCTGAGCCCCAAAATCGCGAAATTTCTGCCACCACCGTGTCCACAGGCCCCAGACCCCGTGTCCACGGGCCCCTGATACGTCTGCAACGTATCAATAATTTTTGATTGTTCCATGCTATTATATTATCCATCTTGGATGTTTTATATGCATTAATATGCTATTTTATATCATTTTTTGGGACTAACCTATTAACCTAGTGCCCAGTGCCAGTTGCTATTTTTTTCCTTGTTTTTGTCTTCTAAAGAAAATCAATACCACACGGAACAAAACTTTTTGAGGATTTTTCTTGGACCAGAAGACAACCACAAAGCTTCAGGAGGAGGCCAGAGGAGCCACGAGAGGGCCACAAGCCCTAGAGGCGCGCCCCAGGGGGGCGCCCCCCCAGGCTTGTGGGCCCCTCGGGACCCCCTAACCCTTATCTCAGCTCCATAAATACCAAAATATTCCCCGTATACCAGAGGGCACACCAAAAAAACTTTTCCACCGCCGCAAGCTTCTGTTCTTGTGAGATCCCATCTTGAGGCCTCTTCCGGCACTCTGCCGGAGGGGGATTCGATCACGGAGGGCCTCTACACCAAACTTGCTGCCCTTTCGATGATGTGTGAGTAGTTTACCACAGACCTACGGGTCCATAGCTAGTAGCTAGATGGCTTCTTCACTCTCTTTGACCTTCAATACAATGTTCTCCTCGATGTTTTTGGAGATCTATTTGATGTAATCTTCTTTTGCGGTGTGTTTGTTGAGATCCGATGAATTGTGGGTTTATGATCAGATTATCTATGAATAATATTTGAGTCTTCTCTGAACTCTTTTATGCATGATTAAGATAGCTTTGTATTTCTCTCCGATCTACTGATTTGGTTTGGCCAACTAGATTGATCTATCTTGCAATGGGAGAGGTGCTTTGTTTTGGGTTCAATCTTGCGGTGTCCTCACCAAGTGACAGTAGGGGTAGCAAGGCACGTATTTATATTGTTGTCATTAAGGATAAAAAGATGGGGTTTTTACCATATTTCTTGGATTTATCCCTCTACATCATGTCATCTTGCTTAAGGTGTTACCCCGTTCTTATTAACTTAATACACTAGATGCATGCTGTATAGCGGTTGATGTGTGGAGTAATAGTAGTAGATGCAAACAGGAGTCGGTCTACTTGTCACGGACGTGATGCCTATATTCATGATCATTGCCTTGGATATCGTCATAACTATGCTCTTTTCTATCAATTGCTCAACAGTAATTTGTTTACCGACCATATGCTTTCTTCAAGAGAGAAGCCTCTAGTGAAACCTATGGCCCCCGGGTTTATTTTCTATCATATTATTTTCAGATCTATAAAATCAAAAATACAAAAATACCTTGCTGCAATTTATTTATATTTACTTTGTTTTACGCTTTTACTTATCTTCTATACCTATCTCTATTAGATCTCACTCTTGCTAGTGACCGTGAAGGGATTGACAACCCCTTTTTCACGTTGTGTGCAAGTGTTTGTTAGTTTGTGCAGGTGCATCTATTGGAGACTTGTGTGTTCCTCCTACTGGATTGAGACCTTGGTTCTTAACTGAGGGAAATACTTATCTCTACTTTGCTGCATCACCCTTTCCTCTTCAAGGGAAAAATCAACGCAAGCTCAAGAAGTAGCAGGTAGAATTTCTGGCGCCGTTGCTGGGGAGGTTCTACATCAAGCCTACCAAGTACCTATCATAAACTCTCATCTCTTGCATTGCATTATTTGCCATTTGCCTCTCGTTTTCCTCTCCCCCACTTCTAAAACATTTTCAGAAAACAAAAAAATATTTGCCTTTTTATTCGTCTTCTTTCCGTTCATTTTTTTGTTTGTTTTTTGTTTGCTTGTGTGCTAGATTGCTTGCTTTGTCACGATATCTCAAGAAAATACCAAGTTGTGTGATTTTTACAACACTAATAATAATGATTTTATTAGTACTCGGATTGCTCCCACCACTAGTGCGAAATCTTATGAAATTAATGCCGCTCTGTTGAATCTTGTTATGAAAGAACAATTTTCTGGTAGTCCTAATAAAGATGCTGCATCCCATCTAAATACTTTCGTTGAGTTGTGTGATATGCAAAAGAAAAAAGATGTGGATAATGATATTGTTAAATTGAAGCTATTTCCGTTCTCACTACGAGATCGTGCTAAGACTTGGTTTTCATCTTTGCCTCAGAATAGATCATGAACATGTTGCACAATTTTGGGAGAGGATGAAATTGATGATAAGAAATTGCCCTACTCATGGTTTAAGTTTTGGGATGATCATTCAATTTTTTTATGCTGGATTGAATTTTGCATCTAGAAATCTTTTAGATTCTGCCGCGGGTGGTACTTTTATGGAAATCACATTAGGAGAAGCTACTAAACTCCTAGATAATATTTTGGCAAATTACTCTCAATGGCATACTGAAAGATCTTCTACTAGTAAAAAAGTGCATGCGATTGAACAAATTAATACTTTGAGTGGAAAGATGGATGAACTTATGAAATTGATTGCTAGCAAGTGTGATCCTATTGATCCTAATGATATGCCTTTGTCCACTTTGATTGAGAATAATAATGAATCTATGGATGTGAATTTTGTTCGTAGGAACAATTTTGGTAATAACGCGTATAGAGGCAATTTTAACTCGAGGCCGTTTCCTAGTAATTCCTCTAATAATTGTGGTAATTCCTACAACAATTCTTATGGAAATTATAATAAGATACCCTCTGATATTGAGAACAATATTAAAGAATTTATTAATTCTCAAAAGATTTTCAATGCTTTGGTAGAAGAAAAATTGCTTAAGATTGATGATTTGCCTAGAAATGTTGATATAATTCCTCATGAGATTGATTCTTTTAAGATTAGATCTATGCCTCCGAATATTGATATTAATGAGTCTCTGAAAGATACTAAAATTTCTATTAATGAAAGTAGGGAGAGAACCGCTAGGATGCGTGCTAAGAGAGAATGGCTAGAAAAAGTATGTTCTTCTAGTTTTTGTGATAATCATGATGAAGATCTTAATGTAATTGGTGTGACTCCTATTCAATATTTGTTTGCTAATATAAAACTTGATAAAGAAGGTACTGGAGGTGAGTTAACTTTAGCTAGAAAACGTCCCAATAATTTGGAGGGTGAAGATCTTAATGAAAAAAAATGATAAAAGTGAGATTGGCGAGGTCAAAACTTTAACTAGTGATGAGTCCACTCTTTTGGATTTCAAGAACTTTAATTATGATAATTGTTCTTTGATTGATTGTATTTCCTTGGTGCAATCCATGCTTAATTCACCTCATGCTTATAATCAAAACAAAGCTTTTACTAAACATATTGTTGATGCTATGATGAAATCTTTTGAAGAAAAACTTGAATTGGAAGTTTCAATCCCTAGAAAGCTTTGTGATGAATGGGAACCTACTATTAAGATTCAGGTTAAAGATTATGAGTGCTATGCTTTGTGTGATTTGGGTGCTAGCGTTTCAACTATTCCAAAAACTTTATGTGATGTGTTAGGTTTACATAAACTTGATGATTGTTCTTTGAATTTGCATCTAGCGGATTCTACTATTAAGAAACCTATGGGAAGAATTAATGATGTTCTTATTGTTGCAAATAGGAATTATGTGCCCGTAGATTTTATTGTGGTTGATATAGATTACAATCCTACATGCCCTATTATTCTTGGTAGACATTTCCTTAGAACGATTGGTGCAATTATTGATATGAAAGAAGGAAATATTTCAATTTTCGTTAACGAAGGGAATGGAACACTTTCCAAGAAAGAAAATTAAGTTGCCAAATGAATCTATTATGAGGGCTACTTATGGATTGAATACCAAAGATGACAATACCTAGATCTATGCATTATGCCTAGCTAGGGGCGTTAAACAATAGCGCTTGTTGGGACGCAACCCAATTTTTTTTGTTTTTGCTTCTATTCTTGAATAAATATGCAATATTACTTCTTTAATAATTGTGTTTTAGTGTTTTAATTAGTGTTTGAGCCAAGCAAGACCTTTGGGATGCTTTGGTATATCGTTGATTTGATTTTGCTGAAAAACAGAAACTTTTACGTCCAGTAGAAGAATTGTGAAAATTAACTGGAGCGTGGAAAACCTCTAATTTGTTTACAAAAGATTAATATATGAATTGCCTATGTTTTCCTAACTTTTCAGAAATTTTGGAAGTACATAAGTATGACTAATATTCAGGTCTTTACGGACTGTTCTGTTTTTGACAGATTCTGTTTTTGATGTGTTGTTTGCTTATTTTGATGAGTCTATGGGTAGTATCGGGGGGTATGAACCATGGAGAAGTTAGAATAAAGTAGATATAACACCAATATAAAATTGGAATGAGTTGACAATTGTACCTAAAAGTGGAGATTTGTTTTATCATACTAACGGATCTCACGAGTTTTTTGTTGAGTTTTGTGTTGTGAAGTTTTCAAGTTTTAGGTAAAGTTTTGATGGACTACGAAATAAGGAGTGTCAAGAGCCTTGATACGTCTCCATCATATCTACTTTTCCTAACGCTTTTACTCTTGTTTTGGACTCTAATTTGCATGATTTGAATGAAACTAATCCGGACTGACGGTGTTTTCAGCAGAACTACCATGGTGTTGTTTTTGTGCAGAAATAAAAGTTCTTGGAATGGAACGAAACTTTCTGGAGATTTTTTATGGAATAAAATAAAAATACTGGAGCCAAGAACCACCGGAGGGGGGGGCCCTGGGTGAGCACAACCCACCAGGGCGCGCCCCCTCCTGGCGTGACCAGGTGGGTTGTGCCCACTTGGTGGCCCCGCTGACCCTATCTCCGACGCTATAAAATCTTATTTTCGAAGAAAAAAATCAAGGGTAAAGAATTATCGCATTTCGTGAGATGGAGCCGCTGCCACCTCCTGTTCTTCATCGGGAGGCTAGATCTGAAGTCCGTTTGGGGCTCCGGAGAGGGGAATCTTTGATCTTCGTCATCACCAACCCTTCTCCATCGCCAATTCCATGATGCTCCTCACCGGGAGTGAGTAATTCCTTTGTAGGCTCGCTGGTCGGTGAGGGAGTTGGATGAGATTCATCATGTAATCGAGTTAGTTTTGTTAGGGCTTGATCCCTAGTATCCATTATGTTCTGAGATTGATGTTGCTATGACTTTGCCATGCTTAATGCTTGTCACTTTGGGCCCGGGTGCCATGATTTCAGATCTGAACCGTTTATGTTATCACCATTATATCTATGTTCTAGATCCGATCTTGCAAGTTATAGTCACCTATTACGTGTTATGATCCGTAAACCCCGGAGTGACAATAGTCAGAATACTTTCCGGTGATGACCGTAGTTTGAGGAGTTCATGTAGTCACTATGTGCTAATGCTTTGTTCCGGTTCTCTATTAAAAAGAGGCCTTAATATCCCTTTGTTTCCCTATGGACCCCGCTGCCACAGGAGGGTAGGACAAAAGATGTCATGCAACTTCTTTCCATAAGCTCGTATGACTATTTACGGAATACATGCCTACATTATATTTATGAACTGGAGCTAGTGTCGTATCGCCCTAGGTTATGACTGTTATATGATGAATATCATCCAACGAATTCACCGATCCAATGCCTATGAATTTTCCCTATATTGTTCTTGCTAAGTTACTATTGCTATTGTTACTGTTGCACTTGCTACAAAACTATTGCTATCAGTGTTACCGTTACCGTTACTGTTACTGTTACTACCATTATCAAAACTATCATATTACTTTGCTACTGATCATATTGCTGCAGATAATTAATCTCCAGGTGTGGTTGAATTGACAACTTAGCTGCTAATACTTGCAAATATTCTTTGGCTCCCCTTGTGTCGAATCTATAAATTTGGGTTGAATACTCTACCCTCGAAAACTGTTGCGATTCCCTATACTTGTGGGTTATCAAGACCTTTTTCTAGCGCCGTTGCCGGGGAGAATAGCTATATTTGTTGAGTCACTTGGGATTATTATCAATCTATCACTATGAAGAATCTGAAGGATATCACGACTAAGATTTTTCCCTCTAAGACGAGGGAAGGTAAGGAACTGCCATCACACTCTGCACCTGATTCGCCTTCCATTTTGAGTAGACTTGCAACACTACCACATGCTATTAATCCTGATATGTCGCAAGTTATTGATGATGCTACTTTTATGAATACTACTCATGATGATACTAGTACCTTGCTTGATAACGGTGTGCCACTAGCTGATTTTCTTGATGAACAAATTGCTAGAGCTAAAGACATTGAGAATGCTGAAACTGATGAAATGCCTGAAACTGAAAATCTTGACAACATATTAGACCTATCTCTCCTAGATATGAATTGCCTAAGGTACCTGAAGGTTATGTTATGGATAAGGAGACAACTAGAGATTTTCTTGCTTGCAATGATAGAGATGATCTTAAGAAATTATTATGCAAACTGAAAGAGAAATCTTTGAATGCTAGAATGAAATGTGATCCTAAGTTTGCTACTTCACCTATCTTTGTTGATGATAAGGATTATGAATTCTCTGTCGACCCAGAGTTAATTACTTTGGTAGAATCTGATCCTTTCCATGGTTATGACACTACTGCAGGATGCTGCTAACGCGACACTATGATCAGAGACCCTTTGACGAAACTGTGTGTGATGCATTAATCGCAAACGGTGATGTAAAAAAAACATAAAAAAAGATGCAAAACATTTGCGATGGCGGAGCCATCAAACACGGTTCTGATTTTAGTTGCGTGTGCGATGCAGGGCACACGGTTGATCCATCCGAACTGTTTGCGATGAGACAGAACAACAGAAACGGGCAGCCATATAAAGGTGTGTGCGATATACGCCATACAGTTCACTCAGATGAACTGTTTGCTATTAGGGAGTGCAACAGAAATGGTTAGCCAGATCGAGGTGTGTGTGATATACGGCATACGGTTCACTCGGACGAACTATTTTTGATTAGGGAACACAACAGAAACGGTTCAACTTAACAAGATGTGTGTGATATGCGGCATACTGTTCACATAGATGAACTGTTTGTGATGAGCCAAAAGAACACAAACGAGTCGTGTAAACAAGATGTGTGTGATACCCGGCAAACAGCCGACTCGGATGAACTGTTTGCGATGAGAAATTACAACACAGACGGTTACTACAATTAATTTGTGTGCGATTCTGTGTGTACAATAAACTTTGAAAATTGCAAACTAGTTGCTTTCAGTGGCTAGGAGTATCGCACACAATGCATCTGCGAGTACTCGTGTGCGATGATTAGTAAGTTACACATACGTTTCCTTATGTTAACACGTGTGTGAATTTGCAATATGGACAGTTAATATGCAAATGCCTTCTGGACATCGGGCACACGCTTAAACTCAATGAACTATGTACAATACTAATACTTTCCATTAAAATTTAAGAACTTGGCTAACAGCATTTGGGTAACATATATATAGTGATTACACTATTTGACAAAAGGAGGATCTTTGTAACACGGTTTTGACAACCATATGGTCCATATCTGCATACTTAACATAGTAACAACTATCACATTTTAAGAGGCTGAGGGCCAACAACCATATGGTCCATATCTACATATTAACATAGTAACAACTAGCACATTTTAAGAGGCTGAGGGCCAACAACCACAACTATCCGCTGGAAGAAGCTTGATCACGGTGACTCGGCATCTTGTCAATGAAAAGGAAGAGCCCTCCTGTGCCTTGGTAGAGCATGAGGAGAACAGTGTCTCCAATTTTCCAATATGGATGCATTGCCACGACAAGTGAGAACTTGTTAATTTGAATGGTTCCATTTCTGCGGGAAATGCAGTACCTTGCAATCACTTTGGAGTTATTAGTGTGACGCCCCCGGCTCAATCGTGCACTAATCATACACGCAAATACACATGATCAAGCCTAAGGACTCACGGGAAGATATCACAACACAACTCTAAAACATAAATAAGTCATACAACCTTCATATTACAAGCCAGGGGCCTCGAGGGCTCGAATACATAAGCTCGCATACAAGCGTCAGCGGAAGCATCAGATATCTGAGTACACATATAAAAGAAAACACAGATAGGCCCTTAGAAGGCGGGGCCAAAGAAAACACTACGATCGAAAGGCGCAGGCCTCCTGCCTGGGACCCTCCGAACCTACTCCTGGTCGTCGGCCAACTCGTAGTAGTATTCACCCTCGGGGTAGTAGAAGCGATCATTGGCGAGTGTAGCTGTCTTAGGGGCTCCGTCATCTGGTTGCATCAAAAGGATATGGGGGAAAAAGAAAGCAAAGCAACCGTGAGTACTCATCCGAAGTACTCAGCAAGCAAGGATCTACACTACATATGCAACATTATCAAAGGAGGGGTGTATATGTGGACTGGGTTGCAGAAATGCCAGAATAGAGAGAATGCCTAGTCCTATCGAAGACTAGCATCTTCAGCGGTCTTGCAGCATTAGAAGAGTGTAGATTAGTACAGTATAAGTAGTAGTATCATTAAGTCTCAACCTCACCCAGAGATCCTTTCTCGACTCCCTGCGAGAAAGCAATCCCAGAGCCATACAGTCATCAACCTCATCCTGAGATCCCTTCTCGACTCCCTGCGAGAAAACGATCCCAGAGCCATATATCCAGGTATCATCACAGGTATCCAGTTCTAGTTGTATCGATCGGAAGGCAACTCCGAGTGTCCTTTACCGTAGGACTGGCTATCGATAGATGTGTTCTTCCCTGCAGGGGTGCACCAACTTACCCACCACGCTCGCTTAACTCCGGCCGGACACACTTTCCTGGGTCATGCCCGGCCTCGGCCAAACGATACAGCGCAACCCTACCTACAACTCAGTAGAGAGGTCCCCGTCGGTCTATATCCTAAGCGCTCAGGGGTCTTGGGCCATCGCCCTGTGCACTCCGGGTCGGTGTGTGCAGGGTCGGGACGAGCACCACCTCAGTCCTGAATTGGATGTCTGACAGAGCTTTCGGCTGATGCTACGATGCAGAGTGCCCATAACTCTTCCCACGTGATGGTTAGTGCTATCAGGCCAGAGGCCTGCTCGGATCAAATATCCAAATCGTTAGTGGACTAGGGGCTTGCGGTAACGAGCAGAGACTCACGATCGATGTGACCCCGTCGCCCCGTCTCGAGGACTTGCTGCAAGGGCTAAGAATGCCCAGCCGCGCCTCGTATTCATATGTCGGGCAACCTCCAGGTCAACCTGTCTCCAAAACACTCGCCACTTAGGCTCACGCGGGTACCCCTCAGGGTCGACCCTCCTTTCCAAGTAACAGTGTAAAGTCCAAGTATCCGTGTGTCCATAACATCAGGGGAATCCGAGGTATCACCCTCGTTGGATTCCTACTCGATGTATCTGTCAAGGTGAACTCGGAGGAATCACCCTCGATGGGTTCACACTTGAGGTGGTGCACAACAACGTCGTTATCGGAAGCGGTGAAGGAGGAATCACCCTCGTTGACCACGACTGAATAGCTACCCTACAGAGTTAACATCAGGGGTGCTACACGAGGTATCACCCTTGGCACTCGATGGTAACGATGAAGTGTCGTACAACCAAGGGGGTGATGTGCGGTGCCGGGGCCTGTCTTCGATCCCGTTGATCGGGTCTTCTGATAATTCAGCGGGGCAGTCAGGACAAGTGGGGTCACTGATAGGTCTCTACCCAGCCTATACTAGACAGTTTAGGATAAGCAGGTAAGGTTTCAATAGCAGGTTACAATAAACATGCTATGCATCAGAATAGTCAAAGCAGTAGCAGCAGCAATTCTAATGCAAGCATGAGAGAGAAAGAATATGTGATATTGGTATGCTCAAGGGGGATGCTTGCCTGGTTGCTCGGCGGCAAGGGCAAGGTCGTCACAGGTGTAGTCGATCTCCGGAGCTGCGCCGGTCTCGGAGGTTACGTCGGAACCGGGCTGTATCGAGAGAGAAGAGGGGGAGAAACGATAAATATAATGCGAGCAAATGCAGCACGGTGCATGACATGATAATATACAGTGCTAGAGGTGATCTAACGCAGTGCCGGGTGACACTAGCGAAGGGGGATAACATCCGGGAAAGTGTTCCCGGTGTTTGGCATTTTCGGACAGAGGGAACAAAGGGGAACGGTTGCATGTTCGCTATGTTAGGGACATATGACAGACGAACGGACTGCGTATTCGAATTCGTCTCGTCGTTCTGAGCAACTTTCATGTATAAAGTATTTTCATTGGAGTTACAGATTATTTACTATGATGTTCTTAAGATTTCATTGATTTTTTGGAATTTATTTAATCATTTAATCCAACATTATCCAGAACAGTATCAGATGACGTCAGCATGACATCATGCTGACGTCAGCAGTCAACAGTGCAGTTGACCTAGTCAAACTGATGTGTGGGTCCTACCTGTCATTGGCTGTTTAGGTTAATTAGGGTTTAACTAAATTAATTACAGTTTAATTAGACTAACTAATTACTTAGTTTAACTAAACAAAATTAATTAACTAATTAATTAATTAATTAATTATTGATTTTATTTAATTCATTTTTATTTTTATTTTTTGTTCTGGGCAGTGGGGCCCCTGTGTCATAGACACATGGGGCGGGGCCCAACTATCTGTGGCCAAAAGGCCATTAGCGGGCGCGCGCGCATGGGCTACGGGCGTTGCCTGATCGGGCCCATGCCCAAGGACGCTCGGGCGTGGGCGCACGACGGTCGTGGCCGCGGCCGGAGCGGCGGGGCCGGCGAGCGGGGCGAGCAGGGGCTGCTGGGGGGGCGTGGTCGGTTCGGCACGGCAGCCGAGGTGCGGCGGCGCGGGCCAAAGCAGCGAGCGGTAGGCGACGACAGGGGCTACAGGGGGCAGCCAGGGGCAGCGGCGGCGCACGGCAAGGCGACTGAAGGGAGCGGTGACCAGGGGAGTCGCAGCGGTGAGCGTGAGGGGAGGTGGTGGCCGGGCGCGGGCCGCGAGCAGGACAAGGGGTGGACGGGGAGGCCGATGCTTGGCCTTCACACGGAGGACACGGGGTAGGGGAGCGGCGAGCAGAGCGCCGGCGCGGGGAGCAGCAGCAGGGGATGGCGCTGGTCGTGGCGAGGGCCGAGGCCAAGGGAGGGGACGGGAGCGTGCTCACGAGCGTTGCCGAGTAGAAGGGTCGGCGTGGCTCGGGGATGCCGGCGAGGGGGAGGCGGAGAGGTCCAGCGACGACAAAGTCTTCGGGCGGCGGTGGGGAGGCGACGCCGGCGAGTGGCGTCGGGGGCGATGAGGCACCGCGGCGGTGCCGATCCAGAACGGGAAGGAGAGGAGAGGAGGGGATCGGGATCGTGGGGGGGGGGGAGTGGGGTTGGTTAGGGTTGGGGGATGGCCAGAGGGGCCATATAGGCTAGGAGCAGCTGGGCCGACCGGCTGGGCTGGTTGGCCCGGGGGTCTTTTCTTTTTATTATTTGTTTTCTTTATTTTTGTTTTGTCTTTTGTTTTTGTTTCAAATGACTTATGCAAAATAGGTGAACTAGACACATATTTACAGTGCAGTTTTATTCACTGTTAGAAATTGGTTTGGGGGCAAATGAATTTTATTTGGATTTTAATTAAATGAAAAAATGGATTAAATATCTCTGTTTTGTTGCTGTTTGAGGCACATGATTAATTTAGTAAAAGTTGGTTATAATTTTAGAATTGTCTCTGGATTATTTACAACCTTATGAACATTTTAGTTATCAAATTTGAACAACTTTTATTTGCACTTTCAGTTTGAATTTCCATTTGAATTTGAATTTGAAAAGAGATATGATCCAAATGATATTTAAGCACTGTTGATCACGATGACAGGGCATTATCAAAAGGGGATTTCTATAGCTAACCACTAGGGGTGTTACAAATATCCTCCACTAATAAGAATTCTCGTCCCGAGAAGTAAGAGGTAGAAAGGAAAAGATCGGGGTATTCAGCACGGAGGTTATCCTCGCATTCCCAAGTGGCTTCATCTTCGGTATGATTTGACCACTGCACTTTCAGGAACTTTGTTGTCTTCTGAAGGTTCCGATGTTCAGCTTCATCGAGAATGCGGATCGGATGCTCCTTATAAGATAGGTCATCTTGCAATTCGAGCATCTCGTGATCCACTGCTCGGTGCGGAGACTCCTTGAAGCAACGACGAAGTTGCGACACATGGAAGACATCGTGGATATGAGAGAATTGCGGCGGCAACTCCAATTTATATGCCACCTCACCATGTCTAGCAATTATGCGGAAAGGACCAATGTAGCGGGGAGCTAACTTGCCCTTGATTCCAAAACGGTGAGTGCCCTTCATAGGGGTGACACGCAGATAAGCTTGATCACCAGGTTGATAGGTCAAACCCCATCGTTTGCGATCATAGTTGCTCTTTTGGCGGTCCTGAGCCGCCTTGAGATTTTCTTGAACGATACGGACTTGTTCTTCGGCGTGTTGAATAATATCCGGACCCATGAGCGGTCATTCCCCAGTTTCTGATCAATTCAGTGGGGTTCGACACTTACATCCATAAAGTACTTCGAATGGGGCCATTTTCAAGCTAGCTTGATAGCTGTTGTTATAAGAGAACTCGGCATACAGGAGAGATTCTTGCCACTTCTTGCCGAACGATATAACATAAGCCCGAAGCATGTCTTCAAGGACTTGATTGACTCGCTCGACTTGGCCTTGGGATTGGGGATGATAAGCTGAACTCCAGGTAATATGAGTTCCCATAGCTTCTTGGAAACTTTCCCAGAACTTTGAGGTGAAAAGACCACCACGGTCCGAACTGATCTCCTTCGGAATACCGTGGAGTGATACAATTCTGGAGATATATAACTCTGCTAACTGACTAGCAGTGATAGTTTCCTTGACAGGCAGAAAGTGTGCAACTTTGGAAAGTTGGTCAATGACGACAAGTATAGCATCGTGACCCTTCTGTGACTTGGGAAGGCCAGTAATGAAATCCATCTGAACCTTATCCCATTTCCACAATGGAATAGGAAGTGGTTGCAGAATTCCGGCAGGCTTCTGATGTTCTGCTTTAACGCGTCGACACACATCACATTCAGCAACATATCGAGCAATGCCCTGCTTCATTCTAGACCACCAGTACCTTTGACAAAAATCACGATACATCTTGGTGCTACCCGGATGAATAGACAGTGGTGTGTCATGTGCCTCCTTCATGACCTTGTCAGTCATAAGCTCGAAGCGAGGTACTACAATGCGGTCTCTGAAATACAAAGTTCCATCTTCAGATAGCGAGAAATTCCTGTACTTTTCAAGGTGAAGATCTTTCTTCATCAAATCAACTTCAGCATCTTTAGCTTGCGCACTCTTAACAGCCTTCTCAAGGTCTGGTTCAACAAACAAGGTTTTTAGGTATCCTTGAGGAACTATCTCGATATTTAGCTTTCGAAGCTCTTCATACAGGAGTGGTTGCTGTAGCTGGACTTCAAGCTCACTGCAATAGGATTTATGGCTCAAAGCATCAGCCATTACATTAGCCTTGCCAAGGGTATAAGAAATACCCAAATCATAGTCCGCAATGGTCTCCATCCATCTTTGCTGACGGAGGTTTAGAGATGGCTGAGTGAACAAGTACTTCAGACTTTTATGATCCGTGTATATCTCGCAACGATTACCGAGAAGGTAATGTCGCCACAACTGCAATGCATAGATGACAACAGCAAGTTCTAGATCATGTACCGGATAATTCTCTTCATGTGGGCGCAACTGTCGAGAGCCATAAGCAATCACTTTATGCTCTTGCATTAGGACACAGCCTAATCCTTCACGGGATGTGTCACAATAAATCACGAAGTCTTTGCGAGAATCTGGAGGAGCAAGTACTGGGGCAGATGTCAGCTTTTCTTTGAGTGTTTGAAAACTTTCCTGACATTTTTCTGTCCATTCAAACTTAACGCCTTTGTGAAGCAGATCAGTCAAAGGCTTAGCAATCTTTGAAAAATTCTCGACAAAACGACGGCAATAGCTTGCAAGGCAGAGAAAACTTCTCACTTGCTTGAAGTTCTTCGGAGGAGTCCAGTCAAGAATAGCCTGAGCTCGTTCTGGGTTAACAGCAATGCCATCCTTGGAGATCACATGACCAAGGTAGGTTACTTCAGAAAGCCAAAAATTCACATTTGGAGTATTTGGCATACAACTGGTGTTCTTGGAGCCTTTCCAGTACAAGACGGAGGTGTTCAGCATGTTCTTCTTTATTCTTTGAATAGACCAGAATATCATCTAGATACACCACGACAAACTTTTCGAGGTAATCCATGCAGATGTAATTCATCAGACGGAAGAATGTGGCTGTAGCATTTGTTAAGCCAAATGACATGACAGTGTACTCATAAGAGCCATAGCGAGTAACAAATGCAGTCTTGGGAATATCCTCTTCACGGACACGGATCTGATGATAACCCAACCTCAAGTCAAGTTTAGAAAACACCGATGATCCAGCAAGTTGATCATACAAATCATTGATCCGAGGAAGTGGATATTTATTCTGGATGGTGGCTTAGTTAATGGGCCGATAATCCTGAACCAATCGGTTAGTTCCATCCTTCTTCTTAACGAAGAGTGAAGGTGCTCCCCAAGCAGAGGAACTGGGGCGGATGAAACCCTTCTTAAGTGACTTGTTGATTTCTTCCTTAAGCACGAGAAGGTGGTCCGGAGGCATTTTATAAGGACGCTTCGCAATAGGAGTTGTGCCTGGTTTCAAGTCAATGACAAACTCGATAGCTCTAGCAGGGGGTATTCCTGGAAGTTCTTCTGGAAAGACATCTTGAAAATCACGAACAACTGGAACATTCTCGATGCCTTCAAGAGGTGAGGCATTCAACGCATTCAGAGCATATATCTGACTCTCGGCATCCTGAGCTATTCGGGCTGAGTATTTGACTATTTGGCCAGAAGGATGGGTAAGTTGTACTTTCTTAGTAGCGCAATCTATCAAAGCATTATGGGCTGTCAACCAGTCCATTCCGAGAATGATGTCTATGTCGGAAGGTCCAAGAGCAATAAGGGAAGCAGAGAACAACAACCCTTCAATTCTGATCTGATTGTTGTGACTTACCATCTTGGTTTGCCACCTAGAACGGGGAGTGATAATCTCTAATGGTGTGGGCAATAACTCTAGAGGTAGCTCATGCCGCTGAGCAAATTGTTGAGACACAAAGGAATGTGATGCTCCTGAGTCGAAAAGGACAGAAGCTGCAACTGAATTAATCGGGAGGGTACCCATCACAATGGTTGGTTCTTTCTGAGCCTCTTCGGCATTAACATGGTTGGCATGGCCCAGTACAACAGCAGACGGTCTGGCATTGGGATTCCTGGGCTGACGAGCCTGGGCATTTTGATTTTTGTTCGGGTGGCAATTGGTAGCATGGTGCCCTGGTTGACCACACTTGAATCAATTTCCATCATTATGGGGAGGAGCTACAGCATTGGCCTGTCCACCCTGAGTCATTAGCTGTCTCGGCGGCGGAGGTAGACGAGGTGCAACATAAGACGGTCTTGGTGTTGGAGCAGGTCGGTGATGAACGTTGTTTGGGATCCAAACTCGACATTTCTGAGCAGGCCGACCCGAAGACGAACCAACATCACGAGCGCGCTTGAGCGACTCCTGGCATTTAGTCAGAGCAGTTTCAACTCGGAAAGATTGGCTGAGAAGCGTTGCGAAATCTGTGCAATCTTGGACAGCAAGTGCGAGGTTTATATCAGTATGCAGTCCTTCACGGAATTTCTCCTGCTTGCGTGCGTCGGTGCAGACATCATCTCCAGCATAGCGGGACAATTCAAGAAATTTCCTCTGATATTCATCCACTGTCATTTTGCCCTGTGTGAGTTTGCGGAACTCCTGCTTCTTCTGGTCGATCAGACCTGGAGGAATGTATCGTGCACGAAAGGCTGACTGAAATTCCTGCCAAGTGGCTACAGTTCCAGCCGGCAACATATCCTTGTGGCCTTCCCACCATTGAGCAGCTGAACCCCTCAGATGATATGTCACATAGGTGACGTAACTGTCAGGGTTAAAATTGGCCGACTTCATCTGGAAGTCAATGTCACATAGCCAATCATCAGCATCCATTTGATGAGTCGAGTTGCGAAAAGTGGACGGATTGAGGTGCACGAATTTTGGCAGAGTTATTGGAGTAGACTGTTGCTGAGCATTCAGGTTTGGAAATTGAGCCATTAGTCCGGTCATAAACTGCTGCATCATTGCGGCGATATAGGGTGGAGGTGGGGGATCGTCAGCCATCCTGCCAAATCAACATGGGCAGTTTAGCAAGAAAAACTGCATGTGAATGGAGTTATTCATGATGTAACATGGGAAATGAACAAGAAGGCATCGGATGCATATTAGTAGTCCTTAAGGACATACAGAACGATGCACGGAATTGGACACAAACGGCGGTAGGAGTACGGAAACGTACGCAGCTAGACAAGCTAGGCGACACGCAGGCACGCGGTAAGGAAGCACACAACGAGACATAGCAAAGGCTACATCCACGTCGGAGAAAACTGCTGGGGCGAGGAATCTGCAAGTGACAACACAGGGTGCCCTCGATAAAAAGGATCCTGCAAGCAGAACCTGGCCCGCAATCTTGAAGGAAGGGGGGAAATTTCAGAACACCGGGTGGATGTGATCACGAGAACCTAATGTTGGAGTTAGTAAAATTTTAACCCGAATAGAAGAGAGATCAGAGTCCCAGAGTAAAGGTCGAGGAGTAAAAGATCCTAATACCACCCAATTGGCAACGTGGGCCCGTAAGCCACACAGCCTTGTTAGTAAAATAGTTTTAGACGACTAGACTCAACTTCGGCCAAGGAGTTGGAAAAGGGGATCCCTAGAAGCAGTCGGCTCTGATACCAACTTGTGACGCCCCCGGCTCAATCGTGCACTAATCATACATGCAAATGCACACGATCAAGCCTAAGGACTCACGGGAAGATATCACAACACAACTCTAAAACATAAATAAGTCATACAACCTTCATATTACAAGCCAGGGGCCTCGAGGGCTCGAATACATAAGCTCGCATACAAGCGTCAGCGGAAGCATCAGATATCTGAGTACACATATAAAAGAAAACACAGATAGGCCCTTAGAAGGCGGGGCCAAAGAAAACACTACGATCGAAAGGCGCAGGCCTCCTGCCTGGGACCCTCCGAACCTACTCCTGGTCGTCAGCCAACTCGTAGTAGTATTCACCCTCGGGGTAGTAGAAGCGATCATTGGCGAGTGTAGCTGTCTTAGGGGCTCCATCATCTGGTTGCATCAAAAGGATATGGGGGAAAAAGAAAGCAAAGCAACCGTGAGTACTCATCCGAAGTACTCAGCAAGCAAGGATCTACACTACATATGCAACATTATCAAAGGAGGGGTGTATATGTGGACTGGGTTGCAGAAATGCCAGAATAGAGAGAATGCCTAGTCCTATCGAAGACTAGCATCTTCAGCGGTCTTGCAGCATTAGAAGAGTGTAGATTAGTACAGTATAAGTAGTAGTATCATTAAGTCTCAACCTCACCCAGAGATCCTTTCTCGACTCCCTGCGAGAAAGCAATCCCAGAGCCATACAGTCATCAACCTCGTCCTGAGATCCCTTCTCGACTCCCTGCGAGAAAACGATCCCAGAGCCATATATCCAGGTATCATCACAGGTATCCAGTTCTAGTTGTATTGATCGGAAGGCAACTCCGAGTGTCCTTTACCGTAGGACGGGCTATCGATAGATGTGTTCTTCCCTGCAGGGGTGCACCAACTTACCCACCACGCTCGCTTAACTCTGGCCAGACACACTTTCCTGGGTCATGCCCGGCTTCGGCCAAACAATACACCGCAACCCTACCTACAGCTCAGTAGAGAGGTCCCCGTCGCTCTATATCCTAAGCGCTCAGGGGTCTTGGGCCATCGCCCTGTGCACTCCGGGTCGGTGTGTGCAGGCTCGGGACGAGCACCACCTCAGTCCTGGATGGCACTGGCCCAGCCCGGCCACGAGGCTGAACTGGACGTCTGACAGAGCTTTTGGCTGATGCTACGATGCAGAGTGCCCATAATTCTTCACATGTGATGGTTAGTGCTATCAGGCCAAAGGCCTGCTCGGATCAAATATCCAAATCGTTAGTGGACTAGGGGCTTGCGGTAACGAGCAGAGACTCACGATCAATGTGACCTCGTCGCCCCATCTCGAGGACTTGCTGCAAGGGCTAAGAATGCCCAGCCGCGCCTCACATTCATATCTCGGGCTACCTCCAGGTTAACCCGTCTCCACAACACTCGCCACTTAGGCTCACGCGGGTACCCCTCAGGGTCGACCCGCCTTTCCAAGTAACAGTGTAAAGTCCAAGTATCCGTGTGTCCATAACATCAGGGGAATCCGAGGTATCACCCTCATTGGATTCCTACTCGATGTATCTGTCAAGGTGAACTCGGAGGAATCACTCTCGATGGGTTCACTCTTGAGGTGGTGCACGACAGCATCGTTATCGGAAGCGGTTAAGGAGGAATCACCCTCGTTGACCATGACCGAATAGCTACCCTACAGAGTTAACATCAGGGGTGCTACACGAGGTATCACCCTCGGCACTCGATGGTAACGATGTAGTGTCGTACAACCAAGGGGGTGATGTGCGGTGCCGGGGCCCATCTTCGATCCCGTTGATTGGGTCTTCTGATAATCCAGCGGGGCAGTCGGGACAAGTGGGGTCACTGATAGGTCTCTACCCAGCCTATACTACACAGTTTAGGATAAGCAGCTAAGGTTTCAATAGCAGGTTACAATAAACAGGCTATGCATCAGAATAGGTCAAGCAGTAGCAGCAGCAATTCTAATGCAAGCATGAGAGAGAAAGAATAGGCGATATCGGTATGCTCAAGGGGGGTTCTTGCCTGGTTGCTCGGCGGCAAGGGCAAGGTCGTCAGAGGCGTAGTCGATATCCGGAGCTGCGCCGGTCTCCGAGGTTACGTCGGAACCGGGCTATATCGAGAGAGAAGAGGGGGAGAAACGATAAATATAATGCGAGCAAATGCAGCACGGTGCATGACATGATAATATACAGTGCCAGAGGTGATCTAACGCAGTGCCTGGTGACACTAGCGAAGGGGGATAACATCCGGGAAAGTGTTCCCGGTGTTTGGCATTTTCGGACAGAGGGAACGGAGGGGAACGGTTGCATGTTCGCTATGTTAGCGACGTGTGACGGACGAACGGACTGCGTATTCGGATTCGTATCATCGTTCTGAGCAACTTTCATGTATAAAGTATTTTCATCGGAGTTACGGATTATTTACTATGACTTTCTAAAGATTTAATTGATTTTCTAGAATTTATTTAATCATTTAATCCAACATTATCCAAAACAGTATTAGATGATGTCAGCATGATGTCATGCAGACGTCAGCAGTCAACAGTGCAGTTGACCAAGTCAAACTGACGTGTGGGTCCCACCTGTCATTGGCTGTTTAGGTTAATTAGGGTTTAACTAAATTAATTAAATTTTAATTAGACTAACTAATTACTTAGTTTAACTAAACAGAATTAATTAACTTAATTAATTGACTAATTAATTATTAATTATTGATTTTATTTAATTCATTTTCATTTTTATTATTTATTTTTATTTTTCGTTCTGGGCAGTGGGGCCCCTGTGTCATTGACACATGGGGCAGGGCCCAACTGTCTGTGGCCAAAAGGCCATTAGCGGGCGCGGGAGCATGGGCTACGGGCGCTGCCCGATCGGGCGCACGCCCAAGGGCGTTCGGGCATGGGCGCACGGCGGCTGTCGCCGCGGCCAGAGCGGCGACGCGGCGGGGCTGGCGAGCGGGGCGAGCAGGGGCTGCTGGGGAGGCGTGGTCGGTGCGGCGCGGCAGCCGAGGTGCGGTGGCGTGGGCCAAAGCAACGAGTGGTAGGCGACGGCAGGGGCTACAGGGGGCAGCCAGCGGCAGCGGCGACGCACGGCAAAGCGACTCAAGGGAGCGGCGACCAGGGGAGTCGCAGCGGCGAGCGTGAGGGGAGGTGGTGGCAGGGCGCGGGTCGTGAGCAGGACAGGGGGTGGATGGGGAGGCCGATGCGTGGCCTTCACGCGGCGGACGCGGGGTAGGGGAGCGGCGAGCAGAGCGCTAGCGCGGGGAGCAGCAGCAGGGGATGGCGCTGGTCGTGGCGAGGGCCGAGGCCAAGGGAAGGGAGGGGAGCGTGCTCACGAGCGTTGCAGAGTAGAGGGGTCGGTGTGGCTCGGGGATGCCGGCGAGGGAGAGGCGGAGAGGTCCGGCGACGGCGAAGTCCTCGGGCGGCGGTGGGGAGGCGACGCCGGGGAGTGGCGTCGGGGGCGATGGGGCACCGCGGCGGCGCCGATCCAGAACGGGAAGGAGAGGAGAGGAGGGGATCGGGATCGTGGGGGGGGGGGGATGTGGGGGTGGTTTAGGGTTGGGGGATGGCCAGAGGGGCCATATAGGCTAGGAGCGCCTGGGCCGACCGGTTGGGCTGGTTGGCCCGGGGGTCTTTTCTTTTTATTTTTGTTTTGTCTTTTGTTTTTGTTTCAAATGACTTTTGCAAAATAGGTGAACTAGCCACATATTTACAGTGCAGTTTTATTCACTGTTAGAAATTGGTTTGGGGGCAAATGAATTTTATTTGGATTTTAATTAAATGAAAAAATGGATTAAATATCTCTGTTTTGTTGCTGTTTGAGGCACATAATTAATTTAGTAAAAGTCGGTTATAATTTTAGAATTGTCTCTGGATTATTTACAACCTTATGAACATTTTAGTTATCAAATTTGAACAACTTTTATTTGCACTTTCAGTTTGAATTTCCATTTGAATTTGAATTTGAAAAGAGATATGATCCAAATGATATTTAAGCACTGTTGATCACGATGATAGGGCATTATCAAAAGGGGATTACTGTAGCTAGCCACTGGGGGTGTTACAATTAGCAGGCACAAGTGTAATTCGACGATGCCGGGAAATCGATCCAGGAACTGCTACAGCGGGGAATTTCTGTTGAAATGTAGAATAAAAACCAATTGTAACATATTGTTGAAGATATATATAGTTTATGAGCATCAACATAAAAATAAGACTTTGTATCAGTGTTTTGTGCACACAATTGGTCTTGTTCAATGTGTGCACCATAGGTATAATTAATCTCATCCAAAATCCAGCGTTCATACGCTGTGCTATCTCTGTCAGATTATCAACAAAGTTTATGACATGCTTCAAGTCCTTCCAGTGAAATTTGTTACGCTTAGTAATATACAGATCGTTCACTATGCATCCAACATATCCTGCTTAAAAGGTGGAAAGGTATTATTTATTCAGAACATGGCAGAAGAATATATAGTGCGCATAAATTGGTAAATAGAATTTGTTACTGCCTAGGAACAGAGTCAAAAAATGAAATCACAATTGGTTGCTTAAATAATGATCAATTAGTCAGAACAAATACCCCAATTTTTCTTAGTAATATGCCAGCATGGAGAAAGTTGAAAGGACACTAACCCCGATCAGACTTTGATCGGCTGATGACGTTGGGGAAGTAAACATCCATGTTAATTAGACCAGGGTATGGTGCACGCACTAGAATTTTATTGCCAGCTTTTAGTTCATAAGACTTAGACATTTTTCTCCAAAGGTCCGCATCAAAATAAGAGTGACCATCTTTATCAAGTTTTATGCTAACCGTCATTGTAAATCCATGCTGCATTGTCAATATGACATCCATGGAGTCATCAACAAAGTAAAGCCCAATATTTCTTCTACTCCTGTTCTTGCAAAGCAAGGGATGTACTGCTTGAAATGAAAATTAAGATCGTAAATTAGATATATTGAAATAACAGAGCAAAATGCAAATATGGGAGTAACTGATAGAACAGATCAATATATAGATGAAAGTAAAGTACAAAAAATATAATTAAAAATAGATAATGTAACAAAGATTTGATGCAAATATGAGAGTAACTGAATGAACAATACATCATATATTTTCCTAATATAGGGGGAAAAATCGGCTTCGACATCTAGGCTGCACGTGGCACCGTACCTTTTATCCAAATGTAGCAACGGACAGTATATGTTCACAAATTTAGGCCATGCCGATCATGGTAGGTTGAGATTGAACATACCGAGCGCTCCCTGAAGTCATCTGGAATGGTGAGATAGAACTTCGTTTCCGACTGGCCGCGACCACACTTGCCCGATTTGTGCTCGCACCGTGGACACATGAACGAATACCCTCGAATCAGCTAGAAGAAAAATGAATCCACGGCGATTTCTGCTGGTTGATTAACAGAGACGGACGGACTGCGATAAGAGATGAGTGAATATTTCGCTAAGTTGATTACCTTCTCCATGAGAAAAATCCCCGGCCCAATCCCGCAGAAAACCCCAATCGACCAGAGTGTAGAATGTCGGTGCAGATAGGCGGTGGAAAGCAGTAGGGGAAAAATCCCGTGCCGTTTGGAGCGCGACCTCCGCCCGCCGACAATAGCCGTCGAGCTTAGGGTGGCCGCCGCGATAGAAGTTGATGAGGTGCAGAGTTGCGGAGGAGTCCGTGGCGAGTGGGTGGGGACAAAGTGGGCGAGGGTTTTCTTTTTCCTTTTGCATGTGTGGGTGAACACACACGGTTCGCAGAGGCGACGGAGATGAATCGTGTGCGATAGTAAATCAGCGACATTGAAGGGGAATCCAAATTTCCTTTGTCCTTTGTCCATGAGTTTTTTTCTACGATGAACATAAACCCTGCAAATCACCGTGTTCAAATTTGGCACTTTTCCGGGTTCATTTACAATATTTAGGGGATTATGTGCATTTTCTAGGCATTAATGCACATAATTCAAATTCAAACAATCGGTGCACGAGAACGGTCTGGAAAACCATGATCATGCTATTTAGTAAATTCTCATGCCTTTTTACAAGGAATGGGCAGATATTTCACGGAAATATGTGGCAATAGTCAACCACAAACATGTCGTTTATTGGTTTTTCAACTATAGAAAAATGAAATACATGCTTAAAAAACATGACGGCTGGCATGGTGCCATGGTATGGCCTCACCATGCCCTGGTACAAATTTGAGAAGGTTTGGCTTATGTCGTCGTCCACGCCATTCATAAATCGAACCATCACCAAGGAATTTTCATGGTTTTGAGGGGGAAATCAGCAAGATTGAAGGGGCCGGGAATCCAAATTTCCTTCCTAGCTTGTCATTCAGTTTTTTCTACAATCAATATACCCCCTCGAATGCAACGTGTTCAAATTTAGCATTTTTCCGGGCTCATTTACCATATTAGGGGATTATGCGCATTTTCTAGGCATTAATCCACATAATTCAAATTCAAACAATCGGTGCATGAAAAGGTGCACAAGAACGGTCTGGAAAAACCATACTCGTGGTATTTAGTAAATTCTCAAGCCTTTTACAAGGAATGGGCAGAGATTTCAAGGGAATGCGTGGCAATAGTCAACCACAGACGCGTCATTTACTGGGTTATCAACTATAGAAAAATGAAATATGTGCTTGAAAAACATGACGCGTGGCATGATGCCATGGTATGGCCTCACCGTGCCCTGGTAAAAAGCTGAGAAGGTTTGATTTATGTCGTCATGCACGCCCTTCATAAATCGAACCATCATCGAGGAAGTTCCATGCTTTCGAGAGGGAAATCACCAAGATTGAAGGGGAATCCAAATTTCCATCCTAGTTTGTCATTCAGTTTTTTTCCAACGATCAACATACCGCCTCCAATGCAACGTGTTCAAATTTGACATTTTCCCGGCTCATTTACCATATTTAGGGGATTATGTGCATTTTCTAGGCATTAATGCACATAATTCAAATTCGAACAATCGGTGCATGAAAAGGTGCACAAGAACGTACGGTCTAGAAAACCATGCTCATGCTATTTAGTAAATTCTCATGCCTTTTACAAGGAATGGGCAGATATTTCAAGGAAATGTGTCGCAATAGTCAACCACAAACGCGTCGTTTACTGGATTAACAACTATATAAAAATGAAATACATGCTTGGAAAACATGATGCCTGGCGTGGTGCCATGGTATGGCCTCACCGTGCCCTGGTAAAAATTTGAGAATGTTTGCCTTATGTCGTCATGCACGCCTTTCATAAATCGAACCATCACCGAGGAAGTTTCATGGTTTCGAGGGGAAAATCACCAAGATTGAAGGAGGATCCAAATTTCCTTTGTCCTTTGTCCATGAGTTTTTTTTCTATGATGAACATACACCGTGCAAATCACCGTGTTCAAATTTGGCACTTTTCTGGGTTCATTTACCATATTTAGGGGATTATGTGCATTTTCTAGGCATTAATATACATAATTCAAGTTCAAACAATCGATGCATGAAAGGGTGCACAAGAACGGCCTGGAAAACCATGCTCGTGCCATTTAGTAAATTCTCATGCCTTTTACAAGGAATGGGCAGATATTTCGATGAAATGTGTGGCAATAGTCAACCACAAACGTTTGTTTCTTAGGTTTTCAACTATAGAAAAAATGAAATAAATGCTTGAAAAACATGACGCCTGGCATGGTGCCATGGTATGGCCTCACCATGCCCTGGTAAAAATTTGAGAAGGTTTGGCTTATGTCATCATGCACGCCCTTTATAAATCGAACCATCACTGAGGAAGTTCCATGCTTTCGAGAGGGAAATCACC
Organism: Thinopyrum elongatum; assembly: GCA_011799875.1. NCBI lineage: Eukaryota > Viridiplantae > Streptophyta > Magnoliopsida > Poales > Poaceae > Thinopyrum > Thinopyrum elongatum. Next base: position 554,687,686 of record CM022299.1, on the reverse strand, counting down.
AAGATTGAAGGGGAATCCAAATTTTCTTCGTTCTTTGCCTTGGAGTTTTTTTCTACGACGAACATACACCCTGCAAATCACCGTGTTCAAATTTGGCATTTTTTTGGGCTCATTTACCATATTTACGGGATTATATGCATTTTCTAGGCATTTAGCGCATATAAATCCAATCCAGCTACAGCTACACGGGTGTGATGTTAGGGACGTGGATTGCCATTTGATCGCGGCGCATCCTACGGTGTACACACGTGATCCACGTGGCTGGTGTTCCGGCCAATCATAACGCAACACACAATAGGCTCAGCGCACACTGTTTCCGGAGGCGACGGAGATGAACCGTGTGCGATAATGAACGAGCAAAATTGTAAGGGAAGCCAAATTTCCTTCGTCGTTTGTCGTTGAGCTCTTAAAAACCACCGCACTGTACGGCTGCCCGGCCCCTCCGTCCCAGAGCTCTCTCCAAGCGTCGTTCATGGCACCACAGCGCACAGTAACTGGTAAGGAAGCGATGGCATCCCACTGCGCCGCGTTCCTCGCCACCTGCGACCGCACACATGGTAAGGAAGTGATGGCATCTCGCCGCGCCGAGTTCATCGCCGCTGGTGGCCACACAGTTACGTGGGCGGACTTTGAGGCTGCCATGGCTGAATGGGCGGTGGATCTAGAGGCGGCCAAAGCCGCACAGAAGGAGTGGAAAAGCCAGAAAGCAGTCAAGAAAAGAGAGTCCCACCGCCGCAAGAAAGAAGAGGCCGCATGCCATGCTGAGGAGAGCTTGGCGGAGATCAAAGAACGGTGGGCAGCCGCCTACAAGGCCGGGAAGGAGAACGCCGGCGTCTGGTGAGTGTGCGTTTTTTTGCGTTAATGATCCATAAATCAGTTACCTGTGTGATGTTTTCTAATAAACTAGGCGTACCATTGACCGAACAAATCAACTACACATGTACATTTTTTTGGAGACGGGATCTGCCAATTTTCTCTTTTCTCGCACACGAGTATTTTACGCGCTTCATCTACGTTGTGTGTTTCCCCCGCCCAAGTTTCAAGTTTCGCAGCGAAATTTTCATTAGGCGCGTGATTTCAGAATTTATTCCCCCAACTACATCCCCACCCATCAAATTTCCTCAGTATCTCCCCCTCCCCCTACTGGCAGCTCAAACCGCCACCACCGCAACCACAGCTTCAACCACATCTACATTCTGCTCGGATCCAGTCAGGTAACCCACCGATCTCTATCATGGCCCTAGCCTGATTGCTTAAATGCCGCCTGTGAAACATCCTCATGCCTCCAAATCCCCACCGCCCCTACCTCCAGAGCATCGCCGCACAAGCCCAACCACATATCACGTGGAGGTCGAGGAGCTGATGGCGGTCCATGGCGCGATGGTCGCTGTGCGTGTTGACCTAGAGGAAGACCTCGCCTCGCTGTCGCCGACATGGTGCAGGCTCTGGCCCAGATGAAGTGCCCCAGCGACTACCCCCCAGGACTTAACAGGTATGATCTGACCAGCTCAATCTTACCAATACCACTTGCAATGGCTATGTTTTGTACGGTTGATGTATTAAGCATGTTGTAGTAAACATGCCTAACAGATCTTAGCTACTTTCCCTACCTTTTTATAGACAACTGGGCCATTCTCTGCTCTGGCAGCACCTGTCTTGTGATGTTTAACTCTGCCAATTGCATTTTTATCAGTACCGGTTTCAATGGCTATTAAGACTGTTGCAATTAACAGTCGTATCCATTTTTAAACAGTTGTATTTCAACGGCTACAAACTTACAGAACATTACTTAGGATGTTGTTAAGCCTGTTGCAATGAACAGTTGTATCCATTTTTAATCTGTCCCTTTGCTACCGTGCTACTCTCCGCAATGAAGATATACTAGAGATGCTGCCCATTTGCTATTTTTGGTGGATGCTAACCCTGTTGTACTTAACATGCCTTTCCATGTACTTACGCAGGGCCATAACGGGCGATGCTGTTGTTTGTCGTCGAGGTTAGCTGCATCCCATGTCTTACAGTATTTTACATCATTTGTGCAATTGCAGTTTGGCTTCTAACATTTACTTGCTTCTTGTAGGTACACATGTCGGCAGCACTGATCCACGCTTCGACCTGGAGGAAGAGCTCGCCTCCGCCGCCGCTGACTTTGGGCGGGCTCTGGCTAAGATGAAGTGCCCTAGCAACTACCTCTCAGGACTTACCAAGTATGAACTCACCAGTTCAATCTTACCAATACCAGTTGCAATTAATGGCTATGTTTTGTACGGTTGATGTATTAAGCATGTTTTAGTAAACATGCCTAACACGTTTTAGCTATTTTCCCTACCTTTTTATAAACAACTGGGCCATTCTCTGCTCTAGCAGCACCTGCCTTGTGATGTTTAACTCTGCCAATTGCATTTTTATCAGTACCGGTTTCAATGGCTATTAAGCCTGTTGCAATTAATAGTTGTATCCATTTTTAAACAGTTGTATTTCAATGGCTACAAACTTACAAAACATGACTTAGGATGTTGTTAAGCCTGTTGCAATTAACAGTTGTATCCATTTTTTAATCCGTCCCTTTGCTACCGTGCTACTCTTTCACAATGAAGATATCACTATAGATGCTGCCGTCTTATTACCATTTGCTATTTTTGGTGGATGTTAACCCTGTTGTAGTTAACATTGGCTTTCCATGTACTTAAACAGGGCTACAATGGGCGATGCTGTTGTTTGCCGTCGAGGTTAGCTGCATCCCATGTTTATACACCATCTATTCCTAAATATAAGTATTTTTAGAGATTCCAATATAGGCTACATAAGGAGCAAAATGAGTGAATCTAGATTCTAATCTAAACTATATCTATAATTCTATATACATCCGTATGTAGTTCATATTGAAATCTCTAAAAATACTTGTACTTAGGAACGTAGGTAGTTGTATTTTACATCATTTGTGCAATCTCAGTTTAGCTTCTAACATTTACTGGTTGCTTGTAGGTACATATATGAGCGGTACTGATCCACGCTTCAATCCCTTTTGCGTATGGGGTAATGAGATATTCATGAACAAGCGTCAAGTGAGGAAACTAAGAAAGATTGTTAGGCGAAAGAAATGGGTGATGGGAATTAAGCTCTGTATTTACACTTTGTCCAAGACAACAGTGAACTTTAGGATGGTAAGTAATGTGTTGCCTTTTCCCCCTGCCCACAACAAGTTACTCTATTGGACCTCAGTATCTGATATTTTTCTCTTTTTAGTGGTTTCCGAAGCTATTTACTGATGATTACCTTGCAAACTACATGACCAAAGTGGAGGCAACTAAGGTTAAAGTATATAATTCATGCTACCATGATAATGCTCTAGAAGTCTTCCTGAAGGCGGTGAAGGATGGGCGGGCGATCGTCACAAGGGGTTGGACAAAAGTTGTTCGTGCCTATGGCATGCAGGAAGGCACATTATGGGCATTCCGCTTCTTCAACACCATCGGCAGTAAAAATGATTTACACTTGTCTCTTCACCTTTACCGCCTCTAAATATTGTGGTTCATCATAGTTAATTGCTGTCTAATCCTATAATTACTGAACATATTGTACTGACAATTTTATTTATGGATTCGTAGTTGAACCATTGTGCTGAGAATTTGAATTCCACGTTCCATATTTCAAATTTTCCAATTAGAATAATAAATTACAGGGAAAAATAATATTATACAGGAGCGAATAAAATAGTGTGCACACGGTTAGAAAGAAAACAGCGTGTGCGATGAAAAATAGAGAACAGATGGTTCTTTGACGTGAAACATTTGCGATGCCCGACGGACGCACACACGGTTTCGTCTCATATGCGCGTGCGATTCATGGTAATATGGCAAACATTTCAAACTAGTGTGCATGTGTGATAGGAATACCAATCGCACACAGTTATGAAAATGGACACGTTGGCGTTAGTAGAGGCACCGCACACATTTTACATTCTTGAACCGTGTGCGATAACGTACCTATCACAAACATATCGGTAGATTAAATGTTGATGTCCACCTTTTTCACATGACTATAGCGGCGTAATCGTTTGGGATGTCTCTCTAATCAGAAATGTAACATTGAGATGTAACGTGTGGGACTGGGGCGGCTTCTCATACGTTTATTTTATGGCGATCGTCAGTAGCTGCTCGCCTATCCCCGACGGTTTCTGCGTCGTGTGGGAAGGACCCCCCTATCGCAGGCACTCACTAGGCGACAGTTCCAAATGCCTTCGCGGAAAGGGGTTAAAAACCGTTTGTATAGCACGATACGGTACCAGTGTGAAACTGAAACTGTTGTGGCACACCTTACTAAATTGAATGATATAGCCACCCTTTTTGCTCATGAGGATAAATTTGCTATTACTATATTCTTAAATTATTTCCGTTCTCATTTAAGGGTGATGCTAAGATATGGTACAATACTCTTGCTCCTGGTTGTGTGTGTAGTCCCCAAGATATGATTTATTATTTCTCTGAAAAATATTTTCCTGCTCATAAGAAACCAGCTGCCTTACAGGAAATACTTAACTCTGTGCAAATTGAAGAAGAGAGTCTCCCACAAGCTTGGGGGAGGCTTCTCCAATTGCTTAATGCTTTGCCTGATCATCCTCTTAAGAAAAATGAAATACTTGATATCTTCTATAATGGACTAACCGATGCTTCTAGGGACTTTCTAGATAGTTGTGCTGATTGTGTTTTCAAGGAACGAACTGTTGAACAAGCTGAGGAATTATTGAATAATATATTGAAAAATTATGATGATTGGACTCTTCCTGAACCACCGCATAAACCGACTCCAAAGAAGAGGGGTATCTTATATCTCAGTCCGAAAGATATGCAAGAGGCAAAGAAATCTATGAAGGAAAAAGGTATTAAAGTAGAGGATGTTAAAAATTTACCACCTATTGAAGAGATACATGGACTTGACACACCACCACTCAAGGTGGTAGTGGTAAATTCTTTAATGAAATTTAATGAAAGGGACAATCCTTATAATATGCATCCTAGTCAATGCCTTTATGAGTTTGATAATTACATTAGAAAGCAATATCACTTCAATGAAAATGTTATGAAACAATTGAAATATAATTTTGATATGATTACTCGCTTGAGTGACTTGTTATTTAGAATCTCCAATGATGTTAGAGGTGTAGGAAAACATGCCTCTATGGTTCAAACTCAACTAGAACAAGTTGCTAAATCTCAAAGAGAATTGCTTGATGAAATGAATAATAATATAAATGACTTTGCTGTTAGAGTAGCAACTAGAGGAGGTAAAATGACTCAGGAACCACTTTATCCTGAAGGTCACCCTAAAGGAATTGAACATGACTCTCAAAGAATTAACACCGATGCACCTAGTCCTTCTAAAAAGAAGAAGAAAAAGAAAAATAATAGGACTTTGCACACCTCTAGTGAACTTGAAATAGAAAAACCTCCTGATAACGACAATGATGTTTCCATCTCTGATGCTTCAACTCAAGCAGGTAATGAACATTCACCTAGTGATAATGAAAAAGATAATGATGATTTTCATGAAGACACTCAACCAGACAATGATAAACAACCAGATAATGATGTTGAGATAGAACCAGCTGTTGATCTTGATAACCCACAACCTAAAAATAAAGATATGATAAAAGAGACTTTGTTGCTAGAAAACTTAGAAAAGAGAGAGAACCATGGGTTAAAAAACCCATGCCCTTTCCACCTAAATCAACTAAGAAGAAAGATGATGAAGAATTTGAACGCTTTGCTGAAATGCTTAGGCCAGTCTTTTTGCGCACTCGCTTGACTGATATATTAAAGATGGCCCCTTATGCAAAACACATGAAAGACATCATCTCTAATAAAAGAAAAAACCGGAAGCTGAAATCTCTACTATGCTTGCTAATTATTCTTTTAAGGATGGAGTACCTAAAAAACTTGGAGATCCGGGAATACCAACTATACCTTGCTCCATAAAAAGAAATTATGTCAAAACTGCTTTGTGTGATTTAGGAGCTGGTGTTAGTGTTATGCCTTTCTCTTTATATAAAAGACTTGATTTGAATAAACTCACACCTACTAAAATATCTTTGCAAATGGCTGACAAATCAACTGCCATAATTATCAGTATTTGTGAGGATGTGCCCAATGTTGTTGCAAATGTTACTATCTTAACTTACTTTGTTATACTTGAGATGCCCGAGGATGACAACATGTCAATTATCCTTGGTAGACCCTTCTTGAATACTGCAGGGGCTGTTATTGATTACAATAAAAGCAAAGTCACTTTTCATATCAATGGTAATGAGCATACGGTACATTTTCCGAAGAAACAATTCCAAGTGAATGGTATTAATGTTATTGAAAAATCTCTGACACTCACTATTGGAAGTTTCCAACTACCTCTACCTACTGCCAAAAAGAAATATAAAATGCTTATTGTTGGGGACATGCATATCCCCGTTGAGGTAACTTAGTGTTTTACGAAAGTTCTTCGGTTTCATGCTAATCGAAAGTGGTTGTTAATAAGACTTGATCAACCTTATTAATGGATCATTTTTGAGAGGTATGAAGTTGATGAATTTAGTAAGCACAACTTTCTGTTTCCAACGTTTGTTTTCTGTTTTTCTTAGTTAAATAAAATAAAATGCCATGTTTTGTCTGTTTTCCAAATTTCCCGTGCAATAAAAAATGACCCAACAATAAAAGTTCTCAGAATGCCCTGAAAATTTAATATGATTTTTTTCTGAATATTTAAGAATTTTTTATGCAAATAACATTAGAGGGGGGTGCACCAGGTGGGCACAAAACACCTGGGCGCGCCAGCTGCCCCAGGCACGCCCTGGTGGGTTGTGGTCCCCACGTGGGCCCCCTCACTTATCTGTTTAGCCCATGTCATCACCTACATCCAGAAAAAAATAACGATTGCTCTCTCTCTCATGTTCTTGCTCTCAAACCCACGGATTTCGATCTCTTTGCTCGAAGCTCCATTTCCGAAACTGTTTTGGTGGATCGCTACTTGGTATGTGACTCCTCCAGTGGTCCAATTAGTTTTTGCTTTAGTGGATTATATTTTGAGTAATTAGCTACTCTTGGTGCTGCTTTAGCTGACCTTGCATGTTGAATTCTTAGAGTTCTAAGTAGTTTGAATGCTCAATATGGCCTCTATACATCTCTATGAGTAGTTGCTATCAATCTTGCAAAGTTTTGTTGACAAAAATTTTGTGGACTAAAATTTTCAGAATTTTTTCATAGGAATAAGATGAGTTTCTTTAGGAAGTTTGCTTCCAAGAAGAACTCCAAGGGAGTCATTGGACAATGATCTCTGCACCCGAAGAATGGCGGAGGTGCGGCCGTGCGAATGGCGGCACAACCCCTTCATGGATGGAGCCGGGATCCGTCAAGAGTTCGCACAATTTACTGCTAATGCTGGTCTCACGGACTTCATCGCAGCTGAGTGTGAACAATACCATCTCCTTACAAATCCCTTTGTGCAAAGCTTTCATTTTTTGAGTAGGAATAACCCTCCTGAGGTGCAGTTTAATTTATATGCTGAAACCCGTCAGATACCACTTACTGATTTTTGTGACATATGCTTGATCCCTTCTGACGGGGAAATAAGAGAGCCTAGGCCTGTAGAGTTCGAGGGCTTTTATCGTACTTTGTCAGTGGGGGATGAGAGGGGCGTGTCGAGTGTCACTGCTACTAGTTTGCAGTTTCCTGCTGTGCATTATTTTGCTCTATTCATTGCGAAGTGTTTACTTGCTAGAGAGAAGGTTGGTGCACTTAGTGCCCCCGATTTCGTTGTCTTACGTCGTGCACTTTACGGCGATAATAGCTATAGCCTTGGGGTAATCATTGCACGTCGCCTGTACCTTAACAGGTCCAAGGGTAAAATTCATGGCGGTATTTATGCAACTCGTTTAGCGAGTCATTTTAATGTTCGGATTCCCCAACATGATTATCCATTACCTAAGGTTTATTTAGATCGCCAGGCGATGGTAGCTCATCAGTTTATTGATGGCAAGAACACTACTATTCATATTCCTTACAACCTGGTTTTCAGTGAGAATACCCGTGATATTATCCCGTTGCATGCACCTGCTTTGTTTGATTCTATTGCCAGGGGCGGATATAGGATGATGCCATAGGACATCATCGCCTACCGGAAGAACCAGGCAACGGCTGAGGAGGAGCCTCAGGAGTGGGATGCTCAGGTGCCCGCTCCACAGCACTTCAACGTGGGACCTGAGGGTTACTACGAGTGGTGATTACCAAGCTAGGCCAAAAGCGTAAGCTTGGGGGAGTACGTATTTCCACCAACATTAAATTCATGTCACACATTTCATTCTAGTTGTCGGTGTCCACACTTTTTCATTGTATTATCAATGCTAGATTTATTTTCTCGCCTTCTTCTTGTGTGTTTGAAAAACTTTGACAAAATCCAAAAAACATGTTGTTTGCTTCTTTTCGGTTTTTCTTTCTAGTGTAGTTAGTTGTAGTATTTAAAAGAAAACCCAAAAAAGATTTCCTGGTTCTTCTTTTGCTTGTTGGGAGCTTTCCCATGTAAATAGTTTTTCTTGTTTTTGTTTTTCTCTTTAATTTGCTTTGTTCAATAAAAAGTAAAAACTCCTAAAATATTTCAGTATGTTTCTCTAAAATTCTTTTCCTTTTATTGAGTCATACTGAGGAGAAGACCACGATGAAAATGTTGAGTGGCTCTCATATGCATTATTGTTGATCTAACAAAGAGCTCAAATTGCCTTGTCTTCTCCTCTTGAATAAAATGTTTGCAGATTCCAGCTTAGTCCATGGCACTCTTGCACTATTATTATTTTCATATCATTCGGCCGTGCAAGTGAAAGGCAATAATGACGATATTTGATGAACTGGCTGTTGCAGAGAGAAACGGGTATGAACTCAACTTGTTCTGTTTTTGTAAATATGTTTAACCTAGTATCCATGATTCAGCCTATTATGATCAAACATGTTTGCAATGACAATTAGAGATTATAGTTTCTCATGCCATGCTTAAGTAGCTAGAAGTGGATAATGATTTATCTTGGATGTCAACATGCATTAAAATGATTGTGATGTGGTATGATGATATGGTATCCTCCTCCGAATGTTCGAGTGGCTTGACTTGGACATGTTCATGCATGTTGTTGAATCAAAACCAACATAGCCTCTATGATATTTATGTTCATGGTGTTCATATCCTACGCATGCTAGTATCCAATGTTACTTATGCATAATGCATGTTCATGACCGTTTTTTCTCTCTAGCTGGCCGCTTCTCAACCTATTTGCTAGCCTTCGCCTGTACTAAGCGGAAAACTGCTTGTGCATCAAAATCCTTAAACCCAAGTTATTCCAGATGAGTCCACCATATATCTACCTATATGCGGTATTACCCTGCCGTTCTAAGTAAATTTGCATGTGCCACCTCTAAAAACTTCAAATAAACATCCGTTTTTTTGTGCCTGGATTGTTCATGCAGTGACAGGACGTAGTCAATATCTTCCATGCTAAGCGGGTTATTCTCATGATGAGTGTTTATTCACTCATCCTTGCACGAGAGGGGCGGTAATAGGGATTCCCAGTCCCGAAATCAAATTGCAAATAATTAAAGAAAACTCCCTCAGGACTGATGTTGGTATGGATGGTACCCGTGGATTCGGCTAGCCGTGGAGTGTGTTTGTTGGTGGAGGGGGAGTAAACCTTTACTTTTATCGCTTGGGAACCGCCACTCATGTGTTTAGCATGGAAGATATCGATAACTAATGGTCGCAAAGTAAACAGGAAGGGTGCATTTCTCAATATGTCATTTATCTCTGTTTTAAAATTCTGAGCTCTGGCATCGCTGCAAATCAGTGCTTCCCTCTACGAAGGGACTATCTATTTAATTTTATGTTGTGTCTTCACCTTCTCAAATAAGCGCCAGATCTGAGAGCACTATTGTCATCCTCATGCATTGTATATAGCTAATGTTGGATGCATCATGACTGGATTTTTTCTACCATGAATTACAATGTTTAGTCGCTGCTTGAACTTTGGAGGTGCTCTGCATTTATGTTTTGCGGTCTCAGAAAGGGCTAGCGAGATACCACTGTTGTCATATTATATCATGATTGTTTTGACAAAGTGTTATCATTTTAGCTACTTTATTATTGCTCGCTAGTTGCTTATGCCATTGATATGAGTTAATATAATTTCTAAGAGTTATTGTTGACATGGTTAGTTATAATCTTTGCTGAAAACCTGGGTGCTACTTAAGCTTATTTATGTAAACAAGAGCAAAAGAGTTCGTAAAAGTTTTTCTTTTTCACTTTTAGTTTATCAACTGAATTGCTTAAGGACAAGCAAAGGTTTAAGCTTGGGGGAGTTGATACGTCTCCGTCGTATCTACTTTTGCTAACACTTTTACTCTTGTTTTGGACTCTAATTTCCATGATTTGAATGAAACTAACCCGGACTGATGCTATTTTCAACAGAACTACCATGGTGTTGTTTTTGTGCAGAAATAAAAGTTCTCGGAATGGAATGAAACTTTTTGGAGATTTTGGATGGAATAAAAGAAAAATACTGGAGCCAAGAACCACCGGAGGGGAGCCCCTGGGTGAGCACAACCCACCAGGGCGCCCGCCCTCCTGGCGCGCCCAGGTGGGTTGTGCCCACCTGGTGGCCCCGCTGACCCTATCTCCGACGCTATAAAATCCTATTTTCGAAGAAAAAATCAAGAAGAAAGAATTATCGCGTTTCGCGAGATGGAGCCGCCGCCACCTCCGGTTCTTCATCGAGAGGCCAGATCTGGAGTCCGTTTGGGGCTCCGGAGAGGGGAATCTTCGATCTTCGTCATCACCAACCCTTCTCCATCGCCAATTCCATGATGCTCCCCACCGGGAGTGAGTAATTCCTTCGTAGGCTCGTTGGTCGGTGAGGGAGTTGGATGAGATTCATCATGTAATCGAGTTAGTTTTGTTAGGGCTTGATCCCTAGTATCCATTATGTTCTGAGATTGATGTTGCTGTGACTTTGCCATGCTTAATACTTGTCACTTTGGGCCTGGGTGCCATGATTTCAGATCTGAACAGTTTATGTTATCACCTTTATATCTATGTTCTAGATCCGATCTTGCAAGTTATAGTCACCTATTACGTGTTATGATCCGTAAACCCCGTAGTGACAATAGTCGGGATACTTTCCGGTGATGACCGTAGTTTGAGAAGTTCATGTGTTCACTATGTGCTAATGCTTTGTTCCATTCTCTATTAAAAGGAGGCCTTAATATCCCTTAGTTTCCCTATGGACCCCGCTACCACGGGAGGGTAGGGCAAAAGATGTCATGCAAGTTCTTTCCATAAGCACGTATGACTATTTACGGAATACATGCCTACATTATATTTATGAACTAGAGCTAGTGCCGTATCGCCCTAGGTTATGACTGTTATATGATGAATATCATCCAACGAATTCACCGATCCAATGCCTACGAATTATCCATATATTGTTCTTGCTAAGTTACTATTGCTATTGTTACTGTTACACTTGCTACAAAACTATTGCTATCACTGTTACCGTTACTGTTACTACCATTATCAAAACTATCATATTACTTTGCTACTGATCATATTGCTGCAGATAATTAATTTCTAGGTGTGGTTGAATTGACAACTCAGCTGCTAATACTTGCAAATATTCTTTGGCTCCCCTTGTGTCGAATCTATAAATTTGGGTTGAATACTCTACCCTCGATAATTGTTGCGATCCACTATACTTGTGGGTTATCAAGCCTAAGCTTTGGGATGCCCAAGGTACGCCAAGGTAATATTCAAGGACAACCAGGCATCTAAGATTGGGGATGCCCCGGATGGCATCCCCTCTTTTGTCTTCAATCCATTGGTAAAATTACTTGAGGTTATATTTTTATTCACCACATGATATGTGTTTTGCTTGGAGCGTCTTATATTATATGAGTCTTTGCTTTTAAGTTTGCCACAATCATCCTTGATGTACACACCTTTTGAGAGGGACACCCATTAATCGTGAATTTATTAGAATACTCTATGTGCTTCACTTATATCTTTTGAGATAGGTAGTTGCTCTAGTGCTTCACTTATATCTTTCTAGAGCACGGCGGTGGTTTTATTTTGAAGAAATTGATGAACTCTCATGCGTCACTTATATTATTTCGGGAGTCTTAAAATAGTATGGAAATTTGCTTAGGTTATGAATTTGGTCCTAATATGATGGGTATTCAAGAGGGATATAATAAAAACTTTCATGAAGATAATTGAATATATGAGAAGTTTGATTCCTTGCATTTGTTTTGAGATATGAAGATGGTGATATTAGAGCCATGCTAGTTAGTAATTGTGGTTAGTAAAAATACTTGTGTTAAGGTTTGTGATTACCGAAGCATGCATGTATGGTCTCTCGTTATGCGATAAAGTTAGAGCATGATTTATTTTGGATTGTCTTCCTTATGAGTGGCGGTCGGGGACGAGCGATGGTCTTTTCCTACCAATCTATCCCCCTAGGAGAATGTGTATTAGTACTTTGTTTTGAGGGCTAATAAATTTTTGCAATAAATATGTGAGTTCTTTATGACTAATGTTGAGTCCATGGATTATACGCACTCTCACCCTTCCACCTTTGCTAGCCTCTCTAGTACCACGCAATTTTCATCGGTGCATTAAACCCACCATATACCTTCCTCAAAATAGCCACCATACCTACCTATTATGGCCTTTCTATAGCCATTCCGAGATATATTGCCATGCAACTTCCACTGTTCTGTTTATTACGACGCACACCATCATTGTCATATTGCTTTGCATGATCATATAGTTGGCATAGTATTTGTGGCTTGCCCACTGTTCATATTTTTTATACATGTCACGCTAGATAATTGCACATCCCGGTACACCGCCAGAGGCATTCGTATACAGTCATATTTTTGTTCTAGTATCGAGTTGTAATTCTTGAGTTGTAAGTAAATAAAAGTGTGATCACTAGTGCAAAATTGGCCATTAGTCCCGGTTCGTAAGGGCCTTTAGTCCCGGTTCACCAACCGGGACTAAAGGATGGGGACTAAAGGCCCACCACGTGGCACGATCGAGCCCGCGCCGGGGGCTGGGGGTCCTTTAGTCCCGGTTGGTGACACCAACCGGGACTAAAAGGTTTAGGGGTTTATGGTTTATTTTTCCTTTTAATTTTGTGTTTTCCATTTAATTCTTTTTCATTTCAAACATATTTTACGTTACTACATACTGTACATGTTATGCATATATAAATAGAATTTCTCATAGAACCGATCATATATATATCATCGAATTTCTCGTACGACCATTCATACACACATATATATACAATTTGGTATATACAATTTCTCCTACAATTTGCAGATCATTACATGCAGGCATTAGGTGTAATGGTATTCTCCTTCAGGATTTATGACCTGGTCAAGCAAAAATCCCGCCATTTCCTCTTGAAGTGCTCGTATGCGATCCTTTGGTAGGAGCTCATCCTGCATCTCCGACATCTTTAAAGAGAGATCAATATGAATATATTAGTTGTGTGTATATACATATTAGATAATGATATAAAAAATGTGAATAGTGTTCTGGCAAACGTACCCAAATTTGTCTTGCAGATTTGGTCCTTTGGGATGTCATAATGCGAATGTTCTCGCAAACATAGTATGCACATAAATTATTCCCCGACGCCTGCCTCATGCACTTTACGAGAATAGAATTCAATTAGATAATAATTAATCAAGCATGATAATGGTATTGAAACTAGAATTAAAGAGATGCGCGGACGTAGCTAGTACTACTTAATTACGTACACTGGGTCGCACCCATGTCAGTTCTTGTTTCCATGGGCCTTGAACCTATTTGATGAACTTTTGCCAAACCCTGCCCGCCGGCAAAGAAAATAAATAAAGGAGTTATTAATTAGTTGATATCAGGAAATGAACTAAAGAGGCCGACATAGTGCGATAATGATTGAAATTACCTGTCGAGCATCCTCTTCACGATTGAGTATTCTTTAGGTTCTTTAAGTAGTGAGTCCAATACTTGAACTTTTCCAAGTCAACTTCAATGATTAGCAGGATCCAGTGGAAACTGCATGCGCACATGTTTGTATAATTAAGCGGGCATGTGCATAACTCATCAACTACACTTATTAACATCTAGTAAGCAAAACATAATTTGTAGTACAAGACAGTAACACTCGCCCTAAGTTGTAAGCAAGTAGTATTTCTGGTTGGGTATTTAGTCGCTTCAAAAACTCTAGCATGCTTCTCTCTGTTTCTTTTCTGTGACGTGACCACACCTCTTCATTAACGGTATTTGGGTCAATGAACCCAATGCCATAGCATCCATCTCTTTTCATTTCATAAATCTTCATTCTGCATAATACCACAGAAAAGAATATAGTGAGGATAATTACAGGTAATGAACGAGCACAGCTAGAGACTTAAATTACAGAAAGAAATCACTTACAGACAATAGCAACTGACGAGAGATTTGTCGAGTCATCTTGATTGAATAACTGAAACATTTCTTGAAACTCAACCCACAAATCTTTTGCATGGAAGTAATGCTCTGCCTTGACTTCCACCATGAGGGCCTCTCGCCCGTTCTTTACTTCTCTTAGGTACCACTCATGCAATCTGTGCATTCTCGTTGATAGAAGCGGGATCTCCTCAGGCTTGACCAGAGGTTGGTCGGGGACATATTTCCATGATAGTTCCTCCTCTGCAAACCCGGGGAGAAAATCGATGCCTAGGAGTTGTTCAACAGTGACACCGGCCTCTTTAGCCTGCCTTCTATGACCGTCGGTTATTACTGGATGATCGGCGGTACTCACATGTGATTGTACAATAAGCGGGGTGATCGATGCACTGCCTATTCTCACAGCTGGGGAATAGTTTTCCCGCATTTTTTACTACCTGTTTGGCTCCAGCTCGACTCCTTATCTTTTTGTGCATGATATGACTTCTTAATAGAACATTCATAGTCTGAGTCCCTTCTCTTCACAAATGGTTGAGCCATATCCACAAAGTGCTGTATGACTTCCTGAGGTATTTTCTCCCTTGGCGGCGGGGGCGGTTTCGGTGCAAAATGGGCCTTCACTTCGGCAGCCACTGTCTCATCGGTTTCCTTGTCAGTCTTCTCGTAAGCCAACTTGT
Organism: Thinopyrum elongatum; assembly: GCA_011799875.1. Classification (NCBI taxonomy): domain Eukaryota; kingdom Viridiplantae; phylum Streptophyta; class Magnoliopsida; order Poales; family Poaceae; genus Thinopyrum; species Thinopyrum elongatum. Next base: position 554,672,489 of record CM022299.1, on the reverse strand, counting down.
TTTTGGCAGGAGGAGAGGCTTTCTTGCTTGTTGATCTCTTACGCTTTGCAGAAGGCTGACGTGCCCGAGATCGATATGTCGGACTTACGTTGATGGGCTTCGTCTCGGGGTGGAGCGGTGAAGTCGGTTGACGCTGCTACGGACTAGCACCGCGCTCCATCTCGGGGTTGGGCGGTGGAGTCAGCTGGCGCAGTGGCGGACTAGTGCCGTGCTCCGTCCCGGGGTAGGACGGTGGAGTCGGCTGACACAGCGGACTTGGAGGAGGAGCCGGCTGACACGGCAGACTTGGAGGAGGAGTCGATGGCCTTGGAAAAATGATGCAATCCTTTCTCCATAGAATGATACGACGTATGGCCTCTCCCAGTGTGCGCTCCTCGTCACCTCCATGAATGTCAAGCTCTAGCTCGTCATATCCCGACATCACTTCGTCCACCCCGACACGAGCATTGCCAGCTGGAATCGGATTGCCATGGAAGGTTGCTTCATGGGGATTCGTTAAAGCATAGCCGTCCGCCACCTTCGTGGATATGTTCTTCACTTTAATGTGTAGCTCACAAGGTGTCGCACATTTGATATCATCCACGGGGTATCTAGCCAGCAGTGCATCATCGGCCGGGGTGGAACCCATGCTGCTTCTCGGCATAGATGGGACGGTGCTATCCAATGCTGGATCTGCTTGCTGTTGCCGCTGCTGAGACGCCCTTTCCTGGCTATGTGAGTCGATCTGCTCCTGCTACCACATGAAAGCGCATTCCAACTCCGCGTGCTTTGATTCTGCCAGTTGAAGGCGGACTGCTTCCTGCTTCCTCTGCTCCTCCTCCAGCTTCCTCTGCTCCTCCTCCTGCTTCTTCTTTCTCGCACGGCTTCTGTAAGTGTTGTTCCAATCCACAAACCCCTCAAACTACAAAACAACGCCTTTGCCTCGTGTTCTTCCCGGATGTTCAGGATTCTTCAGGGCGCGCGTAAGCTCGTCATTCTCTCTCTCGGGCTTGAACGCCCCCGTTCGAGCCTCTTCTATTGCAAGAAGTAAAGCGACGGAGGCTTCTTTAAGACTTGCCCGCTCCATAACTAGCCCTGTATTTGGGTCCAACTTCCCCCCATGCGCATAAAACCAAGTCCTGCACCTGTCGGGCCAACTCAATGTAACTGGAGTGACCCCTGCAGCAATCATCTGTTCCTCAGCTTGATCCCACGTAGGCCGGGCGATCTGGTAGCCACCTGGCCCTAGAGTATGGTGCCACTTCTTTTTTCGCAGCATTAATCTTGTTTATTCTGGACCGTTCCTGAGCTGCTTCTGATCCTTGAACTTCACGAAAGAGTCCCAGTGATCTCTTGCCTTCTCAAGTGCTCCCTTGAGTGCTGGAGTCTTCTTTCCGTCTGCTTCGTACTTGGTCCATATTCTTTTCTTGTGGTTGCAGAATGCAATCGCCATCTTCTTAAGAGCACTCTTCCAGACTTTCTCCTGTTGTGCATCTGTGAAATGATCTGGTAGGGTGAAATGTGACATGAGCAATTCTCAAAGCAGATAATTTGCTCTTTCGGAGACAAAACCAACTCCTTGATCTCCCTTTGCTGGCTTATTCCATTCTTGAACGGAGATCGGGATTTGGTCCGTGACAATAACTCCGCATTGATGAGTAAATTTGTCCACATTCTTCTTAGGAGCAACCGGTTCGCCATTTGGTTTCATGTCATCGATGATGTACTTTATGCCAGCCTGCAACCTTTTGGTCGGGCCTCGTACTGCCCTGCTTGTAGAAGATTTGCTCGATCCGGAGGGCTAAAAGAAGAAAGATCGATTCGTTAATATATATATATATATATATATATATATATATATATATATATATATATATATATACATATACAAATCAATTAATACATGTAATGATCACCAGATGCCTTATATAAATATACCTCGCCGGTCTTTGTTATTTGAAGAACATTTCCTTCGTCATCATTGTTGTGGCCTTCATCTCTTCATTCGTCTTCATCAAATATTAATATACCCTCACCGGAATTGTTCAGATATTGCGAGCCGTCGTTTTTAGGAGAATTGTCCGGGCTCGGGGAGCGTATGATGTCGAACATGGTCTCTTCTCCGTCTCTGCCGGTATCGTCCATAGCTTAACTAATCCAAAAGAAAGATGAAACAATTTAGTATTCAAATTAGAATGCAATCAATAAGGAAAAACTAAATCATAGTAGATAATATGCATCTCAAATAATATCACTAATACATCTCGAATAATCCAGATAATATGCATCATCGAATATAATATCAAATACATCGTCTCGAATATTATCGAATAATATAATCGTGAATACATCGTCTCGAATATTATCATATAACATCACTAGCTAATACAGATCGAATATTATCGAAGAATCTAGTTCACTCGCGGTTCCTGAGGTGCGGGCGGTGGACACCCAAAGAGAAGGAACCATCACAGGATCATAGCTCGAGTGAGATCCCTGAAGAACCTGCCAGGTATTGGAGAACCTGACATCCAACGCAACCACCTCCACGACACGGCGACGTCCTCCTCCCTGACACGGCGACGTACCACCTCCACGGGGGCCAGCTGCCTCCGCACTAAAAGTGGCCCACGCGACCGCCACCAAAGAAGCTCCTGGTCGACGACGTGAGCCCGGTTCCTCACCAAGCTGCGCGCACCGGAAGATAGCACCTCCCAGTGCCAGCCCGGCAGAGCCCAGTCCCGGACATGGCGCCTCTCAAGCAGGTTGTTGCCACCGAGTCGACGACGAGCATGCGGGCCAGGCATCATCGATGCCAAAAATGTTTCTATGCAAATTTAACATTTTTTAAATGCTTGATTATGATTTTTGTAATTCTTGTTCACCTCATTTCGCAATGCATGACAAACTTCATTTTGCAATGCATTTTAAAAGCTTGATTTTTGTAATTCTGGTTTACTTCATTTTTGTAATTCTTGTTCACTTCTATACTATACATGATACAACATTAAAAGTATAAAAAACTAAAAAACAGAAAGAAAGAAAAACTAGTTAGTGAAAAAAAAAACAATCTATGCAAATTGTATACATACATACATATATGAGCTATACATACATACATGTACTAATTAAGCATACATATACATATACTTGCGTTGGAGTTTGTGGATTGGTACAAATACTTGCGTTGAAGTTTGTGATTCCCGAAGCATGCACGTATCGTGAACCGTTATGTGATGAAGTCGGAGCATGATTTATTTTTTGATTGTCTTCCTTATGAGTGGCGGTCGGGGACGAGCGATGGTCTTTTCCTACAAATCTACCCCCCTAGGAGCATGCGTATTAGTACTTTGCTTCGATGGCTAATAAATTTTTGCAATAAGTATGTGAGTTCTTTATGACTAATGTTGAGTCCATGGATTATACGCACTCTCACCCTTCCACCATTGCTAGCCTCTCTAGTACTGCGCAACTTTTGCTGGTGCATTAAACCCACCATATACCCTTCCTCAAAACAGCCACCATACCTACGTATTATGGCATTTCCATAGCCATTCCGAGATATATTGCCATGCAACTTCCACCGTTCCGTTTATTATGACACATACCATCATTGTCATATTGCTTTGCATGATCATGTAGTTGGCATAGTATTTGTGGCTTGGCCACCATTCATATTTTTTATACATGTCACTCTTGATAATTGCACATTCCGGTACACCACCGGAGGCATTCATATAGAGTCATATTTTGTTCTAGTATCGAGTTGTAATTCTTGAGTTGTAAGTAAATAAAAGTGTGATGATCATCATTATTAGAGCATTGTCCCATGTGAGAAAAGGATGATGGAAGCTATGATTCCCTCACAACTTGGGATGAGACTCCGGACTTAAAAAAATAAAAAAGCCCAAAGAGTCCAAAATAAAAAAAGAGGCCAAAGAGCCCAAACAAAAAAATGAGAGAAAAAGAGAGAAGGGGCAATGTTACTATCCTTTTTCCACACTTGTGCTTCAAAGTAGCACCATGTTCTTCATGACAGAGAGTCTCCTATTTTATCACTTTCATATACTAGTGGGAATTTTTCATTATAGAACTTGGCTTGTATATTCCAATGATGGGCTTCCTCAAATTGCCCTAGGTCTTCGTGAGCAAGCAAGTTGGATGCACACCCACTTAGTTTCTTTTTGAGCTTTCATACACTTATAGCTCTAGTGCATCCGTTGCATGGCAATCCCTACTCACTTGCATCCATATCAATTGATGGGCATCTCCATAGCCTATTAATTTGCCTAGTTGATGTGAGACTTTCTCCTTTTTGTCTTCTCCTCACAACCTCCACCATATTCTATTCCAAACTGGTGCAGCCGAATGCTCAGCGGCTGATTTTATGAAACTAGGGGATGGCAACCGCTGAGGCGACTGCGGTGGCGACGGCGGGTGACCAGAGGGGCAACTCCGCCGTCTCCCTCACCGGCGCTCACCCGGCGGCCCCCTCCGCCTTCCTGTCTCTCCGTCTCCGGCCTTCCTTCCCCTGCTCGCCGCCCCCTCCTCCCCTGCCGCTGGCCTCTGCTGGCGCCCCCGCCTCGGTCTCTCTTGGTCGGGTCTGCTGGGCAGACTGGGCGGCCGAGGAGGACTGCGCTGAGGCCGCGGCCGTGGCGGCAGGCCTCCCCCGGTGTCCTCGCTGCTTCGGCGACCGGTTGGCCAAAGCCGTTGCCGTCGATGGGGTTGGTTCGACCCCGGCTCCCGCCTCCCCACATCCCCCCTTCCCTTGCAAGTGCGGCCGCGCGCCCGTCTCACACCACCTTCCCCATGCCCGTCTGGCACTGGTCGGGATGCCGGTCGCCGTGGTCGTGGGGCCCGAGCGAAAGCTTGGGGGGTGGCCGGAAGGTCTGATGTGGGTCGGGCGGTGGTGACATGGCGGCGCCTCCCGCAGGAGCTCCTTGGGACGCCGGCGACTTAGTCGTTCTCGTCACCGTTGGGAAGACCCATGGCCCCTGCCGTGGTGGTGCAGGCGGCTAGATTCCGCCCCTTCTACCCCTCTGCGGTGGCGCCGGACGGCAGCCTAGCGGCGGCGGCGGTTCGGCCGGGGGAAACCCTACCCTTCTCTCGCCCATCGTCGGGTGTTGGGCTGGGCCATCATCGGGTGTTGGGCTGAGCCAGCCCAGGCCGTGTGGGCCGCCTGGGCTGGGGGGTGACCTCGGGCCTTCTTGGGCCACCACGGCTGGGCCTGCCTATGTTGGGCCCGTCTCCCGCACGCCCACTTCGGCCTTCTCCATGTGTCGGGCCTCGCCTCGCCGTCTCGATTAGGGTTCAACCCTTCTTGTACCTCGTCCGCATCTCCTCCCATTCCCTCCGCACCGTCCCCGCTCTCCATCCCCTCCCCCGCGCTCCCCACACCCCCCTGCTTTGTCGGCCTCCATGGCTCGTGAGTCCGGTGATGGGGCTCCCTGGCCCAAGCGGCGGGCGGAGGGTCGGGATGGCCAGCTCTCTCAGGACGCTCGTCGCCCTTCCCCGGAAGGGGCCCGCCATGAGTCTGAGCTCCGGGACGCCATGCTCAAGGGCAAGGGCGCCGCGCCGGAGGAGGGGGTTGGGTGGCGGAACTCTCGCCAGCGGGAGCGTTCCCCGGAACAGTAGCGCGACCGTGGCCGAGACCGTGACCGCTGCTCCCCGCCTCGTCGCTCCCGCTCGCCGGCGTATTTTGGCCGGTCCGATGTCTCCCCCCTGGTGGCAGGCGTAATTCCCCTTGGCCGGGCCTAACAACCGCAATGGCCGGGGCGTGTTCGCTAAGAAGAAGAAGAAACGCACAGCGCAACAGCAAGCGGCTGCCGCCTCCGGCCCGGCATCCTCCATCTCCAACCCCTCCACCACCACTACAGTGGAGGCATCCCGGCCGTCTGCATCGATGCAGACATGCTTCAACTGTGGCTTGGAGGGGCACTGCCAAGTGGATTGCAAGCAACCTCCCTGGTGCTTCAAGTGCAAGAGGACCGATCACCCCGCACTCTCTGTCCGGATCATCCGGCTCCCAAGGTGCTCGGGCTGTTCGGCTATGCCCTTGATGACTTGGGTTTCTTTCAGATGGATCTCCCAGTGCCAGCAGCCTCCCCCTCCCTGACCGCACTCATCTCGATCCTCGACGACAAGACGGCATCCCGGCGATCATTTCAAAGGAGCTCCGCCACCTATTCAGGCCGGATTGGGATTTGGAGGTCACTCTGATCTCCGACTGGGAGTTCACGGCAGTGTTTCCGGATCTGTTCAGCCTTCGATATGGCACCCACAGCGCTCAGCTGACCTTGGCTCTTAATCAGCTTAAGGTCCGCATCTCGGTGCCTTCGGTGGATCCGCTTGCCGTGGCCTCTCTGTCTTCTGTGTGGATTCAGATCCGCGGGCTCCCTCCCATCGCTCGTGTGGAGAGCATCATCCGGGGCATGTCCCGGCTTCTAGGCAAGATTGTGTCGGTCGACACCCTCTCTCTTGTCAAGGGGCCAGCAGTGTGATACGTCTCCAACGTATCTATAATTTTTGATTGTTCATGCTATTATATTATCTGTTTTGTATGTTTTATATGCATTAATATGCTATTTTATATTATTTTTGGGACTAACCTATTAACCTAGAGCCCAGTGCCAGTTTTTGTTTTTTTCCTTATTTTTGAGTTTCGCAGAAAAGGAATACCAAACGGAGTCCAAATGGAATAAGACTTTCGCGATGATTTTTCTTGGACCAGAAGGAAACCAGGAGACTTGGAGGTGAAATAGGAGGAGCCACGAGGCGGCCACAAGGACGGAGGGCGCGCCCAGCGGGGTAGGGCGTGCCCCCACCCTTGTGGGCCCCTCGTGCACCTCCTGACCTAATTCTTTCGCCTATATATTCCCATATATCCCCAAACCAACAGAGACATCCACAAAAACACTTTTCCACCGCCGCAACCTTCTGTACCTGTGAGATCCCATCTAGGGACCTTTTCCGGCACCCTGCCAGAGGGGGATTCGATCACGGAGGGCTTCTACATCAACACCATTGCCCTTCTGATGAAGCGTGAGTAGTTTACCACAGACCTATGGGTCCAGAGCTAGTAGCTAGATGGCTTCTTCTCTCTCTTTGATTGTCAATACCATGTTCTCCTCGATGTTCTTGGAGATTTATTAGATGTGATACTTTTTTGCGGTGTGTTTGCCGAGATTTATGATCAACTTATCTATGAATATTATTTGAATCTTCTCTGAATTCTTTTATGCATGATTTGATATCTTTGTAATTCTCTTCGAACTATTGGTTTGGTTTGGCCAACTAGATTGGTTTTTCTTGCAATTGCAGAAGTGCTTAGCTTTGGGTTCAATCTTGCGGTGTCCTTTCCCAGTGACAGTAGGAGCAGCAAGGCACGTATTGTATTGTTGCCATCGAGGATAAAAAGATGAGGTTTTCATCATATTGCTTGAGTTAATTCCTCTACATCATGTCATCTTACTTAATGCATTACTCCGTTCTTTATGAACTTAATACTCTAGATGCATGCTGGATAGCGTTCGATGTGTGGAGTAATAGTAGTAGATGCAGAATCGTTTCGGTCTACTTGACACGGACGTGATGCCCATATTCATGATCATTGCCTTAGATATCGTCATAACTTTGCGCTTTTCTATCAATTGCTCGGCAGTAATTTGTTCACCCACCGTATTATTTTCTATCTTGAGAGAAGCTTCTAGTGAAACCTATGGCCCCCGGGTCTATTTTCCATCATATAATCTTCTACTTTTCATCATACAAGTTTCCGATATACTATTTTGCAATCTTTTACTTTCCGATCTATAAAACAAAAATACCAAAAATATTTACTTTATCGTTTATCTATCTCTATCAGATCTCACTTTTGCAAATAACCATGAAAGGATTGACAACCCCTTTATCGCGTTGGGTGCAAGTTGTTTGATTGTTTGTGCAGGTATTCGGTGATTTGTGCGTTGTCTCCTACTGGATTGATACCTTGGTTCTCAAACTGAGGGAAATACTTATCTCTACTTTGCTGCATCACCCTTTCCTCTTCAAGGGAAAAACCAACGCAAGCTCAAGACGTAGCACAGTGCGTGCATAGATCAAGTCTCCGGATCCCTCCAAGCTTCAGACTACTCTGTGGATGTTCTTCAATGACGCAGGATATGACCTTCACATCTCGGTGGAAGACGCTCTACCTGCCTCCCCCGCCGATCCCGACGATGGATCCGATTCAGACGATGACCCTGGCCACGGGGGGGCGGGCAGCCACAAGACAGGTCATGGTCGGCCTCGCCGCTCTCGCAGCCGGTCCCCTGGTTCTGAGCCCTCCGATGGTGACTCCAGGGGCCATGATGGACCCCCTCCCCGGACTGGTGCTTCACCTCCCCCGCACTCCAAGCAGCTGGGCTTGGAGACCACCTCGGCCGGCTATGGAGTGGAGGAGAAGGACATTGTGGCGATTGCCGCCATGCTCGACGAGGTAGCCTCCCTCCCACCTAGCGTGGTTCTGCCAATCTTCATGGAAGCCCAGGTCTCCTCCTCGGATGGTGGGATCAGCGACACTAGCAGTGTGGGGTTGGAGGTCCAGCCCACGACCTCACCGCGACCCCCTTCTCCGGCTTCGGTGGTTGGGCTCTCCCCTAGCAGGACCTCGCCACCCGCCCCACAGTCGCTGGCTCCGGTGGCATCGAACTCCCCCTCGGCGGTGGTAGCCCTGCCCCACCCCTCTAAGACCAAGAGGCGCCCCCGCTTGGCTTCGACCCCGGCATCGTCGGCTCGGAAGAGTGCTCGACTTGGCTCGGCGTGCGGCCGCGCGGAACCTTGATGCAGGACCGTCTACCCCCTCCATTCCATTTTCTGATGCTCTCAATGATATTTGTGATAATTCCTTTTCGGCACTTGCGGGTGTTCCATTGGGCCACCTAGCAAAGGTGGCGGCGGATTCAGCCATAGTGTTTCGTGGTGAGAAGGGTCCGGCTCTAGAGCAGATCGCGTCCCTCCAGGCCAAAGAGATCCTGGAGGGCCGCCTTGCGGCCGCTAGGGCTTGTGAGGCGGTAGCAGTTGACGAGGGGTCACTCCCGACCGCTCGTCCATTAGGCAGCCGAGGCCATCCTGATTTGGCCCCTGATGAGGTCCGTGGCAGGACCCGTTCGCACATGGCTTAGTTGCATCGTGCACTGAGTGCCTCTACTACTGTTGGGTCCAGAGAGGACCCCCTCTGCGAATAGTCATGCGGGCCCTCTTCTGGAACCTGCGGGGCTTCGGCCATGACGGCCGCCGCAGACAGTTGATTGAGTATATGCGCGAGGAATCCGTTGATGTTGTAGCAATCCAGGAGACGATGAGGGCGGATTTCTCCCTTGCCGAGCTTGAGCGCCTTAGTAGGCACTTATTTGCGTGGCATTGGTTGCCCTCTAGTGGAGTGGCAGGTCACTCCGGTGGCATCCTTCTTGGAGTGAAGGATGCCAACTTTGAGGTCGGCTCTATGGACAGGGGCGACTTCTTTGTTAGCATGGAAGTTTGGGAGAGGGATGTGAACTTCAAATGGGAAGTCATCGTAGTTTTATGGTCTGGCTGATCATGGCCGATCGTCCGCGTTCTTGGTGGAACTCCAGACCAAAATCACATCCGCCACCCTCCCGGTGGTTGTCGAAGGAGACTTCAATCTCCTCCGTTCTACCGCGGACAAGAATAACTCTCGGGTGGACCTCGCGGAGATGCAACGGTTTAATGACTGGGTTGCCGAGCTCGGCCTACATGAGCTCGACAGGGTAGGGGCCAGGTATACCTGGACCAATAGACAGGTGGTGCCTACCCTTAGTGTACTTGATCGGGTGTTTATCTCTCCCGATTGGGAACTCCAGTTCCCTCTAGCTATGCTACAGGCTATTGCGCGCATTGGCTCGGATCATGTTCCCCTCCTCCTCTCATCTCGGGATGAACGGCCGCCCCCCCCCCCACCCCTGGTCGCTTCTGTGTCCCCCCCCTCGCTTCTGCTTCGAATCATTCTGGCTGTGGCAGCCAGGCTTCATGGCGGCAGTTTGGGAACAATGGGCCCTCGCATGTGTTGAACCCCATAGGTCCATGTCATCCCTTGATGAGTGGCACTACCTGGCCAAGCGGTCCAGGCACTTTATGAAGGGGTGGGGTGCGAATTTAGGACCGGACGCAACTCTCCTTGCAGAGATCCGAGATCTCGACCTTCGTGCAGACTCAATGGGCATCTCTGCGGAGGAATGGGCCCACTGATACAATCTTGAGGACACGCTCATGGACATTTACTCCAAGGAGGAGGAATATTGACGTCGGCATGGGACCCAGAATTGGGTGCTCTTTGGTGATTCCAACACGGCATATTTCCAGGCTATCGCCAACGGTAGGCGTAGACGTGGAACCATCCCTTTGTTATGGGATGGTGACAGGGTGCTTCAGGATCCAAATGAGATTCGGGCCCATGTAGACGGGTTCTATAAGGAGCTGTTCGCCGGGCGCCCTAGAAGGGGCGTAGCCTTGGCGGACCACTTCTGGACGCCTCTCCAGCAGGTCTCTCCGAACGAGAATGCGGCTCTTATGGCCCCATTTGATGCAGAGGAGGTTGAGCGCTTTGTCAAGTCTATGAATCCCGCGTCGGCTCTCGGTCCGGATGGCTTGCCTGTCCGTTTCTTTCAGGCTTTCTGGTCTACCATCAAGGATGACATCCTAGCTCTGTTCCTCGAATTTTCAAGAGGAACCCTTGATGTAGCCTGCCTTAATTATGGGATCATATCCTTGATCCCGAAAATCCGAGGGGCTTCGGATATTAGGCAATTTCGGCCGATTACGGTCCTTAACATGATCTTTTAGATCTTGGCTAAGGGGTACGCCACTAGGGCGGCCCTTATTGCTCCTAGGATCCATCATCCGAACCAATCGGCCTTCACTAAAGGCAGATTTATTCTGGATGGGATCCTAGTCCTTCACGAAATCCTCCATGAAGTCAGGCATAAATGCCTACGTGCGGTCTTCTTTAAGATAGACTTTCACAAGGCTTACGACTCAGTGCACTGGTCCTTCCTTTGGGAGGTACTGTTGAAACGCGGATTCGACCCTCATTGGGTTACTCGCGTAATGCAACTAGTGACTAGTGGACGCACGGCGATTAACATCAACGGAGAGGTGGGCCCATATTTTCCCACAGGTCAGGGGGTGCGTCAGGGAGACCCCCTCTCCCCCTTCCTTTTTAACTTGGTGGTGGACGCCTTGGCTACAATCTTGGACTTGGCAAGGCGGGCTGGCCACATTAGAGGTATCTGTCCCCATCTCACCGGCGATGGGGGGCTAACGCATCTTTAGTATGCGGACGATTAGATACTGATGGTGGAGGGATCGGATGAGGATATCCAACACCTCAAGTTCTTGCTCCTCTGTTTCCAGGAGATGTCGGGTCTCACTATTAACTTTGCGAAAAGCGAGGTGATGGTGCTTGGATACTCCGCGGAGGAGGTGGACCGTATAGCTAACCGCCTAAACTGTCGGTTGGGATCCTTCCCGACCACCTACCTCGGCATGCCGATTAGTGATGTTCGCCTTTAGGAAAAGGACCTCCGCCCTACGGTCTCCAAACTCCAATTTCGGGTAGAACCGTGCCAAGGGCGGTGGCTCTCCAAGGCAGCACGGGTGGTTCTGATGAACTCATCCCTTATTAGCTTGCTCATGTATATTATGTGATTCTATAGTCTGCATGAATCCCTCCATCAGGAGATCGCCAAGTACCTCTCCCGGTTCTTCTGGGCGGGAGAAGGCAATAAGCAGAAATACCACATGGTCAAGTGGTCCGAGATCTGCAAGCCCAAGGATCAGGGTGGCCTTGGTGTTATTTCCTCGAAGCGTATGAATATTGCTCTTCTCGCCAAGTGGCTATGGCGCATTGAGACAGGCGCCGGCGGCCTGTGGTTGGACATTATCCGCGCAAAGTATCTGCGCGGACAACCTCTAGCCTTTGCCTCCCGGGTCGGGGGATCCCGGTTCTGGCAGTCAATTATTCAATTGATGTCGGTCCTCCGGATTGGCACGTCGATTGCTGTGGGCTCGGGCGCTAATACACTATTCTGGCTAGACAGATGGTTGGGAACCAGACCGTTCGCGGAAAGGTTCTATGCCTTATTCTCGATTTGCTCCCACCCACGTCTTTCGGTGGGAGCCGCCCTTCATGACATAGGCGCCATCACCTTTCGTCGCACCTTTGGGGAGCTTGAGCGAGAACAATGGGACGAACTTTTGGAGTGCGTGGCACTGCACACCCCCTCGCTCGAACCGGATTTTGTTGCGTGGCACCTTGAGCCGAATGGGGCATTCTCCACTAAATCCCTATACCGTGCGAACTTGCCGACTCCGGGCCCCAATGAGCTTACGGTACTATGGGAAATTAAGTTACCACTGAAGATACGTATCTTCTTGTGGCAATGGGTTCGTGGCTGCCTACCCTCGAGCACAGAGGTCCAGAAGCGTAATGGCCCGGGGGATGGCCTTTGCCCCTTATGTGGAGTTCCGGAAGACTCCAACCATATCTCCTTCCGGTGCCCGGCTGCGAGATTCCTATGGAGTTGCTTCTGGGATGTCGTGGGCGGGACGTGGTGTCATGATAATCTCCCAGACTTATTCCGGGAGATCCTAGATTCCCCCCTATTAGTAGGCCCTCCCTTTGGGTGGCAATGGGTACCCTGGCGTGGACCCTCTGGAATTGTCGCAATAAACTGGTGATCGAGCACGTGATTCCTTGTCGTGTGACTGATGCCATCTTTAAAATGTGTGGATTTCTACAGCTCTGGAGACCGCTTAGCAAGTGGCGGGATCATGGCTTCATCGACTCCATCGTCGCAGGTCTTCGCTCCTCTACAGCCGCGATGGCCCCGCCTTCACCACCCCCACCCCCGGAGCCTGACTAGAGTCGCTTTTTTCTTGTCTTTGGGGCTTGTTTGGCTATGCCCCCAGCCGGACCTTGTTTATTTGATGTTCGTACCCTGAACTTGTACTTTCATGTTGTTGCATGCTTGGCGGTTGTGCTTTATAATATAAAGCGGGGGGGGGGGGGAACCCTTTTTCGTTATTATATTCCACCTATAGTACTATATCCATGTCTCACGCTCATGTATTGTGTGAAAGTTGAAAAAGCTTGAGAACATTAAAAGCATGAAACAATTGCTTGGCTTGTCATCGGGGTTGTGCATGATGAAATTTTGTGTGTGATGAAGATAGTGCATGGCCAGACTATATGATTTTGTAGGGATAACTTTCTTTGGCCATGTTATTTTGAGAAGAGATGATTGCTTTATTAGTATGCTTGAAGTATTATTGTTTTTATGTCAATATTAAACTTTTGTTTTGAATCTTATGGATCTAAATATTCATGCCACAATAAAGAAAATTACATTGATAAATATGTTACATAGCATTTCACATAAAAATTCTGTTTTTATCATTTACCTACTCGAGGACGAGCAGGAATTAAGCTTGGGGATGCTTGATACGTCTCCAACATATCTATAATTTTTTATTGTTTCATGCTATTATATTATCTGTTTTGGATGTTTTATATGAATTAATATGCTATTTTATATTATTTTTGGGACTAACTTACTAACCTAGTGCCCAGTGCCAGTTTCGATTTTTTTCCTTGTTTTTGACTTATAGAAAAGGAATACCAAACGGAATAAAACTTTACGGTGATTTTTCTTGGACCAGAAGAAACCCACGGGACTTGAAGAGGAGACCAGAAGACCCACGAGGAGGCCGTAAGCCGTAGGGGCGCGCCCCAGGGCTTGTGGGCCCCTCAGACACCTTCCAACCCTAATCTTCGCACTACAAATCCTCAAATAATCCCCTACACCAGAGGGCACACCAAAAATACTTTTCCGTCACCGCAAGCCTCTGTTCCCGTGAGATCCCATCTTGGGGCCTTTTCTGGCACTCCGTCGGAGGGGGATTCAATCACGGAGGACCTCTACACCAACCTTGCTGCCCTTCCGATGATGTGTGAGTAGTTTACCACAGACCTACGGGTCCATAGCTAGTAGCTAGATGGATCTTCTCTCTCTTTGATCTTCAATACAATGTTCTCCTCGATGTTCTTGGAGATCTATTCGATGTAATCTTCTTTTGCGGTGCGTTTGTTGAGTTTCGATGAATTGTGGATTTATGATCAGATTATCTATGAATATTATTTGAGTCTTCTCTAAACTCTTTTATGCATGATTGAGATATCTTTGTATTTGTCTTCGAACTATCGGTTTGGTTTGGCAACTAGATTGGTTTTTCTTGCAATGGGAGAGGTGCTTAGTTTTGGGTTCAATTTTGCGGTATCCTCACCCAGTGACAGAAGGGGTAGCGAGGCACGTATTGTATTGTTGCCATCAAGGATAAAAAGATGGGGTTTATATCAAATTGCTTGAGTTTATCCCTCTGCATCATGTCATCTTACTTAAAGCGTTGCTCTGTTCTTATGAACTTAATACTCTAGATGCAGGCAGGAGTCGGTCGATGTGTGGAGTAATAGTAGTAGATGAAGGCAGGAGTCGGTCTACTTGTCACGGACGTGATGCCTATATTCATGATCATTGCCTTAGATGTCTTCATAATTATGCACCTTTCTATCAATTGCTCAACAGTAATTTGTTTACCCACCGTATGTTTTCTTCAAGAGAGAAGCCTCTAATGAAACCTATGGCCCCCGGGTCTATTTTCCATCATATATTTTCAGATCTATAAACCAAAAAACTCAAAAATACCTTGCTGCACTTTATTTATATTTACTTTATTTTGCTTTTTTATTTATCTTTTATACCTATCTCTATTAGATCTCACTCTTGTTCGTGACCGTGAAGGGATTGACGACCCCTTTTCGCGTTGTGTGCAAGTCTTTGTTAGTTTGTGCAGGTGCATATATTGGAGACTTGCTTGTGCCTCCTACTGGATTGATACCTTGGTTCCTAACTGAGGGAAATATTTATCTCTACTTTGCTGCATCACCCTTTCCTCTTCAAGGGAAAAATCAACGCAAGCTCAAGAAGTAGCATTTCCCTAAATCTTAAAAACTTCATCCACACAAAACTCAACAAGAACTCGTGAGATAAGTTAATATAAGTCAATGCAATGACCTTATCATTCTCTACTGTAGCAAATCACTAAAATTATTATTTAACATAGCGTACTAAATGCCTCAGAATATTTAATACTCCTATCCTCAAATAGAATCATTAAACAAGCAAACATATGCAAACAATGCAAACATAACAGCAATCTGTCTAAACAGGACAGTCTATAAAGAATGCAAGAAGATTCATACTTCTCTAACTCCAAAATTATGAAAAAATACCACACTGTAGAAAATTTATTATAGCTTATTGTGTAAAAATTTCAATATTTTATCATGTTCTGACTATTCACAAATATCCAAAACATAACAACAAACTTTTTGTTTTCAAACAGCAACATATAGACTTGCAAAATAAGCATAGTAAACGCTATACTTCACATTTTTATTGAAATAAAAGATGCAAAACATTATTCTAAATAACAGCAAGCAAATACTAATAAAATAAAATGAGGCTCCAAGCAAAACACATATCATGTGATGAATAAAAATGTAGCTCCAAGTGAGGTTACTGATAGTGTTGAAGACGAAAAGGGGATGCCTTCCGGGGCATCACCAAGCTTATTTGCTTGGGTCTTCCTTGAATATTACCTTGTGGTTCCTTGGGCATCCCCAAGCTTAGGGTCTTGTCACTCATTATTATCCTCATATCGATATCTCACCTAAAACTTGAAAACTTCAATCACACAAAACTTAACGGAACTTCGTGAGATAGATTAGTATGATAAAACAAATCATTCACTTGGGTACTGTCAAAGACAAGATTCATAATTGTTATCACAAAATGCCTGGTGTACCTTATCATTTCCACAATTTATATCACTTAATATAAGTTATGGAAACACTAAAACAAGCAAACTATGCATTGAAAACAGAATGTGTCTAAAACAGAACAGTCTATAAAGATCTGAATAATGACTATACTTCTGTAACTCCAAAAATGCTGAAAATTAGTACAACGTAGGAAATTTGTAGATCAGTAATGTGTAAAATATTCAGAATTTTTTGACATTCCAGTGATTTTTAACAATTCTGTTACTAGGCGCAAAAGTTTCTGTTTTTGCACAGAATCAAATCAACTATCATCCACACTATCCCAAAGGCTTTACTTGGCACTTTATTGAAACAAAACCTATAAAACATGATTAATACAGTAGAATAATTGTGTGAAAACACAAAAACAATAGGTATAAGTGTTGGGTTGTCTCCCAACAAGCGATTTTCTTTAATGCCTTTTTAGCTAGGCATGATGATTTCATTGATGCTCACATAAAAGATAAGGATTGAAACATGACGGGAGCATCATGAAGCAGATGACTAGCACATTTAAGACTAAACCACTTCCTATGCATAGGGATTTTGTGATCAAACAACTTATGGGAGCAAGAATCAACTAGCATAGGAAGGCAAAACAAGCAAAACTTCAAGATTTTCAACACATAGAGAGGAAACTTGATATTATTGAGATATGTAGAAGCATATATTCCTCTCTCATAATAATTTTCAGTAGCATCATGAATGAATTCAACAATATAGCTATCACATAAAGCATTATTTTCATGATCCACATGCATAAAAAAATTACTACTCTCCACATAAGCAATTTTCTTCTCATTAATAGTAGTGGGAGCAAACTCAACAAAATAATTATCATGAGATACTTGATTCACATAATCAATTTGAGCATTAAAATCATGATGGCAAGTTTCATGGATATCATTATTCTTTATAGCATACATGTCATCACAATAATCATCATAGATAGGAACTTTGTTGTCATAATTAATTAGAACCTCTTCCAAAATAGTGGATTCATCACTAAATAAAGTTATGACCTCTCCAAATCCACTTTCATAATTATTACAATAAGATTTAAAACCCTCCAAAATAGTGGGATCATTAGTACCTAGAGTTGACACACTTCCAAATCCACTTTCAGAAATATAATCATCATAAATAGGAGGCATGCTATCATCATAATAAATTTTCTCATCAAAACTTGGGGGACTAAAAATATCATCTTCATCAAATATAGCATCCCCAAGCTTATGCCTTTGCATATCATTAGCATCATGGATATTCATAGCAAGCATACTAACAATATTGCAATCATGCTCACCATTCAAAGATTCTATGCCAAACATTTTATTAAATTCTTCTTCTAACAATTGAGTACAATTTTCCATTCCATCATTTTCAAGAAAGACATGATAAAGATGAATAATGTGAGGCAACCTCAATTCCATATTTTTGTAGTTTTCTTTTATAAACCAAACTAGTGATAAAACAAGAAACTAAAAGATTCAATTGCAAAATCTAAAGATATATCTTCAAGCACTCACCTCCCCTGCAACGGCGCCAGAAAAGAGCTTGATGTCTACTATACAACTTGTTCTTGTAGACTCGTGTTGGGCCTCCAAGCGCAGAGTTTTGTAGGACAGTAGCAAAATTCCCTCAAGTGGATGACCTAAGGTTTATCAATCCGTGGGAGGCTTAGGATGAAGATGGTCTCTCTCAAACAACCCTGCAACCAAATAACAAAGAGTCTCTTGTGTCCCCAACACACCAAATACAATGGTAAATTGTATAGGTGCACTAGTTCGGCGAAGAGATGGTGATACAAGTGTAGTAATGATAGTAGATATTGATTTTTGTGATATGAAGAATAAAAAACAGGAAGGTAACAAGTAACAAAAGTGAGCACAAACGGTATTGTAATGCTTGAAAATAAGGCCTAGGGTTCATACTTTCACTAGTGCAATCTCTCAACAATGCTAACATAGTTAGATCATATGGCAATCCCTGAACGTGCGATAAAGAATCAGTCCAAAGTTCTTATCTAGCGGAGAACATAAGACGAAATTGTTTGTAGGGTACGAAACCACCTCAAAGTTATCTTTTCTGATCGATCTATCGAGCTATTCCTATAAGTGTCACAAACAGCCCAAGAGTTTGTACTACAATAACACCATATGATACACATCAACCAACTCTAATGACACCTAGATACTCCAATGTCACCATGAGTATCCGTGAGTTGATTATACAATATGCATCAAACAACTTCAGATTCATAATATTCAATCCGATAAAAGTGAAACCTCAAAGGTAAAAACTCAATTCATCACAACAAGATAGAGAGGGAGAAAAACCATATGATCCAACTATATTAACAAAGCTCGCGATACATTAAGATCATGCCAAATCAAAAACACGAGAGAGAGAGAGAGAGAGAGAGAGAGAAAGAGAGATCAAAAACATAGCTACTAGTACAAACCCTCAGCCCTGAGGGTGGACTACTCCCTCCTCATCATGGTGGCCACCGGGATGATGAAGATGGCCTCCGGTGATGATTTCCCCCTCCGGCAGGGTCCCGGATTAGGGTCCAGATTGTTTTTTCATGGCTACAGAGGCTTGCGGCGGCGGAACTTCTGATCTAGGTTAACTTTCGGGGGTTTCTGAATATATAGAATTTTTGGCATTGGTCTCACACTAAGATGGGCCATGAGGGGCCCACTACCAACCAGGGCGTGCCAGAGGAGGGTGGCGCGCCCTGGTGCCTAGTGGCCATCTCCTCCCCCTTCTAGTCCTCGCACGAAGCTTCTAGTGCCTCTTTTGTTTCAAAAAAAATGTCAAAAAGATTCGCTGCATTTGGAGAACTTTGATTTCTGCACAAAAAACAACACCACGGTAGTTCTGCTGAAAATAGCGTCAGTCCGTGTTAGTTTCATTCAAATCATATCAAAATCATATAAAATTGTTATAAAACATGGCATGGATACTTCATAAATTATAGATACGTTGGAGACGTATCAATATCCCAACTATTGTTACTTCGATGTCTCGGGTTCACAACAATAGCAAGTGCATATGACCTGTAGGTATGATCAAAACACATAAATATTCATGAAAACACATATGGTTCACATCTAAAATCATGGCACCCAGGCCCTATTGTCAAGCATTAAGCATAGCAAAGGCATAGCAACATCAATCTTAGAACATATAGGGTACTAGGCATCAAACCCTAGCAAATACATCAACTATTACATAATGGATCTCATCTAGTTCCCACCCACCCCATGTGCCTATAGAGAAATTACTCACACATGTGCGGGGAGGTCATTACGATGATGATGGTTAAGTGACTGGTGATGGAGAAGTGGTATTGTCTGACTCAGATCCCCGTCTCGAGTCCATATTATCGGGTTAGCATCTTTGTGCCCATGACTAGAGAAACATAGTCACCAACCGAATCGTACATTAGTCAAAAGATATGTGTTCACATAACCTTATCAACTAGGGACCATTAGAACAATCATCATACAATATATAGTCTCACAATTAAGTCACATACTTATTGATACATATCAGTGATGGTGTTAAAGGACAATACAAATAATTCATGAATACATAAAGAAATAACATAATCACATGATTGCATTTATGGCATAATTCCAACAGTCTCTACGTTCACCTACGTTTTGTTAATCGTCATGCTTTCTCTTAGATGAGAGACAATAGCCCATTGGTTAGGTCAATGTGATGCAGGCGTTGGCACATGGCCATCGAGGGAAGGAGGCAGGGGTATTGTAGCGACTCAACCAAGTAGAGGATAGATGCGTACACAATTGTGTACCGAGAGAAGCACGAGGCCGAGGGTGATCGTCTGTAGTAGCCACCCGATTTGGAGTTCGTCATGAGGGCAGGGGGTGTGAAGAAGAATGGCCGCCATCAACTTCTTTCTTACGGTGCAATCTCCACCTCCTCGCACCTCAAGTGTGCGGAAGGGTGAACTCGGCGACCAAAATGCCATGTGTCTCTCTCTACTCAGTAGGCTTTGTTGAGATCGTACATCTAAGAACTCGACAGACAAATGTGCCACATGGCATCACCATTGACGGTCGTTCCATTTGCTCCGGTAGTTCGCCGAGTTCTTTGCTTATGGAACCTGCCAAAGTTTTTTGTGCGTGTTTGTCGAGTACCCTATAAATAGAACAGTCTTGCTAAGTCTCAGTCGACTAAGACTTCGTTAAGTGTTAGTCGATGTTATATCCGTAAGATCTTATCTGAAGATCCGTGCAAAAAAAAAATCAGTTTTTTATTTTTGCATGTTATGTCACTTGACTAAGACTTGATTAAATGTTAATCAACTGAGACCGAGCCATACCCTACATAAAAACTCGGCAAAGTCGCCGATTTTAGTGCTTCTTGCTTCCGGTCATTAAGAAATCCTGAGCTGCTCACGTACTTGAATTGACAACCTTCATTAAGAAATCCTGAGCTGCTCACGTACTTGAATTGACAACCTTCCGTCTTCCGGTGATTAAGAAATCCTGAGATGCTTGCGTACTTGCACCTACCATGAAATAAATTGACTCTTCCGGGCAAGCATGCTGCGTCAACGGTAATGCACACAGCCATAGACTCAACACTGTTCCCATGGCTGATGGTTCTAGCAGCTTCTCAGCTGCTCAGCTTGATTTGCGCTATATAAACAACAAGAACGAAGCTATATACGTACACTTGCAAATCGAGTTTAAGACTTGAGAGCAAACAGTCAAAGAGCACCGAATAGCTAGGAAGAGCCAAAGAGATCGATCGAAAAGGATGGCCGGCGAAGGAAGGTGATCTCCGCCTGGACTGGCATACTGCGCGCGGCCACGGAGGAGGACAGATCCGAGAAGCTTAACGTCACGCTCGCGGTGGTTGCGCCCATGGAGAACGCCTTCGCTCGGTGCTCTGGCGGGAAGGACTTCTTCGCCGGCGACTCCGTTGGGTATCTCGACCTCCCGCTCGCGTGCAACCCATAGTTTTAAAAAGCGCTATAGCCCGCTACAGTCTTTTCAGCAGGGTGCCGCTAAATGGTCGCCTTCATAAATAGCCCGCTATAGCTCGCTATAGCTTCGTTATAGCTGATTTGGAAGCCCGCAGCTATTTTGCATAGCCTACTATTTAAAACATTGGTGCAACCTCTTCTGGTTTGAGGCGCTGCGCCACATGTTCATCGACGCCGGCAAGACTCCGCGCTTGGCCGCCTGGGCTGAGAGGTTCATGAAGACGGAGGCGGCAAAGAAGGTGGCCCCACCCATGAAGAGCATGGTGGAGTATGCCAGGAAGCTGTGGGCTATCTATGCTGCCTCTGAGGCCGTTAAACGCCTTCGTTCCAAAATTTAGCGCATATTTTCTGAAAGTAAAACGTCTCTCATGTTCGATCAAGTTTGTAGGCAAATATATCAAGGGAAATGTTTGTGAACGGTGCGCCGGCCGAAGCTTGGACCGGTCGCACCGCTCGATCCCTCGCACAGCCTGGCTACTAAGCCACTCGTGCGCCACGTGACCGCTCAGCCTCGCCTTATCCTTTCCCCACCGCCGTTGACCACTCTTTCCTCTCTCCTTCCACAAGACGCTTCTCTTTCTTCTCCTTCCATCTCCCCCGCCGGCGTGACTCCTCCGCTGAACTTTTTCCCCTCCTCTCCGCTCCTCAGGCGAGCCAAGGCAACAAATATGTCTCCTGGTGAGAGAATCCGGCGAACGCGATGCTGCAGTGGCGCCCAGCGAGCTGCAACGGCACCCTGCACTACGCGCCACGGGATGCTACAACGGCGCCCCGGCGAGCTGGAATCGGCGTTTACCTACACTGTGCCCGGTATGGTGTGCTGCAACCGGTCACAGAGGAGCTACAACCGCTGGTGTGGTGTGCTGCGACCCACGACGAGAAGTGCTACCCCGGGCATGCGGCAAGCGAGCACGATCCCAGGATGCTGGAACCACTGATCCAAAAAAAATTGCTGGAACCGGCCTTCTTTCCCTAGCTTGCAATGGGGGCTCGGCGAGCAAAATTGCTGCAACCGGCGATCCGGTTTGCTGGAACCCAACGTTTTTTTGCTGGAACCTTTTCTTTTTTGAGCTGCAATTGTTTCTTTTGCTGGAATCAGCTTTTGATTTTTGCTGGAACCGATGCATTTTTTTGCTTCATCGGCTACTAAGTTCTCAGATGCTCAGGTCATTTTTTTCAATCGAATAACCAGTCCATTTGATTTTTGTTGGCACCGCCTTTTTGTTTTGCTACAACCGGCAAGATTTTTTGCTGGATCGGTGAGATATTTGGCCGAGGCCGTCGGCAGGGACATCATGTTTTTCCAGTCGATTTTGCTGGCACCGCCTTTTTGGTTTGCTACAACCGGCAATGTTTTTTGCTTGAACTATGTTTCTTTTTTGCTACCACACAGTTTTTGAGTTTTTATTGTAATCAGCGCCAAATTGTTGCTTTTTTTTTTTTGCTACAATTGGCGTTTGATTTTGCTGGAACCGGCTCCATTTTTTGGTACTAAGGGTGTTTTTGGGTTTGCTGGAACCATTGCTGTTTCTGCTACCACGGCGAGCCATGGCGTCATCACCATTGATTTTGCTGGTGTACGAGGGGGGAGGCAACGGGAAGGGGAGGGGGAGGGGGAGGGTGGGCAGCACCGGCGAGGGGCGCGCGGGAGGCTACTGTCGACAGCGAGGGGGACAGACATGTGCTGCACAATGCGGAGGGGGGCAGCCGCCATGGCTCCCCGTGTTCTTTTCTTCTCGGCTCAAAAAAGACGACCGGCGACGACGGCGACGAGGCAAGCCGGCGGGGAACTTCGATCTGTCAGCGGGAGGGGGGGGGGGTTGCGGCGGCCTTTCCCGATGCGAGCGGATGGCGCTTTTGTTTTTGTTTCCTACGGCGAAGCTTTGATAGGCGAGGGAAAGGAAGAAGATGATGTGGGATCCAATCGGGCGGCTGTGGACCGGGCGGCTTGGGGCCGACCGGCCGAAACTTTTGGCCGGCGCGCCGGCGCCCAGTAGTCACCATATATCAAGCATTCATAATACTCCCTTCATTTCAAAATGTAGTGCATATAATTTTTTTGAAAAGTCAAACCTCACAAACTTTGACCAAGTATATGGGAAAAAATCTTAATACCTAGAATGTTAAATCTATATTATTAGATTCATCATAAGATGTAGTTCTATATTTTATATATTTAGTATTATGGATATAAATTGTTTACTCTATAAACTTGGTCAAAATTTGTAAAATTTGACTTCTCAAAAAATCTATATGCACTACATTATGAAACAGATGGAGTACATATTTAGTACCATTTGATTCATCATGAAGTGTATTTTTATATTTTATTTATTTAGGAGTATTTTAGATGTCGATAGTTTATTCCATAAACTTGTACAAGCATTCACATATCTGATTTAAAAAACGAAATATGGATTGGCTTGTAAAATGGAGGGAACAATTAAGCTCGAGAGAGAGCTTCTTAATTCAGTCTGCCTCGAATTGGGTCATGTTTGTTTAAAGGTTTCAATTGTCAGTCATTTCTTTGAAGGGAATTCTAACTGATTCCCTAAAAACAAAGGAGGATCCGGCGAAATAAACCCTCAATGAAGTATTTTTCCTTCACTAAGATTTGGCCGGACCTAACCGATCTCCTATATATAATGGTTGTTTTAACTTATGCAATTCTAGTATACATTGCAACTACATATTAGCACACATATAAAAACTAAACATAAATATGAATGTTCAAGCAAATCATGAATATAGTTTACAAACCGAGTTCAAAGTTTACAAACCATATTATTCAAATTTAAACACACCGAATGGTCCAAATGTAGCAATAACATGTGATAGAACAGCTAGGAAGCGTTATGACGTTGCCAGTGATGCTCAATAAGATCATTTTGGAGCTGAGAATTAACTTGTTGGTTCTCAACTCTGCGATGCTCTTCAAGGAAAGCCATGATCCTATTTGTATCATACTCTTGCTCAACTGGAGTCCCGTTGGTGATGTACCGAAAGTTCTCAGGCATATCTCTCTCGTCTTCAATGATCATGTTATGCAATATGATGCAACAAGTCATGATCTGCCATGGAGCCTTGGGGCTCCAGTACTCGGCAGGGCCACGAACATTTGCAAAGCGCTTCTGAAGCACACCGAAGGCTCTCTCCGCATCTTTCCTAGCAGCTTCTTGACATTGGGCATAGTGAATATTTTTGTTACCTTTTGGATGCGGAATTGTTTTGCCTGATGTGGCCCATGATGGATAGATGCCATCCGCAAGGTAGTAACCCATCGAGTAGTTGTGCCCATTGACCGAGTAGTTGCAAGCAGGAGCATCTCCTGTAATAAGCCTAGAAAACAATGGTGATCTCGACAGCACATTTTAAGTCACTGTGAGAGCCAGACAAATCAAAAAATGAATGTCATATCCAAAGATCCTTTGTTTCAACTGCTTCAAGAATGATTATTGGATCGTTGCAGTGGCCTTTGTACTGACCCTTCCACCCTGCAGGACAGTTCTTCCATGTCCAGTGCATACAGTCAAGTGATCCAAGCATCCCTGGCCATCCTCTTGCTTGACTCTCTGGCATCAGCCTCTGGGTGTCTTCCTCGTTGGGTGCTCTCAAGTACTCGGGTCCAAAAACATCGATCACTACTTTAGTGAACCTTCGAACGGCCTCCAAGATTATGTCTTCACCAATGCAGACATAGTCGTCAATGGCATCGGCCAAACACCCATATAACAAGACTCGAACAGTCGCAATGCACTTCATCAGAGAGCTTGCACTTATCTCTCCACTTGCATTTCTTCGGAGTTTGAACCAGTCATCTACTTCTTGTCGACTTTTGCAATGGTCAGAAAAAGACTCGTGTGCAGCAGAAAGCATCGGCAAAAGTACTTCTCTGGATAGGTTGGATTTGGAGCAAAGTAGTCTCTCATGATCTTGGAATGGCTCTCTGCTCTATCACGGTTGATGTGTATGCGGCCAAACTATGATCCTCTCCTAGGGTGCCAAATATCATCATTGAAAAGCATACCTAAAACGCTTTCAAAGTCTTCGTCGCCTTCTTCCTCTTTGGATGACGACGAGTCCTCGAAGACCATCTCCCTCAACCTCTTCATCTACAATTCAAACGGCTTGGTTCAATCCAAACGGCTTGGTTAAAAAATAAACGAACGGAAACTCACCTAGGCAATCCGTCGAACACTTGCAGTGCGGTGGTGATGCACAGGCCAGTCGTCGTCGTTTCGACCAAACCGGCGGGCGGCGAAGCATTGGAGTGACCTGTAGCGGCGCGCAAGCAAGGTCAGATGCTGCGGCCGCCAAAGAGGAAGAAAATACGAATCAATCCGACGAATCGGTTATGGCGACGGCGGCGGAGTTTCACCTCAACCTCGACGACAGCATCAGGGGACGAACGGGCTCGACATCGGGCAGAATGGCGGCGAGGGCCAAGGGAGGCAACGAGGTAGCGGCGGGGGCCAGCGGGCGGTCGCCGGCGAAGATGCAGTGGCAGGGAAGAGGCGTGGAGAGGCGAGAGAGAGGTGAGATTTTTTTCCCCTCCAACCAGTAGCGTCCGAGCAAATTTAGGGGCGGCATTTTTTCCTTCACTAACGGCTATTTGGGGATCGGCAGTGCCGGTTAGAGGAGGAAAACTAAAATCGGTTAGAGTTGCCCTAAATTAGGTAACTATAGAGACTTGTGAATTTCATTTTTCTGCATTGTTTGACTGACCTATCGAGGACGCAATAAAATGGTCATTTATTTTGATAAAGTTGTGCCTGAGCAATCCAGTAAACTTGTTCATTCAGTAACAATCGTCTTTAAGTCTTCTCAGACTTTTGTATGTCCAAGACGATGTCTAAAAACTGCAAATTTAGTTCTGTACATTTTTACGGCAAAAATATGAAACTTGGCTTTGATGAATGATCGATGGAGTTTTGTGTGCTTAATTTCTTTTTTAGAATGGTTGCACCCAGACAGGTAAGTTACTATAATATTGAACAATCAGCTAGCCTCGTCACATCCCACAAATTTACGTGAGTAGTTTCAAGACACTAGTACAAAACAGGGCATCTGTCAAGATTTCAGAGGGCCTTTAGTCTCGGTTCTGCAACCGGGACAAAACGATCGGGACTAATGCCTATTACTTTTAGTCTCGGTTAGCTTACGAAACGGGACTAAAGGAGCTCCACGTGGCCGCTGTAGACCGCCCAGGCAGGAGGACCTTTAGTCCCGGTTGGTAACACCGACCGGGACTAAAAGGCAGCCACGCGTCAACAGCTGCCAGGCGCTGGGGTTTTTATTTTTATTTTTTAAAGGAGGGGTTTTGAAGGGCTTAGGGGTTTTCATATTGTGTTTCCCCCTTTTATTTTTGTGTTTACCCTTCAATTCTTTTACATTTAGGGTTTTATTTTTATTTAATATTTTCCATTCAACGCGACGCTAGCTACTAAATATAGCAATGAAGGAACCATTACACAACAAGATCATCATGAACATATATAGAGAGAAGTGACCTCTCTTTCTCCGTGCTTGGTCGAACAACAAGTTTTCGTATATCTATCCGAAGCTACTACATATATACAATATAACATCTCTTACGATCCCTGACATCATCTACGGAAAATCCATTTGAATTTCCGTATGGTATTCTCCCTTTTCATGTATGACGTGGTCAAGAAAGAATCCTGCCAATTCCTCTTGAATTGCTCGTATGCGATCATGTGGTAGGAGTTCTTCCCGCATCTGCCGCAATTAATTTAAAGAAGGGGGTCAATACATATATATGAATGAAACTCAACACAATTGATGGTAATAAAATAAAATTGTGAATATTGTTTACGTACTTCATATTGTTGGTCAGAGGAGCCCCCTTCAGAGGTCGAGTGGCGCATGAACTCGCAAACGTAGTATCCACATAAATTATTCCCGCCTGCCTGCAACAAGCACTTTACGAGAATAGAGTTCAATCAAACTGATAATCAAGCATGATAATGGTATTGATGAAACTAAAATCAATGAGGGATTTGCGGAACTAGCTAGTACTACTTACTTTAGGGTGTGTAAATTGCAGCTCCTTTTTCAAATCAGGAACCATTGTGGTGAACTTTTTTCAAACCCTACCCGGCAAAGAAAATGATTACTTGATATCAGGAAATGAATGAAAGTTGCCGATATGGTGCGATAATGATTGAACTTACTTCTGGAGCATTGCACTTATGTCTGCATAATCCTTAGGATCTTTACGTCTCGAGTCTAAGACAGTTACTACTGCCCCATCAAGCTTAATGGATAGCAGAATAAAGTGGAAGCTGCGCATGGATAACTCATCAATTACACTACTTAACCTCGAGTAAGCGAAACCGAATATGCACAAGACAGTACTCACTTGAAGTTGTAAGGAAAGAGTATTTCCCTTTTGTTTTGATGTCGAAGGAACGCTTTTAGCAAGTTTTCCTCAGTATCTTCAACTCTGTTTTGTACCGTCCATTCATTTACGGTATTTGGGCTAATGAATTCAATGTCATAGATTTGTCCTCTTTTGCATTCGATGATCTTCAATCTGCATAATATAGTGAGGATAATAATATATACATGCAATGAACGAGCTGAGCTAGAGACTTAATTACAGAAGTAATAAACAGACAATAGCATGTCATGAGTTGTTTGTCGAGGGCGTCTTGATTGAATAATTGAAATAATTCCACAAATTCAACAGGCATCAGGTCGACTCCAATGAAGTCGTGCTCATCTTTAATTCCCAGCAAAATACTGTCGGTCCCATCCTTGCTGTAGGTTTTCAAGTACCAGTCATGCAATCTTCGCATCATCGTTGGTAGATGCGGGAGCTGATCAGGTTTGATGAGAGGCTTCCCGTACTCGTATCTAAAGGGTGCTACTACCTCAGCCATTTCAAACTGTACATCATCGTCCACGTAATCACCAACAGTGGTACCGGGCACTAGCCTCGAATGATTAGCGATATCACTAGACACCTTGAGCGGGGGGCACGATTGCTTCTCCTGTTCGCCGAGCTGGGGAATTGTTTTCCTACTTCATCTTGCAGCACTGGTAGTACTTCCCGACCGCCGCGCTTCATCATATGTCTTTTCAATACAGCGTTCATAGTTGGATTGCGGCGGAGGCGGTGGTGGTCGCTTAAGGGCATCTAGAGTGCGCTTCGCTTTCACCGGATCTATTATTTCCTTCGGAGGTGGACATTTTCGTTCAAAATGCGCCTGCACTTCGCCAGCCACGATGTCATTGGTTTCCTCGTCAGTCCTCTCATATGGTAACTTTGGAGGAGCCTGGAGGCTTGGACCAGCTCTGAATTTCTTGCCTGTTGTGCTGCTAGCCGCCGGAGCGACGGCGCCTCTCTTCCGCTGTTGCTGTGGCGGCGGAGCCCGCTGAGGCAGCGGAGACGGCTGACGCACCGGAGACAGCTGAGGCGGAGGAGGATTCTGCTGAGGGGCCTCCTCCATTAGAGTCCGCTGAGGCGGAGGAGACGGTTGACGCGCCGGAGACGACTCAGGCAGCGGAGATAGTAGAGCTGGACTGTGAGGAGGAGTCCGCTGAGGATCATGCTGAGTCTGCTGAGGCGGCGTCCAGTTTGGAAGCTTGATGTTCTCCTTTCTCCATAGACAGATACTCCTTAAGGCATTTTCCATAAAAATCTCCCCTTCACCTGTAGGGTTGCTACTTCTTGAGCTTGCGTTGGTTTTTCCCTTGAAGAGGAAAGGGTGATGCAGCAAAGTAGAGATAAGTATTTCCCTCAGTTAGAGAACTAAGGTATCAATCCAGTAGGAGGTACAAGCAAGTCCCCAATCTATGCACCTGCACAAACAATCAAACACTTGCACCCAACGCGATAAAGGGGTTGTCAATTCCTTCACGGTTAATTGCAAAGGTGAGATCTGATAGAGATGGGTATATAAGATTGCCAAAACGTAAAACAAAATAAAAGTAAATAAATTGTAGCAAGGTATTTTTGGTATTTTTGATGTATAGATCTGAAAATATATGATGGAAAATAGACCCGGGGGCCATAGGTTTCACTAGAGGCTTCTCTCTTGAAGGCAAATAATACGGTGGGTGAACAAATTACTGTCGAGCAATTGATAGAAAAGCGCAAAGTTATGACGATATCCAAGGCAATGATTATGCATATAGGCATCACGTCCGTGTCAAGTAGACCGAAACGATTCTGCATCTACTACTATTACTCCACACATCGACCGCTATCCAGCATCCATCTAGAGTATTAAGTTCATAAAGAACGGAGTAACGGCTTAAGTAATATGACATGATGTAGAGGGATAAACTCAAGCAATATGATGAAAACCCCATCTTTTTATCCTTGATGGCAACAATACAATACATGCCTCCCTACCCCTACTATGTCACTGGGTGAGGACACCGCAAGATTGAACCCAAAACTAAGCACCTCTACCATTGCTAGAAATACCAATCTAGTTGGCCAAACCAAACCGATAATTCAAAGAGAAATACAAAGATATCAAATCATGCATATAAGAATTCGGAGAAGATTCAAATAATATTCATAGATAATCTGATCATAAATCCACAATTCATCAGATCTCGACAAACACACCGCAAAAGAATATTACATCGGATAAATCTCCAGGAACATCGAGGAGAACATGGTATTGAGAATCAAAGAGAGAGAAGAAGCCATCTAGCTACTAGCTATGGACCCGTAGGTCTGAGGTAACCTACTCACGCTTCATCGGAGAGGCAATAGGGTTGATGTAGATGCCCTCCGTGATCGAATCCCCCTCCAGCAGATCGCCGGAAAAGGCCCCAAGATGGGATCTCACGGGAACAGAAGGTTGCGGCGGTGGAAAAGTATTTTCGTGGCTCTCTTCTAGGGTTTTGGAATATATGTGAATATATAGGACGAAGAAGTAGGTCGGTGGACTCCCGAGGGGGCCACAAGCCAGGGGGCCCCCACCCTAGGGCGCGCCCCTATGGCTTGTCGTCGCCTCGTGGGTCTTCTGACTTCGACTCCAAGTCTCGCAGGTGTCTTCTGGTCCAAGAAAAATCATCATAAAGTTTTATTCCGTTTGGACTCCGTTTGATATTCCTTTTCTGCGAAACTCAAAAACAAGGAAAAAACAGAAACTGGCACTAGGCTCTAGGTTAATAAGTTAGTCCCAAAAATAATATAAAATAGCATATTAATGCATATAAAACATCCAAATCAGATAATATATTAGCATGGAACAATAAAAAATTATAGATACATTGGAGACGTATCAAGCATCCCCAAGCTTAATTCCTGCTCGTCCTCGAGTAGGTAAATGATAAAAACAGAATTTTTGATGTGGAATGCTACCTAACATATTTATCCTTGTTATTGTGGCCTGAATGTTCAGATCCATAAGATTCAAAACAAAAGTTTAATATTGACATAAAAACAATAATACTTCAAGCATACTAATAAAGCAATCATGTCTTCTCAAAATATCATGGCCAAAGAAAGTTATCCCTACAAAATCATATAGTCTGGCTATGCTCCATCTTCATCACACAAAGTATTAAATCATGCACAACCCCGATGACAAGCCAAGCAATTGTTTCATACTTTTGATGTTCTCAAACTTTTTCAACTTTCACGCAATACATGAGCATGAGCCATGGATATATCACTATAGGTGGAATAGAATATGGTGGTTGTGGAGAAGACAAAAAGAAGGAGATAGTCTCACATCAACTAGGCGTATCAATGCACTACAAAAAAATACACTTTCGTGATGATACGTGTTTGTCACAGTAGGTCACGTTTTCTGTCATGCATGTACATCCATAACGATTTTATGACAGAATCAAGATAGTCATACCTGTGCTGTCATAGAAGTGTTCCATGACATTACCAAAATTATCATCACGGAAGTGTCCACTTCCATGACGATAAATCGCGCGTCATAGAATTGCTTTCGTCAAGGGTGACCGACACGTGGCATCCACCATAACGGGTCACCGTTAAGCTATCGGGTTCCGGTTTGGATCCGATAACCCGTTAACAGCCCGGACCAATGGGGATTTTCCACGTGTAAAATTCTCAATGGCCAGAGGAACCACGTGTCGGCTCACCGTTGGGACAGATGTCATCCACTCATTGGACCGAAGGCGCCTATGATACGTCGACACATGGCACGGCCCAACAGAGGCCCATTCCACTGAAAAGGCCGGCTCATTTGACTTGGTCAAAAGGTAGCGGGTCGGCCCACGGAAAGCCTGTTAACGGCCTGTTCGCATATAGCCCATTTACAGCCCGCTAACTCACGGCCTGTTACGGCCTACCCGAATTTGGCCCGGTAGCATCATCTAGGCCATCCAATATGATTCTGGCCCATTGTAACTTCCTGCCCATGTATGGCCCATGACGTCTTTCGGCCCATAGGAGGCCCTTTGTAACTCTGGGCCCATTAAAGGCCCGAGATGAAATTGGCCCATAATGAACAGTGTATCACTTTATACCCATTAACGGCCCATTATTCCGTCGGCCGTTTCCAGCCCTTGTTAACTTTCGGCCTTCTAAGGGCCCATTTATTCTTGGGCTCATTCCAGAATTCGGTTACTTACGGTCCGTTACTGGCCTGTTCCGCTTGTGGGCCAAATTCAGCCCGTGGTTACAGTCGGTCTATTTGTGGCCCGTTAACCCGTTGGGTTGTTTTCATAGCGTCATCAAATACGGCCTATTAACGGCCCGTTATGGTCGGGCCATAAAACAGACGATTTCCACTCTAGCTCGTTTATGGCCCATTTTGCGGACCGTTATTGGTCCACGAATAGTACGGCCCATGTTTGGCGAAATGATTATACGGCCCGTAGAAGGCCCATAGATTAGACGGCTCGTAGAAGGCCCATGGATCGTACGGCCCGTAGAAGGCCCATGGATCGTACGGCCCGTAGAAGTCCCATGGATCCTACGGCCCGTAGAAGGCCCATGGATCGTATGGCCCGTAGGAGGGCCATGGTCACTACAGCAGGTAGCAAGACCATGGTTACAACAGTCCGTGTGTTGCCATGGTTATTGTGGCCTAGTTATAAAAATAGGTTATTGTGGCCACTAGAAAAACGCGGAAAAAGAACTGCAGTGACTACAAGCAAACAACTAAACAAGACAATAAGGAAATAAATAAGCAAGCAACTAACGCTAGGCTATTAGGGCTATTACACATATTACGTCCACTGGGTATCAAAGTTCGCCACCAGTGCAAATATAGGGAACAAAGCAGCATATTACATACACTGGCCGTCTAAATTGGCCACCAGTGCAAATAAATGCAGCAGCAAAACAAGTCCATAACTGAAACAACTTCAGAAGAGCTCAAGAAACGTTATCCTGGGTATCCACCATGCTGGCAATAAGCTTAGCAAGCTTATTAGCTTTGTCCTGTTTGGCGCTAAAATCCTCCAACGCTTGTTGTTGCACCAGAAAGTATGCATCTGAATGCTCCAGGGACTTCCGCAGTCCTTCGGCTTCTTGTCGCAGCATAGCTGATCGATGTCTTTCAGCTTGTAGTTGAGACTCAAGAAACCGAACTGATTCAGACAGTGAGTTTGAATAGCTTGTGCCAGCGGTAGTGGCCAGTAACTCGAACACTAAACCAAGACAGGACTTTGGGGTTGTCTCACTGTCTTCAAGATAGTTTTCCTTAGCTATTTTATCAGCTTTGTTGGAGACCAACAAAGATGTCTCACTATCCTGAACCTTATCTGCATTACTTCCTTTACCATTGCTTAATAAGGCACTCTTCCTCAATATTATGTCAGCATTCTAAAAGAAGAAACAAGCAGACACATAACAGGTTTAGCATGTACTAGTATATGAAACTCATTTCGGTGAACCAATTCATTAGTAAGGTGGACAGGATTAAACTACCAAGTCTTCTATTGCCAAGTAGTACATAATAAAAGCATCAAACAAACATATATCTATGTCCTATGGTCACTGCATTGTCTTGCCAAATCAAAATAGAGACACGGTTCAAATCATATCAGTTCAAGACAAAGCAGCACTGAAAGAATACAAAGCATGGGAAACTACACGGCACAACAAGATTTCAGATGGGTACCACGGGTCTACATGTACAACAACACTATTGGCTCTGTTGTGATGCTAGTAATATGCATGATATGAGAAGTCAACTGTATACACAATTGAAATTGAAATCAACAGCGCTATTTATAAGAGCAAACCTGTTAAAGAAACATGCGCAAACATACATGTTGTGCCATTGGAGTTTCGATTGGATCCTTCAATTTAAAAATAAGTTTGTATGAGTAAATACAGTGATACAAGAGCAATGCAGTATGCACGATAGCAATAGAATCTTAAATGAGAACAGTTGTTCTTCAGGTTTAAGCACTTGTGCTACATGAACAGAGTACAGTAAGACACAGGCATATAGTACTTAAAAATAAAAAATGAGCTCATAGACCTTACCACATTCTTGGTTCGGGACCAGTACAGAACAAGGCGTTCCCAGTCATTATCCAGTAAATGTGTCTCAGGAGAACGTAAGGGAATTTGATGAGTTTCTTTGCCAGTGAAGTACATTTTCTTCAGGTAATTTCGATACTGCCACCAAGCATTCTTGAAGATAGCAGAGGTATTAGCACAGGTTACCTCATCCTGAGTTTCCAAATCAGTCCTTCTCTATAGAGAAAAATGGGAAAATTTGCTGTATTATAACCATCATGGAGGTAGAATGTATGGGACAAAGCAAAGTAATTGCCATGAATAACATTACTTACACATAACTCCTGGACAAACACCTGCAACTGGCATTTTCTTTCATCTTCAGTATAATATTTCCATGATGGGAAGATATGCACGTAGGATTTAACCACATCAAATGTGATAGATGCTAAACTACGAATGGCTGGTTGTGCTTCCTCCACAGGAATAGGTGTACTAACTGGTGGAGTTGGGGTTCGCCGTGGTAGTACTGGCGCTTTGGGCACTGGAGCTTCCTTACTAACTGCTCCTGTTTGGGAGCTCTGTGGTGGAGATGGTGCTGTATCAACAGGAACTGGGTTACTATCTGCTGGGGTTGGGGTTAGATTGGGTGAAGCTGGTTCTCTATCCATCGCAGTAGGGGTACAATCTGCGAGAGTCTGGGTTATGTGTGGTAGGGCTGGTTCACGTGCATGTACAACCGGGGTGCTATCTCCACCAAGAGGTAGCACTGTTTTATTTGAAGACCCTGTTTTTACTCTGCTAGATACTGCCATCACCCGCTCCAATTCAAATGGCTAATAAACAGGAAACATAGTTGAATGTACAAACATTGTATGAGAGACGGATGCAATAGATAGTGTGAAAAAAAGAGGGCATGAAATAGTTGACATGTATATTGTTTAACTAAAAAGGATAGCATGACATAATTTCACGTATATGATGTCTATCTAAACTGGATAGCATAGCATGACATAATTCAAAGATATGATGACTAACTAAACAGGATGGCATGAGATAATTATATGATGTCTTTAGTAAATAGGTTCGCATGACATAATTCACATACATGTTATCTAAGTAATCAGGATCGCATGATTTAATTCACATATGTGATTTATATGCTAAGCAGAGGGCATTCGCATATATGATGTCTGAACTAAGAACATGGTGTTGAATATTGTGTATATGATGTCTAAACTATGCAATGCAAGACACCATATGCATGATATGAGCAGTATAACCGTGCCAAGTTAGAGCATACACCTCGGTTGGGGAATAGGACTGGTCATATGTCTCTGAATCCATCTCTGAGGAGCTATCGGGTCCCAGCAAGAGATCTGCTTAGACAGGTAGCACTGTCTGCTCTAAAGACCTTGTTTTCACTCCAGATTTTTCCATCACCCACTCAAATGGCCAATTCACAGGAAGAGTAGTTGAATGTACAAACATTGTCGACAAATGGAAATGTAATGAAGAAAAGGATGGGCAAGATATCATTCAAATATATGATGCTTGGTTAAACAGGATGACCTTGCATATTTCACATATATTATGGCTGACTAAAAGAGATGAGACTGCATAATTCCCATATATGATATAGAAACTAAACAGGTGGCATTACAGAACATGTCTAAACTAAGCAGATGACATATATAATGTCGAAAGTAGGCACTGCAAGGCAACATTTGCATGATATGACAAACATCATCATGCCAAGTTAGAGCAAACTCCTTGGGGGGTAAATAAGAGTGGTCAGCTGCATCTGAATCCGCCTCAGAACAGATATCTTCCTCTGGATCACAATCTGGAGAGGGGGAGGGGGGTTTGCCATTGAACCCACCATGGAGCGATGTCTGCATGACATTGTATTGCCGCACAAAACTCTTCTATTTTTCTCTACATGTTCAGCATGACTGTGTACAATATCTGGCATGCATACAAAAAAAATATAGTGAGATTATGTAAGGAGAGCATGCAGAAATCTAGAGTGATGGTAACAACCAGTGGATGGATCCAAAAATAATGATAGCAGGCTGATGATAGCTTTAATTTAATAAAAAGACAGATGATGATTGCTTTACTATTTGTTTCCCACCCAAGATGAACAACATAGGCATACCCTAGGTGAACCAGATAATAGACAGAGATACTATTCATTGCTGCCTCGATATGTGCCCCACAAGTAATTTTTAAACTCAAGTTTGAACATTAATTTGGACCTGACTTGGAGCCTAAGAGGTGAACAGGAAGATAAAGTAGCAGGTAATATTAAGCAATGCATAACATAAGCAGAAACAAAAGAGTATGACCTCTCTTGTGGACCCGTGTACTCCTCAGGTTCATCTGCTGAGTCGATGATGGTGATGCCGTTGCGGTGGGTGCCGGCGGCAGGGAAGGAGATCTGTGGCGGCGAAAGACGGTCAGGAGTCGTGATGTCTGGTTTGGTGGATGCTTCTGTCGATGGAGCAGCTCAGGTGAGGTGGACGACGTCGCGGCAGGAGCAGGACAAACCACACAAAGTTTTCTTCGACACCTACCTGTAACTGAAGTAATTCTGTAAGGGCTCCTTTGGCTTGCAGGATTCTAAAAACACAGGGATAGGGAAAACACCGAAATAGGATAGGAATGCACATGGGAAACAGTGCATTTGTAAACACATGATTTCTGTCAACTTGGGTGTTTGGTTCACAAGAATTGGAAGAGCAGAGGAATGCAAAGAAACATGGCCAAATTAAAGTGAAACCATATGAAAGCGTGTACAGTTAGAATGTTATTCTGCCACTAATGCACTTGGTCTTGTTTTCATGCATAGGATTTTGAAAAGTAGGTCCAGATGGATGTTTTGCTCCATTCCTTTCAACAAAATGCATGAATAATTGAATAGTAGAGTGCCATAGGAAAATTTCCTATTGTTATGTTTTTCCTTTGAACCAAAATAGCCCTAATGGATCGACATGAATGTAGAGTAATAAGTGATGCGACAAGTGTACAACCTCTTTGCCGTAGCCGTGTCGACCTCGGCATCATTGGGTTGGTCGCTGAAGAAGTTGAGGCAGAGGTGGCTGTCGGAGGTGTGGAGGAAGATCTGAGGAATCTATAGACGGCGTCCAGGGCACTGCTCTGTTGTGATGGATGGTTCCGTCGTTGGAGCAGCTATGGCGAGCCGTCAGACGTCGAGGCTGAAGCAGTACAAGAGAGACATCGTTAATCTCAAGTGGGATTCTAATAGCATCTCCAATAGATGATGTAAAATACATTACCAAAAAGTGATAGATGTAAAATTTACATCACCAAAAAACACCTGACTACAACAGATGAGGTAAAAACTGTTGACTCTGAACTTAACTGTCGAAACTGAAATTTACTGTGGAATCTAAAGGTTACTGTCGAAACTGAACGCACTGGTAGCAGAGAGGCACTTCACATGTAGTTTAGGCCGCTTGAGCACTAGTAGTAGAGAAACAGTGATCTAAATTAGCAGGCGATCGACGGGGAACACAGTAGCAGATAGCAGCCGGAGCAGCAGTGCCTGCAGGAGCAGCGCGAACTAGAGCCAGAGCAGCAACTCATGTAGTTGCAGCAGCCCATGTACCAGCATCAGCAGCGCGAGCGAGAGCAAGAGGAGAACAGCAGCACGAGCGAGGGGGAGAGCAGAGCAGCAGCGCGAGCGAGCGAGCGAGAGCCGAAGCAGTAGCAGTAGCAGCAGCGCGAGCGAGCGAGCGAGAGCCGGAGCAGCAGCAGCAGATCCGCTGGTATGGCCGCCGCCGCTGAAGGGGCCTCGCACTGGGGGAGAGCCGCCATGGATATGTCGCCCGCGGCGCCGGCTTCGAGGTAGCCGCGCCATGGGGGTGCGGGATGGAGCACCGTCGGTGCCGGGAGGTCGAGTTAAGGAGAAGGTACGATGCGATGAGTGTACAACCTCTTTGGTGGCGCCGAGCAGGCCTCGGCTTCGTCCGAGGAGTCGGTGAGGATGTTGCGGTTCCCGTGGAGTAGGTTAAGGCGGCGCTGTGGGGATGGAGCAGCCGCGATAGACGAGGCGATCGTCGGAGCAGCTCCTTGGAGGTGGAGGACAGGGCGGCTGAACCAGTGGGACGACGAGATCGACAACGGATCCTCATCCGGGGAGGTGGCTGAGGGACGTCGAGCTGTT
The DNA here is from genome assembly GCA_011799875.1 of Thinopyrum elongatum. Lineage (NCBI taxonomy): Eukaryota > Viridiplantae > Streptophyta > Magnoliopsida > Poales > Poaceae > Thinopyrum > Thinopyrum elongatum. The sequence continues at coordinate 554,634,913 of CM022299.1, read as the reverse complement.
GCGGTGGACAATGTCGTCGGGGAAGAGGCTCCGGCTGGGCAGCGGTGAGGTGGCGGACGGAAGAGGGTGGGGTTTCGCGGCTGGAGCAGAGAGGTTATGGCGGCCTGGGATTTCGAATGGCGAAAAGGAGGCGATGGGAGGGGGAACCATGACTTAGGGATGCGCTTGTCCAAAATGTAGGGTGTGTTACAAAAGTACCCCCACCGATTTGAACTAGTGGCCCTTTCGGCTCAGGGTTAGAAGGGGGATTTCGCGTGTCGGGATTTGGCAGCTGGAGGGAGTTTTCGCGCATGTTGTAATTTCGGGATAGCAAGGCGCGAGTTTTGGGAGAATGATATCTAAATTTTTGGGATATAACAAGGCACGGGTTGAATTTTAGGGACAAGCCTAACGTGTAATATTGTACGTACCAAATCAATTCGCACTTCCCTCAATGAAAAAAACCAAAAAAATAAAAGTATTCACACCACACAAAGAGAGAGTCTTGTCCCGTTTTACTGTACAAATGCTATTCAAAGCTATGAATCCATGTTATGTCCAATTAAATTTTTTCGCTGGCTGTATAATGCATGTAACCTACTCATACCAACATTTTAGTGCATTCCAAATGTCTATACTACCGCTGCAATTCGAACTAAATTTGAATTCGTTTCTCTATTTGAATAAGAATCTACAATCATGATTGTTGCCAACTTAAACCATCATTCGTGTATTATCTTAACAACACACCACATGATTACTATAGAGATAGATATGAACTATGTGTACTATATGAAGTCGAATTCAAATTTTTGAATACACTTGATGTTGATTCCAAATAATAGTACATTTGATGTACTAACTAGATCTTCATAATCTAAACCATGTTCCATACGTACACCATGTTTATCACATAAAGTATAGTGCCCCGCCCCCTACATTATGACAAGTATTTAGCCCTGAGCTGCAAAAGCCACACATTATCACAAGTTATAATCAATGTTCTATATATTATATGTAGTACTAGCAAGATGCCCATGCGTTGCACGGAACATCAAGATGCATTTGTATGAGTAGTTTATCTTGTGGGAGAAAAGGATGAACGAGGGAAGGCCTTATTTGCAAATGTGGAGAGGGGTGTGGGTATCTTTTTGCAAAATTGCCATAGTTTCCTCCCTATCCGTCAGATATAAATCGTACGGAATATATTGCAGGATGGCAGGCACACCATCATCACCAACTCTGTTTTTTTTATATACTAGCAAGATGCCCGTGCGTTGCACGTAACATCAAGATGCATTTGTATGAGTAGTTTATCTTGTGAGAGAAAAGGATGAACGAGGGAAGGCCTTATTTGCAAATGTGAAGAGGGGTGTGGGTATCTTTTTGCAAAATTGCCATAGTTTCCTTCCTATCCGTCAGATATAAATCGGACAGCCTATATTGCAGGATGGCAGGCACACCATCATCACCAACTCTGTTTTTTATAAGAGTAGATAAAATATATTATATGTAGTATAACATGTTCATAACCACACCATGCGTATCACCATTATATATATTCACGCATGCGTCGGTTTAAAACACTATGATAAATTCTTCAAATATCCAAATTCACTTTTATAATGAATTATGATCTCTATTCGTCTTTTACACCCACACAATCCTCTTATCTTTGTAGCTAGCGCTAACTTTCTCTTGTGCATGCACACGCCCGCCTCCCTCTCACCCTCCCTCAGCATTCTCTAGCTCCATCGCGCAAATTCGTCTTTTCACTTTAGGTCGTTCACCCACGGTGTGTGTAGGCCCCCCAGCTCCTTCTTTCAGGCACACACCGATCGACATGCCTCTCTAGCCAGGTGTGCCTACCACAAACACAAGCTTTCCCTCTTCTCTTCTCACCGTCCATGCCTCACTCCCGCCCCTCTTTTCATCGATCTCGTACTTGCACACTCCTTCCCCCTCAATACAGTATGCCTCTCGCACCACCTCCTAGCTGCATCCCTCTCTCTCTCTATCCTTCTCTCTGGGCCTTATTTGCTTCTAACACATACATGCATGTATACCGATCGATCTCCCTACATATACCTAGGTCGACTTTAACTATTTTTCCCCGCGCATCGATTGACGTACCTCACAAGTTATGTCTCTCTTTTCTCCGACAAAGGACGATTGATCTTCCTATGTAGTTACGTCTGCTTACCACAGCCATATCGTCCCCCCTCATCATTCGTGCATGCCTCCTGACCCGTCTCTCACATGCATGTGCACAGACAGACAGGCATCCCTCTCTTATTGATATTGCAGGCGTGCCCTCCGTTTGTCTAGCAAGCCTCTCCCACCATTTGTGAGAAGCAACTCCACCACCAATCCCTCCGACACTCTAGCTCTGTCTCTCTCCCAACCTTATTCCTCTCCTACACATATGCATGGATGCCGATCGATCTCCCTCAATACATAAGGTAGGTCTCTCTCCTCCTTCACACATATACCAGCCATTGTACCTCTATAGTTAGGCCTCTGCCCCCCCCACCCACCCACCCCCACACACACACCGATAGTCGAGCGCTGTAGGTAGGTATCCATGCCACAGAGACAAACTGCACCTGTCCCCTCTCACATTCCAGTAGGCCAACCACCCTATATCTTTGACGTGGGCACACACAAATTCGATGGCACTCTTTATCGATCGCGCGCACACACACACACACACACACACACACACACATCATCTCCTCTCTTCGATTCTGTGAGTACCTCACGCCGATGATACCTCCATCCTCTTCTCGGACGCCCCTCTATATATATGAATACCAGGCCTGTTTCACACACATTGCATATGTTACATTTTTTGATTGAAATATCATCGACACATATTCCCCTGTCTATCTCTCACGCCCCCCCCCCCCCCAAAAAACACTCACGAACCCACACACTATATCTCTGTACGTTTGTATCTCTCTCGCACAAACCCACGTAGGTGGTGTACGTACACGAAGAGAATAGGTGCACGTACTCACTCTTCGTGCCCAGCCACACCCGCGCGGGTACATGGTGGAGCTCATTTCTGTATGAAATGGCAGCCCACGTGCTAATTTGAGCGCGTGTAGCAGTTGTTTACCTACGGAGGTCGTGTACCGCACGTGCACGAAACAAAGTTCGACTTGATGTGTTGGCGCGTTATTTTTAAATAAAGTCATATCGCTCAATGGCACGTACACAGAATATAAAACGATTTTTATGGAGAAAAAGGTAGTCCGCTCCACTATATACAATGGAGCCTGCCTGCCGGGGTTTGTCTCTCTTCAGAGTATCTCACACAAGGCGGCAGTGGCCTCTCTCTCTCTCTCACCGTTGGTCACTGATCCGGCCGCATCTCGTCCGCCGGCGGAAAGGGAGGATGTGCATCATTTCTCCGTTCGACGGTGCCGAGGCAGCACGTCCCGATCTGTGGTACCCGCTATTCTCTCTGACCAAGCTCCAGCGCGGTAGGGCCTACGCCACTTGCTCGCTGCCACAGTATGGGAAGGTCCCGCCCGCCGGCACCCTCCTAGTTACATCCCGACGACCCCCAGGTATCCCTCCGGCCTTGCTCCACTGCCTATCTTCCCACGTCACTTCATCTGGAAAATCTTGCATGTGTATCTTCCCTAGTTCTTTGCCCAAAATGTAGCTCGTCCGGCGTACTTTCCATATTGCAATCTCGTCCTCACACCGTTTTAGATAAACACAACCGTGCTGTTATCTTCCCTTAGGACAAGGAATATGCTTCTTTTTTGTCGTCGTATGTGTCATCAACTGTTATTGGCCAGTAATTGTTTCCTTTCTACCTCTTTTTTGCAAACAGGGCTATCCATTTCACCTCGTTGCTATTGCGACCTTTTGGTGAACTGCACAAATCACTTTTTTCTTAAGAGTGTTTTGTGCAGTTGTACTAAAATGTCACACGGGCAAGGTCTCTACATTTCAGTGTGACTGCACAAAGGAAGATTGGTTTTGCTCTATCCTCCTCATCCAACTCCGAGCCTAATCTTCTCCAATTATTTGCTTAATCTTCTCCAAATAGTTAGTCTTAAGAGAGACTGCAAAGGTGACCGGCTTCTATTTGTGTGTTTATTGTTTCATCAACAGTCCTCTATTATTGTAATCACACTTAATATCTTTGGAACAGGGACGCTCATCTCTATTTTAGTGGAACTGCACAAAATGATCGGAATGTTGCATGCTCCTGACAGCTACTTTTTCTTCCAACATGCCTTGTTGATTTAGACAGAGCTCGGGGGAAGTTGCTGCCAATGAAAGCATGGATCAATTTTAATTTAACACCTTCTCACAACTTTGTCTTCAGTTGTGATGTAAATATTAGCTCTGATTTGCTAATCATTGAGATGCATTAGCAAGGAAGTTAGTTTTTTATTTTTTCCGAAAGAGCATGGATGGCAAGACACATGAAACAAAAGCTGAAAGATCAGAGCATTGTACAATTTCATGTCGCTGGAAAATTATTTGTATAGTACGTCAATTATGTAAACAAATGCTGGAAGCTTGATAGCATTGCCAGAAGCCTCTTCAGCATCCGGGTCCATGTGCCATGCACAAAATTATACTCCCTCTGTTCCTAAATATTTGTCTTTTTAGAAATTTCAAATGGACATATTTTAGAGTGTAGATTCACTCATTTTGCTTCGTATGTAGTCACTCGTTGAAATCTCTAGAAAGACAAATATTTAAGAATGGAGGGAGTAGTGCACAACCGCATGGGAGACTCAGCCCGGTCGTTGCGCTGCACTAATAGTGAGTAATGAGCAGTCAAATCATAAGCCCCACCTTTCCCATTGTAAGTTGCTCGAAAGAAGCAACCATCAATATGCTCTTCTTTGAATCCGCTCATACTACTCCCTCCGTCACTATTTATGGAGCACGCTTCAACAATCTCTGGGACCAAGGCGACTAGCGATCGACCTGAAAAATAGCATTGGTAGTTATAGCACGGCGTCTATTACTAGAGGAAATAATGCGTACACAATTGCATGCAGTGCTTCCACTCCGGGTACACACATGCATGCACTTACTCCACTCCACTCCCCGGAGTACATCGAGAGAAAATTGTGGACTTGATTGCGGTTACCACGCCCTAATTAATTGAGCATTAAACCAAACGCGTCTAAAATCTCTCTGGTGGTGGAAATGCATGGAGAGAAATGCATGAGAATGAAGCACTCCCTGTAAACTGTGACGGAGGGAGTAGTATGAAGGTGCAAAACCAAGTACGCGTATGGCCAGTCGGTCAACGCACTTCATCTTGGCATATCACTGACATGTGGGGCTGGAGTGTGAGCAAACCGATCTCAATTGACGGCCAAATGGCCAACCCGCCGTTCCTTGAGAGAGACGAGGAGCGAGAACACACAGACGGGCTCGCACGGAGGCCAAGATATATTCGAGCATGGTTGATCGATATCATCATTACATGTTCGATGTTTTTTAATAGTACTATTGGGCTGCCGTTTTCCACACTTCTCCCGAATAAATGTGTACTTTATCAGAGATTAAAATAAAATAAGAGTACAGACGCTCCACCATGCGGTTCCTAGTACCTGTATACTAGTAGTAGTACTACTCGTACTACTAAACCTTGCGCTTGGCTCTTCGCCTCTTCGGGAAGTCGAACAATGATGGTACTACAATGTATGCCTCTGGCAATCTGACACCGAATGAACTGCTGCACGTCCACCGCCTAGGCGAGGGTAGGTTGCATTAGTCAAAAGCTTCTCGTCGTCCTGCGAGCCACCAGGCTTGATGTAGATGGAGAGGGCGTAAGCGAGCTTCACCTTGTCCTGCAAGATTCTCCTTGTTCTGCGAGTTGACGGGAAACACCAAAAAGTAGTGCTAGTCCATACTCCCTCCTTTTCGGTTAATATGGCTTAATCTTTTTGCGGGTAAATGAGAGAGCTTTATTCATATATAAGCATTCTTAGGACGATCAGCCAAGAGACTGGTCACTAGGAAGCGAGGTACCCCGCAAAAATGAAAGAAAGAAGCGAGGTGTTTCATCAAGCCAGCTCTCGATCACATTCAAAGTGCAGCAAGCATGGTTCGCACAAAGATGCGCCGCAAGGTTTGCTGACCTGTTTACATGCTGAATAACAAAAAAAGATAAAATATTACCGAGCGCTCCTATTTCTAATAGGATAGGAGCCAGAATTAAGCGAGAATTGTAGCGAGTGTTCCATGCAATCAACTTCTATTATCACATGCGAGAACACTCGAAGAGAACCAAATGTGTTGAAGATTGCTTTATCACAGATTAAAATAAAATAAGAGTGCAGACGCTCCACCATCCGGTTCCTAGTAGTACATACCTGTATAGTACTAGTACTAGTAGTACTACGTAATACTAGTACTCGGAGTAGTAAACTTTGCGCTTGGCTGTTCGCCTCTTCGGGAAGTCGAGCAATAATGGTAGTACTAGTACAGTGTATGCTTCTTGCAATCTGACACCGAATTAATTGTTGCACGCCCACCGCCTGAGCGAGGGAGAGCTTGCATTAGTCAAAAGTTTCTCCTTGTCCTGCGAGCCACCGCGCGCAAGCTTCTCCCATCCTGCAAGCTTCTCCTCGTTCGGCAAGTTGACGGGACATAGCAAAGTAATGCTAGTCCATACTGCCTCCTTTCCGGTTAATATGGCTTAATTTGAAACGAGATAAATACACTGTCTGTCACTGTATATTAGTAAAAATACGGTCAGTGGACTTCATAATACGCTCATTGCGGTCAATATATACATTTTCGAGTGTTTATACGGTCACTAGCTCACCCTGGCTGAGTATGTGTGTGCGTGCACGTGTAGGTTGAGCACTTGAGTGTGACCGTGTGTGTTCCGTCGTGTGCTCGGATATGCATGCGTGCCTTCCACTATGTAGGCCAAAACCGGTGCCAAATTTGCTTTTTGACATTTGGCACTGGTGCCCTACATTGTCCAGCCCGGTGCCAAGTAAAAAATTCTAGGCATCGATGCTTCTACTTGCTCCGATCCCAAATTTGTTGAGCCAGTAAAGTAAGCACGACACTGTCCTTTCTTACTAGAACCAACAGCCCAAGACACTGGTCGTTGGGTAATTTTTTATCAGTTTATATGTGCCTGGGCCCAAGCTAGCATCGCTGCCAAATCTCCTACACTGTGTGACCGGTGCTAAAAAAAGTTCAACTGGCATCTGCATGTACGTGACTCGCTTTTTCAAAAATGTGGCATCGACACATAGTGGAGGGCCGGCGTCGCGCGCGTTTTTGCATCCATGTGTACGTGTGACTGTTGCATGCATGCACGAGGTTGTAGTCCCTCGCATTCACATGTTCATAAGTCAATGCTTTGTCAAAACGTTGCATGCAAGGTTTAATCATTCGTTGTTCACGCACGCATTCCCGATATTAATACGTTGGTAAAGACAATTTCTTGAGGAAAACGAGCCCATGAATTGAGTACAAAGGGGACCAATAAGCCAGGACGGAGGGAGTACTAGTAGTGAACCGGAAGGAGGGAGTAGGTGCTAGTAGTACTACGTAACAACGTGCAGTAACAAAATTCCTCTATGCGCATCCTATCTACGTGTCATGCAAGAAAATAGAGATAAGTACAAGTGAGACTCAAGAACGGTCATACACGTAGGGGGAGTACATGTAGGGGCCACTTAGGAGCAGTCAAATCACACAGTAAGTTAGTCGGAAGAAGCAACCATCATTTCACTCTTCAATGACACGTACGCAATATAAAATGGTTGATATGGAGAGAAAAAGAAAACCGCTCCACTATATATACACTAGCAGGAGCCTAAGATACAAGCCTGCTTGCTTGGGTTGCTCTCTTCACAAGCATAGAACGATGGTGGCCACACCGCTGGTCACAGATCCGGCATGATCCCGCCGCTGGGGGAAGGGGACGATGTTCTACGTAGACGCGGTCGACAGCGGCGAGGGAGAAAATCCACTGTCGGTGCGTCCCGATCGGGGGTACCCACGGCATGGGCTAATGCCGCCTCCCAACCTCCCTTCTAGCTACAGCCCGACGTCCCAGGTACAACTTCCTTTTGGAGCCGGCTTGCTCCACTGCCACAGCTCCCCACGTAGCTCCATCTCCATGTGGATCTTTCACTACTTCTATCGGCTTCTATTTCTGATGAGTTTATGTCTCATGAACTAGTGCCAGTACTATTATTCTAATCACACTTGTTCAATATCTTTGCCAACAGGGATGCTCAGCTCGATTTTAGTGGAGCTGCACAAAAGCATCGTATGATCCGAGGGTGCCAGCCGTCTTTCCTTCGACAGGTTCTACCTAGCCAGGAAATTAAATCCTGTTTAGGGTTTAGGGTTTACGTCGTAGTGACCCCGTCAGTAGTTTTTTTTTTGTACACACTCTCACAACTTTTGTCTTTAGTTGTGATAAATATTGGCTATGATCTGTGAATCATTAAGATGCATCAGCATGCGTGTTAGTTTTCCTTTGTATTTGATGGAATGTTGTAACGGGGCAACCTTGGAGTCAGGATACATACATGAAACAAAATCATAAAGCTTCGTACTCCCTCCGGTCCTTTTTTGTATGCTTATAAGGCTACTCATAGTGGGGAGTATCATATACTAGTATCATGCATAAATTACATAGCGGACGGAGGTAGTATGTGAGAGTGTATGGTGGGTCATGTGGTAAAATGTACTACTACGCAAAGAAAAAAGGACCGGAGGTGTCGCACGATGTCCAAGGAATATGGTGATAGTGGGAGGTGGGCCATGTAGTCACTGGGCTACTGTGTTTCGTACTCCTCCGGTATAAGAGTGGACAAAGTTAGTTTTATCACAGAATAAATAAATAAGAGCGCAGGCGCTCTACGACGCTCTACCGCCGCAGTAATAGTGACCAATGAGCCGCCAAATCACGTAGACCCGGTATAGTTATTGGACGGAAGAAGCAAACCATCACTCTATCTCTCTCATGCAGTACAGTATTCTTTTGGAAACAAACGTTTCATTTCGTTGGATCGCGCCATCGAGCAAAACCAAGGTTTAAATCACGTCTATCGCATTCATGTCTCACCCTCCTCCACAGCTCCACCCCACACGGTCACTCGGCATGCCACTCACCGCAAACCGAGTATACGATAACTTTCCCGCCTGCTTGTCGATGGATCGCGCCATGGAGTACTAGCACTACTGGAAGAGATTGACGAGGAGGGGGAGGACAGCTAGCTGTTGCATGGACTCCCAAGAACTTTTTACATGCATGTTGTGGCCGGTCGTGGCGACCTTTGAATGCGGAGCAGTCGCGTACACCGGGAAGCGGCACGGGCGGCGCTCTCTCTGGCCAGGCATGAATGTGGCACTCACTGTTTCGGGCGGGAAGCACACGCGGGTGATGAAGAGGGTTCGTGTTGGCCAGGGCGGTCAGGAGCGGGCGTGGCAGCGGTCCAAACGCCCGCAAACAAGAGATGTTGTATGTAAATATTGCTGCGTATATAATTAATAATGGAAATAATGTGCCAGTTGGACAAATATGATTGGAGATGGAGATGGAGATGGAGATGGAATTTTACGTAAACATGGATATGCATGTCTATGTCTATGTGTGTGTGCGCGATGACTCTCGCGACTACTCGTACACACCATCGATGTCTCGTTCTCCCTACACACACACAAACTTAGTACCGCCTCATTTTGTTCCTACTCCCTCCGTCTAGGTGTATAAGTCATCTTGTGCACCGCGACCAAGACGAAGGGGAAAACGAGAGAACTTAATGTCTTTTTGCTAATTAATAGCATTGCATGCAATGAACTAACCACTGCATGTCATGTTTGTTAGTCTCAAGTCATTAAAAGCATGCACGGCCCACATCTCTTATTGGTTGATATGTCATGAAACAAGAAACGAGGAGGGAGTTAATGTACCGTGCCTAAGCGTTTTGGGATTATTTGGTTTTCGTAAGGTGACTTACATACCTAGACGGAGGGAGTAGGATAGGAAAATCATAGGAGTGGGAAACAATATGAAGTGAGAAAAATGGAGTACGATGTGCAAGAAGAAATGTACACGCACTCACTCTGCCTCCGAGATACCCGCAAGTACACGATGAAGTGCATTTGTACACGAAGAGGCAGCTTACGTACGTAATAATTTGACCCTTTAATTTGTTCACTTAATAATGGAGGGTCGGGGACCATACGTGAGCGATACAAACTGCGACCTGGAAGCGGGGGCGTGTTTTTGATCGAGTTTTCTTTCTTGGTACGTTAAAAAAAGATTTGTCCGCCAGTTTTCGTTTCTTTTTTCCGGGAACGCGTGTATTCTATTTAAAACCACTGCTATGGAGAGATTTTTTTACTCCATTGTATATATAGCCTCTTGTTTGATAGGGTTTCTCACGTCTCGCTCTCTCGCCCTCTCCATATCTAAACAAGATGACAGTGTCCACTCTATCTCTCTCCTCACCGGTGGTCACAGATCCGGCCGAATCCCGTCCGCTGCGGGAGGTGAGGAGGTGCAGCGTTGACGTTGTCGTCATCGGCGATGGAGAAAGCCGATGCGCACCGTCCTCTGTGAACCGGCGCTGGCGCGGACGAAGGTCCTCCGCGCCCTTGTTCGCTGCCGTCGTGTGGGCAGATCCTGCCTGCCCGCCTAAGCGACATCTCGCCCACGTGAGGTATAACTTCTTTTGGATTTCATGCTTCATTGTACTGGTCCAGCTCCCCAGGTCGCTGCATGCGGGTTTTCTTCTATGCCACTACTCCCCAGCTCCCCATGTACAGTAGCTAGGGTTCGTCGGCTGGTCCAACATCACCTATTTTTTACTATTACAGAGGAAAGGCCACTCGAAAAATTGTCCTGGTTTATGCCTCGGTGGAGGTATACATGTTTTTTGACAAAAAGTACTTGGTGGTTGTGCGGTCATTGTCCATATGCTCCTATTGCTGCTGCTAATCTAATACTATCACTGGTTAAATGAAGCAATGCCCATGTTAAAGTGACGTCCCTTTTAAGTAATGCTGATGTCAATCCAGAGGCGTCGATAAATGCTTCTGTCCTGCTTTTTTTCTCGGGTATCCTGGTTTAGTTCCCATCAAGATAATCATGATGCTTCTGTTTGTTGGTGTACTTTTCATTAATTCTTATTGACAATTGAGATGTCGCTATTAATCTTGTACCACTGCCAAAACAAAGTAACAACACTATATCCCTTTTTTATATTTTTGCAAACAGCGATGTGTATCTCCATACCCGGGCATGTCTTCCTCAATTTTAGTGGAACTGCACAAAATTGGATGGCCATTGTTGTTCCGCCTCACTGTCCTCTTCCATGTGGTTCTTCCTTCCTCGAGCTTGATTACCGAGAAGAAACAGACCACGGTGAGGATTTGTCGAACTTCATTGGTGCCTCACCCAAACTTGATGCCAAATGGATGATGCATCACCACGATGACCTATCGATGCTCATGGTTGCGTCTCATGGTTGCATCGGCTGGTGAAGCTGATCGATTTTCGACGAAAAACAAGCTGTCTTCCATCAGTGCTCTTTGCTTGTTACCGACAAAGATGATATCCTTCATCAGTTCACCTTGGTTGCGTTGGCGACACAGTCGTCTTTCATGTTGGTGCAATTTTATCACACAATTGGCTATGAACCAAATGTTTCCTCGAAGAAGCATCGATGTTGGTACTAAGAGCATAAGTTTTGTATTGATTTCTAAGCCTTCTCACAACTTTATCTTCAGCTCCCCTGTAATTTTATTTGTCCAGCTATTAACTAAATATGTGGTCAGACTTTGATTAAAAATATAGTGTGGACTAAAATCCCGGATGGACGTATTAGCCCTCCGTTTTTATTTACTCTACATATTAGATTTGACTGAAGTCAAACTTTGTAAAGTTTGACCAAGTTTAGGCCGAACACAACAAACCATAATTATTGAGAGAGGGCAAACTGTACATACTCTCAAACCTTTCCGATAATTGAAATTAAAATTCTTTATTTGTACACACTCTCACAACTTTTCGATAATTTGGCGCGTGTGTGGTTGTTCACTTAACGGAGGGTAGTGTATCGCACGTGAAGGACAGGAAGTGCGACCAGGACGCGTGGATCGTTAGTTGATCGTAAGTAGTTTTCTTCACTGGTACGTTAAATAAAGAGTTTTGTTTCATACTTACACAATTTAAAATGATTGTTATGGAGAGAAAAAGAAAACCACTCCACTATATATTAGTAGTATACACGAGTACTATATAAGTACTATATAAGCTGGAGCCTCAGCGCTTGTTCGCTAGGGTTTGCACTCTCCACACTCTCGCCGCACTACATATATATATACACGATGGAGGCTCAGCGTTCCTTTGCTAGGGTTTGCAATATTCACAGTCTCTCACCCTCTTCACCAGATCTAACAAGACTGCATTGGCCTCTGTCTCTCTCTCCCCCCTCATAGCTGGTGAAGGAGCCGTCCAGATCCCGTCACACTGGGAAGGGGAGGAGGTGCAGTGTTCACTCCGTCGCCTTCGGCGAGGGAGGCAATCCACTGCCAGCTGCGCTATTATCTTTCACCCAGCGCCTATGCAGGAGGGCCACCGACCCCTTCTTCCTCGCTGTCGTATGTAGTGTGGGCAGATCCGGCCTCTCGCCGCACGCCTAGCCACATCCCGACGACCCTAAGGTATAACTTTCTTTGAAACCGTCATTGCTCTAGCTGCATGCGGATCTTTTTCGATTCTGTAGTCGAATCTAGGTCTTGGTTCAAAGAGGAAAGAAGGGTCGGGTGGGGTGGAGCATGAATCTAGGACGTGGTTCAATGAGGAAAGGAGGGAGGGAAAGTAGTATAGACTGGCTATCCAGCCGCTTTGTTGGTCGAAAAGGGAAAAAGGGGGTAACCCAGAACACACATCTGTAAGGAACCGATCTCTTTGTTGAAAAAGAAAAGAAACTGGGGGGTCGGGTAGTTTGTGCATGACTAGATTTGCTGCCCTCACATAGGAAAAAGGTTCAAAGAGAACAAATATGGGACCAACGCAGATATGCTGCTTGGCAACGTACTCTGCATCACCCATTTATACGTGTGGACGCACATGGTGCTGGCATGTCCCATGTCCCATACAACTATTTTGCTGTTGTTAATCTAAGAATGCCGCTGGAAAATTGAAGCAATGCCACTATTAAAAGTAAATTACATTTTTAACGAATGTTGTTTTAAGAGAATGTCTCTGTTAATATGAATCAATGCAACCGTTTTAGAAATGCTACTGTCCTACTTTGTTTTCCATCAAGATAAGTTAGATGCTTCTTTTTGTCACCGTATGTTTCATCCTCCTTTATTGGCCAGTAATTGTTTCTTGTTTTGCCTCTGTTAAAACAGGGATATCTATTCAACTTGTTGCTATAGCGAACTTAAATGCCACAACGGCAACTTTGCTTGATTTCAGTGGAACTAGACAAAACGAGATTGGATTTCCTATTCATGTTGGTAGATTCGTATTTTATATTGTCTGCCTCATGAAAGGTCAGTACAGGCCTTCATCCACATGATTGTGCAGTGTGCTTTGAGATGCTGTGCTACTTGTATTGGTACTGTTTTAAATAAATGTTGAATTGAAGCTATTGTATTGCTGTCTTTTCCCATTAAGTAGTGAACAAAAATGGGACCAACGCAGACATGATGCTTGTTGCTTTGTTACAACAAACTCTGCATCAACCCCTTTATAAGTAGATGGAAGCACATGGTGCTTTTGCACCCACTCTCCCCTGGAACTGTTTATGCTTTTTGTTAATCTAATGCCACTGGTAAAATTAAGCAATGCCACTCTTAGAATTAACTACTGAATCTTAGTTCAAAACTGCAACACTTGTTAGGGATCGGCGGGAGTACCATTTCTGTTAGGGATCGGCGGGAGTACATGTTTAAGAAATGTATTGTTGAGATAATGTCTCTGTTATTATATATCAGTTACAGTGTTTTACAAATGGTACTACCCTGCTTTGTAGTTCTTTCTACATGTTTAACCAAGGTATTGTTAAGATAATGTCTCTGTTAATATGAATCAGTTGCATTGTTTTAGGAATGGTACTTTTCTGCTTTGTTGTTATTTATACATGTTGAAACAAGGTATTGTTAAGATAATGTCTCAGTTCATATGAATGAATCACACTGTTTGAGAATTGCTACTGTCCTGCTTTGTTTCCCATTAAGATAAGGTAGATGTTTTTTCTTCTGGGAGTATAAGTCATCAACCATTATTTCTTAGTAACTGTTTCCTTTATGCCTATAGTTGCATACAGGGATATCAAAACTTCTGCTCGGTTCTATTTCGACTTTGATTTTAGTTGAATTGCATAAAAGGAGCCAATGTGTTTAAGGCAAAGTGTTGCATTATTGGGCCCAGTTGGTCTTTCCACTTTGCAGAAAGAAGCAGTCAGTGTTTGCGCTACATTACACAAGGAATGATCGAGAGGCTTTACAGAGTATTAGTAGACGCTGGTGACATGACTAGTCTGCAGAGAGCATGGGAAACTCAACAGCATGTGGAGTGCAAAATTCACTCCACAAGGAAAGGTATGACCAAGTCAGTGGCCGACGCATCTGTAACAAACGAGGTCAGTATCGGCCTTCATCCACATGACTGTGCTTTGTTATGTTGTGCTACTTATATTATTGTATTGTTTTGAATAAATGTTTAATTGAAGCTATTGTATTGCTATATTTTCCTGTTAAGATAATGAAGATGATTATAGTTGTGAGCGTATGTTTAATCAACTAGTACCACTATTATATTCATCATGCTTTTTCTGTATTTATGCAGACAGGGATGCTCAGCTTGATTTTAGTGGAACTGCACAAAATGTTCAGATGGGTGGTGTCCTCCATAATACTTCATCATGCACAATACATCGAATGGTTCTCTAATCATTCGTCGTCACCTTGAGCCACCGGACTATCTACTTGAATGGAGCTGCCAACGTGTTCAACGTCTTGCAACATATAAATATGAAATCCACCATGCTACGCAAGACATTGTTTCATTTCAGTGGAACTGCACAAAAAGATACGCTGGTTAATCCGGCTCCATGTGCCATTTCAGTGTGCAAACTGATGACAAACCATGCCCGTCTAAATGGAGCTACCAACGTCTTCAAGGCAGAAGAATTCCCACAAGTTCAAGGGAAAGAACTCTGTCCAGCAGAATACTACCTTTAAGAAGGGTAAGAAGAAAGATAAAAAGAGAGATGGCTGCTTTACTTGTGGTTCAGAGGAACACTGGGCAAACAAGTGCCCAAACAAGTACACGAAGCCAGGAAAGGACTCCAAGTCTGTCAATATCACTCTAAGCAACAATGATGGGGCATCTGGGTATGGTAATATGTTTACCGTACTTTCAGTTTGTCAGTCCACTGATTCGTGGGTTGACACTGGGCCAATATTCATGTGTGTGCTGATGTGTCTTTGTTTTCTTGCAGCATATAAATACGAAATCCACCGTGCTACACAAGACATTGTTTGATTTCAGTTGAACTGCACAAAAAGATACGCTGGTTAATCCAGCTCCATGTGCCATTTCAATGTGCAAACTGATGACAAACCCTGCCCGTTCCACAATCATAGGCATTACATATTTTGCATGGGAAAATCTTGTCAAAGTTTAATCATTGATGTTAGCAAGAAGACATTAGTTTAATATATTGGAATTGGAAAACCTTGTCAAATTTTGCTCATTGATGTTAGCCAGAAGACATGCATTTGATATTTTTGAGTGTGACGCCCTTTGCTGTGAGCAGCGTCGATCATTTTTTCCCATTCATGTGTTCAGTTCAGAAGTAACTATTTACTCTGCTGAGATGCATAGTCACATGAATGTTGACTTATGTAAGGTATTTTAAGAGTTTGTTCTAAATGTTGCCTATGTAATGCCAGGCCTTGTGAGTTTGATTGCAAAGTTGAGCTTGGAATGTTGTGGCATGCGGCATCACGAGCTGTTCACCGTGCCTCCTGAGAATAATGCTTCATATTGTTTTGCATGTTGATCTAATGCCAGTGATTTGCATGTTAAGAAGATCATCCTCTTCTGTTGTTTCTGTGCTTAAGAAGTTCATCGTCTTATGTTTCATTCATAGCCTATACGACAACTCGGGTAGGTTAGAGGTGAAACCATATGATCTTACGACCAACTCATCATCTTAGGCCGTGATTGGATCATCGTTTTCCAACCAAAACCGCTTGTAAAACTGACGCTTGTAAATAAAAGCAGATGGTCTTGGGCGAAGCGCCTGGTTGGTCGATTTCGACTAGTAAAATATACACTGGTCTCTCAAATTACACGCGTAACTCGCCGGTTTTCGTTACAGACCTCGGGCCGTCGGTTTCATTACGCCTGTATTTTACGCGTTGTTTCCGGTGATGAGTAAATTACACTTGTATCTTAATACAGGTGTGAAACAATCCAGAGCTCCCAAGCGCGGCCTTACCATTTCATGCCGGCTCAGTCTCTCGACGGTGCTCATAGGTGTCCGATGATCCTGGCTTCCTGAATGAGCAGCGGGCACTGTATCAGACCATCTGTAGGGCCCGCGAGGCCCTCTCCATCGTCCTTCAAGTTGTTGCACTCGCCGTGGCGCCGAGCATTGTCAACATGGTCAACGAACATGAGGAATCAGGAGATGACTTTACTTGGAGAGGATGACAGTAGGGACCCATCAGGGCCATAGCCGTACGTACGCAAGTTCCTCCTTATTATACACAACTATAATTTTTTTTGCTTCCTCCTGGTTTCCTGACATCACGGTCCCACACCATGGTCAACCTATATAGTCAATAAATGAGAGAATTGAACAACGAGCGGCCGTCAGCTGGGACCCAGCAGTCGAGCAGTATTTATTTTTTTAGGTGTAAGCGCAGTTTTTCTTGAGCGATGTTTTTGTTGTTGTTCAGAGGAGCAGGTTATCAACTGGGCGGGCTGTGGCCCGTCTAGCCCAGGCTATTATTTTATGTCGACCAAATATCCAGCCCAGATATTCTTTTTTCAAGGTGAAAATGGCTAGCCCAGCTATACTTTTTTGCTGAATACCCAACCCAGGTCAACTTGTTATTCTCCGCCCCGCTGGGCTGTAAATCCTTCCTAGGAGGGATGCATTAGGCCTAACAAGAAAATGGGCTTTAAGAAATAATAAATGGGATGTAATTATAAAAACTGGGTTGTAAATATACAAAAACGCACCAAACAGGTAATTAGTTTCAAAAATATTATTTTTTGAATTTGGAAATTTTAATTTCATTACTTATTGTGCGCGCAATATTTTGTTTGATTTTTACCTAATACAAATTCATTTTGAAATTATATTTAATCTGACTCAAAATTTCGGGATAAAAATATTTCGGATCCCATCAAAATGTGGGATTTTTGGTTGAATTCTGTTTTGAGAGGTTGGTTGAAATTATTAATCGTTGTCCTGGCTAGAAAATGGGTTGTAATTTTAACATACTGTAAATGGGTTGTAGTAAATTCCATTAGAATTCAAAAATGGGTTGTACATTATTACAAATCGTAAATGGGCTATATGTTCTCTGCCACAGATGTGATGCTCACTTGTGGGCCTACTATTTTTTTGAGAATTATAGTCAGTGACGCGTACGGAAGGCTTGTGGGCCTACTAAGGCATACGGAAGGCTTTGTCAACTTATAGTCAAGACACGATTCTAGCAGCAGTGGCCGTTGGATGTCCATCCAATGGCTATAGTGCTTCTTCAATCTCGGATATTCTTGCTTCAGCCGCCCAAACCACCGCCGGCGGTACCGCCTGCTACCGCCTCCCGTGGCCGGCTGTGCTGCCGCGCAGATTTCACTGGCCCACCCTACTCCCAAACGCCATCCAGAATATTCCTCTACTCACCAACACCTCCTGTTCTTCTCTGGCGATGGCAGCCTCATAACGCAACCGAACCAGTGAACCCTCATACTCCCCTCCGCGTGGGCATCCACTGTTGTGTCTTCGCCGGCTGCTGGTCGTTCCCTTCATAGGACTCGCCATCGTTCACTGCGTTGGTTCTCTCGGTGCGGCGTGGTCAACTTTGTCAACAAACGACAGCCATCGGATGAGACATGTACGTGGAGTGGCTGACAGTAGGGACCCACATGGCCCATGGCTGCAAGCAGCAAGTGCCCCCGTATTATGCGAAAACAAATAATTTCTCCCCCTGACAGGTTTGACCCACTAGCTACATCTTCGCACGCAAGGAAGTGCTTCCTTTATTACGCGGAAATAAAAAGTTTCCTCTCCCTGACAGCTGGGACCCACCAGCTTTATTATGATCCTTTTCGTGAAAATATAGATTGTACCGAAGATGCTAAATTGTTTTCTTTTTATTCTAACTCAAAAAAGAAGAAGTTAAAAAAACCAGAAAACATCTTCGCACGCAAGGAAGTGACACCTTATTACGTGAAAAAAAATTGATTCCCCCTACTAGCTGGGACCCACCAGATTTGGAGGCTGACTTGTGGGCCTACTAAGTTAACGCGTACGCAGGGCTTTGTCAACTTAGTCAATAAACTATTCTAGCTGCACTGACCGTTGGATGTTAATCGAACGGCCAAGCTGCGTCATCAACCTCTAGTCTTCTTGCTCCAGCCGCCCAAACCTGCGCCCACCGTACCGCCAGCTCCAGCCTCCCGTGGCCGGTTGTGCTGCCGCGCAGGCCTCACCGCCAGACCATACTACTACTGGCCAGGCCTTCCCTCTACTCACCCACACCCCCTGTTATTCTCCGGCGACGGCAGCCTTACACCGCAGCCGAACCAGTGAACCCTCGTACTCCCCTCCACGTGGGCATCCACCTGCCTCGTCTTCCCTGGCTCAGCATCGTTCCCTTCCTAGGCCTCGTCGTCGTCCACCGCCTGGGTGCTGTCCGCACGGCGTGGTCAACGTGGTCAACAAACGACAGCCATCGGAAGAGTAGTGTACGCGGTGAGGCTGATAGATGGACCCACCAGCTACATCTTCGCACGCAAGGAAGTGCCTCCATATTAGGCGCGAAAAAAATGAATCCTCCCCCTGACAGCTCGGACCCACCATCAATAACTTCGCACGCAAGGAAGTGCCTCCTTATCCTCCCTGACAGCCAGGACCCACCTGGTCGAAGCGTATGTAGCGTCATCGCGAACGTGTACGTACATACTGGTCGATCGGTCTCTCTGCAACGATGAACCGTGGCTGAGCAAGCAGCGGCACATGTAGTAGTAGAGCCCCCGACGTAGCAGTTCAGGCAGTCCCTTCTAAACCGTGTACACATACGTACAGCCACATGCCAAAAAATACGGCCACGTACGTACATACGGGCGGGGTCTCGAACGCCTACTCGCGCATACGTACGGCCAGGGCTCGTGTACATGGAGAGGCAACGGATGGCAGCAACGGCGTCCTGTTCATCGGGCAGCCAACCGGCTGGGTCGGAACGGAGAAACAGCGTCCTGTTCATCGGGAGGCAATAGACTGGGTCGGAATGCGTCCTGTTCAATGGGAGCCAACCGGCTTGGACGGAACAGCCGAAACGGGGTCTAACATACCGCAGTATGGAGAAAACGGCCTTCTGTTCGACCGGCTACAGTCGAAACGGGGGTCTTGTTCATCGGGAGGGGTGTGGCATACCGGAAAACGGAGGAAACGGACTTGTGTTAGAGCGCTAGGGTTGAAACGGGGGTCCTGTTCATTGGGGGGGTGTGGCGTACCGCAAAATGGAGGAAACGGACTTGTGTTGCAGCACTACGGTCGAAACAGGGGTCCTGTTCATCGAAGGGGTGTGGCGTACCACAAAACGGGACTCCACGGGCTACTATTCACCCACCGTCGACTTCCTTTAGCCTCCACCTGCACTGTTCATCCACCGCGTCTTCCTCCTGCCTCCACCAGCTACTGTTCATCCACGGGGGCTACTGTTCATCCAGTCCACCGGCTACTGTTCAACCAGCCCTCCACGGGGTCCTGTTCATCCACCCCCAACCAGCTCGGCTGTGGCGGCCCTCCTCTCGGGGTCATGTTCATCCAGCGGCAACGGCCTACGACTACTACCACGGGGTCCTGTTCATCCAACCCCCATCGGAAACTGTTCATCCAACCCCAACCATGTACGTCTCGACTCATTCAACCAACCCCCACATTCACTGTTCATCAAGAGGCAGCGGGTTTAATCGGCTTCTATTAGCAGCAGTAGCGAAGGAATCCCTCGATCGGGATCAGTTAACAGCCAGGGATCGATCGATCGCTCGGGTTCAGTAACGTGTAGCCAGTGCAATCGCTCGGGTTCAGTAGGCGAACGCCTCGCTCGGGTTCAGTTAGAGCCCAACGCCTCGCACCCACGCGCGTACGTGTACGAGAGAAACATGCAATCCCTCTGTGCATCGCTCGGCCCCGACCACCCACCGTAACCGGGAACTCCCCAAAATTTTCCTCGCCCTCGCTTCTACCATGATTTTTTCCATCATGGACGGCCCAAAGAATGTCATGCAGGTGTGTCTCCAGCCCGCCCAGGACGAAAAGCCCATTTTCTGTCATGATTTTTTGTCATGGAAGTAGGAGCCCACCACATCTATGATGATACCGGGTTTTGTCACAATTATCATCATAGAATTGTCATAAGCATGACAGAAAACAATTTCGTTCGGCCCAAAATGTCACGAATGTGTCTTTTTTTTGTAGTGATGGGCTATGGAGATGCCCATCAATAGATATCAATGTGAGTGAGTAGGGATTTCCATACAACGGATGCACTAGAGCTATAAGTGTATGAAAGCTCAAAAAGAAACTAAGTGGGTGTGCATCCAACTCGCTTGCTCACGAAGACCCAGGGCACTTTGAGGAAGCCCATCATTGGAATATACAAGCCAAGTTATATAACGAAAATTCCCACTAGTATATGAAAGTGACAAAATAGGAGACTCTCTATCATGAAGATCATGGTGCTACTTTGAAGCACAAGTGTGGAAAAAGGATAGTAGCATTGCCCCTTCTCTCTTTTCTCTATTTTTTTTTATTTTGGGCTCTTTGGCCTCTTTTTTCTCTTTTTTTTTCTTTCGTCCGGAGTCTCATCCTGACTTGTGGGGGAATCATAGTCTCCATCATCCTTTCCTCACATGGGACAATGCTCTAATAATGATGATCACCACACTTTTATTTACTTACAACTCAAGAATTACAACTCGATACTTAGAACCAAAATATGTACCGGGATGTGCAATGATCAAGATAGACATGTATAAAAAAATATGAATGGTGGCTTTGCCACAAATACGATGTCAACTACATCATCATGCAAAGCAATATGACAATGATGAAGCGTGTCATAATAAACGGAACGGTGGAAGTTGCATGGCAATATATCTCGGAATGGCTATGGAAATGCCATAAAAGGTAGGTATGCTGGCTATTTTGAGGAAGGGTTATGGTGGGTGTAGTGCACCGGTGAAAGTTGCGCGGTACTAGAGAGGCTAGCAATGGTGGAAGGGTGAGAGTGCGTATAATCCATGGACTCAACATTAGTCATAAAGAACTCACATACTTATTGCAAAAGTCTATTAGCTATCAAAACAAAGTACTACAATCATGCTCCTAGGGGGATAGATTGGTAGGAAAAGACCATCGCTCGTCCCCAACCGCCACTCATAAGGAAGACAATCAATAAATAAATCATGCTCCGACTTCATCACATAACGGTTCACCATACGTGCATGCTACGGAAATCACAAACTTTAACACAAGTATTTCTACCAATCCACAATTACTCACTAGCATGACTCTAATATCACCATCTTTATATCTCAAAACAATCATAAGGAATCAAACTTCTCATAGTATCTAATGCACTTTATATGAAAGTTTTTATTATATCCCTCTTGGATGCCCATCATATTAGGACTAAATTCATAACCAAAGCAAATTACCATGCTGTTTAGAGACTCTCAAAATAATATAAGTGAAGCAAGAGAGTTCAACAATTTCTATAAAATAAAGCCACCGCCGTGCTCTAAAAAGATATAAGTGAAGCACTAGAGCAAAATTGCCTAGCTCAAAAGATATAAGTGAAGCACATAGAGTATTCTAATAAATCACGATTCATGCATGTCCCTCTCAAAAGGTGTGTACAGCAAGGATGATTTTTGCAAACTAAAAAGCAAAGACTCATATCATACAAGACGCTCCAAGCAAAACACATATCATGTGGTGAATAAAAATATAGCCTCAAGTAAATTTACCGATAGACGAAGACGAAAGAGGGGAAGCCTTCCGGGGCATCCCCAAGCTCAGGCTCTTGGTTGTCCTTGAATATTACCTTGGGGAGCCTTGGGCATCCCCAAGCTTAGGCTCTTGCCACTCCTTATTCCATAGTCCATCAAATCTTTACCCAAAACTTGAAAACTTCACAACACGAAACTCAACAGAAAACTCATGAGATCCGTTAGTATAAGAAAATAAATCACCAATTTTTGGTACTGTTGTGAACTCATTCTTTATTTATATTGGTGTAATATCTACTGTATTCCAACTTCTCCATGGTTCAAACCTGTGACGCATCCGACTCAATCGTGCACTAATCATACACGCAAACATGCACGATCAAGCACAGGGACTCACGGGAAGATATCACAACACAACTCGAACACAAATAAACGGAGATCCACAATATTACAGACCAGGGATCATGAAGATCCGAATACATAAGTCAGTCGTACAAATATAATCCGAGTACATACTTAGTTAGACAAGTTTTGCCTTAAGAAGGCTAGCACAAACAACGACTCTAGATCGAAAGGCGAAGGCCTCCTACCTGGGAGCCTCTGATCCTACTCCTGGTCGGCTGGCTTGATCCAGTAGTACGTGCCGTCTGGACCCCCCTGGTAGTAAGCTCCTGTGGTGGCATCTGGCTCCGGGGCTCCATCGTCTGATGTATCATCAAAGTGGGGTATGGGGAAAAAGAAGTAACAAAGCAACCGTGAGTACTCATCCGAAGTACTCAGCAAGCAAGGATCTACACTACATATGCAACATTATCAAAGGAGAAAGGCTGTATATGTGGACTGGGCTGCAGAAATGCCAGAATAGAGAGAAGGCCTAGTCCTATCGAAGACTAGCATCTTCAAGCATCTTCACGAAGCCACCATCTCGCAGCAATAGAAGAGAGTAGAATAGCATTTTATTAAGCAAACATGTTGAAGCAAGCCTAGAGATCCTTCCTCGACTCCCAGCGAGAAAGCGATCCCGAAGCTTCAATTAAGTAACAAGTATCCAGTTCAAGTAGTAGATCGGGATATACAAACTGAGCGTCCTTTACCATAGGACCGGCTATCGATAGATTATTCTTCCCTGCAGGGGTGCACTACTGTTACCCAACACGCTCGATCAACTCTGGTCGGACACACTTGCTGGGTAATGCCCGGCCTCGGAAGATCAACACGAAGCAGCGCCCTACCTAGGCTCAGCAGAGAGGTCAGCACGCCGGACTAACCTATGCACCCAGAGGTCTTGGGCCATCGCCCAGGGCACCCTGCGCGTTGCGTGGCTGGCCGGGGTGCAGGCGCGACACTGAACTCGTTAGTGAAGTATCCAGCCCATTCCCGACGATCAGCCCGCACGGTGAACCGTGACGTCTGAAGAGCTTTCGGGAGAAATGTACGACGTAGAGGGCCCCATAAACCATAATCCCGCGTGGTGGTAGTGCGCATAGGGCACGTCGCCCCACTCAGATCAAACACCCAAATCCGATAGGCTGATTTAGTAACACGCGGAGACAATCAGAGTTTCTGAAGCTCCGCCACAATATCACACTCAAGTGCCCTTCCGACACACCCGACATCATAGATCCCCTGCGGGTACCCATCAGGGTCGACCCGCCTGTAACAAAGGTCAAAGTAACCGTGTGGTCATAACATCAAGGGGAAACCCGAGGAATCACCCTCGGCGGATTCCACTCGACGAAATCATCAGTGTGAACGTATGAGGTATCACCCTAGAGGTTCACACTGAGGGGTTGCACGACAGAGTCGTATCAGAAGTGGAGAAGGAGGAATCACCCTCGATGACCAGACCGAACAGCTACACTACAGAGTGTTCATCAGGAGTGCGTTACGAGGTATCACCCTCGGCACTCGATAGTAACTATGCAGAGTCGTACAACTAAGGGGGTGAGGTGATGTGTCGGTCTCTGGTCGACGATCACATTGATCGAGTCATCGATGATCAAGAAGGGGCAACAAGGGTAAGGGGGTGGGGGTTACTGATGGTTCACTACCAACCTATACTAAGCAGTTTAACATAGGCAAGTAAGGTAACAATAAACAGGTTACAAAAGAAGGCTATGCATCAGAATAGGAGCAAACATTAACAGTAGCAAAATCTAATGCAAGAAGGAGAAATGGAATGGGTGATATCTGTATGCTCAAGGGGGGGGGGCTTGCCTGGTTGCTCTGGCAAGAGAGAGGGATCGTCAACGGGCTGCTCGTCTGGAGCGTAGTCGTACCCGGCTGCAACGTCATCGGTCTCGGCATCTATCGAGAGAGAAGGAGGGGGAGAGAAACAATAAATTCATAGCAATAATGCAAACAATATGTATGACATGCCTAAATGATTTGCCGGGGTGTTCTACTGCCTAACTAAATGAGTTAGTTAATTTAGGAATTTATCCGGATTTATTTAATTAAAGTTGGGCACTATTCATTTATCGAAATCATTCTAAAAGTTCCATGTTCATCTAGCTAGAGGCATCTGACAGGAATACGGAGGGCGTATTCGGGTTCGTATCGAAATTCTGAGCAACTTTCATATATAAATTATTTTCATCGGAGTTACGGTTTATTTTATATGATTTTCTAAAGTTTAAATCATTTTCTGAATTTAATTATTTATTTAAATTCGAATTATCCAGAATAGTGAATGATGATGTCAGCATGACCTAGGTGTGACGTCAGCAGGTCAACAGTGGCTGACTAGGGTCAAACCTGACATGTGGGGCCCACATGTCATACACAGTGGCCTTAACAGAGGGGTTAAAATTAACTAATTGGGTTAATTAGTGGGTGGGCCCCAGTAGTCAGCGTCTGTTAGATTAACTAATTAACTTAATTAACTAATTAGCAGTTTATTTATTTATTTAAATTCGTTTATTAGGTGGGGCCCGCATGTCAGTGAGACAGGGGCGGCCACGTCAGTAGTTGACCTGGTCAACAGGTCAACTAGGGCCCAGGGGTCAGTGGCACTGGGCGGGGCCCACCCAGGCCAGTTCAGCGCTGGCCGGCAACGCGCTGGAGTTAGCTCCGGCGAGCCAAACGCGGCGGCGCACGTCGGGTTCGGCTCGGGTTTTGCACACAGAGGGCTATTCGCGGCGCGGTTGCTTGCGTTCGACGCGGCTCGGCGTCGCGCGTCGAACGATGGCGGTGCGGGGGGCTTTGGAGGCCGGAGTCGAGCGGCACGAGCTCGCCGGCGGCGGGGTGGTTCGGGCGTGCGACGAAGACAGGGCTACGGTGCGAGTTAGGGCAATCCAGAGAGCAGGGCGAGGCCTACGTGCACGCGCGACCAAGACGGGTGCGAGCAAATGACCAAAAGGTCGCCGGAATGACACCGGTGATGAGGTCCACGGTGGTGGGCTCGGGCTACGGTGGAGCGAGCGCTACGGGCGGCTAGAGGGGGCAGGGGAGGGCGCGTTCGGCGTAGGGGCTCACCGGCGTTGCAGAGAAGGCCCGGGGAAGAACGGAGGAGCTCGGGGCGGCGCGAATCGAAGCAGCGATCGTCGGCGGCCGTAGGGGAAGAAGGCGAAGCAGGCCAGTGATGCAGAGCTCCCGGGGCTCAGGCTTGTGGTCGAGGAGGACGGGCTCGTCGTGGCGGAGCTTCTGGACAGGCTACGGAGGCGAGAGGTGGGCTGTGGCCGCGGCTAGCCGGCGTCCATGGCGGCGGCAGCGTTCGGCTGCGACGGGGGAGCGAGGGAGAGGGCGAGTGGAGTAGCTAGGGTTCGTCCGCGGGGTTGGGGACGGGCGCTTATAGGCGTCCGCGGCGCGTGGGTGGCCGCTGTCGATCGGGGATGAGGGGGGCCGGTGCGCGCGCGCGTGCGCGTTCGACAGCGAGGGCGAGGAGCAGTGCGGGAGGTGGGGGACGGTGCCAGGTGGGCTGGGCCGGCACTGTAGCAGTAGGCTCAAGTGCACAGTAGAGCTTTAGGCCTTTTTCTATTTTCTCTTTTCTGTTTCTTTTCTTTTCTGTTTTGCAATTTGTTTGGGCACTAAACGGTTTTTGTAAAATATGAGACCTAGCCCATAATTCACAGTGTAATATACCCTAACACCAAAAACTAGTTTGGGCAAAACATAATTTCATATTTAATTTATATTAAATAAAAGGCTATTTAATATTGTTTTCAGCCACTGTTAGAGGAGGTTTGAGTCACTTAATTAACTTATTAAATGCTGGTTACAATTTTAGAATTGCCTCTAGAACATTTGCTATTTATTGAACATTTTAGTTTCTGTGTTTGAACAACTTTTATTTTCCACTTTAATTTAATTTGAATTGAGTTAGGAGTTGAAATGCAATATGATGCAAATGATGATTAGGCACTGTTAATCTAGCTGACTTGTCATTATCAAAAGTGATTACTGTGGCTAATGACATGGGGTGTTACAATTCTCCTCATCTATCAAGAATTCTCTTCCCGAGAATTAAGAGGAAGGCTGAAAGAAAGCGGGGTATTCTTCACGAAGACGATCCTCGTGTTCCCAAGTGGCTTCATCTTCAGAATGATTTGACCACTGAACCTTGATGAATTTGATTGACTTCTGACGAGTTCGACGTTCAGCTTGATCAAGAATACGGATGGGATATTCTGGATAGGACAGATCTTCCCGTAATTCAAGCATTTCATGATCCACAGCTCGAATAGGATCCTTGAAGCAGCGACGGAGTTGGGATACATGAAAGATATCATGCACTTGAGAAAGATTTGGCGGCAATTGCAACTGATATGCCACTTCTCCTCGACAGGCAAGAATACGGAACGGGCCAATGTAGCGAGGAGGTAACTTGCCTTTGATTCCAAACCGATGAGTGCCTTTCAACGGAGTGACGCGGACATAAGCTTGCTCGCCAGGTTGATAGACCATTTCCTTGTGCTTTTGGTCATAGTTGCTCTTCTGACGAGACTGAGCAGTTTTCAGATGTTCACGAACAATGCGGACTTGTTCTTCTGCTTGCTGAACAATGTCCGGTCCGACGAGTGAGCGTTCCCCAGTTTCTGACCAATTCAGAGGGGTTCGACACTTACGTCCGTAAAGAACTTCAAACGGTGCCATCTTCAGACTAGCTTGATAGCTATTGTTGTAAGAGAATTCGGCATACGGGAGAGATTCTTCCCATTTCTTACCGAAGGAGATGATGCAAGCTTGAAGCATATCTTCGAGCACTTGATTAACTCGTTCTATTTGACCCTGTGACTGAGGGTGAAAAGCGGTACTGAACGACAGGTGAGTTCCTATAGCTTCTTGGAAACTATTCCAGAATCTTCAGGTAAAGAGGTTGCCACGATCAGAACTGATCTCCAACGGAACACCGTGGAGTGACACAATTCGGGAAACATACAAGTCTGCTAACTGGCTAGCAGTGATTGTCTCCTTAACTGGCAGAAAGTGAGCAACCTTGGAGAATCGGTCAATGACGACAAAGATAGCATCATGACCCTTCTGAGATCTGCGAAAACCAGTAATGAAATCCATTTGGACCTTGTCCCATTTCCATTCAGGAATATCAAGTGGTTGCAGAGTTCCAGCAGGCCTTTGATGTTCTGCTTTAATGCGGCGGCAAATGTCACACTCAGAAACATAACGAGCAATATCTCGCTTCATATTAGGCCACCAGTATCTCTGACAAATGTCATGGTACATCTTTGTGCTACCAGGATGAATTGACAGAGGAGTGTCATGAGCTTCTTTCATAACGTGTTCCCTCTCATCCTTGAACTTGGGTACGAAGAGACGGTGTTGGAAAAATAGGATCCCATCCTTATCAAGATGGAATTCCGACGGCTTTCCTTTTTCGAGGTATCGCTTAATCCTTTCAACTTCAGAGTCATACCGTTGCATGGTCTTAATGCTATGTTCTTAATCTGGTTTGACAACCAGGGTATTGAGATAACCCTGCAGAACAGTATGGAGGTTCAATTTGCGAAGCTCTTCATAAAGCATAGGTTGTGCTTCCTGAACCATAAGATTGTTGCAATAAGCCTTGTGACTCAAAGCATCGGCCATTACATTAGCCTTGCCAGGGGTGTATGAGATATTCATATCATAATCGGCAATTGTCTCGAGCCATCTTTGTTGACGAAGGTTCAGATCTGGTTGAGTATATAAATACTTCAAACTTTGATGATCCGTGTATATCTCGCAACTATTACCAAGAAGGTAATGTCGCCATAGCTTCAGAGCATAAATAACCGCAGATAGTTCAAGGTCATGCACTGGATAATTTTCTTCGTGAGGACGCAATTGTCGAGAGGCATAAGCAATCACTTTACGCTCTTGCATTAGGACACAGCCTAATCCTTGACGAGATGCATCACAGTATATCACGAAATCCTTTTGGGAATCCGGGGGTGCTAGCACTGGGGCAGATGTTAACTTATCTTTCAGTGTCTGAAAGCTTTCTTGACATTTTTCTGTCCACTCAAATTTAACACCTTTGTGGAGAAGATTCGTCAATGGTTTTGCATTCTTGGAGAAGTTCTCAATGAATCGACGGCAATAACTAGCGAGTCCGAGAAAACTTCTGACTTGCTTGACATTCTTCAGGGGAGTCCAATCAAGAATGGCTTGAACTCGTTCCGGGTTAACAGCAATTCCATTCTTGGAAATCACATGACCAAGATAGGTCACTTCAGATAACCAGAATTCGCACTTAGAGTACTTGGTGTAAAGCTGGTGTTCTCGAAGCTTCTCCAATACAAGCCGAAGATGTTCAGCATGTTCTTCTTCATTCTTGGAATATATAAGGATATCATCCAAATAAACCACGACGAATTTGTCGAGGTAATCCATGAAGATATAGTTCATCAACCGGGAGAAGGTTGCTGGAGCATTTGTTAAACCAAATGACATGACAGTGTACTCATAAGAGCCATAACGAGTAACAAAGGCAGTCTTCGGAATATCCTCTTCGCGAACACGGATCTGATGATAACCCAACCTCAAGTCGAGTTTCGAGAAGACAGAGGATCCAGCAAGCTGATCATAAAGATCATTGATCCGGGGTAGTGGGTATTTATTCTGGATTGTGGCTTGGTTAATGGGCCGATAATCCTGAACCAATCGGTTAGTTCCATCCTTCTTCCTAAAAAAGAGTGAAGGTGATCCCCAAGCAAAGGAACTGGGGCGGATGAAACCTTTCTTAAGTGACTTGTCAATTTCTTCCTTAAGCTCGAGAAGGTGGTGCGGGGGCATCTTATAAGGATGCTTCGCAATAGGGACAGTGCCAGGCTTCAAGTCAATGACAAACTCGACAGCTCTAACCGAGGGTATTCCTAGAAGTTCTTCTGGAAAAACGTCCGGAAATTCTCGAACGACAGGAACGTTCTCGATTCCTACCATAGGTGAGGCGTTCAAAGCATTCAGAGCATATATCTGAGCTTCAGCATCCCGAGTAATTCGGGCGGTGTACTTCACTATCTCATCGGAGGGGTGAAGAAGTTGGATGACTTTTGTGGCACAATTGATCGAAGCTATATGAGCTTTCAACCAATCCATTCCGAGGATGAGGTCTATGGTGGAAGACTTCAGGATAATGGGCGAAACAAGGAATTCCAACCCTTTCATTTCGACGGTAACGTCAGGTGCCATCACGTCAGCATGACAATGAGAAGTATAATTCAACTCGGAGAGAAAGGATAAACAAAACAATGGAAAGGAAAATGATTATCAGACTAATCAGATCAATGACAGGGAAATCGCACAGATATCTAGCTCTCCGGGTAGACAGCATTTGCGAGATCCTAAGTGTCGGTGTTAGTAAAATTTATTTAACCCGAATAGAAAAGAGATCAGAGTCCCAGAGTATAGACGAGGAATAAAAGATCCTAATACCACCCAATTGGCGACGTGGGCCCGTAAGCCACACAGCCAAGTTAGTAAATTAGTTTTTCGATGTCTAGACTCAACATCGACCAAGGAATTGGAAGGGGGCTTCCTACAGGCAGTCGGCTCTGATACCAACTTGTGACGCCTCTGACTCAATCATGCACTAATCATACACGTAAACATGCATGATCAAGCACAGTGACTCACGGGAAGATATCACAACACAACTCTAACACAAATAAACGGAGATCCACAATATTACAGACCAGGGATCACGAAGATCCGAATACATAAGTCAGTCATACAAATATAATCCGAGTACAGACTTAGTTAGACAAGTTTTGCCTTAAGAAGGCTAGCACAAACAACGACTCTAGATCGAAAGGCGAAGGCCTCCTACCTGGGAGCCTCCGATCCTACTCCTGGTCGGCTGGCTTGATCCAGTAGTACGTGCCGTATGGACCCTCCTGGTAGTAAGCTCCTTTGGTGGCATCTGGCTCCGGGGCTCCATCGTCTGATGTATCATCAAAGTGGGGTATGGGAAAAAAGAAGTAACAAAGCAACCGTGAGTACTCATCCGAAGTACTCAGCAAGCAAGGATCTACACTACATATGCAACATTATAAAGGAGAAAGGTTGTATATGTGGACTGGGCTGTAGAAATGCCAGAATAGAGAGAAGGCCTAGTCCTATCGAAGACTAGCATCTTCAAGCATCTTCACGAAGCCACCATCTCGCAGCAATAGAAGAGAGTAGAATAGCATTTTATTAAGCAAACATGTTGAAGCAAGCCTAGAGATCCTTCCTCGACTCCCAGCGAGAAAGCGATCCCGAAGCTTCAATTAAGTAACAAGTATCCAGTTCAAGTAGTAGATTGGGATATACAAACTGAGCGTCCTTTACCATAGGACCGGCTATCGATAGATTATTCTTCCCTGCAGGGGTGCACTACTGTTACCCAACACGCTCGATCAACTCTGGTCGGACACACTTGCTGGGTAATGCCCGGCCTCGGAAGATCAACACGAAGCAGCGCCCTACCTAGGCTCAGCAGAGAGGTCAGCACGCCGGACTAACCTATGCACCCAGAGGTCTTGGGCCATCGCCCAGGGCACCCTGCGCGTTGCGTGGCTGGCCGGGGTGCAGGCGCGACACTGAACTCGTTAGTGAAGTATCCAGCCCATTCCCGACGATCAGCCCGCACGGTGAACCGTGACGTCTGAAGAGCTTTCGGGAGAAATGTACGACGTAGAGGGCCCCATAAACCATAATCCCGCGTGGTGGTAGTGCGCATAGGGCACGTCGCCCCACTCAGATCAAACACCCAAATCCGATAGGCTGATTTAGTAACACGCGGAGACAATCAGAGTTTTTGAAGCTCCGCCACAATATCACACTCAAGTGCCCTTCCGACACACCCGACATCATAGATCCCCTGCGGGTACCCATCAGGGTCGACCCGCCTGTAACAAAGGTCAAAGTAACCGTGTGGTCATAACATCAAGGGGAAACCCGAGGAATCACCCTCGGCGGATTCCACTCGACGAAATCATCAGTGTGAACGTATGAGGTATCACCCTAGAGGTTCACACTGAGGGGTTGCACGACAGAGTCGTATCAGAAGTGGAGAAGGAGGAATCACCCTCGATGACCAGACCGAACAGCTACACTACAGAGTGTTCATCAGGAGTGCGTTACGAGGTATCACCCTCGGCACTCGATAGTAACTATGCAGAGTCGTACAACTAAGGGGGTGAGGTGATGTGTCGGTCTCTGGTCGACGATCACATTGATCGAGTCATCGATGATCAAGAAGGGGCAACAAGGGTAAGGGGGTGGGGGTTACTGATGGTTCACTACCAACCTATACTAAGCAGTTTAACATAGGCAAGTAAGGTAACAATAAACAGGTTACAAAAGAAGGCTATGCATCAGAATAGGAGCAAACATTAACAGTAGCAAAATCTAATGCAAGAAGGAGAAATGGAATGGGTGATATCTGTATGCTCAAGGGGGGGGGGCTTGCCTGGTTGCTCTGGCAAGAGAGAGGGATCGTCAACGGGCTGCTCGTCTGGAGCGTAGTCGTACCCGGCTGCAACGTCATCGGTCTCGGCATCTATCGAGAGAGAAGGAGGGGGAGAGAAACAATAAATTCATAGCAATAATGCAAACAATATGTATGACATGCCTAAATGATTTGCCGGGGTGTTCTACTGCCTAACTAAATGAGTTAGTTAATTTAGGAATTTATCCGGATTTATTTAATTAAAGTTGGGCACTATTCATTTATCGAAATCATTCTAAAAGTTCCATGTTCATCTAGCTAGAGGCATCTGACAGGAATACGGAGGGCGTATTCGGGTTCGTATCGAAATTCTGAGCAACTTTCATATATAAATTATTTTCATCGGAGTTACGGTTTATTTTATATGATTTTCTAAAGTTTAAATCATTTTCTGAATTTAATTATTTATTTAAATTCGAATTATCCAGAATAGTGAATGATGATGTCAGCATGACCTAGGTGTGACGTCAGCAGGTCAACAGTGGCTGACTAGGGTCAAACCTGACATGTGGGGCCCACATGTCATACACAGTGGCCTTAACAGAGGGGTTAAAATTAACTAATTGGGTTAATTAGTGGGTGGGCCCCAGTAGTCAGCGTCTGTTAGATTAACTAATTAACTTAATTAACTAATTAGTAGTTTATTTATTTATTTAAATTCATTTATTAGGTGGGACCCGCATGTCAGTGAGACAGGGGCAGCCACGTCAGTAGTTGACCTGGTCAACAGGTCAACTGGGGACCAGGGGTCAGTGGCACTGGGCGGGGCCCACCTAGGCCAGGTCAGCGCTGGCCGGCGACGCGTCGGAGTTAGCTCCAGCAAGCCAAACGCGGCGGCGCGCTTCGGGTTCGGCTCGGGTTTTGCACACAGGGGGCTATTCGCGGTGCGGTTGCTTGCGTTCGACGCGGCTCGGCGTCGCGCATCGAACGATGGCGGTGCGGGGGGCTGGGGAGGCCGGAGTCAAGCGGCACGAGCTCGCCGGTGGCGGGGTGGTTCGGGCGTGCGACGGAGACGGGCCTACGGTGCGAGTTAGGGCAATCCAGAGAGCGGGGCGAGGCCTACATGCACGCGCGAGCAAGACGGGTGCGAGCAAATGACCAAAAGGTCGCTGGAATGACGCCGGCGACGAGGTCCGCGGCGGTGGGCTCGGGCTACGGTTGAGCAAGCGCTACGGGTGGCTAGAGGGGGCAAGGGAGGGCGCGTTCGGCGCAGGGGCTCACCAGCGTTGCAGAGAAGGCCCGGGGAAGAACGGAGGAGCTCGGGGCGGCGCGAATCGAAGCAGCGATCATCGGCGGCCGTAGGGGAAGAAGGTGAAGCAGGCCTGCGATGCAGAGCTCCTGGGGCTCGGGCTTGTGGTCGAGGAGGACGGGCTCGTCGTGGCGGAGCTTCTGGACAGGCTACGGAGGCGAGAGGTGGGCTGTGGCCGCGGCTAGCCAGCGTCCATGGCGGCGACGGCGTTCGGCTGCGACGGGGGAGCGAGGAAGAGGGCGAGTGGAGTAGCTAGGGTTCGTCCGCGGGGTTGGGGACGGGCGCTTATAGGCGTCCGCGGCGCGTGGGTGGCCGCTGTCGATCGGGGACGAGCGGGGCCGGTGCGCACGCGCATGCGCGTTTGACCGCAAGGGCGAGGAGCAGTGCGGGAGGTGGGGGACGGCGCCAGGTGGGCTGGGCCGGCACTGTAGCAGTAGGCTCAAGTGCACAGTAGAGCTTTAGGCCTTTTTCTATTTTGTCTTTTCTGTTTCTTTTCTTTTCTGTTTTGCAATTTGTTTGGGCACTAAACGGTTTTTGTAAAATATGAGACCTAGCCCATAATTCACAGTGTAATATACCCTAACACCAAAAACTAGTTTGGGCAAAACATAATTTCATATTTAATTTATATTAAATAAAAGGCTATTTAATATTGTTTTCAGCCACTATTAGAGGAGGTTTGAGTCACTTAATTAACTTATTAAATGCTGGTTACAATTTTAGAATTGCCTCTAGAACATTTGCTATTTATTGAACATTTTAGTTTCTGTGTTTGAACAACTTTTATTTTCCACTTTA
The DNA here is from genome assembly GCA_011799875.1 of Thinopyrum elongatum. Lineage (NCBI taxonomy): Eukaryota > Viridiplantae > Streptophyta > Magnoliopsida > Poales > Poaceae > Thinopyrum > Thinopyrum elongatum. Next base: position 554,600,707 of record CM022299.1, on the reverse strand, counting down.
ATTTAATTTGAATTGAGTTAGGAGTTGAAATGCAATATGATGCAAATGATGATTAGGCACTGTTAATCTAGCTGACTTGTCATTATCAAAAGTGATTACTGTGGCTAATGACATGGGGTGTTACAAAACCCCCGATACTACCCATAGATTCATCAAAATAAGCAAACAACACATAGAAAACAGAATCTGTCAAAAACAGAACAGTCTGCGAAGATCTGAATTGTTCTAATACTTATGTAACTCCAAAAATTCGTAACAATTAGGAAAACATAGGAAATTTGTATATAAATCTTGTGTAAAAAATTGAGGGTTGTTCCTCGCTCCTGTGAATATAAACAATTCTGTGACTGGACGCAAAAGTTTCTGTTTTTCAGCAACATCAAATCAACTATCACCGTAAGCCATCCCAAAGGTCTTATTTGGCACAAACACTAATTAAAACACCAAAACACAATTACTACAGAGGTAATAATGTGTATTTTATTCAAGAACAGAAGAAAAACAAAAAACACAAAAATAAAATTGGTTTGCCTCCCAATAAGCGTTATTGTTTAACGCCCCTAGCTAGGCATATTGCAATAGATCTATGTATTGTCATCTTTGGTATGCAATCCATAAGTAGTTCTCATAATAGATTCATATAGCAACTTAATTTTCTTTCTTGGAAAGTGTTCCATGCCCTTCCTTAATGGAAATTGAAATCTAATGTTTCTTTCTTTCATATTAATAATTGCACCAATCGTTCTAAGGAAAGGTCTACCAAGAATAATAGGACATGTAGGATTGCAATCTATATCAAGAACAATGAAATCTATGGGTACATAATTTCTATTTGCAACAATAAGAACATCATTAATCCTTCCCATAGGTTTCTTTATTGTGGAATCCGCAAGATGCAAATTTAAAGAACAATCATCAAATTCACGGAAACCTAGCACATCACATAAAGTTTTTGGAATCGTGGAAACGCTAGCACACAAATCACACAAAGCATGTCACTCATAATATTTAATTTTAATATTAATGGTAGGTTACCACTCATCATAAAGCTTTCTAGGGATAGAAACTTCCAACTCAAGTTTTTCTTCAAAAGATTTCATCGTAGCATCAACAATATGTTTAGTGAAAGCTTTATTTTGATTATAAGCATGACGAGAATTCAACATGGATTGCAACAAGAAAATACAATCTATCAAAGAACAATTATCATAATTAAAGTCCTTGAAATACAAAAGAATGGGTTCATTACTACTTAAAGTTTTGACCTCTCCAATCCCATTTTATCAATTTTTGCATCAAGATCTATAAACTCCGAATCATTGGGATGCCTTCTAACTAAAGTTGACTCATCTCCAGTCCCATTTTATCAAGATTTATATTAGAAAACAAAGATTCAATAGGAGTCACACCAATCACTTTAAGATCTTCATCATTATTTTCACGAAAACAAGAAGAACACGCTTTCATAAACCAATCTCGCTTAGCACGCATCTTAGCGGTTCTTTCTTTACACTCATCTATAGAAACTCTCATAGATTTTAGAGGCTCATTAATATCATGCTTGGGTGGAACAGATCTAATTTTCAAATAATCAATCTCAAGAGAAATTATATCCATGTTCCTTGCCAAATCATCAATCTTAAGCAATTTTTCTTCAACCAAAGCATTGAAATTCTTTTGGGAACTAATAAATTCTTTAATATTATTATCAAGATCAGAGGGCATCTTATTATAATTTCCATAAGAATTGTTGTAGGAATTACCATAATTATTAGAGGAATTACTAGGAAACGGCCGAGGGTTGAAATTACCTCTATACGCGTTATTACCAAAATTGTTCCTACCAACAAAATTCACATCCATAGATTCATTATTATTTCCAATAAAAGTGGACAAAGACATATCATTATGATTAAGAGGAGCACTCTTACTAGCAAATAATTTCATTAATTCATCCATCTTTCCACTCAAAGTATTTATTTCTTCAATTGCATGCACTTTTTTACTAGTGGAAGACCTTTCGGTATGCCATTGAGACTAATTTGCCATAATATTATCTAGGAGTTTAGTAGGTTCTCCTAATGTGATTTCCATAAAATTACCACCCGCGGCGGAATCCAAAAGATTTCTAGATTCAAAATTCAATCCGGCATAAAAAAATTGTATAATCATCCATAAACTCAAACCATGCGTAGGACAATTTCTTATCATCAATTTCATCCTCTCCCAAGATTGTGCAACATGCACATGATCAAGTTGCTTAAAATTCATTATATTGTTCCTAAGGGAGATGATCTTAGCGGGCGGAAAGTACTTGGAAATAAAAGCATCTTTACACTTACTCCATGAATCAATACTATTTTTAGGCAAAGATGAAAACCAAGTTTTAGCACGATCTCGTAGTGAGAACGGAAATAGCTTCAATTTAACAATATCATTATCCACATCTTTCTTCTTTTGCATATCACACAATTCAACGAAAGTATTTAGATGGGATGCGGCATCTTCACTAGGAAGGCCGGAAAATTGCTCTTTCATAACAAGATTCAACAAAGCGGCATTAATTTCATAAGATTCCGCACTAGTGGCGGGAAAATCGGAGTAGTAATAAAATCATTATTATTAGTGTTGGAAAAGTCACACAACTTAGTGTTGTCTTGAGTAACCGTGACAAAGCAAGCAATCTAGCACACGAGCAAACAAACAGCAAACGAAAAGACGAACGGAAGAAGAGCAAATAAAAAGGAAAATCTTTTTGTATTTTTCTGAAAAATCATTTTAGAAGTGGGGGAGAGGAAAACGAGAGGCAAATGGCAAATAATGTAATGCAAGAGATGAGAGTTTATGGTGGGTACTTGGTAGGCTTGATGTAGACCTCCCCGGCAACGGCGCTAGAAATTCTTCCTGCTACTTCTTGAGCTTGCGTTGGTTTTTCCCTTGAAAAGGAAAGGGTGATGCAGCAAAGTAGAGATAAGTATTTCCCTCAGTTAGAGAACCAAGGTATCAATCCAGTAGAAGGTACTAGCAAGTCCCCAATCTATGCACCTGCACAAACAATCAAACACTTGCACACAACGCGATAAAGGGGTTGTCAATCACTTCACGGTCAATTGCAAAGGTGAGATCTGATAGAGATAGGTATATAAGATTGCCAAAACGTAAAACAAAATAAAAGTAAATAAATTGCAGCAAGGTATTTTTGGTATTTTGATGTATAGATCTGAAAATATATGATGGAAAATAGACCCGGGGGCCATAGGTTTCACTAGAGGCTTCTCTCTTGAAGGCAAATAATACGGTAGGTGAACAAATTACTGTCGAGCAATTGATAGAAAAGCGCAAAGTTATGATGATATCCAAGGCAATGATTATGCATATAGGCATCACGTCCGTGTCAAGTAGACCGAAACAATTCTGCATCTACTACTATTACTCCACACATTGACCGCTATCCAGCATGCATCTAGAGTATTAAGTTCATAAAGAACGGAGTAACGCCTTAAGTAAGATGACATGATGTAGAGGGATAAACTCAAGCAATATGATGAAAACCCCATCTTTTTATCCTTGATGGCAACAATACAATACGTGCCACGCTACCCCTACTATGTCACTAGGTGAGGACATCGCAAGATTGAACCCAAAACTAAGCACCTCTCCCATTGCAAGAAATACCAATCTAGTTGGCCAAACCAAACCGATAATTCAAAGAGAAATACAAAGATATCAAATCATGCATATAAGAATTCAGAGAAGATTCAAATAATATTCATAGATAATCTGATCATAAATCCACAATTCATCGGATCTCGACAAACACACCGCAAAAGAATATTACATCGGATAAATCTCCAAGAACATCAAGCAGAACATGGTATTGAGAATCAAAGAGAGAGAATAAGCCATCTAGCTACTAGCTATGGACCCGTAGGTCTGAGGTAAACTACTCACGCTTCATTGGAGAGGCAATAGGGTTGATGTAGATGCCCTCCGTAATCGAATCCCCCTTCGGTACATCACCAGAAAAGGCCCCAAGATGGGATCTCACGGGAATAGAAGGTTGCGGCGGTGGAAAAGTATTTTCGTGGCTCTCTTCTAGGGTTTTGGAATATATGTGAATATATAGGACGAAGTAGGTCGGTGGACTCCCGAGGGGGCCACAAGCCAGGGGACGCCCCCCCCCCCCAGGGCGCGCCCCTACGGCTTGTCGTCGCCTCGTGGCTCTTCTTACTTCGACTCCAAGTCTCGTAGGTGTCTTCTGGTCCAAGAAAAATCATCGTAAAGTTTTATTCCATTTGGATTCCGTTTGATATTCCTTTTCTGCGAAATTCAAAAACAAGCAAAAAACAGAAACTGGCACTGGGCTCTAGGTTAATAAGTTAGTCCCAAAAATAATATAAAATAGCATATTAATGCATATAAAACATCCAAAACAGATAATATAATAGCATGGAACAATAAAAAATTATAGATACGTTGGAGACGTATCAAGGGTACTCAAGCTCCAGCCCCTCAAATCCCTTCATTATTTTGTCCACCCCAACAATAGCAAAGCCATGTGGAATCGGACGGCTATGGAAAGTTCCCTCAACTCGAGGAGGTAAGAGAGAGCCGAGGGCCACCTTCAAGGTCAGGTTATGGCATTTCACCATTAGCACACAATGTTCATTCTCTGTGATACTATCCACGGCATAGCGAGGAGCCGTGATATCAGGCTAAACGAGCTCTGTGGAAGCCACGCTGCTTCTCCGCTGAGATGGTGGGGTAGCTTCGGTGGCAGTGTCGAATGAAGGATCTTCGTGCCGCTGAGATGGTTGGCTGGTAGCTTGCTGGCTCTCAATTTCCTCTAGTTTCACTAATCTTGCATTCATCTTCTGCATTTTGCTTGCTTCCTCTTTCTTCTTTCTCTCTTGGCTTCTATAACCACCGTTGTCGAGAAACCCATGCACCCATGGAACGGAGCCTGATGTGCCTCGTGTTCGTCTAGGGTGTTCAGGATTACCAAGGGCCTGTGTCAGCTCATCCTTCTCTCTGTCGGGATGGAACCTCCCTTCCTGTGCTGCCTTGATTGCTTCCTCAAGCTTCTTGACGGGTATTGCAAGTTAAGCTTTTGTCCAAACACACTTCCCTGATTCTGTGTCCAAAGTTCCCCCAACCCCGAAGAACCAAGTCCTTGACCGATCTAGCAAGTGCAATGTCGCTGGTTGGACCCCTTTAGCAAGCAGGTCTTGCTCAGCTTTGTCCCACGTAGGCCGGGCTTTGTTGTAGCCACCTGACCCCGTAACATCGTGATACTTCTTCTTTGCAGCATTTTTCATATTTATCTCTGACCTTTGCTTGGCCTTCTCCGATTTCTTGTAGGCCACAAATGCAGGCCAGTGATCTTTTATCTTCGCATATTGACCGGTGAATTCTAGATTCTTGTCTTTGTCGATAAACTTTTTGTTCAAATCTTTTTTTCCAGTTCTTGAATAGTTCTGCCATCTTCTTAAGAGCAAACGCCTTGACCTTATTCGGATCCGCCTCTGGCGGTAGGCTGAAATTTGTCATCAGCGAGGTCCAAAGATCATCTTTCTGTCTATCCTGGACATAAGAAACTTCAGAGTCCTTCTTCTTATTCCATTCTTGGATGCTGATCAGGACGCTGACCCTAACAATAACTCCACACTGATGTATAAATGTGTCCTTGCTCCGCTTGGGAGCAATCGGTTGGCCATCTCGAGCGACTTCTTCGATCATGAACCTTTCATCCTGGTGCAACCTTTTCTTCGGGCCTCGTCTCCTTACGGAAGTTTGGCTCGATCCGAAGGGCTAAAAGAAGAAAGAAGTGTTAATATATGTACATACAAAACAATTAATGCATCAAGTCAGCAGAGGCTTAATTAATATATATATATACACACTACTGCAGGATGCTGCTAACGCGACACTACGATCAGAGACCCTTCGATGAAACTGTGTGCGATGCATTAATCGCAAACGGGGATGTAAAAACCGTCAAAAAATATGCAAAATGTTTGCGATGGTGGAGACATCAAACACGGTTCAGATTTTAGTTACGTTTGCGATGAGGGGCATATGGTTGATCCATACGAACTGTTTGCGATTAGACAGAACAACAGAAACGGGCAGCCATATCAATGTGTGTGCGATATACGGCATACAGTTCGCTTCGATGAACTGTTTGCTATTAGGGAATGCAACAGAAATGGTTAGCCAGACCAAGGTGTGTGTGATATACGGCATACGGTTCACTCGGATGAACTGTTTTTGATTAGGGAACACAACAGAAACGGTTCAACTTAACAAGATGTGTGTGATATGCGGCAGACAGTTCACATAGATGAACTGTTTGCGATGAGCCAAAAAAACACAAATGATTCGTGTAAACAAGATGTGTGTGATACGCGGCAAACAGCCCACTCGGATGAACTGTTTGTGATGAGAAAATATAACACAAACGGTTACTAGAGTTAATTCATGTGCGATTATGTGTGTACTAGAGTTAATTATTGCATATAGCAGATGAACATAGTCGGGAATAGCCGTCCAACAATATTATTTTTGATGACATGCATTAATATATTCTTAGTTAAATCTAAGGTCAAAGTTTGGTACTACAAAATACGAAGGGGGCCAATAAAGAATAAACCACGATAGAGGTAGTACCTATAGGAACACAGACGCCCAGTATGAAAGAAAATGTGGGTCAAACCCTAGTAGAAAAGGGCAACAATGTCTAACTCCAGCTTACAAAAGGTACAAAAGCACGAGGATTAATTGTTCATCAGGTTTACACATAACCCGGATTGAATAGGACAATGACATCTAACTCAACCAAAGTTTTCTGCAGTTATAATCAAATGGATCAGTCTGATCCATAAAATCAAGATCCCAGTACAATAATTCTACTACTCCATGATGACCACAAGCTGTTGTAAATAGAAGCTGAACACGATCAGAAGCCCTTAGGTCCACCTGAAACTTCTTTTTATGTTGTTCAACACTTGCAGCCATGAGTAATTTCTTATTGAAAAACTTAATCCTCACGGACAATAGTGCCCTCGCATTCAACATGAAGAATGTGACAAAGCTAGTGTTTGCACTGTTGGATGAATATCGTTCCAGCGTTACTGTCTTCAAATGAATGTCATGAGATCTGAGAAAATCCCCGTGCTTCATCAACCATCGATTGGTTATACCTTTTTCTCCATGTGTTGTTGCCTAAATAGAGATGAAGATTGAAAATAGTTAATGTCTAAAAAAGATTATGTTGAAAGAGTGATAGCTGAACGATTAATTATAGTACATTATATATGGGCTTTCAATGTGTGTGAAATCATCACCTTTATATATAAATTCTCCAGACATGGAAAGCATTGCATCAAGGCAATAATGATGTTGAGATCAAAACACCACATACTGATATATAAGGTCTTGACAGAATCCACCACCACTGATAGGATGGACAAGTGCTTCATTGAGCATAGAACATAATATTAGCACTGAAAGTGTACTCCAAGATGATACTTAACTTATGCGCTCAAATAAAAAATGCAAATTACAAAAGTGTACGTGAATAATATACAGTACCTCAATAGGTGTGGAGGCAAACACCATCTCGAACCATTTAAACAGATCACGAATTGCACCCAAGGTCTCCAGTTTAGGCGCAGAGACCACAGTTATTTGCGAAGGTTTATAATAACAATCAAGGACCAACCTTTGAAGTGAAGGGGCATCTTCGATGATGAGCTCCTTTCCTTCAAAACTAATTCCAATGCTTACAAGGTGAGGCGACTTTATTTTGAGACAAGGGATATCGATTCCTGCTCCAAAAACAAGCACCAAACGCTCCAGTGCAGGGCAGCTGGAGTGGATGATGCTGTGCAGTGAGGCCTCCGACAGATGAACCAACACAAGCGCAAGTTTTTTCAGCAGTGGCAGTCGAAGCATTTGTACCAGATTGTCTGCTAGATGGCACCGGGTCAAGGTGGCGGTGTGGAGAGAGGAGGAAAACCATGAGATGGGCATCGGTGGTGAGGGCACAGATGCAGCTATTGGTGGTAACCTATCGCTGTAGTAATGGTAGAACTCAAGCTGCTAGAGTTTATCGAATTGACGGGATGTCAGCCAGGTGGCCACCGTGCAGGGTATGTCTAGCAGGTAGGATGCCGGGATGCAGATGCGTTGAACGGAGCCCTGGTGGGAGGAGATGATGGCTCCGGGGAGTTCAGAATCATCATCGACACATAGCTGATGACATTCGAGATTAAGAGGCACGGCGCGCCACAAAGTGCACCACCGAGATGCGAGGACTTGTGTGCAGCAGCCATCCTTGGTGGGGAGAAGGGAGATGATCTCCCCAAGGATGTCGTCCGGGAGATCGCTGATGCGGTCCGCCGGAGATTCTACTGGTTCCTCAGGTCCAGGGGGCGTGGCCGCTTCTGGCCGCGCAGCCGGGTCCAAGATCTACATCTGGCGGCGGCGCTGGCCAGAGCCTCATCTGTGTACATACCAATCTGAAAGAAAAAAAATGGCAGAAACATACATGTAGGACATTCAAAATCAATTCTCAAGATCTGGAAGAAAAAAGGCACAAACATATATGTAGGACATTCAAAATCAATTCTTAAGATCTGGCCTCAAATTATTAGCACGCAAGCTAACCCTAGTCGGATTATTAGCAAAAATCATTTGTACAGAACAAACAATTAATCACTAACTCTATACGGATAACATTCAAACAATCAATACACTACATGCATCTAACGGATCTTAATTACTCTGATTTCATGGACTGAGAGAACATAACCATAGGATTTGTATTCCAAAAAAATTATAGAGGGGGGGGAGTAACCAGAGAAAACACATGATATGTTTGCCGCACAAATGGGTATATAGATGACTAACCGGTTTTCCGTCGGAGTCGCAGTCGTTGCCGGAGTTGCTGTTGACCTCCGGCTCCGGCTGGGGGGGCACGACGGCGCCGATGAAGTCAAGGTCGTGCTACTGCCCGTGTGAGACCTCATCGGCGGCGACGGCAACCTCTGTGCCCAGCTTCACGCATTGCGCGGGTGCTTCACCAGCCCCGGCGTCGCCACTCCCTCCGATGGTGCGCTTCAGCGGCATCCTCATACACTCCAGAGTCCAGACGTTGGTGACCACTGTGGACCGGGGGTGCGGCCGCCTATTATGGCCGGTGGCTCAGGCGCGCGACTAATACGAACCAATGGGAGCGAGGCAGGTGGCGGTCAAAAGTTGTCTCGCCTCCCGGTGAGCCTGCGCGGCGGACTTCTGCCATTCCTACCATCATTTCACACAGCTACTCACACACCTCCCATCAATACGCACACCTACACGCACGCCTCCCGATATGCCCGCGCGGCGGACTGCTCATATGCGTCCCGTCAACTCATGCATGCTCGCACGGCACACGGGGCGTGTGGCAGCACGTATATTTTTTGGTTTATCGATGATTCGTTTTGCCGCTTTACTGCTTAACTGAAGCATGGCACGGTCTAACGCACACGGTCCGAATAAATAATCTGTATGAGATATTGGTTGCCAGTTTTTAATAATCTCCCGTTTGTAAGAAGATTATATCAAAACGGGTCTCATTGATGAAAAAATACAATATCACAGTCTACTGGTGTCCATATATGACACCACGATAAGTTTCATGAATTTCAACTAAGTTTTGGATTTACTGAATTTTAAAAATATATATTCTCAATATTTTGAAACTCTTGCATAGGGAAACATGCACCCAGGGACACATATGATTTTGCAATCCATTTTGGTGCACATGTAGCTCAAATTTGATTTTTGCACATTAAATCCCTAGGAAATCAATCAATGTATAAAAACGGTCGAATGATGTCAGTTTTTTTTAATTTTAACACGACACTCCGCCTTTGGTCACATGTTCACTGCAGAAAAAGTTTGACATGCCTCAGAGTGGCTGTGGTGGTGCGGGATGTGTGTGTCTGTGTGTGGGGGGTGGGGGAGGGGTCCGGCAGTACACTACAATTCGTGAACCTCCGCGTGGGATTATTGATCATTTTGTGAGTCATATATGCCACATCAAAGTTGTGAATTGGTTATTTAAAGCATTACACAACCCTTTCATACATAATGTTCGGACCACATGCATGCATTGGTGGTCCTCTCGGACACTCTCCCTCGTGCGGTTATCAACGACGTGCCATTCGTTAGCCCGTAATGGTTTTCAGTTTCCACCGACAACAAGAGGCATTTGACCAAAAGGTGGATTCATCTTGGCATGTGTGTGGTGTGGATCATGGTGGGATTCCATATCAAAGTTTGAGCACGTGCGTACACACTCCCACCAGCTTGAAGTGAGGGGGCTACACGCATCATGGTCTAGTGCGTTTTCGGTTTGCGAAGCATGTGCCACATCAAAGTTGTGCATTGGGTATTCAAACATCACATAACACACGGGCGCATGCACGCGGTGGTTTTGTCCTATGACATCACTCGCGTGTGCCTCTCTCTGTGGGCCCACGAGGTCGTCGTCGACCAGTTGAACGTACAATGAGAGAGAGGTTAATTTGACCAACAAGGATGGTTCTTTTTTGGTTTGTGTTACATATATGCACGGTATAGGAGTATGTACATGTCAAAGAGGGGGCAACATGAATACTCTATATATATGCGTGTCATAACCTCGCTCTATGTGGGGACTTTCCGGTTCCCGAGGCAGGTGCCACATCAAAGTTGTACATTATATTGGTATTCAAACATCACGCAATACCATGCAGGCGGTGGTTGCCCTATATATAGGAACTCACTCGCGTGTGGCGCTTCCATCCGTGGGCATGCGAGGTTGTCCTCCATCACTTTGACCCAACGAGAGAGAGGTTAATTTGATCATCAAGGAATGATTATTTTTTGGTTTGTGCTATATAGTAGAAGTACATACATACCACGCGTCGAATGGGGGCGTACATATAGCACATACCACGCGTCATGAACCTCGCGCTCTCTATGGGGACTTTTTGGTTTCCTATATATGTGGTGCCACATTAAAGTTGTGCATTGCGTATTCAAACATCACACAAACACATCTTTGGGCCACATGCAGACGGTGGTACGTAGTCCTATATAGGATGATCACTCGCGTGTGACGTACGCTTCGCTTCTGTGTTGGGCCCATGAGTTCGTCGTCCATCACTTTGACCCAGCGAGAGAGAGGTACATTTGACGAACAAGGAGGATTAATTCTTTTAGGGCTGTGTTACTAGGTGTATATATAGTACGTGTCGAAGGGGGGGGTGACCAGCTTGGTCCATCACTTTCACCGACAGCGCGAGAGAGGTTAACTAATTTGACTTAGGAGGGGATTAATTTTTTGTTTTGTCTTGATATAGATCATGATGTGAGATTACATATATATAATAGCGCATCTGTACACATGAATCCATCCCGCTGGATCGAAGGGGGGGCGAGCACACGACACGTCATGAACGACCTCTTGCTCTGTGTGGGGACCTTTGCGATTTTCAACGCATGCACCACATCAATGTTGTGCATTGGGTCGGGTATTCAACACATATGCATGCATCACACACCTCCATAAATATGTTCGGGACACACGCATGCAATAATGGTTGTCTTTGGACACACTCTCACTCGCTTGGTTATGGGCGGCAAGCCTATATATATTCGTGGGCCCGCGTGGACGTCCATCATTTTGACCAACGACGAGAAAGGTTACCAGGGTGGATTCTTCTTCTTTGCTTCGAGTTACCGTATAGTAGGTCGACCCATTCCAAGCCTAATTATGTTTGAGCGCATGCTACGCGTCGTGAACCCTCGCTCGGTGTGGGGATTTTACGGTTCCAAAGCATGGTGCCACATCAAATTTGCGCATTGGGTAATCAAACAGCACACACACCACTTCCATATACATACTTGGGCCACATGCACAGAGTGGGTTTGTCTTCATACAGTACTCCCTCGCGAGGTTATCGGCGACAAGCTAGCCCATTTTGCGGGGTCGTGTGGACGTCCATCACTTTGACCAACAACGAGCGGGGAGAGGTTGTACGACCAAGTTGCATTCTGCTTGGTCCGTGTTACAGTACGTCTTGGTGAGATGCCCTCCCCCCCGACGTGTGTGTGTGTGGGAGGGGGGCTACTTCGCGCTACCTGCAACCTCCGTGGGGTCGGGGAAGTCCGGTTAATTTGCGAGGCACACGTGCCACATCAAAGTTGTGAATGGTAGTTAAATATCACACACCACACCCTTTTCATACATATAGTAGGGACACCCGCATGTGGTTCGTATGTGGTCTCACCCATCTCGCGCCACAAGCACACATTTGTGGGTCGGCACACGGTCCACCTCTGTCGGGAAGCGAAAGGGGAAGTTTGACCATATATATATGATGGACTCCTATAGGTTTTGTGTTACGGTAGGGTGAGATTTCAGACCTAGCTATTTGGGGGCATGCATTCGTAGCTAGGATTCCCTTACCGCCGACACGAAGTGGGGTTTGTAGGGGGTGGCTGACTAGCAATACTTGCTTTTGTGTGACAGGTGCCACATCAAAGTTGTGCATTGGGTATTTGAACATCAAACCACCCTTTTCATACATATATTTGGTCCACATGCAAGTGTGTTCGTGTTCTGACCCTCTCCCGCGTTATTCTTTTTGCCAAATTTATAAACAACACACGAGTTGGATGTAGAAACCGTCTGCGATTGGGTACGCAACAGACACGGTTCCATCAGACTACCCGTGTGCCACACCCGTGCCCTACAGTCCCTCACATCAACACAGTAGATTGGGCTCCACGAGGCTTGCCTCCCGGTCTCGAAAATATCTACTACCTCGTAATCTCGAAAATATCTACCGCCTGGAAGGTTTTAATGTTTGATAGCACACGATTAGTATGTGCGGACCGTGTGCGATGTCTGTTACTCCCGCTCTGCTTCAGTCCCTTGATTCAAATTTTCAGTAGCCCCGGCATTTTACTCCCGCCTCTGCATCCCTCGCAATCTCAAAAATATCTGCTCGCCCTTGATTCAAATTTTCAGTTGCCCCGCCTTGTTACTCCCGCCTCTGCATCCCTCGCAATCTCAAAAATATATGCTCTCCCTTGATTCAAATTTTTAGTTGCCCCGGCATTTTACTCCCGCCTCTACATCCCTTGCAATCTCAAAAATATCTTCTCGCCCTTGATCCAAATTTTCAGTAGCCCCGCCTTGTTACTCCCGCCTAGAAAAATTTTTAGTTGCCGCAGTATTTCCTCAAACACCACCTTGCCCCCCTCCACACACACCACACACTCCCCAAAACCTCCGCTCACACAGACACACACCACCCCTCCCTCGCTCAAAACCATTGGTAGGTCGCCGCCATCGCCGCTGCCGCCGCCTCCGTCCTCAACCTCTGCCTGTGTGCCGGGGAGCTCGAGGAGCCAATGGCCAAAAAGAGGTTTATCGCGGCCTCTTCGCCCGACGCCGGCGAGGTGGCTACCGAGGTGTCCCCGTCATCCTCCGCGGGCTCTTTATCGATCCACCGTCGCCGGTCGCCCGATCCGCCCGCTACCGCGCCCCTACGCCGGTTCGAGGACTTTCCCGTCCTCCCTCGGGCCCGGCCGCCGACGAGGTCCTACCTTGGGGTCCAGCAGCGGTGGTGGGGGACGTGGGTCGCCGAGATTGAGGATCGGGAGACCCACACCCGCCGGTGGCTCGGTAGCTTCCACACGGCCGAGCTCGCAGCCATGGAGTACGACCGTTGGCAGGTCCACTACCACGGCTCAGCGGCTAGGCTTAATTTCCCCTTCGGCACATGTACGATCGACCTTGTTCCGCCGGAGCCAGGGGTGGTGAGCTCGCCTATGGCGCGGGAGGACCACGAGGCGTGGGAGCATCTCGAGGTCGAGGCCGCCGACGAGGCCTACATGCAAGAGCTCCGTCGGCAGCACCCAGAGCTCGTGGAGGCGGAGCGGGTGATCTTTGCCGGTGCGGAGGGTGGCGAGGTTATCGTGCTCTCCTCCGATGATGAGGTCGAAGGCTGTGAGGACGGCGGCGCAGAGGGCATCAAGGTGGGCGGCGAGGATGAGGAGATCGACGTCGACGAGTGGAGGAGTGTCTTCCCCAACGACCCCGACGATGGCACCGGCCCGGACCCGGCTCGCGGCATACCGTACCTGACGAGGAAGGATTGGCTCGACCTCTACTTCGACCGAAAGTAGTTTAGCTTAGTTTAAATTTATGTTTTATGTTCGGTTATGCAAAACTATCTATGTTTAGGTTTGAATGCATGCTTCTTTTGGTTGAACCTGCTTTGAACTTGATCAAATTGAAGTTTACAATGTTAAGTTTAGGGGATCGACCAGAAACGGCCAAAAATTGCTGGAGTATATATATATCCACTAAGGGTTTTAGTCCGTTAACTTTTAAAGGATCGGGATTACCTCTCAAACTACATGATTGGCGGCCGGCCATCATAAGGGGTTGGACTAGAGTCGTGCGTGCCTTCTATATCCAGGAGAGCACAATAGGGCCATTCCGCTTCACCTTGTTCAGCAACCAGAATGTCTGTCACCTCTTTCTTTACCATCTGTAATAGTACAAGTATAGAACCCTGGTTCATCATTCTTTATTTGGTGCTTATGTAATTCTTAAACATATGTACGTGTGAATCAAATAATGCATTGGTTGTTTGAACCTGATGGATATGAATAAAGCTATAGCCTACTTTCAAGTTCAAATTAGGTACAATTTTAAATAGCAGCAATTAAATTAGGGTGAAATTACGGTGTGCAGGTCATTACGGCGCAGACGGTCAATAAAGCATAGCGTGTGTGATATACATCATAATCCGACACGGTTCACGGAGAGGAAACGTGTGTAACAATGCACACAGTTGCCGTTTGCAAAGCGTGTGTGATGTCAGACACTATCACATACGATGCGGGAAAACTAAATGTGTGTGATTGTCTACCTATCGTACACAGTTTATAATCATGAACTGTTTGTGATGTGCCAGGCATCGTAAACGTAGAGCCAGTTTGGTACGTGCCTGGAAAACTCCCGTGCCTGGAATCTGCCTGGTTTTAGGTAAAACCACAAAACTCCGACTGCGATGGCAATGCGAGCACAAAAGAGTAGCAAGGATGAAGCGTTTGGGATATTCCAGATATCAGAAACGGTTATATAGGGACAACTGTATGCATCAAGGCTCCCTATCCCCGATGATTTCTGGGTCGTGTGGGAAGGACACCCCCTATCGCCTACACTCACTTGGCGACGGTTCCAAATGTCATCGTGGAAAGGGGTTAAAAATGTTAGTATAGCACCTCGTTGTACCAGTGATACCTCGCCGGACTTTGCAACAGTTAAGGCTCCCTCCTCCGTTCGGTCATCGGAGCCGTCATGATCTCCTTCCTCCTCCATTCGATCATCGGAGCCATCATCCTCTCTTTCCTGACCATCGGTGTCGTTGAGAAATGACAAGGTGATATCACCTCCATCGCGGATTATATCCCCCAACAACTCTTCTTTTTCTAAGTCTCTGTCCATAGTTTCTGCAAATATTACAACATGGCAATATACAAACATGAGAGATGGATTAGTGGCAAACATGGACTTAACCACAACAAGGAATCGTATTCATATGAGCAATGGATTAGTGGCAAACATCATGCAAAGTTCACAAGTTTTATAACAGTCAGTTTTAGACGATCGTCGAGGACTCCTCCCCCCTCATGTCTAAGTTATCGGGGATATGTTGAATTCCCGAGAGAGTTAGGGGTGTTCTAACGCGGTGCTACACGATATAGGTGAAGGGGGATAACATCCGGGAATGTTTTCCCGAAGTCTGCATTTTCGGACAGATGAACCGGAGGGGGACAGTTCCAGGTTCGCTATGCTAGCTGCTTGTGACAGTTAGTTTCAGACAATCGTCGAGGACTCCTCCCCCCTCATGTCTAATGAGTCGTCCTATCTTTCGAGAGAGGATACTTTGCGGACCGCCTCTCTCATGGTCGTCGACGATACTTGCGGACCCCCCCCCCTCATGTCGAAGTTATCGGGGATATGTTGAATTCCCGAGAGAGTTAGGGGTGTTCTGATGCGGCACTACACAATATAGGTGAAGGGGGATAACATCCAGGAAGGTTTTCCCGAAGTCTGCATTTTCGGACAGATGAACCGGAGGGGGACGGTTCCAGGTTCGCTATGCTAGCTGCTTGTAACAGTCAGTATCAGACGATCGTCGAGGACTCCTCCCCCCTCATGTCTGATGAGTCGTCCTATCTTTCGAGAGAGGATACTTTGCGGACCACCTCTCTCATGGTCGTCGACGATACTTGCGGACCTCCCCCCCTCATGTCGAAGTTATCGGGGATATGTTGAATTCCCGAGAGAGTTAGGGGTATTCTGACGCGGCACTACACGATATAGGTGAAGGGGGATAACATCCAGGAATGTTTTCCCGAAGTCTACATTTTTGGAAACTTTGTTAGCTTGCTCAAAACTTTGTTTGAAAAGTGCCACTTGATATTAATTCCAGAAACTGTTATAATTTACAAACTTTGTTAGATGATCGCCATTGATCTATAGTTCTAACGGAGACACTTCATATAAGTGTTTTACATGGACAAAAAAATTCTAACTTTGTTACAAACATATGAACATAAAAAATTCTATGAACATAAAAAAAATTCTATATACATCAATCCAATCATCCATATATACATACATCAATCCATCCATCTATATGAAAAAAAATTCTTTGAACATAAAAAATTCTATGAACATAAAAAAAATTCTATATACATCCATCCATCCATACATACATACATCAATCCATTCATCTATATGAAAAAAAATTAATAAAAAAATTCTATGAACATGAAAATGTAGGGCAGGGGGCGGCGGCTAAGCAGCAGGGGCAGGGGCGGCGGCGGCAGCATACAGGGCAGGGGCGGTGGCGGCAGCGCAGGGGAAGGGGGCGGAGCTCACTTGGGGTGCGGCGTCGAGGGAGGCGATGAGGAGCGTGCGGGCTCGGGGAAGGGCGTCGGCGTCGGCATAGGGGCAGGTCGGCGCGGCAGCCTGGCGGCGTCGGGGCAGGGCGTCGGCGCCGGGAGGAGAATGGGAGGTTGGGGAAAATTTCCTAAGTGTTGGCTTATATACCCAACCCTTTAGTCCCGGTTGGTGGCTCACACCGGGACTAAAGGCCCCCCTTTAGTCCCGGTCAGAGCCACCAACCGGGACTAAAGCTCCTTTTCAGCAGCCAAAAGGGCGGGAAGCAAAGGGCTTTAGTCCCGGTTGGTGGCTCGGACCGGGACTAAAGGGCTCTGCTGCCGCATCCATAAGTTTAGTCCCACCTCGCTAGTTGAGAGGGGCTTGGAGTGATTTATAAGCTCTGCTGCTGCTACCCTTTCGAGCTCCTCTCTACTGTAGGCAGTACATGCCTATCTGACGCCCTGTTGGGCCTGCTTGCACTGCGGGCCTGCATCCTGGCCCATTTTTAGGGTTTCTAGTCGTATGCAGGCCGTGGTGGCTAGTAGGTGGGCCTTTTTTTAATTTTTTGCATATGTTATGTTTTTAAATTTTTAATGTTATTTTTTGCTTATGTTATTTTTAGTTATATAATTTTAGTTGCATAAATTTTATATAATTTTAGTTGCATAAGTTTTATTTTTTATTGATTCTTTTTAGTTGATTCCTTTTGCTATTAGAGTTTTATAAAAGCTTTTTAGTTTTCTATTAAAGTTTGTAACAAAAAATACTTCATGAAAATTCTTTTTACTATTGAATCCGCTCCTAGCATGACTTTTCCAGTCAGTCTCCCCTCATACCGTGATTGAGGGAGACCAATCGGCTTAAGGTCAGGAATAAAGTCAACACAAAACCCAATGACCTCCTCTGTTTGATGGCCCATGGAGATGCTTCCTTCTGGCCTAGCATGGTTACGAACATATTTCTTTAAGACTCCCATGAACCTCTCAAAGGGGAACATATTGTGTAGAAATACAGGACCCAGAATGCCAATCTCGTCGACTAGATGAACTAGGACGTGCGTCATGATATTGAAGAAGGATGGTGGGAACACTATCTCGAAACTGACAAGACATTGCACCAAATCATTCTTTAACCTTGGTAGGATTTCTAGATCGATTACCTTCTGAGAGATTGCATTGAGAAATGCACATAGCTTCACAATGGCTAATCGAACGTTTTCCGTTTGAAGCCCCCTCAATGCAACCGGAAGCAGTTGCATCATAATCACGTGGTAGTCATGAGACTTTAGGTTCTGGAACTTTTTCTCTGCCATATTTATTATTCCCTTTATATTGGACCAGAAGCCAGACGGGACCTTCATACAGAGGAGGCATTCAAAGAAGATTTCCTTCTCTTCTTTGGTAAGAGCGTAGCTGGCAGGACCTTGATACTGCTTTGGATGCATGTCGTCTTTTTCGTGCACACGTTGCTGGTCCTCCCGTGCCTCCGATGTATCTTTTGTCTTCCTATACACGCCCAAGAAGCCTAGCAGGTTCACGCAAAGATTCTTCATCACGTGCATCATGTCGATTGCAGAGCGGACCTCTAGGTCTTTCCAATAGGGTAGGTCCCAAAATATAGATTTCTTCTTCCACATGGGTGCGCGTCCCTCAGCGTCATTCGGAATAGATTGTCCGCCAGGACCCTTTCCATAGATCACTTGTAAATCCTTGACCATATCAAGTATGGCATCACCAGTACGGAGGACGGGATTCTTCTGGTGATCTGCCTCACCTTTGAAATGCTTGCCTTTCTTTCTTAAAAGATGGTTGGTTGGAAGAAATCGACGATGTCCCAGGTACACATTCTTCCTGCATTTGTCCAAATATATACTTTTGGTATCATCTAAACAGTGTGTGCATGCATGGTATCCCTTGTTTGTCTGTCCTGAAAGGTTACTAAGAGCAGGCCAATCATTGATGGTTACAAACAACAACGCATGTAGGTCAAATTCCTGCTGTTTGTGCTCATCCCACACATGTACACCTTTTCCATTCCACAGTTGTAAAAGTTCTTCAACTAATGGCCTTAGGTACACATCAATGTTGTTGCCGGGTTGCTTAGGGCCTTGGATGAACACTAGCATCATAATGAACTTTTGCTTTATGCACAACCAAGGAGGAAGGTTATAGATACATAGAGTCACGGGCCAGGTGCTATGATTGCTGCTCTGCTCCCCAAAATGATTAATGCCATCTGCACTTAAACCAAACCATACGTTCCTTGCGTCACCTGCAAAGTCCCCCCACCTTCTCTCGATTTTTCTCCACTGCGACCCGTCAGCGGGTGCTCTCAACTTCCCGTCTTTCTTACTGTCTTCTTTGTGCCATCGCATCAACTTGGCATGCTCTTTGTTTCTGAACAGACATTTCAACCGTGGTATTATAGGAGCATACCACATCACCTTGGCATGAACTCTCTTCCTCATCTCGTCTGATCTTATACCACAATGCACCGCATACCGGGCATGCGTTCAAATCCTTGTACTCACCACGGTAGAGGATGCAGTCATTAGGGCATGCATGTATCTTCTGCACCTCCAATCCTAGAGGGCAGAGAACCTTCTTTGCTTCGTATGTACTGTCGGGCAATTCGTTATCCTTTGGAAGCTTCTTCTTCATTATTTTCAGTAGCTTCCCAAATCCGTTGTCAGATACACCATTGTCTGCCTTCCATTGCAGCAATTCCAGTGTGGTACCGAGCTTTGTGTTGCCATCTTCGCAATTTGGATACAACCCTTTTTTGTGATCCTCTAACATGCGATCGAACTTCAACTTCTCCCTTTCACTTTGGCAATCTCTCTGTGCATCAACAATGACCCGGCGAAGATCATCATCGGGCACATCGTCTGGTTCCTCTTGATCTTCAGCTTCCCCAGTTGCAGTATCACCGTATTCAGGGGGATAGTTGTCATCATCCACTTCTTCTTTGTTGTCTTCCATCATAACCCTATTTCTCCGTGCTTGGTCCAAACATTATAGTGTGGCATGAAACCCTTCTCAAGTAGGTGCAAGTGAAGGGTTTTCGAGTCAGAGTAATCCTTCGTATTCTCACAGACAATACATGGACAATACATAAAACCATTCTCCTTGTTTGCCTCAGTCACTTCGAGAAAATTATGCATGCCATCAATGTACTCGGAGGTGCGTCGGTCACCGTACATCCATTGCCGGTTCATTTGCGTGCATTATATAATTAAGTGTATCAAAAACCATTACAGAACATCATGAATAGAGAAGTGACCAAATTAATACAAGTTCATCATCACATTAAAACCAAAGTACTGTAGTGATCAAATGTTATTACTGAAAAAATAAATACATAAAGTTCATACATAGTTCTCATAGAACAACATATAGCTCTCTAGCTAGAGCATCTAATTAAAACATACATTGAAACTAACATACAACTATGTAAAACATTTAAATGCAATAACAAATGCGATCATAATCGCAACTAAGGTAACAATTGATCCAACAGCATAATGATACCAAGCTTCATTATCAATGGCATGTTTTCTAATCTTTCTAATCTTCAAGCGCATTGCATCCATCTGGATCTTGTGATCATCAACGACATCGGCAACATGCAACTCCAATTCCATCTTCTCCTCCTCAATTCTTTTCAATTTTTTCTTCAAGTAATTGTTTTCTTTTTCAACTAAATTTAACCTCTCGACAAGAGGGTCGATTGGAATTTTCGGTTCACATACCTCCTAGATAAAAACATCTATGTCATGTTAGTTGGCATAATTGTCATAAACACTAAATGAAATAAATAGTAATAAAAGATAATATACCACATTCGAATCATAGACAGGACGAGGGCCGACGGGGGCGGATACCAAAACCATGGCACTACATAATAACAAACAATAATAAAAGTAAGAAAATTATACAAGTATCTATCTAAATCATACATGTAAGAATTTTTTTTTCTTTTAAAAAGAAGATAAGAACAAGAGGCTCACCACGGTGGTGTCGGCGACGAGATCGGCGCGGGCGATCGACGGCGGTGAGGACGGGGACGGGGACGGCACCATACACATGTGCAGACTCTAAGAAGTTAATTTCAGCTCAAATTATGCATCTAAATCAAAAGAACTCCCACATACACTCCTCCACTAAAACCCACAAACCACTCTACTTCTAGAGCATTTGAAATGAGCTAAACTAGTAGTGAGAGATGAAACGATGAAGTTGCTAACATTTTAGAACACTTGTGTAGTTGGTGCACCGCCAAACCTAGACAAATCTTGGAGAAAATGTAGCTTGGAGAGGAGAAAGCTTAAGTGTGGCTCGGGCATTTCATCAAACATCTCATGTGCATAGGAGGTGAGAACAGAGTAGCACAAAGCTCCCACCCTTCCACGGCCAAAAAACAGAGGAGATGGGGGGCGTGGATATATATAGGCAAAACTTCAGCCCCGGTTTGTGTCTAAAACCGGGACTAAAGGCCAACCTTTGGTCCCGGTTCCAGCCACCAACCGGGACTAAAGAGGCTGCGCCAGGAGCGAGGCCCTTTAGTCCCGGTTCGTGTCTGGAACCGGGACCAAAGGGGTCAGACGAACCGGGACTGGTGCCTGCCGTGGCCCGGCCGGCGCCCTGGTCTCACGAACTGGGACTAATTCACCCATTGGTCCCGGTTCGTAACAGAACCGGGATTGATGCTCTTATCTGGCCTGGACCAAAGCTCTGTTTTCTACTAGTGAGACTAGATGTAAAGTTTCATATTCGAGATGCATGTAGCATTTTTGTTTAACGAATAGATGATCAAATGGTAGTTTGGGTGGTTCAAAATCATATGCTCAATTTATATTCGGAATACATTTTCCACATCTGTGTGCAAGACACGGTAGTTCAGTGTTATTAATACTATCAAATCAGTGATCCCATTTGTTGAACAGAGTGACAGAAGCATAAAGAATCATGTGCTCAATATTTTGCTATTTCTACAACAATGACTTTTTTTGCGGGTAAATAAAAATTTAGCCTGACCAGCTCAACAAAAGAAGTGTAACAAAAAAATGGTAAAATCTTCACACAGGAGTACAAGACTTGGCTTCGCTCAAACTTCCCCTGTTCCAACTAATAAAATGTCAGTGACGGAGAAACGGAAAAGGATCCTCTGCCAAATGTATGGCCAACAGTATGTTTCCTTCTTCACATCATAGCCGACATTGTAATTTCAGACCACAAAGATAAAAAATAAATTATTCCGGGTTCACTTTGCACTTTTTTAAATTGTTAACTTCAACTTTTTTGACACATCATCCAAGATAACTTTGAACTCAACTAATGAACCTATGATGCCCTCGTGGTATAGCCATGGAGTACAAAAGAGGCCCAACAACCAAGGGGTGGTCCAGACACGCTCCTCGTAGTCCTCCGGCAATACAAAACCCGTCACTGGCTTGGGGCACAAGACAAGGGCTCTATTATTCTATCTAACATAGGTTTTATGTATGAGGCATTTATGAACCGACAAGGATTCTACTACGTACCATACGTAGCATGAAACGCCTCTTAAGTCCTAACTGACCCGGGTCTTGTAACCCTAGCCTCAGCAACCTATATAAGGCACGACAAGGACCCTCCGATAAGCACGTTCTCACGACTTAAAATAATCTCATCGCTACCTACGATCTGATGATCAAACCCCCTTGTACAGATAAACCCTAGTTCTCATACGAGGCTAGATCCATCAATATAGACAAGTAAGAAGTAGGTTATTACCTCGATTCGAGGGTCTAAACCTAGGTAAATCTTCCTTGTGTGCACCATCCGGAACTCTAACGATTGCGCTACCTCAAATGGGTATTTGTCGAAAATATCACGATAGTTGGCGTTCCAGGTAGGGGTTGCACGTTCGGATGTATGGTTCGGATGTCTTCCGATCTACTCTCAGTCGAGATCATTCAGTGCTAGAGCTTCAACTTCGGCTCCCTGAACTTCATTGTTGACGCGCCTGGGAACCTCGCCTCCACTGTCGCTCTAACCAAAGGTTGCACTTTTTTCGTTTCAGAGCCCACACGACAAGCTTGGTGCCATGCATTGCTGCAACACAGCTCCGAACAAATCTGCATAAACATCACCTAGGAAACCCCTAGGATTGTTATCTGACCTCGGCGGTATACCTGCTTGGTAGCTATTCGCCATGGTCGATTCAATCTTACCTCTCTTTGACCATGATGTTCGCACACGAACACGTCACGTGTACCCTCGACGTCGGGGGTGATGCACCGCAGCTCACGTCGAAGGAGTCTCACCGGAAGCGCGATTCGCAAGATAACCGGAGAGAACTTTTGAGGACCCGAAACCCCACACTCCCGGGAGGGACCCCGTCGGGGAGTGTGGCGGCTATGGGCTACCCTAGGTCGGTCAAGCCGCCCCTAGAGCCTCGGGATTCGCAGCTCTCCAACACAAAGAACGACGAAGAACGAGAAGCAAAAACGGGGGAGGGACAAAACGTAGATGAAAAGGTAGTAGATGTGTTTTTTGCGATTGTGTGTTGTTCAATCGGCCGTCACCTCTCATCTATTTATGAGGCGGCTGGACTTTATGTACAAGAAAAGGACTAAAAATTCCGTCCAAAACATCAAAAACCCTAACCTAACTCGGACAGGAATCTTTGGCAATTTTCCGGATCAACTCGGTCTCATCGATTGATTTGCTTCGGTCCCACCGAGTGAACGTCGCCAACTCTCTGTAACTTTCTGTAATTTTCCGGATCAACTCGGTCTCACCGATTGGTTTGCTTCGGTACCACCGAGTGAACATTGCCAACTCTCTGGTAATTTTTCGGACCAACTCGGTCTCACCGATCAAATCAACTCGGTCGGTCCGAAATGACTCTGTAGCTTCTGTTTCTGACCTTGTTTTGCCTCCACAGGTTGCATACGACCTCGGATTAAGACGATTTTTATATCAAAATCAACCATTTCGACGAGACGCACAAATTTCATGTTGAAACATTTTCCATTAGAGGCCATCTTAATTGAGTTTCATGACATTCTTTAATCTGGTGTCAACATGAGCATCTCCGAACTTGTCATAACTATTGCTTCCGACAGGGGCGGGCCCAGGAATTGAAGACTGTGTATTCAAATTTTGAAAGAAAAAAATTTGGAAGCCTATAGCCTTCCTTTTGACACGTATAACCAATTATAGCAGAATATTGTACTAGTTCTAAAATATATAAAAGATATCGCATAATATATTGTATTCATAAATTAATCATAACTTGGTATTGTTCAACATATAGAAGTAAAAATTGTTCAACATATCATGGCAAAATCTAAGATCTTTAAACGATAGAAAATAGCGAATGATAAGAAACCTTAGATAATGATCATTGTAACAAATTCAAAATTTATAAACATTCTCATGTCTAACCAATTCATAATTGACTGCAAACAAGTCTCTAATTTCACTATAATTAAATAGAAAGACAAGTGGTCAAACTAACTTACTTATAGGAGCTCAAACTCTGCCCATGTCTATACTACAACAATGCAGCGGCCTGCTGGACAATGAGAACAAATCCATGTCTGTACTCTGCAGTTATAGATGAATTCAGTTTGCCTAAGAATCGGCATGAGAGGAGAGATCCCAATTTCAGAAGTCGAAGGATTAATACTTTTAATTAGCAATTATACCTTCAATAAATCAATCTGAACTTCTGGCGTTGAAACTGAATCTGACTCGGCCTGCTGCTCGCTCCCGACTTGAAGGATCAGAAGTTCAGGACGCAAGGGAGGCAGGGAATGAAGGATGGATTCGTCGCGGTGGCGCACCGTGCCCACACGCGATCTTTGATCAGGCGAGGCGACGGCAACAGCCCTTGCCGGCCGGCGGCGGAGTGGTAGCTCGTGTGGGAACAGATCGATACATGCGTGAGGGGAAGGAAGGCAGGTGCCGGTTCGTCTGTGCCTCTGATCGATCGATGGAGTTATTTTGGGCGATGATGGACGTGTGCGTACGTGCGGCGCTACTGGACCAAGTCATGGACTCGTCGTGTCAAGGGAAATAGAGGTTGGGCTAATGGGCCAACCGGCTAGTGGTGGACTTGTGTGGACCTATTCCCAGTTTCGTTTTTTCTTTATACAAAATAGTATATGTACCTAGTTTTTTGCCCAAAATAATGGGTATTCAGCTGAATACCCTTGAATTGAGGTGGGCCCGCCCCTGGCATCCGAGATCCGTTTTAGTCCATCTTCATATCCATCTCGATCTTCTTAAAAAGAGCCATCCGGAGTGACCTCCAATCCTAAATTTGAATTAGTCTTTATATAGCCTAAGCTAATTTTATGACCGTGCCACTTTTGAACGTCAACACATGCCCCCCTATTTTTCGGCATAGCTAGCGTGCCGAAAAATAACTTGTACCAAGTTTGTTCTAAGGACGATGTCAACACTCAATCGGCCATTTATATGTTCTTAGGACAATAAGTATATATCGGCCATGTTTATGCTAAGGGCGATAGTTATTTATCGGCCATTGCCTATCTAGGCTTCTTGCCACACACTTGGGTGGTACTTCTTTAAATATTTTCCATTGAGAGCTCGAGGTAACAATGCCCCTTGTACGGATTCCACCAAATATGAGTTTTCAGGAACTACTCTTGTAATCCTAAAAGGACATTCCCAACTTGAAGACCACTTCCCGAATTTTCTGTCTTTCGAACCAATTGGTAGAATCACCTTCCACACGAGATCGCCAACTTGAAAAGTCTTCAACTTGACCTTCTTATTGTAAGCTCTTGCCACCCTCAACTTATCTCTCTCTATGGCCTTCAAAGTAGCCAAACGTTTATCGGCGACTTCATCAATATTGTCCATCATCAAGTCATAAAATTCCACTGCCGATAAATCATTTTGTTTGGCTATTCTCAAAGCATTCAAATTCACTTCCACTGGTAAAACAGCCTCTTGACCATATACGAGCTCATATGGAGTTACCTTTGTAGCACCATGCTTTGAGATTCTCTGTGCCCACAAAGCTTCGAACAATAGCTCATGTCATCTCCTTGGATTATCCTCAATCTTCTTCTTGATGAGCTTGATTAATATTTTATTACTAGACTCAGCTTGTCCATTGGCTTGGGCATAATATGGAGAGGAATTGAGCAACTTTATCTTATATGATTCGGCAAATTCTCTATCTTGATGTGACATAAAGGATGAACCTTGGTCCGCAGTTAATGTTTGAGGAATGCCGAATCTATGAATAATGTGCTTAGTTATGAATTGAATTACCTCTGTATGCCTCTGAAGGAAATATGCCCTAGAGGCAATAATAAAGTTGTTATTTATATTTCCTTATATCATGATAAATGTTTATTATTCATGCTAGAATTGTATTAACCGGAAACTTAATACATGTGTGAATACATAGACAAAACAAAGTGTCCCTAGTATGCCTCTACTTGACTAGCTCGTTAATCAAAGATAGTTAAGTTTCCTGACCATAGACATGTGTTGTCATTTGATGAACGGGATCACATCATTAGGAGAATGATGTGATGGACAAGACCCATCCGTTAGCTTAGCATAATGATCGTTAAGTTTTATTGATATTGCTTTCTTCATGACTTATACATATTCCTCTGACTATGAGATTATGCAACTCCCGAATACCGGAGGAACACCTTGTGTGCTACCAAACGTCACAACGTAACTGGGTGATTATAAAGATGCTCTACAGGTGTCTCTGAAGGTGTTTGTTGGGTTGGCATAGATCAAGATTAGGATTTGTCACTCTGAGTATCGGAGAGGTATCTCTGGGCCCTCTCGGTAATGCACATCATATGAAGCCTTGCAAGCAATGTGACTAATGAGTTAGTTGCGGGATGATGCATTACGGAACGAGTAAAGAGACTTGCCGGTAACGAGATTGAACTAGGTATGAAGATACCGACGATCGAATCTCGGGCAAGTAACATACCGATGACAAAGGGAATGACGTATGTTGTTGTGCGGTTTGACCGATAAAGATCTTTGTAGAATATGTAGGAGCCAATATGAGCATCCAGGTTCCTCTATTGGTTATTGACCGGAGATGTGTCTCGGTCATGTCTACATAGTTCTCGAACCCATAGGGTCCGCACGCTTAACGTTCGATGACGATTTGTATTATGAGTTATGTGTTTTGGTGACCGAAGATTGTTCGGAGTCCCGGATGAGATCATGAACATGACGAGGAGTCTTGAAATGGTTGAGAGGTAAAGATTGATATATTGGAAGGTTATGTTCGGGCACCGGAATGGTTTCGGAAAGGTTCGGGCATTTTTCGGAGTACCGGGAGGTTACCGGAACCCCCCGGTGGACTAGTGGGCCTTCATGGGCCCTAGTGGAGAGAGGAGGCAGGCGGCCAGGTGGTGGCGCGCGCCCCCCCAAGCCCAAACCGAATTGGACTAGGGTCGGGGGGCGCGGCCCCCCTTTCCTTCTTCTCCTCCACCTCTTTCCCCTTCCCCCCTTCTCCGGAAAGGAAAGAGGAATCCTACTAGGACTGGGAGTCCTAGTAGGACTCCCCCCTTGGCGCGCCCCCTCTAGGCCGGCCGCCTCCTCCCCCCCTCCTTTATATACGGGGGCGGAGGGCACCCCAAAGACACACCAAGATTTCTCTTAGCCGTGTGCGGTGCCCCCCTCCACAGTTTACTCCTCCGGTCATAGCGTCGTAGTGCTTAGGCGGAGCCCTACGCGGATCACATCACCAACACCGTCGCCACGCCGTCGTGCTGACGGAACTCTCCCTCGACCCTCTGCTGCATCAAGAGTTTGAGGGACGTCATTGAGCTGAACGTGTGCTGAACCCGGAGGTGCCGTACGTTCGGTGCTTGGATCGGTTGGATCGTGAAGACGTTCGAATACATCAACCGCGTTAACTTAACACTTCTGCTTTCGGTCTACGAGGGTACGTGGACACACTCTCCCCCTCTCGTTGCTATGCATCTCCTAGATAGATCTTGCGTGAGCGTAGGAAATTTTTTGAAATTGCATGCTACGTTCCCCAACAGTGGCATCCGAGCCAGGTCTATGCGTAGATGATATGCACGAGTAGAACACAAAGAGTTGTGGGCGATAATAGTCATACTGCTTACCACCAACGTCGTACTTTGATTCGGCGGTATTGTTGGATGAAGTGGCCCGGACCGACATTACATGACCGCGTTCATGAGACTGGTTCTACCGACGTGCTTTGCACACAGGTGGCTGGCGGGTGTCTGTTTCTCCAACTTTAGTTGAATCGAGTTTGACTACGACCGGTCCTTGTTGAAGGTTAAAACAGCACACTTGAAGAAAAATCGTTGTGGTTTTGGTGCGTAGGTAAGAACGGTTCTTGCTAGAAGCCCGTAGCAGCCACGTAAACTAACTTGTTTTTGCAGGGCATGATGTGATGTGATATGGTCAAGACATGATGTGATACATGTTATTGTATGAGATGATCATGTTTTGTAAAAGTTATCGGCAACTGGCAGGAGCCTTATGGTTGTCGCTATATTGTATGAAATGCAATCGCCGTGTAATTGCTTTACTTTATCACTATGCAGTAGCGATAGTCGTAGAAGCAATAGTTGGCGAGACGACAACGACGCTACGATGGAGATCAAGGTGTCAAGCCGGTGACGATGGAGATCATGACGGTGCTTGGAGATGGAGATCAAAGGCACAAGATGATGATGACCATATCATGTCACATATTTTGATTGCATGTGATGTTTATCTTTTATGCATCTTATTTTGCTTAGTACGGCGGTAGCATTATAAGATGATCCCTCACTAAATTTCAAGGTATAAGTGTTCTTCCCGAGTATGCACCGTTGCGACAGTTCGTCGTGCCGAGACACCACGTGATGATCGGGTGTGATAAGCTCTAGGTTCACATACAACGGGTGCAAGACAGTTTTGCACGTGCGGAATACTCGGGTTAAACTTGACGAGCCTAGCATATGCAGATATGGCCTCGGAACACTGAGACCGAAAGGTCGAACGTGAATCATATAGTAGATATGATCAACATAGAGATGTTCACCACTGAAAACTACTCCATCTCACGTGATGATCGGACATGGTTTAGTTGATATGGATCACGTGATCTTTTACATGACTAGAGGGATGTCTATCTAAGTGGGAGTTCTTAAGTAATATGATTAATTGAACTTAATTTATCATGAACTTAGTCCTGGTAGTATTTGCAAATTATGTTGTAGATCAATAGCTCGTGTATAGCTCCCTTGTTTTATTTTTGATATGTTCCTAGAGAAAACTAAGTTGAAAGATGATAGTAGCAATGATGCGGACTGGGTCCGTGATCTGAGGAATATCCTCATTGCTGCACAGAAGAATTATGTCCTTGATGCACCCTAGGTGACAGACCTATTGCAGGAGTAGATGCAGACGTTATGAACGTTTGGCAAGCTCGATATGATGACTACTCGATAGTTTAGTGCACCATGCTTTACGGCTTAGAACCGGGACTTCAAAAATGTTTTGAACGCCACGGAGCATATGAGATGTTCCAAAGAGATGAAATTGGTATTTCAGGCTCATGCCCGTGCTGAGAGGTCTGAGACCTCTGACAAGTACTTTGCCTACAAGATGGGGGAGAATAGCTCAGCTAGTGAGCATGTGCTCAGAATGTCTGGGTACTATAATTGCTTGAATCAAGTGGGAGTTAATCTTCCAGATAAGATAGTGATTGACAGAGTTCTCTAGTCACTATCACCAAGTTACTAGAACTTCGTGATGAACTATAATATGCAAGGGATGACGAAAATGATTCCCAAGCTCTTCGCGATGCTGAAATCAGCAAAGGTAGAAATCAAGAAATAGCATCAAGTGTTGATGGTTGACAAGACCACTAGTTTCAAGAAAAAGGGCGAGGGCAAGAAAGGGAACTTCAAGAAGAATAGCAAGCAAGTTGCTACTCCCAGGAAGAAACCCAAGTCTGGACCTAAGCCTGAAACTGAGTGCTTCTACTGCAAAGGAAATGGTCACTGGAAGCGGAACTGCCCCAAATACTTGGCGGATAAGAAGGATGGCAAAGTGAACAAAGGTATATTTGATATACATGTTATTGATGTGTATTTTACTAGTGTTCATAGTAGCCCCTGGGTATTTGATACCGGTTCAGTTGCTAACATTAGTAACTCAAAACAGGAGTTGCAAAATGAACAGAGACTAGTTAATGACGAGGTGACGATGTGTGTTGGAAATGATTCCAAGGTTGATAAGATCACCATCGCACACTCCCTCTACCTTCGGGATTAGTGTTGGACCTAAATAAATGTTATTTAGTGTTTGCGTTGAGCATGAATATGATTGGATCATGTTTATTGCGATACGGTTATTCATTTAAGTCAGAGAATAATTGTTGTTCTGTTTACATGAATAAAACCTTCTATGGTCATACACTCAATATAAATGGTTTATTGAATCTCGATCGTAGTGATACACATATTCATAATATTGATGCCAAAAGATGCAAAGTTGATAATGTTAGTGCAACATATTTGTGGCACTGCCGTTTAGGTCATATTGGTGTAAAGCGCATGAAGAAACTCCATGCAGATGGGCTTTTGGAATCACTTGATTACGAATCATTTGATACTTGTGAACCATGCCTCATGGGCAAGATGACTAAGACTCCGTTCTCCGGAACAATGGAGCGAGCTACTGACTTATTGGAAATAATACATACTGATGTATGCGGTCCGATGAGTGTTGAAGCTCTCGGCGGGTATCGTTATTTTCTGACCTTCATAGATGATTTGAGCAGATATGGGTATATCTACTCAATGGAACACAAGTCTGAAACGTTTGAAAAGTTCAAAGAATTTCAGAGTGAAGTGGAAAATCATCGTAACAAGAAAATAAAGTTTCTACGATCTGATCGCGGAGGCGAATATTTGAGTTACAAGTTTGGTCTTCATTTGAAACAATGTGGAATAGTTTCGCAACTCACGCCACCTGGAACACCACAGTGTAATGGTGTGTCCGAACATCGTAACCGTACTTTATTAGATATGGTGCGATCTATGATGTCTCTTACGGATTTACCACTATCGTTTTAGGGTTATGCATTAGAGACAGCTGCATTCACGTTAAATAGGGCACCATCTAAATCCGTTGAGACGACACCGTATGAACTGTGGTTTGGCAAGAAACCTAAGCTGTCGTTTCTTAAAGTTTCGGGTTGCGATGCTTATGTGAAAAAGCTTCAGCCTGATAAGCTCGAACCCAAATCGGAGAAGTGCGTCTTGATAGGATACCCAAAAGAAACTGTTGGGTACACCTTCTATCACAGATCCGAAGGCAAGATCTTTGTTGCTAAGAATGGATCCTTTCTAGAGAAGGAGTTTCTCTCGAAAGAAGTGAGTGGGAGGAAAGTAGAACTTGATGAGGTAATTGTACCTTCTCTTGAATTGGAAAATAGTTCATCACAGAAATCAGTTCCAGTGATGCCTACACCAATTAGTGAGGAAGCTAATGATGATGATCATGAAACTTCAGATCAAGTTACTACCGAACCTCATAGGTCAACCAGAGTATGTTCCGCACCAGAGTGGTACGGTAATCCTGTTCTGGAAGTCATGTTACTAGACCATGACGAACCTACGAACTATGAGGAAGCGATGATGAGCCCAGATTCCGCAAAATGGCTTGAGGACATGAAATCTGAGATGGGATCCATGTATGAGAACAAAGTATGAACTTTGGTTGACTTGCCCGATGATCGGCAAGCCATAGAGAATAAATGGATCTTCAAGAGGAAGACTGACGCTGATGGTAATGTTACTATCTACAAATCTCGACTTGTTGCGAAAGGTTTTCGACAAGTTCAAGGAGTTGACTATGATGAGACCTTCTCACCCGTAGCGATGCTTAAGTTTGTCCAAATCATGTTAGCAATTGCCACATTTTATGATTATGAAATCTGGCAAATGGACGTCAAAATTGCATTCCTTAATGGATTTCTTAAAGAAAAGTTGTATATGATGCAACCAGAAGGTTTTGTCAATCCTAAAGGTGCTAACAAAGTGTGCAAGCTCCAGCGATCCATCTATGGACTGGTGCAAGCATCTCGGAGTTGGAATATACGCTTTGATGAGTTGATAAAAGCATATGGTTTTATACAGACTTATGATGAAGCCTGTATTTACAAGAAAGTGAGTGGGAGCTCTGTACCATTTCTGATATTATATGTGGATGACATATTGCTGATTGGAAATGATATAGAATTTCTGGATAGCATAAAAGGATACTTGAATAAGAGTTTTTCAATAAAAGACCTCAGTAAAGCTGCTTACATATTGAGCATCAAGATCTATAGGGATAGATCGAGATGCTTAATAGGACTTTCACAAAGCACATACCTTGACAAAGATTTTGAAGAAGTTCAAAATGGATCAGTCAAAGAAAAGGTTCTTGCCTATGTTACAAGGTGTGAAGTTGAGTAAGACTCAAAGCCCGACCACGGCAGAAGATAGAGAGAGAATGAAAGTCATTCCCTATGCCTCAGCCATAGGTTCTATAAAGTATGCCATGCTATGTACCAAACCTGTTGTGTACCTTGCCATGAGTTTGGCAAAGGGAAACAATAGTGATCCAGGAGTAGATCACTAGACAGCGGTCAAAATTATCCTTAGAGGACTAAGGAAACATTTCTCGGTTATGGAGGTGATAAAGAGTTCGTCGTAAAAAGTTACATCGATGCAAGCTTTTACACCGATCCAGATAACTCTAAGTCTCAATCTGGATACATATTGAAAGTGGGAGCAATTAGCTAGAGTAGCTCCGTGCAGAGCATTGTAGACATAGAAATTTGCAAGATACATACGGATCTGAATGTGGCAGACCCGTTGACTAAACTTCTCTCACAAGCAAAACATGATCACACCTTAATACTCTTTGGGTATTAATCACATGGCGAAGTGAACTAGACTATTGACTCTAGTAAACCCTTTGGGTGTTGGTCACATGGTGATGTGAACTATGGGTGTTAATCACCTAAAGATGTGAACTATTGGTGTTAAATCACATGGCGATGTGAACTAGATTATTGACTCTAGTGCAAGTGGGAGACTGAAGGAAATATGCCCTAGAGGCAATAATAAAGTTGTTATTTATATTTCCTTATATCATGATAAATGTTTATTATTCATGCTAGAATTGTATTAACCGGAAACTTAATACATGTGTGAATACATAGACAAAACAAAGTGTCCCTAGTATGCCTCTATTTAACTAGCTCGTTAATCAAAGATAGTTAAGTTTCCTGACCATAGACATGTGTTGTCATTTGATGAACGGGATCACATCATTAGGAGAATGACGTGATGGACAAGACCCATCCGTTAGCTTAGCATAATGATCGTTAAGTTTTATTGCTATTGCTTTCTTCATGACTTATACATATTCCTCTGACTATGAGATTATGCAACTCCCGAATACCGGAGGAACACCTTGTGTGCTATCAAACGTCACAACGTAACTGGGTGATTATAAAGATGCTCTACAGGTGTCTCCGAAGGTGTTTGTTGGGTTGGCATAGATCAAGATTAGGATTTGTCACTCCGAGTATCGGAGAGGTATCTCTAGGCCCTCTCGGTAATGCACATCATATGAAGCCTTGCAAGCAATGTGACTAATGAGTTAGTTGCGGGATGATGCATTACGGAACGAGTAAAGAGACTTGCCAGTAACGAGATTGAACTAGGTATGAAGATACCGACGATCGAATCTCGGACAAGTAACATACCGATGACAAAGGGAATGACGTATGTTGTTGTGCGGTTTGACCGATAAAGATCTTCGTAGAATATGTAGGAGCCAATATGAGCATCCAGGTTCCGCTATTGGTTATTGACCGGAGATGTGTCTCGGTCATGTCTACATAGTTCTCGAACCCGTAGGGTCCGCACGCTTAACGTTCGATGACGATTTGTATTATGAGTTATGTGTTTTGGTGACCGAAGATTGTTCGAAGTCCCGGATGAGATCACGGACATGACGAGGAGTCTCGAAATCGTCGAGAGGTAAAGATTGATATATTGGAAGGTTATGTTCGTGCACCGGAATGGTTTCGGAAAGGTTCGGACATTTTTCGGAGTACCGGGAGGTTACCGGAACCCCCCGGGGGACTAGTGGGCCTTCATGGGCCCTAGTGGAGAGAGGAGGCAGGCGGCCAGGTGGTGGCGCCCCCCCCCCCCCCCCCAAGCCCAAACCAAATTGGACTAGGGGTGGGGGGCGCGGCCCCCCTTTCCTTCTTCTCCTCCACCTCTTTCCCCTTCCCCCCTTCTCCGGAAAGGAAAGGGGAATCGTACTAGGACTGGGAGTCCTACTAGGACTCCCCCCTTGGCGCGCCCCCTCTAGGCCGGCCGCCTCCTCCCCCCCCCCCCCCACCTCCTTTATATACGGGGGCGGAGGGCACCCCAAAGACACACCAAGATTTCTCTTAGCCGTGTGCGGTGCCCCCCTCCACAGTTTACATCTCCGGTCATAGTGTCGTAGTGCTTAGGCGAAGCCCTGCGCGGATCACATCACCAACACCGTCGCCACGCCGTCGTGCTGACGGAACTCTCCCTCGACCCTCTGCTGGATCAAGAGTTCGAGGGACATCATCGAGCTGAACGTGTGCTGAACACGGAGGTGCCGTATGTTTGGTGCTTGGATCGGTTGGATCGTGAAGACGTTCGAATACATCAACCGCGTTAACTTAACGCTTCCGCTTTCGGTCTACGAGGATACGTGGACACACTCTCCCCCTCTCGTTGCTATGCATCTCCTAGATAGATCTTGCGTGAGCATAGGAAATTTTTTGAAATTGCATGCTACGTTCCCCAACAGCCTCATATTTTTGAGTGGTATTGCTTCAGACCATTTAGTGAAATAATCAGTCGCCACCAACACGAACCGATGCCCCTTTGAAGAAGAAGGATGAATCTCTCCAATAAAGTCTAATCCCCAACCTCTAAAAGGCCACCGCTTGATAATAGGATGTAACATAGCAGCGGGAGCCAACTGAATATCACCAAACTTTTGACAAGCTTCACATCCTTTATAATACCGGAAGTAATCATTAACCATTATCGGCCAATAAAACCCAGCACGTCGTAATAACCATTTCATCTTGGGAGCCGACTGATGAGTGCCACAAATACCTTCATGGACCTCTCCCATAGCAACTCTCACTTGGTCCTCGTCCAAGCACTTTAAAAGAACATCATCAACCGTTCGGCGATAGAGACCATCATCTCTCATTGTGTATTTGAAAGCCATACGCCGAACAGCCCTGTCCACCCTTTTACTAGGATCACACAAATAATCAATAATGGGTTTCCTCCAGTCTTGATTTTCTCCTGCATTAAATATTTCATTAGTGGCCAAAACGGTGGGCTCCGGTTCGGCCTCCCCTATGTTGGCAAGACTAGACATCGGCCTTTGAGAAATATGAAACATGCCATGATCAACATGATAGCCGGATGCTTGTTGTGCCAACTCATTTGCTCTCCAATTGTCATGTCTAGGTATATGAGCAATACTAAAATAATCCAAAGTAGAAATTATATCTAGACATTTATCAAGATAAACATTAAGTGATTCGTCAAAACATTGAAAGACTTTGGATATTTGTTGCACCACTAATAACGAATCACCAAAAGCCTCAATATTTGTTGCACCTATGGCAAGCAACATCTCTAAGCCGAATAACAATGCTTCATATTCGGCTTGATTATTTGTGCAAAAATATTCTAAGCGGCATGAGGCTTCAAAAACAGCACCATGAGGAGATATATAAACAATACCAACACCTTGGCCAGTGCTACAAACTGAACCATCAAAATATAATCTCCATGGTACTAACGAGACAAGGTTTATATCAATATCATTCTTGTCATCAATCCGATGCTCAACAATAAAATTAGCAATGATTTGGCCTTTCATGGATTTCAGAGATTCATAAGCCAAATCATATTCAATTAAAGCATAAGCCCACTTGCCAATTCTACCACTAAGAATTGGCCTATGCAACATGTATTTAATGACATCGGTTTGACAAGCTATAATGCAAGTACTAGGCACTAGATAATGTCTCAATTTTGTGCAAGCATAATATAAGCATAAGCATAATTTTTCAATAAATGTATACCTTGTCTCGGCGTCCAATAAGCGTCAGCTCAAATAAGTAATAACATGCTCCTTTCCTTCGGTCTCTTGAGTCAAAACAACACCAATAACACCTTCCTCCGCCGCAATATAAAGCCTAAAGGGCTCTCTATGTTTGGGAGCTTTCAACACCGGAGGAGTGCACAAATATTTTTTTATCATATCAAATGCTTCTTGCTGTTTTGCCCCCCAAGTAAAATTGGCATCGTTCTTTAACCGAAGGATGGGAGTGAATGCATCAACCTTCCCTGACAAGTTGGCTATAAATCTCCTCAAATAATTGACTTTGCCAAGGAATTTTTGCATATCTCTCTTGCATGTTGGAGCCCCCACCTTTTGTATAGCCTCTATCTTTTTGGGATCAATTTCTATGCCATCTTGATGAATAATGAAACCCAAAAACTTTCCAGCCGATACACCAAAGGCACACTTCAAAGGATTCATCTTTAGTCCATATTTTTTCATTCTCTCAAAAGCTAAGCGCAAATCGGCTAGATGAGATTCAAAAGCATCCGATTTGACAACAATATCATCAATATAAACCTCAAGTATAACACCAAGTAAATCATGAAAAATTAAATTCATAGCCCTTTGATACGTGGCACCGGCATTTTAATCCAAAGGTCATCACTGTCCACTCAAATAAACCAAGGAAACCGGGACATTGAAAAGCCGTTTTGGACATGTCCTCTTCGGCCATAAAAATCTGATTATACCCCGCATTACCAGCAAGAAAGATAATGACCTTATGTCGAGAAGCATCATTAATAAGCATATCGGCTATTGGCATGGGATACTCATCTTTAGGTGTAGCTCTATTCAAATCTCTGAAATCAATGCACACCCTCAACTTGCCGGAGCCTTTCTTCTCTACTGATACAATGTTAGAAATCCACTCGGCATACCTGCAAGGTCTAATAAAATTAGCTTTAAGCAAACGACCGATCTCTTCCTTGATCCGATCATACGTTTTTGGATTAAACTTTCTGGCCGATTGCTTGTATGGTCTAAAACCGGCCTTTATAGGTAACCGATGCTCCACTAACTCTCGACTTAAACCTGGCATCTCATGATATTCCCATGCAAAGCAACAAACATATTCTTTCAATAGCTCGATCAACTTAGCTTTATGATCGGCTCTCAAATTTTTGTTTACAAATGTCGGCCTAGGAATTGAACCATCTCCTATATCTATCTCCTCTAATGGATTGGCTGACGTAAAACCTTGTCCTAATTTATCCATATCATCTAACTCCTCTATAGATTCATACATATCGTTCTCATTGGACCGATATTCAACAAAACGCTTTTGCAACCATTCTGAGTTAGAATCCATTTAAATACATCATACCTTGGAGCCAATTACCACCAACCGGCTTTAAAGAAACGGGCACGAAACCACTTTTTGTAGCGCTAAGGAAATCAAATTCTGATAAGTCGCGCCCTATCAAGCAAGTAGCATTGGGATGTTGCCAGTCCACCGATGCATCGACCAAAGCAATACAAGCCGAATTATCCGCATGAATGACCTCTACTTCATCATCAACCCATTGAATCAAAAACTGGTGCATAGTAGATGGCACACATTGGTTTGCATGAACCCAATCATGGCCTAATATCGCATTGTAGTTACCTTGCACCTCGGCGACAAAGGATGTGGTAGCCAAAGTTTTGCTTCCCACCATGAGCTCCACATACATTACACCTTTGGCTTCAGTTTTCTCTTTACCTTCAAATCTATTAAGCACCATGTTGGTCTTTATTAACTCTTCATCACGTAGCCCCAATTTTTTGAAGACCGAATATGGCATAAGATTCACCACAGCACCACCATCGACAAGCATTCTAGCAACCGGCGATCCATTAATATGACCTTTAAGGAACAATGGCTTCAAGTGCATCACCGGTTCTTTTGGCTTCTCGGATATAGCATTTTTAGGACCAAAATCTAGCTGAGCTACTTCCCCTTCTTCATCTATACCACGAAATTCAGTGGGTAAGTAATGCACCATATTAATATCCATACCTTCATGAACCAGTGTAGACTCATAATCAAGCATTTCATCTCCTTCCTCAAGCATGTCCACTGACTCTGAAATATCTCCAAGTGAAGAGGAAGTAATAGGCAAAGTAGATGATGTAATAGCAGCCGCATCGTCCTCCAATGGTGGTGTAGGTGTTGCTACGATCAATGCAGAAGCTGCTACGTTTTCCTTTTTCTTTGGCTTCCACACTTGTTTTGGGGGTACCATGGGACGACTTTCATTGAACAATTTATCCCTTTGCTTCTCTGCTTCTTGTTCCTCCTTCTCATGGCTCCTCATGCGCTGCAATCTCCTTTTTTGTGCCTTGGTCAGGCCAGAAGGACACCACTTAGGCTGAGTATATTTTGGATCCCTCGACTTGGTCTTGCTTGTGCTAGCTTCATGATCATTAGCCATAGGACCTTGCTGGACAGCAGCCACATCCTTATTAGAACCAACCGGATTATCAACAATAATTGGCTCTTTGATTGTTAACTCTTTAGTGCCTATCATAATAGTTTTAGCACTAGTATTCTTCTCTTTTTGCTTGCTAGGCTTTGAAATTTCAGCACCTGGTGATTTAGCACACCACACTTGCTTGCCAACCCTTCCTTGATTATCTTCCATTGGCCGATTGACATCGCTGTTCAAACGGCCTCGTGTGGGATAAGAAAGCCTCTCACGAATGGGCCTCCTTGGTTCCGCCCACCCTGGATGAAAAGCATAAGGGGCCATTGGGGGCTGCCGCCATCCTCCATTGAAGTCTCACATGTAGTATGGCGCATAGGGGGGTGGCACCATCCATGGTCCCGGTGCCCACGACCCATATGGCCTTGCATGATGCTGAAATTCTTCCCGAGGAGGTGACCTTGAGCGCTTCAAATTTGATGACCGGTTAGAGCTAGAACTGGCCGCTTGATTGGCATACTTGGACAACAACATATCAAAAGTTGGCTTGATTTTCTTGCGCTGCACTTTAGCTTCATTCGTCTTCCATTTGCCAACCTCTGGACTCTTGGGCTTAACAGATTTTCGCATGAGTGTTCTCTTGCACTTGTGGTTGCCCCCCGAGTGTAGGATTCTTGATGGTGATCTTAATTATCTCCTTGCCACCGGGTTGCCTGTCAAGCACAACTTGTCTCCCCAAGACCTTGTCGCCTTCCTTGCTTTTCCTAGGCTCACCAACGACAACGTTATTTTTATTAGCTGATTCAGCTATGTTGGGCCGAATTAACATCTTCTTCCCCTCCAAATCCATGGTGTTCATTGGGAAAGGCTGCTTATCAACTTGCATCTCAGAAAAGTTCAATCGTCCGTCATTAATGGCCGATTGTATCTGTCGTCGAAAAACATTACAATCATTAGTGGCATGAGAAAAAGAATTATGATACTTGTAATAAGCACTCCGTTTCAGCTCTTCAAACGGCGGTAAAGTATGGGATATTCTAATAATCTTGGCTTGCAACAAAGCATCAAATATTCTATCACATTTAGCAATGTTGAAAGTAAATTTCATCTCTTCATCACGATTCTTATGAATCGGCTTTAAATCATTGCAAGTAAATGGTTTGGCCTTAGATAGCCAAACAAATTCAGTAGCATAAATATCACCCTCATCGTCCGAGTGTTCACTATCGTACTCAACCATATTCACCTTAGGACGATCAGTTTTATACCTATGCACCTCTTTAAGATCTTTGCTCCGGCTTTCTTGAGCCAAAGCCCTTTGTAAGACATGGTTGATACTTGAAAACTCATAGACTTCTAACTTTTCTCTAATGTGAGTTCTCAAACCACTAAGCACGAGATCAGCCAAGTCTCTCTCAGTTATCACCAAACTATAGCACCGGTTTTTTGTATCTCTAAATCTTTTGACATAATCGGAGACCGATTCATCATGCTTTTGCTTAACCGATGTAAGATGGGATAGTTTAAGCTCATTGTCACCACTGTAGAAGTGGTCATGAAACTTTTGCTCCAAGTGAAACCATGTAGTAATAGAACCAGGTGGTAACACAGAAAACCACGAGAAAGCAGTACCGGTTAAAGATAAAGGAAAATAACGTACTTTCCACTCATCTCGTGAACTTGCCTCACCTAATTGTGCCAAGTACTGACTAACATGCTCCCATGTAGTCTTTGTTCCCTCTCCGCTAAATTTAACAAAATCTGGAACTTTATATCCGGGAGGACATGGCACGGCATCAAAAATTTCTAGATATGGCTTTTGGTAAATACAGTTCCTTGGTAGCTCAACTCCAAAATTCTCTCGGAGCATCTTAGCCATCTCCTCTCTAAAATTAGCTAGGGCATCGTCTGTAGTAGACGATGAAGCTTGTTGCAGTGGCATAGGAGGAGTAGGACTACTAGCTGTAGGTAGGAACTGTGGCATGTATGCCGAACCATAGTTCGGTAGTAGCCGAGTGGTTGTACTTGTAGGTAGGGTTTGGTTCGGCGTTGCCACCGAACCTGGCATGCTTATAATAGGATTAATGGGTGCAGCCACAATCTGATTTGTTTGGGTAGGATAATAAGTCATCGGCATGGGAGGCGCCGATGAGATAGGTAAAGCCAGATTAGGGTTTTGCACACTAGCAGCTACACCACCATTACCACTAGATGATTGAGATATATTCTTCTGAGCATTAGTATTTTCTATGAAAGTTTGATAGACTAGATTGTTACCATCAGCAATACGACTCTCAATCTCAGCCCACTGCTCAGGAGAAAAGGTAGTACTCATAGAGGGTTTAACCTGCTCGGCTTGAAGAGGAGGGAACTTGATTTCTTCAATCGGAGTGATGTTGCCTTGGCGATCCTTCTTGAATTTTGCAAGGAACTCCTGCAAATCCTTCTCTTCGCGTGCCTTCTTGTACTCTTCATAGATTTGGCGATGATCGGCCGATATCTCATCAAGATTGGGCTTAATGATGTTATCGGCGTCTACCTCAGATGGCTTGCGAAGATCGGACATGGTGGATGATGACGATTGATCTTTGCTTCCCCAGCGGAGTCGCCAAAAAGTGTGTTCACACACGAACACGTCACGTATACCCTCGACGCCGGGGGTGATGCACCGCAGCTCACGTCGAAGGAGTCTCACCGGAAGCGCGATTCGCAAGACAACCGGAGAGAACTTTTGAGGACCCAAAACCCCACACTCCCGGGAGGGACCCCGTCGGGGAGTGTGGCGGCTATGGGCTACCCTAGGTCGGTCAAGCCGCCCCTAGAGCCTCGGGATTCATAGCTCTCCAACATGAAGAATGACGAAGAACGAGAAGCAAAAACGGGGGAGGGACAAAACGTAGATGAAAAGGTAGTAGATGTGTTTTTTGCGATTGTGTGTTGTTCAATCGGCCGTCACCTCTCATCTATTTATGAGGCGGCTGGACTTTCAGTACAAGAAAAGGACTAAAAATTCCGTCCAAAACATCAAAAACCCTAACCTAACTCAGACAGGAATCTTTGGCTATTTTCCGGATCAACTCGGTCTCACCGATTGGTTTGCTTCGGTCCCACTGAGTGAACGTGGCCAACTCTCTGTAACTTTTTGTAATTTCCCGGATCAACTTGGTCTCACCGATTGGTTTGCTTCGGTCCCACCGAGTGAACATTGCCAACTCTCTGGTAATTTTCCAGACCAACTCGGTCGGTCCGAAATGACTCTGCAGCTTCTGTTTCTGACCTTATTTTGCCTCCACAAGTTGCATACGACCACGGATTAAGACGATTTTTATATAAAAATCAACCGTTTCGACGAGACGCACAAATTTCATGTTGAAACATTTTTCATTAGAGGCCATATTAATTGAGTTTCATGCCATTCTTTAATCTGGTGTCAACATGAGCATCTCCGAACTTGTCATAACTATTGTATCCGAGATCCGTTTTAGTCCATCTTCATATCCATCTCGATCTTCTTAAAGAGAGCCATCCTGAGTGACCTCTAATCCTAAATTTGATTTAGTCTTTATATAGCCTAAGCTAATTTTATGACCGTGCCACTTTTGAACGTCAACACATGAGTCGAACAAGGAAGTGGTCGAGGATACTAGAAGTTGTGGCTCGATGGACGAGGCACACCATGCCCAACGAGTCTACATGGTGGCGTCAAACATGGCAAGAGCTTACACCGAGGACGAAACCATCATTACAGCACGTAGGACGCTGCTCTCCATGCTGATCACCCACACTTCTAATGTCGATAAGGCCATGGAAGAGGCCTGCGGGAATTTTCAAGCCAAATAGACTCGCGTCGCTAATGAGATGATGACTCTCAAGGCTAGAGAGATAGACTTGTAGAACACCATCACGCACAACTGGTGTCTGTGTCCACGGCATGGGGCATCGGAAGAACTCATGGATCATGGTCGTGTTGTGATCGATGCCATCCTGGAAGAAGAGGTGAACGACGGTTACATATATGGAACCCCTGGGGCTAACCTCGTCTTAGCCATGCCCTTTGCAGAGGGCATCAACCTCGGTCTGGATCATCCAGATCTGGAAACTATGAATCATGCGATAACAATTCAGGGGGAATCACTCTTATACAAACAAAAGTATGCCCTTGATTCTTCGGTAGTGCACAAGCATGGAAAATTGTAAAACTATCTCAACGCTGATGTGCACCATCCAAAGCTAACTCGTGAATCTGGCCATGGCCTAAGTGATGATGACGCCTTCCGGCATCGTAGTATAGTGGGCTCTCCAATACTTACCTTGACATGGCCTAATCTTTCTTTCGCCATGAATTTGCCAGTTTCTATCTTGCCCCACTAATGTTCACTGGGAAGCAGTGAAACACATTCTTCGGTATGCCAAAGGGACATTGATACTTACTCATCAATGTTCTTCATTGACTCTGCTGAATGTATTCACTGATGCAAGTTGGGCAGGCTACGGAGATGACATGCGGTGAACTAGCGGATTTCATGGAGCACCCACAAGCAATCGACCATGTCACACTCGTCTATAGACGCCGAGTATAAGGCATTCGCGAATGGCACTGTCAAGGCAACATGGCTGTAGTAACTTCCGAAGGAGCTATGCGTTCCTCAATCATGTGCATCCTTCTTGTGGTGCGAAACCCTGGCACCACATATCTCATTGCCAATCCAGTCTTCCATGCTTGCACAAAGCACATTGAAGTTGTTTTTCACTTCATCATAGAAAGGTAGCTATGCGAGGCTTAGAAGTGTTTCATGTCTCTTCGGCGGATCAAGTGGCAGATGCATTCACTAAGACACTCACAAAGATGATGCTGGCAAGATTACACTTCAGTCTCAATCTCGGTACGAGTTGATGATGAGGGGGTGTTAAGTACGTAATTTATGCGTATCTCATGTAGTCAAGGCTAACAATATTTATTGTAATCTCTGGATTGATCATGTTAGGATCTTGGATATTGTTGTAATCTTGATGACCAAGAATCGTCCCACATAATGACAATCTAGTCGTATCCCATGTAGTTAAGGAGGATCTTGGATATCGTTGTAATCTTAACGGCCAAGAATCGTCCCACATAATGGCAATCTAGTCGTATCCCATGTAGTTAAGGATAACAATATTTTGTAATCTCTGGATGGATCCTATTAGGATCTTGTATGTTTCTTTAACATTGACGACCAAGAACCATCCCATATATATACATGGCAAGGCCCAAGGGGTATATCTCTACTCCTAATGTCTCAGTTGGTAGAATAGCCTCCACAGTTTTTTTCGTCCCACCACTTTCGTCCGTTTTTTTCGTTGGCTTTTTTTTTCGTCTCCGCTGCCCCATCCGAACACAAAAAAAAAACCCACCCAACCATGAACCCCGCTCATCTCGATCCCATCGAACTCCCATTGCCGCCGCCGACGTATGATCTGCCGCGATCTCGTGCGATCTCCCTGCCGTCGACGTATGGAATCGCCGCCGCTTCAGTAGCCGCCTGGAGCCATCGTCGCGCGTTGGATGTGTGCCGGCTCGAACCGAGGAGCCGGCTATGGGCACTACGGAGCGAGCGAAGGGGTGGCGATGCCGATGCTTATGTGCTGCGCGTGCCTGAGGGAAGCCGCTGTGTGCGCTGCAATGGTGAGAGCCAAAGGTATATATACAAGAACCTTAATCCTAGCAATTTGCGTGCTTGTGTGCGTGTTGGCCACCGATAAGATGCTGCCCATGGTGTTTGATTTGTCTCCTGTCAGACTTATTTAGTTATTTTTATTGATCTTGTGCTTGACACCAATTATTTCTTCTTTTCAAAAAATAAATATTGACCATAATTATTGGCACATACTAACTCGATGGCGCAGACATCCAACGTCCCGTACATCGCCTCCCGTGACGTCCTCCTCCAAGCCCGGATCCACTGCCTCCTCAAGGTAGGTTAGCCTACAGCAGCAGTGTGAGCCTCTCACTGTATTTTTT
Source organism: Thinopyrum elongatum (assembly GCA_011799875.1). NCBI lineage: Eukaryota > Viridiplantae > Streptophyta > Magnoliopsida > Poales > Poaceae > Thinopyrum > Thinopyrum elongatum. The sequence goes on along the minus strand of CM022299.1, from coordinate 554,556,061 downwards.
CCCTTTAGATCTTGCAGCACCAAATGCGACTCTGCACAAAATCTGCATATCCACTGGCTGACACTAAAATATGGCGCTTCTTATCTATTTAATGATCCACATGAATGCATAGCTTTGTCACATTATCTCAGTTATATATATGTCACTCCGGCCCTGATGCATAGCCTCAAATATCATTGAAATTTATAGATTGATTTCTCTTAGAAAATAATTGTAGATTTATTCCTAATTATACCATATTAAATTGCTTCAGAAATGGAGAAGTGCCATGTTTGACTGTTGCTGGAGCTAGGAACACTACCATATTATATAAGGTCTTTCAATTTATGTGTTGTGTGTTTTCTTCTTTTGTGAAGTTGGTTGTTCATGGATGAGCCAAACAGAGGAAAAAATAGGCATATGGTGACAATTTAGTTTGTCAGATCAATTGTAGATATCATGTGACTTTTATGTTCATGTCATCATTTGGTTTTACATGGTTCAGGATTATATTTGCCATAATTCAGCCTCTGTTACATGGCAGGCCGACGCCAATGAAGGCGAGGGTCATGTGGCTGGCTGCTGCTAGGGATAGCAGACAGTAGGGAAGTTTCTTTCTGATTGGACGTGTGCATATTGGGACGACTTGCTTTCCGTGAGCAATCATCTAAATGCTGAAATGTCATAAATAGTTGTGAATAGATCAGATATGATTCATACATCAGGTAAATAGCATGTACCTCTTTTGATTGCACATGTGGAGAGAGCACTTGCCATATGATGTTTGTCCCATCGGCAATAGAGTGCATATTTCAATTAGTGATTGCAGATTTCTAAAGTATGTTGACCAAATTGTTTCTTCAGAGCATGGTTGCCACCAAGGCTCTCAAGAAAAGAGGTTGTGTGTTTTAAATAAATTCTTGTTTTGGAAACATATAGTAGAAGCTGCCAGCCTTATGTCTCTTTTGAGTCCTCCTAAAGGGATTTTTGGATAATTTCTTCTTACACTGAATTTTGACATGGTGACACCCAAGTGAAATAGTTGTGACCGCAGGTTGCAATATCTACCAAAGAATATATGTGAAATCGAACGAATCCTGTCTGACTTCCGAGGGATTAGTGGTAGGGCTCAAGATTTGTGGTTTTGGATTAGGGTAGGACTCAAGATATGTGACTTCCACGGGAACTACAAACTCAAGATATGTGATCTTGGATTAGCAAGATTTGCATCCAGGATATGTGACTTCCGATGAAACATGCCACCATTCTCATCGATTAAGTGGGTTATGGTTCATTGGTTAATAATTAATTACAGATAGGATGCTAGACATGTTCCAAACATTATTGGCACATACTAACTCGATGATGCTGTCTCCTCGTGCGCGCAGGTGAACCAGAGACCGCCTTGTGGTGGATTCTTCTTCCTCCCTATGGTAGGTGTTAAGCTACCGGTTTCTCTCTATTCTCTCTCTCTCTCTCTCTGCGTGTATTCATGTATGTGTTACTATTGGAGGGCTACGGTCTGACAGTCGATAGTAGGGACAGATGAGTCCATGGCGTACGATTCCATCACAAACTGGAATCGATTCGTCCACCGGTGAGGAGCTCGGGACGAGCCAACGAAGCGAGCTCTGGATCAGGGCCAATCGTCATCAAAGGTGAGAACCGATGGTGAGTTAGTTATTACTCTGACCATTCTGACAGTGGTTTGATTGGTTTACTGTAGTTTGACTGTTTAGACTCCCCGTGAGAGTTCAATATGATAGCATTTATTCTCTTTTAGTTAAAAATTTATCTTTAGTTCAAAGTTAATATAAACTAAGATTTTTTGTATTAGTTTGATGAATTTGGACGTTATTTTTTAGGGTCATCATTTGTGCATAGCATAATTTTAGCAAGTCAGGAAGTGAGCCTAGCGTCAAACAACCTATGGAGAACAGATTTAGCTTCAAGGCAAGAAGGCAAAAAATGTCCCCTCCCCACTACCAAGAAAAAGCACATTTCAGTTTTGAATTGATTCCAAAATAATCATGTGTCTTCATGTATGAATATTAGCAATGAACTAACCACTGAAGCTGAACATGTATTGATAGCCAACCCTGAGAGAGTGCTTGCCAAAAATAAATTAACATATATGTTTTCTCCTGCATTCATGCAAGCAAAAGTAAGGCATTGTGATTAGTGCCTGCTAAAAATAGCATTATTTAGTAATTTGGCTGCAACATTAGAAAATACGAAATAACCAGACTATCCTTCCAATATTTGTTCTTATCCTTAGACTGAAAACTCTATTATCAAAATCATCAATAAATTGAGGTATCGAGCCATCTTGTTGTGGAGAAGAGGTGAGTTCCTTTCGAAGATGAGGTGGGCATTGGCTGCGAAGAAAACAGAATCCCTTATTCCCAGAAAGCACCCCAGCTTACCAATCTTGCCGCGAAGATTTGGTTTGAATGGCCTGATTGTGATTATATTAATGTTATACCTGCAGTGTTGCCGCTTATACCATCAAGCGGAGCTGAAGGTACACATGAAGCACCGTGATCTAGCAAGACTTCAAAACGTATGTAATATCTCACTTTATCGTGCACCTTATCTACTGCACATGCGCTTAACATTCTTTCACTTATATTGCATATTCACAAGGAAATTTGTTAGTTTTGTAGTGTTTTGACCAATTATTAAAAGCATTACATATACACTACTAGAATAAGAGGATTTGCCATCAGCCACTTCTTTGCCGTCTGCTAGCAGATGGCAAAGGATGGCTTTGCCATTAGCTTCCAAAAAACAGACGGCAAAGAACTAGCTGATGGCAAAGATCATATTTGCCATCAGCCAGTTCTTTGACGGCAAAGAGCAAAACGGCAGACGGCAAAGGCGGGGCAGACGGCAAACGTTTAAGTTAACTAACGGCCACGCCCCACCCCGTCCCCCTCTCTCTCTGTTTCTCGCCCTCTTCCTCCCCGACGACCACCGCCGCCCCCACCACCCGCCCCTCCGCCCCGTCGCCCAATCACCACCGCCGCCGCCACCACCGGCCCACCGCCCCGGCGCCACCACCACGCCCCCGTGCCCTCACCACCCCCACCCCCCGCGCGCACCCCCGCCCTCGCCCCTGCCGCCACTCCCCCCTCCCGCCCCGGCCCGCCCGTCCCTGCCGTTCCGAAGCCCCCCGGCCGACGCCTCTCGCCGTGTAGCCATTTTTTTCCTTTTTTTGCTGTTTAATTGTTAGATTAGATTAGATATGTTAGTTGTAGTTTAGTGCTAGATTAGATTATATTAGTGTGCTAGTTTTTAGTTAAAATAGTCATAATTAAAAAGAAGTAAAAAAAGATAAAAAAAGAAAAGAAAAGAAGAATAAGTAGAAGGGGGAGAAGAAGAAGAATAAGATTGATGGTCTTTCTTTCTTCTTCGTCTTCTCCTCCTCGCTCCTCCTCCTCCTCCTCCTCCTCCCCCCTTCTCTCCCTTCTCCTCCCCTCTTCCCCCTTCCCCTCTCCTCCTCCTCCTCCTCCTCCTCCTCCTCCCCTCCCGCCTCCTCTCCTCCTCCTCCTCTCTTTCTTCTCTCGTCTTCTCGCTTCCCTCCTCCTCCTCCTCCGCTCATAAGAAGACACGACGAAGAAGAAAATAAGAAGAAAACACACCCTACCGCACCCTCCGACCCCCCGACACCCGCACCCCTACCCAACCCCCTTCAATCCCGACCTCCAGACACACTCCCTCCGCACGACACCCCAGACACTACCTACCCCCCCTACACCCCAACCCCGACACGACACCCCGACACCACGACACCCAGACATGACACCGCCCGACACCCCGACCCCTGACACCTCTTTGGCCTCCTGTTGACCGAAAATGTGCTCTTCGGCCTTCCAGAGGCCGACGGGGTCATATATTTGTGAATTATGACTTAGGTCATATATTTTTTAATTTTGTTATAAAAAACATCATATTTGTGTGTTGATCGGGTGGATTTAAATGTGCAGTTGTTTCGTCGCTGCGAGGGTCTAGTGTTCGACGACCTCCCCGTGCGTTCGACGAGCTCCGCCCCTGCGTTCGTGGGTGAGCACAAATGACATCTCCTTCTCCCCCCTTCATTTGCTCTGTTCCGGTCTTCGTGCCGATGAAACTTGCTAGCTATAGGTGTCTTCAATCATCAGTATGCGTGACCACTGTGCGTCTCCCGTTCGAAAGGGTTACATCTATAAATATGCATGCATTTGCATATTTATAACAGTGATTCTTTCGAATTGTCCAACGTTATCCATGGACAGCCCGAGTATGTGTAGATTGGGTTCGTTTTCCCATATGCTCTGCTCCGGATCCGATGCAGAATTTCGTCAGTGCCTCCCTGTTGTTCTCCGGGTACACATCCTCTCTGCTTATTGCCGAGACGTGTATCAGGAGAACAGCGGGGAGGTGCTGCCAAAATTTTGCATCGGATCCGGAGCAGAGCATGGGAAAACGAACCCAATCTACACATACTCGGGTGGGATTAGGACCTATTTTTACCTATTAGCGTCTAGGTTGCATGGACGTAATAAAACTGACAAACTCCATTAACTGATGAATATCGTTTGCAGAATTATGTATATATTTCTTGTGTGTCTAGTAGCTAGGCAATATGAGTGATCGTGCGTGGATGTACACCGGTCACACTAGTCACGAAGACATGATCGATGAATGGTTAACAAAAATCAAGGGGTTTGTGAGAGCCGCATTTGCAAATGGCCAGAGAAAAACCTGGTGCCCCTGTGTCCAGTGCGACAACTATCATAAGCGGAATGAGCTTGAAATAAGTAAACACCTGCAGAAGTGGGGTTTTACGCCTGCTTATACAGTCTGGACATTTCATGGTGAGTCTGCCCAACGTGCCAGAGCCGAGGTGGTTCATCGTCGCACCGACGAGCATGGTACCGGGATGGAAGACATGGTGGAAGACATTGATGATCCTCGGGATTCGGACGATGAGATGGAGGAATCTGCAAAGGCCTTCAATGATATGTTGGAGTCTTCAAAACGTCCTCTCCACGAGCACACTGAGCTTTGTCAGCTGGATGCCATCTCACAAATAATGGCTCTGAAGGCTCAATTCAACTTGGGCAGAGAATGCTACGATGCGATGATGATAGTATTTGGACGCTTTCTACCCAAAGGCCATGTACTACCTACAAACCTGTACCAGTCAGACAAAATCCTCCGTGCTCTTAAGATGCCCTATGAGAAGATACATGCCTGTGAGAAAGGATGTGCCTTATTTAGGCTTGAGTATGCGGACTTGAACTATTGTCCCATTTGCAAGTCATCCAGGTATGTTGTGGTAGACAACGGTATGGGTGAGAAGACGCAGACAAAAATCCCCGTTAATGTTCTTCGGTATATGCTGATGTTTGCTTGAACAACGACGGTATTTCCCCAAAGAGGAAGGGATGATGCAGCACAGCAACGGTAGGTATTTCCCTCAGTGATGACACCAAGGTTATCGAACCAGTAGGAGAACCACGCAACACCACGTAAACAGCTCCTGCACACAAAGAACAAATACTTGCAACCCGATGTAAGAGAGGGGTTGTTAATCCCTCACGGGTAAAAGGATAGGTAAAATTGTAGTAGATTGGATAAATAGATCTCGTGGGAACGCGAGATAAAATAAATAAGTAAAAATAGCAGGTAGATATTTTTGTATTTTTGGATTAATATATCTGAAAATAAAAGCAAATAAAAATAGATCACGAAGGCAAATATATTAAAGAAGAGACCCGGGGGCCGTAGGTTTCACTAGTGGCTTCTCTCGAGAAAAATAGCAAACGGTGGGTAAACAAATTACTGTTGGGCAATTGATAGAACTTCAAATACTCATGACGATATCTAGGCAATGATCATTATATAGGCATCACGTCCAAGATTAGTAGACCGACTCCTGCCTGCATCTATGATACGTCTCCAACGTATCTATAATTTTTTATTGTTCCATGCTATTATATTATCTATTTTGGATGTTTTATACGCATTAATATGCTCTTTTATATGATTTTTGGGACAAACCTATTAACCTAGAGCCCAGAGCCAGTTCTTGTTTTTTTCCTTGTTTTAGAGTTTTGCAGAAAAGGAATACCAAACGGAGTCCAAACAGAATGAAACTTTCTCGATGATTTTTCTTGGACCAGAAGACATCCAGAGGACTTGGAGTGCATGTCAGGAAAGCCACAAGGCGGCCACAAGGTTGGAGGGCGCGCCCAGGGGGATAGGGCGCGCCCTCGCCCTTGTGGGCCCTCGTGACTCCACCGACCTATTTCTTCAGCCTATATATTCTCAAATACCCCAAAACCTATCAGGGGAGCCACGAAACCACTTTTCTGCCACCGCAACCTTCTGTACCCGTGAGATCCCATCTTGGGGCCTTTTTCGGCATCCTGCCAGACGGGGGATTCGATCATGGAGGGCTTCTACATCAACACCATTGCCTCTCCGATGAAGCATGAGTAGTTTACCTCAGACCTACGGGTCCATAGCTAGTAGCTAGATGGATTTTTCTCTCTCTTTGATTCTCAATACAAAGTTCTCCTCGATGTTCTTGGAGATCTATTTGATGTAATACTCTTTTGCGGTGTGTTTGCCGAGATCTGATGAATTGTGGATTTATGATCAGTTTATCTATGAATATTATTTGAATCTCCTCTGAATTCTTATATGCATGATTTGATATCTTTGCAAGTCTCTTCGAACTATCGATTTGGTTTGGCCAACTAGATTGGTTTTTCTTGCAATGGGAGAAGTGCTTAGCTTTGAGTTCAATCGTGCGGTGTCCTTTCCCAGTGACAGTAGGGGCAGCAAGGCACGTATTGTATTGTTGCCATCGAGGATAAAAGATGGGGTTTTCATCATATTGCTTGATTTAATTCCTCTACATCATGTCATCTTTCTTAATGCGTTACTCTGTTCTTCATGAACTTAATACTCTAGATGCAGGCAGGAGTCAGTCGATGTGTGGAGTAATAGTAGTAGATGCAGAATCGTTTCGGTCTACTTGACATGGACGTGATGCCTATATTCATGATCATTGCCTTAGATATCATCATAACTTTGTGCTTTTCTATCAATTGCTCGGCAGTAATTTGTTCACCCACCGTAATAATTTCTATCTTGAGAGAAGCCTCTAGTGAAACCTATGGCCCCCGGGTCTACTTTCCATCATATAATCTTCTACTTTCCATCATATAAGTTTTCGATCTATAATTTTAGTTTCCTATTTACTTTCTTTGCAATCTTTTACTTTCCGTTCCATAAACTAAAAATACTAAAAATATTACTTTACCATTTATCCATCTCTATCAGATCTCACTTTGCAAATAACCATGAAGGGATTGACAACCCCTTTATCGCGTTGGGTGCAAGTTGGTGTTTGTTTGTGCAGGTATTCGGTGGCTTGCGCGTTGTCTCCTACTGGATTGATACTTTGGTTCTCAAAACTGAGGGAAATACTTACTCTACTTTGCTACATCACCCTTTCCTCTTCAAGGGAAAAACCAACGCAAGCTCAAGAGGTAGCAGGAAGAATTTCTGGCGCTGTTGCCGGGGAGATCTACGCCAAGCCGAGACATACCAAGTACCCATCATAAACTCTCATCCCTTGCATTACATTATTCGCCATTCGCCTCTCGTTTTCCTCTCCCCCACTTCTAAAACGATTTTCGAAAAGATTTGCCTTTTCTTCGCCCCTTTTCCGTTCGTCTCTTCCATTTGCCTTTCGGTTGCCTGTTTGCTAGATCCGTTAGTTTCCACCATGTCTGAAGCTGGGGAGGTTATCGTTGAAAATCTTGAGGAAAAACCAGAATCTTGTTCTTTGGATCATGCTGAAAACCCACCTAATTACAAAACAAAAATCTTTCGTGTGGGGGAAGGTAATCTTATCGGGAAGAGTGTTATCCAAGAATTCTTTGATTGTACGGGATCCATGCCTATTAATAAAAGATCTATTCTTCTTGAGACAAATTGTTATGCAGATGCTATTGTTATGCTTGTGGAGAAATTGGAAAGAAAATTTGTGCATCTTCATCCTGCCTTGCAAAAAGTGTTTTATGAACTTCCTAATATTAATCATCCTATAGCTAAAAAGATTGCCACTATTGTCCTTATGCGTGAATTCGATTTTATAATACAAGAAGCTAGGGATATTTTTGCTTTCTATAAAAAGGATGTTGAACACCCTCCAATTATAGATATCCTTCATGATAAAGAAACTATGCGTAGTTTGGAATCTAGGGATTATCAATCTTATAGTGAAAATCTTAGGAGAAGAGTTCCCCATTCAGAGATCTCTCAATCTTTGTATCTTGAAACGTTTGAGGAGTTTGATTGGATAACTAGGGGAATTTATGTAGGATTTAATAGAGATTGGTTGAATAAAATGATGAAAGAACCATTTAAAAACGAGCTTCGTATCTTATATGATGATATATATGGTGATGATCCCGACTATGGGTTTATGAATGTTAAAATTACCAATCAAAGTCCATTCCATGATTTAAGTTCATCCACTAGGTGGGAAATAAAGGAATGGATAGAATTGCTTAGACGAGTCTTGGAGGATTTGATGAGAAAATAATTACATACTGAAGACGAGAATGCTTAGATCTATTCATGTTTTATGCCTAGCTAAGGGCGTTAAACAATAGCGCTTGTTGGGAGGCAACCCAATTTTATTTTTGTTTTTTGCTTTTTAGGTTCTGTTTAGTAATAAATAATTCATCTAGCCTCTGTTTAGATGTGGTTTTATGTTTTAATTAGTGTTTGTGCCAAGTAAGACCTTTGGGATAGCTTACGGTGATAGTTGATTTGATCTTGCTGAAAAACAGAAACCTTTGCACCCAGGAAAATATTTTTTATAATTCACAGAAGAGTGATTTTGAGTTGATTCTTTTTAAGAAGATTAATAAACAAATTTCTTAGGTCTTCCTAATTTTTCAGAATTTTTGGAGTTACAGAAGTATTCGAGATTTCCAGATTGCTACAGACTGTTCTCTTTTTGACAGATTCTGTTTTCTATGTGTTGTTTGCTTATTTTGATGAATCTATGGCTAGTATCGGGGTGTATGAACCATGGAAAAATTGGAATACAGTAGATATTACACCAATATAAATAAAGAATGAGTTCATAACAGTACCAAAAGTGGTGTTTTATTTTCTTATACTAACGGAGCTTATGAGATTTTCTGTTGAGTTTTGTGTTGTGAAGTTTTCAAGTTTTGGGTAAGGATTTGATGGACTATGGAATAAGGAGTGGCAAGAGCCTAAGCTTGGGGATGCCCAAGGCACCCCAAGGTAATATTCAAGGAGAACCAAGAGCCTAAGCTTGGGGATGCCCCGGGAAGGCATCCCCTCTTTCGTCTTCGTCTATCGGTAACTTTACTTGAGGCTATATTTTTATTTACCACATGATATGTGTTTTGCTTGGAGCGTCTTGTATGATTTGAGTCTTTGCTTTTTAGTTTGCCACAATCATCCTTTCTGTACACACTTTTTGAGAGAGACACGCATGAATCGTGATTTATTAGAATGCTCTTTGTGCTTCACTTATATCTTTTGAGCTAGGCAATGTCGCTCTAGTGCTTCACTTATATCTTTTTAGAGCATGGCGGTGGTTTTATTTTATAGAAATTGATGAACTCTCGCACTTCACTTATATTATTTTGAGAGTCTCTAAACAGCATGGTAATTTGCTTTGGTTATAAAATTAGTCCTAATATGATAGGCATCCAAGAGGGATATAATAAAAACTTTCATAAAAAGTGCAGTGAATACTATGAGAAGTTTGATTCCTGATGATTGTTTTGAGATATGAAGATGGTGATATTAGAGTCATGCTAGTGGGGTAATTGTGAAATTGAGAAATACTTGTGTTAAGGTTTGTGAGTCCCGAAGCATGCACGTGTGGTAACAGTTGTGTAACAAATTTGGAGCATGAGGTATTTTTTGATTGTCATCCTTTGTGTGGAGGTCGGGATCGCGCGATGGTTAACTCCTACCAACCCTTCCCCTAGGAGCATGCGCGTAGTACTTTGTTTCGATGACTAATAGATTTTTGCAATAAGTATGTGAGTTCTTTATGACTAATGTTGAGTCCATGGATTATACGCACTCTCACCTTTCCGCCATTGCTAGCCTCTCTTGTACCGCGCAACTCTCGCCGGTACCATACACCCACCTTATACCTTCCTCAAAACAGCCACCATACCTACCTATTATGGCATTTCCATAGCCATTCCGAGATATATTGCCATGCAACTTTCCACCGTTCCATTTATTATGAAACGCACCATCATTGTCATATTGCTTTACATGATCATGTAGTTGACATCGTATTTGTGGCAAAGCCACCTTTCATCATTTTTTATACATGTCGCTCTTGATTCATTGCACATCCCGGTACACCACCGGAGGCATTCATATAGAGTCATATTTTGTTCTAGTTTCGAGTTGTAATTTTTGAGTTGTAAGTAAATAGAAGTATGATGATCTTCCTTATTAGAGCATTGTCCCATGTGAGGAAATAAAAGGAAAAAAAAGGAAAGAAAGAAAAAAAAGGAAAAAAAGAAAGAAAAAAAAAGAGAAAAAAAGAGAAAAAAAAAGAAAAATGAGAGAAAAAGAGAGAAGGGGCAATGTTACTATCCTTTTTCCATACTTGTGCTTCAAAGTAGCACCATGATCTTCATGATAGAGTCTCCTATGATATCACTTTCATATACTAGTGGGAATTTTCATTATAGAACTTGGCTTGTATATTCCAACGATGGGCTTCCTCAAATTGCCCTAGGTCTTCATGAGCAAGCAAGTTGGATGCACACCCACTTAGTTTTCTTTTTGAGCTTTCATACACTTATAGCTCTAGTGCATTCATTGCATGGCAATCCCTACTCACTCACATTGATATCTATTGATGGGCATCTCCATAGCCCGTTGATACGCGTAGTTGATGTGAGACTATCTCCCTCTTTTTGTCTTCTCCTCAACCACCTTCTATTCCACCTATAGTGCTATGTCCATGGCTCACGCTCATGTATTGCGTGAAAGTTGAAAAGGTTTGAGAACATCAAAAGTATGAAACAATTGCTTGGCTGAAACCGGGGTTGTGCATGATTTGAGTATTTTATGTGATGAAGATGGAGCATAGCCAAACTATATGATTTTGTAGGGATAAGCTTTCTTTGGCTATGTTATTTTGAGAGGACATAATTATTTTATTAGTATGCTTGAAGTATTATTGTTTTTATGTCAATATTAAACTTTTGTTTTGAATCATACGGATCTGAACATTCATGCCACAATAAGGAGAATTACATGGATAAATATGTTAGGTAGCATTCCACATCAAAAATTCTGTTTTTATCATTTACCTACACGAGGACGAGCAGGAATTAAGCTTGGGGATGCTTGATACGTCTCCAACGTATCTATAATTTTTTATTGTTCCATGCTATTATATTATCCATTTTGGATGTTTTATATGCATTAATATGCTATTTTATATGATTTTTGGGACTAATCTATTAACCTAGAGCCCAGTGCCAGTTCCTGTTTTTTTCCTTGTTTTAGAGTTTCGCAGAAAAGGAATACCAAACGGAGTCCAAACGGAATGAAACTTTCGCGATGATTTTTCTTGGACCAGAAGACATCCAGAGGACTTGGAGTGCACGTCAGGAAAGCCACGAGGCGGCCACAAGGTTGGAGGGTGCGCCCAGGGGGGTAGGGCGCGCCCACACCCTTGTGGGCCCCTCGTGACTCCACCGACCTATTTCTTCAGCCTATATATTCTCAAATACCCCAAAACCTATCAGGGGAGCCACGAAACTACTTTTCCACCGCCGCAACCTTCTGTACCTGTGAGATCCCATCTTGGGGCCTTTTCTGGCATCCTGCCGGAGGGGGATTCGATCATGGAGGGCTTCTACATCAACACCATTGCCTCTCCGGTGAAGCATGAGTAGTTTACCTCAAACCTACGGGTCCATAGCTAGTAGCTAGATGGCTTTTTCTCTCTCTCTTTGATTCTCAATACAAGGTTCTCCTCGATGTTCTTGGAGATCTATTCGATGTAATACTCTTTTGCGGTGTGTTTGCCGAGATCCGATGAATTGTGGATTTATGATCAGTTTATCTATGAATATTATTTGAATCTCCTCTGAATTCTTATATGCATGATTTGATATCTTTGCAAGTCTCTTCGAACTATCGATTTGGTTTAGCCAACTAGATTGGTTTTTCTTGCAATGGGAGAAGTGCTTAGCTTTGGGTTCAATCTTGCGGTGTCCTTTCCCAGTGACAGGAGGGGCACCAAGGCACGTATTGTATTGTATTGTTGCCATCGAGGATAAAAAGATGGGGTTTTCATCATATTGCTTGAGTTAATTCCTCTACATCATGTCATATTTCTTAATGTGTTACTCTGTTCTTCATGAACTTAATACTCTAGATGCAGGCAGGAGTCGGTCGATGTGTGGAGTAATAGTAGTAGATGCAGAATCGTTTCGGTCTACTTGACACGGACGTGATGCCTATATTCATGATCATTGCCTGAGATATCGTCATAACTTTGTGATTTTCTATCAATTGCTCGGCAGTAATTTGTTCACCCACCGTAATAATTTCTATCTTGAGAGAAGCCTCTAGTGAAACATATGGCCCCCGGGTCTACTTTCCATCATATAATCTTCTACTTTCCATCATATAAGTTTTCGATCTAGAATTTTAGTTTCCTATTTACTTTCTTTGCAATCTTTTACTTTCTGTTCCATAAACCAAAAATACTAAAAATATTACTTTACCGTTTATCCATCTCTATCAGATCTCACTTTGCAAATAACCGTGAAGGGATTGACAACCCCTTTATCGCGTTGGGTGCAAGTTGGTGTTTGTTTGTGCAGGTATTCGGTGGCTTGCGCGTTGTCTCCTACTGGATTGATACCTTGGTTCTCAAAACAGAGGGAAATACTTACTCTACTTTGCTGCATCACCCTTTCCTCTTCAAGGGAAAAACCAACGCAAGCTCAAGAGGTAGCAATCTACTACTATTACTCCACACATCGACCGCTATCCAGCATGCATCTAGTGTATTAAGTTCATGGAAAAACGGAGTAATGCAATAAGAACGATGACATGATGTAGACAAGATCTATTTATGTAGAAATAGACCACATCTTGTTATCCTTAATAGCAACGATACATACGTGTCGTTTCCCCTTCTGTCACTGGGATCTAGCACCGTAAGATCGAACCCATCACAAAGCACCTCTTCCCATTGCAAGATAAATAGATCAAGTTGGCCAAACAAAACCCAAATATCGGAGAAGAAATACGAGGCTATAAGCAATCATGCATATAAGAGATCAAAGAAGACTCAAATAACTTTCATGGATAAAAACATAGATCTGATCATAAACTCAAAGTTCATCGGATCCCAACAAACACACCGCAAAAAGAGTTACATCAAATAGATCTCCAAGAGACCATTGTATTGAGAATCAAACGAGAGAGAGAAAGCTATCTAGCTACTAACTATGGACCCGTAGGTCTACAATGAACTACTCACGCATCATCGGAGAGGCACCAATGAGGATGATGAACCCCTCCGTGATGGTGTCTAGATTGGATCTGTGGTTTCTGGAACTTGCGGCGGCTGGAATTGATTTTCGTCGACTCCCCTAGGGTTTCTGGAATATTGGGGTGTTTATAGAGCAAAGAGGCGGTGCGGGAGGTCTCCGAGATGGGCACAACCTGTCTTGTGCTCACCGCGGGCCCACTCTTCGGTACTTCTTTGGCCCACTGGATGTCTTCTGGTCCGAAAAAAAATCTCCAAAAAGTTTCGCTGCGTTTGGACTCCGTTTGGTATTGATTTGCTGCGAAGTAAAAAACAAGCAGAAAACAACAACTGGCACTAGGCACTATGTCAATAGGTTAGTCCCAAAAAATGATATAAAGTTGATATAAAATGATTGTAAAACATCCAAAAACGATAATATAACAGCATGGAACAATCAAAAATTATAGATACGTTGGAGACGTATACTATGCCAATCGTACCAAGACTTCAACATCTTTTCATGGTCAAAGAGACGGCCAGACAGATGACATGGCACAAAACGGGCAAAAGAACCGAACTAGATGCAGATGGGAATCTGATGATGGTGCACATATCGGATGGTGAAGCGTGGAAGCGCTTTGATGCATTACATGCGGAAAAAGCGGCAGATCCAAGGCATCCTCGAGTCGCCATCAACACGGATGGGTTCAGTGTGTTTGGTCTGACGGCAGCCCAATACAGTTGTTGGCCCGTATTTGTCATTCCACTCAATCTACCCCCCGGACAAATTATGCAAAGAAAGAACATTTTCCTGGCATTGATAATTCCAGGGCCCAACTATCTGGGTAAGAATATGAATGTGTACATGCAGTCGCTTAAGGACGAATTGCAAGAAGCTTGGGATAATGGTTCAAGCCATACGATGCCTTTAGCAAACAGAACTTCATAATGCTTGTCTGGTACATGTACTCGATGCATGACTTGCCGGCGTATGCGCTATTCGTTGGCCGGTGTGTGCATGGAAGGTTCCCGTGCCCCACATGCAAGGCAGCTCTTGAGTTTCATTGGCTGCAGGCCGGTCGCAAGTTTTCTTGCTTCGACTTGCATAGACAGTTCCTGGATCCTCGCCATAAGTTCAGGAAAGACAAGAAGAACTTCATCAAAGGTAGAGTTGTCAAAAACTCTGCACCACCTGCGTTGACAGGCCAAGAGACCCTGGATCAGTTAAATGCTCTCGAGCCAGATCCAGAGCGTCCAGGGTATTTCAAGGGGTATAATTCAGAACACGCCTGGACTCACAAGACAAGCTTGTGGGATTTGCCTTACTTCAAAGACCTCCTTTGCCCACACAACATCAATGTGATGCATACTGAAAAGAACATCGCCGAGGCACTTTTTGGTACATTGTTCGGCATAGAGGGGAAGTTAAAGGATAATACTAAGGCTAGAGTCGATCAGGAGGCGCTATGTGATAGACCGTTACAAAACATGTAAGAATCGAAAGGAAAGCAGAACTGGACAAAGCCTAAGGCATGGTTCAATCTTGGAAGACCAGCTATGAGGGAAATTATCTTGTGGGTGAAAATGCAGTTGATGTTCCCCGATGGGTATGCAGCAAATCTAAAGAGGGGAGCGAATCTTGAAAAATAGAAAATATTTGGTCTCAAGAGTCATGATTGGCACATATGGATTGAGCGGGTAATGCCGGTGATGTTGCGTGACTTCATCCCTGAGGATGAATGGCTAGTACTGGCAGAGCTGAGCTATTTCTTCCATGTTCTTTGTGCGAAAGAACTATCGCCTGGCCTGCTAGAAGAAATGGAAGAGTTGGCGCCGGAGTTGATCTGCAAGTTAGAGAAGATCTTTCCGCCGGGCTTCTTTAATCCAATGCAGCACTTGATTTTGCATCTCCCGACCGAGGCAAGATTGGGGGGCCCGTGCAAAATCGTTGGTGCTACGCAACTGAGAGGATGCAGAAGACGCTTCGAGCAAAATGTAAAAATAAACGTAGAATTGAAGCATCGATGGCCGAGGCATTCATTACTGAGGAGGCGGCAAACTTCGTGACAGCACACTACGAAGCCAAAAATCATCATTTGCATAATCCAAAGCCTCGGTACAATGCTGGCGACCGTAAAAAGGGTGGATCCAACCTCAGCCTATTCAAAGGGAAGCTCACACCAGCCGGTGCTTCTAATTCCTTATCATTGGATGTCGAAGAATGGCGGACCATTGATGTCTACTACACAACTTGTTCTTGTAGACTCGTGTTGGGCCTCCAAGCGCAGAGTTTTGTAGGACAGTAGCAAATTTCCCTCAAGTGGATGACCTAAGGTTTATCAATCCGTGTAAGGCGTAGGATGAAGATGGTCTCCCTCAAACAACCCTGCAACCAAATAATAAAAAGTCTCTTGTGTCCCCAACACACCCAATACAATGGCAAATTGTATAGGTGCACTAGTTCGGCGAAGAGATGGTGATAAAAGTGTAATATGGATGGTAGAAATATATTTTTGTAATAGGAACAATAAAAAATAGCAAGGTAGCAATTGATAAAACGGAGCACAAACGGTATTGCAATGCTTGAAAATGAGGCCTAGGGTCTGTACTTTCGCTAGTGCAATCTCTCAACAATGCTAATATAATTGGATCATATAACCATCCCTCAAAGTGCGATGAAGAATCACTCCAAAGTTCCTATCTAGCGGAGAACATAAGAAGAAATTGTTTGTAGGGTACGAAACCACCTCGAAGCTATTCTTTCCGATCGATCTATCCAAGAGTTCATACTAAAATAACACCAAATAATTTCAGATTCATAATACTCAATCCAACACAAAGAACCTCAAAGAGTCCCCCAAGATTTCTACCGGAGAAACAAAGACAAGAACGTGCATCAACCCCTATGCATAGATTACCCCAATGTCACCTCGGGAATCCGCGAGTTGAGTACCAAAACATAAATCAAGTGAATCAATACGATACCCCATTGTCACCACGGGTATTCATAGCAAGACATACATAAAGTGTTCTCAAATCCATAAAAGTATTCAATCCGATAAAATGAAATCACAAAGGGAAAACTCAATTCATCACAACAAGATAGAGAGGGGAAAACACCATATGATCCAACTATATTAACAAAGCCCGCGATACATCAAGATCGTGCCATCTCAAGAACATGAGAGAGAGAGAGATTAAACACATAGCCACTGGCACAAACCCTCAGCCCCGAGGGTGGACTACTCCCTCCTCATCATGGTGGCCGCCGGGATGATGAAGATGGCCACCGGTGATGATTCCCCCCTCCGGCAGGGTGCCGGAATGGGGTCTAGATTGGTTTCTCGTGGCTAAAGAGGCTTCCAGCGGCGAAACTTCTGATCTAGGGCCTCTGCGAGGGTTTTTGGAATATTTGGCAATTTATAGGGCGAAGAGGCGGTGCGGGAGGCCATCGAGGTGGGCACAACCCACCAGGGCACGCCTGGGGGCCCAGGCGCGCCCTGGTGGGTTGTGCCCCCCTCGGGGCACCCCCAGGTGCTGCTCTGTCCCATTGGATGTCTTCTGGTCCATAAAAAATCCACAAAAAGTTTCGCTGCGTTTGGACTCCATTTGGTATTGATTTTCTGTGATGTAAAAAACAAGCAAAAAAACAGCAACTGGCACTGGGCACTTTGTCAATAAGTTAGTCCCAAAAAATGATATAAAGTTGCTATAAAATGATTGTAAAACATCCAAGAATGATAATATAGCAGCATGAATACTTCATAGATTATAGATACGTTGGAGACGTATCAGCATCCCCAAGCTTAATTCCTACTCGTCCTCGAGTAGGTAAATGATAAAAGAAATAATTTATGAAGTGTGAATGCTAGCAAAGTGCATGAGTTTGATCAATAGTAATTTCAATCACTTTTCCTAGCATCATAACAACAACTCTTTCTCATAAAACTCATCATGTTAAAGTAGCAACCAATTCACATGTTAAGGTTCAAACAATGAATTCTCTTGAAACTCAACAATCTATATTCTTAGTCACCAAACAATTGCAATTCAACTTATTCAACAGAGTCTAAGTAAGAGCTCCACATACTCAACCATCATATGTCTTCTATGATTGCTAACACTCACCACATACACATGAGCAAAATGTTTCAACCGGACACATAGAAAGATAGGGGCTTATAATTTCACCACCCAACGTATTCACCTCAAGGGTGATGTCAACAATAATAACTCATGCTACCCATATCCAACTGGATATATGTGCCTAGATCTTTCCTCACCACATGATGCTTGCCAAAAGAGAAAAATAAAAAGGAATAGAGAGAAAAACTTTGACTCTTGCATGAAAGTAAATACATAAAAGTAAAAGGTAGGCCCTTCGCAGAGGGAAGCAGAGGTTGCCATGCGCTTTTTGTTTGTATGCTCAATCCCTTAGTGCAAAAGAACACCATGTTATATTGCCCCTTATGATAGCAACCTTTATTATGCAATCTGTCGCTTTTATTCTTTGCCATCACAAGTTCGTACAACGCTCAATTTTCTCTTACACTAAATGATCTAACACTTTTAGAAGCAATTTTTATTGCCTTATTGCACAGATGACAACTTACTTGAAGGATCTTACTCAATCCTTAGGTAGGTATGGTGGACTCTTGAAAATAAGATTTGGGTTTAAGGGTTTTTGGATGCACAAGTAGTATCTCTACTTGGTGCGGAATTTTTGGCTAGCAAAGATGGGGGGCAAGCACCACATGTTGAAGGATCTATGACAATATAACTTCTATGTGAATATGAACAAACATAAATCATTACGTTGTCTTCCTTGTCCAACGTCAACAATTTTGGCATATAATATTTTGATGGGGGCTCACAATCACAAAAGATTTCCAAGATAGTGTATTTGTATGTGAAAGTTCTCTTCCTTATAGTAATCATTCATGAATTGCTTGTATGACCAATATTGTGATTGTCAAGCTTCAAAAGATTTCACTTTGTAAACCCAATGTGAAGCTACCACTGGGCATGATATGAACATATAATTTTAACTTCATGATATTCAATTCATTCAACAATTTACTCATAGGGCATAAGTGAAGCACGAGAGTAAATGACAAACTACTCCAAAAAGATATAAGTGAAGATCAAGCGAGTAGTTAAGTAAAGGGGTAGCTAATTGAGGACTCTCTCTTATTTAAAAACTTTCAGATCTAAGTATTTTATTAAAATAGCAAGTAAAACAAAACAAAATGACATTCCAAGAATAGCACAACTCAAGTGAAGAAGCAAAAACTTAGGCTCAACCGATACTAACCGATAATTGTTGATGAAGAAAGGTGGGATGCCTACCAGGGCATCCCCAAGCTTAGATGCTTGAGACTTCTTGAAATATTATCTTGGGATGCCTTGGGCATCCCCAAGCTTGAGCTTTTGCGTCTCCTTAATTCCTTTTATATCATGGTTTCCCTAAATCTTAAAAACTTCATACACACAAAACTCAACAAGAACTCGTGAGATAAGTTAGTATAAACCAATGCAAAAACCTTATCATTCTCTACTGTCTCTGCTATCGGCGAAGGAGATACCGAGTATTATGGAAGAGTTGAAGCAATTTATGAACTTATATTCTATGGTGCAAACCCACCAAACGTCGTAGTCTTCAAATGTTATTGGTTCCAGCTGAAGGAGACTAGAAGGACTCATGAACATATAGGGCTAGTCGAAATCAAACAAAGCACCCATTTGGATGTTCCCGATGTCTATATTACGGCTCAACAGGCAACCCAAGTTTTCTATCTACCGTGGGCCTGTCAAAGTGATCCAAATCTCAATGGTTGGGATGTCGTTTATGAAGTGCCGCCACGTGTTAGACCACCTCCACCCAATGAAGAGGATTATGAACCTCACATTAACCCAAACACATATGAAGGAGAATTCTTCCAAGAAACATGTCTTTCCAAAAAACATTTGAAGAACCGCTCTACTTCACCCCAGAACATTGAAGTAGACAACGACAGTGAATCCGACTTCACCCCTGAGCCGGAACAAGAAGAGCCGGAACAAGAAGAGGTTACTGCTGCGGATGACCTGTCAATGCTTGACCGATTATGTAAAGGAGGCCTTCCACATGTTGATGCATTTATTGATGATGATGATGATGAGCACGTCATTACTGATAGCGATGATGATGATGCATTTATTGATCCCGGAGCATATATAGACGATGAAGATTAATATTAGTAATGTCAGGTATTCGATATTTATTATGTACATATATATTATTAATTAGTTCATGTTATTAGGTATTCAATTTTTTATTATGTTCATGATGATGATACACTTAAATTATATACATATTATTATTCATGTCAGGTATTCAATTTTTTTATGTTGTACTAATTTCGTTTACTCTTTGTCATTGCAGGTGTTGACAGATAGTGGGCGTGGGTCGAGAGCGCTCCGAGCCTCCTTCCTTGGCGCGTGCTGGGAGGGGTGCTTCCATTCCACCCCAGCACCTCTGGAGAGTGCTGATAGACAGTATGCAGACACCACCGGCGGGCGCTTCTTCTTCGGCTGGGAGAGGTCAGGGGAAGAAGAGGGGTGCTAGAGATGGACGTGGCGGCGGGAGAGGTAGGAAGGTTGCTACGCCTTCCTCGCCGCCACCCCCAGCTGATTCATCCGACCACAGGACTGCTCCGTCTGAGGTGGACCTGTCTGACGTGGACCCGTCTCGGACTCCGGTCCACGAGCCTCGGGCCGACGAGCCTCGGGTCGCCGAGCCTTCGCCCCACGAGACTCCGATCCTAGAGTCTTCGTCCCACGAGACTCCGGTCCCAGAGTCTTCGTCCCACGAGACTCCGGAGGCTAGTGGCCATGTTGATGGTGGCGAGGACCACTTTTCTGATGATAGCTATAGCGAGGGCGAGCTGGTTGAGGGGGGCAACGTCTACCAGCGTGGTGGTACAAAGCTCCCGCCCATGCCGGCGACCCATGAGCAGAGGTGGTTGATTGCGCCTAATGGGGAGAAGTAAGTGCATTTACTCTTTTTTAACTTTTTGCCTTCACGTTTCTTCAAATTAATATCTAATGAGTTGGCCTTGTCATACTGCAGGGGTTGGAAACACGCCCCTGGTGTCCGCAGGCCCAACCAGGTCCTTAGTGTGCTTTGCCGGCAGAACTTCCCGGGGTGGGTCACGTTGCCCGGTGAGGGTCAGGTTCGACAGCTATCAATGAGTTGGGAGCTGTACTTGGCTGCCCCAGCCCCGCCGGAGGAGAGGGTCGACGGTGTCTTGTGCGAGACAGTGGCCGACATTGTGATCCGGACGTTTTGGGTAATTTCTCCTTACAGAATTAAAAATCAATAGTACCTAGTGATTGTACTAATCAGTGTTGTCTTGTTTGATTTCAGACCTTCTACAGGTGTCTTGAGGGAGAGGAGGAGGCCGCGGCTATGGTTGTCGAAGCCGAGTGCAAGCGCCTACTTCAGAACTTATGGCACGAGGCTCGGGTGTAGGCTGTTTGAGACTACTATGCCTCGACTGGTATTAAGAGGTCCAAGACGAAGTGTCGCGGAAAGTTTCTGAGTAAGGAGAAGTACATGAAGGTAATTACCTATTCTTAAGGCCTTGTACTTAGTTTCCTTGATTTGATTCGTAGGCGTAGCGCTGAAATTTCTCTTGACTAACTTAGGTGCCCCCGAGATGGTGTGCAGATAGGATGGACTATTGGGAGGCGTTGGTGGATGAGTGGTGCTCTCCCCAATGGCTAGCCGTCCACAACAAGGCCAAGGATAAGCGTGCCAAAATGGTTGGTGTGCCACACCATCAAGGGAGCTCCAACCTATATGAGTACGGGGATAACCGGGTATGTGGTTTGCTTCATGATTCATGCAATTTCATTCTTCATGCTAGCTTGAGCCCTTAACTAATATTTTGTTCCTCTCTTTTAGGCGTGACACAACAAGAAGGAGGTGCCAGGGGTGTTCGACCTCTATGCCATGGCCCATACTGCCCCGTACAAGAAGGCCAAGGCATTCTCTGAGTCTGACATCGATCATCCAGAGAGCTTCACCAACATCTCCTCCCACCACAAGCTCGTGAAGTACAGATCCGAGAGGAAGGCGAGGAAAGGGGAGGACTTTAACCCGAGCCAGAGTCCTTTTGATCTAGAGCTGGTGATGATATCTAGTGGCGGGAGGTCCCATGTCTCGATAGCCATTGGGGATGGACTGATACGTTGTCCTAGCACTCTCCCGGAGATCAAGAAGCACCAGACGAGCTCCGATCCTAAGATAAGGCCTCGTCCATGGCCAATGGAGCTCGCCATCGAGGTTAGTTATACGGACTCAGATACCTTTTTCCTCCATTACATTGTGTGTGCGGCCGTCGATGATTACAATGCTAAAGAGGAGTGGTGTTGCAGGCTGTTCTTGAGAAAGAGAGAGTGAACACCCAGGCGCTTCTGGCGGAGGCAAACAGGCAGGCGGCGGAGAGGGAGAGGGACCTGGAGGAGAGGACGACTAGGCTGTTGGAGGAGGAGAGGAACCAGAACGACGCGTCTCACCGGGCCCTATACGAGCTCCTCGTGGTAAGTTTCTCCTTCATATTAGCCAAATCATGCACGTAATGTTAGTTTCATTACTAACTAATATGACTGACTCGTGAAAACCAAATGTGCAGTCTGTGTGCCAGAGCAACGATCAGACCCCTCCGCCGATGCCCCAGATTGCTCCGGCGACCACGGTGAGTTTCATTTGAATGGTCATTAGTTACTAGTATTCACATTTGAGTTGCATCATGCTAATGAGACATTGCAAATGATCTTTGGTGCAGCGTGCCTCCCGACAAGCATCGACCGATCCTTCTCCGTTTGCCACTGGCGCGACCGGTCCTTCACCTCCGTGATGACGGTAAGTTTTCCCAAGTGTTTTGCTTAACAAATGCATACTTAGCTTAAGAAATGACCTATTTAGCTCCAAAATGACCTATACTTAGCTTATTTTCCTTGAAAATGACATAATAACCTTACTTAGCTCCAAAATGACCTATTTTACCTAGGATAGCTATAAAATGACCTATACTTAGCATTTTTTCCTCCAAAATGACTTAATATGCTTAGTTAGCTAAAAATGGCATAATTACCTAGGTTACCTTAGTTAGAAGAAGAAGAAGATAAAGAAGAGGAGAAAAAGAAAGAGAAGAAAAATTCTTCTTCTTCTTTTTCTTCTTCTTCTTCTAGTCTTCTTCTTCTTCTTCTTCTAGTCTTCTTCTTCTAACTTTCTTCTTTCCCAATTTGCAGATTTGCTTCAGATCACGGAAGCTTGCGTTGATGGAGTCTACTCTTCTCCTTGTCCTTCCTTTTTTGTTTTGATTTTGTAGGATGAACAATGTGAAACTTGCTACCTATATATGTATGTATGGATGAAACCATTGTATATGGACTTTTTGCTTAATTGTTGGATATGTTGGCTATATATATGTTGGATATGGACTTTTGATTTGGTATATATATGTGTTGGATGATCATATCCATATGGCAGGGATATGTATGCTTGTTGAAAGTATTTTGAAATGAATATATATATATATATATATATATATATCTATGAAATTGATTGAATTTAAGAAAAAACAGAATTAACCGGGGTAATACAGGCACTTTGCCGTCTGCCAGCGGACGGCAAAGAAGTTTGCCATCTACCAGCGGACGGCAAAGCTGCCACGTGGCAGCTACCTGTGCAACCTGGGGGCACCTGGGCTGGCCTATTTGGACACTTTGCCGTTTGCTGGCAGACGGCAAAGACCTTTGCTTCTTTGCCGTCTGCCAGCGGACGGCAAAGCTGCCATGTGGCAGCTACCTGGGCTGGCCTATTTGGACACTTTGCCGTCTGCTGGCAGACGGCAAAGACCTTTGCTTCTTTGCTGTCTGCCGACCTTTGCTTCTTTGCCGTCTGCCAGCAGACGGCACAGCATGCCGTTAGCCACCTAACGGACCTAACCCTATCCCTCTACCATCCACGTCCTTTGCCGTTTGCTTTCTCTGGATGGCTGACGGCAAAGCAGCCCTTTGTCGTAGTTCATTCAGCCGGACGTGGGGCTGTCTGCTGGCTGACGGCAAAGGACTTTGCCATCCGCCAGGCATGCCTTTGCCGTCCGCCATGGCAGACGTCAAAGTGCCTGATTCCTGTAGTGAATGTCCATGGAAGAATTAACTTAGTGGTTTATCTGCATGGAGACTACTGCTTCTGCGGGTTTTGGATAACAGTGATGTCGTCTCCACTATCATTTAAATGTAGTATATGATTTTCCTTAACCACTAATTGTCTAGGCTATCTTTCTGAGAGGCTTCTTGTTAGTGAGTTTTAGCTTCCATCCGAAGCATTATCATTACACTTGCTAAGCTGAAAAGTGCTTAGCATGAGGACTGATGGCGATGCTATATGGCATTCTCAATAGATAGCTATTTGCTCTATATGGTCATTCTCAATAGATTTCTATTTGCACCAGACTGCGACACCTATGGCAAGATATCCAGCGACGGAGAAGAAACATGGCAGTGGGAGCGCCGACAGCAAAGGTAAAATGAGGTGGCATGACCTCTGACGGCGGCAAGTGAGGTCAAGTGTAGATGCGTTTGGAGTGTGTTTTCCATGTATGGAGCCAACAGTCTCTTAATGCAATTTGTTATTGCAGGCCTGACATTCAGTTGATGTCTGCACCTTTTTCTAATATTGATGGTTCATGCTTATGTGTAATTTGTGGCATTGTAGACCTAATTTGTTCACGTGAACAAATTTCTTTGGTCATGACCAAGAAATTAGTGATGAATTGGGGATTGGATTTTTTTCCCAGTTATTAAAGCTCACGAGTATAAATTGCAGTTTCATGGATGTGTGGTGACAATTTGTGGGAATGGGTGTTCTACAAGTAACTATAGATGGAAGAGAGATAGGTAATGAGCACACTAGCTTTTGTTTTCAAAATCTGTTGCATTAATAATTTCAGAGTTTACTTTGCAATGTTGCCAAACAAAGTAGTATGCAATCTTGTCTGCTTGTAAATGAATTCTTCAAAATAGATAGGGGAGAAGTTTTAGCTTTGCTCCTAAATTATAAATTTGCGTTCCTTTCCTTTTTTGTTAACAAATACTATTTAGGTTCTGCCTGCAAATAAACTTCGAAGGGGGCTGTATAGGCCTTCAACTTCTACTTTCGAAAACTCGAAGTTCATTTCCCCAAGATCATTGCTATACAACTATGCAGGGTGGAATAAATTGTGTAATCAAAATGTTTTGAAACCATCTGTATCATACAGGGTGAGATAAAGCTTATTTCCTTCATAAATCTAGGAGATGGTTGTTTTTTGATAATAGAAATTGATGATTGTTACATGATTTGTGTTTGTTATGCCATTGTGTATGATGAGCTATATTCTTGTTGTTGTATATATGCCAGGGGCGCAGCCATCAGAGTGTGGTGGATGACCAATGAGGTCATGTGGACGGCCGTAGCAGCACATAAAGTTAACTTCATATTCCTCGTTGACGATAATTTCTTTTGTATTCTAGGGTTTAGCTTAGTGTCCCAGATCGTTTAGTAGCAGTAGTAACAAATAATCCTATGGCAGGTGATATTGCATGTTTTGGCAGAAAATGCAACTTGCCTTCAGTTTTTTCCTTTGATTTGTATATTTTGTGTGATGTAAGCCTGTAACAAAAGTTTAATAAAGAGTTTGGAAATGTTGGTGGGAAAAGCTGTTTCCAATAGAAGGGCAAAGCTGTTTGCAGTAGAAAATGGTTTTGATAAGTGCGTTTTTTATATAGAGCTCCAATCCAGTAGAAAATATGTTTCCATTTGTAGATTTGTATTGTGCTTGTGTTAAAAAATGATTTGTACTGTGCTTAGCTTAAGTTCAAGTTTCGACAATGCTAATTGATCTGTTAATTTTATACAGTTTTGGTGTCAAGGTGGAAACTCAATGGGGGAGAGAGAGAGAGAGAGAGAGAGAGGGAGGGAGGGAGGTTGAAAATAACACTTATTCATGATGATGTCGAACTACTGGAATCCCTATTGCAACGCACGGAGCCACAGACTAACGACAATGTTAGGGCAAGGATGAATAAACAGAATGGAAGTGAAGGGGTAGAAGAGGCCAGGGATTGGTAAGAAGGAAAGAGGTGAAAGACAAGACCAATATTAGTTATATGAGTGAAAATATGTTATATGAGTGAAAACATGTATCATATTCAGCACACATTTATGAATTATATAACACTTGTTTGATGGGCAACTCTACAATTTTGTGTTGTTGCATGGATTTTTAGCTATTTAATATTTTAGTGGTGTCTAAGTCCAGGTTCCACATGTCAAGCGATATCAGTTTTCGCAATGAAATTTCTCTTTATACATCAAGACAATATTTATTTGTGATTTTGCATGCCATCGTGGAACTCTAGCAAACATGTTGAGTTTGTTTGTGATTTTGTACGTACAGTATTTGTGTCCCATGCACGAGCAGGCGCTGATAAGAGCATCTCCACTCGCGCCCCCAACAGGCCCCCCAGGGCGAGTTTTTTCGCGCCGGCGCAGAAAAAAAACCCCAGTCGCGCCCCCAAAACGCCGAAATCCGCCGGCTCGCACTACAACAAGGGATACTACCTAGCAGATGGCATCTATCCGAGATGGTCCATATTTGTGAAGACTATCTCGAGCCCTGTGCCAGGAGGCAAGAACTCCCACTTTGCCAAGTGTCAGGAGGCTTGCAGGAAGGATGTCGAGCGGGCATTTGGTGTGCTCCAATCTCGATTTGCCGTTGTCCGGTACCCTGCTCAGACCTGGTCGAAAGATCAAATGTGGGAGATCATGATTTGCTGTGTCATCTTGCACAACATGATCATTGAGAGCGAGCAGGAAGATCCAGTGTTTGACACTGAACCATATTACAGGGAGGGTCCTCTTGCCCAAGTTGATCACCAGCTACCGGCAACCTGGACTGCCTTCCTCAATATGCGTCAGGAGATCCGAGACCCACAGGTGCATCAACAACTGCAGCAGGATCTGGTGGAGCACCTATGGAGGCTCAAGGGCAACGCCTAGCTCGACGTGTGATGAAATATGAGTTTTTATTTATTGAACTATATAATTTGTATTGAACTACTTGTTGAACTATTTGATTTCTATTGGTTTTGTGTGATGAACTATGTGATAAAAAAATAGCTTCTATTGAATTTGCGTCGAAGCAAGCAGAATATGGGCCGAAATTGGTCAATTTGCGCCGATAGTGCGCCAATTTGCACCGAAAGTGGGCCAATTTGCGCCGAAAGTGGGCCGAAATCGGCGCCTGGGGGCGACCTTGGGGCGGCGACCGGGAACATGATCGCCCCCACGCCGATTTTCAGCTGGCGCGCCCCCAGGCGGCGCTATTTCAAGCCCCTGGGGGGCCGAACGGCTGGAGATGCTCTAAGTTACTTGAGATCCACATATAGACCAAATTAAATATGTCTTTAGAGACTATAAAAGTGTGTTGTTTTGCATCAGTTTAACCCACTCAACTGTACTGTAAATATGAAAACAAATCCGACCCATAGCAACGCACAGGTATTTAGCTAGTCATGACAAATCATCGGTTGGACTGCATGATCAATGATATGTTTACTTCTTCGTACCATATGGCCGGAAGGTAAACGTTGGTGTTTCTATTGGAAATCGACATAGAGGCTCTTTGTTTTCTAAACCATATGACCCAAAAATACAATTCTTGTTGACATTGAACTATTTTCTTCCAGGTACAGTTCACACGTTTTCTCTGCTTGTTAACTACAACTTTGATACCAAGTCATCCAAAATATGTTTGATGATCCTCAAGTCGCCTCTCCCGTGACTTGAATAGGTGAATGATCTCATTTAGGTCCACCAGACTTGGTTGGCAAGAGATCAATCTATTTTCTTGCGAGAGGAGGGGTTTATATATTCAAGTGTGTTTTCGTACAATTGATTACAGACTCATCACCGCATATTGTGTACTTCGAACCCTTATGAATGATTTCAAAATTGCTTTCCTATCCAGTTGAAAGCTCCTTAACAAACCAAACATTTCAAAAAAACATTGATTGCTCACACACATATAGACCCTTTGAAGAGAGGTACAATAAAAATGTGATCTTTGCGCAAGATCATACTCCCAGGCCCACAATATCACGCATAACTAGGTAGACAGAGCCGTAAATAAAAAGATGCATCTTCTCGCTGGCATGAAAATATCAGCCGCAACAAAAGGCTGCTAAGTGTTGCCACATGCACTAGACTAGACTACACTAGCACGCACCAAAAGGTGTGCAAATCTTCACTAGGAAGACAAGAAGACAATTCTGATCTTTGTCGCTCCAATCAACATATATGCATAGAGAACCACTAGAAAAAAGAAAAAGAAAAGAGGAATCCTTGAAAATCTCCGCCTTCGCATCACCAACTGAATCGGGGAGTTCCCCGCGGAGACCACGCAGGGAGGCAACATGACTCACCCGGCACCAGCAAACCAACCACCGCCGCCTAAAAACACAACAACCGCCCAGAGCATCCGCACACGAAAAAGTATGACATAGTCCTGATGAGAGTGGGAGGTAGAGATGGGAAGGGGGGAGGAGCCTCTAACCTTGCTAGGACTCCGATTAGTGCACTAGTCCAAGTAGGGGAAGGGAACTAGGGTTTATTGACTGAGATTCAGGGAAGGAGGGGATGGTCATGTATGAAAGGTGGGGATGGAATGGAAAGAGAAGGTAGCTTTTTGGCTTTTTTTGAAAGGGAGAAACGTCCGTTACCACTCGACGAGCTGGGGTGGTGGGTGGGAAGGCGCTTCAGGTGGGATACATGACTACACTGAGGTGTGAGATGGACGTTGATGGTTCATCTTGTGATGCGGTAGTCGTGCGATGTTGCCACAAGGTGCTTGGGGAAGGTGAGGCGCAAGAGCCAGAGGGGGGGCGGGGGAGGGGGTGGTTCGTGTGCAAGGGATGACGAGAGGGGCGGACGGTGGACTGTAGAGGACCACCAGTTTTGGTGTGACCTTGTGGGTTGCTGAGCTGTGCAGTGTCGCGCTCGCTTCGCACTTTCCGAGGTTTGCTGGGCGTGCCATGTGTACTCACTGACTTGTGGACCGCACTTTCCCGCAACGATCACACGGCCCAGAGCAAGTCTCAAAAGTTGAGAAAACACCGAAAAACAGCACAGCACAGCACGGCACAGGTCAGCAGCAGCCCGGCACCGAGAACCGGTGGCCGTCCACCGTTCAGCATCAGCAGCCCCCTCGCCCTCCCCTGGCACGCGGACCCCGCCGCCCCGCTCCCAACCTCCGCGAGCCCCTCGTGGCGTCGCCGCCGCACGGGACGAGCCACGCCCGCCCTTTCTCTCGCTCTCGCATCACTGCAGCCGTCCGTCCCAGCCACAGCGCCTCCCCCGCCCACCGCCGCGGCCCGCGACCAGCAACGGGCGCCTCTCCCTCCCAAAAGGCCAAAAATTTCCCCCTCCTCTCTCCCCTTCCACGCTCCAGTCTCCTCCCTCCTAGTCTCCCACACACCCATCCCCTCCCCCCTCCCCTGAATCTCGAGCTAATAAACCCTAGAATTCCCCCTCCCCTGCCCCGCTCGACGCGCTGACCCGAATCCTAGGTCAGGTGCTACTCCCCGCTGCCCCTTCCCCCCTCCCGCTCTCTCCATCTCTCTGATGCTCTGTGGTGCCGCAGTTGCTTTGGGCTGTTACTCTGTTTTAGGCGGCGCTGCTTGGTTTGCTGCCGGCAGGGGGCGGCGCCTCCGCCGCGACTCCCTGGGTGGCCTCCCGCGGGGAATTTCCCCGTTGGGTTGGTGCCGCGGAGGCCGCCGGGAAGCCGAAGGGCGGTTCGTGAAGGGCGTATATGCTGATTTACAGCGATGAAGATGGGATTTTTCTCTTCTGATTGTCGGTGCGCTAGTGTAGTCTAGTGACAGCCTTTTTGCCTCTGCTGCTGCTGATTTCCATCTCAACGAGAAAGCTGCAGCTTTTTCTTTAGGGACATACCTACCTAGTTCTGTGTCATATTGGGATTGGGGGTGTGATCTTGAAAAGATCACATTTTACACCGACACTCTTTGGAGGGTTTCTATATGTGTTTGAGCAATCAATGCTGGTTTGGTGAGATAATCAGGAGCTTTAAAGCAGATATATGTGGAATTTTGTTTTCCTTTCTCTTTTACTCGTTGGATGGATGCTTAGTTAGAACCTGCCTTGCTGTGCACTGGTACTGTTGAAGATACTTCCTCTGTTCACTTTTATAAGGCTTTGTAGACATTTCAGACAGCATGTAAAACAGGTCAATTTCAGTTGTCTGAAACGACTTATAAAAGTGAACGGAGGGGGTAACTTATATGGACTCCTTTATTTGTAACCCGGTGGTATAGTTTGCGACAGAAGATATTAAAAATATTTCTGTTTATCTGCTGTTTCATTTAGAAGTGGGTGTCCCCCAAAGATTTCACAGCACACTTTTTCCATGCTAATTTATCTTTTTTATGGACTGTATTTATGGCTTATAAGGAAATTATGTACAAGGGGAAGGAATGTGTACTGCTTTTATCATTGGCACACATCATTTATAATTTGTAGATTTTTAATATATTGCTTAATAAGGGTCACTAATTTTCCTAATGTTCTTGCGTATTTTGCAGATTTGCATTTGCATTTGCTATGCCATTTGGGAGTTTCTCATAGAACAAGCCTGGTTACATAAGATGAGCACAGGATTCAGCGCAGAGATCTTTGTGCAGAAGCTTGCGAAGCTTAATATTGCACAACAGAGTATAGAGAGTATCCTTACTTTCATCCAGCGTTAACTTAGAGGTTTCTTTTCTGCATGTGCTTTAGTGTAAATGCAGCCTGACTAGCGTTTCACACAGAAGAGGCTGAGTTCAGTTTTTACATTTCTCTAGTTGCTCTTAGCACAACACACAAACAACACAGATTAATCATTTTCATTGTACTTTGTCAATTGACTTATTCATTCAACTCATTGGCTTCTATAGTTTGTGAAGCAAAAAATCAGAGAAGACAACTTATGGAAAATGTTAGTATTGACTGCGTTGTTAGTTGTTACTTTTAGCATTTCAGATTTCTGTGGCAGTAGACCTTTTGCATTGAACTGATAACTTCCTGAGCTGTGTACGAATAAAATATTTTGCTCAAGATGTGTCTAGTAATTATTAGCTCACCGCACAGCTTGACAATTTTGCTCAAATCTACTGTTATGCTTAACAAAAAAAAAAGCTTTATCACACTGGTGCATCTTCCATCATCGTTGCTGCCAGGAAGTTGTTGACATATGGAATAGTGATTTTCACTCAGCTCCTCAAGAGAGAAAGATATCTTTGCTGTACCTTGCAAATGATATTATGCAGAATAGTAAGAAGGATGGCATGAGATATATACATGAATTCTTGAAGGTCATCGCTGCTGCCTTAGATGACCTGTTCACCAATGGTGATGATTTTGGACGAAATGTTGTAAAAAGACTGGTACGTGAAACTTACTCATGTTTATATTATCTCATATTGTAGTTGCCGTGTGTCTTTTAGGGCAAGGCTGATATGTGAAACTTATTGATGGTTATATACAGAAGCACTTAAAAGCTCAGATCTATTAGGCTGCCTGTAGTGGGTAGTATCATAAGTTAGTAGTATCATGCATATGATACTAGTGTATGATACTACCTCCGTAATGCATAGTATCATAGATTAGTATCTTAGATGACCTTATTTATTGCCATGCAAGACACATAGTAGTACAATATTTATTATGATACGGTATCATAATATGATACTTAACTCTCTCTTTCTTCCTTTAATTCTATGCCACCTCATCAAAATTGCCTAGTTGGCATGCATGATACTACTATTACGGGCAGCCTTAGGCTGGTTGCAATGCGAGTATCATAGGTAGTATCATGATGTCAACTAAGCATTTTTGTTGAGGTGGCACACTGTTAAATGAGGAAAGAGAGGATTGAGTATCATAATATGATACCATATCATATTAAATGATGTACTAGTATGTGTCATGCATGGCAATAAGTAAGGTCATTATAATACCAAGCTTGTACTAGTATATGATATTTTCCATCATGACCAGCCTTATGTCATATTAGTTGCTTTTACTGATTGTTAAGTTTAGCAATCTAGTCTATTTTTTGGTGCATGAAACTGATATGCATGCAATAGGCAATCACTAATTGTTTCCTCTTCTAAAATGTAAATCTGAAGGCTTGAGTTGCTTTTAGTCAATCCATCAGTTGAGTTCAACAAAAGATTATTCAAAAAAAAAAAGTTTAACAAAAGGTTAGACTGATTAGTTGCCTTTTTTTGTCGGCTAGTTTTCTAATTTCTAAAGTAACCATCTGTCAGTATACATCGGTATTACTTTCATGTTCACCGTTTTTCTATCATATAGAAAATTTTACTAGGGGAAGAAGTCTTGTTTGTGGATGGCGAGTCAGATTATCAGATTTTTTTATTTGCGGGGATCAACCAGTTAGCCTACCTTACAACACATATCCATTGTTTTGTAATTGGTATGACCTCTCGAGCCCTCCTAGCTACACATACAAGAGAGGGCCCAGGCGACAACAGGTGTGCTGCTATTGTCACATGGTGACTACCGTTTCCTTGTGCGTGCACTGGACTGGGCCTGCATGCCAGCCCTGAGCTATGAGTAGGGGCAGAGCCCCTTCTGTTTAAGACACTGAGAAATACTTAGCAACAAGAACATATGAGAGAAGCTATTCTTCCTCCTTCAGCACCCTATCCTCTTTCCCTTACTCCTTGAGATCTCTAGTTAGATGGATGTTACAATCTGGTATCAGAGCTAGTAGTTCTCCTGGAGAAGCCATGGTACCGGAGAAAACAAGCTGCCATGATCATCCCCATGGAGGAGCAAATCGATGCACTCATGGCGACGGTGAACGAAGGATGAGTGAAGGACAAGGACAAGTTCGAGGCCATTGAGGCCTCACTTGACCTCTGGAGCTCAGCAGTGACTAACCTTTGTATGTTGGTGGACATACTGCGAGAGCAGGTGGGAAAAACCACGCTACACGCAAATCTTGTGACCTCGGCTGCTGCAAGGAAGATAACAGTGGTGCACGCTGCTCATCACATGCTCGACACTGGCTCCAAGAACCACGGGCCTATGGCCATGTCGAGTTCAACAACACCGGGGTACTTGGCTCATGGGGTTACCACCACTCATATGTCACTTCCTATCAACTTCTTTTGTACCTGGCCCGAGTGGAGATTCAGAGCACACACGTTCACCTCGTACACCTAATTCCAGTTGGTCTCTTCTCAAATTGGATTTCCCACATTCAACGGTAATAGTCATCAATTCTAGAGGAAGGAATGTGAGAAATACTTTATTGTGTATGGCTTTCAGCCTGAGCTTTGGGTTTGAATTGCCACCCTTCACTTCGTTGGTAACATGGCTCGATCACTGCAACTTCGTGAATCAAAGAGTCGCGAGTTCACTTAGTACCCTGTGCGCCGCTCTCCGCACCAATTTTTTACCGCCAGCAGTTCAAGCACATACCCATTAGTTTAACACCCTTCGACGGACGAAACTATGCTTGAATTCATGAACCACTTTGGGGAGCTCACAGCAAAGATGACATACTGTTTGAGATGGCGTCCCGGAGTGTATGGACTGACTTACAGTTTGAAGCAATGCTATATGTTGGTCTAATAAAATCACCGACAAAATCAACAATGATCCATAGTATCTCACAAAAAAGAGAGCGGATTTGGCATAAGCACAAACACACAAAGATCAAGATGAAGTAAATGGATATTTGTTGTACACCATCAGTGGAGCGATGAAATAACATTGGCAATGTTGCACTATTAATTAGTGACTTCTTGGGAGCTAAAGACCAGAAGGTGCATGGTTAGAAACTTACAATGATGTGGTTGATATGAGTCGTGCGATCACAAGTGTGAATCTGTGATAAAAATTGTCGTGAAGCATCAACGATTAGCATATGGAAGAGCAGATCTATTAGCGGAAGACTTTATGTGATATGTATGTAGTGGTGGCACAATGGAGGTATTAAAGCTCCCATTTTCAAGCATGTGGTGGGTTTAATCACCTCTTTTCTCTTTGCCTTTTTAAAACATTCCTTGTATTGTTATCTATTATTATATTCCAAGGGCATTGCTCCTTCATATGTTACATTTGTTGCACACATTGGACATATATAAATATACTCCCTCCACTTCACTATATCTGTCCCTAGCTTTGAGATATTCCGATTAGGTTATCCATTAAGGGAATAAAAAGTGTACATATTTGATGTGATGTCATCATTGTTGCTTAGTTCTTCCTTGGTCTATGCGCATGGTTGGTTGATGACAAATATAGTAGAACAAAGGGAGTAGTAGTTGAACTTAATTAACTTCTCAAAATTCGGATACGCAACACTTGGTTCAACATATTCCCTCTTGCCACCAAAGGCGAGCTCTCGCGTTCAATGTAAGTAGGAAAAATCGATCGTTTTTTAGGAAAAGTCACTTTGTTAATTTGCAAACATTGTTCTCAATATTTAGAATCCAAAAAAGGTGGGGGATTCATCGACCCAATTACACAATAATCTAGGCCTCAAAAACCTAGCCAAAGATGCATCCAAACTTGTGATTGTACCGCAATAGCTCTCGTTGGCGAAGGACAAGATCGAGAAGTTCAGTGTTGCAAAGATCTGTAGAGGATAAAACCTTGTTGAATCATTGCAACATAGACTGTTGTGTATGACGGAGGTTGGCACTCAGGCCAAGCATATTGACAGGGGCAATACCCCGATCTAGAGAGGTAGTTGTGCCATGATCGCTAGACCAAGCGGACGACCATGCTTGCAGAGACTAAAAACAAGAGGTTGTTGAAGAAGACAATGCTATTGCCGTCAGTACCCATGGAGAAACACCGACGAACAACACAAACCAACTCGTCTTCCATGAAGGTGTGAGAACAAAAACTTACAAGCTCCCTGACAACAACAGAGCAAAGCCAGAGATGAGATTGCAGCCAACAGACTTTTGTTGGAGGCAACATTGTTATCCCTGTCGGGGTGATGTAGCCGTGACACCAAAATCTAACCAAAATAAAACTTCTTGCATGCAGACGAGGGACGAGAAGCCCCTCCTGATGTGCCGGGTTGCGCTCGGGTTGCCTGATCTTCACGAATTGGATGAGGGAAAGAAGCAAAACCAAAAGGAAGAGAGGATAACTAACAAAGCCTAGTCGGAAAACCACAAATCCTGCAACAAACGCCAAACATGTAAGCCTCTGAACCGGAACCCATGTCAACAACGACCGACTTACTACTAAATTGGTCAAACTGATTCACAAAAATCCAAAGGAAAAGGAGGATAAGGTAGAGATTCATCCCCAATCCGAAGAGAGGAGTGCTTTTAGTGGCTAGGGAGTACTTGGTACTTCACATGAGTGGTAGCCTTGAATCATCACCATGCCAGGTGGCCTTGGATCCCACAGGGGGGAGGTAGATATGAGACAAGCTCTCTAATCCCTTTTAGTTTTCTAACTTGTCTAATTAAGAGGCGGCGATGTGGTATGTATAGTTTGCCCTGTAACCCTAGGTTTTAGGGGGGGTGAAGGCTACTTACAAGTTCGTAGGCTTATTTAAGTTGCACGTATGCAACACTCGGTAGTTCCGGATGAAGGGAGTCTTCACATCGTGTGAGGCGTCCGATAGTGCCGAGGCAGGCGCTCGGTGGTTCTGGATGGAGCTTGGTGTTCTAGAGTCCTTTTACTTGCTTGGAGGTTCCAGAGTCAGGCTCCGCTAGTATTGGGAAGGTGCGGCGCTTGAGAGGTGCTCTGCTGGGTCCGATGGTTCCGAGGTTAGGGTCCAGTAGTACCAGAGAGCCGAGGCACTTGGGAGGTGTTCTGTCAAATCTGGTAGTTTCGGGCACCTAAAAGTGCATCTCCTTGCTTGCTCGTTCACACCTAAGCACACAAAAGGTCCATGCGCTAGGTAGCACATCATCCTTGGTCATGTAAGTGGAAAGACCTCAAGAAATAGCGCCACATCATGTTCTATAGCCTTGGCACGTACCCTCATCATTGGTTCACTCGAAGCTTCCTCACTTAGCATGGTGATGTCCGTGGAACCTGGCGTATCACCTCATCATTGGTTCACTCGAAGCTTCCTCACTTAGCATGGTGATGTCTGTGGAACCTGGCGTATCACCTCCCCTCGACCTCACGGCGCTTGAGGATTGGATCTCGAGGGCAGCACCTAGTTTTTCTTCTTCTATCTTGGGTTAATTAGAGAAAATTAAGGAGAAAGCCACACATACAACGGGCTCACTGCTTAGCTAAACTAGGCCCAAAGCATGGCCATTAGGGTTGCAAAGCTGCGTCCTACTAAAGCCCACTAAGCTGAGCTACTAGCACAAAACACATTAATTATAGAGAACAGAGGGAATATATTTGGTTTTCTTGATCAACCGAAGGACGTGGGCTGATGCGGGACACCGCTTTGCATCCCTAATGGCCATGCCGTTCAAGCCTCAACATCACAACCCAACTCGAGTTCAACACATGCCACGAGGAGCTTCACATATTGGCTCCGCCCACAAGCGTCATGGACCATTGCGCCTGCGACTTGGTGTCTCTGACCACAACACATCAGTCAACCAATGCCCAAACAGTTCGACATCATCAATGACAGACAAGACTACCACAACTGGCCACAACATGCCATCCTCTCGTGATGCCGCAATCACCATTCAGTTGGGATTAATAGAATAATCGTAGGGGTCTCAAATACAACATAACCTCCGTCCTCTGTCGACAGCTAGGTCTATTAGTACATGTCATCATTCACATGTAGGGCCACTAGCGGCAACAACTCATTCCAAATGTTCCGTAAGGCGTAAATCATAACCACATTGAAACACTTTCTTTCTGACAACTTTGTGGTCTTTATCCTATCAACCGTTTCTGGAGTGGGGTTTATCGATGGAGGTAGATTGGATGTTTTTTAGGAGCAAATGAAGTCTAGATTTCCTGGTTGAAAACAAAAATCCTTGTGGACGTGGGCCATGGTCTCAGCCAATTGCAAACACTTTTATAAAGTGGCTCGTGCGACAAACCTCTTGAGGTTAGATCATCTCTTGTTAGTATCTTTTGTGAAGCATAATCCAAGTGAAGAAATTACACTTTGGTTTTGTTTGTGCATCTTTTATGGCGTTTATGTCAGGTAGGAGCCTGTATAATTTTGCTGTTAGTATCTTGTGGATCCTATGTTTACCTATAGGCAGTGTGTTGAAGATGACTATTGTTTCACCCGGGACAGGTTGACATGATCTAACGGGCAAAAATTAAAAGGAAAGTACTATGAGGAAACTAACCGAAATGAAACGACCAACAAGGCAAGTAATCAATCTAACAAGAGTTGATCACAGTGAGCCATTGATTTGGAACCATGTAAATTTACATTTGAAAATTTTGATGGCATGCATCGTATGTCATTCTTGTGTTATATCTGCCCCGGCGAAGTATTGTGGCTAAGAAGCAGAGAAATGGTGTGTGCATGTACATCTCAGATCCCTAGGAGTTTCACTCACTTGGGCATGATGTGCTTTGCATTTATGTTTGACCCTTCATCTTGCTACTTTGCATAATGTTACACTAGCATATAGTCTGTTCTGGCTCAAATTGTAGCAGTTTAGAGTTAACTATTTTTGGCGAAGCGAGTATGAAATCCCATGACACACCATTTACGCAGGGGCTAGAATTGTGGGCCTGTGGTGTTAAATTATGTAAGTGTTGCAGGTTGACATATGGGAAGATCGCAAGTTGTTTGGCACCCAAGGACAACTTCTGAAGGAAGAATACACCCGCAAATTTAAGGAGCTAAAGTCGGTAAGTAATATTAATTTCTTTTCACACTCATATCATTCCTCTGTGCCTGTCGTCTGTACTGTGTACAACTTATTGTGGTTCCACACATTTACAGAAAAAACCAGGTGGAGAGCTAGTGGAGAAGGTTATATCGAGCTACAAGCATATGCTGCGGGCACCTGTAGATGAGGCCAAGTTGATGAGAGAATGCAACAGTGCTCTAAGCTTTGTTGACAACCTAAACAAAGAGTACGGAAATTCGTACTTAGGTAAGATGTATAACCATAAGATATTATTTTACATCTCATCTAGTATGATTCTGGCGCTGTGCAAGTGGGTTTCAGTATTACCTTACATTTTCATGTAGCACTTACTATTTAGTATTACCTGGACTTTCAGCGTTACTGTGACACTGCGCGTATTAACTAATGGCCTGCATCGCATGTGGGTTGAGGAATGAGACTTGTATCCCTTTAATTAGTATGTACGGCAATCTGCTGTGCTATGGATAACAGTTCAGTGTTAGCTTCATTGGTGGCCTATGGTTATTTTCCTGAAAATTAGTCAAACCGTTAAATATGTGCTGGCACGATCGAATACACTGACTACTTCCACCTTGCCAAGTTGCCATTTCATCTATGATCAGCCCAACCTTTGTGGGTCCAGCTCTGTGCAATTTTACATCCCTAGACTTCAGTAGTAACTTTATTAAGGCTGCAGTCACAACTAGCTTTGTATTGTCCTTTGCATAGACTACCTGTAGTTATCAGTTGTGTACTATTGTGCTATTGGTAGCTCAAAAATCTTTTATTGCATATTGTCAGGGAGCAGCAATGGATATAGCTTTGTGGAGGAGCTGAAGGAACAACATAGTATTCTGAGAAACACCATTGAACGATTCAAAATGTCTGAATCACTCAGGGCCACTCTGGTATCTGATTTGAAGGAAGCACTCCATGAGCAGGTGTGTAGAAGTACACGCCTGTATGAAGTTTAAGATCTATTTGATAGAACGATTTATTCGTTGCATGGTCTGCGACTGCTCCTCCTAATGTTTCTTTTGTTTTCAGGAGTTCAAGACAGAACTTGTCAGACACCAACTTCGGGTATGTTCAA
Source organism: Thinopyrum elongatum (assembly GCA_011799875.1). Lineage (NCBI taxonomy): Eukaryota > Viridiplantae > Streptophyta > Magnoliopsida > Poales > Poaceae > Thinopyrum > Thinopyrum elongatum. The sequence goes on along the minus strand of CM022299.1, from coordinate 554,517,461 downwards.
CAATGCCTCCCCCTCCCCCCCTCCCCTAAATTATCTGGTTTTGCAGACTTCTGATTACACTACACTTCACTGAAAAATATTTTTTAAAGAAATAAAAATGTATACCTCATAAAGGAATAGAAATGCTTTACAACGTAAACACATCAATGCATGTCTGTGTCATCAGGTGTTGTGTGCACTAGATTATTATGCTCTGGTTCCTAAATTCCAGCAGCCACTTCCCTGTAAAAAAAATGATATATTGGGTGAGTAGTTTTATAGGCTTAAAGGGGAAGTACCGGATGGGTCATTACATGTTTTTCATGTCTTGTATAACTAGAATATTCGTTTACAAGTATCCAGCATCTTTACATGTTTTCTGATAGACAAATTTCTTCTCATTAAACAATGAAAGTTTAAGTCCCGATGTTGGGTTAAATTGGTATGTTTTGTACTAGGACTGTACACAATGGTTTATGCGCATTGTTGGTGCGAGGCAGCTGTTTTTGCATGGCCTTGTGCCCTTGTTTGAATAGCAGTACTGTGTACTTACGTTTTCCTTATTTACCAGGCAGCTCAGGTCAGATATAGGAAAGCTGATGACCTCTGCCAGAAGCTCGGAATAGATGTACCAAGGCACGAGCCATCTAATGGGGTTGAGAACTCCAGTCTCTCTGAAGTGCCTGCTACTTTTCCCCCAGTTTCAGCTAATGCTAATTCTGTCGAGAAGGGACGATCGACTGCAGTGATGTATTCACGGGAAGGAGATGGAGGTGAGCCTGAGACCCTCAACGGTGGTTTTTCTTCACGAGCCACCAGGGACAACTTTGAGCAGAAAATAGAAGGGCACTCTCCTGGTACTAAGAGGCAGAAGATAGAGAATGGTATATCTGTTCCTCAGCCTGAAGCACCCCCACCGCCACCCCCACTCCCGTATCCTGATACATTTGAACAGCCACCACCACCGCCTCAGTATCCTCCATCACCAGAGTCTAGCCCACCACCACTTCCACCTTCAATGCCGCCCCCAATCCCACCACCACCGCCACCTTCTACAGATGCATTTATGCCAGTTCCTGCTCTTCCAATGGGAGGAATGCCATATTTCCCACCATATCCTCCACCCGTAAACTATCCCATGATCAACATGCCACCGCCTTTCCCTGGTGCTCCAAACCCTTCTCACCCAGGTTTCCTCGGATTTGGGGGTCCCTTCTATGGCCCGCCTTTCCCCTCGGCACCCCACCAATGAACAGGAAATGAGAGTAGTTCGCTTATCTGCAGATTAGTAGCCCCAGTCAGCCAGCATATGAGATCGTGGTACATGGAGCTTTGGAAAACTGGCCATAGGTTTCGTTTCATCCTCAAAGGATATATGGTTCGTGATGATTCATCACTGTAATGTGTTGTGGAGCTTGGAAGGCTGCCCCAGTGTTGTACATTTTAGTCAGTTAGCCTGATATTAGCTTGCGCAGACAGTTAGTTAAGTCAACTGATCTAGTTGTTCCCAGCTCGGTCATGGAGTCAAAACTATATAGATTTCAACATGTTTGGATTCTGTTGCTCTGTCTCTGTCAGCCAGACTGAACTCAGAAATTCTGAGACAGATGCTTTCTAGCAGGACTTGTTGGTAACTTGTTACATGTGTTTATCGCGGCATTATCGTGACAGAGAAATACATAGCTGTTCTTGTGATGTTCATGTTTGGTGCAGGTAATTCCAGTGCTTGGTGCGAGAGGTAATGTTGCCGGTATCTCAACACTGAGTTCTGTCAAAGTTTTCTTTCATGCTGGAACGAAGTTATGCTGTCCTGCATGGTTTTTCCCTGCTTAGTTGTGGTAGGCATGCTCATTTAGTTATGCTGCCCGGGACCAAACACATCAAACTCAACTGCAATAGCTAGCCACATAAAGAAAGTTACTCGGGCAGAAACTCTGTTTCCGGTGAATTGAGATAAGGTTGTAATCATTTACAAAACTGTGCACAATCTATTTGGGAGCAACTCCGGGTGGTTGGCATCGTGCTTCAAGGTCCAATTTTCAGTTTGGTATTCTCACCAACCTAGGCCGGTAGTTGAGAACACTATTATTTGCAAAGTGTTATTGTTCATGTGATCGAAGAAATATCATAACTAGATTAAAGAAAAAAAATCATAACTAGCATCATCACAACATGGTGGCGAAGGAACAGTGACCCTCCAATTTTGATCTCGGAAATGTCCCATAGAAATCACAAAAAATTAATATGTTTTCACAACACGTGTACAATACACACAAATTATGTGGAAAAACTTTAATCCGGATTAAATCACACCCCAAGAAAATGAAAACAACAAATTCAGCTATCATACTGCCAAGGCATCCAATTCGCAACAAAATTGGAGTTAACTCCTATCCACACAAAGCGACTAGAGAAAACCTACTTTCACTCGATTTCCGCCGGCAAGCCTGTGGATTCGCCTCCCCTTCGCCTGCCGCTCTAGTGGCGGTGGCGGGGATGGAATTCCTAGTGGCTCGGCTTCGGCTAGTAGATAGGTAGGGTTTAAGTCCTCGCATGGGCGACGTTAAGACGAATAACGACACTTCTTCGAGTCAGTCTCCCGGCTCTAATTATCCTGAAGTTCGTTCGTCGAGGAAGATAAGACGGAGCTGCGATGTAGATTCCTGCTAGCTCTTGGGGCGGCGAGGTTAGGGTTCGTGCATACGCAACGACGAGATTTGGTGTCAGGTTCTTTGGATCGATTCAAGGATTCAACGGCTACGATTGCGGCTCCGGGGAGTTGGTCCTTAGGACGCGAGCATGAAGACTTCACGGTTGTCATCGACAAGGTCAGGACGGCTCCGGTATGAGAGCGGCGACAAAGGCGCGTCGGCGGCTCATTCTGGCTGACAAGGGTCGTTTGGTGGTCCATGGACCTCGATGTAATTTTTATTATGTTTGAGGTGCTTTGTACTTCCGGTGAATATTTTGAATAGATATGATCATTTTTGGAAAAAAAAAACTCCTATCCACATCATAGTTTATCGTTTGTTTCTCTCGCTATGACTTGATTTCTGAATTGAACTTTTGACACAATAGTCTGGTGTCATGTATATGGGCTTCAGGTAATGTTTTCAACATTGGATACAATGGGTGCACCAAATACGTTCTCCTCATACATCACATACATTATTCTCTATACAAGTATATCTGTCTAGACAACCGCACACTCGAAGGCTCGCTCATGGTACTTAAACTCGCATGTTGTAGAATCATCTACTAAGATATTTGGAAGGATGTTGAGATGGATGTGGATGCCTATAAACATGATATTATACACCTAACTAAAAAAAATGTTGAAGTGGGCAACTTTTTTTTTCTTTAGTGCAGGAAATTTTTATTCAATTTAACCAAAGTTTTATTATGTATAACTTTTTATAAGAAAAAATAACCAACTCAAACATGCGTATACAATTACAGTTTTGCTCACATGTGCTTGCAACAATATTCATTATAAGCGTATAGCAAACTATTACATACTTAATTTAGCAACATAATTACATGCCCAATTTTGCTACTCACAATAAGAAGTTCGTGTCAAAATCATATGTTCAAGCATGCATTGATGCATATAATACGAATAAAAAAATAAAAAAATCAGTACAAATATCTCATTCTTAATTATGGAGAAGATTAGTGGATAAGAAGAACCAGCACCACAATAAAATATATACTTAGTTCTTGAATATTTTAGCTGTTTGAACTTCCTTAATGTCTAAGAAACAGACCATAGTCTTGTGACTATTATTAAAACTAGATGACCCGTTGTGCCGATGGCGCAAAGGGCTAGGGCAAACCAAGCACTCAAACCATGCACATTAGAATATTTAGATACCAATTGGATCATAAATAAATAGATATTTAGGTATGGAGTTGATACATAGCGTTATAAGAAAGGCATGAGATCAATTTACGATAGCTTATTTACATTGAGTTTATCAAGCAAGCTACATTAAAACCATGTGAGCATTGAAAGTATTTCCTTTTTTTCCAGTAACTTAATGTTTGAGCAAGCGCAGAGACCATGCTAAACCTAAAGTGTTTTGAAAATATTTGACTTCATTGATAGAAGTATGTTTTAGCAACGACTTAGGGTACTAATTCAACCCTTCAAGATGAAAAATGAAGTATAATTCAAACCAGTTGCGCCAGATGGCACAGAGTGCTATTTAAAACTATGAATGCCTTGAAATTATTTGCATTTGTTAATAAATTTAGATTTTAGCAAGCACTTAGGGTATCAATTGAAACCCTTATAGATGAAAAGTTAAGAGGATTTCTCTTTGAAAATATATATACTTGAGCGTGATAATTTGGAATCAATGACATTTGCAAACATGTGATTGAAACAACTGTTTACAAAGCTAATACCTTGCATTTAAAATAACATATAGTAAGATAGATCAAAGGTTTCGTTCTTCCATAGGGATTCAGTAAGCTTCATTACACACAAAAATAGAGCCAACAAAATAGCGCTATTCATTGGCTATTGCCACCAGGAACTATCTTCGATTTACTCTTCATTGGCTATTGTCGTGACTGAATAATGCTCTCCTTGTAACTCTTTTTCCAAACATCCTATACATGGTTTTCCGCAGTTAGGCAAATAAACATATAATAGAATAGCATGGAATTAGAAGCTCTATCATATAATCCTTTTACCTAGGGATGTTTTCAGCAAGCCATGACTTTGCACTACTAGGAGAAAGCTTATAGATAGAATTTTAGTAGTAGCGCGGTATTATTGGCCAGCGCTACTGCTACTTAGTGGTAGCACGGGGTAGCAAACAACGCTACATGTTGTGAAGTAGCAGTAGCGCGGGGCGGCACTAGTGCTAAGTGGTCCCATCACCACTGGCCGGGGCTACCCGTAGTAGTAGCGGTGGGCCGAAACCAACGCTACTACTAGATCCATAGTAGTAGCGCTTGTCGGTGGCCCACCACTACCGCTATGTGTGCACGGGGCCATAAGGTGGGCCCTGATTAGCAGTAGCGCTGGGCCACCGACACGCGCTACTGCTATGGATCTTAGCAGTAGCGCCGGTGCGCTACCAGTGCTACTGCTACACGTAGCAGCCACCTTTTTCTCCCACCCTCCCCTCCTCCCCCTCCCCTTCCCCTCTCCCTCCTCTACCTCCCTCACTTACTTCTTCCTTCTCCTACCTCTCTTCTCTCCCCATTAATGCCCCCATCCACCATCTCCGCCATTAATGAGCTCCATTAATGGCTTCTTCTCTTCCTCACTTGAATTTATTTGTCTCTCCCTCCTTCTCTCTTCCCCACTCATGCCTTTGTCTCACTAGCTAGCTTTCCCTCCCTCTCCACTAGTTAGGTAGAACATCTCCTTCCAACTAGATCTACCATGCTAGCTAGCTAGCTTTCCCTCCCTCCTTCCACTACTTTCGATCCCTAGCTAGCTAGATAGCGGTGCCAACCATCTACTGAACTTGTGTGCTCGATCCCTCTCTCGGGACGATAGGTGAGTAAAAAGTTGTGCTTTGCAAGAATGGAAATATTTGTGTTTGCGCTATGATGGTGAGAATGTGCGTGTGGCATGAGTTGCCACCTATGTGTATTTGTCGGATCGTGCGTGACATGAGTTGCTTATGTTTTGCTGAAATGTCGATTTATTTCCATTTCGGCAAATTTCGGGCAAACTCTATATGTCCTATTTTTAGGGAAGGTCATGCCGAATTTTTGTATGACTTTGATATAGCCATATATATGCATGCATGGTAATAATTATTTTGCTTATTATACCGCACAGGCAATTAATTATGAAGATCAGTGGAAGGGTGGTGGAAAGATGGTTACGATCCGTAGTGCAAGACATGTATTCAAATAACCGGACTGGGATTATATGTCCGTGTAGAAAATGCAAACTAATCGTCATCTTGGACCCCTTTGACCGTGGCAGTTTGAAGGCGCACCTGCTCATGCATGGTTTCATGGATGGCTATACTCAGTGGATAATTGAAGATGATGATGAGGATGTCCACATGGCAGGCAATAACGACATGGGGCTAGACGAAGAGATGACCGACGATGATGGACCCGGAGACGAGGGCGCATGACATGGCGGTGGAGAAGAGGCCGTACACGGAGGGGAAGAGGGCGCCGTACACGACGGAGAAGAGGCCGGACACGGCGGAGAAGAGGCGGATACGCAGCAGTCTTCGACGCGACTAAGTTCAGTCGTGCAGGACCCTCATGTTCGAGACCTGCTTCACAAGAACATGACTAGCGACAGAGCCGCTTCTAGAGAGGAGCCCAAGCTGGTGCAACTGGAGGTAGACTCGAAGACTGCATTGTATGATGGTTGCGATCCCGAGGTGACGCGCTTGAGTTTCACACTCGAACTTCTAAAGATGAAGGCCAAAAACAAATGGACAGACGCAAGCCTCGATGAGCATTTGAAGTATCTACATAATAAAGTTCTTCCCGCGGGGAACCTGTGTCCTACAAATGTCGATGAGGCCAAGAAGATCATGTGCCCTCTTGATCTGCCCCACATTAGATACCATGCATGCATCAATGATTGCATCATTTATCAGAAATAGCACGCGGAAAAAACCAGCTGTCCGGTGTGCAATGCCTCTCGATACAAGAAGGCCGGGAAGAAATCTCCTCAGAAAGTTGTATGGTACTTACTAATCACTCCTCGTTTGCAGCGTTATTTCGTAGATCCTAAGGAAGCAAAGCTCATGCGCTGGCACACGGAGAGGGTGAAGCCCGACGACGGAGATGATCCGAAGCTGAGACACCTCACGGATGCTAGCCAGTGGCGAGCATTCAACGCGGAACATAGATATTTCACAGATGATACAAGGAACATCATGCTTGGCGTGAGTACCGATGGCATGAATCCGTTTGGCAACCAGAACACCAACCATAACACATGGCCCGTGTTTGTATGGATGTACAACCTCCCCCCTGGTTGTGCATGAAGTCAAAGTACATACACATGAGCATGCTGATTCAAGGGCCAAAACAACCGGGAAATAATATTAATCTGTATCTGGGGCTACTGAAAGAGGAGTTAGACACGTTATGGAAAACACCGGCCAGGACATGGGACACCAGCAAAGGCGAGTATTTCTATATGTGAGTCGCGCTGATAACGATGGTGCACGACTATCTCGGTTACGGATATGTCGCATGCCAGGTGAACAACGGATATTGCGGATGCATCCGGTGCATGGATGATACAACGTCTCATCAGCTATCGAAAGATGGAGGGTCTGGGAAAATCGTGTACTGATACGTCCATTTTGCATCATGTTTTCCTACTGTTATTTATTTTGTTTTTATGTATAATAATGCTTTTTGGAGTAATTATGATGCCTTTTCTCTCATAATATGCAAGGTTCACACAAAGAGGGAGAATACCGGCAGCTGGAATTCTGGACCTGAAAAAGCTACGTCAGGCTACCTATTCTGCACAACTCCAAATGAGCTGAAACTTCACGGAGAATTTTTATGGAATATATAAGAATTATTGGAGCAAATAAGTACCAGAGGGGGCCCACTAGGTGGGCACAACCCACCTGGGCGCGCCAGGGAGCCCAGGCGCGCCCTGGTGGGTTGTGCCCTCCTTGGCCCACCTCTGGTGCCCCTCTTCTGGTATATAAGTCATTTTGACCTAGAAAAAAAATAAGGAGAGGACTTTCGGGACGAAGCGCCACTGTCTCGAGGTGGAACTTGGGCAGGAGCACTTTTGCCCTCCGGCGGAGCGATTCCGCCGGGGGAACTTCCCTCCCGGAGGGGGAAATCATCGTCATCATCATCACCAACAACTCTCCCATCTTGGGGAGGGCAATCTCCATCAACATCTTCAGAAACACCATCTCCTCTCAAACCCTAGTTCATCTCTTGTGTTCAATCTCTGTACCAGAACTATAGATTGGTGCTTGTGGATGACTAGTAGTGTTGATTACATCTTGTAGTTGATTACTATATGGTTTATTCGGTGGAAGATTATATGTTCAGATCCATTATGCTATTTAATACCCCTCTGATCTTGAGCATGATTATCATTTGTGAGTAGTTACTTTTGTTCTTGAGGTCACAGGAGAAATCTTGTTGCAAGTAATCATGTGAACTTGATATGTGTTCGATATTTTGATGGTATGTATGTTGTGATTTCCTTAGTGGTGTCATGTGAACGTCGACTACATGGCACTTCACCATCTTTGGGCCTAAGGGAATGCATTGTGGAGTAGTTATTAGATGATGGGTTGTGAGAGTGACAGAAGCTTAAACCCTAGTTTATGCGCTATTCCGTAAGGGACCGATTTGGATCCAAAAGTTTAATGCTATGGTTAGATTTATTCTTAATACGTTTCTCGTAGTTGCGGATGCTTGCGAGGGGGTTAATCATAAGTAGGAGGCTTGTTCAAGTAAGAACAACACCTAAGCACCGGTCCACCCACATATCAAATTATCAAAGTAGCGAACACAAATCAAACCAACATGATGAAAGTGACTAGATGAAATTCCCGTGTACCCTAAAGAACACTTTGCTTATTATAAGAGATCGTTTTGGCCTGTCCTTTGCCTCAAAAGGATTGGGCTACCTTGCTGCACTTTTGTTACCGTTACCGTTACTTGCTCATTACAAATTATCTTGCTATCAAACTACTCATTACTTATAATTTCAATGCTTGCAGAGAATACCTTGCTGAAAACTACTTGTCATTTCCTTCTGCTCCTCGTTGGGTTCGACACTCTTACTTATCGAAAGGACTACGATTGATCCCCTATACTTGTGGGTCATCAAGGCTCTTTTCTGGCGCCATTGCCGGGGAGTGAAGCGCTCTTGGTAAGTGGAAATCGGTAAGGAAAAATTATTACTACATGCTGAAATTTATTGTCACTTGTTACTATGGAGAACAATCCTTTGAGGGGTTTGTTCGGGGTATCTTCACCTCGACCGGAACCACAATTAGTTACCCCTCAACCTACTGCACCTACTGAAAATATTGGTTATGAAATTCCTTCGGGTATGATAGAACAACTGCTAGCTAACCCTTATGCAGGAGATGGAACTGAACATCCTGATATGCACTAGATATATGTGGATGAAATTTGTGGATTGTTTAAGCTTGCAGGTTTACCCAGAGACGAAACTAAGAAGAAGGTTTTCCCTTTATCTTTGAAGGGAAAAGCATTGGCATGGTATAGGCTATGCGATGATATTGGATCCTGGAATTGGAATTTCACCAAAAAAAAATATCCTATGCATCTAGTTCATCGTGATCAGAATTATATATATATAATTTTTGGCCTTGTGAAGGATAAAGTATCGCTCTAGCTTGGGGGAGGCTTAATTCAATGTTATATTCATGCCCCAATCATGAGCTCTCAAGAGAAATCATTATTCAGAATTTTTATGCTCGGCTTTCTCGTGAGGATCAATCCATGCTTGATACTTCTTGTACTAGTTCCTTTATAAAGAAGACAATTCAGGTGGGATCTTTTAGAAAGAATTAAACGCAACTATGAATATTGGGAACTCGACGAAGGTAAAGAGTCAGGTATTAAGCTTAAGTATGATTGTGTTAAATCTTTTATGAATACCGATGCTTTTCAAAAGTTTAGCACTAAATATGGACTTGACTCTGAGATTGTAGCCTCCTTTTGTGAATCATTTGCTACTCATGTTGATCTCCCTAAGGAGAAGTGGTTTAAATATCATCCACCTATTAAAGAAGAAATTAAGGAACCGATAATAGCTAAAGATGAAACTATTATTTATAATGTTGATCCAGTTGTTCCTACTGCTCATATTGAAAAACCACCTTTCCCTGTTAGGATAAAGGAACATGCCAAAGTATCAACTGTGGTCAACAAAAGCCATATTAGAACTTCTAAGCCTGCTGAACAAATCAAAGTAGAACCTAGTGTTGCTATGGTTAAAGATCTCCTGGTTGAAAATATAGATGGGCATGTTATTTACTTCTGTGATGAAGCTGCTAGAATTGCCAAACCCGATGAAAAGATAAACATAGACCTGTTGTTGGCATGCCTGTTGTTTCAGTTAAAATAGGAGATCACTGTTATCATGGTTTATGTGACATAGGTGCTAGCGTGAGTGCTATTCCTTTTACCTTATATCAAGAAATTATGAATGATATAGCACCTGCTGAAATAGAAGACATAGATGTTACTATTAAACTTGCCAATAGAGACACCATCACACCACTTGGGATTGTTAGAGATGTTGAAGTTTTGTGTCGGAAAATAAAATACCCTACTGATTTTCTTGTTCTTGGCTCCCCACAAGATGACTTTTGTCCCATTATATTTGGTAGACCTTTCTTGAACACCGCTAATGCTAAAATAGATTGTGAGAAACAAACTGTCGGTGTTAGTTTTGGTGACGAGTCACATGAGTTTAATTTTTTTAAGTTTAGTAGAAAACATCATAAAAAAGAATTGTCTAGTAAGGATGAAATAATTGGTCTTGCTTCTATTGCCGTGCCTCCAACTGATCCACTAGAACAATATTTGCTAGACCATAAAAATGATATGCATCTACATGAAGGAAATGAAATAGATAAAATTTTCTTCGAACAACGACCTCTGCTTAAACACAACTTGCCTATTGAAACTCTAGGAGGTCCTCCTCCACCTAAAGGTGATCATGTGTTTGAATTAAAACAATTACCAGACACTTTGAAATATGCTTATCTTGATGAGAAAAAGATATATCCTGTTATTATTAGTGCTAACCTTTCAGAACATGAAGAAGAAAGATTATTGAAGGTACTGAGAAAGCACCGAGCTGCTATTGGATATACTCTTGATGATTTAAAGGGCATTAGTCCCACTCTCTGTCAGCATAAAATTAATATGGAACCTGATGCTAAACCCGTTGTTGATCACCAACGACGTTTAAATCCTAAAATGAAAGAAGTGGTAAGAACTGAAATATTGAAGCTTCTGGAAGTAGGTATAATCTATCCCATAGCTGATAGTAGATGGGTAAGTCATGTTCATTATGTCCCTAAGAAGGCAGGTATTACTGTTGTTCCTAATGATAAAAATGAACTTATCCCACTAAGAATTGTTACTGGCTACAAAATGGTAATTGATTTTAGAAAATTAAATAAAGCAACTAGAAAAGATCATTACCCTTTGCCTTTTGTTGATCAAATGCTAGAAAGATTGTCTAAGCACACACACTTTTGTTTTCTCGATGGATACTCTGTTTTTTCTCAAATACCTGTTTCACAACCTGATCAAGAGAAAACCACCTTTACTTGCCCTTTTGGAACTTATGCTTATAGACGTATGCCTTTTGGTTTATGTAATGCACCTGCTACTTTTCAAAGATGTATGACTGCTATATTCTCTGATTTTTGTGAAAAGATTGTTGAGGTTTTCATGGATGATTTTTCCGTTTACGGTACTTCTTTTGATGACGGCTTAAGCAACCTTGATCGAGTTTTGCAGAGATGCGAGCAAACTAATCTTGTCTTGAATTGGGAGAAGTGCCACTTTATGGTTAACGAAGGTATCATCTTGGGACATAAAATTTCTGAACGAGGTATTGAGGTGGATAAAGCTAAAGTTGATGCAATTGAGAAAATGCCATGTCCTAAAGATATCAAAGGTATTCGTAGTTTCCTCGGTCATGCTGGTTTCTATAGGAGATTTATTAAAGACTTCTCTACAATTTCTAGGCCTCTTACAAATCTTTTACAAAAGGATGTTCCATTTGTTTTTGATGATGATTGTGTAGAAGCCTTTGAAACACTTAAGAAAGCCTTAATTTCTGCACCTATTGTTCAACCACCTGATTGGAACTTGCCTTTTGAAATTATGTGTGATGCTAGTGATTATGTTGTTGGTGCTATTCTAGGACAAATAGTTGATAAGAAATTAAATGTTATTCATTATGCTAGTAAAACTCTAGACAGTGCCCAACGCAATTATGCTACTACTGAGAAAGAATTTTTAGCAGTTGTGTTTGCTTGTGATAAATTCAGATCTTACATTGTTGATTCTAAAGTGACTGTTCACACTGATCATGCTGCTATAAAATATCTTATGGAAAAGAAAGATGCTAAACCTAGACTCATTAGGCGGGTTCTTTTGCTACAAGAATTTGACTTACATATCACTGATAGAAAAGGAGCTGAGAACCCCGTGGCTGATAACTTGTCTAGGTTAGAAAATGTTCTTGATGACCCACAACCTATTAATGATAGTTTTCCTGATGAACAATTAGCTGCAATAAATGTTTCTCATAACACTCCTTGGTATGCTGACTATGCTAATTACATTGTTGCTAAATACATACCACCTAGTTTCACATATCAACAAAAGAAAAAAAATTCTTCTATGATTTAAGACATTACTTTTGGGATGGCACACATCTTTATAAAGAAGGAGTAGACGGTATTATTAGACGTTGTGTACCTGAGCATGAACAGGGACAAATCCTACGGAAATGTCACTCCGAAGCTTATGGAGGGCATCATGCAGGAGATAGAACTGCTCACAAGGTATTGCAATCTGGTTTTTATTGGCCTACTCTCTTCAAGGATGCCCGTAAGTTTGTTTTATCTTATGATGAATGTCAAAGAATTGGTAATATTTGTAAGCGTCAAGAAATGTCTATGAATTATTCACTTGTTGTTGAACCATTTGATGTTTGGGATTTGATTACATGGGACCTTTTCCTTCCTCTAATGGGTATACTCATATTTTGGTTGCTGTTGATTATGTCACTAAGTGGGTAGAAGCTATTCCAACCAGTAGTGCTGATCACAACACCTCTATTAAAATGCTTAAGGAAGTCATTTCCCAAGTTTTGGAGTCCCTAGATATTTAATGACTGATGGTGGTTCACATTTTATTCATGGTGCTTTCCATAAAATGCTTGCTAAGTATGATGTTAACCATAGAATTGCTTCACCTTATCACCCTCAGTCTAGTGGTCAAGTTGAACTTAGCAATAGGGAAATAAAGTTAATCTTACAAAAAACTGTCAATAGGTCCCGAAAGAATTGGTCTAAGAAATCAGATGATGCACTTTGGGCTTACAGAACATCATATAAAAATCCTATGGGTATGTCTCCTTATAAAATGGTTTATGGAAAAGCTTGTCATTTGCCTCTTGAGTTAGAACTTAAAGCATTTTGGGCAATTAAAGAACTCAACTATGATTTCAAACTTGCCGGTGAAAAGAGGTTATTTGATATTAGCTCCCTAGATGAATGGAGAACCCAAGCTTATGAAAATGCCAAGTTATTTAAAGAAAAAGTTAAAAGATGGCATGATAAGAGAATCCAAAAGCGTGAGTTTAAAGTTGGAGAATATGTTCTTTTGTACAACTCTTGTTTTAGATTCTTTGCAGGAAAACTCCTCTCCAAATGGGAAGGACTCTATGTTATTGAGGAGGTTTATCGATCTGGAGCCATCAAAATAAATAATGCCGAAGGTACCAACCCGAAGGTTGTCAATGGGCAAAGAATAAAACATTATATCTCAGGTACGCCCATTAATGTTGAAAGCAATATTATCCAAACAAGGACATCGGAAGAACACATAAAGGAAACCTTCCGGAACACTCCAGAATCGTGAAAAAGAGGAGGTACGTGATACAGTAAGTAAACAGACTCCGAAAAATCCGCAAAAATATTTTTTGTCAGTTTTGGAATATATCAAAAATTAGGAAAATAAGAAACAACCAGGAAGGCACCCCTGGTGGGCACAAGACACCAGGGTTGTGCCCACCTCGGGTACCTTTCGGACTCCGTTTATCTCCCGTTTGCTTGTTTCCCAAGATAAAAAATCTTTATATACCCCCTGAACCTATTGACCACCGTATCACGGAGAAATCTTCTGTTTTCTTTTCTTGCTATTTTCGGTCAGATCTGTTAAGCCAGGCATCATGTCTTCTCCCTCCTCCAACAACGTAGAAGAGGAGGCTTGATTGATGAAGATCGAGTTGAAGAGAGAAGAGGCCAAAGAAGTCGTCAAAGGGGACAAGAGCAAGGATGCCACAGGAGATCAAGCGCCGGTGGTCGAGCAAGCCTTGCCTGCCGAGGAGGAAGAAGAAGATATCCTTAAACCTTACTATGATCATCTTACCCCCACTGAGATTGAAGCCTTTCAGATCATCGAAACGGTTCGTGTGCAAAATAAATATCTCACCCGTGAAAATATTCTATTGCAAGAGCACATCATTACCCTCCATAGCATCATCCGTAGATTGGAGAAGCTGTTGGAGAGGGCCACTACTTCATCACCACCGCCTTCTTCTTCATCACCAAAGGAAAATTGAGTATTGGGTATGGGCACTCCCCTTGGCTTGTGCCAAGATTGGGGGAGGTGCCCCGGTATCGTATCACCTCCACTATCTTTTGCCTTTACTTATCTTAGTTCGATCCATAGTTATCTTTTGCTTTAGATGAATAAAAGTTTAGTTCGATCCTTTCTTTTCGAGTGTTTGCTTAGTGATCTATCCTTGTAATCGTGTGCAAGATATATAATAAAGAGTAGTTTGAGTTATGTTTCTTTACTTTTCATGTTCAATAAAAAGAAAGGAAATAAATGAAAAGATCATATGCTAATCTTATGGTAAGTAATGACATCACATAAGGAAGAGTATAAGTAGAAAATTTTATTGGAGATTTACAAACATAGCATTGGTCAATGATGCAATTCATGAAAGAATTAATAAGGGAAGAGAAGATTCACATGCAAATACACTATCTTGGACATCTTTTGTGATTGTGAGCCCCCATCAAAATATTATATGCCAAAATTGTTGACGTTGGACAAGGAAGACAACGTAATGATTTATGTTTGTTCATATTCACATAGAAGTTATATTGTCATAGATCCTTCAACATGTGGTGCTTGTCCCCCATCCTTGCTAGCCAAAAATTCTGCACTAAGTAGAGATACTACTTGTGCATCCAAAACCCTTAAACCCAAATCTTGTTTTGAGAGTCCACCATACCTACCTATGGATTGAGTAAGATCCTTCAAGTAAGTTGTCATCGATGCAATAAGGCAATAAAAATTGCTTCTAAAAGTGTTAGATCATTTAGTGTGAGAGAAAATTGAGCGTTGTACGAACTTGTGATGGCAAAGAATAAAAGCGACAGACTGCATAATAAAGGTTGCTATCATAAGGGGCAATATAACATGATGTTCTTTTGCACTAAGAGATTGAGCATACAAACAAAAAGCGCATGGCAACCTCTGCTTCCCTCTGCGAAGGGTCTATCTTTTACTTTTATGTATTTACTTTTATGCAAGAGTCAAAGTTCTTCTCTCTATTCCTTTTTATTTTCTCTTTTGGCAAGCATCATGTGGTGAGGAAAGATCTAGGCACATATATCCAGTTGGATATGGGTAGCATGAGTTATTATTGTTGACATCACCCTTGAGGTGAGTATGTTGGGTGGCGACAACTATAAGCCCCTATCTTTCTATGTGTCCGGTTGAAACTTTTTGCTCATGTGTATCAGGTGAGTGTTAGCAATCATACAAGACTATATGATGGTTGAGTATGTGGACTTGCCAAAAAGGCTCCGATACATGACCCTTCCTAAAAAGATGATGAATTGTAGTTGCAAAGTTGACTGAGAACACAGTTTGTTGGTTTTCAATAGAGTTTATGCTTTATACTTCGATGTTGTGATGAATTGTTAGTTGTTCATGAGAAGTCTATGATAGAAGTTATATGATAAAAGTTCTATGATAAAGTTTTATGTTAAAGTTTGTTGCTGTTATAATAATATACATGATGCTTCTATGTCCGTATTTTGTTTTTATCGACACCTCTCTCTCTAAACATGTGGACATGTTTTTCGATTTCGGTTCGCTTGAGGACAAGCGAGGTCTAAGCTTGGGGGAGTTGATACGTCCATTTTGCATCATGTTTTCCTACTGTTATTTATATTGTTTTTATGTATAATAATCCTTTTTGGAGTAATTCTAATGCCTTTTCTCTCATAATATGCAAGGTTCACACAAAGAGGGAGAATACCAGCAGCTGGAATTCTGGACCTGAAAAAGCTACGTCAGGCTACCTATTCTGCACAACTCCAAATGAGCTGAAACTTCACGGAGAATTTTTATGGAATATATAAGAATTATTGGAGCAAATAAGTACCAGAGGGGGCCCATCAGGTGGGCACAACCCACCTGGGCGCGCCAGGGAGCCCAGGCGCGCCCTGGTGGGTTGTGCCCTTCTCGGCCCACCTCCGGTGCCCCTCTTCTGGTATATAAGTCATTTTGACCTAGAAAAAATAAGGAGAGGACTTTCGGGACGAAGCACCACCGTCTCGAGGCGGAACTTGGGCAGGAGCACTTTTGCCCTCCGGCGGAGCGATTCCGCCGGGGGAACTTCCCTCCCGGAGGGGGAAATCATCGTCATCATCATCACCAACAACTCTCCCATCTTGGGGAGGGCAATCTCCATCAACATCTTCAACAACACCATCCCGTCTCAAACCCTAGTTCATCTCTTGTGTTCAATCTCTGTACCGGAACTATAGATTGGTGCTTGTGGGTGACTAGTAGTGTTGATTACATCTTGTAGTTGATTACTATATGGTTTATTCGGTGGAAGATTATATGTTCAGATCTATTATGCTATTTAATACCCCTCTGATCTTGAGCATGATTGTCATTTGTGAGTAGTTACTTTTGTTCTTGAGGTCACGGGAGAAATCTTGGTGCAAGTAATCATGTGAACTTGATATGTGTTCGATATTTTGATGGTATGTATGTTGTGATTTCCTTAGTGGTGTCATGTGAACGTCGACTACATGGCACTTCACCATCTTTGGGCCTAAGGGAATGCATTGTGAAGTAGTTATTAGATGATGGGTTGTGAGAGTGACAGAAGCTTAAACCCTAGTTTATGCGCTATTCCGTAAGGGACCGATTTGGATCCAAAAGTTTAATGCTATGGTTAGATTTATTCTTAATACTTTTCTCGTAGTTGCGGATGCTTGCAAGGGGGTTAATCATAAGTAGGAGGCTTGTTCAAGTAAGAACAGCACCTAAGCACCGGTCCACCCACATATCAAATTATCAAAGTAGCGAACACAAATCAAACCAACATGATGAAAGTGACTAGATGAAATTCCCGTGTACCCTCAAGAACACTTTGCTTATTATAAGAGACCGTTTTGGCCTGTCCTTTGCCTCAAAAGGATTGGGCTACCTTGCTGCACTTTTGTTACCGTTACCGTTACTTGCTCGTTACAAATTATCTTGCCATCAAACTACTCGTTACTTATAATTTCAGTGCTTGCAGAGAATACCTTGCTGAAAACTACTTGTCATTTCCTTCTGCTCCTCGTTGGGTTCGACACTCTTACTTATCAAAAGGACTACGATTGATCCCCTATACTTGTGGGTCATCATGTACATGGGGCATCAAAGATGGCTTGAGAAGGATGACCCATGGAGAAACCGTGGAGATCTATTCAATGGTGAGGCTGAGCATTGAGGACCTCCACATAAGAGGAGCGGCGCTGAAATCGATGAGCTGTTGAAAAACTGGGAACAGTGCCCCACGCCGGGAAAGATGAAAAAGGTGCCGGAGCAGCTGCTGAAGATATGGAAGATGTTGTCTGTTTTCTGGGACTTGGAGCGCTGGCCCAACCTCGACACGCCTCATTGCCTTGATCAAATGCATATCACGAAGAAAGTCCTTGAGAGCTTGCTTGCAATAGTGATGAACATGCCGGATAAGACCAAGGATGGGCCTAAGGCTAGAAAAGACTTGCAAGATTTGAACATTAGGGCAGATCTCCACAGCCGCCCCGTAAAAAGTCAGAGGAGACGGAGACGGCAACAGAGACGAAGGCGGGGGACAGGGGTAAAAAAGTCAACAAGAAGGAAGAGAATTATTGCCCCCCTTCTTGCTTCACCCTTAGTCCAAAGGAGATCGATCAATTCTTCAAGTGCCTTACCGGAATCAAAGTTAGTTCCTATTACTGTGGGAAGATAAGCAGATTTCTAGACACCAAGAAGAAAAGGTTCAATGGGATGAAGTCTCATGACTGTCACGTGATGATGATGCAGATCCTTCCGGTTGCCCTTAGAGGTATAATGGACGAGCACATCCATGAAATGCTTACTGGTCTCTGCAACTTTTTCAACGTTATCTCTCGAAAGTCGATCAGTGTGAAGCAGCTCTGAAGGCTACAGGAAGAGATCGTTGTCATACTAAATAAGCTTGAGATTTACTTCCCGCCCACGTTCTTTGATGTCATGGTGCATCTGTGTGTCCACATTGTGGATGAGATCATCGACCTCGGGCCGTCATTCCTTCACAGCATGATGTCGTTCGAGAGGATGAATGTGGTCATCAAAGGATTCGTTCGTAACATGTCCCGTCCGGATGGAAGCATCGTGCAGAGCTATCTGACCCAAGAGTGCATCTCCTTCTGCGAGAATTATCTAAGCGACGAAAACTCTGTTGTTGGTTTGCCCGTCAACAAGCACCTTGGGAGGCTCGGAGGAGAAGGTCACACGAACGGCTGGAGGGAATTGCATGTGGACCACTTGGGTCGATGCAACGACTTGGACATAGCAAACTTATTAGTGCTACAACACCTAGACGTGGTAGATCCTTTCATGGAACTGCACAAAGAAACCATCGTAAAGAAGTATCGTGACCAGGGGCTACAGAAGACGGACGCCGAAGTTACTAGAGAGCACAACTCCACTTTCTTGTGTTGGTTCAAAGAGCATGTTCTTGCTAATCCCCCTGAAGAGGGCAGTGCGGACGGATTGCTTATACACGCCTTAGCACATGGCCCCGCGGCCAACCTCGCGACCTATCATCCATATGATATTAATGGATACATGTTTTACACGGAGGCCAAAGACATAAACAGTGATTACCAGAACTCAGGGGTGACGATGGAATGCATGACCGGTGATAACGGCACAACTGAAAGATTCTACGGAAGGGTCGAAGAGATCTGGGAGCTTGACTACGCTGGACTGCATAGTGCAACGATGTTCCGTGTCAGATGGGCTAAGGCAGTCGAAAGAGAGAACCGCTACTTCACTACCATGTGTATACCCGACACGAAGAGTGCAGCTACCATGAACGTCATCGCCAAAACTGAGCCATGGGTACACGCTAAGCACGTGACACAATGCTTCTTCGTAACCAACCCAAGCAATCCGAGCCATGTTGTCGTGAGGAGAGGCAAAAGGAGCATCGTTGGAATGGACGGAGTCGCTAACAAGGAAGACTACGACCAGTATGGTGACCCGATGAGGGAAGATGACGATGACGATGAAGCATATGTCAAAAGAAGAAGCAAGACTACATTACCTAAGAAAAATCGCACTCCATGGAAAAGGAAAAGTCACAATGAGGGGCTCAACTACTCGGCACCGAACAAGAAAGGAAGGAAGCTCACTCAGAAACGTAAACGTCGACGCTAAGAAACCATCATTTATATATATGTTCCAATTTTGTATACGCACTTAACCGTTATCGGTCAAATGATGTAAAATATATATATATATATATGTATATATATATATCCTTACTTATATATTGTATCTGATCCCCTTCCCATCATCATGCATATAGATAGGTCGTCTTTCGGAGGAGAAAAAGTAAAAGTAAACCAAAAAGAAAAGAAAATAAAATAAAAATAAATAGAAAAGTAAATGAAAATGAAAAGAAATAGAAAAAGGAAAAAAAGAAAATGTAAAGAAAAATAAAAGAAAAAAAGTAAACGAATAGCAGTAGTGCTTGTTCGGAACCAGCACTATAGCTACGATAGCAGTAGCGCTGTTTTCTAACCAGCGCTATAGCTATCAGTAAGTAGCAGTAGCGCCGGTTCCCGACACGCGCTACCGCTATGTTTGACTTAGCCCCGCGCGGGCTCCCTCCTTTCCCCAATTCCCCATTCTCTTCTCCACCGTTCCTCGCCGTCTCTTGCCTCCCTCACCGCTCCTACCGCCCTCGCCGTCTCCTGCCGCCCTCGAGGCCCCCGGAGCCGCACGCCCTCGACGCCACCGGAGCCGTGCGCCCTCGCCGCCCCTGCCTCCCTCGAAGCCACCGGAGCCGCGCGCCCCTCGCCGCCCCTGCCGCCCTCTTGACACTACTAGAGCCGCGTGCCCTCGCCGCCCCTGCCTCCCTCGACGCCACCGAAGCCGCGCGCCCTCGCCGCCCCTGCCTCCCTCGCCTTCACCGAGCACCCTTCTCTGTAAGCCCCCCACCCTCCTCTTTGTTAAAACTAGCTAGGTTAACTAGGTTAACTAGGTTAATTAGGGTTAGCTAGGTTAACTAGGTTAGCTAGGTTAACTAGTTTAATTAGGGTTTTAACAGAGAATAAGCTTGCTGTGGACAGAAGAAAAAAATCATTTTAGAGCAAAATTTTAGTTTAGAGAAAAAATTAAATATAGAAATAAGCTTGCTGCCGGAGGGAAAAAAATTCAATATAGAAATAAGCTTGCTGTGAACAAAATGTTAATTAAATGTTTTTTAGTTAGGGCAGTAGGGTTTAACTAGGGCATTTGTATTAGTGCTGCTAGTAGTAGTGGTAATAATAGATGCTAATTAGGTTATTATAGAGCACTAGAGTTAACTGAATTTTGTTCTATTAGTAGTTAACTGAATTTTCTTCTACACTTAGTTTTTGAATTAGCTTGTGAATTTTGGACATGTATATTTGGACATGTGGTTGCTCGTGTATATTTGGACATGTGCTGCGGTGTCGGCGATGGATATCTGAACATTGTTTGCAGGGAATATATCCGAGTGGCCTATGTTTTGCCGGAATGTT
The DNA here is from genome assembly GCA_011799875.1 of Thinopyrum elongatum. Taxonomy (NCBI): domain Eukaryota; kingdom Viridiplantae; phylum Streptophyta; class Magnoliopsida; order Poales; family Poaceae; genus Thinopyrum; species Thinopyrum elongatum. The sequence goes on along the minus strand of CM022299.1, from coordinate 554,496,648 downwards.
GATTCATTTCCGTTCCGGCAAATTTCAGGCGCTCGATTTGTCCACTTTTTAGCAAAGGTCATGCCGAAATTTTCTGTGATTTTCAGCATGACTTGTGCTACAAACTAGGACATATCTAGTGCCCGGGATTTGCCGGAATGGGAATGAATCAACATTTCGGCAAAACATAGGCCCTTTTTATGTCATTATTCATTTTATTAGGTCTAGAATTAATTGACTAGACTTAATCGTAGGAAACATGGCTAACAACGATGAAGGAGGGGGGGGTCTGGTAATTGCAACGTCTACGAGGCGGCAAACAAATATTTGAACTATCTGGAGGAGCAACAACGTTTGTTGCACTACCCCCTGTCACATCCAAGGGTTGCACCGAGACCGAGACCGGCGCCGAGACCGGCGAATTAGCCGGTAAAGAACCGGAACCAAAGAGGATATGACGCCCAAACTAGCTCGGCACTACTAGACTGGTGGTCACGACGGTGGACCCCGGCAATTTCGAGCCAACAGACCTGAGGAAGCGCGCATGTTCCTTCGATTTGATTACATCTTCGACATGTTTCACATGACAAAGCTGGATTTTACGTTCGTCCGCCTTTATGCCTTGTACATGAACTACATCATCAGGCGCGAGCAAATATCTTCTATCTGTGTCGCTGACCCATACTTTATGCACGAGGGCTTCTTGGCAGTCTGCTCAAAGCACCGTGAATATGTGAGGAACTACATCGGCGATTTCATGGTCGCAAATAAGGATAAGGAGACGATTCTCGTGCCTTATCATCCCATGTAAGTCATCCGCGGATATCCTTCCTTCGATTTCAATCATTCATTTGCACGCGTGGAGGCTAATTTGAGGTGTACTTATTTTGCGCAGCGAGGAGCGCACCGTCCTCATCATTCTTTACCCCGATTCTCCCACGCTCTTCACTTGGACTCATCAAAGAACATAAATAAAAAGGATTACACCCACATCAAGGCTGTTCTCGACAGTGCTATCTTAAGCTACGGCCACCGGGTGTGGAGAGATCATGGTCAAGAAGACAAGGAAACACGCGCCCTGCTTCGGCCATAAGACCGACTTCTGCTGCATCCAGCAACCGAGAGGTACTCTCAGTGATGGATTCTATGTCATCCACCACATGCTAGAGTACAGACGGGATTGCCAGAACCTTCGCATGTCAGTTAAATCCGGCGATGCCAATATTCTGCAATGGGCCAAGAAACTAGGAAATGTACCAGATCATCGACTCCGAGATGAGTTCCATCACATCCAGCGTGAACTTGCCCAAGTCATCATGAAGGAGGTCCTTGAAAAAACAGGGATGTTCTACGAAGAAGGGAAAATGTCGCGGGAAGACGTCCGAACACGCGTAGCTGCTCAGCATCTCGACATGAAGCCTTTCACTTCGCTCGGGGACTTCCTCCCTGATTTAGAAGGATGGCACGACATGTTGGAGTGATTGACGATATATGACAATGTGTCTGTTTAGTCACTACTTTCTTTATGATGGAACTTTGAATTTATGCACGACGAAACTTTGTGATGTAATTAAACCGTCCTCCTCAACTAGCGAAGATCACTCTAGTTAGGGCAGTTTGGGTACGATGAACTTTGTTATTTATGCTTATGATATGTTGCTTCTATTTTTGCTAACTCTGTCTCTTTCTGTTGCTCAACTATATATTATGTTGCATATTATCGATGATTTCATTATGTCATGATGCAGGTTTATAGATCATCGATGGCCTATAAGTGCTACGCCGTGTATGTAGGGAAGGTTCCAGGAGTATACGACAAGTGGTCAGAGTGTCAGGCCCAGGTGTCGGGGTACTCGGGCGGCAGCCAGAAGGGGTTCAAGAGCAGTGCCGAAGCGGAAGCTAGTGTGACGACCCCGGCTTAATCGTGCACTAACCATACACGCAAATGCGCACGATCAAGCCTAAGGACTCACTTGAAGATATCACAACACAACTCTAAATCATAAATAAAGTCATACAAGCTTTATATTACAAGCCAGGGCCTCGAGGGCTCGAATACATAGCTCGATGGCATACAAGCGTCAGCGGAAGCATCAGATATCTGAGTACAGATATATTACAGAGAGAGAAATAGGCCTTCACAGAGGCGGGGTAAAATAAAAAGCTACGATCGAAAGGCGTAGGCCTCCTGCCCTGGACCCTCCGACCCTACTCCTGGTCGTCAAACGGCTCCTCGTAGTAGTAGTACTCGCCAGACGGGTAGTAGTACTGGTCGTCGGCTCCATCGTCTGGCTCGGGGGCTCCGTCGTCTGGTGGCATCAATTGGAATATGAGGAAAAAAGAAAGTAAAGCAAATGTGAGTACTCATCCGAAGTACTCAGCAAGCAAGGATCTACACTACATATGCAACATTGTCAAAGGAATGGCTGTATATGTGGACTGGGTTGCAGAAATGCCAGAATAGAGGGGGAAAGCCTAGTCCTATCGAAGACTAGCATCTTCAACAATCTTCGACAGTCTTGCAGCAATAGAAGAGAGCAGATGAACATAATGTAAAGTAGTAGTAGTATCATCAACCTCGACCTGAGATCCTTTCTCGACTCCCTGCGAGAAAGCAATCCCAGAGCCGTACTATCCAGTTCTTATCACATGTTCTAGTTGTACCGATCGGGATACAACTCCGAGTGTCCGTTACCGTAGGACAGGCTATCGATAGAAGTTTCTTCCCTGCAGGGGTGCACCAACTTACCCACCACGCTCGCTTAACTCCGACCGGACACACTTTTCTGGGTCATGCCCGGCCTCGGCTAAGCAACACGCCGCAACCCGACCTAGGCTTATAAGAGAGGTCAGCACGCCGGACTAACCTATGCCCCCAGGGGTCTTGGGCCATCGCCCTGGGAACTCCTGCACGTTACGGGGCCACCGAGAGTAGACCTAGCAACCCCTTATACAAGCGCGGTTGCGTTCCCAGTCCAACTCGGCATGCGCCGCTCCATACTGACGTCAAACAAGCTTCGGCTGATGTATACGACGCAGAACGCCCATACTATGCCCACGTGATGGTTAGTGCTATCGGGCCAGAGGCCCCTCGGATCAAATATCCAAACCATAGTGGATTAGGAGCGCGCGGAAACGAGCAGAGACTCACGATCGATGTGACCCCGTCGCCCCGTCTCGAGGACTTGCGGCAAGGGCCAAGAATGACCGGCCACGCCTCGTAGTTATCTCGCGGGCACCATCCAGGTCAACCCGACTCCACATCACTTCGCATTAAGCTCGCGCGGGTACCCCTCAGGGCCGACCCGTCTTTAGTAACATGGTTTAGTGCAAGTCAAATCAACAACAGTATCTATGTGGCTGACACCAGGGGAGCCCTGAGTAATCACCCTCGATGGAACCCCACCTGATGTTAAAGTCAAGGTGAACGAAGGAGGAATCACCCTCGAGGTCCACACTTGAGGAGTTGCGCGACGATGTCGTTATCGGGGGTGGTGTAGGAGGAATCACCCTTGCTTACCACGACCGAGTAACTAACCTACAAGGTTAACATCAGAAGTGCTGACGAGGTATCACCCTCGGCACTCGACGGTAACCCAGCAGTGTCGGCAACTAAGGGGAAGTGATGTGCGGTGCCAGGGTCTGGTCTTCAATCCCGATGATCGGGTCTTCTGATATCCAGCAGGGCAGTCGGGATCAAGTGGGGGGTCACTGTCGTGTCTCTACCCAGCCTATACTAAGCAGTCTAGGATAACCAGTAAGGTAGCAAGGCAGGTTACAATAAACAGGCTATGCAACAGATATAGGAAACAGTAGCAACAGCAGTTCTAATGCAAGCATAAGAGAGAAGAGAATAGGCGATATAGGCATGCTCAAAATGGGGGTGCTTGCCTATTTGCTCTAGGGCAAGGGCAAGGTCGCCTGTGGTGTCGTCGGGGACGTAGTCGTACTCCTGAGCTGTGTCTGCCTCGGGAGCTACGTCAACGTCGGGGTCTACCGAGAGAGAAGAGGGGGAAGAAACAGGTAAACATAATGCAAACAAATGCAATACGGTGCGTGTGATGCTATGATGCAGTGCAGGGTTGCCTAAATATGCATCTAAGTCATTTTAGTTATTTTTAGAATTAATCTGGGATTTATTTACCGAAGTGTGTGCACTATTCATCTACCGGATACGGGTCCGGAGTTACGAGTTCTTCTACGTAGGGGGTTCCGACAAAGAAACGGACGGCACGATCTAACTCGTCTCGTCGTTCTGAGCAACTTTCATGTTTTAACTTTTTCGATCCGAGCTACGGTTTAAAAGTTATTAATTTTCAAAGTTTATTTGAATTTCTGGAATTTATTTATTTACAGAAAAATGAATTATGACGTCAGCATGATGTGGGCATGGCGTCAGCGTCGGCTGACCAGCTGACCAGTCAACTGGGGCCCACCAGTCAGTGACTGGGGCTGCCCAGTCAGCCATTGACCTGGTCAACTGGGTCAACTGGGCCCGCGGGGCCCAGCAGTTAGCGGCTCAGGAGGTGCCACATCGGCGCCAGGTCATCTCCGGCGACCGGAGCAGCGCCGGCGAGCCGAAACAGTAGCGGAGCTCGCCGGACTTGGTCGGAATCTCGCCACAGTGGTCCAAATCACGCGGGGTTACTCGCGCTCGACAGCCAGGGCTCGCGCGCATCCGAAGGAACTAATGGCGGCGGCTGGGACGACCTACAGCGGCGGCGGCGTGGATCGGAGCGGCGGCCGGAATCGGTGCTACGCGGATCCGAGCAGCGGGGCTCGTCCGCGTCCAACTGGAGTGCCCACGCGCTGCCTAGGTAGCCCAGTAGCATGCCCGCGTATTTGGTTCGTCCAACGGCCGGGTGCAACAGCGAGCTCCGCGGCGAAGCTAGGCTCGGCAACGGCGACGGCGTTGCGGACGGTTAACTATGGCACGGAAGAGAGCGAACCGAAGGAAGGAGGGGAAGCGGAAACTTACGGCGCGGCTCACGGTGGCCTTTGCGGGGGTTTAGTAGCGCTGAGGTGGCCGAATCGACGGCAACAGCGTCCGGTGACCGTGGCGGGGAAGAAGCTCGAGGCGGGCACTCCGATGGCCCTCAGCACGGTCCAGCGGCACCAGTCGACGAGGACGACGACGCTGGAGCTGCTGGGCACGTCGGTGGGGCCGGAGGGGCTCGGTGGCCGCATGGAATGCGGCGGGCGGCGACGGTGGCGCGCTGTGGAGGGGATCTGATGGAGTGGAAGAGCGACGGCAAGCGAGAGAGAGAGAGAGAGGGGGAATGGAGGAGGACCAGGGGGAAGGCTCGGGGACGAGCTTATCCCCTCGCCCTGCCTGCCCTCGTCGCGGTGGCGAGCGGCAAGCGGTGCACCGAGTGCGGCCATGGAGACGGCGACACGGCGACGAGGAACAGTGGAGGGAGTGGGCTGGCTGAGCCAGCGCCAGGTAAGTGGCTTCGGCCTTTTTTTCTGTTATTTTCTTTTATTTATTAAGCAGAGGGGGAAAAACAATTAATAGGGCACCCATTTCACTTAGGAAAAATATGGGAAGGGTCCCATTAAATCCATAGTGATTTTAGACAGTGCCACAACAAGTTTTGAGAATTTTGGAATCTGTCTGGATTTTTCCATAAATGAGATAGCATTTTAAAAATGCAGAAATGCTCTGAATTAATTGCCACTGCTCATTTTACCAGCAAGGTGATATTGTATTCCTTAACAAATATTGTTTTGGATTATTTGCTAAGTGGTGAACATTTTTGCAGCAATATCTGAGCAACTTTAATTTGCACTGAAGTTGAATTTGGATTTAATGGCAGAGTTTGATTTGAGTTGTTTAACCTCTGTGATCATGCAATGCAACTGATGATGACTTGGCATGATCAAGAGGAATTACTGTACTGTGATGCTAGGGATGTTACAAATCTCCTCCACTACAAGAAATCTCGTCCCGAGATTTAAGTGGGGAAATAAGGAGTAACTTCGAGAGAACTGATCCTTATAGGATCGATTAGCTGATGGACAGTTCAGGGAATACGGCAAAAGTTTCTCTCGAGTTGAAACTTAGGAAACATCGAGAGCAGAGTATAAGGTTCAAGAAGTATCAAGCGAATGGATATTCGATCGATACCTGAAGGAAGTGTGAATAGGGGTTCCGGGTATCGGAGGTAGATCATCTCTCGAGGGGTGACTCGGTATAACACACAAAGTCAAGGGCAAAGGATGCTTCAAAATCAAGGATATTTCAGGAGAGTCAGGTTCCGATCCTGTGGAACTGTGGAGGGGTGTCGATCAAGAGTAGGGAGAACGTTGACATCTTACCGATCTCGATAACAAGGTATGTTAGAAGGTAGCCTGTCAGTTATGTCGGTGGCAACTTCGGTACCAAGGGCGAGGGACGAAGAGAACCATTTTCCTGCTCGTGGAACAAGGCGGACCAAAAGGCAAAGTTCTCGTCCATCGGTGGTTACCGGAATGTCTTCGACGATAGTAACAGGGTCTCACTGACAGGGTTGTAGACCGATATGTTTTCATAAGCAGAGAATTTATTTCTGCCCAGACAAATTAGATTACAGGAAAGGTTAAACAAAACAATGGAAAGAAAAATGTGTTTGCACACATGATCTAGGGGTATCTCATTTCCCATGGATAAACGGGGCATGATACACCTGATAGATCAGGAAGTCCAAAAGCATTTAGACAAAGGGGCGAGGAAAGAATTATGATGTTTACCCGAACATCGGTGTTTGGGATAATTGATGAAGAGACATGTAGCATTGCGTTTTCACTTTTCTCAATGACATTCGGAATACCATAGTCATGCTTCGAAGTAGCGATAACATGGTGTTTCAAGTAAGGGTTGGATCAAGAGATCACAAGAGATACAAAGGAACACTTCCAAGATCAACTCGGAATGTAAGGATTGACCAAACACAACCAGGTCTGTGTTGGCAGGAATACAAGGATGTCATCGATGATATCACAAATTATCGAGGGGCAGAGATGGTATTTCTCAACATGAATTCGATCGATATCCTGGAAGAGCTCAGGATGTTGATGATGATCGCGACACATTTGTCGAAAGATTTAAAGAAGATGAAATCGATCGGCAATGTCATCTTAGCCAAAAGGGGGAATGAAGCGAAAGGTTATTGAAGCCACGGATTCGACACAAGCTCGAAGTCAAGCTTGTTGTTTGAGGTGATATGACAAGATGAGGAAGATCGACGTAAGGTTAACTCATCGTCGAAAATTGTGCTTCGGGAGAAAGGACCAGGTAGCACAGTTAAAAGTTAGGACGGTAGGGATATAGCCGATCAGGCTAGGAATGATGTGATGGAGTATCCAACTCCCCAGCAACAAAGTACTAGGAGTGCTGAATCACCGAGCGGAATCGATTCATTGTTCGGTGGTCTCGGTTGGAGACAACCCAGAACCCATGGAGTGACTATGTCGGGGAAAGGTATCACTCCATCGGAGAAAATTCATAGGACGTAATATAATAGGATGATATCCTCGAGGTAGTAGGGGGGTAATGCTCGAGGTAGTTCAGTATAGAGGTTGGACAGGTATATCGATTTGCAGAAGACAAGTGCTTTAGCTTGTCCGCGAAATGGTATCAAAGAAGAACAACCCTGGTCGGAACCACGATTGCAAAGGATCAATTCATAGATACAAGATGAACTTGTAACAAGGAAATAATTATTTTTGCGAGCAGCTTCCATGATAAGTTCTACATTGGGTCCATGGGCATGAACACAAAGGTTCAAGGTTGACCCCCACTTCTTCAATGCACAACCTTTCATCCACTTGTCGCTTTTGAAGAAATTGTAGTGCTGAGAATTTATCTGGTGAAGCACCAGAAGAGTATGGCTCGCACAACTTTCGAGTTCACACGAATTAGGGAAAGCATAGGTTCAACCCATCGGGACATTTTACGGATCTATACAACCATCAAACAAAGCAAGGGATATGAATTCGAAAGCAGGGCATCGAAGTCAAAACAGGTGGTACAGTTTACCGGAGGTATCAAGTACAAAGGATAGAGCTCACAAGATGTTTGAATATGAAGGATACTGTCGGGTTTTAGTCCAACAAAATATCAGGTAGACGACATAGGATCTGAGGTGAGTAGCGGTACTCAACCAGAAGAAGAAAGAATGTAACGGCATCAGATTACAGGAACATCGGAGTAATCCGACGTTTAAGTACAAAGGAGTTATGGTTCAGAACAAGAGATCAAAAGCAAAAGTTCTGATCAAAAGACGATTAGGGTGAGTAGAGCTAGATAGACAACTTTAGTGTTCCGTCTTGCAGAGATCTCCAACCATGGTTACGTGACATGTCCTGGTCAGTAGTCAGTCCCAAGTCAATATGGAGAAGGAATGCACTACCTCTCCGTGCCATACAAGCAGGGCGGATATACAGACGGCAAGAAGTAGAGGATACTTCAGTGCCAAAGGCAATGTCATCGGGGAAGGAACCGATAAGGCTCTTAGTATAGAAAGGAATCGGTCGGATAACTGTCCACAAAAGGAATCAAGTAATCCGTGAGAACTAACGGGGTAAGGTTCTAACGACTGGTTTCACCTGAGAGTCCTCCTGAGGAAGGACAGAAGGCAAGCACACCGAATTAAGGAAGCACTTGAACAACCCAAGTATGAAATTCAGAGGGTTCACGATTTCCAAAGTCAGGAGTGACAATTAGTTCACCTGGGCAGAGGGACGAGTGATTTGTAGATGCTTAGTTGGACAATCAATCAATGCTTGATTGGCCGAGATACAACTCATGTCCGAAATGATGACTGGGCCGGAAGGATGATTTAGTAGGGAAGAGCTGATGATTGCGAGTATTCGCACACATGTTGAATCAATAGGATCGAAATGATAATGACAAGGGATATCAACAACAATTACTTGACATATGGAGCTAACCATAATATAAGCTAGGAAGAATTTCAGTAGTAGTAGGATGCATGGGATTCTCGGAAGATAAGATGATATTTCAAAGTGTTTTAGGAATCACAGGAACAACTGGGGATGATCGGATCCCCGGTACTGTGAGTAATTAACCACAGTGCGAAAGAAGCTGCACCGCAGTAGGTTCAAAGGATTCTAGGTTTAACGAGGAGTATTACGGGGTACCTCGTACAGGCATGATTGACTGGCCATGATGATACAACGGCAAGGATGTGTAGATATCCACGGGGATTATCGGTGTTAGTAAACTGCAAAAGCAGTGGGTAAAGGGGTCTCGGAAAACTTCGGGAAGTATCTTCGGAGCCTTCTGATGATGTCATGTCATCTTCTGGAATGAGGGGGCTCTCCGGGAGAAAATGGTTACGAGATCCTAATGTCGGAGTTAGTAAAATCTTTAACCCGAATAGGAGAGAGATCAGAGTCCCAGAGTATAGACGAGGAATAAAAGATCCTAATACCACCCAGTTGGCGACGTGGGCCCGTAAGCCACACAGCCAAGTTAGTAAAATAGTTTTCGACCACTAGACTCAACTTCGGCCAAGGAATTGGAAAGGGGGATACCTAGAGGCAGTCGGCTCTGATACCAACCTGTGACGACCCTGGCTTAATCGTGCACTAACCATACACGCAAATGCGCACGATCAAGCCTAAGGACTCACTTGAAGATATCACAACACAACTCTAAATCATAAATAAAGTCATACAAGCTTTATATTACAAGCCAGGGCCTCGAGGGCTCGAATACATAGCTCGATGGCATACACGCGTCAGCGGAAGCATCAGATATCTGAGTACAGATATATTACAGAGAGAGAAATAGGCCTTCACAAAGGCGGGGTAAAATAAAAAGCTACGATCGAAAGGCGTAGGCCTCCTGCCCTGGACCCTCCGACCCTACTCCTGGTCGTCAAACGGCTCCTCGTAGTAGTAGTACTCGCCAGACGGGTAGTAGTACTGGTCGTCGGCTCCATCGTCTGGCTCAGGGGCTCCGTCGTCTGGTGGCATCAATTGGAATATGGGGAAAAAAGAAAGTAAACCAAACGTGAGTACTCATCCGAAGTACTCAGCAAGCAAGGATCTACACTACATATGCAACATTGTCAAAGTAATGGCTGTATATGTGGACTGGGCTGTAGAAATCCCAGAATAGAGGGGGAAAGCCTAGTCCTATCGAAGACTAGCATCTTCAACAATCTTCGACAGTCTTGCAGCAGTAGAAGAGAGCAGATGAACATAATGTAAAGTAGTAGTAGTATCATCAACCTTGACCTGAGATCCTTTCTCGACTCCCTACGAGAAAGCAATCCCAGAGCCGTACTATCCAGTTCTTATCACATGTTCTAGTTGTACCGATCGGGATACAACTCCGAGTGTCCGTTACCGTAGGACAGGCTATCGATAGAAGTTTCTTCCCTGCAGGGGTGCACCAACTTACCCACCATGCTCGCTTAACTCCGGCCGGACACACTTTTCTAGGTCATGCCCGGCCTCGGCTAAGCAACACGCCGCAACTCGACCTAGGCTTATAAGAGAGGTCAGCACGCCGGACTAACCTATGCCCCCAAGGGTCTTGGGCCATCGCCCCGGGAACTCCTGCACGTTACGGGGCCACCGAGAGCAGACCTAGCAATCCCTTATACAAGCGCGGTTGCGTTCCCAGTCCAACTCGGCGTGCGCCGCTCCATACTGACATCAAACAAGCTTCGGCTGATGTATACGACGCAGAACGCCCATACTATGCCCACGTGATGGTTAGTGCTATCGGGCCAGAGGCCCCTCAGATCAAATATCCAAACCGTAGTGGATTAGGAGCGCGCGGAAACGAGCAGAGATTCACGATCGATGTGACCCCGTCGCCCCGTCTCGAGGACTTGCGGCAAGGGCCAAGAATGCCCGACTCCACATCACTTCGCATTAAGCTCGCGCGGGTACCCCTCAGGGCCGACCCGTCTTTAGTAACATGGTTTAGTGCAAGTCAAATCAACAACAGTATCTGTGTGGCTGACACCAGGGGAGCCCTGAGGAATCACCCTCGATGGAACCCCACCTGATGTTAAAGTCAAGGTGAACGAAGGAGGAATCACCCTCGAGGTCCACACTTGAGGAGTTGCGCGACGATGTCGTTATCGGGGGTGGTGTAGGAGGAATCACCCTCGCTTACCACGACCGAGTAACTAACCTACAAGGTTAACATCAGAAGTGCCGACGAGGTATCACCCTCGGCACTCGACGGTAACCCAGCAGTGTCGGCAACTAAGGGGAAGTGATGTGCGGTGCCAGGGTCTGGTCTTCAATCCCGATGATCGGGTCTTCTGATATCCAGCAGGGCAGTCGGGATCAAGTGGGGGGTCACTGTCGTGTCTCTACCCAGCCTATACTAAGCAGTCTAGGATAACCAGTAAGGTAGCAAGGCAGCTTACAATAAACAGGCTATGCAACAGATATAGGAAACAGTAGCAACAGCAGTTCTAATGCAAGCATAAGAGAGAAGAGAATAGGCGATATAGGCATGCTCAAAATGGGGGTGCTTGCCTGTTTGCTCTGGGGCAAGGGCAAGGTCGCCTGTGGTGTCGTCGGGGACGTAGTCGTACTCCTGAGCTGCGTCTGCCTCGGGAGCTACGTCAACGTCGGGGTCTACCGAGAGAGAAGAGGGGGAAGATACAGGTAAACATAATGCAAACAAATGCAATACGGTGCGTGTGATGCTATGATGCAGTGCAGGGTTGCCTAAATATGCATCTAAGTCATTTTAGTTATTTTTAGAATTAATCTGGGATTTATTTACCGAAGTGTGTGCACTATTCATCTGCCGGATACGGGTCCGGAGTTACGAGTTCTTCTACGTAGGGGGTTCCGACAAAGAAACGGACGGCACAATCTGACTCGTCTCGTCGTTCTGAGCAACTTTCATGTTTTAACTTTTTCGATCCGAGCTACGGTTTAAAAGTTATTAATTTTCAAAGTTTATTTGAATTTCTGGAATTTATTTATTTACAGAAAAATGAATTATGACGTCAGCATGATGTGGGCATGGCGTCAGCGTCGGCTGACCAGTTGACCAGTCAACTGGGGCCCACCAGTCAGTGACTGGGGCTGCCCAGTCAGCCATTGACCTGGTCAACTGGGTCAACTGGGCCCGCGGGGCCCAGCAGTCAGCGGCTCAGGAGGTGCCACATCGGCGCCAGGTCATCTCCGGCGACCGGAGCAGCGCCGGCGAGCCGAAACAGTAGCGGAGCTCGCCGGACTTGGTCGGCATCTCGCCATAGTGGTCCAAATCGCGCGGGGTTACTCGCGCTCGACAGCCAGGGCTCGCGCGCATCCGAAGGAACTAACGGCGGCGGCTGGGACGACCTACAGCGGCGGCGGCGTGGATCGGACCGGTGGCCGGAATCGGTGCTACGCGGATCCGAGCAACGGGGCTCGTCCGCGTCCAACTGGAGTGCCCACGCGCTGCCTAGGTAGCCTAGCAGCATGCCCGCGCATTTGGTTCGTCCAACGGCCGGGTGCAACGGCGACAGCGAGCTCCGCGGCGGAGCTAGGCTCGGCAACGGCGACGGCGTTGCGGACGGCTAACTATGGCACGGAAGAGAGCGAACCGAAGGAAGGAGGGAAGCAGAAACTTACGGCGCGGCTCATGGTGGCCTTTACGGGGGTTTAGTAGCGCTGAGGTGTCCGAATCGACAAAAACGGCGTCCGGCGACCGTGGCGGGGAAGAAGCTCGAGGCGGGCACTCCGGTGGCCCTCAGCACGGTCCAACGGCACCAGTCGACGAGGACGACGACGCTGGAGCTTCTGGGCACGTCGCCGGGGTCGAAGGGGCTCGGTGGCCGCATGGAATGCGGCGGGCGGCGACGGTGGCGCGCTGTGGAGGGGATCTGGTGGAGTGGAAGAGCGACGGCAAGCGAGAGAGAGAGGGGGAGAATGGAGGAGGACCAGGGGGAAGGCTCGGGGACGAGCTTATCCCCTCGCCCTGCCTGCCCTCGTCGCGGTGGCGAGCGGCAAGCGGTGCGCCGAGTGCGGCCATGGAGACGGCGACACGACGACGAGGAACAGTGGAGGGAGTGGGCTGGCTGGGCCAGCGCCAGGTAAGTGGCTTCGGCCTTTTTTTCTGTTATTTTCTTTTATTTATTAAGCAGAGGGGGAAAAAACAATTAATAGGGCACCCATTTCACTTAGGAAAAATATGGGAAGGGTCCCATTAAATCCATAGTGATTTTAGACAGTGCCACAACAAGTTTTGAGAATTTTGGAATCTGTCTGGATTTTTCCATAAATAAGATGGCATTTAAAAAATGCAGAAATGCTCTGAATTAATTGCCACTGCTCATTTTACCAGCAAGGTGATATTGTATTCCTTAACAAATATTGTTTTGGATTATTTGCTAAGTGGTGAATATTTTAGCAGCAATATCTGAGCAACTTTAATTTGCACTGAAGTTGAATTTGGATTTAATGGCAGAGTTTGATATGAGTTGTTTAACCTCTGTGATCATGCAATGCAACTGATGATGACTTGGCATGATCAAGAGGAATTACTGTAGTGTGATGCTGGGGATGTTACAGCTAGTTACTTGAGGTTCACACTAGCACGAGAGAGGGATCAGAACCGGCGCCTCAAGAACTACTACATTATCGCGCTCTTGCTCATAGTGATCGGTCTTCTCTTCTATATCTTAGTTTAGATATAGATGATGAAACATGTGTATGTGATGAACATGCAGTTGCTTGATTCGAGACATGTCACTTAACTTGTATCGCTATATCGAGATTATGATAAGAGACGACATCATTTGTGTTGGATGATGTGATGAGACTATTATGTGTATGATATGATGAGCATATTGTATGTTTATGATATGACTACACTACTGTATAAAACCTGTACAAATATAGCACAAATACGTAGTAAAAAAATACATGTAAAGCTAGCAGTAGCGCTGGTCTACAACAAGCAGTAGCGCTGGTTTAGCAGTAGCGCTTGTAACTGCCACGCGCTACCACTAAGTAGCAGTAGCACCAGGCCAACAAACGCTACCGCTAGGTAGGGATAGCAGTAGCGCGCTTAAACAAGCGCTACTGCTACAAGTTAGTTGTAGCGCCGTAGTGGTAGCGCGGCCACCCGCGCTAATACTAGCACTATTTCCAGCGCTACTACTAGGGTTTTCCCTAGTAGTGTTGTTTGGTATTGGAAAACTAAGTATATATTACTTTAGCTGCTGGTGTGTTAAACATTTTGTTGTTAAATGGAATAGCTGCCTCCGACGCTGGCACTAACTATTCATTGGATTCCTGGAGAGAAAAATTCGCTCAACAAGGCATCCGACAAAATTGATCACAAGAGAAACACATGCAACCCATGAGACAAATCTAAAACAAATGGTCAGTGGTGATCCTTTGCGGTGCTCCGTAGAGAAGAATTGAGAGAATAAGAATCAGCACAGATTAACTATTCTCAATAGACTGACTCAACAATCAGAATAATATACTTGTCAACATTTACGTTTATATGTGAAACAAAGACAATATAGTGTGCTTTATGAATCAAAGATAGCAGCAAGTGTCCAGCCGGCGACCATATGAACCGAAGATAGCAGCGAGCAATCCAGCAAACAACTTTACGAAATTCGTAGCTATATAAAGAGTACACTCTGCAGTATAGCATGAGATTGTCATAGTAAAGGATGTATAGCTAGAATCTGGAGAAGAGATTCCTGCATACCTCCAGAAAAGAGGATATGGGCGATACAATTATACGGATAGAAATATAAATTCAAGTGCTTGATTGTAATTACATATTAAAATGCAAATTCATGAGGTGTCACCAGCAGCAAAAACCTAAACCCTAAACTAAAACCTGCCATCACCCGTAAGAATGCTGAACAAAGAAACAATGTAATTCTAATTTAACCAAAACTTGCATATGACTACTCCTAGGTCAGTAGGGAGGAGGTACAATGGACGTACAACAACACCAAAAGTGATCTCCGGAATCCTACTTAATACATTAAGCATATGCGTATACATACCACAACATCAATTATTAATATGAAACACGACGAATGAAAAGGCGGACTAATGTGCCACACCATCAAAAGAAAATCTTGCAGTCTTGCAATGCAAACGTTCCACATCTAGTTCCTTGACGCCGAAATCAAGTGTCGTCTTAAGACGATGAACATCAGGGGAAGACAAAAGCGAGCACTGTAGCACATGAGCAAAATACGGAATAAAGCAACATGATAAGAAAAAAAATAGATGAACAAATGAACAAGTACAATGAGACTACCAGGAACAAATGATTCTAATTCTCTAAGGAAGAAAGTGTATGTACAGAGAAATTATAGCCATACAACTTGCCGTAAGCATAAGCTCCCAAGTAGCAAAACTATTGGTCCCTTCTGACACGATGAACGCCAAGAGTATTAGAGATAAAGTGATTTTGCTTGAACACGTTCGTTTTGCTAATTACCAAAGCATCCCAAGTGGGCTCCAAATGGCAAAATCATCAATTACCAAGGCATCCCAAGTGCATATATGCTTGAATCTTTCTACCAGCAAACATCATCTGGAACATTTCAAGCATTAAGGATGAACAATTAAGAGTTAGAGATACTGTTTGTGGTGTCCACCGTTATCCTCATTTTTTTGTAATTAATAAAATGGAAGATAGATATGATGGATAATTTATTGGCAAATATTAGTAGGCGGTGCTGCAACTGTTAAAATAAGTTTCCTTGGTTATTAGTTTCCATCTAATTGCAAGATACATGACACAAATATGAAATGTTGGTCATCCAGTATGTCTAAATGGAAGATACATGGAAAAATATTGAATGGAACATCGAGCCATTGAAATACGTTTGAGATCAAAATATATCATGCACAAAAAATGGAATTAGCTACGCCATCGTTATTCTATTTTAAAGAAAAAAGAAAAGAAAAACACATAAAGATTAAAGATGCAGACTGATTACCTGAAGGGCCATATAATGTCAACCTCTTTTCAGAAGACTAATGCTAATTCTTTCAGCTTCCGCTACTCCTATTGTATATAACACGGCATCAAACTTTCATGTAACTGTTGATTCAATATCCTGTAGTGTACAATGCAAAACATAAAAACCATGGAGAAAAATGATATTCAAGGCTAGGAATTTATTCAAAAGAGAATCAAAATATATGAGACGGTAGCGGCCTAACTGTTTTATCAAATAGCAGAAAATATTATTTACCCCTAACACACAGTTATTTCATGCTTTCTCATATATAGAGAATAACTAACAATTTCAGAATGTTTGTTATATTTATACAGCAGATCACACAGACACATGGAGTTGCACAACAACTACAACTTACATACAAATACTGGCACCAAAAGCATGGTCGATAAATCTATAAACTCTACTGCACTGCAGTTTTACAATGAAAGAAATAGTAGTAACACCAGACCTAAGTAAAGCCACTCTGTATGTATCAGCCATATCCTGCTAAATTGCGTAGATAACTTTGTTGCTTCATCCTCTTAACGATACACATACAACACTCTTTTGTTCAAAAAACAAAAACAAAATGGCATAGATATCCTTCTCTAAAGCTCAAATATATCAGTGATATTAATGGAGAGCACATTCACTTACCGGAAGGTATACTCACTTATATCAAATATCTGCATATGAACAGAATGAAAATACCAGCCTACTTTACATTCTACCTCTCGAAGGCGAAACAAAACATAATAAATTATATAACCAAAAAATCATTCTTTTCAAAGGTACTATTGAATAATTAAAGGAGTTAATGCAAGGGAAAACAATGAAGGATCAGAGGATTACTTTGATACAGTATCCAAGTGTTAACATACATGGTGGAAGTTCAAGCATGATCTCACTCTTATTTTACCAAATAGTAAAGGTTTGACTTATAGAATAAAGAATTGATGCAAGAAAGTAAACGGTTGTGCAGAGTACCATTGTTTCGATTTCCATACAAAAAGAACTCTTCAGCTTGATTGTATCTTTAGGACAAAACAACTAAGCCAAATAGTATGCAATCCATCAACTCGCATTTTCGGCACATAGAAATAACAAAATAGTGTCAATCAAGTTACCTTCTACAGAAATGATTATGTATTAAAATCCACACATAATCAAGAGAAAACAGGTCGCATATCCATCAAATTAAATTTCTTGCACAAAGTAGAAAAATGCCCTAAAACATGATCATGCTTTCTACTACTCGCTGCCTGGAATTGACATGATCTAAATCAGAATTGTCAATAATTAATATATAAATTATAAGGTATAGTAGATGAAGCTAGAATTGGGCAATAATCACACTATTTGTATGTAGGAAATCTGAACAGAATATTTGAATCATAATCTCTGAATATAAACTTGGGACAAACCAATGATATTAAAGCGAAGGCATTGGAATCAAATATGAACCAAGCAGTGAACATTTATTCAAGCTCAAGGTTACCGTATACCTTTTCACACACTATGATTAACATTCTTCCTACTAATCTTTCGTACACCCAGTGCCTTGTTCCTCATGTCCTGGTCCTAACTGCCACATCATGCACCATTGTACACCAAATGTCGCGCTCCTCATCTCCTGCTCCTCTGCAATTTCAACATTAGAAACAACATCAACAAGTAAGGAAAAATGAGTTACATTAGAATTAGAAAACTCATAACTTCCTGAACATTTTTGCTAGATCCATACTGTGGTAGAAAAGTTGCAGAAGAAGTCGGGCTCACCTTTCTTGGCAGGGTCTGACTACTCCAGGGCCAGCATGCCACAAGTTCTGCAAGCAATCAGAACCAATACAATCTGCCCTATATTCAGTTTCAGATTTGCAGTCACCAGGAACTATTTAGTCCAAAATCTGGTCTTCAGAGAACAGAGGAATGTCTATACAAAAAATAAATAGCTACAAACAAATAAGTAAAAAGGATTATCCTCGGAGCTTACCCTGCTGCTTGCACTCCTCCACGGCCTGCTCCTTCTCCATAAGGTGCAATTAGCTACCCTGCAATTTTCGATAAATTCTGAAACCTACAGAAATAAATACCCTGTTGAAAAAGATCAACAAAACACATAAAAAGGCTAAAATCTTTAAATTGTGCAACCACATGGATGTAAAAGTTAAAGACGCATTTGTGTACAGTCACCTAGAGATGTCATTTGTGTACAATCAACAAGGCCTCCAGTTGCAGGCTTTGCATCAACCAATCTGAAAACCTGGTTTACGGATCCAAATCCATATTCAAGCAATACAGGAGAACAAGGAGATGCATGGCAGGAGGCACGTACCTGGTGGAGAGGCAATGGATGAAGATGTGGGCGCTTTCGGTGAAGGCGGCCATGGTGTCCTTGTTCATGACACCTCCACCCTCCACCTTCGCCGGTGAAGACGAGAAATGCCTGAGAATGATGCACCTTTGGTGCTCTCCTTCTATTCACGTGTATATGTAGTACATGTTACAACACATCGCAATGGCGCAGGAGGGAGAGAGAGAGGGGCCTGCGGCGTGCGCAGGGAGTGGGAGATCGTGTGTGAGTACGTGGGCAACCACGTACGTGCATGGGAGAAGCATGCAACTGCTAACACCCCGCCGCAGCTAAAGCATCTGGTGGCCGGATGCACAAGCTGGACTGAAAATCTTGGAACGCCGGCGAGGGGAGCCCTTTCGTCAAGACATCGGCGAACTGTTGCTTGGTGGGGACGTGCAGAACACGGAACTCGCCAAGTGCCACCTTCTCTCGGACGAAGTGAATGTCCAGCTCTATATGCTTTGTCCGCCGGTGATGAACTGGGTTCGCTGCCATGTACACCGAGGAGATGTTGTCATAGAAGACGACCGTGGCTTTCGGTATGGTACGCGGAGTTCGCCGAGGAGTTGGCGCGGCCAGCAACACTCCGCCACCGTGTTGGCGACAGCACGGTACTCCGCCTCCACGCTCGAGCGCGAGACCGTGGCCTGGCGCTTGCTCGACCAGGACACGACGGAGTCATCGAGGAAGACGACGTAGCCGGATGTCGAACGTCGTGTGTCGGGGCAGCCGACCCAGTCGGCGTCCGAGTACGCGACCTGGTCGAGAGAGGCGGAGCGATGAAGATGAAGCCCATGGCTCACCGTGCCCCGCAGGTAGCGCAGGATGCGCTTGACCAGGGCAAGATGGACGTTGTGCGGGTCATGCATGATGAGGCAGCATTGTTGTACGGCGTAGGTGATGTCCGGCCGCGTCATCATCAGGTACTGGAGTGCGCCGACGAGACTGCAATACTCGGCAGCAGAGAGCTTCGAGTGTGTGTCGATGGGGCTAGACACAGGCTTGCAATCAACCATGTTGGCGCAGTCCAGCAGCTCCTCTGCATAGCCACACTGAGACAAGAAGAAGCCGGTGTCTTCCCTGGTCACCGCGATGCCCAGGAAGTAATGGAGCACTACTAGGGAAAAGCCTAGCAGTAGCGCGGGTCTAAGGGCTATCAGTAGCGCGGGGAGCCGCGCTACTGGTACGACGCTACAGCTAACTTTTAGCAATAGCGCGTTTTGAACCGCGCTACTGCTAACTTTACGTAATAGTAGCGTTCTTAGTAAAACGCGTTGCTGCTGTTCACACACGAACACGTCACCGTGTACCCTCGACGCCAGGGGTGATGCACCGTAGCTCACGTCGAAGGAGACCCATCCGAAAGCGCGGTACGGAAGTGTTGGAAATATGCCCTAGAGGCAATAATAAAGTGGTTATTATTATATTTCCTCGTTCATGATAATTGTCTATTATTCATGCTATAATTGTGTTATCCGGAAATCGTAATGCATGTGTGAATACATAGACCACAACATGTCCCTAGTGAGCCTCTAGTTGACTAGCTCATTGATCAATAGATGGTTACGGTTTCCTGACCATGGACATTGGATGTCGTTGATAACGGGATCACATCATTAGGAGAATGATGTGATGGACAAGACCCAATCCTAAGCATAGCACTAGATTTTGTAGTTCGTCTGCTAAAGCTTTTCTAATGTCAAGTATCATTTCCTTAGACCATGAGATTGTGCAACTCCCGGATACCGTAGGAATGCTTTGGGTGTATCAAACATCACAACGTAACTGGGTGACAATAAAGGTGCACTACAGGTATCTCCGAAAGTGTTTGTTGGGTTGGCACGAATCGAGATTGGGATTTGTCACTCCGTATGACGGAGAGGTATCTTTGGGCCCACTCGGTAATGCATCATCATAATGAGCTCAATGTGACTAAATAGTTAGCCACGGGATCATGCGTTACGGAACGAGTAAAGAGACTTGCCGGTAATGAGATTGAACAAGGTATAGGGATACCGACGATCGAATCTTGGGCAAGTATCATACCGGTAGACAAAGGGAATTGTATACGGGATTGATTGAATCCTCGACATCGTGGTTCATCCGATGAGATCATCGTGGAACATGTGGGAGCCAACATGGGTATCCAGATCCCGCTGTTGGTTATTGGCCGGAGAGATGTCTCGGTCATGTCTGCATGGTTCCCGAACCCGTAGGGTCTACACACTTAAGGTTCGGTGACGCTAGAGTTGTTATGGGAAATAGTATGTGGTTACCGAATGTTGTTCGGAGTCCCGTATGAGATCCCGAACATCACGAGGAGTTCCAGAATGGTCCGGAGGTGAAGAATTATATATGGGAAGTCCAGTTTCTGTCACCGGAATGGTTTCGGGGGTTATCGGTATTGTACCGGGACCACCGGAAGGTGTCCGAGGGTCCACCGGGTGGGGCCACCTACCCCGGTGGGCCAAGTGGGCTGAGCAAGGGAGGGAACCAGCCCCTGGTGGGCTGGTGCACCCCCCCCCCAAGGGGCCCAAGGCGCCTAGGGTTGGAAACCCTAGGGGGTGGGGCGCCTCCCACCAAACTTGGGGGGCAAGTTCCCCCCCTTGGCCGCCCCCCCCCCTTAGATGGGATCTAAGGGGGCCGGCCCCCTCTCCCCTTCACCCTATAAATAGAGGGGGGTGGGAGGGCAGGAGTACCTCTCCCCTGGCGCAGCCCTCCCCCTCTCCAACACCTCCTCCGTTTGAGCTTGGCGAAGCCCTGCCGGAGAACTGCAAGTTCCACCACGACGCCGTCGTGCTGCTGGAGCTGTCTTCCCCAACCTCTCCCTCCTCCTTGCTGGATCAAGGCGCGGGAGACGTCACCGGGCTGCACATGTGTTGAACGCGGAGGCACCGTTGTTCGCTGCTTAGATCGGAATCGACCGCGATCTGAATCGCTGCGTGTACGACTCCTCCAACCGCGTTCTTGCAACGCTTCCGCATCGCGATCTTCAAGGGTATGAAGATGCACTCCTCTCTCTCTCGTTGCTAGTCTCTCCATAGATTGATCTTGGTGATGCGTAGGAAATTTTTTGATTTACTACTACGTTCCCCAACAGTGGCATCATGAGCCAGGTTTATGCGTAGTTTCTTGCACGAGTAGAACACAAGTTGTTGTGGGCGTCGATTTTATCAATTTACTTGCCGTTACTAGTCTTATCTTGATTCGGCGGCATCGTGGGATGAAGCGGCCCGGACCGACCTTACACGTACGCTTACGTGAGACAGGTTCCACCGACTGACATGCACTAGTTGCATAAGGTGGCTAGCGGGTGTCTGTCTCTCCCACTTTAGTCGGATCGGATTCGATGGAAAGGGTCCTTATGAAGGGTAAATATAAATTAGCATATCACGTTGTGGTTGTGGCGTAGGTAAGAAACGTTCTTGCCAGAAACCTATAGCAGCCACGTAAAAAATTTTGCAACAACAATTAGAGGACGTCTAACTTGTTCTTGCAGCATATGCCGTGTGATGTGATATGGCCAAAAGGATGTGATGAATGATATATGTGATGTATGAGATTGATCATGTTCTTGTAATAGGAATCACGACTTGCATGTCGATGAGTATGACAACCGGCAGGAGCCATAGGAGTTGTCTTAATTTATTGTATGACCTGCATGTCAATGAAAAACGCCATGTAATTACTTTACTTTATTGCTAACCGTTAGCCATAGTAGTAGAAGTAATAGTTGGCGAGGCAACTTCATGAAGACACGATGATGGAGATCATGGTGTCATGCCGGTGACGATGATGATCATGGTGCCCCAAAGATGGAGATCAAAAGGAGCAAAATGATATTGACCATATCATGTCACTATTTGATTGCATGTGATGTTTATCATCTGTTTACATCTTATTTGCTTAGAACGATGGTAGCATAAATAAGATGATCCCTCGCTAAAATTTCAAGAAAGTGTTCCCCCTAACTGTGCACCGTTGCGAAGGTTCGTTGTTTCAAAGCACCACGTGATGATCGGGTGTGATAGATTCTAACATTCGAATACAACGGGTGTAAGCCAGATTTACACATGCAAAACACTTAGGTTGACTTGACGAGCCTAGCATGTACATACATGGCCTCGGAACACGGAAGACCGAAAGGTCAAACATGAGTCGTATAGAAGATACGATCAACACAGAGATGTTCACCGTTGATGACTAGTCTGTCTCACGTGATGATCGGACACGACCTAGTCGATTCGGATCATGTATCACTTAGATGACTAAAGGGATGTCTATCTGAGTGGGAGTTCATTGATTAATTTGATTAGATGAACTTAATTATCATGAACTTAGTCTAAAATCTTTACAATATGTCTTGTAGATCAAATGGCCCACGCTAATGTTGCCCTCAACTTCAATGCGTTCCTAGAGAAAACCAAGCTGAAAGACGATGGTAGCAACTATACGGACTGGGTTCATAACCTGAGGATCATCCTCATAGCTGCCAAGAAAGCTTATGTCCTTGAAGCACCGCTAGGTGACGCACCTGTTTTCCCGGCAACTCAAGACGTTATGAACGCCTGGCAGTCGCGTAGTGATGATTACTCCCTGGTTCAGTGCGGCATGCTTTACAGCTTAGAACCGGGGCTCCAAAAGCGTTTTGAGCAACACGGAGCATATGAGATGTTCCAAGAGCTGAAAATGGTTTTCCAAGCTCATGCCCGGGTCGAGAGATATGAAGTCTCCAACAAGTTCTATAGTTGTTAATGGAGGAGAATAGTTCTGTCAGCGAGCATATACTCAAAATGTCTGGGTTGCACAACCGCTTGTCTCAGCTGGGAGTTAATCTCCCGGATGACGCGGTCGTTGACAGAATCCTTCAGTCGCTTCCACCTAGCTACAAGAGCTTTGTGATGAACTTCAATATGCAGGGGATGGAAAAAACCATTCCTGAGGTATATTCAATGCTGTAATCAGCAGAGGTGGAGATCAAAAAGGAACATCAAGTGTTGATGGTGAATAAAACCACTAAGTTCAAGAAAGGCAAGGGTAAAAAGAACTTCAAGAAGGACGGCAAGGGAGTTGCTGCGCCCGGTAAGCAAGCTACCGGGAAGAAGCCAAAGAATGGACCCAAGCCTGAGACATAATGCTTTTATGGCAAGGGAAACGGTCACTGGAAGCGGAATTGCCCCAAGTACTTAGCGGATAAGAAGGCCGGCAATACCAAAGGTATATGTGATATACATGTTATTGATGTGTACCTTACCAGCGCTCATAGTAGCTCCTGGGTATTTGATACCGGTGCGGTTGCTCATATTTGTAACTCAAAACAGGAGCTACGGAATAAGCGGAGACTGGCGAAGGACGAGGTGACGATGCGCGTCGGGAATGGTTCCAAGGTCGATGTGATCGCCGTCGGCACGCTACCTCTTCATCTGCCTACGGGATTAGTTTTAAACCTCAATAATTGTTATTTAGTACCAGCTTTGAGCATGAACATTGTATCAGGATCTCGTTTGATGCGAGATGGCTACTCATTTAAATCTGAGAATAATGGTTGTTCTATTTATATGAGAGATATGTTTTATGGTCATGCCCCGCTGGTCAATGGTTTATTTTTATTGAATCTCGAATGTGATGTTACACATATTCATAGTGTGAATGCCAAAAGATGTAAGGTTGATAATGATAGTCCCACATACTTGTGGCACTGCCGCCTTGGTCACATTAGTGTCAAACGCATGAAGAAACTCCATGCAGATGGACTTTTGGAGTCTCTTGATTATGAATCATTTGACACGTGCGAACCATGCCTCATGGGCAAAATGACCAAGACTCCGTTCTCCGGGACAATGGAGCGAGCAACCAACTTATTGGAAATCATACATACTGATGTGTGCGGTCCAATGAGCGTTGAGGCTCGTGGTGGTTATCGTTATGTTCTCACCCTCACTGATGACTTAAGTAGATATGGGTATGTCTACTTAATGAAACACAAGTCTGAGACCTTCGAAAAGTTCAAGGAATTTCAGAGTGAGGTAGAGAATCAACGTGACAGGAAAATAAAGTTCTTACGATCAGATCGTGGAGGGGAATATTTGAGTCACGAGTTTGGCACGCACTTAAGGAAATGTGGAATTGTTTCACAACTCACGCCGCCTGGAACACCTCAGCGTAATGGTGTGTCCGAACGTCGTAATCGCACTCTATTGGATATGGTGCGATCTATGATGTCTCTTACCGATTTACCGCTATCATTTTGGGGTTATGCTTTAGAGACTGCCGCATTCACTTTAAATAGGGCTCCGTCGAAATCCGTTGAGACGACACCGTATGAATTATGGTTTGGGAAGAAACCTAAGCTGTCGTTTCTGAAAGTTTGGGGATGCGATGCTTATGTCAAGAAACTTCAACCTGAAAAGCTCAAACCCAAATCGGAAAAATGCGTCTTCATAGGATACCCTAAAGAAACTATTGGGTATACCTTCTACCTTAGATCCGAAGGCAAGATCTTTGTTGCCAAGAATGGATCCTTTCTGGAGAAAGAGTTTCTCTCGAAAGAAGTAAGTGGGAGGAAAGTAGAGCTTGATGAGGTAACCCCTCTTGAACCGGAGAGTAGCGCAGCTCAGGAAGATGTTTCTGTGGTGCCTACACCGACTAGAGAGGAAGTTAATGATGATGATCATGAAACTTCGGATCAAGTTGCTACTGAACTTCGTAGGTCCACGAGGACACGTTCTGCACCAGAGTGGTACGGCAACCCTGTCCTGGAAGTCATGTTGTTAGACAACGGTGAACCTTCGAACTATGAAGAAGCGATGGCGGGCCCGGATTCCAACAAATGGCTAGAAGCCATGAAATCCGAGATAGGATCCATGTATGAAAATGAAGTATGGACTTTGACAGACTTGCCCGATGATCGGCAAGCCATAGAGAACAAATGGATCTTTAAGAAGAAGACAGACGCGGATGGTAATGTGACCATCTATAAGGCTCGACTTGTTGCTAAGGGTTATCGACAAGTTCAAGGTGTTGACTACGATGAGACCTTCTCACCCGTAGCGAAGCTGAAGTCCGTCAGAATCATGTTAGCAATTGCCGCATACTATGATTATGAGATATGGCAAATGGACGTCAAAACGGCATTCCTTAATGGTTTCCTTAAGGAAGAGTTGTATATGATGCAGCCGGAAGGTTTTGTCAATCCTAATAATGCTGACAAGGTATGCAAGCTCCAGCGCTCAATCTATGGGCTGGTGCAAGCATCTCGGAGTTGGAACATTCGCTTTGATGAGATGATCAAAGCGTTTGGGTTTACACAGACTTATGGAGAAGCCTGTGTTTACAAGAAAGTGAGTGGGAGCTCTGTAGCATTTCTCATATTATATGTAGATGACATACTATTAATGGGAAATGATATAGAATTCTTGGAAAGCATAAAGGCCTACTTGAATAAGTGTTTTTCAATGAAGGACCTTGGAGAAGCTGCTTACATATTAGGCATCAAGATCTATAGAGATAGATCGAGACGCCTCATTGGTCTTTCGCAAAGCACATACCTTGACAAGATATTGAAGAAGTTCAATATGGATCAGTCCAAGAAGGGGTTCTTGCCTGTATTACAAGGTGTGAGATTGAGCACGGCTCAATGCCCGACCTCGGCAGAAGATAGAGAAAAGATGAGTGTCATCCCCTATGCCTCAGCCATAGGGTCTATTATGTATGCCATGCTGTGTACCAGACCTGATGTGAACCTCGCCGTAAGTTTGGTAGGAAGGTACCAAAGTAATCCCGGCATGGAACACTAGACAGCGGTCAAGAACATCCTGAAGTACCTGAAAAGGACTAAGGATATGTTTCTCGTTTATGGAGGTGACGAAGAGCTCGTCGTAAAGGGTTACGTCGATGCTAGCTTCGACACAGATCTGGATGACTCTAAGTCACAAACCGGATACATGTATATTTTGAATGGTGGGGCAGTCAGCTGGTGCAGTTGCAAGCAAAGCGTCGTGGCGGGATCTACATGTGAAGTGGAGTACATAGCAGCCTCGGAGGCAGCACAGGAAGCAGCCTGGATGAAGGAGTTCATCACCGACCTAGGAGTTATTCCCAATGCGTCGGGCCCAATGACTCTCTTATGTGACAACACTAGAGCTATTGCCCTTGCCAAGGAGCCCAGGTTTCACAAGAAGACTAGGCATATCAAGCGTCGCTTCAACTCCATTCATGAACAACTTCAAGATGGAGACATAGATATTTGTAAAGTGCATACGGATCTGAATGTCGCAAATCCGTTGACTAAACCTCTTCCACGAGCAAAACATGATCAACACCAGAACTCTATGGGTGTTCGATTCATCACAATGTAACTAGATTATTGACTCTAGTGCAAGTGGGAGACTGTTGGAAATATGCCCTAGAGGCAATAATAAAGTGGTTATTATTATATTTCCTCGTTCATGATAATTGTCTATTGTTCATGCTATAATTGTGTTATCCGGAAATCGTAATGCATGTGTGAATACATAGACCACAACATGTCCCTAGTGAGCCTCTAGTTGACTAGCTCGTTGATCAATAGATGGTTACGGTTTCCTGACCATGGACATTGGATGTCGTTGATAACGGGATCACATCATTAGGAGAATGATGTGATGGACAAGACCCAATCCTAAGCATAGCACTAGATCGTGTAGTTCGTCTGCTAAAGCTTTTCTAATGTCAAGTATCATTTCCTTAGACCATGAGATTGTGCAACTCCCGGATACCGTAGGAATGCTTTGGGTGTATCAAACGTCACAACGTAACTGGGTGACAATAAAGGTGCACTACAGGTATCTCAAAAAGTGTCTGTTGGGTTGGCACGAATCGAGATTGGGATTTGTCACTCCGTATGACGGAGAGGTATCTCTGGGCCCACTCGGTAATGCATCATCATAATGAGCTCAATGTGACTAAAGAGTTAGCCACGGGATCATGCGTTACGGAACGAGTAAAGAGACTTGCCGGTAACGAGATTGAACAAGGTATAGGGATACCGACGATCGAATCTCGGGCAAGTATCATACCGGTAGACAAAGGGAATTGTATACGGGATTGATTGAATCCTCGACATCGTGGTTCATCCGATGAGATCATCGTGGAACATGTGGGAGCCAACATGGGTATCCAGATCCCTCTGTTGGTTATTGGCCGGAGAGATGTCTCGGTCATGTCTGCATGGTTCCCGAACCCGTAGGGTCTACGCACTTAAGGTTCGGTGACGCTAGAGTTATTATGGGAAATAGTATGTGGTTACCGAATGTTGTTCGGAGTCCCGGATGAGATCCCGGACGTCACGAGGATTACCGGAATGGTCCGGAGGTGAAGAATTATATATGGGAAGTCCAGTTTCAGTCACCGGAATGGTTTCGGGGGTTATCGGTATTGTACCAGGACCACCGGAAGGTGTTCGGGGGTCCACCGGGTGGGGCCACCTATCCCGGTGGGCCAAGTGGGCTGAGCAAGGGAGGGAACCAGCCCCTGGTGGGCTGGTGCGCCCCCCCCCCCCAAGGGGCCCAAGGCGCCTAGGGTTGGAAACCCTAGGGGGTGGGGCGCCTCCCACCAAACTTGGGGGGCAAGTTCCCCCCCTTGGCCGCCGCCCTCCCCCCCCCCTTAGATGGGATCTAAGGGGGCCGGCCCCCTCTCCCCTTCACCCTATAAATAGAGGGGGGGTGGGAGGGCAGGAGTACCTCTCCCCTGGCGCAGCCCTCCCCCTCTCCAACACCTCCTCCTCCTCCGTTTGAGCTTGGCGAAGCCCTACCGGAGAACTGCAAGTTCCACCACGACGCCGTCGTGCTGCTGGAGCTGTCTTCCCCAACCTCTCCCTCCTCCTTGCTGGATCAAGGCGCGGGAGACGTCACTGGGCTGCACGTGTGTTGAACGCGGAGGCACCGTTGTTCGGTGCTTAGATCGGAATCGACCGCGATCTGAATCGCTGCGTGTACGACTCCTCCAACCGCGCTCTTGCAATGCTTCCGCATCGCGATCTTCAAGGGTATGAAGATGCACTCCTCTCTCTCTCTCATTGCTAGTCTCTCCATAGATTGATCTTGGTGATGCGTAGGAAAAAAATTGATTTACTACTACGTTCCCCAACAGGAAGCAATCCGGCGGGCGCTTTTGAAGACCCGAAACCCCACGCGCCCGGGAGGGACCCCGTCTGGACGCGCTGCAGCTATGGGCTGCCCTAGGTTGGCCTGACCGCCCATAGGGCCTCGAGGTTCTCTGCGCTGCAACAAGAAGAACGAACGAAGAACGAGGAAGAAGAAGAACAAGGGATAGGATAAAAGTAAAGGTAAAAGTGGTAGATGAACTGATCGATTGTGTGTTGTTCAATCGGCCATCACCTCTCATCTATTTATGAGGCGGTTGGACTTTCCATACAAGAAAAGGACTCCAAATCCCGTCCAAATCTTTCCAAAATTAACCGAACTCGGATTTTGGCAAGTCTGAGACATCAGTTCGCTTTTTGACTCTCGGAGGCCACGAACGACCTCGGATGAAGATGCGCCCAAAAGCAAATTTAACCGTTTTGAAGAGACGAACAATTTTCATGTTGAATGTTTTTCGATTCGAGGCCATCTTCAGGGCTGAATCGCTCGTGCAAAACAGACTGTTACTTGCGCTACCCATCAGACATCATGTCTGATGGGGCGCGCCACTTTTGGCTTGTGACAGGGCCGCACTCAGATGGCTCTAACTTTTACATATGATCTCAGATTGAGACGATTTTTATATCAGAATCGACCGTTTCGACGAGACGAAGACAATCTGTGTAGAATATTTTCTCATATGAGGTCATCTTGGGGGCTTAATCTGCCAAACTGTACTTTGAATATAAAATCTTAGTACTTTGAGCATTGTTTCGGCCTTCGAGATGAAATCGAACGACGATGGCCCAAACTTCAAAGATGTTCATGCTGACTATATGAAACTTTTTCATGTAGATCACTTCTCCATTTGAGGACATTTTAATTAAATTCTTGACCGTGCCAAAATCTGGTGTCAACACATGCCCCCCTGTTTTTCAGCAAAACTTGTGTGCCGAAAAATAACTTGCACGAAGTTTTTTCTTAGCACGATGTCAACACTCCGTCGGCCATTTTGTACGTTCTTAGGACGATAAGTATATATCGGCCATTTTATTTCTTAGGGCGATAATTGTGTATCGGCCATTTAGATTAGCAACAAAAATCTAGCTAATGGAATGTATGATGATGTGGTAATACCCTTGCATGATGTAGGAAATTATATTTCATCCATGGATCAAAATAAACCCATGGAGGGCAACCAATCATACATGAGGATGAATTCCATGGCATCGGCATTAATGTCGTAGTTGGAGAATGTGGATAATGTGTGGACCGAAGATGTTGAAACCTTCGTCTTGGTTGTTCATAGCATTCACTCTTCTCTTTTTTCACCTTTGCTGCACTTCTTGCAATGGAAGTTTGCATATCATTTTTATTTTGAGTGCCTCCTTTGGGAACCCATGTCATGTTCTTCTTTTCCAGCTCTTATGCACTAAGCTTTTGCAACTTCTTCTTTTGCCAATACGATAAGCCGAGTGGGCATCTCGGCTGTGATTTTGTTTGAAGCAATGAAAATTCTTGTTTTACCTTGTGCACTTTCAGCTTCTCTTCAGATTTGGCACTTGATTGACTCATCTCATTGTCTTTAGTAGCCAATGTCAACACTTTAGTTGGCTCTTTTTCATTTGATATCAAATCTGAAGTAGCACTCTTACGACCATCTCTTTTCATGCGGTAAACTTGCTTGACCACTTCTTTCTTCTTCCATGAGCTCCGGACCGATTTCTTATGATTGAAACGGTCTTTGATGCTTGATTGTTCAAATGTTGATCTTCTTGGAGCTGCATAATGTTGGTGAGATGGTCTATAATAAGATGGAGAATGTGCCCTTGTATCATACCTGTCCCATGATGGATATGGATTTACGTGAGCATAGGAAGGCATCCACGGCATCAGCATTGGCGGCCCAAAATAAGGATATAAATATGTTGCATTGAAATTCTCACTCTGCCAATACCGATCCTCGGATTTGCGCCTAGGGGGTGATCTTGATGCTTTTGCATTAGTTGGCTGATAAGCAATCTTCTCCTTACTTATCTTCTGATATTTTTCCAATAGTTGCGCGAAAGTGACTTTCGGCCTTTTACCTTTGTGCTTACCTCGGCCTTTGCTTGCATCGATCTTTGAATTTTCTTGTTGCCCTCCAGTACTTGGCGTCTTCGTTGCAACATTGATGGAATTTTCGCCCTCAAGAATATTATCATTGTGCTCTTGAACAACTTCCTTACTTGAAAGCTTGATCCCATTATCCGCAGTTTTTACCTTCTCATGTTTAAATGGATCGGCTTGAAGTAGCCGATGCAAAAAAAAATTTGCCATCAGGACCAATCGGAATAGACTGGTCATCTCTTGGTGTTTCAACAAATTTCAATCGTCCTCTACAAATGGCTGATTCAACTATTTGACGAAAAATGTTGCAATCCTCAAAATTATGTTTGGACGAATGATGCAACCTATGATACATTCGTCCTTGAATTGATGGCTTGACATGCTGATCAAGAATTCTTATGTAATTATTTTTTAGCAACAAATCAAATATTTGATCACACATGCTTGAATTGAAAGTAAACTTTTTATTCTCTGGCCGATCTTGCTGAGAGAACGGCTTTGGAGTTAAGCAAACGAATGGTTCAGATTTTGCATTACCCCATTCGGCTATGAATTGTGTTTTGCACTCTATCTCCGATGTCTTTGAAAAGGAAATTATACTATCATCGGTTTTCTCAACAGAGTATAACCTTGGCTTGAAATTTCTGAAATCAAAGTAGTTAGAACATACATGTCTCAATTGAGACCATGCGTAAGCCAAGTATGAAGCAAGCAAAGCTACCCAATTAGATATGAACTTTAAATAAAGCAATGGGAAAAGCTTTGGCTGCAGTAATAAGTCACTATCGGTCTCTTTGAATGGTACAATATATTGACCGATATGCTTAGTAATAATTTTATTGCTAACAAGTAAATTGCCTTTCATCATTGGTCTTTCAAGATTACTTGTGAGAGTTTTTCTAATAGATGTATCAACAATAAAGTTTTGACCAAATCTGAAAATAGGTAAATCACTTGCTAGACATACCTCTTCATACACGTTGGGAGAGCAGGATGGTTGTATCACTTGAATAATACTCTGCTGCACTTTTGAATGACTCTCCAATGCCTTGGCGTCCTCTTTCTCTTGAATAGATTTGGTACACATACTATTCGATTCAGCTTTTTCAATAACCGAATTTTCTTTATTACCTGGATCAATACTTTTCTCCTTTTGAATTTGTAAGGCTGCTCGTTCTTGTCTAATTTTAGCCCATATCTCAGCTTGGCGAGCTTTAAATTTTTTCATCTCAATTTCCACCCACTCCTCATGGGATTACCCCACAATGCTTTGAGACTCTTTTGGCAATGAGCTGCCGAAACTTTGCAATGGTTTAGGGGGTACACTGGATGGTATACCACTGGACGAATGCATCATTTGCACAACTCTAGCTTTTACAGCAGCAAAGTCATGAGGCTTCCCGCCTTCTATTAGTTCCTGGCGAATAGAGTTGCACAAATCCCAAGAGAATGTAAGCTTGTTCTCAATTACCCAGTCTGGATATGGTTGCCCCCAGATTCTTTTAGACTCTTTCGGCACTGAGATGTTGCCAAAATTCTATAATTGTGTAGGGGGGACATGATATGCCACGGTAGTAGATGAAGGCATTTGTGCTCTTGCAGAAGTTTCACTTATTCGGCCATAACTGTGAAGGTGCGGAGCCAAATTATGGATATCAACAGTTGCATTTGATGCCAAAAAATTAGTAGCATAAGGTGTAGCATATGATGTTTGAGGGTAATTGGCCGAATAACTAGTAGTAGCATGGCCAATTCCCCTATCCACCGGCATGTTTGGATTAACATATTGCAAATTACTTGCCGTTGAATAAAAAGTTGAAACACTTTGCTGCATACTATTGGAAGTTCCTACATGGGGTGTCTCAACTTGATTAATCGAACTCGTCATGTTGTTCATCGGCATATAGATTTGTGGGGCTGCCGATGCATGGGAGTTGGGATACATATGTGGCATGTTGCTAAAATTATATGAAGTTGAAGCATGAAGATTATTCTGAATTGGCTGTTGCGCATAACTAGATGCATGATTGATAAAACTAGGGCTATCCGACACATTATGCTCATTAAACGATCTAGCAACATATGCATTATTTGCATCTACATAAGTGAATTGGGTATTCATATTACCTTTGTAGATTACAAACCCTAGATGACAATCTCTTCGTAGCAAGAACGGGCTGGAGACCGTTCAAAGCTTCCTCCCCAGCAGAGTCACCAAAAAGTGTGTTCGCACATGAACACGTCACCGTGTACCCTCGACGCCAGGGGTGATGCACCGCAGCTCACGTCGAAGGAGACCCGTCCGGAAGTGCGGTACGCAAGCAATCCGACGGGCGCTTTTGAAGACCCGAAACCCCACGCGCCCGGGAGGGACCCCGTCTGGACGCGCGGCGGCTATGGGCTTCCCTAAGTCGGCCTGACCGCCCCTAGGGCCTCGAGGTTCACCGCCCTGCAACAAGAAGAACGAACGAAGAACGAGGAAGAAGAAGAACAAGGGAGAGGATAAAAGTAAAGGTAAAAGTGATAGATGAATTGATCAATTGTGTGTTGTTCAATCGGCCGTCACCTCTCATCTATTTATGAGGCGGTTGGACTTTTTGTACAAGAAAAAAACTCCAAATCCCATCCAAATCTTTCCAAAATTAACCGAACTCGGATTTAGGCAAGTCTGAGACATCAGTTCGGTTTTTGATTCTCGGAGGCCACAAACGACCTCGGATGAAGATGCGCCCAAAAGAAAATTTAACCGTTTTGACGAGACGAACAACTTTCATGTTGAATGTTTTTCGATTCGAGGCCATCTTCAGGGCTGAATCGCTCGCGCAAAACAGACTGTTACTCGCGCTACCCATCAGACATCGGGCGCGCCACTTTTGGCTCGTGACAGGGCCACACTCAGATGGCTCTAACTTTTACATACGATCTCAGATTGAGACAATTTTTATATCAGAATCGACCATTTCGACGAGACCAAGAAAATCCGTGTAGAACATTTTCTCATATGAGGTCGTCTTGGGGACTTAATCTGCCAAACTTTACTTTGAATATAAAATCTTAGTACTTTGAGCATAGTTTCGGCCTTCGAGATGAAATCGGACGACGATGGCCCAAACTTCAAAGATGTTCATGCTGACTATACGAAACTTTTTCATTTAGATCACTTCTCAATTTGAGGATATTTTAATTAAGTTCTTGACCGTGCCAAAATCTGGTGTCAACAGCTACTAATAGCAGTAGCGCGTATATCCAGAGCGCGCTGCTGTTACCTGCATACCCACGCTACTGCTAACTTTTCCTGTATTTTTTTCTGCAACATATTAGCGCTGTATTTGTACAGCTTTTATACAGTAGTCTCATCACAGTGGTCTCATCATATGATTTTATGATCATGATGAGTTATTATATATATGAGTGGGTGAAAGAGACGTGGATTAGATTCAAGTGGAGGAAACATGGTGCAGATCGAAAGTACTACTAATCCAAACTTGATCACTTTAGTTTGAATTAGTAGTACTTTCGATCTGCACCATGTTGCCTCAACTTGAATCTAATCCACGTCTCTTTCACCCCACTGATATATATAATAACTCATCATGCTCATATAACAACTCAGCATCATCATCATAATAGTAACTCATCATCGTTATCATAATAACAAGTCATACTCATCATCATTATAGTCATCTAACAACGTCTACTCGTTATCATAATAACAAGTCATACTCATCATCATCATAGTCATAACCAACCCTAGTTAATTATTCTTAACACATGATCATGAGTATTAGCTAGGACCTACCCCTCTCTAAGGTAAAATAGCATAAAACAACATAGCCCCTGACTCTCCATTATGGAGAATGGAGATTACCCTATCTCCAATTCGTGGGCTTCGCACAATGTTGCTTCCAAGTACCTCCCTACGAGCATTCATAACTTTTTTCCATTCTTTGATTGTGACGTCTTCATCTGTTCGAGAAATCTTGTATGAACAGCGGTGAGTCGTAGGAGGACTTGGTCGTAAGCTAACAACATCCATATAACCTTTCGTATCCATCAAATGAGGCACACAATTATTCGGGATTTTCTATTGAAGAGGATAATAGTAACGTAGTTAGCAATGTAGTTTAGCTTTAGAAGAATGTATGGAAAAGATGCATTGGTGTCATAATAATAAAAAAATCTTACCATGCCATTTCTATGGATGTTGGCGTAGTTCAACACATGGACTAGTGGCACGTATTGACCATAATGTGGAGGAGTTTCATAATTCTTATTGAAAGTCTCAACATCAATAATGAAGGAGACAAGATGATCTTTCTCCTCTTAAGTTAGTTCAGAGCCATCAATGTAGTAGGTTCTGTCTACTATTTTCCGAACATTTTTTGAAGAATGGAAATAAGCTGTCAAGGAAATATATAAGCTGTCAACTATTTTTATATAAACAATATAAATTACTTAATAAATATGTTTGAGAAACTCACATAGAGGTAGAAGTGGAAGCGTATCAACAAGGACCCAAATGTCGATATTAGCTTCGTCGATATTAGCTTCGCCGATATTATCTTCATCGACATTATCTTCGTCAATGTCATTTTCAGGATCACCAAGATCGAAGGTGACATGCATACCCTCTTGAAAACCATATGCCTTGCACAGTGCTTCCCGATTCGAGCAACCAAAATGGGAGTAGTTCACCACATTGTATAACTTTACGGCAAAAGCATAACCATGATGGGTCCTAAGGTGAACTCTCTTTGTCTCCATATTCTCATGATCTTCGAAATTCAGCTTCTCCAAGACAAAGTGTCTTGCATGGCAGGGGATGCACTAGTCGAATTGTAAAAGACAGAAATTGTACGTTGAAGAAGCAGAAGTCATGCTTAATTACAAAAAAAGACTTGTCGTCGTTGCGTACCGTTTCAACATCGAAAGTCTCGTCGAGCTTAATACTGAAGCGCCAACCGTCTTGCAGGTGAGGCCTGTTGCATAGACTCCGGTCGTCACCACAGTAGGCGCACTCCGGGATCCTATCGTCGTCGTTAGACATTTCCTATGTTCATAATTCAAAGATTAAACTTCTAAAATTCAATATATGTACTACAAAAACTATAAATTAGATCATTATTATTCATCATGGGTTGACTATCGGTCTGTCGAGTGTTTTCTTGAAAACTCTCAGCTCATGTGGTGTATATATTCGACCGTCGGTGATGGTCACTCCTCCCTTCGTCCAAGAGTGCATTACACCAAAATGTCTAGCACACGGGAACGAAGGAGAAGCGACCCCCACGAAAATAGTCGAGATTCTTCCTCTCTGACATTTGCGACCGTCGATGATGGTAGCTCCTCCTATCATTCCAAAGTGCATTACACCAAAATGTCTAGCACCTTGGAATGAAGAAGAAGCTACCCCCACGACAACAGTCGGGATTCTTCTTCCTCTCTCATATATGGTGGACACTCCCTCACTGATTTTTTGACTGTCATGTATGGAGCCCCGACAGACTTAAAGTCAACCCAAAATGTCCTTTAATTATCTTTCTAGAAAATTAGGGCCACTCGATATTTCCTACATATTCTAGCACAAGTCATGCCAAAATTCAAGGAAAAATCCGGCATGACCTTTGCTAAAATAGGACATATCGAATGCCTGAAATTTGCTGGAACGGAAATGAATCAACATTCCGGCAAAACATAGGCCACTCAGAGGTGTTCCCTACAAAATGCATCTATGCATCCATTTTGTCGACATTTTTCAAAAGCATTAATGAAACAAAAGTATTGAAGCAGAATATTAAAGAGGAAGTACTTGGTCGCACATGGGATGGACTTTAAGAAAATTAGTCCAGTGGAGGAGGCAATCAATGAACTCATGTGACAAGTTAGCAGCTTTCCATTGTCACAGCGTCCTTACTCATCTACTACTACTACATCTATGAAAACATCTACATCATCATCGACATCAACGACATGGGGATTTGACTGCTCTCACCTCAAAGTCGAAGGGGGTCGGTGACGGGGACGATGACGAGGATGATGCAGGGGCTCCTTGATTTCTGCAAAAACAAAATATAAACAAAAACATTATTATCCTGATTTTAGGACTTAGTGAAACCCTATAAGCTATCAACTAAACATTATTATGCTGATTCAAAAGACCTACATTTACTAAAAATTCAATATATCTTATAACCCGAATATTTCATTTGGTTAAGAAGCATAACTAATGTTCCTTACTAAAAATTTGCATACCTAAATTTTCTTACTAAAAATTTCTAGTACTAAATTTCTCATATGGCATTCTGATACATTTCTATATTGAAAAAATTCTATACCTAAACAATTTCTATTACTAAAATTTCTATTCAAAAGACCTAAAATTTCCTATTCTATTCAAAACACCTAAAATAGTCAAAATAAACTATACATTTACTCAAATGGCCTAAAAAATTATTCTATTAAAAACCTACATTCTATAATGTCTACATTGTAAAACCTACATTCAAATTACCTACATTCTACAAGAACAGCAAGAGAAAGGATGGAGGGAGGAGGGGGAGGAAGAAGGAGGTACCTCACTGACGATGGCGCGCCGGCGATGGGCGACGGCGGTGGGCGACAGTGACGGGCGGGTGGTGGCGCGCGGGCAGCGGCGGCGGGCAACGGTGACGGGCGACGGCGACCAGAGAGTGCGAGACTGAGAGTGTGTGGTGAGGGAGAGGAAATGGACGGGACAGGGGTATAGGGTTAAGGTGTTCTTAGCAGTAGCACGGGACGCCCAACAGGCGCTACAGCTAACACATTAGTTGTAGCGAGTTTATGCAAACCGCGCTGCTACTAAAGCTAGACCCGGGGTGACCGTGTGGCCCACTTAGCAGTAGCGCCTTTTCCTGGAGCCGCTCTACTGCTACCAACATAGCAGTAGCGCCCTTTGTGGCCCCGCGCTACGGGTAAGTAGCAGTAGCGCGTATTTGTAACAAGCGCTGCTGATAATCCTCTTTGTATAAGCTTTTCCCTAGTAGTGGAGTGATCCGAGATCTTTCATGGAGAGCTCCGCAGAGAGCTGCTGCTGTATCCAGTGTAGGAGAGCTGGTGTCGACGCGGTGAGGATGATGTCGTCAACATACAACAGCAGGTAGGCCATACCGCCGTCATTATCCATGACAAATATAGACGGATCGGAATGAGAGTCGCGGAAGCCAAGCGTGCGAACGAATGCGGGGAACCTGGCGAACCAGGCACGTGGCACTTGCTTGAGGCCGTAGAGGGACTTGTCAAGGAGGTAGACGTGGTCGGGGTGGGTGGCGTCGACGACGCCGACCGGTTGCTGGCAGTACATGCGTTCGGTGAGGTGTCCATGTAAGAAGGCATTGTTAACGCCCATCTGATGAACTGGCCACCTGCGTGACACCGCCACGGAGAGCACGGTGTGGACCGTAGCAGCCTTGACGACTGGCGATAAGGTCTCATCGAAGTCAACTCCGGGCCGCTGTGAGAACCCGCGCACCACCCACCTTGCCTTGTACCGCTTGAGGCTCCCATCTGCTTTAAACTTGTGATGAAAGAGCCACTTCCCAGTCACAATGTTAGCTCCGGGTGGACGAGGGACGAGGCTCCAAGTCCGGTTCTGCATCAACGCCGAGTACTGCAGTTAGCCAATTTGGATCGCGCAGAGCAGTCCACACAATTTTTGGTATAGGTGAGATGGAAGTGTCGAGGGCTACGTGAAGGTTTTGGTGATATTTCCTGTTGGGGAAGAATTTGCCGGCCTGGACACACGTGATCATGTTGTGTGTGGGGATAATGGGTGCACGACGCCGTGGTGCCGGGGGAGGGGTGGGAGTAGGCGTGGTTTACGGCGAGACGGGACTGTCTATAGGCGTAGGTGCGGTGGTGGGCAGCGGCAAGGTAGCTGATACGTCTCCAACATATCTATAATTTTTTATTGTTCCATGATGTTATATTATCATTCTTGGATGTTTTACAATCATTTTATAGCAACTTTATATCATTTTTTGGGACTAACCTATTAACATAGTGCCCAGTGCCAGTTGTTGTTTTCTGCTTGTTTTTTACTTTGCAGGAAATCAATACCAAACGGAGTCCAAACGCAGCGAAACTTTTTGGAGATTTTTTTTGGACCAGAAGACATCCAGTGGGCCAAAGAAGTACCGAAGAGGGGGCCCGAGGTGAGCACAAGACACCAGGGCGCGCCTGGGCCCCCAGGCACGCCCTGGTGGGTTGTGCCCATCTCGGAGACCTCCCGCACCGCCTCTTTGCTCTATAAATACCCCAATATTCCAGAAACCCTAGGGGAGTCGACGAAAATCAATTCCAGCCGCCGCAAGTTCCAGAAACCGCAAATCCAATCTAGACACCATCACGGAGGGGTTCATCATCCTCATTGGTGCCTCTCCGATGATGAGTGAGTAGTTCATTGTAGACCTACGGGTCCGTAGTTAGTAGCTAGATGGCTTCCTCTCTCTCGTTTGATTCTCAATACAATGGTCTCTTGGAGATCTATTTGATGTAACTCTTTTTGCGGTGTGTTTGTTGGGATCCGATGAACTTTGAGTTTATGATCAGATCTATGTTTTTATCCATGAAAGTTATTTGAGTCTTCTTTGATCTCTTATATGCATGATTGCTTATAGCCTCGTATTTCTTCTCCGATGTTTGGGTTTTGTTTGGCCAACTTGATCTAGTTATCTTGCAATGGGAAGAGGTGCTTTGTGATGGGTTCGATCTTACGGTGCTTGATCCCAGTGACAGAAGGGGAACCAACACGTATGTATCGTTGCCATTAAGGATAACAAGATGGGGTCTCTTTCTACATAAATAGATCTTGTCTACATCATGTCATCGTTCTTATTGCATTACTCCGTTTTTCCATGAACTTAATACACTAGATGCATGCTGGATAGCGGTCGATGTGTGGAGTAATAGTAGTAGATGCAGGCAGGAGTCGGTCTACTAATCTTGGACATGATGCCTATATAATGATCATTGCCTGGATATCATCATGAGTATTTGAAGTTCTATCAATTGCCCAACAGTAATTTATTTATCCACCGTTTGCTATTTTCTCGAGGGAAGCCACTAGTGAAACCTACGGCCCTCGGGTCTCTTCTTTAATATATTTGCCATAAAGATCTATTTTGCTATTCGCCTTTTTATTTGCAACTTTTATTTTCAGATCTATTAATCCAAAAACCCAAAAATATCTCGCTGAATTTTATTTGCATCTTTCAATCTACTACAATTTTACCCCATCACTCGACAATTTCTGGCACCGTTACCCGAAAGGGATTGACAACCCCTTTAACACGTCGGGTTGCAAGTATTTGTTCTTTGTGTGCAGGAGCTGTTTACGTGGTGTTGCGTGGTTCTCCTACTAGTTTGATAACCTTGGTCTCATCACTGAGGGAAATACCTACCGTCGCTGTGTTGCATCATCCCTTCCTCTTTGGGGAAATACCAACGTAGTTCAAGCAAACATCAAAAGGAATTTCTGGCGCCGTTCCCGGGGAGACATCATCAACATCTACCAGGTTCCGAATCACAAATCTTATGTCCTTGCAATTTACATTATTTGCCATTTGCCTCTCGTTTTCATCTCCCCCAATTCACAAAAATTTGCCATTTTATTCGCCCTCTTTCTTGTTTGCCTTTTCTCATCAGATCTCATGTTTGCTTGTGTTGCCATGTGCCTTCTATTTGCTTGGATCTTTGCTTGCTAAACATTTATTGATATGGATCCTCATCCACTTGCTAATCTTTTCAAAAGATCCAATTATGATGAACCAATTGCTAGTGAATTGAGTTCACTAGATTATCTTTATGAAGTTTTGCTTGAGATTTGTGAATCTGAAAATTGTGATGAAGAAATTTATGAAGTGATTCATGATAGCTCCTTGAATGAAAAGCATGATTGCAATGATTTTACTATAAATTCTATTAATATCAATTGTGCTAATAATATGCAAAACCCCAAGCTTGGGGATGCTAATTTTGATATGTCCACTACTTATTGCAATGATCATGATTGGGGTGATTCTTTTTATGATCCTAAAAATTTATTTAAGCCTCATGATGAATATGTTTTCGATAGTATTAAAAGTGGGTTTGGAAGAGTATCAACTTTAGCTAAAAATAATCCCACATATTTGGTGAGTGTTCAATCTTATGAATTTTTTGATAAAAGTGGGCTTGGAGAGGTCATGACTTTAGTTAATGCTAATCCCACTATTTTGGAAGAGTGTCAACTTTGCATGCATGTGGATCATGAAGAGAAAAAAAATTATGACAGCTATATTGTTGAATTTGATTGTGATCCTACATGTAATTATTATGAGAGAGGAAAATATGGTTGTAGAAATTTTCATGTTACCAAATTTCCTCTCGTTATGTTGAGATTGTCAATGTTTATTCCTTTCCTTTGCATATGTTAGATATTTCTTGTCATGATAATTTGTTTGCTTATAAAATTCCTATGCATAGGAAGTATTTTAGACTTAAATGTGTTTGTCATATGCTAGATGATGCTCTCTTTGTGCTTCAATTCTTGTCTTCCATGCGAGCATCATCAAAATTATCAATGCCTAGCTAGGGGCATAAAACGATAGCGCTTGTTGGGAGGCAACCCAATGAATAAAATTTATTTTCATATTTTTCTTTCTATTATTGAGTGTTTGCACAATTATTCTACTGTTATGATTGTGTTTTTTGTGTTTTAATTAGTGTTTGTGCCAAGTAAAGCCTTTGGGATAGCTTTGGTGATAGTTGATTTGATCTTGTTGGAAAACAGAAACTTTTGTGTCCAGTAAAACAATTTTGAAAATTCACAGGAGCGACGAATTTTTTTGAATTTTTTACACAAGATTGATATACAAATTTCCTCTGTCTTCCCAATTTTTCAGAATGTTTGGAGTCACAAAAGTAGTCGAAATATTCAGATTGCTACAGACTGTTCTGTTTTTGACAGATTCTGTTTTCTTTGTGTTGTGTGCTTGTTTTGATGATTCTATGGTTTCCTTTGAAGAGTTTTTGCCATAGGAAAGTTGGAATACAATAGATATAATGCAAAAATAAAATATGAATGGGTTTGAAACAGTACTTATAGTAGTGATTTGCTTTCTTATACTAACGGATCTCATGAAGGTTTTGTTGAGTTTTGTGTGATTGAAGTTTTCAAGTTTTGGGTGAGATCGCGATGGATGAAGGAGTAAGGATTAGCAAAAGGCTAAGCTTGGGGATGCCTGAGGCACCCCAAGATAATATTCAAGAAGTATCAAGCGACTAAGCTTGGGGATGCCCCCGAGTGGCATCCCCTCTTTCTTCTAACAACCATCGGTATTTTACTTGAAACTATATTTTTATTCGTCACATATTATGAGTTTTGCTTGGAGCGTCTTGTATGATATGAGTTTTTGCTTGTTTTGCTTTTTATTTTTAGTCATGAATCCTTGCTGGACACACCTATTTTGGAAAGCCAATTTATGCTATGACTTGTTAGAATTGCTCTCTATGCTTCACTTAAATCTTTATGAGCTATGGAATTGCTCTAGTGCTTCACTTATATCTTTTTGAGCACGGTGTGCTTTAGTATTTTTGAAGAAATTCTCTCATGCTTCACTTAGATTAATTTGAGAGAAAGAAATATGATGCTCATGTTCTTCACTTATATTTGTTTGAGCTTATTAAAAGCAACTTATGAAACTAGTTCCAAAGTGATAGATATCCAAGGAGGATATAATAAAAACTTTCATGAAGATCATTGGACAAAATAAACTTGATTCTTAGTAATAGTTTTGAGATATGATGATAGTGATATGTGAGTCATGTTGATGAGTAATTATGCTTTAGTAAGAATATTGGTGTTAAGGTTTGTGATTCCCTATGCAAGCACGAAAGTCAATAGTTATGCAATGAAATTATATCCTACTTGTGGTGCATTATTAGGTATTACTTATGCTTAATGCTTTCTTACGATATTTTTCGTTTCTTGGTTGGACGCTTCTCAATCTTTTTGCTAGCCTTCATTTGCACTAAGTGTGATCACTACTTGTGCATCCAAAACCCTTTAAGCCAGTTTTGCCATATGAGTCCACTATACCTACCTATATGCGGTATTTCCGTGCCGTTCTAAGCAAATTTGTATGTGCCATCTCTAATTTTCAAAATAAATTTCTCTTTTGTGTGCTCGTACCGCTCGCGAGGCGGTGAGGGGTGGCTAATATATTTCCATGCTAGATATGTTATTCTCACGATGAGTGTTTATCCACTTGTCATTGCACGAGAGTACGGCAAAGGTATTAGGGATGCCCAGTCCCGAAATGAAAAATGAATTTACTTTATGTTATCAAATAATAAATTCCTTGGAAAGTGTTGGTATGGAGGGCACCCGTGGATACGGTTAGCCATGGAAAGTGATAGTATGATGGAAAAAGGAATAAACTTTAATTTCTGTTTGGGAACC
This sequence comes from Thinopyrum elongatum, assembly GCA_011799875.1. NCBI lineage: Eukaryota > Viridiplantae > Streptophyta > Magnoliopsida > Poales > Poaceae > Thinopyrum > Thinopyrum elongatum. Next base: position 554,453,649 of record CM022299.1, on the reverse strand, counting down.
GCCTATGATATATCTAGCATGGAAAGTATTGGGAACTCTAAGTCATTTTTGTTGGTGGGAAAAGTATGCCTCCCAAAATGTTTTTATCTCTATCTTTTTCGCTTTGAGCTCTGGCACCTCTACAAATCCCTACTTCCCTCCGCGAAGGGCCTTTCTATTTACTTTATGCAATTTTTATTTTTACTTGAGTCTCCATCTTCTCTTATAAAGCACCAACTAAGGGGCACTATGATCGTACGTGAGCATTGGGTGTAGCTAATATTCAAGTGTGTTTCATGAATGGATCAATGTTTGAGCATAATGGGCTAGGGATAACTTGCTTTAGTGTTGATATTTTGAAAGACATGGTTGCTTGTTGATATGCTTGAGTATTAAAGTCCTCATGTCAAAACTAGACTATTGCTTTGAACCATATAAAAGTCCAAATGTCCATGCTACAAATAAAAGAATATGTGATGAACATGTTAGGCAGCATTCCACATCAAAAATTCTGTTTTTATCATTTACCTACTCGAGGACGAGCAGGAATTAAGCTTGGGGATGCTGATACGTCTCCAACGTATCTATAATTTTTGATTGTTCCATGCTGTTATATTATCATTCTTGGATGTTTTACAATCATTTTATAGCAACTTTATATGATTTTTTGGGACTAACCTATTGACATAGTGCCCAGTGCCAGTTGCTATTTTCTGCTTGTTTTTTACTTCGCAGGAAATCAATACCAAACGGAGTCCAAACGCAGCAAAACTTTTTGGAGATTTTTTTTGGACCAGAAGACATCCAGTGGGCCAAAGAAGTACCGAAGAGGGGGCTCGAGGTGAGCACAAGACACCAGGGCGCACCTGGGCCCCCAGGCGCGCCCTGGTGGGTTGTGCCCATCTTGGAGACCTCCCGCACCGCCTCTTTGCTCTATAAATACCCCAATATTCCAGAAACCCTAGGGGAGTCGACGAAAATCAATTCCAGCCACCGCAAGTTCCAGAAACCACAGATCCAATCTAGACACCATCACGGAGGGGTTCATCATCCTCATTGGTGCCTCTCCGATGATGCGTGAGTAGTTCATTGTAGAGTTATGGGTCCGTAGTTAGTAGCTAGATGGCTTCCTGTCTCTCGTTTGATTCTCAATACAATGGTCTCTTGGAGATCTATTTGATGTAACTCTTTTTGCGGTGTGTTTGTTGGGATCCGATGAACTCTGAGTTTATGATCAGATCTATGTTTTATCCATGAAAGTTATTTGAGTCTTCTTTGATCTCTTATATGCATGATTGCTTAGAGCCTCGTATTTCTTCTCCGATATTTGGGTTTTGTTTGGCCAAGTTGATCTATTTATCTTGCAATGGGAAGATGTGCTTTGTGATGGGTTTGATCTTACAGTGCTTGATCCCAATGACAGAAGGGGAACCGACACGTATGTATCGTTGCCATTAAGGATAACAAGATGGGGTCTATTTCTACATAAATAGGTCTTGTCTACATCATGTCATCGTTCTTATTGCATTACTCCATTTTTCCATGAACTTAATACACTAGATGTGTGGCACCCCGGTTCAGAGAAACCGGAACGCCCCATATTCTAGCCCAGAGATCGAGGTGAAGTCTTCTGGAATACTGCACTGCTTAGCATAGAACAAACCAGCTCTCTATTATAACACGAATATGAATACAAGGTCTCCGATATTACAATGAATAACACCGGCACGGCGACGCTACGCCAACCACAGTTGCTCTATGCAAGCAGCATAACAACTCGAGGCAGCGGAACCTCTACTGGCAGTGGAACAACGAACAACGATGATGGACTCCAATCCTCAGGGACTCTGGCTGGAACGTTTATCCTAGCTCGCGAACACAGGAACCACACCAAACAAGCAAGCGAACTCGGCATGACCTGCAAACTGGCATGACACGCCAGGTCAGTACATTGAATGTACTTGCAAGCTCACAATTAACCAAAAGCAGTCAAGAAAAACAACAGCATGTCATTAGCAGGTTAAAGCAATCATGAGCATGATACTAACAGAACAACATGGCATTCACAAACTGAACATGATACGGCTAGAATAAGCATAGCATGAGCATATGAACATGATGATACTACATGTAACAGGTTAACATTATCATGCACCAACTTACTCTTGCTCGGCGGTTACCTTGTAACCATCTCATGCATCAACTTACCAACATCGGTATCCATGATACCTCCATGATCATCTCGCGATCACAATAAGATCAACCAACTTTGGTATACACGATACCTCCGTGATCCTCTCTCGATCACAACCAATCTCTTTCTCATCATCGAACCGGGGTTATTATTAATCAAGTTATTATTATAGTTGGCTCATAGTGTGACCGACTACGAACTGGGCCCATATCCGCGGGCGCGGCTATCGATAGATTAAACACACACTCTGCAGAGGTTAGTACACTGTACCCACACCACTGAATCCATGGCCTCGCACTCCCATTCGGGTGGACCAACGGCATTCCGACAAAACCGATCTATTGCCATCACACTCTCCCAGCCACTCCGACAAACTCCCCTTTGGGCTAAGTCCTGGGTGGCCCCGATGTCAACCCGTGACATCCAACGGCCACCGTCGTGGCAAAACATAAACGGTCCCAAACGGGGACAAGGATCCTTACAACAACAACGGGCACACAGGGTTTATGTCCGCCTACCTGATCAAGGTAGCGCGCGCCCATAACCTTCCCTCGTTGGAGGCACCGGCGAGAGGCATGACAATAGACCGCATTAGGGCCTTCCCATAAAAGGCAAATGTGGCTGCACTGGTCAGCTCGATTTGGTGGCACCATGAATCAGCCAATAGTTGTTCAAGTTCATTATTATCCGGTTAAACTTGAATGCAATGAGCTGAGTCATAATAAAATAACATGATGCAACTACAATGCATGAGCATGATATCAACATAAGCATGGAGGTGCAACAATATCATCGAGCATAACAGCAATGAAACATTTAACCAAATGAACATGGCATACTAACGAGCATAAGCATACATTACACATGAGCATAGCATGACCACTAGCATCATAAATAAATACCATGCAAGAACATAGCAAGAACTCTACCAAGTAAGCATGTAACCAACTAGATGCAAAGGGACATGCATAGCAATAGTACTGGATAACAGACGGTAAACATGCATCAGGATGAACATCACTACTACCAGCATGTACTACTACTACCAAGCATAACATGTGACAATAATACTAGCAAGTAGTACAAGATAACAAGAAACATCGGAACATAGCATGAAGGTGAACATGGAACCACGAACATAACCGAAACAACGACAGTAGTAGCAAACAAGTAGGCAGTTAACGGGCAAGCTTTTATTAAATATTCAAGTAGAAACCATGGCTACTGCATGGCTATCATGCAAGTGGCTGTTGTGGCTTGCCTGGGGGTGACGGAGACTCCGGGAAGAAGTGCGGTGAAGCCGCGGAACGATTTGCTGGACGTTCTTCTCTCTCGAAGGGGCCTGATTAGGAGCAAGGGCAAAATGGTCATTTTCACTATGGGACCACCTAGTGCAAATGATACCAACAGAAAGATCTTGACGAGACGAAGAGGTGGGCGTTGGTTTCACCTCGATCGGAGTTACGGTTGCGGAGATACGAGGTGTGGAAGCCCAGGGACTAATCTATGAATATTTTTATCACCAACAGGTCCCTAAGTGGATAAGACAGAAACGGATTTGAGAAAATACGTTTTCGGAACAGAGAAAGCGTGTTCTTGGCCGCAGTAGAGAGAAATACGCTTTCAGAGAAGGGAAAGCGCATTCCTGTCTAAAGCATTACAAGAGTACGTTTTCGGAATAGGGAAAACGCACTCCTGGGAATACGTTTCCACTTAGCTAAGTTGGCAGAGGGGGTTGGGCCACTTACGCGTGGGGTCCGTGGCAGGGGGCCGATCGGGCTCGTCTCCTTCCTCCCGCTCCTGTGCTCCCGTGGAGCAGAGGAGGACAGGGGGGTGAAGCGGCGAGGGGGCCGGCCGGCTCCGGCGAGCTCCGGCCGTGGCGCGGCCACCGGCGGGACCGCAGAGGCATGCCGCGCCCGTTCCCGAGGAGCACGGACGCCGGGGAGGGGCGGAGGCACGGCGAACGGCGGCGCTAGGAGGAGGACAGAGAGGATCGGGCGGTGGGGTTCTCTGGCGATGCGAGCAGCTCCAGCGAGGGGGCAAGGGGTGGGGCAAACCGCAGAGAGGAGAGGAGTGCTCTAGTAGTGGCTAGAGGAGGAGAGGTGGGCTAGGCGCACCGGGGAGGAGCGAACTCCGGCGATGGCCGAGGCAACCCGAGAAGAAAACGGCGAGGAGAGTCACTCCGGTGGGGGAGGAGGAACAGGGAGAGGCTGGTGAAGTGCGGAGGGGCTCAGGGGCGCTTAAATAGCCGCGGGGAAGACTCTAGAGCATCACGGGCAAGCTCAAGCCAAGCTCTAATGGAGGACAGGAGCCGGATGTGTCACGGGCACAGCTCTAGCGGCACATTAATGGTGAAACAGGAGGGGGCCCGGGCATGGGATGATGCAGTCGAGCACGAGGGAGCTACTAGGCATGGCTGGGAGTCGAGACAACAAGGGAGCGGACGAGCACAGCGGCCGGAACTAGCCAGAGCTCGCAATTAGCATGATGCAAGCATGATCACCGCGTGCACTGGTGCAAGCGGCATGTTCTGGCCAGGCCGACCATGTCCAGTATATGGACCTTGCTACCCTTAGTCCAAACGAAGAAATAATTCGGTCCAGGGGCAAAGAAGAGATTGGCAGGAGGCTCCAAAACATTTCAGCAGCAAAGTGTTTGTGCTGTGCAGTGGGGACACCTGCTTGGGAACAAAGGAAGGGATTTGTCTGGTGATGATCACATACTAAGGTGATGGTGATTACCAAAAATAAGCTTAAGAGGAAGGGTTTAGCTAGCACTTGCTGTAGAAAGCATCATAAGGGCCAGATTAAGAGATGATGAAGTAGCACTCACATAAGTGCTAGGAATGAGCTGAAAATTTGGCATGGCATAATGATTTGGAGAAATGAAGATGCTCAAAAAGTTTCATGCCATTTGGATGAACCAAACTAGCACTTGCTTCATAAAGCATCTCCCTGGACAGAAACTTGGAAAAATTGCAGAGGGCAAATGGATCAATCAAATGGGCCAAAACTTGGTGGAGAGAGTTGATATGGATAGGAGAATGTCCTGGTAAATTTTCAGCTTAAATGAAGCAATATAAAATATGGTTGCTTTACAAACTGAAAATCTGACCAGAAACCAAGAGTTGGAGCTGGGCTCACATAGATGAGTTACATGAGCTCAAATTTGGTGGAGAGTGATGATTTGGTCATATGAAGGACCTTGCAAAATTTCAACTCATTTGAATATGCCTAGCTTGTACTTCCTTCACACAGGCTTCCCTCAGACAGGAAATTTGAAAAATTGCTCAGGAATATTTACTAGGCAAATTGAGTTGAATTTTGGCAGGAGGCAATGATATGGATAGGAAAAGGTGTCCAAAAAGTTTGGGGATCAATCAAGCAAAGATAAATGACACCTCCTTCTCAAAAAGCCAATTAGTGCAGAATCAGAAAAGGAATATTTGCGAATTATCTTTGATGATGCCAAGGAAGGATTTTGACATATTTGAGGAAGATATGACCCAAACAATTTATGAGAATTATTTGGGAATTTTGGGAGTGACAGAAAGATATGTTGCTTCACAACCTAGATCAAATAGGGTTATTCCTTTAATAGAAAAGGAATATTCCCAGGAAAAAGAATATTGGAATTGGGTCAAGGATGAAAATGACATGATTTTGGGATGATGATGAGGATGACAAGCCACTATAAAACCTAGGAAGACATGATCTTCCCAAGTTTCAGAACCACATAGCCACAGAAAAACAATTCAAAACAAGAAATCCAAGAAAATCATCAGAAAAAGAAAAGGGCAAAAATCCAGGGTGTTACAAACCTTTCCCCCTTAAAGAAATCTTGTCCTCGAGATTTGGTTGCTCAGGGATAAATAAATATTCCGACTTGAAGAAACCATTTCCAACTCGGGTTTCTCTTATTTACTCTCATATAATGTTCCCACTAAATTGGATCTGACTGACTGTCTTGATCTGGGGTGGTTTGCTTCACCGTATCTGACATACTGACGGGACTTACCTCATATGTTCCTGTTCATACTGACTCAAATTTTTTCCTTCATATCTGCTGGCTTAGCTAAGGTCCGAAGGATTATCATTACTAACATACGTGTCCTTCCCGATACTGATCCTTGTTGGAGATGTTATTCTCGTATCGAGTACCAAGAATATTCCACGGAGTTGGGAACACATCTTCCCGTGGAACAAGGACTCTCTTCTATCCAGGCATTGTGCTGCTCGAATATATATGCATGCCTTCTGGGTTCAAAACAGTGATGTGAATCATACCTGTTCTTCTAATGGATTCTGACATCTTGCAAGAGTTTCTGACTTATCTTGACTGGCTTCACAGTCTTGAGTATCCAATCTGTACCAAAGGTTTGACTGTCACTTGACGTGACTGATAGAAAATGCACCATCTCCTGATGATAACATTTGCAGACTTGACTGGTGGTGATCTTGGCAAAGAATCCTGCTCATGGCAGGCTATTCTTTAATATATTCCCATATGTGAGAGCACATGCTCTGTGATTTAATACTCTGATTCTTCATTTTGCCGGTATTCTCATGGGAAGAATGGGCCGTGTGATGCTTTAGCGCGGTTGCTGAGGTCAATACATTAAGCTGTCCCTGGGTCGGACTTGACAGACTTGGGTATTCAATACTGACAGTTCTGAGCATACTGTGGACTGAGCTAGTTGCCTTGATATGAGGTCCTGTATCATGGGTCTTGCTCCTTCATTATTATTTTCTTTGTCTGGATCTTTTTGCCAACAGAACTTGGCCTCATATACCCTTGATTATTTTTGTGACCCTGAGTGCTGTCATATGCAATATTTTGCAATCATGCTTTGGTCTCGAGTCTTGGGATATTTATCCGGTTCACGTGTGATTGTACGGATCTCATTACTGTTGTCGGCTATGCCTGACAGTGACAGGATTAATAACATCACTTTGTCGGATGTGCGGGGCTGATCTTGATATTTACTACCGAGAAGGTGTCTCAATGTTGTCTTTCTTCAAGACTTGTCGATTCTTGCATCACCCATTGGTTTTCCTTCACTTGCATATCCAGTGAGGTTGTCGGATGCGTACCATGAATTCTTCCTTGCGCAAGGGACTTGCATGAACTTGACAGCATACTCATTGTATGAAGAACTATCTGATTCTCGAGGCATACCTTTGTTCTGACTGATTCTTGTTCCTGACTTAACTGTTGCAGATCTGCCACTTGGAAACACTGTCATATGCTGACAACTCATAGTTTAATATCTTGTACCAGTGCCGTACTGAAGAAGATTGGATTGCTTGTGTTGGAAACCATCGGGATATCGTGCTGAGGAAGACTGGATGACTTGTGCTCGAAGCCTTCGGCGGATAGCTTGCTGGGGAAGACTGGGTAGCGTACCTTAGAAGCTTCCCCCCTTAAAGACTTGCTAGGGAAGACTCGGTACCTTATGCCAGAAGCTTTTACAGTACCTTATCGAGAAGACTGAATATCTTGCACGGGAATCCATTCATAACTTGCTGATGCAGACTGAGGAATCTTGCCTTGTACACTTCGTTGAGAAATATTGTGCTGCTTTTCTTGCGAACGGAATGACATATATATATCCTTGTCATTCTGGCTGCTGATAACTTGTATGACAAGAATTGTCTGACCATCCTTGCTTAATGAATTCATTGCGTCTTTGGACTGACTTTTGGGTGTCGCATGTTTTAAATCTGACTCATGGCAGAATCAATCATTGTGTACGGACCATACCTTTGACTTGAAATGCATGTTGTACTTGGATCCAATTTTTGTTCTCCTGCTGGTTTAATCATTGCTGCAATAAAGATGTATCTCTGATGGGTGCTTGTTACTGAAAGTCTGAGCAGAATATAACTTGTATTCAGACCGGATGTCTGCAATACAATGCTGTCAGCTGAGAATATCATTGCTTTTAACTGAGTCCCTTGGTGTATACCTTTACTTCTCATGGCTTCTGCTGGTCGGTGGCGGTTGATGAGCAATTTTTCATAAGGGGGTAACACTGAAGATTCAAAATAAAGAAGCACGAGAAAACGATCGATTGCAATAAAGCACACAGCAAACAAGCTACAAAACTACTCCACACAGGCACACACAAGCGTGATACTACAGCAGATGCACATGCACTACATGAAGGACTACACCCTACGCTTGAGCAAATGCTTGGGAGATGACGAAGAAGCTAAGGGGGTAGCGAGTGGAACTGCTGACTCTGAAACTCCAGAGGGATGAGGTGGAGGGGTTGGAGAAGCTGGCGGAGACTGAGGTAGGGAAACACCAAGCAATCTCCTGGCTCGAATGGCGTCTCGGACTAACTCAGAAATAAGAAGACACTCGGCCGTCATGTAACGGGACATGGCAAGGATAGCCGGGTCATCTTGAGGGTTGACAGAGGGGAACTTGATCCGCTTAGGATTCTCGACGATGGTGGGATAATATGGATAAGCACGGTTCTCTTGCACCATGCTCTCTTGATGACGAAGACCGGCGATTCCTGCCATTGCGGCAAGCTGAACGGCACGCTCGGGAGTAGCGCTGTAACCACCGTGGAAACTGTAGGTGCGCTTACCAATAGGAATCGAGGCTGACAGATGGACATGAGCAACATACTCTAGAATTCTTCCTCCGGCAGAAAACTGGAATACTTAGTAATGGGGTGGATCTCCATGGGGATAAATGCTACGCCACATATCGCCAAGGAGGGTGGCAAAGCTGAGAGGTGAAGGAGTGGGACTGAACGCAATAGGAACAACACCGAGAGCTCTGGGGAGGGCACTGAACTCATGGAAGTTGACCGCCATCTACGCACGAAACAAGGGTTAGGGGTAACCGAATAAGACTATATGCAGCAAACAAATGCAACAACCAAATGCAGCAAGCAAGGGCAACAACTAGACCCTATGCTACCGTTTTCTAACGTTCCAGCGATCTAGGACAATTTACAGCCAGACCTTCTCTGATACCAAGCCCTGTGGCACCCCGGCTCAGAGAAACCGGAACGCCCCGTATTCCAGCCCAGAGATCGAGGTGAAGTCTTCTGGAATACGGCACTGCTTAGCATAGAACAAACCAGCTCTCTATTATAACATGAATACGAATACAAGGTCTGCGATATTACAATGAATAACACCAGCATGGCGACGCTACACCAACCACAGTTGCTCTATGCAAGCAGCATAACAACTCGAGGCAGCGGAACCTCTACTGGCAGCGGAACAATGAACGATGATGATGGACTCCAATCCGCAGGGACTCTGGCTGGAACGTTTATCCTAGCTCGCGAACACAGGAACCACACCAAACAAGCAAGCGAACTCGGCATGACCTGCAAACTGTCATGACACGCCAGGTCAGTACATTGAATGTACTTGCAAGCTCACAATTAACCAAAAGCAGTCAAGACAAACAACAGCATGGCATTAGCAGGTTAAAGCAATCATGAGCATGATACTAACAGAACAACATGGCATGCACAAACTGAACATGATACGGCTAGAACAAGCATAGCATGAGCATATGAACATGATGATACTACATGTAACAGGTTAACATTATCATGCACCAACTTACTCTTGCTCGGCGGTTACCTCGTAACCATCTCATGCATCAACTTACCAACATCGGTATCCATGATACCTCCGTGATCATCTCGCGATCACAATAAGATCAACCAACTTCGGTATACACGATACCTCCGTGATCCTCTCTCGATCACAACCAATCTCTTTCTCATCATCGAACCGGGGTTATTATTAATCAAGTTATTATTATAGTTGGCTCATAGTGTGACTGACTACGAACTGGGCCCATATCCGCGGGCGCGGCTATCGATAGATTAAACACACACTCTGCAGAGGTTAGTACACTGTACCCACACCACTGAATCCATGGCCTCGCACTCCCATTCGGGTGGACCAACGGCATTTCGACAAAACCGATCTATTGCCATCACACTCTCCCAGCCACTCCGACGAACTCCCCTTTGGGCTAAGTCCTGGGTGGCCCCGATGTCAACCCGTGACATCCAACGGCCACCGTCATGGCAAAACATAAACGGTCCCAAATGGGGACAAGGATCCTTATAACAACAACGGGCACACAAGGTTTATGTCCGCCTACCTGATCAGGGTAGCGCGCGCCCATAACCTTCCCTCATTGGAGGCACCGGCGAGAGGCATGACAATAGACCGCATTAGGGCCTTCCCATAAAAGGCAAATGTGGCTGCACTGGTCAGCTCGATTTGGTGGCACCATGACTCAGCCAACAGTTGTTCAAGTTCATTATTATCCGATTAAACTTGAATGCAATGAGCTGAGTCATAATAAAATAACATGATGCAACTACAATGCATGAGCATGATATCAACATAAGCATGGAGGTGCAACAATATCATCGAGCATAACAGCAATGAAACATTTAACCAAATGAACATGGCATACTGACGAGCATAAGCATACATTACACATGAGCATAGCATGACCACTAGCATCATAAATAAATACCATGCAAGAACATAGCAAGAACACTACCAAGTAAGCATGTAACCAGCTAGATGCAAAGGGACATGCATAGCAACAGTACTGGATAACAGACGGTAAACATGCATCAGGATGAACATCACTACTACCAGCATGTACTACTACTACCAAGCATAACATGTGACAATAATACTAGCAAGTAGTACAAGATAACAAGAAACATCGGAACATAGCATGAAGGTGAACATGGAACCACGAGCATAACCGAAACAACGATAGTAGTAGCAAACAAGCAGGCAGTTAACGGGCAAACTTTTATTAAATATTCAAGTAGAAACCATGGCTACTGCATGGCTATCATGCAAGTGGCTATTGTGGCTTGCCTGGGGGTGACGGAGACTCCGGGAAGAAGTGCGGTGAAGCCGCGGAACGATTTGCCGGACGTTCTTCTCTCTCGAAGGGGGATGATTAGGAGCAAGGGCAAAATGGTCATTTTCACTATGGGACCACCTAGTGAAAATGATACCAACAGAAAGATCTTGACGAGACGAAGAGGTGGGTGTTGGTTTCACCTCGATCGGAGTTACGGTTGCGGAGATACGAGGGGTGGAAGCCCAGGGACTAATCTGTAAATATTTTTATCACCAACGGGTCCCTTAGTGGATAAGACAGAAACGGATTTGAGAAAATACGTTTTCGGAACAGAGAAAGCGTTTTCTTGGCCGCAGTAGAGAGAAATATGCTTTCAGAGAAGGGAAAGCGCATTCCTGTCTAAAGCATTACAAGAGTGCATTTTCAGAATAGGGAAAACACACTCCTGGGAATACGTTTCCACTTAGCTGAGTTGGCAGAGGGGGTTGGGCCACTTACGCGTGGGGTCCAGCGGCAGGGGGGCCGATCGGGCTCGTCTCCTTCCTCCCGCTCCTGTGCTCCCGTGAAGCAGAGGAGGACAGGGGGGTGAAGCGGCGAGGGGGCCGGCCGGCTCCGGCGAGCTCCGGCCGTGGCGCGGCCACCGGCGGGACCGTAGAGGCCTACCGCGCCCATTCCCGAGGAGCACGGCCGCCGGGGAGGGGCGGAGGCATGGCAAACGGCGGCGCCAGGAGGAGGACAGAGAGGATCGGGCGGTGGGGTTCTCCGGCGATGCGAGCAGCTCCAGCGAGGGGGCAAGGGGTGGGGCAAACCGCAGGGAGGAGAGGAGTGCTCTGGTGGTGGCTAGAGGAGGAGAGGTGGGCTAGGCGCACCGGGGAGGAGCGAACTCCGGCGATGGCCGAGGCAACCCGAGAAGAAAACGGCGAGGAGAGGCACTCCGGTGGGGGAGGAGGAACGGGGATAGGCTGGTGAAGTGTGGAGGGGCTCGGGGGCGCTTAAATAGCCGCGGGGAAGACTCTACAACATCACGGGCAAGCTCAAGCCGAGCTCTAATGGAGGACAGGAGCCGGACGCGTCACGGGCACAACTCTAGCGGCGCATTAATGGCGAAATAGGAGGGGTCCGGGCACGGGATGATGCAGTCGAGCACGGGGAAGCTACTAGACATGGATGGGAGTCGAGGAGACAAGGGAGCGGATGAGCACAGCGGCCGGAACGAGCCAGAGCTCGCAATTAGCATGACGCAAGCGTGATCACCACGTGCACTGGTGCAAGCGACGTGTTCTGGCCGGGCCGACCATGTCCAGTATATGGACCTTGCTACCCTTAGTCCAAACAAAGAAATAATTCGGTCCAGGGGCAAAGAAGAGATTGGCAGGAGGCTCCAAAACATTTCAGGAGCAAAGTGTTTGTGTTGTGCAGTGGGGACACCTGCTTGGGAACGAAGGAAGGGATTTGTTTGGTGATGATCACATACTAAGGTGATGGTGATTACCAAAAATAAGCTTAACAGGAAGGGTTTAGCTAGCACTTGCTGTAGAAAGCATCATAAGGGCCAGATTAAGAGATGATGAAGTAGCACTCACATAAGTGCTGGGAATGAGCTGAAAATTTGGCATGGCATAATGATTTGGAGAAATGAAGATGCTCAAAAAGTTTCATGACATTTGGATGAACCAAACTAGCACTTGCTTCATAAAGCATCTCCCTAGACAAAAACTTGGAAAAAATGCAGAGGGCAAATGGATCAATCAAATGGGCCAAAACTTGGTGGAGAGAGTTGATATGGATAGGAGAATGTCCTGGTAAATTTTCAGCTTAAATGAAGCAATATAAAATATGGTTGCTTCACAAACTGAAAATCTGACCAGAAACCAAGAGTTGGAGCTGGGCTCACATAGATGAGTTACATGAGCTCAAATTTGGTGGAGAGTGATGATTTGGTCATATGAAGGACCTTGCAAAATTTCAACTCATTTGAATATGCCTAGCTTGTACTTCCTTCACACAGGCTTCCCTCAGACAGGAACTTTGAAAAATTGCTCAGGAATATTTACTAGGCAAATTGAGTTGAATTTTGGAGGAGGCAATGATATGGACAGGAAAAGGTGTCCAAAAAGTTTGGGGACCAATCAAGCAAAGATAAATGACACTTCCTTCTCAAACAACCACTTAGGGCAGAATCAGAAAAGGAATATTTGCGAATTATCTTTGAAGATGCCAAGGAAGGATTTTGACATATTTGAGGAAGATATGACCCAAACAATTTATGAGAATTATTTGGGAATTTTGGGAGTGACAGAAAGATAGGTTGTTCACAACCTAGATCAAATAGGGTTATTCCTTTAATAGAAAAGGAATATTCCCAGGAAAAAGAATATTGGAATTAGGTCAAGGATGAAAATGACATGATTTTGGGATGATGATGAGGATGACAAGCCTCTATAAAACCTAGGAAGACATGATCTTCCCAAGTTTCATATTCACATTGCCACAGAAAAACAATTCAAAACAAGAAATCCAAGAAAATCATCAGAAAAAGAAAAGGGCAAAAATCCAGGGTGTTACAAGATGCATGCTGGATAGCGGTCGATGTGTGGAGTAATAGTAGTAGATGCAGGCAGGAGTCGGTCTACTAATCTTGGACGCGATGCCTATGTAATGATCATTGCCTGGATATTGTCATGAGTATTTGAAGTTTTATCAATTGCCCAACAGTAATTTATTTATCCACCATTTGCTATTTTCTCGAGAGAAGCCACTAGTGAAACCTACGGCCCCCGGGTCTCTTCTTTAATATATTTGCCTTCAAGATCTATTTTGCTATTCGCCTTTTTATTTGCAACTTTTATTTTCAGATCTATTAATCCAAAAACCCAAAAATACCTCACAGAATTTTATTTGCTTTTATTTGCATCTTTCAATCTACTACAATTTTATCCCGTCACTCGACAATTTCTGGCACCGTTACCCGAAAGGGATTGACAACCCCTTTAACACGTCAGGTTGCATGTATTTGTTCTTTGTGTGTAGGATCTGTTTACGTGGTGTTGCGTGGTTCTCCTACTGGTTCGATAACCTTGGTCTCATCACTGAAGGAAATACCTACCGTTGTTGTGCTGCATCATCCCTTCCTCTTTGGGGAAATACCGACGTAGTTCAAGCAAACATCAGTAGCCGTCACGGCAGGATTAGGTTTTGGCTTTTGGCTTTTTGTAGCCATGGGGGTGTTGGGTGTTGGTGGGACTTGCGCGGCCGAAGCATGGGCGAGCGGGGGAGGAGTGTGTGGCGATCTGGAGGTGGTGGTGCGGGGGCGTTGAGGGATGACGATGGGTGGTAGATGCTCGGTGAGGTCAGGAGGCGAGCTGGCGGCTGTTGGAAGAGAAATTTTGATTCGTCAAATACCACATGATGAGAGATGATTGATACGTCTCCGTCGTATCTACTTTTCCTAACGTTTTTCCTCTTGTTTTGGACTCTAATTTGCATGATTTGAATGAAACTAACCCGGACTGACGCTGTTTTCAGCAGAACTACCATGGTGTTGTTTTTGTGCAGAAATAAAAGTTCTCGAATTGGAACGAAACTTTGCGAGTAATTTTTATACAATAAAAGATAATTTCTGGACCCAAGAACCACCGGAGGGGGCACCTGGGTCGGCACAACCCACCAGGGCACCCCCCTCCAGGCGCGCCCAGGTGGGTTGTCCCCACCTGGTGGCCCCGCAGACCTCAACCCTGATACTATAAAATCACATTTTCAGAGAAAAAATCAGGGAGAAAGAATTATCGCGTTTCACGAGATGGAGCTGCCGCCACCTCCTGTTCTTCATCGGGAGGCCAGATCTGGAGTCCGTTTGGGGCTCCGAAGAGGGGGATCTTCGATCTTCGTCATCACCAACCTTTCTCCATCGCCAATTCCATGATGCACCCCACCGGGAGTGAGTAATTCCTTTGTAGGCTCGCTGGTCGTGAAGAGTTGGATGAGATTCATCATGTAATCGAGTTAGTTTTGCCAGGGCTTGATCCCTAGTATCCATTATGTTCTGAGATTGATGTTGCCATGACTTTGCCATGCTTAATGCTTGTCACTTTGGGCCCGAGTGCCATGATTTCAGATCTGAACCATTTATGTTATCACCATTATATCTATGTTCTAGATCCGATCTTGCAAGTTATAGTCACTACTACGTGTTATGATCCGGCAACCCCGGAGTGACAGAAGTCGGGACACTTCCCGGTGATGACCGTAGTTTGAGGAGTTCATGTATTCACTATGTGTTAATGCTTTGTTCCGGTTCTCTATTAAAAGGAGGCCTTAATATCCCTTAGTTTCCACTAGGACCCCGCTGCCACGGGAGGGTAGGACAAAAGATGTCATGCAAGTTCTTTCCATAAGCATGTATGACTATTTACGGAATACATGCCTACATTATATTTATGAACTGGAGCTAGTGCCGTATCGCCCTAGGTTATGACTGTTATATGATGAATATCATCCAACGAATTCACCGATCCAATGCCTATGAATTTCTCTCATATTGTTCTTGCTAAGTTACTACTGCTATTGTCATTGTTGCACTTGCTACAAAATCATTGCTATCGCTGTTACCGTTACTATTGTTGTTGCTACTACTATCAAAACTATCATACTACTTTGCTACTGATCACTTTGCTACAGATAATTAATCTCCAGGTGTGGTTGAATTGACAACTCAGTTGCTAATACTTGCAAATATTCTTTGGCTCCCCTTGTGTCGAATCAATAAATTTGGGTTGAATACTCTACCCTCGAAAACTGTTGCGATCCCCTATACTTGTGGGTTATCAAAACCTTTTTCTGGCGCCGTTGCCGGGGACCATAGCTATATTTGTTGAGTCACTTGGGATTATTATCAAATTATCATTATGAAGAATCTGAATGATGCTAAGACTAAGATTTTTTCCCTCTAAAACGAGGGGAGGTAAGGAACTGCCATCTAGCTCTGCACTTGATTCACCTTCTATTATAAGTAGACCCGCAACACCACCACATGCTATTAATCCTGATATGTCGCAAGTTATTGATGATGCTACTTCTGCTATGAATGATACTCATGATGATGCTAGTACCTTGCTTGATGATAATGTGCCACTAGGTGAATTTCTTGATGAACAACTTGCTAGAACTAAAACTTTTGAGAATGTTGAAACTGATGAAACTGTTGAGACTAATGAAGAGCTTGAAACTGAAAATCTTGAAACACCTATTAGATCTAGTTCTCCTAGATATGAATTGCCTAAGATACCAGAAGGTTATGTTATGGATGAGGAGACAACTAGAGACTTTCTTGCTTGCAATGATAGGGATGATCTTAAGAAATTATTATGCAAACTAAAAGAAAAATCTTTGAATGCTAGGATGAAATATGATCCTAAGTTTGCTACTTCACCTATCTTTGTTGATGATAAGAATTATGAATTCTCTGTCGACCCAGAGTTAATTACTTTGGTTGAATCTGATCCTTTCCATGGTTATGAAACTAAAACTGTTGTGGTACATCTTACTAAGTTGAATGACATAGCCACCCTTTTTGCTCATGATGAGAAGATTTGCTATTATTATATTCTCATATTATTTCTGTTCTCATTAAAGGGTGAGGCTAAGACTTGATATAATACTCTTGCTCCTGGTTGTGTGCGTAGTCCCCAGGATATGATTTATTACTTCTCTGAAAAATATTTTCCTGCTCATAAGAAACAAGCTGCCTTACAGGAAATATTTAACTTTGCGCAAATTGAAGAAGAGAGTCTCCCACAAGCTTGGGGGAGGCTTCTCCAATTGCTTAATGCTTTGCCTGATCATCCTCTTAAGAAAAATGGAATACTTGATATCTTCTATAATGGACTAACCGAAGCTTCTAGGGATTTCCTAGATAGTTGTGCTGGTTGTGTTTTCAGGGAACGCACTGTTGAACAAGCTGAAGAATTATTGAATAACATATTGAAAAATTATGATGATTGGACTCTTCCTGAACCACCGCTTAAACCTACTCCGAAGAAGAGGGGTATCTTATATCTCAGTCCTAAGGATATGCAAGAGGCAAAGAAATCAATGAAGGAAAAAGGTATTAAAGCTGAGGATGTCAAAAATTTACCTCCTATTGAAGAAATACATGGGCTTGAAACACCACCACTACCTAAGGTGGTAGAGTTAAATTCCTTAATGAAATTCAATGACAATGACAATCCTTATAATATGCATCCTAGTCAATGCCTTTATGAGTTTGATAATTACATTAGGAAGCAAGATCACTTCAATGCAAATGTTATGAAACAGTTGAAATACAATTCTGATATGATTGCTCGCTTGAGTGACTTGTTATTTAGAATTACCAATGATGTTAGAGGTGTAGGAAAGCATGCCTCTATGGTTCAAACTCAATTAGAACAAGTTGCTAAATCTCAAAGAGAATTGCTTGATGAAATGAATAATAATATCAATGATCATGCTGTTAGAGTAATGACTAGAGGAGGTAGAATGACTCAGGAACCACTTTATCCTGAGGGACACCCAAAGAGAATTGAACAAGACTCTCAAAAAATTAACACTGATGCACCTAGTCCTTCTAAAAAGAAAAAGAAGAAGAAAAATGATAGGATTTTGCATGCCTCTAGTGAACCTGAAATAGAAAAACCTCCTGATAATGATAATGGTGTTTCTATCTCTGATGCTGAAACTCAATCTGGTAATGAACACTCACCTTCTGATAATGAAAAATATAATGATGAGGTTCATGAAGACACTCAAACAAATAATAAAGAACCAGACAATGATGTTGAAATAGAACCAGCTGTTGATCTTGATAACCCACAACCCAAGAATAAAAGATATGATAAAAGAGACTTCGTTGCTAGAAAACATGGTAAGGAAAGAGAACCGTGGGTTCAAAAACCTATGCCCTTTCCACCTAAGTCAACTAAGAAGAAAGATGTTGAAGAATTTGAACGCTTTGCTGAAATGATTAGGCCAGTCTTTTTGCGTACCCGCTTGATTGATATCTTAAAAATGCCTCCTTATGCAAAATACATGAAAGATATCATCACCAATAAGAGAAAAATTCCGGAAGCTGAAATCTCCACCATGCTTGCTAATTATACTTTTAAGGACGGAGTACCTAAAAAACTTGGAGATCCGGGAATACCAACCATACCTTGCTCCATCAAAAGAAATTATGTTAAAACTGCTTTATGTGATTTAGGAGCTGGTGTTAGTGTTATGCCTTTCTCTTTATATAAAAGACTTGATTTGAATAAACTCACACCTACTGAAATATCTTTGCAAATGGCTAACAAATCAACTGCCATACCTATCGGTATTTGTGAGGATGTGCCTGTTGTTGTTGCAAACATTACTATCTTAACTGACTTTGTTATACTTGAGATGCCCGAGGACGACAACATGTTGATTATCCTTGGTAGACCCTTTTTGAATACTGCAGGGGCTGTTATTGATTGCAATAAAAGCAAGGTCACTTTTCATATCAATGGTAATGAGCACACAGTGCACTTTTCGAAGAAACAATTCCAAGTGAATGGTATTAATGTTATTGAGAAATCTCCGACAATCACTATTGGAAGTTTTCAACTACCTCTACCAACTGCCAAAAAGAAATATGAAATGCTTATTGTTGGGGACATTCATATCCCCGTTGAGGTAACTTAGTGTTTTACGAAAATTCTTCGGTTTCATGCTAATCGAAAGTGGTTGTTAATAAGACATGATCAACCTTATTAATGGATCATTTTTGAGAGGTATGAAGTTGATGAATTTAGTAAGCACTACCTTCTGTCTCTACCTTTTGTTTTCTGTTTTTATTAGTTAAATAAAATAAAATGCCATGTTTTATCTGTTTTCTAAATTTCCCACACAATAAAAAATGACCCAAAATAAAGGTTCTCGGAATGCTCTAAAAATTTAATAAGATTTTTTTCTGAATTTTTCTGAATTTTTGATACAAATAACACCAGAGGGGGGTGCACCAGGTGGGCACAACCCACCTGGGCGTGCCAGCACCCCCAGGCGCACCCTGGTGGGTTGTGGTCCCCACGTGGGCCCCCTCACTTATCTCTTTAGCCCATGTCACCACCTACCTCCAGGAAAAAATCACCATTGCTCTCTCTCTCGTGTTCTTGCTCCCAAACCTGCGGATTTCGATCTCTTTGCTCGAAGCTCTGTTTCCGAAACTGTTTTGGGGGATTGTTGCTTGGTATGTGACTCCTCCATTGGTCCAATTAGTTTTTTCTTTAGTGGTTTATACTTTGAATAATTAGTTACTCTTGGTGCTGCTGTAGATGAGCTTGCATGTTGAATTCTTAGAGTTCTCAGTAGTTTGAATGCTTGATATGGCCTCTATGCATCCCTATGAGTAGTTGCTATAAATCTTGTGAAGCTTTGTTAATAAAAATTTTGTGACCCAAAATTTTTCAGAAAATTGTACGCAAATATGATGAACCTCTTTGGGAGGAGTTCTTCGAGGAGAAGGTCCTCGGAGGCATCTTCTAGTAGCAGCTCCGTTCGTCGGTCTTATGTTGAACCAAGTGAAAATTTCATACGAGATGCCGCCACCAAATCATGTTTATTGCCACGCAACGATTATATGGTGCGTGTGGGCATTAAAGAAGAATTTGAGCAATATGTTCACAATGCCGAGCTCGGTCCCTACATTGCAGATAAGTGCGACCAACACCTCAGCCTCACTGAATCTTTTACTAAAGAATTTAAATTCCATCCTCGTGAATCTAGAGTGTCGTTTAAACTGTACGAATATCCATTCACTCTACCCTTAGAGACATTTTCTAACTACTGCAAAATTCCATTTTGGGGTTCGTTGGACGAACCACCAAGATCTGAGTATGAGACATTCTTGACTAGCCTTTGCTATGGTGAGACTAGAGGAGTGACGCAAGGTAGAATAAAGAGCATTCATTTTCCCTCAATTCAATACTTTGCACTATTTAATGGAAAATGCATTGTAGGCAAACAAGATTGTAGTACACTTTGTGCTCCTGACTTGAGCCTCATACGTACTGCTCTCACCGGTGACACAAGTTATAACCTTGGAGCGATTGTTGCACGCAGGTTGCAACACAACGCTGGTAGTGGGTATTTTTATGGTGGAATTTATGCCACACGTTTATCAAGGGAGCTGGGTGTTTCACCTTGGCCTTATGACCCCATCCTACCCACGCAGTACTTGGACGTTGATGCCATGAAACATCATAAGATCCTTAGTGGTGAAGCCCATAATTTTACATATAACCTGTTGTTTAATAAAAAGTCCGTTATGGACACCTTTTTGCCTGCGCCTGCTCTTTTTGATGTTCACAGCAAGGGAAGATATTATGTTCTTGAGAGCGAGGCCCGAGCTCATAACGCAGCGGTTGTGGCTGCGCAGCAGGCTGAGGCGTCTGCACCCCGAGCCTCCGTGAGCCATCACTCCGACCACTATGCAGGCTACTGACAGTGATTACCAAGCTAGGCCAAAAGCCTAAGCTTGGGGGAGTACGTATTCCCATCGACATTACATTCATATTCACACATTTCATTCCAGTTGTCGGTGTTCATACTTTTTCATTGTATTATCCATGCTAGATTTATTTTCTCACTTTCTTCTTGTGTGTTCGAAAAAACTTTGAGAAAACCCAAAAATATGTCTTGCCTCTTTTCGGTTTTTCTTTCTAGTATAGTTAGTTGTAGTATTTAAAAAGAAAACCTAAAAAGATTTCCTTGTTCTTCTTTTGCTTGTTGGGAGCTTTCCCGTGTAAATAGTTTTTCTCGTTTTTGTTTTTCTCCTTTCTTTAGTTTGTTTTCTTCAAGAAAAACTAAAAACTCCAAAAATATTTCAATGTGTTTATCTGAAATTCTTTTCCTTTTTATTGAGTCGTACCGAGGAGAAGACCACGATGAAAATGTTGAGTGGCTCTCACATGCATTATTGTTGATCTAACAGAGAGCCCATGTTACCTTGTCTTCTCCTTTTGAATAAAATGGTTGCAGATTCCAGCTTAGTCCATGGCACTCTTGCACTATTATCATTTTCATATCGTTCGGTCGTGCAAGTGAAAGGCAATAATGACAATATTTGATGAAATGGCTGTGGCAGAGAGAAACGGGTATGAACTCAACTTGTTCTGTTTTTGTAAATATGTTTAACCTAGTATCCATGATTCAGCCTATTATGATCAAACATGTTTGCAATGACAATTAGAGATTATAGTTTCTCATGCCATGCTTAAGTAGCTAGGAGTGGATAATGTTTTATCTTGGATGTCAACATTGCGTTAAAATAATTGTGATATAGTATGATGATATGGTATCCTCCTCTGAATGTTCGAGTGGCTTGACTTGGCACATGTTTACGCATGTAGTTGAATCAAAACCAACATAGCCTCTATGATATTTATGTTCATGGTGTTCATATCCTACTCATGTTAGTACCCAATGTTACTTATGCATAATGCATGTTCATGACCGTTTTCGCTCTCTAGCTGGCCGCTTCTCAACCTATTTGCTAGCCTTCGCCTGTACTAAGCGGGAATACTGCTTGTGCATCAAAATCCTAAAACCCAAGTTATCCCAGATGAGTCCACCATACCTACCTATATGCGGTATTACCCTGCCGTCCTAAGTAAATTTGCATGTGCCACCTCTAAAAACTTCAAATAAATATCCTTTTTGTGTGCCTGGATTGTTCATAGAGCGACAAGAGGTAGTCAGTATCTTCCATGCTAAGCGGGTTATTCTCATGATGAGTGTTTATTTACTCGTCCTTGCACGAGAGGGGCGGTAATAGGGATTCCCAGTCCTGAACTCAAATTGCAAATAATTAAACAAAACTCCCCCAGGATTGTTGTTGGTATGGACGGCACCCGTTGTTTCAGACCAGCCGTGGAGTGCGATTGTTGGTGGAGGGGGAGTAAACCTTTAGTTTTATCGCTTGGGAACCGCCACTAATGTGTTTAGCATGGAAGATACCGATAACTGATGGTCGCGAAGTAAACAAGAAGGGTGCATTTCTCAAAATTTCATTTACCTCTGTTTTAAAAACTTGAGCTCTGGCACCGCTGCAAATCACTGCTTCCCTCTGCAAAAGGACTATCTATTTACTTTTATGTTGTGTCATCACCTTCTCTAATAAGCGCCAGATCCTGAGAGCACTATTGTCATCCTCATGCATTGTGTGTAGCTAATGTTGGGTGCATCATGACTGGATCTTATCTACCATGAATTACAATGTTTAGTCGCTGCTTGAACTTTGGAGGTGCTCTGCATTTATGTTTTGCGGTCTCAGAAAGGGCTAGCGAGATACCACTATTGTCATATTATATCATAGTTGTTTTGACAAAGTGTTGTTGTTTGAGATATTTTATTATTGCTCGCTAGTTGATTATGCCATTGATATGAGTTAATATAATTTTTAAGAGTTATTGTCGACATGGTTAGTTATAATCTTTGCTGAAAACCTGGGTGCTACTTAAGCTTATTTATGTAAACAAGAGCAAAAGAGTTCGTAAAAGTTTTTTTTTCACTTTCAGTTTATCAACTGAATTGCTTGAGGACAAGCAAGGGTTTAAGCTTGGGGGAGTTGATACGTCTCCGTCGTATCTACTTTTCCTAATGTTTTTCCTCTTGTTTTGGACTCTAATTTGCATGATTTGAATGAAACTAACCCGGACTGACGTTGTTTTCAGCAGAACTACCATGGTGTTGTTTTTATGTAGAAATAAAAGTTCTCAGATTGGAACGAAACTTAGCGAGGAATTTCTATACAATAAAAGATAATTTCTGGAGCCAAGAACCACCGGAGGGGGGCACTTGGGTGGGCACAACCCACCAGGGCACGCCCCCCTCCAGGCGCGTCCAGGTGGGTTGTCCCCACCTGGTGGCCCCGCAGACCTCAACTCTGATACTATAAAATCACATTTTCGGAGAAAAAATCAGGGAGAAAGAATTATCGTGTTTCACGAGACGGAGCCGCCGCCACCTCCTGTTCTTCATCGGGAGGCCAGATCTGGAGTCCGTTTGGTGCTCCGGAGAGGGGGATCTTCGATCTTCGTCATCACCAACCCTTCTCCATCGCCAATTCCATGAAGCTCCCCACCGGAAGTGAGTAATTCCTTCGTAGGCTCGTTGGTCGGTGAGGAGTTGGATGAGATTCATCATGTAATCGAGTTAGTTTTGTTAGGGCTTGATCCCTAGTATCCATTATGTTTTGAGATTGATGTTGCTATGACTTTGCCATGCTTAATGCTTGTCACTTTGGGCCCGGGTGCCATGATTTCAGATCTGAACCGTTTATGTTATCACCATTATATCTATGTTCTAGATCCGATCTTGCAAGTTATAGTCACCTACTACGTGTTATGATCCGGCAATCCCGGAGTGACAGAAGTCGGGACACTTCCCGGTGATGACCGTAGTTTGAGGAGTTCATGTATTCACTATGTGTTAATGCTTTGTTCCGGTTCTCTATTAAAAGGAGGCCTTAATATCCCTTAGTTTCCACTAGGACCCTGCTGCCACGGGAGGGTAGGACAAAAGATGTCATGCAAGTTCTTTCCATAAGCACGTATGACTATTTACGGAATACATGCCTACATTATATTTATGAACTAGAGCTAGTGCCGTATCGCCCTAGGTTATGACTGTTATATGATGAATATCATCCAACGAATTCACCAATCCAATGCCTACGAATTTCTCTCATATTGTTCTTGCTAAGTTACTACTGCTATTGTCACTGTTGCACTTGCTACAAAATTATTGCTATCACTGTTACTGTTACTATTGCTGTTGCTACTACTATCAAAACTATCATACTACTTTGCTACTGATCACTTTGCTGCAGATAATTAATCTCCAGGTGTGGTTGAATTGACAACTCAGCTGCTAATACTTGCAAATATTCTTTGACTCCCCTTGTGTCGAATCAATAAATTTGGGTTGAATACTCTACCCTCGAAAACTGTTGCGATCCCCTATACTTGTGGGTTATCAATGATCACACATCTGGTTGCTTGGTTAAGGCAGCGGTAGCCCTTTTGATCTTGGGAATAACCAAGGAAGACACAAGGAGCCGACCAGGGGGCTAGTTTGTGGGTCATGGTGGCAGTGAGGTTCGTAAAGCACAGGCAGCTGAAGACTCGCATGGCTGTGTAGTCAGGGTGAGCGCCGTAAAGGAGAAAAAATGGCGTGTGTTGGTGTCGGGGTGGCATGGCCGGCGGTTGAGTAGGAATGTAGTTGTTTGGAGCGCTTCGGCCCAGAACGGGAATGGCATGGACGCTTGGATCAACAGAGATCATGTGATGTCATTGAGTGTACTTAGAGCACGCTCAGCTCGCCCGTTCTGTGGTGAGGTGTAAGGGCATGACATGCGGAGGATGATGCCGAGGGAGGAGAAGAATTGGCGGGCAGCGAGATTGTCGAACTCACGCCCGTTGTCGGTTTGGACGGTGAGAACTGGCAGGTTAAAGTGAGTGCAGACCATGTGTACAAAAGTGTGCAAAGTAGGAAGAACATCTGATTTTTTTCTTAAGGGGAAATGTCCACATAAAATGATTGTAGTCATCAACTACCACGAGATAATATTGACAACCAGACAAGCTAAGCACGGGAGAAGTCCATACATCACAATGTACAAGCTGAAACGGAACATAAGAGACATGATCCGAAGAACTAAATGGCAAACGATGGCTTTTTCCTAGTTGACATGCAGTGCAGACGTCGGTGATGTCGTCAGGAGCGGTGATGGACGAGCGGCGGAGTGTGGAGTCCAGCGCGTCGTCGCCAAGGTGGCCGAGGCGGCGATGCCAGACGTCCCGGGAGATGGCTATGAAGGCTTGTGGCGCGTGATGCGTGGGTGATGGATGGAGGGGTAGAGATCGTCCGGTGAATCAGACCGGAGGATCACCGCCTTCGTTCTTCGATCCTTAACAGAAAAGCCAACGTCGTCAAATTCAACATTAATTGGATTATCACGTGCTAAAGTTTTGACAGAGATGAGGTTCTTAATTAGATGCGGCGAGACGAGGACGTTGGAAAGAGAAAGGGGTTGGGTCGTAGTGGGTAGGGTGTGGCTACCAGTGTGCGTAACTGCGAGCGTCGAGCCATCGCCAACTATGATGTTAGGAGAATATCTTGGGCGAGATGAAGAAAGCATACGAGACAACGAAGCCATGTGGTAGGTGGCGCCGGAGTCGAGGTACCATTCCCCGCCGGTGGGCTACGCATGCCCGTTCTGCACGCTCATGGCGTTGAGGGCCTGGATGAGCGCCTCCTGATCCCACGCCGGTTGGTGCCCCGGAGTGCTTGGTAGGGCGCCTGGTGGGGTGCCGTAGAGAGGATGGACCGGCACCGCGCCGTAGTGCCAATGCGCCGGCAGGGCCGAGGCGGGTGGTGGAGGAGCCTCGTACTGAGCGGCGATGCCGGCGAAGGGTGACGCGCCCCCTGGACGAGGCCCGAGGATTCCCGCGCCCGGAGCATGGGGATGCCAGGGCATGGGCCAGACATGGACCATGCTCGTCCATGGCGCCGGTGCCAGTGCTGGAGTGCGAGGCGCGCTGGAGCCCCCGTCGGAGTGAGACGGTTGCCCGCCCCCGTTCGCCTTGCCCTTGCCTTTGTAGCGACCTCCGCCGCCGCCGCGCCCGCTCCCGTTGGGGCGGTTGTTGTGGTCGCCACTGCCGCTGCTAGATGGGGGCGCCGGTGCGCACCCAACGTGCAGCGCGATCTCATGGGGAGTCTCCTCGGCGTGGCGGCTCTCCTCGAGAAGAAGGAACGCCCGGTAGCGCAGAAACGAGGGGAAGGGCGTCTGCATAGTGAGGATGGGGACGGCATAGCGAAAACGGGGGTGGAGACCACGGATCATGTTGAGAACCTGATCGTGGTCTTGGACGACCTCGCCATGGTCGGCGAGCCGGTCGGCGCACTCCTTGAGCCTGGCGAAGTAGGAGATGATGGAAGAAGACCCCTGATCGATGAATCGGAACTCGGTGGCGAGGATGACCAGCTGGTGCTCCCGGTTCTCCAGGATGAGGGCACAGATCGAGTCCCAGACGATGGCCGCGGTGGCGCCGCGCTGGTGAACTAGCCCGAAGATCTCGGTGCTGATCCAGTTGTACAGCCAGGAAACGACATGAGTGTCGTCCTGGATCCACGTGGGGTCGGAGGGACGAGGCAGACCTGTCAGGTGGTCGGTGACACCCGATTTCTGGAACTGGGCCTCAAATAAGGTGCGCCACTGCGAAAAGTTAGGAGGATTGAGGGTGAGCATGATTGGGACGTGTTGGTTGATGTAGACATCGGCGAGCGGAGATGGGTTGGGCGGTGTAGCAAAGGAGCTAGCCTCAGCGTCATGGCGGGCGAGAAGAGTGCCCTGGGCCAGCGCCGTCGGCGTGAGAAGGAGCATGGAGCGAAGCGGGCTTGGGGAAGCGCCGCCGGTGGTGCGGAAGGGTGGTAGGGGAGGCGACGGAGGAGGAGGGTTGGGAGGGGTCGCCATGGATCGGAGGAGGGAGCTTTGGAAGGAGAGCTACGGGAGAGGCCTGGTAACTGATGCCATGAAGACGAGAAATGCCTGAGAATGGTGCACCTTTGGTGCTCTCCTTCTATTCACGTGTATTTGTAGTACATGTTACAACACAACGCAATGGCGTAGGAGGGAGAGAGAGAGGGGCCTGCGGCGTGCGCAGGGTGTGGGAGATCGCGTGTGAGTACGTGGGCGACCACGTACGTGCATGGGAGAAGCATGCAACTGCTAACAGCCGGCGCCGGCCACGGTGACCCGAGCGAGCTTGTCTTTGAGCAGCAGCCACACAATGGCCTTGGGGAGCTCCTCCACCTCCGTCATCGCCGCCACCAACGCAAGCTTGGCCTTGAACCACTCCCCTTGGCGGCCGGCTGCAGCTCCTCTTCACCTTACCACCCGTCGGCCTAGATGAACAACGCCCAACAGAGGAGGTGGATCCGCCACCCCTATCCGTCGCGTTGACGAGCAGGGAGATCCGGTAGGTCGGGGTGCCGCCATGGAAGGAGAACCGCCTGGTTCTCTTGCCTGCTCCACGTCGCTTGGTCTGGCCATGGTAGTTGGGTGCGGAGGCCGGGGAGGAGGTGGTGGTGAAGGAGGAGGAGACGAGGCGGCAGAGATGGAGGGGGAAAGTGCAAGCGGCGGCACAAAGAAGAGGAACGGGATGAGAAGAGATCAGGGAGAGAGAGAGAGAGAAGATATTTTCACGGGAGAGAAGGGCTGTCGAGGGAGATATTCGTCAATCCACCCACCCCACGTTCGATCCATTGAAGCCCACGATAGCTGTAGTCCACCTCTTTTCTCACCACACAAACACGACCACGCTGCAAGCCTGGGACTGCGGGCAAAGGAGGCCCACCTCTCATCCAGTCAAACCTGAAAGCATAGCGTGAAGAAAAACTAACGGCCAGAATTTTGACAACAACGTAAAAAGTACTTACCATGGTAGATCGTGTGAACCTGATTGACCGTGCGATGCAAGTGCTCCATATGGGCGGGTAGCATAGCATCATTTATATGTTCGATTCTAATGAAATTTCTCAAAAAAAATATTTCAAGAGTCGGTAAAATATTTGTGTTTCGCTCAAATTATTTCGGAAGATATGACTTTTCCTATAAAAATGCTTTAAAATTGTGACCACGAAGTATCATCTCGCATAGCGCAGTGGTATAATAGTTTGCTTAATTAATTTCCTCATGCCTAGAGTTTGTATATTTCACTTGGCATCCTAACTTGTGTGCAACAAATGTTTTTTTTTACGAAAGGACAAAATGTCTACATACACACAAATTTTCATGAAGACGATATATTCCTAAATGCTCTGGGCAAAAAGAGAAAAAATGATGCTCATAAAAGACTACTTTTGAAAGCATTCAGGAGCATTGATTTTTTTTGTCTAGAACATTAGGAATGTTTTTTCATCATGACAATTTGCACCTATGTCGACAATTGGTCAATATTTGTGCCAATTAAACAGCCACCACTGCCTCCTCAGAGCATGGTTAATAGTATAGCCAGCTGCTGGCTATATGGATATGCCATGTCACCAAGAGTTAGCATTATTAATTGGTCATACAATAGAGCGGGCTATAAGGTTGGCTATAAGTTCACCATTTTTTCACTTTCTCTCTATCTCTTTCCTCTCATTAAATGCTTTTGCCTAGGAGCACGCGTATAGCCTGGCTCTTGCATGAGAGCTCATTCCTTCACTTTTCCTTGTCTCTCTCCTCCACATAGACAAAAATGCCATGTAAGCGGGCTTATAGCCCACTGTTGTACTTGCTCTTAGTATCCACCATCACGAGAGTCTAGACTACCACCACTTCCACCTTCAATGCCGCCTCAATCCCACCACCACCAGCGCTAATGCATTTATGATAGTTTATGTTGTTCCTATGGGAGGAATACCATATTTCCCACTGTTTCCTCCACCTATAAACTATCCTATGATCAACATGTCGCCTTTCACTGGTGCTCCAAACCCTCCTCACCCAGGTGTCCTTGGATGTGGAGGTCTCCTCCATGGCCCGAATTTCCCCTCGGCACCCCACCTATGAACAGGAAATGAGAGTAGTTCCCTTATCTACAGATTAGTAGCCCTAGTAAGTAAACACATGAGATCGTGGTACATGGAGCTTCAGAAAACTTGTCATAGGTTTCATTTCATCAAAGAATATATTGAAAGTGCTAGTTACCGACCAGAGGGGGAGGTGAATGGGAGATTTTTATGGAAGTCTTTAAAATAGGCAATATCTTCGAAGACACGGAAGCAATGTCAGTGCGAAGCAATACCAAACAGAAGTAAAATTATGCTAAGCGTGCAATCAGAATGAAGACAAAGTATCAACATAGAAGATAGCATGCAAACTAAGTAGCAGTACAGATAAAACATGGGAACACACAGTCATACACACTTAGGTACAGCTAGACTGAAAACACAGAAAAACATGGCAACAATAGTCTTCACACATGGGAGCAATCAAAGTCTTCACAATACAAAACTAAAAATAAAGTAGTGAAGAGATAGAACCAGTTGCTCGGAGAAGACACATGATTTGTTCGACCAGTTCCAGTTGCTATGATAACTGTACGTCTGGTTGGACAGGCTGAGATTTAACTCAGAAGACCAAGTCTTCACCTTATTCTCCTTGAGTTAAGGTCACTTAGACCTCGCCCAATAACTTAAGTAAGTCTTTAAGGTAGACTTCCGAAACCTTCACAAACTTGATCACCGGCGATCCACAATAGCTCTTGGATGCTCAGAACATGACGCCTAACCGCTTGGAAGATCAGATCCATCGTTCACTCAGAACAGGATGTCTTTAGTGATACTCAATCACTTTGGGCTTTGGGTGTTTGGGATTTTTCCTCGTGGGAATTCGCTCAAATGCTTCATAGTTGGGTTGCCTTAAAACAACAGAAGCCGTGTGATGTCTACTATGCAACTTTATTCTTGTAGACTTTGTTGGGCCTCCAAGTGTAGAGTTTTGTAGGACAGTAACAAATTTTCCTCAAGTGGATGTCTAAAGTTTATCAATCTGTGGGGGGTGTAGGATGTAGATGGTTCTCTCTCAAACAACCCTACAACCAAATATAAGTAGTCTTTTGTGTCCCCAACACACTCAATACAATTGTAAATTGTATAGGTGCACTAGTTCGGTGAAGAGATGGTGATACAAGTGCAATATGGACGGTAGAAATATATTTTTGTAATCTGAACAAATAAAAACAACAAGGTAGTGAGTAACAAAAGTACGCAAAACGGTGTCTCAATGCTTGAAAACAATGCCTAGGATTCATACTTTCACTAGTGCAATCTCTCAACATTATTAACACAGTTGAACATCACGATAATACCTCCAAGTGCATCAAAGAGTCACTCCAAAGTTTCTATTCTATCAGAAAAAGTAGAATGAAATCGTGTAGGTAGCAAACCACCTCAAAGTTGTGTTTCCAATCAATATATTGAACCACCCGTAAAGTGTCACGAATAGTCCTAGAGATCGCACTACGACAACATCATATGATACGTATCGTTCAACCTTGATGCCTAGATTACCCCAATGTCACCACGGGTATCCACAAGTTGATACTAGAAATGCATCATGTAATCTCAAATCCAAAATATTCAATCCAACATAAAGAAACTTCAAAGAGTAAAACTCAATTCAGCACGAAAAGAGATAGAGGGAGATGAACATCATAAGATCCAACTTTATTAATCAAGCTCATGATACATCAAGAACATGGGAGAGAGAGAGAACAAACACATAGCTACTAGTACATATCTTCGGCCTTGAGGATGAACTACTCGCACATCACCATGGAGGTAGCAAGGTTGCTGAAGAGGCGCCCGTGGATGAGTTCCCCCACCAGCAGAGTGCCGGAAAAAGCCTCCAGATTGGATCATTGTGAAACTGGAACTTGCGGCGACGAAAAATTGTTTCGGGTCTCGCTTCGAGGGTTTTAAAATATATGTGAATTTATAGTCCAAAGATTAGGGTTAACGGAGCTAGGGGGTCCACAAGCCACCATGGCACACCCTACTCCTCAAGGAGGGCGCCCTGGCTTGTGAGAACCTCATAGGTCTTCTGGTCACCTCCCGAAGCTTCTAGTGTCTCTTATGTTCAAACAAAAAATTATCAAAATGTTTCGTCGTGTTTGGACCTAGGTATCGGTTTTCTGTAAAACAAAAAACAAGAAAAAAAATAGCAACTGACACTGGGCACTGAATTAATATGTTAGTCTATAAAAATAATATAAAAATGCACAAAAACCATATATAATTTTTTCATCCGTTCACCGTCGACAAGAATTTTTTTCTATCCGAGGTGGTACTAAATTCTTATGTGTCCGTCTGCTAAAGAAGGCTTTTCCAGAATTTCGTACGTGGGCCGTGCGCTGTGGCCAAGCGAAGCCAGTCCACTTATTTTTCTACCCAAGCAGCTGAGAAAAATTCTATTTTCCAAACAAAGCGGCAAATAGTCCGAGCTTCGCACAGGACAACCAATAACGGGCTAGCCCATTTTTCCTTATTTCTGTGTTCTACTTCTATTTTTATTCTCCTTCCCCTATCACTCTTTTCCCTTACAAGTTTATTTTTCTTACAGAATTTCTTTCATAAATTCAAAATTCTCAAAAATCATTCAGAATAAAAAAATAAATTTTGGAAAATGTTCAGAATTCCTAAATTTTGTTGCTATTTTGGAAAATATTCGGACATTAAAAAAAGTTTCCCATTTTTTCAAAAAAAATTATTGTTTTTTAAAATTGTTCGAGATTTCTAAAAAAATGAAATTTAAAAAATGCTCCAAATTCAAAAAATATTCTTGGTTTAGTGAAATTTTCACAATTCCGTATAAAAGATAAACATTTTCAAAATATGTTATGAATTTTCAACACATGTTCCCGTTTTAAAAAATGTTCATAAATTCAGATAATGTCCATGTTTTTATAAAAAAATTGTGTTTTCAAAAAATGTTTGTGAAATTTAAAAGATGTTCCTGTTTTAAATTTTGTTCACGTTTTTCTGAAAATGTACATTATTTTCAAAAACCTGTTCAGGATTTAAAAAATGGTTCATGTTTCCTACAATATTCAGAAACTTCATACCTTAAAATCTCCTTGATTGAAAGGAAAAGTAGATTGGATAATTCATGGGCATTTTTTGGCGTACGATGACGTAACAAAACTCTTAAATGCCCTCGATCAATGAATGGAAAAATAGCGGATTGATTACTTCACACCCGGCGAAACCGAGAAGCTAAATGTTCCTTTTTCACGTGCACACAGGGTTTTGCTTGCATATATAATTCTCACTAACTTTAAATGCATATTATTTTTTCTCCTGTTGCAACGCACGGGCATATGTGATATATAATATATATATAAATATAGCATGAATACTTCATAAATTATAGATACGTTGGAGACATACCACAGTATATAATTCGGAGTAGCCAACAACTTATGGTGGTGGGGGTTGATATTTATAGCCTTGGTAGCAACCCAACATGATATAACCGGAATAACCCCGGATTAATGGCCAACTGACACATGTCCCAACGGTGGGATTTCAAACACACGGTGCAACTTTACTTGAGCTACAAGTAAAGCTGACTCAACCACTCGAAAGTGATTTCCAGTGTCTTCGCTCGAAGACTTAGGATTGGGTTGAGCATCACGTCAAACACTGTCTTTGTTTGTCTCGACCCCACTTAACAGTACAGTGGTCTCTACGACTCAATAAAGAAGAAAATCGAACTACCAAAAGAGAAAGTCCTCGCATTTCATTGTCTTCAAGCGAATTCTTTGCAGGACACCAAAGTCCCCAGTCATTTTGAGGGGTTGTCTACGACAGTTAAACCCAATCTCTGTGTTATCCTGTGTACACTCAGAAACACATTGTTCTCTTAACTAAGTTTGTCGTCAATATCTAAAACCAACAAGGGGTGGCACTAGATGCACTTATAATCTCTTCTTTTTGATGATTGATGACAAACTGAATAAAGTTTTAAACAGGGACAAAAATATTCGAAGGTAAGGACCCGGAGACTCTGATTCCATGATATAGAAAGAACTCGCCCTCAAAATGTGCATGTGAAAAATTTGCTTTGAACCACCGTACCACCGACGGGGACGGAGGAGAAGGCGGGTCGCTGGAGGTTGCTGGCGGCTAGGTTGAGGCCTCACGTGTCGCATGAGGACGCGATCGGGCTCCTTTGTTGTGCAACATGCAGGAAACCGTAGCTATACATGAAACCGAAGCCATGCTTTGTGGATTGGTTTTCCATGCTTCGTTACGGCAGGAACGCTAGGCTTTAGTTGCAGCAATGCGCGCGGTGCCCCTGTTCTGATATTGGATTCTACTACGGCGCCAGGGTTCTCGAGCACCTATATATTTACTGAAACGTTAGCATACTGACGCGCTGATTAAACCCTCCAAGTGGATTAGTCTAAGACCGCATAATCGTTGGCCATATTGCCCAGTTCCTGCCACTGGCAGAGTCGACCTGTTTCGTGCAATGTTTCTGCAAAAAAATCTACTTCAGCATATTCCAGTATCAAAGCTTCTGATATTGACCTCTGTTTCAGGTGAAGCGAACTGAGGGACAATAATGCATAGTGTGTGGAACCTGAAACCCTACCCACACTATTTTGCGTGCGGTCATGGTTGACTTGGCTGATGTATGCGAATGCATTATGCTTATGTCGGCAAATTATTGTATCTGTAACGAAAGGTCCGCAAATCACGCGGATAAAGAGATATAGTGCAGTAGCTATCGGCTATCGGCTATGGCCTTGTCCGGCCCGTCGCCAGCACCGTCTCCATCTCCTGGGCCACACAAGCTTTGCTTCACCAGAATCTGCCAGACCACACTTGGCTAGCTTGAGGATCGGTGTATTTGGCTGGTCAACCACAGCCCGGAAACCTACATCAAAGTGTCGAAAAACTCTGCAGTATATACACCATGACAAGAATTTCGGTTTCAGTTTCTATCCATCCAGAGAAAAAGGAAACAAAAATGTTGGACTTTGAATAGCACAAGATTCAGATTGAACGCCAATTTTGACTCATTTCTATGTAGAGTTTCAGCTTGACTAATTTTTTCCCTTTGTGTGGGAATTGGAGAGCTTTGTTGACGAAAGAATAATGTACATGCGCAGATGCACTGTGTCGAGTTTTTCTGATGTACTATTACTTCAATTTCACTTGCACGCACGAGTTGAGTACACTGCATTTTGCCAACATGCATACGGAGCTTTCAAGCTTGGCAGTTAATGGCCGTCAAACATTTCTCCGCGAGGGCATATCTCACTTCACACTGTAGCCACCTCTACTACCAGGTGTTCCTGTCTGTCTATCTCTCTCCATCAGCTACTGCAGCCTCTTTGTTTGACATGCACAAACACAAGCTAGCTAGGCTTAGGCTCCACAGTCATTACCACTTGCAACTTGCAAGTTACAACAACAATAATTGGGGATCGAGTGAAAGCAACGTTGCATTAGCCCAGCTTGCCTGCCTGCAATTCCATTTCACACTCTCTCAAGGTGGCTTAGCTCCATGATTGCCTTTAGCAATACAGAGTGTCGCATATCGCCAATGCCATTGACTCTTTGGGTCCTGCACATGCATATAAATCCAATGAAAATGAGTTGTGAGAGAATCCTACGGAGAACGACGCTTCTGTAGATATAGCCAGAGATTCTGTATGCACCATCGGTTTCGTATCGCGACGGTTCATTTTTTTATATATTTTTTAAAAAAGGAGGAGGACCCCCGGCCTTTGCATCTGGACGATGCATGCAGCCACTTTATTAATTATTCACACAAAATCTTACAAAGTCATACAACAGTAAGACTAAAGCCACCGTCTAGGCAACATCTGTCGCTACTCATATCCAGTTGATGTAGGGATGCTGATAGTCTGGGCCTAATACCAAACAGATCTCGCAGCCAAACCTAACATCTAAGACCTGAGGTCCCAACCAAGACGTCTGCCGGGTATGGGGCACCCACCAGTCCGGCGCACTCCTCAACCAGGACGCCTGCCGGGTATGAGGCCGCCGCAGCCACCTGCCACCAATCCATCTTCAGTGTTGTACTGCTGCATCTACCTTGCCCGGTCTAACTGTCGTCGACGTCACCACGACGCCAGACAGCGCCACCATCCTGCGCTCGTCCATCATCACACGCCCACCGGCGAGACCCCGCTGCTCCATGCCGCTGAGACCCGCCGTTATCGACGTGCCAAATGCCACGCCGCTCCTCCGACGCGAAACACCACCTGTTGCCACTGGTCCCATCCCCTCCGCCTGCAGTTCCTCAAACCGAGCACCCAAACGCCCCAGGCGGCGCCTCCAAGAAGGGTACGACACACGCAGTGCCGCCGCCGCCCAATCTAAAGAGATTTAGGGTTTTCACCCGGGCATGGGGTCAGGGTGGAGGGCAGGGACCTCGACGGCGCCTGCAAGGAGGAGAACGGTGACCCTGGTCGTCGCCACCGTCGGGATGAACGAGTCATCCAGAGTTTCCTCCGGTCCGATGTCACCTCTACCAGCCCCCGTGAACGCACCGAGGCTGACGACCGCGATCGTAAGCCACCAAGTGCAGCGGGAGAGAGCCTGCAGCGCGGAGGAGATCCACCGGCGACTCACCGCCCACGCGATCAAGACGCCATTCATCCACCCCCCGCGAACGTCGTCAGCCGAGGGCGCCGTTGCCATGCCTAACGTGGCTGCCGCCCCTGGTCCAGGTTCCTCCACGAAGGCCGAAGTGGCGAGATCCGCCACGAGCGACGAGATCCGGCACCGCGAGGCCAACGCCATCGCCCAAGCCCGCCGTCGACCGATCCCACCGCCGCCGGGAGCC
Source organism: Thinopyrum elongatum (assembly GCA_011799875.1). NCBI lineage: Eukaryota > Viridiplantae > Streptophyta > Magnoliopsida > Poales > Poaceae > Thinopyrum > Thinopyrum elongatum. Next base: position 554,418,163 of record CM022299.1, on the reverse strand, counting down.
CGCACGCTGCCGGGAGACCCACACCCTTGGATCTGGGCACCCGTGCACTGCCGCGAGACCGCCGCCTCCGGGATCCGCCACACCGACGGGAGGGCCGCACCCCGCGGATCAGGACGCCCGCGCCGCCGCGGATCCGGGAACGGGAGGAGAGACCATCCGCCGCCGCCGTCGCACGCACGGGCTTTGCCCAGCGCCGACCATCGGCAGCGGCGGAGGGGAAAAAGGGCGCTGGAGGGACTAGGCGGCGGCGGCGGCTGAGCCCTCCCGTGTCGCCCGCGGGGGAGGCGACGCGAGAGGGACGCGAGAGCTCGCGACGGTTCATGAATCTCCCTCCTTTTTCAACTCGTCTCCGGCTCGGAGCCATACAGGGTTGAGACCAGGTTTGGCGAGGTACGATTGATTGTGCCAGTTTTTGTGTTTAATTTTGTTTGAGTAGGTTATAAAACAAGCGTAACATAACAAAGTTCAACAACCGCAAACTAGGCATTAGATAGGTTTTGAGTCTAGGGTTGAAAGTGGAACCCAACCAATAGTTGAAGGTTGAAAAGAAAATGGATATGTTTTTCATTTTGTACCCAAATTCTAGTTTGTTTTCACATAGCTGCGGGTTCGCAGATGGAATAGCTTAACAGAGCAGAACGGCAGAGCTCCCCAAAAAGCAGTCTTTTCACGTGTCACATGAGAATGAGAGGCATATGATGATATGAACCAAGTCAAACATATACATTTAACATTGACAAATGCATGTGCGCTTGTCCGTTAATTCTCCACTTACTTAATTATTTCATAGTGACCAATCATATGTAAGGCTCATATCCATCCTTGACACATTTGTGGGCTGTGGTTCAGCTCTAAGGCAGGCTTGGCCTTCCCCATTGAAGCAGCACATAGTGCTGCTTGCAGTGCACATCACTTGCTTTTGACATCCCACATGTCCCTCGGGACATTGACATTCTTCTTGAAATCACTAGATTCCCTGGATTGATTTTAGTCAAAGATTGTGGAGCACTTTGATGGAAAGTGAATGTGGATGGCTCCCCATCTCTTGTAGATTTGGAGTAACAGCATTTGCTAGGGAGACAAGCCTTGGTGCACCCATACACAATAATTGAGGAGTTGTTGTGTGGCTGATGGTGTCTATTCTTGCGTTTCGGAAAATCTCACTTTAATGAAATGAACACAAGAAGGCATATCAACTGTGTGCAAACTGAGCATAAACCTAATTGGCTAATTCACCACTTGTGCATAGAAGTCGTTCGATAAACTCGCATTAACATTTGTTTATAGCTTGTATACCTCTGTTGTGATTACTGGACACTAATGATAGTGAAATATACAGTATAATCTTAACATGTGACGGTTTCATAAATATTTACATGATGCAGGTAGAATGACTCTTTATATTGAAAAAAAATCTTCAGAACTTTATATAAAAAAAACTAGATTTAAATATAGTATACTCGTTGTGCCGCCCCATACTTTCATGTGTGTACCTGTTTTTATATACATCTTGTCTCAGTGTAGGCAGCACCCAGGGATGCATCTACTGAGGCATGCTTAACTAGCTAAATTAAGTGAGACACGTTAAATTAAGGCAACCAAGTCAAGGATCATCTCCTTTAATTGAATAGAAAGTTGCCATGGTTCTAAAACTCTACTGATATTTTCTAAATGATTATATTCTAGACGATTCTATAGAGTATCTCAACTAGACAAAATAATGTGTTTGATTAATGAATTATGCAGTTTATTAATGTCTAATATATTAATTCTGAAAGTAACCATTGGCAATTTCTGATTTGGTATTTGACTCGGTTATACAATATGTCAGTGCGCATATATTTTGGGGGTGCTACGATTTCTTGAATTCAAAACAACGCAAGGTGTTTTTTTTTCCTTTGTTGAATGGAAGTGTCTTTCGTCACAAAATAAAAGAAAACGAATCAGAAGTGATTCAATGAAGATTGCTTTGGACGAGAAGAACGGAATTGTTCAGGTCAACAAATTGAGTATTATACTCCAATTTGTGTATGTGTTAGTAACATGCACGTTAGCCTAGATATATGTCTCCACTACTTTCTCCGTGATGTCGAGATGAAGACCGCCACACCCTACGAGTTACCTAGTAGTGCAAACGACAAGCCAACTTGATTGCTGGACTCTTCTCTAAAATAACTAAATAAGTTGGTTGCCGAATTAATTCAACAGAGGTGACATCTATTAATCTGACAAGTAAACTGACTACTTCAGCAGAAATGGCACATATATTAGTTGTTGTTGCGAAAACATAAAGGATACATATTGAATAGATAAGCTACCAACAAAAAATTGCAATCAATGCCATATGATGAACAAATAAATTGTTTGCTGGATTCATAAAGTATTTTATTCAGCAGAAGTGACACATTATTGAATAGATAAAATGATAAACCAGTTAATAAATAAATAAATCAAGAGTAGACATTGATACGATCACTAGAGTTCCCTTGTTTCTCCTATGTACCCCTTACATTTTTTACTTCTAAATGCAATTTTGTGTTCCCTTGTGTTTTATCCTCTAGAGGAATCCAAAAGCGCCCTAGGTTTATGTATATATTTTTATTCATGTGCCCCGAGGCATCAATTATTTTTTTAAAGGTTCAACATCAATGTCATTGTCTAGTGCATACAATATGTGCGAACTGGAACACTCTTTGTTATCTTGAAGTGCCTTAATTTAATTCCAAGATTATCCGTGCTTAGCGAGCACGTATCAAACACCTAGATAGGAAGAACAAGGACCACAACCTTCCTACGTTCAAGCACGAAGAACATAGGTTGACGGAAGCTTTTGGGGAGTTGCCACAAGGAAAAGATGACAAGGAAAAGATGAGGCGGGCGGAGATAATGACACATAGAAAAAGCTAAAACCCTACATGGCAATGTAAAATAAATCACTCACACTAAATGTGATCAAGGTTGCGATTGAAAGATGCGAATGGGATTCAGTTTCGTTTGTTAGGAGGTATAGCCTCGCACGTGGGCACATCCCATGTTTTTTTTGTTTCTCTTATGTATTGCGGTTTTCTGGATTTTGGGGTGCACCAGCTTGTTGTTGTTTCACATGGCGAGGCAATGCTTCGAAGGAGTGTCAGCGGTGAACAACTAGTTGTGTCGTGGTGGGCTCACGGCAAATGCCATGGGATGGCTAAAGAGAGGAACAGTCACGAGGGCACCGGTGGGCTCCAGAGGCGAGGTCGATACGAGCGAGCGTGTGACACAAGACGTACCCAGGTTCGGGGCTCTCCGGAGAGATAATACCCCTAATCCTGCCTAGTGTGGTTTATATGAAGTGGATACAGGCTTGCTCCTAGAGCTGTTCTGGGGAGGAAGGAAGACAGGCCAGTGCATAGGTTGCTTCCTCTCCGTGTATGTGTGAGTGTGAGTTCTACTAGAGTCGACCAAGCTGAACCCCTCTGCACGGAGGGGCATCGGGGGGGGGGGGGGGTCTTATAGGCTGGCCCCCCGGGGTTACAATGGTAATATTACATGGGCACGGGGCCCTGGCGTCAGTGTCTAGGAGCCGGCATTGGGGGCCGCCGGGCCGCCAGGTCCGCCGGGTGCGGGTGTCGCCGGGTCCGGGCCGTACCGAGACCGTCGGGCGCGGGTACGGCCGGCTGCCAGGTACTGTGGCACGCCTCGCTAGGCGTCATGGGACGGTCAGCGCCGCCATGCTACAGGACCGATCCCCCAAGACACCGCCCGCCCCGGGCGGGAACGTGGGAGCGCCGCTGCCGCGCCCGCCGGGGCCGGCGTGAAGGAGGGAGCACTGTAGCCATGCTTGCTTGTCGCCGGGGTTGACTTCTCGTGGACAGCCGGCATGCGCTAGCCGGCTGGCCGGGTCGCGGCACCCGGCCGACTCACGCTGGGGAGCCGGCCAGGGGCGACCCGGATTGAGGGGCTTTGCCTGCCCCGATGTTTTTGAAAGAGATCCGGGTTCCGTTGCCTGCCCGGGGGCCATCCCCACGACAGTAGTCCCCGAAGTTGTGAAGGCCCGCCGGCTCCAAGCAGGAGGGCCTTCGCAGTTTCACCCCCCTGAGGAGGCGGCTAGGTTGATGAAGCTTGTGACTGCCGGGTCTCGGCAACACCCACTGTGTGCCGGCTTCCGGAAGCTGGATCGTGGCACCCTGGCATGGGCGGAAAACCGAGGCGTCAGCCGAGTCTTGGAGTGAAAGGACGCGCCTTCCGCGGCCCGAGGCGTCGCCACGTGATGAACAGCGGCCGGCAAGACCCTGCCAGGCCACGCACGCGATGGGACACAACAGCGGGCTGGGCCCCACCACGCCACACCACGCCCTCGGCCCGCGCATGGGGGATTTATTGTGGCCGCCGCGGATGGTTGCGCTTCTCCATGTAGTTAAGTCGTGGGGGGAAATGCGCCCGCACAGTGCGGGGAACTGGAATCGTGGGCGCAACCGATCCCACTTCCCCACGTCTTGTCGTGGTTATAAAACAGAGGGAGGGGCACGGCGGAAACGCTCTCGCACGCTCCCCTCACTCTCCCTTCGTCTTTCTTTCCTCCTTCTCCTCCAACTCCCGAGCACGCCCTTGTCGCAGCGCCCGATCGCCGCCCACGGCAACCAGCACCCGCATCGGCCTTCTCTTGCTGCCGCGCCTCCTTCCTTCGAAGTCTTTTACCGATGTCGCGGCCAAAGGGGTCTTGGGAGAGGTCCGAGGCCAACGAGGAGGACATTCAGTACCTCCACGACACCAGGCGGCTGTCGCCGGCGACGGAGGTGGTCGCGCGCGTGCCAGGCGACGACACGGTGCCGCACCCACAGGAGGGCGAGCGTGTGGTCTTCCTCAGCCACTTCAAGCGCGGGTTCGGCCTCCCAGCGAGCGACTTCTTCCGTGCCTTCCTCAACTTCTTCGGGCTGCAACCGCACCATCTTGGTGCCAATGTCGTGCTGCAGCTCACCGGCTTCACCGCACTCTGCGAGGGGTACTTGGGCGTGGAGCCAGATATAGATCTGTGGGCCCACCTATTCTTTCTCAAGCAGCAAGGGCCGTCGGCCGGTGCCATGTCTGACTGCGGGGCCGCCGTCATCTCGGGCCGGCTGCACGGGCCGTTCCCCAAGATGGCCTTCGAGGACTCGGCCAAGAAATGGCAGAACTCCTTCTTGTACATGAGCAACGTTGTTGCCGACTGCATCAACTTGCCACCCTTTGTCGACAAGCCGCCGCAGGCCAAGATGAACTGGAGCTACCACCCCAAGAACCCGTCGCAGGCCTGAACCAGTGCAGCCGGATCACCGAGATGACGGCGCACGAGGGGCTCACCGGAACAGACCTCATCGCCGCCTTCATCACGCGTCGGGTGCTACTGCTGCAGCGCCGGGTCCACACCACCGCCGAGATGGGCGACCCTCAAGACCCCACCCGAATGTCGGATCGGGAGCTGACGTCGAAGCAGGTCGCCGACCGAGTGAACGCCATCTCCAAGGCCGGGATGGCCGCTGGGTGGCACTTTGGGAAGGCGCCCTACAACAAGGAGCGCCCGGCGCCAGCGGTGAGTCCCTGGTCTCCATGATTCGCTATGTCCCAGCTTTTTTTCTGTCCTGATGCGACAAGAGAGAGGTTGCTGCTCGCGGTCCAACAAATTCGTGACGGACCAAGGACGCAGGTCTTGGCCGACGAGCGAGCCGGCTCGGATGGGGAGGAGTCCTTCGCCGAGAACGCGGAGCCGGCTGAAACACAGCCGGCTGGCACAGAAGCCGGCGTGGCGTGCCACGCGGGTAAGTTTCCGCACCCAGACCTCTTGCGAGACTAGCCGGATGACAACGAGGAGGACCTGACGGTCGTTGGCGGTGCAGCGCCGACTATGGGAGGAGACGGCAGCGTCGACCCCCCGAGACGGCCAAAGAAGACGACCGAGGCCGGGTCGTCCCGTGACCCGGCGATGGCGAGCCGGCCGCACGGGAAGGATACGGTGCCGCCGAAGCCGGCCCCAAAACGCGCGGCGGAGGCGCCGCCCGCGCATGGCAAAACAACCGCAAAGAGGGTGCGCCGAGCCACCCCGGTCGCGTCACCGAGACAGGCCATCCCGAAAGTGATCGGGTAAGTTCCCTTTGCTGATTTCTGACTGTAGCTTGGTTGCATTCTTCTCATGTTATCTTCTTGGAGCGCAGGACGCCCCTTGACTTGGCGCTGCCAGCCACGGCGGCCGCGTCCGGGGGCGACTTCATGTTCGGAAGACCCGGAGCAATGCCATCGATCGGGTGGAGAACTCGCCCGAGGAGGACCTCGGCTTGGACCCGGCAGACACCGAGCGTCTCGCCTAGCGGGACCGAAGCAAGGCCGAGGAGGAGTTGGCGGCGGTCACCAAGGCGGCGAGGAAGGCCTCGGCCCAAGCGTGGGTGAGGGCCGCTGAGGCGGAGGGGCAGGCTGCTACGGACTCGGCCTGGCCGGAGTGGGCGGAAGGGACGGCGCCGGCCGACACCATCTTCGAGCCACAGATGGACGAGAGACGCAGGTTGGACGAACGGGGAAAGGCGGCCGACGACAACCCGGAGGTCGAGGAGATGGCCGTGGACACCCCGCCCCGGAACGACATGGTCGAGCGGGCGAAGGACGCCACCCCGGACGGAGCGCCGCAGGTGATGCTGGCTGGAGCGCCGGGATCGACGCCGGTAGCGGAGGAGCAGGCGGGAGGCGAGCACACCTTGGTGATCATGCCACCGCAGGCTGCTGTGAACCCCGAGCGAGCGCCGGGGAGCGGCCCCGTCGCCGGGTCGCAGCAGTCCCGAGCCGGATCCGGCGAAGCCGTATTTGGACCGCGCGCCCAGGAGGAAGCGGCGATGGACGCCGTGCGCCAGCAGCTTCGGGGGCGCGAGGGTCGTATGCAAGCCTTCGTCCAAGGCGAGCTGGAGCGGGCGCGGGACTTGGAGCGCGCCGTCGTGGTAAGGCTTCTTCTTTGTCTTGGTTTTGCGGCTGGTCAGTGGGGGTGTGCCAGCGCACCCACTGGGTGTAGCCCCCGAGGCCTGGGCCGGCAGCGAAGCAGCCGGGTCGGGTCTTATATGTGTTTTTGTGACTTTTGGTAACACTTGCATCTTCCAGCATCTGGACGGCCTGCGAGTCGGCACGCACAACCGGCTTCTGGAGAAGTACCGTGAGGCCAAGGCGTAGCTCGCCACCAGGGAGGAGGCACTCTCCTTGGCCCAAGGTACGACCCGCGTGCTTTCAGTGGGGGCGCGCTAGCACACCCACTCGGTGTAGCCCCCGAGATTCGGGCCAACTATGAAGTAGTTGGGTCGGATCTTAAAGTATTTTTCTCTTTCTTACAGCATATGCCTCGGCGCTCTGCCTTGCAGCCAGCGCGGCCAAGGTGCCGGATCTCCATACCCGGCTGGCCGAAGCCGGCCAGCTGCGCGACCGAGCAGCCGCCGACAACACCTAGCTCTGGGCCGAGGTGGAGCAGCTAAAGGCGGAAGCCGCCAAGGCAACAGAAGCCCACCAGGCGGAGCTCGCCCGGCTGAAGGACGAGCATGAGAAGGCGGCCACCGTGAAGGACAACGAAAGGCGGCCGTCGAGAAGCGCGCCAAACTCGAGAAGGCGCTTGAGGCCCGCGGCCGCGCATGGGACCTGGAGCGGAACGGTATGTTGTGCGAGGCGCAGCATCTGGACGAGCTCCTCATCAGTAAGTGTTTCTTTAGTTGTCCAGCCGGCTTGCGAGCCGGCCTAACCTTGCATAGCTGACTAACTCCTTCCTCCTTGTATCAGAGGCCTTCCCGGGGACACAGGCGTCGGCGGAGGCGGCTGTGCGCGCGCACCGGTCTGCCGAGGTGGATGCGGGAGCCAGGGTTGACCCGTACGCCGCCTGGACCTTCTCGGAGCTGATGCTTGCCGCCGAGGCCCGTCTGAAGGCCCTCGACAGGCAGATGGCGAGGCTATTCCAAGCCGGGTTGGGGATGACGGCCGCCCTTTGGCCGGAGGCGGTGGCGCCTAACAGCGTCACGCAGTTGGCGCGCTGGCTTGAGGCCAGCGTGAAGTGACTCCATGCGTGGCGACTCTTCGCGGCCCGTGCCGGCGCGGATCTGGCTCTGCGTTTCGCCATGTCGTGGTATCCGGACCTGAGTCTGGACCACCTGGCGGCCCAACGAGCCGGCGCGGAGGCCCACCTGGAGGCACAGGCGTGCCGGATCGCCGGACGGGCCAGTTATCTCACCTCGTTCGCTGCGCACGACAAGTTCAACGCAGAGTGGACGGAGGACGGCGGGGAGCTTCCTCCTGACGATTTCGGCCTGGCGCTCGACGACCCAGCCGGAAGCTCCGACGAGACGGGTGCCTACGCGGATGATGACGCTGCGCTGGATGACACCGGCATCTCGGCGGGTTCGGAAGTTGTCGCGGAGGAGCCGGTGGTCATGGGCGCCGATGTGTGATGCTGGCCTGCCTTTTGTTTCTTTGAATTTCGTTAAGTAGCAGGTCCACCCACTGTGGGTGTAGTGAAATGTAATGAACTCCGGCCATGGGCCTTTTGTTATGTAAATATTTTGCGGAGTTCAAGCTTCTGCTTTCCGTCCTTAGGCTTTTTCTCGCTTGTCCCCTCTTTGGGTTTCCCTCCCGCTAGTCGAACAGCCGGTTCCGGTGTGTGACAAGGAGTTCGGCCTTGGGAAGGGACGCGCAATACTTAGGCTTTTTTAGACGTTGAGCGCGAGCGAAACACCCACTGGGCCGACTGGCGGCAGGCGGCAAAGCCGGCTAGCGCGCAACCGGTCGTGCAGCAACTTAGTGTGAGGGAGTCAGATGGACTGACCCGGATGATCCAACTTAGCCGAGCTCTACGTGCCGGTGCTTTTGGCCCTTAGTTCTTGCCGGCCGAACAACTGGAGCCGGACTGTGGCTTAGGGCGAAGGGGAGGGCCTTGGCGACTCGGACACGCCGAAATGGACTAAGGGGGACGACGGGGTGTGGTCGGGCCGGCTAGCCCCCGAGCCCCTGAGCCGGATGATCCGACCTGGAGGGAGAGGATAAAACCTCAAAGGTGTGCGGGACGCAACATGTGATAGAAAAGGTAGCCCCCGAGTGTCATTCGGGGGCCCTGCTACTTTCATTAACTTCAAAAGGTAGCGATACATACGTGCATATAGTTAACTGTAAAACGGGCGGAGGAGCTCCGCGTTCCATGGCCGGCATGTCTCTTCGCCGGCTGTGTCTCTCTTGCGCTTGTTCGGCTTGCGTGCGTCGATGAGGTAGTAGGCGTTGCGGTCACATAAGGCTTTGCTGACGATGAAGGGGCCCTCCAAGGGGAGGCCAATTTGTGCTGGCTGGCTTGCTGCTGGATGAGTCAGAGTACGAGGTCGTCCTCGCGGAATGCGAGGGGCTTGATCTTCTTGTTGTGGTAGTGTCGCAGGTTTTGCTGGTAGATGGCCGATCGGCTGAGGGCCAATAGGCGCGCCTCCTCGAGCAGGCTGACGCCGTCTTCGCGGGCTTCCTTGGCTTCGGCTTCTGTGTACATGGTGACCCCGAGGCGAGTCGAACTCGATGTCAGTCGGGATGACTGCTTCGGCTCCGTAGACAAGGAAGAACGGGGTGAACCCGGTCAACCGATTCGGTGTTGTCCGAAGACTCCAGAGGACGAACGTCAGCTCGTCGAGCTAGCTGCCGGGTGAGCGGACGAGGGGCTCGACGAGTCGCGGCTTGATGCTGGCTAGGATCAGGCCGTTAGCTCGCTCGACCTGGCTGTTGGATTGGGGATGGGCGACGAAAGCCAGGTCGAGCCGGATGCCAGATATAGAGCAGTATTGTGCCAGCGTGCCCTTGGCGAAGTTGGTGTCATTGTCCGTGATGATGCTGTGCGGGACGTCGTAGCGAACCTCAATGTCTTTGATGAACCGGACGGGTGTTGGCCCGTCAAGTTTCTTGATCAGCAAGTGTGTCCTGCCACCTCGGGCGGTTTTGAAGGGCCCCACCATGTCGAGCCCCTAGACGGCGAAGGGCCAGGTGATCGGGACGGTTTGAAGGGTCGAAGTCGGCTGGTGGCTGCGCTTGCTGAAGCGTTGGCAACCATCGCACTTGAGGATGAGCGACTCGGCGTCTTTGAGGGCTGAGGGCCAGTAGAAGCCGTGATGGAAGGCTTTGGCCACCAGGGACCTGGAGACGGCGTGGTGCCCGCACTCGCCCTGGTGGATGTCGAGGAGGATCTCAATGCCCTTGCCTTGCTCGACGCAGCGCTGGAACACGCCTGTCGCGCTGCACTTGACGAGCTCGTTGTTGATGATGCTGTAGGCGGATGCCCGGCGCTGCACTTGCCGGGCCTCGGTCTCGTCCATGGGGAGCACTCCGCTTTCTAGGAAAGCAAGGATTGGCTGGGCCCAGGACAGAGCTATTACCACCGTGAAGACGGCCACTTGGACGGGTTCCGGGGCGGCAGCCCCCGAGCCGGAGCCGGCAGCCCTCGGGTTGGGATTCGCAGCCCCTGAGTTGGGACCGGCAGCCCCCGGGACCAATGTAGTAGCCCCCGAGCCGGAGCCGGCAGCCCCCGGGCTGGGCCGGGGTCTTCGGGGTTAGGCAGGGGAGCCGCGGGGTCGTCCGGGACCAAGATGGACTCGGAATCGGGAGACGGCTTGATGGAAGGCCTGCACAAGTTCTCAAGGGAGACGCCGGGTGGGATTGCTTGCCGGCTAGAACTTATCTTGGCCAGCGCGTCGGCGGCCTCGTTGTCCGCACAGGGGACGTGAAGGAACGCGCAGCCGTCGAAGTTGCTGGAAAGCTGCTGGACCAAGAAGCGGTAGCTGGCCATGTTGGCGTCTTGGGTGTCCCATTCGCCGAAGGTCGGCTGCACCACCAAGTCTGAGTTGCCGTAGCAGAGGATGCGCCGGATGCCGAGCTCTTTAGCCAGCCGGAGGCCGTGCACGAGTGCTTCATACTCGGCGATGTTGTTGGAGGCGGCAAAGTGGATCTGCAGCGCGTACCGAAGTCGGTCGCCTTTCGAGGATGATAGCATGATGCCGGCTCCCAAGCCGGATCTCATCTTGGAGCCGTCGAAGTGCATGTGCCAGTGCGTCGAGTCGGGTGGTGGCGGCAGAAACTGGGTTTCTGTCCAATCGACGAGGAAGTCGGCCAGCGCCTGGGACTTGATGGTGGTGCGGAGCTCGTAGAGGATTGTGTGGCTGGCCAACTCAATGGCCCACTTGGCCACTCGGCCGGAGGCATCCCGCCAGCCCATGATCTCACCGACAGGGGCCGTACTGACCACGGTGATGGTGTGCTCCTGGAAGTACTGCTTCAGCTTCTTGGCGGTGAGGTACACGACGTATCATATCTTCTGGTAATGGGGGTAGTTCTGCTTGGAGGCGGAGAGCACCTCGCTCAGGTAGTAGACCGGACGCTGGACCTGCTGGATCTTGCCTTCCTCCGGGCGCTCGACCACCAGTACCGTACTGACCGCGCGCGAGGTGGCGGCGATGTATAGCAACAGCGATTCCTTTTCAGCCGGCGCGACCAGGACGGGTGCGGTGGAGAGCATGTGTTTGAGCTCCCGGAAAGCTTCGTCCGCCTGGTCGTTCCACTAGAACGACGACGTCTTCTTCATCAGCTGATACAGGGGCAAGGCCCTCTCGCCCAACCGGTTGAGAAACCGGCTGAGAGAGGCCAAGCAGCCGGTGAACTTCTGGACATCGCGCAGCCGGGTTGGCTTGTGCATACGCTCGATGGCCTTGATCTTTTCCGGGTTAGCCTCAATTCCGCGCTCCGAGACGAGGAAGCCGAGCAACTGGCTGGCTGGCACGCCGAATACGCATTTCTCCGGGTTGAGCTTGATCTCGTACCGGCGCAGGTTGGCGAAGGTTTCCTTGAGGTCGTCTAGGAGCGTGAGGCGCCGCTTGGTCTTCACCGTGATGTCGTCAATGTAGAAGTGCATGTTGCGGCCGAGTTGCTGCAGCAAGCACTTCTGCATGCAGCGCTGGAAGGTGGCGCTGGCATTCTTCAAGCCGAACGACATGGTGATGTAGCAGTACGCCCCAAAGGGCGTGATAAAGGACGTCTTCTGGCCGTTGGCCGGGTCCAGCTTGATCTGGTGGTAGCCGGAGTAAGCGTCCAGAAAGGACAAGAGCTCACAGCCGACCGTGGAGTCGATCACTTGATCTATCCGCGGGAGGGCAAAAGGATCCTTGGGGCAGGCCTTGTTCAGGCTGGTGTAGTCTATGCACATGCGCTAGGTCTTGTTCTTCTTCAGGACGAGGACTGGGTTGGCCAGCCACTCGAGGTGAAATACTTCCATGATGAAGCAGGCGGCGAGAAGCCGAACGACCTCTTCACCGATGGTTCTCCGCTTCTCCTCAGAAAAGCGGCGCAGGGGTTGACGGACAGGCTTGGCATCCTTGCGGACGTGTAGCTTGTGCTCGGCGTACTTCCTCGGAACACCCGGCATGTCCTTTGGGGACCATGCAAAGATATCCCGATTCTCAAAGAGGAAGTCGACAAGCTCGCCTTCCTATTTGCTGCTGAGGTGGGTGCCCACAACTACGTACTGGTTGCAATTAGGGTCGGCCGGGTTGAGCCTGACCTTCTTGGTGTCCTTGGATGGCTGGAATGAGGCTTCGCCGGCCGACTCCTTGGCCAAAGCTGGCACAGCTGGCTGCTCGCCGGCCAACGCTACGATCCGGTTGAGCTGGCGCCGCTCCTCGGCTATGACTAGCGACTCGGCTAGCTTGGCGCCGGCTCGGGCGCACTCCAGGGACTTCTTGTAGACGCCGGCAATGGTGATGAGGCCCTTGGGACCCGGCATCCTCATCTTCAAGTAGGCGTAGTGGGGAACCGCCATGAACTTCGCCAGCGCGGGCCGGCCCAGCAGCGCGTGGTAGGGGCTGGACAGGTCCACCACCTCGAACCAGATGGGCTCACGCCGGAAGTGGTCGCGGGTGCCGAACAGGACGTCGAGTCGGATCTGGCCGATCGAGGAACAGGAGAGACCCGGCACGATGCCGTGGAACACCGTCCGGGTCGGCTCCAGCTGCCTTGCTTCGATGCCGAGCTTGGTCATGGTGTCGCGGTAGAGGATGTTGATGCTGCTGCCGCCATCGATGAGGACTCGGGAGAACTTGCAGGTACGCTTCTCAGCGGCTATGGTGGGGTCGAGGACGAGGGCGTAGCCACCCAACGTGGGCATGACGGCTAGGTGGTCCTCCCGGGTCCAGCTGACCGGGCGCTCCAACCAGTGCATGTACTCGGGCACGACCGGGATGACGGTGTTCACCTCCTGCCGAAGCAGGCGCTCGTTGTGCTTGTCGCCGCCCATGCTGGTGAAGACGACATAGCACTCATTTGTGTTGGGGAAGGCTTCATCGCGCATGGCGCCGGCAGCCGGAGGCGGAGGCGGAGGCGGCTACCCCGCACCCGGTGCCGGAGGAGGAGGCGAAGGGATGTCACCCCTCATGATGCGCTTGGTGATGGCGCACTGCCGGAGCATGTGCGTTGACGGCCTTGCGTCGCTGTGGTGCTTGCAGGGGGCGTCGAGCATCTCCTCGAAGCTCATGGCGGGTTGCCAAGCGGTCTTGCCGGTTCGCTGATGTCGGTTGCCGGCCGGCTCGACTGCGAGCGCTTGATCGGTGGCAGCGACGAGGCGGTTGTCATAGCGGGGAGCCGGCTGCTCGGCCTTGCGCTTGTTGTTCTACTGGTTGTTCTGCTGGCGGCTACTCTCGCCAGTCGGCTTGGGAGTCGGCGCCGGCAACGCCTTGCCGGCGTCGTCCAACACCACTTGGATCTTCATGGCGGAGTCGACCGTGGCGTACTTGTCCGCCGTGATCATGAGCGCGGCCATGGTGGTCGGCTCGGAGCGCAGGAGCTTGTGCTTGAGCACGGTGCCGTCTCGGCAGCTGCTCATGAAGTACTGGATGGCCTAAACCTCGTTGACCCCCTCGCAACTGTTCCGGAGCTCGGTCCAGCGCGCGAGGTACTGGCGGCCGGTCTCCTTCGACCCCTGGACGCACATGGCGAGCTGGCTGGGCCGGCCGGGCCGCTTGTAGGTGCCGATGAAGTTGCACACGAAAGCTTGATCGAAGTCGAGCCATGAGTTGACGCTGCCAGCCGGCAGGTTGTTCAGCCACGTCCGGGCCGAGCCCTACAACATTAGCGGGGCGTAGCGCACAGCCAGGCACCGGTTGCTGCCCGCGATGCCGATGGCGGTAGTGTAGTTGATGAGCCAGTCCTCCGGCTTGACGGTCCCGTAGTACTTGGGGGTGTCTCGGGGAAGCGTGAACCCCTTGTGGAAGGGCTCGTCGTGGATGCGCGGGCTGAAGCAAGCCGGATCAACCGCGTTGTCTTCCTCCAGCTCGAGGGAGAGGGCGAGCTGCTCGATGCGGTGGCGGGCGTTGTTGTTGTCGATGTCGCGCGGACCCAGCCGGCTCGTGACTGGGCCACGGGGAGCTGGACCGGCCGAAGTCGGCCGGCCGTGTCGTCCGGATGGCGGGGGGAGGTCTTGCCCGTGCCGATCGTCTAGAGCCGGCTCGTCGCCCACGCTGTCGCCCGCCGTCATGGCGCGGTCGCGCCGGGTTCGGGTCCTCCCGGACGGGGCTTCGCCGGGGAGCGGGGAAGATGCTTCCTGGGGGTCTCGGGGCTCACAGTCCCTGGTGCGGTGCGAGCCAGAAGCCGCGGGGGTGTCGAGGTGGTTCTGCTGCGTGTTCGCCGCGGCAAGCAGCTCGCGCATGCGCTGCAGGCGCTCCTGCAACTCCTCGCCTAGTAGCAACTCCAGGCCCACAGCGGTCGCCTCCGCGGCTTGCATGTTCTTGACTGGGGTCTCGTAGACGGGCGGGACCGCACCCAGCGCGTGGCCGATGGCGCCGCCACGGGTCCGCACCTCGGCGACCCGGCTAGGCTCGGCCGCGGCCGGCGTGAAGCCGTAGGCGGTGTCGAGCTCCCGCTGGGTGGACTCCAGCCGGCGCTGCGTAGCAGCAAGCGCCGTGGCCTCATCCAGCAGACGCACGCGCTCCTCATCGAGCCGGGCCCTGGCCTGGGTGGCGTTGACATCGGTGGCGATGGGGATGCTGAGGTTCTGAAGCGTTGCGCGCAGCGGGTCGGCCATGCTGGCGCGAGCGGCTGCGGCCTTGGCCGCGACGGCCTTCTTCGTGGCGCTAGACGAAGAGGAGGCGGAGCCGGTGGTGAGCACCTCCACGAGGGTGCAGAGATCCGCCACGTCGGAGATGCTGCAGTCGACGGGGACGGACGAGTCGGTGACGTCGAGTGATGTCTACTACGCAACCTTCTTCTTGTAGACGTTGTTGGGCCACCAAGTGCAGAGGTTTGTAGGACAGTAGCAAATTTCCCTCAAGTGGATGACCTAAGGTTTATCAATCCGTGGGAAGTGTAGGATGAAGATGGTCTCTCTCAAACAACCCTGCAACCAAATAACAAAGAGTCTCTTGTGTCCCCAACACACCCAATACAATGGTAAATTGTATAGGTGCACTAGTTCGGCGAAGAGATGGTGATACAAGTGCAATATGGATAGTAGATATAGGTTTTTGTAATCTGAAAATATAAAAACAGCAAGGTAGCAAGCGATAAAAGTGAGCGAAAACGGTATTGCAATGCTTCGAAACAAGGCCTAGGGTTCATACTTTCACTAGTGCAAGTTCTCTCAACAATGATAACATAATTAGATCATATAAAAATCCCTCAACATGCAACAAAGAGTCACTCCAAAGTCACTAATAGCGGAGAACAAACGAAGAGATTATTGTAGGGTACGAAACCACCTCAAAGTTATTCTTTCTGATCGATCTATTGGGCAATTCCTATAAGTGCCACAAACAGCCCTAGAGTTCGTACTAAAATAACACCTTAAGATACACATCAACCAAAACCCTAATGTCGCCTAGATACTCCAATGTCACCACAAGTATCCGCGGGTTTGATTATACGATATGCATCACACAATCTCAGATTCATCTATTCAAACCAACACAAAGAACTTCAAAGAGTGCCCCAAAGTTTCTACCGGAGAGTCAAGACGAAAACGTGTGCCAACCCCTATGCATAAGTTCACAAGGTCACAGAACCCGCAAGTTGATCACCAAAACATACATCAAGTAGATCACGTGAATATCCCATTGTCACCACAGATAAGCACATGCAAGACATACATCAAGTGTTCTCAAATCCTTAAAGACTCAATCCGATAAGATAACCTCAAAAGGGAAAACTCAATCCATTACAAGAGAGTAGAGGGGGAAAAACATCATAAGATCAAACTATAATAGCAAAGCTCGCGGTACATCAAGATCGTGCCAAATCAAAAACACGAGAGAGAGAGAGAGATCAAACACATAGATACTGGTACATACCCTCAGCCCCGAGGGTGAACTACTCCCTCCTCGTCATGGAGAGCGCCGGGATGATGAACATGGCCACCGGTGATGATTTCCCCCTCCGGCAGGGTGCCGGAACGGGGTCTAGATTGGTTTTTGGTGGCTACAGAGGCTTGCGGCGGCGGAACTCCCGATCTAGGTTATGTTCTGGAGGTTTTGGGATTTATAGGAGGTGTTCGCATCGGGGACAAGTCAAGGGGGTCCACGAGGTAGGGGGCGCGCCCAGGGGGTAAGGCGCGCCCTCCACCCTCGTGGTGGCCTCGGGACTCTTCTCCGAAATCTTTTTGTTCCAGTATTTTTTATATTTTCCAAAAATATTCTCCGTAAATTTTCAGGTCAATTGGACTCAGTTTGATATTCCTTTTCTGCAAAGCTCAAAAACAAGGAAAAAACAGAAACTGGCACTGGGCTCTAGGTTAATAAGTTAGTCCCAAAAATCATATAAAATAGCATATAAATGCATATAAAACATCCAAGATAGATAATATAATAGCATGGAACAATCAAAAATTATAGGTACATTGGAGACGTATCATCGAGCACCTCGCTGGGGTACTCATCGGAGGTGTGGCGCCCCCGACTCAATCGTACACTAATCATACACGCAAACGTGTACGATCAAGCACAGGGACTCACGGGAAGATATCACAACACAACTCTAACATAATTTAAACGGAGGTCCACAATATTACAGACCAGGGATCCGAAGATCCGAATACATAAGTCCGTCATACAAATATTATCTGAGTACAGACATAGTTAGACAAGTTTTGCCTTAAGAAGGCTAGCACAAACAGCGACACTAGATCGAAAGGCATTGGCCTCCTGCCTGGGAGCCTCCGATGCTACTCCTGGTCATCTGGCTCGATCCAGTAGTAAGTACCCTCTGGACCCTCCTGGTAGTAAGCTCCGGTGGTGGCATCTGACTCCTGGACTCCATCGTCTGTTTGTATCATCAAGGTGGGGTATAGGGGGAAAAGAGAAAGTAAAGCAACCGTGAGTACTCATCCGAAGTACTCAGCAAGCAAGGATCTATACTACATATGCAACATTATCAATGGAGAAAGGCTGTATATGTGGACTGGGCTGCAGAAATGCCAGAATAGAGAGAAGGCCTAGTCCTATCGAAGACTAGAATCTTCAAACATCTTCACAAGGCCATCATCTTGCAGCAGTAGAAGAGAGTAGAATAACATTTTATTTAGCAAACATGTTGAAGTACAGCTTAAAGATCCTTCCTCGACTCCCAAGCGAGAAAGCGATCCCGAAGCTTCAGTTAAGTAACAAGTATCCAGTTTAAGTAGTAGATCGGGATACACAAACTGAGCGTCCTTTACCGTAGGACCGGCTATCGATAGAAGATTCATCCCTGCAGGGGTGCACTACTGTTACCCAACACGCTCGATCAACTCTGGCCGGACACACTTGCTGGGTAATGCCCGTCCTCGGAAGATCAACACAAAGCAGCGCTCTACCTAGGCTCGGCAGAGAGGTCAGCACGCCGGACTAACCTATGCACCCAGAGGTCTCGGGCCATCGCCCTGGGCACCCTGCGCGTTGCGAGACTGGCCGGAGTGCAGGCGCGACACTGAACTCGTCAGTGAAGTATCCAGCCCAATCCCGACAATCAGCCCGCACGGTGAATCGTGACGTCAGACGAGCTTTCGGAGAAACGTACTTCGCAGAGGGTCCCATAACCATTATCCCGCGTGGTGGTAGTGCGTATAGGGCACGTCGACCCACTCAGATCACACACCCAAATCCAATAGGCTCAATTAGTATCAAGCGGAGACAATCAGAGTCTCTGATGCTCCGCCACAATGTCACACTCGAGTGCCCTTCCGGCACAACCGAAATCATAGATCCCCAGCGGGTACCCACCAGGGTGGACCCGCCTGTAACAAGGTCAAGTAATCGTGTGGTCATAACATCAAGGGGGAAACCCGAGGAATCACCCTCGGCGGATTCCACTCGACGAAATCATCAGGGCGAACGTATGAGGTATCACCCTCGAGGTTCACACTGAGGGGTCGCACGACAGAGTCGTATCGGAAGTGGAGAAGGAGGAATCACCCTCGATGACCACGACCGAACAGCTACACTGCAGAGTATTCATCGGGAGTGCGTTACGAGGTATCACCCTCGGCACTCGATAGTTACTACGCAGAGTCGTACAACTAAGGGGGTGTGAAATGAGGTGTCGGTCTCTAGTCGACGATCACGTTGATCGGGTCGTCGATGATCAAGCAGGGGCAACAAGGGAAAAGTGGTGGGGTCACTGATGGTTCATTCCAACCTAAACTAAACAGTTTATCATAGGCAGGTAAGGTAGCAATGAACAGGTTACAACAGCAGGCTATGCATCAGAATAGGAGCATACATAAACAGTAGCAAAATCTAATGCAAGCAGGAGAATAGAATGGGCGATATCTGGAATGCTCAAGGGGGGGCTTGCCTGGTTGCTCTGGCAAGAGAGAGGGGTCGTCAACGGGCTGCTCGTCGGTAGTGAAGTCGTATCCAGGTGCAGCGTCGTCGGTCTCAGCGTCTATCGAAGGAGAAGGGGGGAGAGAAACAATAAATTCACGGCAATAATGCAAACAATATGTATGACATGCCTAAATGATATGCCGGGGTGTTCTACTGCCTAACTAAATGATTTAGTTAATTTAGGAATTTATTTGGATTTATTTAATTAAAGTTGGGCACTATTCATTTACTGAAAACGGTCTAAAAGTTCAACGTTCTCATAGCTGCGGGGGTCTGACGGGAATACGGAGGACATATTCGGGTTCGTACCGAAATTCTGAGCAAGTTTCATGTATAAAGTATTTTCATCGGAGTTACGGTTTATTTAATATGATTTTCTAAAGTTTTTATTAATTTCTGGAATTTATTTTATTATTTAATTCAACATTATCCGAAACAGTGTTGCGATGACATCAGCATGACATCATGCTGATGTCAGCAAGGTTAATTAAGTAATTACTAATTACTGTTTAATTAACACTAATTAGTTAATTAGATTAACCTAATCAGGATTAATTAACTAATTAATTAATTATTTATTTTTACTTTTTTATTTCTTTTTTTTAAACGTTTTTGGGGGTGGGCCCCCTTTGTCATAGGCCCTGGGGGTGGGGGTCGGCCGTTAGTGGCCCAGGGCCATAGCGGGCGCTGGGCGCCGGGCGAGCGCAAGCGGGGCCGGAGGCGGGGCGGCGGCCGGAGGCGGGCGGCGTGGCGCGGTGGCCGGAGCGGCAGCGGGCGGCGGCGCGCTGTGCGGGGCGCGCGGAGGCGAGGCAGGGGCCGGAGCGGGTCGGCGCAGGGCGACCGCGTGCGCGCGCGGCACACGGCGAGCCCAAGCGCGGGTGGCAGGGAGCGGGCCGAGCGCGGCGCGGGCGCGGCCGGGGCGCGGGGTGGGCATGGCCGATGCGGGGAGGGCGCGGTGCAGGTGACCGCGCGTGGTGAGGCGGGAGCGCGGCGACGCGGGCGTGGCCAGGGCGCAGCAGCAGCGCGGCGGTGTCCGAGGGGAAAGGGGCGGGCGACGGGGCCGGAGCTCACCGCGAGCAGTAGGGCACGGGGCAGTGGGCGCGGGGAGGAAGTCGGGGTCGGGGCGGCGACGGCGGTCGGCGACGGAGAGGAAGCAGGCCGGTGGGGAGGAGGAGGCAGGCCGGCGAGGTGGCGCGGGCTCCGGGCGGCGGCGCGGTCCAGCGGCGTCGAGGGCGAGCGCGCGGTCGGGGGCGAGCGCGCGCAAGCACGGGGCGCGGTGGGCGCGGGCAGCCGAGCGCGGGGCTGGCCCGATCCGGTTTTGGATCGGGTGTGGGGGGGGGGGGAGTTTTGGGGGGGAGTGTGAGCGAGGGGGTGGGGAGGGGATTAGGGTTTGGCCTCCTGGGGGAGGCCATATAGGGGAGAGGGGGCGGTGGCCCATTTGGCCGTGGGGGGGGGAGGGAAGGGGTTTCCTTTTTCTTCTTTTTCTGTTTCGTTTTTCTTTTATCTTTTTCTTTATTCTCTTTTCTCAGTTTAGTAAATAGTCAGGCCTCCTAATGGTTTTTGTAAAACATAACAATTGCTCCAACAAATACTAGGTATTACCTAGCACTACCAAAAATTAGTTTGGAGACAATTGGAGCTCCCACAAATTTTATAATATTTAATATGCATTAATCCTAGCTGTTTTAATTATGTTAGTGCCACCTAATTATTTTATTATTTGTTGGTTTCAATTTTAGACTAGCCTCTGCAATATTTGTTATTTATCGAACATTTTAGTTTTTATGTTGGACAACTTTTATATTTCACTTTCATTTAAATTTGAATTTGACTTAGGAGTTGAAATGCAATATGATGCTAATGATGATTATGCACTGTTAATCATGCTGACATGTCATTATCAAAAGTGATTACTGTTGCTGATCACCGGGGGTGTTACAGGAGGCGAGCGCGACGGAGATGCGCAGCGCCCCGAAGGGGACGACGGACGAGCCGGCGAAGCTGGCCGGCGCCGCGCCGAGCGCGGGGACCAAGCCGTGCATGATGCACTCGCCGGAGTCGGTGGAGGGCCTCGTCTGGAATGTGACTCCGGCCGGTGCCTCGAGCTGCCCCACGGTGGACGCCAACTGTCGTGGTGGGCTCACGGTAGATGCCATGGGATGGCTAAAGAGAGGAACATGCACGAGGGCACCGGTGGGCTCCAGAGGCGAGGTCGGTACGAGCGAGCGTGTGACACAAGACGTACCCAGGTTCGGGGCTCTCCGGAGAGATAATACCCCTAGTCCTGCCGAGTGTGGTTTATATGAAGTGGATATAGGCATGCTCCTAGAGCTGTTCTGGGGAGGGAGGAAGACAGGACAGTGCATAGGCTGCTCCCTCTCCGTGTGAGTGTGAGTTATACTAGAGTCGACCAAGCTGAACCCCTCTGCACGGAGGGGCACCGGGGGGTCTTATAGGCTGGCCCCCCGGGGTTACAATGGTAATATTACATGGGCGCGGGGCCCTGGCGTCAGCGTCTAGGAGCCGACAGTGGGGGGCGCCAGGCCGCCGGGTCTGCCGGGTCCATCGGGTGTGGGCCGTACTGGGGCCGCCGGGCGCGGGTACGACCGGCTGACGGGTACTGTGGCACGTCTCGCCAGGCGTCATGGGACGGTCAGCGCCGCCCTGCTATAGGGCCGAGCCCCCAAGACACCGCCCGCCCCGGGCGGGGACGTGGGAGCGCCGCTGCCGCGCCCGCTAGGGCCGGCGTAAAGGAGGGAGCACTGTAGCCATGCTTGCTTGTCGTCGGGGTTGACTTTTCATCGACTGCCGGCATGCGCTAGCCGGCTGGCCGGGTCGCTGGCCAAGGGCGAGCCGGATTGAGGGGCTTTGCCTGCCCCGATATTTTTGAAAGAGATCCGGGTTCCGTTGCCTGCCCGGGGGCCATCCCCCGACAAGTTGCATGATTTTTCATGTGGTGATGGCGATGACTGATGTTGATCATGAGACTACGTTGTTGGCAATAAATGGCTCACACCAGCTGTTTTGTGAAGAAATAGATTAGTCACTCTTTTTTATGAAGATAGAAGTGGTTTACTTTGCTTACCGGATTGAACCCCTCAACCCTACCTAAGTTGTCAAACAATGTATCTTTTTTTATGGCAAAGGTATTCTTTTTCGTCGAGAAGAAAGCATCAAGAAGGCGCAAGATGATGAAAAACAAAAAACAAAGCCTAAAAATGAAAAGTAAAGAAAGGGTAGCATACGCTAAAGTAAAGATAAACCAAGAAGAAGTAAAACAAAGTATATAGGAGCTAGCACTCATAGCTCAGCTAAGGCAAATGGATCCGTCTTTTCATTCTCAAGCATGCCTCAAAATCGTGTGCCATCTATATCAAAATAGCATGAACTAAAGCTACAAAATCATCATGAGTGTTACGGCTCCAACCATGTAGTTTAAAAATTAAGGAAGAAAGCTACCAATGCACATCACGGTGAAATCATTGTCAATTACTCCCTCCGTCATATAATATAAAAGCGTTTTTTACACCAGGGAGTAATTGTTAGATTCAAGATACCCCTGATTTCCATTGATAGAAAAAAAATGAGCATATATCTTCCAAATTTTGTGGGTAATATGAAAATGCAAATCATTGATTTACAGAACACTCTAACGCTTGCAACTTGAAGTGATTCCACAGATGGTGTTCTCCATGACTTGGCGGAGTAGTAGTAGCTAGCATTAGCAAATGCAGAGCTTCTTCCACATACACTCGGAAGGTATTGACCATGAGACATCAGCACCAAGACATGCAATTATTGTCTTAAACTGATATATCCTCCAAAATAGGTGCCCAACCACAACATATGGATGCATGTACATTTCCGGCTTGTACCACAAAACCACTTGCATGTAGAGAGTCTTCTATCTCGATGTGCAAGCAGTACTCTTAATTAGTCTCTCGTTTCTCTTCCTATATACACATTTGAAACATTGAGCGGAGGTCACCAAACCAGAGATGCACGAAAAGACTCCAACCCTAGCCGCCATCACAACTTTCTAGCGCCGCCGCCTCGGCACCCTCCTCTTCCCCCTTCGGCGGTCTCGTCGGCCGCAAGAGGGGGGGGGGGGTACCCGTCCGTCTCATTTCATTTACCTGAAAGTGTTTTTCCTAGCGACATTGACGAGGTGGTGGCAGCGATGACGTGTTGGAATAAGGTATCTCTAGTCTCTTCCTACCTCGCCGACGTACGATCCGACGTCAACGAAGGGCATGTGAGAGTTTGTGTCCCTAGATCTCTTGGTCCATTCAAATCTTGGCAGTTGGTGTGCCTTTCAAGGAGAGCTATTGGATGGATACTGGTGTGGCGACTTTGACATCTTCTTCCGCATTGTTCTTGTGGCATGGTTCGGTTTCTCCAACCGTCTGAACTGGTGGTGATGGATTGCAAACCTGTACTGCATTTGGTGATCTCCAAACTGATGTTACTTCATTCATTTCTAGATCTCGTATCAAGGGTCAGGTGGCTATTGCGGTTTTCAAAGCTTGGTATGAAAAGGGCATTTGCATGTGTCTCTTTCCTTTACTATTGGTTCAATGCAATTTTCATTCTCCGATGGGCGGCATACAGTCGGCGGAAGAGTAAAGCTAGTATGATTTTCAATGTAATTTTTTTACCGGTCATCCTGCGTCCAGTTGTCTATCCTTTGTACTGCCGTTTTTTCATATTAGTCAGATCTAAGATGGCCTTTGGGGTGTTTCTTAAAAAACATTGACATTACAACAACTTTTGCCCTTTATTCAAACCGGAAAAATGACCAATTTAGTAGGTTGGCACGCCAGATGAATGATTACACAACTCCAATGTGTGTGACCGTTAGCGGCATTAGCAAATTATATCATGTTCCCTCGAATTATACCATATTAGCAAACAATGTCAAGATACTACGTACTATGCAACCTTGTAGAAAAAATAATGTGGATTATTTTTTGAAAGAGGGTTGAAAAAACAAAATAGCCACAAGACAACTACATGAGTTATTTATTAACAAAAACAGTCTGACTGATTTATTATTTATGTAAATAACTGTAGGAATATTCAATTCGATGGATATTGTGATTGATCAAATTGGTCCTTTTTCTGAGCGAGCAAATTCTATTCCTACTGTTATACCGAATCAGGATATTCCGATCGATGGATATTCTGTAAAAACAAACTATGCATGTACTTCAATTCCGTATTCGGTGAGCAAATTTGATTTGCTCTTTCTTGGAAACAAGTCAAAGCAAGGAACTAATTTTCCTAGGTTGAATAAATAGTTCATGAATCGATTAACCATATATGATAAACATGTCGATTACAAGACAGAACGGAATTGTTTGATTACAAGACTGAACGGAATTGTTTAGGTCAACGAATAGAACAGTATGTTACGTGTGTATGCATTATGTGTTAGTAACATGCACGTTAGCATAGGTCGATGTTCCATTACTTTCTCCCTAATGTTGAGATGATACTACTGTTTCCTACCCTACGAACTAGTCCAAGGATGCCATGCAAATTTGGTTGCCGGACTACTCTTCAAATTCTTTTTTGCCGGTTTAATTTAACAGAATGGCATGTACTCCCTCTATAACTTAATATAAAACGTTTTTTGACATTGTCATAGACTCTAAAACGTCATATAAAAGGGTACAAAGGTATTATTAGATAAATAAATTGATAGCTGATTTACTGTTTATTAAACAGAGATGCCATACTTGAATAGATAGACTGGACACCAGATTCATTATTCAATTTATTCATTGGGAACGTATATTTTTCTTGTGTGATGATTGATGCATAGATAAATTGATTGCTGGATTTGATAAACTCAACAGAATAAACAATATGAGTGCTGGATTTGATATAAATTCAGCAGATTAAACAATTTGGTTGCTAACCAATTGGTAGTTCATTCAACGGAAGTGATGACACTAGTTTGATCCATCACAAGCCCCTACATATTTCTGATGTCTCTGTCGGTTGATGAGAAAAATAACCGAGCTGGTGAACGGAATCTAGCCAGTTGATACTTGCCTGTGTGACACGACACCCAAACTGCATCGCTGGTTTCTCTCGTATTCTATTATCCTATTAGGATTTTTTTCTAATCCATCCTGTTAGGAATCTAAAAAGTACTCCCTCTGTAAACTCGACATTTTAGGTTACTAAAACTTAAGTAACCTAAAACATCTTATATTAGTGTACTATTTATCTATTGTACTCTGGATCACTGTCGTCTTCTAGACTCTGGACTATGTGAGAACTGTCAAAGCTCATTCTTATCCGGAGTGTCTACAAGGACAACACCTAGTCTCCGTTGACACGTGTACTTTAGCCATATGAATTCTCTACATGTAAACGTTGAGGAAAATATATCCATGTAAATATCTGCGTCGATCAACCTCGCTAAGAGGTAATGACACTAATTATTGTGTATATTTACTTATTTTTACCAACTTTTATTATAAACAATCTTGATACATTTTTTGTTTTAGGAAATGGTCCAATTTTGTTAAATAACCAAGCAAAACACATCATATTGAGGACACTGAAACAAACATGAGGACCAAATATTCCTTCTAGGTCGGCGTTTCTAGTTTCAACATTTGCATCTCGACTTTCTTAAATGCTTTTGGTGAAAATGTCGCAAAATAAACAAACCTACATAAACTGGACTAACCTCAAACATTCTGAAGAGACGTATAGGTCACCCACTCCAGTAAGTGAGAACCTTAGATCATCAAATGCACCATGTATGGGAAAACACCCTACAAGTTAGGTTGTCGATCCATTGCCTTGTCGCCATACAGTCAAGAGCAAAGGCCATGAGCACAACACAACGAAACAAGAGAGCCATGACCAAAAAGTACCCACCAGTAAGTCAGACCAAAGCACCGAGCAGAAATTTGTCAGACCCCTGTCAATCCGCAAGAATTAAAGCACCACAAGCCCATCGGTGTCAACCGCGACGATCATACCGGGATTTTGATGGAAGGAGCAATTGGAGTTTTATATGTGCAATAGATCATCCACTGTCAAAGATGCTCCAACCACGGACACAAGAAGTCAACGTAGAAAAAACTTAATTTGGAACAAGGTTAATACCCCCCCCCCCCCCCCCCCCCCCCCCCCCCCCCACACACACACACACACACCAACCTCATGGTGGTGGAAAGTGCAACGAAGGAGAGGAGAACTAAAGGAACACGGGTGAAAAAGATGCCTACCGCCAAGAGGGGAGTTGTCTTTCTTAATCTAATTGTCGATCTAACTAGTGTGGCGTACAGGCCGTTTAAGACATTGTTTATCACACTTTATTATTTTCACCATTACTGGTAATTCGGATCAATATGGTGGGCCAACTGACCGGACAGAAAACTCGTCCTCATATATGTTCGGGTATATGACGGTGACATGGGAGCCGTGTGTTGCAACTAGCTACACCTATTTCCAATAAATTAACACGTTTCATAAATTAAAAAAAATAATGAAATTAATTTAATATTGTATGCTACTAACAATTATGCTTTCATGTTACTTACCTGTCAATTTCCATGCCATCCTAATAAGTGTGTTCAAAATTTTGCCTGGGGTAAAACAATAGCAGGAAAAATTTACATGTCACAAGAGTACAACTATGGTACAAAAATCTGACAAGATTCTCAGATGACGTAAAAATATGTCACAGAGTCACAACACGAGAGTAGAAAGTGGAATATACTCCTAATTAAGTAATCATCACAAACCTTGTTAGGTTGGTAAAAAGAATACAAGGAAGCAAAGGTTGTCACAAGGTTAAGGTTGTTACTAAGGGGTAAAACAGAGTAAATGTTGCCACAAGGTCATAGTTAGGGGCAAAAGGTGGGATTTGCTCACATTTTTAGTGTATAGACTTTAGACAATTTGATACGTTGTTTCATTGTATATAGTATATACACCTATGAAGGTAGACAAAATAATGTGTTTTACACTTTTTGTAAGATACTCCCCCCGTCCTTGTCTTACATTTTGGGACAGAGGGAGTATTATATAATCTTTTAGAGAAAACAATGTGATTTATTTTTAGATTTTTTTAAACAAAAACTAGATGGCCACAAGACAAGTACATGAGTTGTTTATTGCCGAAAATAAAACTACTGATTTATTATGTGAAGTAACTGGGGAAATACTCGACTCGATGGGTATTCCAATTTGGTATTCAGTGAGCAAATTCTGTTTGCTCTTTCTTGAAAACAAGTCAAAAGCAAGGAATTATTTTTCCTTGGTTGAATAAGTAGTTCCTGGATCGGTTGACCATATATGATAAACATGTCGATTACAGGACAAAGAACAGAATTGTTCAGGTCAACGAATAGAGCAGTATACTCCATGTTTATGTGTTAGTAACACGCACGTTAGCTTTAGCGATGTTTCATTACTTTGTCACTTGTGTTGAGAGATGAGACTACTTTTTCCTACCCATGTATTCGATAAACTCCTCTTCTAAGATTGATTGCTGGACTCCTCTTCTAAGATAAAACCGTTGCCGGTTTAAAAAAAATTGCGGGTGACGTTGCCGGTTTAATTAAACAGCAACGACACATGTATTTGATAAATTATAAATTGATTGCTCGAATAACTGTTTATTTCATCAGAGATGACACATATTTAAACAGATAGATTGGTCACTGGATTGTTTATTCGATCGATTTATCGGAAATATATGTCTTGCGATGATTGATGAATAATTATATCGGTCGCTGGATTTGATACATACAGCAGACTAAACAATTTGATTGGTGGATTAATCAATCAGTTGTTAATACAACCGAAGTGACGACATTAATTTGATCAATCACCAGCCGTCACCTACACCAGTAGTACCAAGCATCTATGTGTCTCCGTCAATTGATGAGAAAAATAACCGAGGTGGACGGTGAACCAAGGAACCCCCTAACCAGTTGAATAGTTGATACTTCCCTGTGTGACACGACACTCAAACTGCACTTTTGGTTTCTCTTGTGCTCTATTGGTCTGTAGGTAATCTAAAAAGTATAGATAAAAAACTTCAACAAATTATGTGGTTTTCGTATACCCCTGTGTTGTTTTCGTTCCTGTGGGTTCCGGCCGGGGCGTATTAATCTATTACACTCAGAACCAGTGTCATTTTCTGGAGTATGTGAGAACTGTCAAGCTCATTCTTATCTTTTCCGGAAGTATCTTAATTTACAAGGACGGCATTGCATCTCTCTCAACACGTGTACTTCGGCTATATAAGTTCACCCCGTAGAAATTTCAAAGAAAATATCATCATGTAAATATCTGGATCGTTCGGCCTCGCTAAGAAGAATGGTGTTGATTAACTGAAGAGTATATTTACCTCACCGACTTTTATCCTTACAAATTTTGACATATAAAGTGTATCTTTTCCACACATTATTCGATTTTATTACATAACCAAACAAAGCAAATCGAATTCAGGAAATTGGAACAAGCATGAACAACAAACATTCTGATAAAACAAAAAATTACATCATGGTACTTCGAAGTTGTCATTTTTTTCTTTACTTTTTACATCTCAACTTTCTTCCGTGAAAAGACATTGCAGGAAAATAAGAGCAACTCTTTGTTGCAGTGTGCTCTTTGTCTTCTTCCAGCTTGTATGGTGAGAAAGCAATGGTCCGACAACCTATCTTGTCCTTAGCCATTACATTCAACAACATAAGGTTTTCACTTATTGGAGTGGACAACTTATACATTCACAAAAAGTACTTAAAACCTGCACTGGTCAGGAGGTTTGCTGCTTTCCTCCCCTGGGTCGTAGCGCTTGTGCGGGCCTGGGGTTAGTCGTTTCGATCTTCTGAGGTTGGCTTGGTAGTGTGTAGTAGTAACTAAGACCAGTTGGTTTCTTATAATAGAAATCGGAGGGGGTGGCCCTTCTTTTGATAAAAAAATATATATATACATTCACAATATTTGAGGTTAGTCGAGCCTGTGCTGGTCCAGCAACTCTATCACGTACGAGCGTCGCGGCTGACACCAAGTGGCATGTGGCGTTTTGGTTCTCATGAATCGATGAATCGACGGTTTTGATCCAGCGGATTGTCACCCTATGCTTCGGCCCGACTTGACGGTTGTGGTGGCAACGCGGTGTTAACTACTTTTTGGTCATTGGCTCTCATGTTTGGTCGCTTGTACGAAACCACCTCCACCGTCCTAACAAGTGGGTTTAGCTTTTTTTCCGTGGTAAAAACAAAATTAGGTAAGAGATGCATGTCACACAATATGACAAGATTTTTCAAATGAGATAAAATATGTCACAAAGTCACAACTCACAGCACGAGAGTAGAAATAGAAGATACTGATCATCATTGAAATATCGATCTTTGTGCAGAATAGATACATCAGCGGTACAAATGTAGGTAAAAACAAGTGGATTCAGCTTTAACTTTGGGATAAAAACAAAAGTAGGTGAAAATACATGTTACAGGAGCATGACTACGTTGCAAAATCTGACAAGATTTTTGAAATGTGATAAAAAAATATGTCACAAAGTTACAACATGAGAGTAGAAATGAGATATACTTTTAACAAAATGAAATATACTCTTAGTTAATTAATCACCACTGAAATGTCGATCTTTGCGCGGAAGAGATTCGTTAGCTGGTATATCTGTAGCTACAAAAAGTAATGGAACCCGGCTCCCAGTTGGGAGGCGTAAGGAAAAAATGTGTAGCGATAGCAAACCCTAGCGATGCAGACATAGTTGTAAAAACCGTACCGGACCGGACCGGCGGTCCGACCGGAAAACCGGAACCGGCGCCTTGCCCGTTTTTTAAGGTGTATCTATCTTTTAGTAAAACACCAAAAAAATATTCATAAAAAAGTTGCATCAACAAGAAATGGAACAACTAACCAACTAGCCTAATAACACTTTGTGATTTATTAAGGTTTACATCCAATACTATGTGTATTCATTAGAGGTCAATTTTTTGAAAAATCACCTTAAATATTCCTTTTTTGTCACAAATGAACCGATTAACCAGCTGTCCGACCAGTAAAAATCTGAACCGACAGTCTCACCGGTTGGGTTTTTTAAACTATGAATGCAGACGCAGTGCTTCTTCCACGTCACTTCCGGGAAGGGGTTGACCATGGCGTCGACCACTAAACAAAGGCAATTATTGCCCATTTGATATACACCATGAGGATTAAGTCCCCACACCACGTACCTTTCCCGATTAGCTCTTCCCCTAGCTAGCTACTGCAATCACAAAATCCACTTGCTTCTTCGATGCACATGCATGGCCAGTACTACTACTCATATAGTAATAGCTAGGGTATCTTTGCTAATACCCACTTAGTTAATTAGCCGGCCCAGCAATAAGTTAGTATTCTAGTGCAGGAGTACATCTCCACCTTTGCCTTCCTCCTCGTCCACGATCGTCCTGGTCTGTCCTGCACCATATGACCCTGCGCCGCAGCTGCTCACGGCGAGTCATAAGTCAATGCATGCCCTCGCGTCGGGTCAACTAATGGGGCTAGCCCACCATGTCACCCCGCACGCCGTGTCGCCCTCCGTCTTCAGCTAGCTGCTAGCTGCTAGCTGCTACACCTACCTTTTGCTTAGCTTGTACCCATATATATATATATATATACACAACCCGGCCGGCCCCCTCTCTCATGCATGCCATCTTGCTTCTAAACCCGGGCGACGAATCCACCACTCTTGGCCTGCTCCATCTCGACTCTAGAGTCGGTCGACGTCCACCGGCGGCATATATGGCGGCGAGCAAGGGCGCGAGGAAGAGCCTGGTGTCGAGGACCCTGGAGCGGTGCCGGTCCGGGCTGAACAGCGGCGGCAAGTCGTCGGCGGCGGTGGCGCCCGGGTGCTTCTCGGTGTACGTGGGGCCGGAGCGGGAGCGCTTCGTGGTGCGCGCCGACCGCGCCAACCACCCGCTCTTCCGACGCCTCCTCGACGACGCCAAGCAGGAGTACGGCTACGCGGCGCACGGGCCCCTCGCGCTGCCCTGCTCAGTCGACGCCTTCGTCGACGTGCTCTGGCACATGGACCACGACGTCCACGACGACGATGACGACGAGATCGCCTCGGCGCCGACGACGCCCATATGCGGCCTGCAGCGCGCCGGCAGCGGGAACATCAAGGTCCGGCCAGCGGGGTACCGGGTGCTCAGCCAGGCCAAGTCCACGCCGGCATCCTTCTTCTTCTCGCAGACGGCGGCTGGCGGTAGCAGGTGAGCTCTAGGCGCGCAGCTAGCTAGCTAGCAGAAGCTGCTTGCATGCAGAGCCGGAGGGAATCTCCGCGCGCATACACAGATCGAGCAGGTGCTTAATTTGCATATACTTAGACCGTTAGACGACGACTCAAGCACGCAAACACGCCTAGCTGATTTAGATTGTAAAAGTGAAACGAAAGATCTATTCTCTGCATGCATGTAAGCGCGTGTGTTGGATGTTCTTTGTATTACCGGTTTCATGGAAATGAAATTTGGAGCTTTTGAGCTCCTAAATTAGAAAGAAAAAAATGTAAGTGTGTGTGTGGGATACACAAGAAAGAGATTAACTTTGTGTGATCATTTTGTTTGATCTATACAAGTGGAACATTTGTTTCTTTATGGAGTATCGAACGTATTTTATGGCAATTTATATTGTCGTGAGGATGACTATTTTATTTTGCAAGCACGACAAATCCTGGTGAAAAACAGAACTCAAGTGGAGTTGCCATGCTTGCTACCTAAAAAATTTATCCTCGGCCAACACAAATTGTCATCAAAACCGTTCACAATTGCCATCCCCGGCGAACGTTCGCTGGTTAAGCCGGTCCAATATTAACTAGTTAACTCGGCTCTTGAGCTAGATGCAAACCTATACTCCCTTGATATTATTATGCAATACTACTATACTATCCAGTTAAGTAGATATTCATATTATGCAAAACTCTTGATTTGGTGAATTCTTGTCTTCTATTCTATCTACCAGGTTAGGAAAGGGGTTGTACTGGATATTGACACAATGACAGCTGTTGTCTATTCATGAGTTACCTGAAACTTTTTTAAACCAGAATCACATTTCTAAGCATTTGTATGAAAACCCAAACCTTCATGGATCTCCAAGTCAATTCATATATTATACTTCACTGAAGTGTCCCACCTTCAAAAAGTTTGGTTTCACCATAGTAGTGTGCAATTTAAGAGTTATTTACTCAAAACCACCACACTTGGGGCTAGGGTAACAGGTCAGTACCAGATTTGAGCCAGGTCACAAAAAACCACCAGTTCTGAGCCTAATGCGTAACGCGGAGCACTGACGGGCTGATTTGGTCGCGAAAACAGCGGAACCGACAGGTGGGTCCCGCCTGTCGGGCTGACGTGGCGCGGGTTGACAGACGCCGTGGGTGAACAGTGAATTCCGCGGATGAACAGTAAAATCAGAAAAAAAACTGGGCGTCTTTTCTTTTTACCTGGTGAACAGTAAAATAAAAACGAAGAAATAAAAGTTGGTTCTTTTTTGTTTTTTCACAAGGTTAACAGTAAATTTTAAAAAAATTCAAAAAAATATTTGAATTTTTAGGAGTGAACAGTACTGCCCACGAAGTGTTTGGGCGATTTTTGGATTTTTTTTTTTAAAAAAAATTACTGTTTTTATCGCGTGTAATAAACAAAAAAATCAACTTTTTATTTTCTCCAGATTTTTTTAAATCTACTGTTCATCCAATGAATTTACTGGTCACCGTTGAATTCACTGTTCATCCCGCGGCGTCCGTCAACCCCGCGCCACGTCAGCCCGACAGGCGGGACCCATCTGTCGGTTCCGTTGTTTTCGTGACCAAATCAGCCCGTCAGTGCTACGCGTTACGCATTAGGCTCAGAACTGGTGGTTTCTTGTGACCTGGTTCAAATCTGGTACTGACCTGTTACCCTAGCCCCAAGTGTGGTGGTTTTGGGTAAATAATTCGCAATTTAAGGTAAAGGATATTTAAAAAGAACAATAGATAATTACGAATTAGCAAAAATGATTTAGTACAATGATAGATTATTGGCATATTTTGATGCCACAACTGTTGATTTTGCTAAATTATAGCCAACCTTTCTTTATTCATAGTTTTCACTCATATGTTCATTATCTTCATCTCACTTATCCATCTTCATGTCTAGCCATCTACGGTACTGTGTTATTTGTCTCTCTTTATATTCTCTATATTATTTGTCTCTCTTTATATTCTTTGTGTTATTTGTCTCTCTTTACATTCTCTGCACGATGACAGTTCTGCCATCCTTATGGATGGGCAAATATACAATAGGAGAAGGGCGAGGAATAGACGAACAGAGAGACCATGAATGCATGAATGGACGAGGAGGTAACAAAGACTCCTAAAGGTGGCAATCGCCGACACCGGAACCAGGGGCACCAAGCCATCAACTATTATGCTTTGTAAGCATCTACCACTACTTATTATGTATTAAGCTAAAAAATAGTTTACCCACATAAATATATATAAGCATAAAGTAGAGAGATGACACTATTTAGATAATGTTGAATGGCCATGGCACGGTAATATTCTAGGTAGATTCAATTTATTTATTTTCATCATGTGTCCTCAATCGGTGTGTTCGGAATTAGCACACATTTCATGGTAATCTGGAAACTGCAACGGGGTCAATGTATAAATTCCAAGGCTACTAACTTGAATGACCATTGCTCACAAGGAAGGAAAAATATGCATATGCATATATGGAGGACATGGCGCAATCCACACCTAAGACGGCGACTTAGGTCTTGAGAAAGCTTCAAACAATGCCTAGAAACTGTCTGAGGTCCTGAAAACCACTCAGAACTACATTAATAACATCAACACATGAACACCAAATTTTAACGTGGGAACCTCGAAGTCGGGTAGAAACCACTACCCTCATAAAGTAGTTTTACCCTCATAAATATATATAAGCATAAAGTAGAGAGATGGCACTAATTAGATAACATTGAATGGCCATTGCACGGTAATGTTCCCGGTAGTTTGAGTTTGTTTATTTTCATCATGTGTCTTCATCGGTGTGTTCGGAATTAGCACACATTTCGTGGTAATCTAGAAGCTGCAGCGGGATCAATGTATAATTTCAAGGCTACATCATGTACTAACCCGAATGACCATTGCTCACAAGGAAAGGAAAACATGCATATACATATATGCCGGACCTGGCACAAGCCACACCTAAGACAGCGTCTTAGGTCTTGAGAAAGCTTCAAGCAATGCCTAGAAAATGTAAGAGGCCCTGAAAACCACTCCGAAATACAGTAATAGCATCAAGACATGAACACCGAATTTTAACATGGGAACCTCGAAGTCGGGGCAGAAACCACCGTCCGATCTCACTCAAATCATATTTCACTATTATTAAACGATGGATACAATAAGTTCTTTTCGAGGCGGCACCAGATTTTTCTCGTACATCAATTGAATAGCAATAATAAGTTATAGGTGCAAGTAATTGAAACAATCTTATCAAAGATGATGGAATGATATCCTGCAGGAGACAAGGTGGGATAGCTTCCATCCATGGCTTGGTAACAAACTTCCTCCTTCAATATTTATGTCCTTGCATTTCTCTCGTATTTTCTTCTTCTTCCGCGGTACGGTCTAACTTAGAATTTTCATCACTTATCTCGGCGGCTGCGGGATGGCTCGTGAGTTCCTACACATGTTGTGGATATCTTAAAGGCTTCGAAACATGTTTTTACAGCGTAGTAGTACATGAGAAAGGTATGCCAACCCGTTGCTGTCTCGTCGCACTTTTCCCATCTAAATCCAATCCTGGCTCGATCGTGGACGCGATCGAGACAGGGATAAGACGAGACGGAACGAAGCGAATTCGATCGAACCGTGCGGAGAATCTTGACCGCGACCGGAGGAACGCCCGTCGTTCTCGCAGTGGTACAATCATTGAAAAACGTGTGCCCGGTCCAGTCGGCAAACCACGGGCGTAGCGCGCGCGCGCACGGGTGGAACGCTGCCTGCGGCCTTGGCCTTGGGTCGGAGCGAGCTGCACCACACAAGCCCTCCTCAAGCTAGGTACTACTACTACTGTTGGTATTTCGCCCAGCCCAGCTAGCGCAGTATTCAAATTTCAAAGGTCAGCGCGCTCGCTCGCTGTCGACCGTCGATCACGTCCGTCCGTCCTTGCAGCTGTGCAGGAGCTGCTGGGCTCTTGGCCCGTATGCGGACGTACGTCACGGCGCATGCGCATGTGTGCCGTCCTCGTCCGTCTCCATCGCGGATCGCGTGTCTGACCGGCCGGCTAGCTCTGCGGATCATTCGTGCGTCTCTCTTGTGCGTGCGTTAACGGTCAGGGGTCAGTCGCGAACTCGCGAAGAGGCCACGCGATCGACCGATCGATCGTTCGTCGCCACCTGATGCGCCACCGGATCGGAGAGAAAATTCGATCGGACCGTCTTTTTTTGACGAGCCAAGAGGCAGGGCTAATGAGAGAGACACGGGGAGAGAGTTTTGTTCCAGCCGTGCGCGCGCGCTCGACCGTCAGATCGCCATCCGACGGCTCGCGGTATATCCTGCGGCATTTTTTATGGGATGTATATCCTTCGGGAACGATTTCCCGGCCCATGACCTGGAGCCGGGAGCCCCTTAGCGAGGTCAAGGGAACCCTCGCTGATTGGGTGGGGGGATGGGATAAATTGAGCCGGCCAGGCGCGCGAGAGGCCACAGCCTCGTTCTTTTTTATTTTCACATGTTTTGTGTTCGTTTCTTGCTTTTTTATTTTACTTTTTTAATCAAGCATCTGAAAATACGTTGAACATGTATTTAGAAAATGTTAATCAAGCATCTACAAAAAATTAAATGTGTATAGGAAAAATGTTTACCATGTATAAAAAATGATGAAAAATTTTGATCATGTATATAATGTTAACCAACCATTTGTAAAATTATTGAACTAGTATTTTCAAAATATTAATCAAGCATTTGAAAAATTTTAAATGTGTATGAAATTTTTTTGATCATGTATTAAAAAATGTTACTATTTTATATGAAAAATGTTAATGAAGCATTTAAAAAATTATTGTACAGGTATTAAAAAATGTTAATCTCATATTTGAAAAATGTTAATCAATGGTTGAAAAAATATATATAGAAAATGTTGACCATGTTTTAAAAAAATGTCAAACTTGTGTTTGAAAAATTTTAAACATGTATTAGAAAAACATAGAATATTAGATATATATACAAAAAAATATATGTATAGAAAAAATGAAAACCCGAGGGGAAGAAAAAAAGAAAAACAGATGAAAACGGGAAAGAAAACAAAACCGAAGAAAAATGAAAGAAAATAAAAAAGGCATTGAAATAAAGAAAACCGAAGCAAAACAAAGAAAAACGAAAAGAAAAGAAAAACCAATGAGAACCATGAAAAAAAAACCAAAGAAAAAGAAAGAAAAGAAAAAAAAACCAATGAAAGATGGAGAAAGGAACGAATGGCCAGTTCTTTTGGGCGGCTTAGAAAGTAAGCAGCCCATAAATTTGTTGAGTCTTCTAAATTAGTTATCCCATAACTAGTTTAGAAGCCTCAATGAAAGAGAGGCGGTTTATGAGAAAAGCTACGGCGGAGGCGGCTTATTTTTTAAGTTGCCAATAGAACTAGCCCGAAGAAAAACCATGAGAAAACAAAGAAAAAAACCGAGAAACCCCTATGGAAAACCGGCTCCGGTTTCCTTACGTAGGTCGCGCCCTACTAAATTCCACGAACATGACACTAGCTCACTGGTTACCAGCGCTACGCATAATCACAGAGACGCAGGATCGAAACCTTTTTAGAAACCTTGAAAGTCGCTATTGGGCCGGCCTAGTTGCCGTACCTGGAACCCAGCCGGGAGCAGGGGCCTAAAGGAGGACTGGGCCTGTAGGCTGCACAATAATGACCTGAATATGTAAATAGGCTGAACTTCACTTAGAATAATATTCAGTCTTTCCTATTTTGTAAGTGTATTCTTTTGAGCTAAAATAAATTAGTTTTAGGGCTTAATTTTTGCATGATTCGTTATGCTTATTAAAATTGTTAGATAGTTCCTTTAGATCCTACTGTTCCTCATGCTTTTACGTGCCATGTCTGGTTAT
This sequence comes from Thinopyrum elongatum, assembly GCA_011799875.1. Lineage (NCBI taxonomy): Eukaryota > Viridiplantae > Streptophyta > Magnoliopsida > Poales > Poaceae > Thinopyrum > Thinopyrum elongatum. The sequence goes on along the minus strand of CM022299.1, from coordinate 554,381,185 downwards.
AGTGATACATTTTATTATGCTTGGTTAATTATTTTATGACATTTTATTATGATGGGACGGGCGTTTTGGCTCGAGGGAGCATATGAACAGTAAATTCAAAAAAATGTAAAAAAATCTGAATTTTTTTGTAGATGTTCGTGTTAGTGTGGCAAGTATGCTTGACAAATTTCATGCGAAATGGAGTAGCATTGTTTCGTTGGTGAAAAAACAAAATTGGGGTGACATTTGGTCTTCAATTTGTTTTTTTGCGCAGGCCAAAGTGCTTAACCTTTTTGCCTCAAACTTTGCAGGTACCATTTGGATGTGACTAAGATCACACAAATTTTTTGTCTTGATTATTTTGACATTTGAAAAATTATTTTTGGGCCCCTGAGCCAAATTGAATTTCCGTGTTATTATGTCATATTAGCAAGAAGCCCGTGTATTGCAATGGGGGCATACACATTTAGTAGAATATTGTCCGACCCACCATGTTCTAGATTTTGTTAACATTAAATTTGATTTAACCGAAAAAACATTAAATTTGATTGGAGTATGGGTATGTGAAGGCAAGGAAAGCTTTGATTTAGTTGAGACTTTGGTAAAGTTGATCTGATTTGATTGAGTTAATGAAGGATGTGGTTTTGGAAAAGTATCTATTTGGTTTAGATTATTCCAAGTTATTATGTTTATGTTGGTTTTTATTTGTGCGGCATCGGTTGGGAAACCCTTAACTACCTATCATGTTCCATCCTTCGTCGACCTCCTTAGTTTTGTACCTCTGTTGCAACCATTGGCGAAGATTGAGAAGAGAATGAGTGCACAAAGGAGTCACGATCCATCCTAGGAGACATATTGAGCAGAACTGCATAATTGTTTCCACCAAACTTCTCATTTAGCTTTGTCATATTCTCTTATCTTCCAAATATGCAGAACCCATTTTACATTAGCATAAATACACACTCGTGTTTACCTTCGCACATTTTAACCACATGTGCCGCATATGAAGAAACCATATATATATATATATATATATATATATATATATATATATATATATATATATATATATATCAAATTCATGGCACATAAAAAAGGGGTGCGAACAACTGTGTTTATAAAATGTTACTCGCAAGTACTATTGTATTTTTCGGAAGATTGCCATATTTTTAAGATAGAGAATGAACAAATGTAAAAGCATGAGTATATCATAGAAGATGCAACTCAATCTTTTCCTTGGTTGGAAATATGAATAAAAAAACATCAACATTCGGTTCTTGTATTAAATGGGAAATATGGAAAGATAAAAAAGAGTACCGGTAAGAAGATACTACAACACAATCTTCTCCAATGAAACAAACATCTATCTCGTTGAGATAGAAACATCTATTATACTCCCTTTGTTTAGAAACAGAACAAATATAATAACTAGCCAAGTAAAAGCTTTGTTTGTGGGAAAAACATATAGTACCTCACAAAATACAATCTTTCATGTTATTAGTTTGTTGGTGATTTTCTTTTGTACAATACACTAGTTTGTTTCTGATTACAAAAATAATGATGATCATTATTCCTGAATATAGTCTCGATGGTATAAATGGTACGTCATATAAGCATAGTATGTTACAAGTTTGGACTGAAGTACTAAAAAATCTATTTAGTATAGAAAATGAAAGTAATCTAAAAGTTCAAGCTTTGCACATGATCCTACTGAACCAATCTATGCACGGTAAAGTCTACAGAGATGAGTCACTACCTTAATTGTGTAACAGTTAGAATAATAATTTTGGTGTTTTCATTTGAATAAAAGAGCAAAAAGACAACATGTGCCCCTTATGGAATCAGCACATATTCATGATTCTGATCTGCTATAAGATTTATCCTTAAGTTGATAATATTCATGACTCTTTGCATCGTCTCATCCAGGAGCTGCTGAGCACTAATCATCCTCATGCCACCATTCCACATATTTTCAGTTTTCTCTGGTGGTTCAGCTCACAGGCATACTCCTTGTCCTTTTTATTACTAGAATCTCCCAAGTTCATCTTCATGATTTTGTAATCCATGCTGTACTATGCATTTGAGATGAATGAATTTGGCACATTCCCCATTCAAACAAAAAAAAATCAGACCCTCTATCAACTTAAAAAATGCATACTACAGCCACAGCAAAAACAATACTAGCTCAGAAGTCACAACACATAAACCAAAGACGCATTGCATTTTGTCAAAAGCCATGAAAGCAGACAGCAAGCAAGAAATCCACAAGAATACTACTGTTTTACATGGATAAAATGCAAGGAACAGAACACGGACAAGTATGCATGCTGCAAATTACAGTCAGGGCTAGCTACCTAAGAAAGGAAGAGAGTCATATAACCAAACAGCTATTGTACATGACCGGCAACTAAGAGACTACAGGTCAATAACACCACGAGTCAAGCACAACAACCAGATAGGCGCACAGGGCCATCACATCAAATGGCTAACAAACAGTCTAGCACCTGCCCAGACCACCACCAAAACGGCTGTTGCGGTGCCACCATTGTACAGGCCAGAACAGCCCCAGCAACCAACAAGAACACTTGACAAATACAGGAGATCGGTCAGTCCGATCACGTCTGGCTTATTTCTCTTCCTCTTCATCAGGATCCTCCTCCTTTGAATCTTCTTCCTTCTTGCCGTTCTCCTCTGCATCCTCTTCCTCATTTTCTTCCTCGCCTTCATCATCAGACATGCTGTTGATCACTTCCTCTATGATGCGCTTCACCTCCGACTTCCTGTCCATGAGGTCCATGTCGAAGTGGTCTCCTGAGGTGACAACAGAAAATGCCAGTGCGTTCATTAGACCATACAATTGTGCTCATCATGACTTCAATGAAATCTACTACAATGAAACTTCAGAGAATGACAACAGAAGGATACCTAATTTCCGGAGAATGTCAGCCAAAGTTGCCTGCATGAAGGTAGCAATATGTAGCCAGGTTAGCATGATAAAAGACCAGAAATACATGCAACATGAACACAACATGACAATTTGCATCTGCATACCGTATTGAAGTCCACTTCTTTCAATATGTTACTAACAACACCATGCAACTGTTTAGTGGTTGGGGCTACCTTGCCTTTTCCTGGAGAAGATGGAAGCATTGGTTATAGCAGCTTTCAAAGTGGCATCTCATAATATGGAGCACAGAAAATACAAATAAAGCCAACAAACTGGAAGTACTTCTTAGAAGAACCATGAATTAACTCCTAATAATCCTACCAGAACAAAGTAAGATCAACAAGCCCCTACTGTGATCCGCATCAGATCAGTATTTTCATGGGATAAATAAACTCACTGATGATCCAAATGCACTGAGATTAAATAGGTGTAAAAACAGTTGTATTCATGTGGATCTCCTGCATGGATACAAGATCTCATACCTTTATTTTCACCAGATGCCTTGGCACTTTGCTTCTTGCGTGCCTTACTGTTGTTTTGGCTCTCTTTTGCATCATCCTTTTTTGCTTTTGCAACCTTCTTCTTGGCCTTGTCTACAGGTGTATTGCTTTCCTTTGTTGAATTCTTTGGTGTTTTCTTGACAGCCTTTTTGCTCTCCGGCTCCACATCTGGCTTTGACACGCTTTTTACAGATTTAGTAGGAGTCTTCTTTACCGATGCATCCTTTTCCTTTGCCTTGGATCCAGCTTCCTTCTTTCCTTGTTTATCATCTGTTGACTTTTTCTTAACTGGTGTCGCTTCAGGCTCTTCGTCACTCTTGGTTTCTTCTTTCACTTCAGAGTCCTCATCACTTTCTCCCATTGATGAGTCCTCAGAACCAGCAGGACCAGCATCATCTTCATCATCATTCTCTTTTTCAGCCTCAACTGCTTGTTTCCGGCTCTTCCTCTTTTTCTGTTCAAAAAACCACATCACAATTTAAGTACTAGACACAGACACTAATTACAAATAACTGCTACAGACAGTCCTAGGTACTACTAAATGCTAATTACAAATAACAGTTTTTGTGAAATTTAACATAATAAGCAATTGTCAGCTAGAAGCAAAATATTAGTGGTTCTCTATGTCCAGGAAAAAAAATACCAGCAATTATGGAGTACAGAAAGAGAGCATAAAGAAAATACATGACAGGATTGAGAACCAAAGTGAGTGCAAATTTTTGGCTCCCAGGCTCCTTGGAGCCCAGTATATTGAAAAAATAAATAAAAAGATCTTCAAAAGTTTTTTTAAAAATCGAATTTTCCCTTTGAAGACATAGAAATGTGTACAGATCTGTAAACTTTCATTAAATATGGTAATTTGTAAGCTAAACAAAAAAACAAATTTATGACCCCAAAACTAAAAGAGCCCATTTTGACATACATATTTGTTTTTTGTGTACAACACATATGAACATATATTATTATGAAATTCCAGTATCCATAGATATTTGTACGTGTACTTCTTCAGATTTTTTTCAGAAAAACCAAAATAAAGGTATTTTCAGGCAGGCAATCTGTGTTCAGCTCCAAAAGAAAACATTCTAACATGAACTTTGCTTCAATCAAAAAGCATAATGTAGTCTTTTGTATGCAAATCAATCTATTCAATACATTTAATCTTTAGCTGATATGACGGTGGCATTTTAAGTAACTTCTAGATTTGTGTAAACTTTAGGAGAAGGGGGTACCAAAGCAAAACTCTTCTAACTTTTTTTCTGATAACTAGGAGGAACACTGAGAAAGATGCCCAGGGTTTCCAGGTTTGACCGCTAATAATGGTGATGATCAAGAAGCATAAACAGACAATATTAATGTTGATATTCTTGAAAATGCAAAGATATCAGCATAGGTTTCCAGGTATAGCTTAATTTTTGAGTGTTTGAAATTAAACATGTTAGTACTAAATTGCCATTTTTCCACTAGTTGAGTGGAAACCACTCAAATATCCCTTGTTAATGTGACAATCAATAGATGGCCATATAGTCTTATTTATTTTTAATTGAAACCCATTGAGCTGTTCAGGCTGAGAAATGACCAAATAACCATGGACAATCAGAATAATACTCTACTACATTTCTCACTGTCTCTCAGCTATGCACAAGCCAGCCACTACCAGCAACACATAAGAGGGTACCTAAGAGGTGTCACACTGTTGGTGCAGGTCCCTTGCAAGCAGAATGTCCTTAAAGGAACCTCAAGATTAAATCACTATTTGAACTTAGAAGTTAGAAGCCCAAGGCCTTGGAGACTCCTCATGAATGAGATTCTTATCCATGGCTAGGCATTCTTCCATGAATGGTATAACAGCTTACACCCTTGTCACTCTTGTTATTAAAACTGTAGTCCTAAAGATGGTTTGAGCATTATGGTTGGTTTGTTCTTTATGGTGCTTCAACAATTACACTGTCAATTTCATTCTTTAAACAGTGTGTTGCAAGAGATATAATTCTAAGAAGTCAGAAACATCAAATCACAAACAGTCATCATCTAACATTAAGAAAAGAAACAATTGCAGACTTTCACTGCCACTATTGTTGGTGCTGCAGATACAGACAGCTATAGAGAGAGGGGGGGGAGTAGACCAAAGAGACCCCAAATTAACTATGCAGTCATTTCCAATGCCAGAGGATTAAACTAAAATTAACTCGTAAGATGGGATTTTATCAATTGTCACACAACCCTAGGGATACTTGGAATGTTTCCCCTCAACTGCTGGGAACAAGGAAATCACATATCAACTTAGGAACATGTCATTAATTTTCTCTTTTTTGAAAATAATCAACAGGAAGCTAACAAGTGCAAGGGGAGAAGTACAGCAGTAATGTCAAATTTGCAATTTCTAGGTAGTTCACAATGGTAATCAGAAATGTATGACAACTCAAGGAAAAATGAGCAGTTTATAAACTTTCTGATGCAGGCAACAGAGCACCAGATATCAGGACACAGGTGAAGGCATTCCATGATAGATAGGTTTTCTAGCAGAACAAGAGAGGTTAAAAGGCACTTTAAGCTGCCCTCAGCACGGCAAGTTATTACCTTCTCTCCAGAAGCACCTTCAGCTGTTGCCTGGCTAGTTCCTTTAGACTTCCTCCGGCGTTTCTTCCCTTTCTGGAATGACAAAGATTAGGATTATGGAATTCAGTTTGCAGTCTCATGCAGTAAAAAAATATAGATGTTCAGAAAAACAAGATTTGCATTAATTAAAAGTCATACCTTCACATCACTGATAACAACATCTCTGGTAATGCAAGGAGACTCCAGAAACTCCAGCAATTTGGCCGAAACTTCCTCCTGAGTACAGCAAAATACTGTTACTAAAGAATTCACTGCTTAGATCATTACAATCATGTGCTGAAGTAAATTAACCTTCTTTAAAGTTTGTTTGGCTGGAACATCAAGTATATCACAAAAATCTAGCAACTTCTCCTTGTTCATCTTGTCAAGCTTTTCTTTTATCCTGTTCCTTTGCTTTTCCTAATCAAAATTACACAAGGACATCCATTAAGACAAAAAACAAAAAAAAACATGTTTTACAGCAGTGTCATCACAAAAACTCACCTGATTGTCAGTCCAAACAAAACCAGAAAACTGGGATAGGTTCCTTTTCAAGAAATGGACCTGCAGAGAATCAAACAAACAGTCAACAAAACAAACTTAACAAGTTAAATTAGAGCAAGACAATGCAGAAGCCTCACATTTGATTTTCTCCCAAACAATAAAGTATGAAGACTCTGAAGATTGTCATCCGCCTTTCTCTTGGATAGTTTGAAGAAAACTAAGGAAACAAACTATTAGTCCAACCTGTGGAATAGGACATAGCTATTCCCAGAACGATAAACTGCAGTTGCAGGATGAAGAGTTCACAATATCTTTATTTATCCAACACTAACTAAAAGATGAGGAACAATTCCAATCATATACTTGACAACTGAGCATCCAACACTAGCTAAAAGATGAAGATGAGTAACAACTTCAATCGTATACTGGACAACTGAGCAAGATGAAAATTAGAGCACTCAAAATCAAGGGAAGCAAGTTATGAACATTGACAAACAGTAGAGTTAAACCAAAGTTCAGAAATAAAAACAAGCAGCAGCAGTAACCCAAAATCCAGAAATCTGCACTTAGCAAACAGGATAGGTGGCTGTATGGAAATTACTCATAACAAATACTGCATGATTCTGCTTATATGGTCCTTTCAAATATGCCAGTAAATTTTAGGGATGGGCAAAGTTGGTAATATACAGCATTAGGCAAAGATAACTGAATAAACAGATCCACAAGACATTTACAATGTCACAGGCACATAGAACTTGGAATAAGCAAAGAGAACTCTGCCAGTCCATGTGTGCTTAGGCAAAGATAACTGAATTAACAGATCCACAAGTCATTTACAATGTCATGGGCACATAGATCTTGGACTAAGCAAAGAGAACTCTGCCAGTCTAAGCGTGTTATCTATCGTTCTATCAGAAACGACCCCTGGGCTAAACAAAGACAGGATCTTTTGGATGGCAGCCTGATCCATTCATTGTCATGTTATTTTCATTCTACTAGTACTAGTTTATAAGCAAATTTCTTTACGAATAACTCGAGAACGCCAGATATATCCACAAAAATCGAGACTTGAACCAATCCAAGGATCATTAATAACCATAGCAACAAGTTAATCACTAGCACAGGCAAACAGGGGCATCGATCTGCTAGTAAAAGCAAGAATCAAGAGATGTTTCGGGGGCAGCAGCAGGCTTACCATTGGGGATCTCCTTGAGCTTCGTCCCAGAGCCCTGAAACACAGGAAGCGCCAAGAACAAATCAGCAAATGAAGAAAAGAGCAAACCTTCCAGCTAGGTCTATTTTCGGCGTGGTGCCGCGACGGCGAACACTCTGGGGACGGAAACAGGACCCCCGCGAGGGGAGGCGCGACAGATCGGGAGGAACAGGAGCGCGCGCGGAGAGGGGTGGAGGAAGGGGGGATGCGCGGGGGAAGAGCGGGATTTGACCTGGAGAATGGCGGCGGACTTCTTGGCGGGGGTGGAGCGCGGGGTGAGCTCGGCGTAGCGCTCGACCGTCTTGCGCTCCCTGGAGGGCCTGCCGGTGGCGGGGGTGGCGGGCTCCCCCGGCACCCTCTTCCTCCGGCCCCGCTTCTTCTGCGGCTGCGCCTCCTCCGACTCCGCCTCCTCCTCGGCGTCGGCGTCCATGGGGTCGTCGGCGGGCGGATCGGCGGGGGCGGGGTCGGCGGGCTTGGCGGCGGTGGCCATGGGCGGCGGGGCGGGGGACGACGGCGGCGAGCGCGGCTAGGGTTTTAGGGCGGGGAGTGGTGAGGTGGGGGTGGAAAAGGGGGGAATTTTTGGGAGGCGGAGCGGGGCGGACGGACGGGGACGGGCGGGGTGCGCGTGTGTTCTGGCTTCTGGGAGGCGCTTGCTCGGCGTTCGGCGCTATTAAATTGGGGATCGGATGAGAGATTGGGATCGACGGACGGGCGGGATGGGTGGATGGATTGGGGCTCTTTTCCTTGTCCTTCCCGCGCACTCCCTCCGTCTCAGCCCGGGAACCGGCCGTACCCCGTGCGCCAAATTTTCCCCTGTTCTAGCGTGTTTCCTCTTTTGCCCTCCTCCTCTTTATCCATAAATCAAGCGATCGCGAGTTTTCTTTTCAGGTGCTAAGACTGTCACATAGACGAAAAAAACCGGCTCAGACAGAACGCACACATAAAGGGTTTAGATCCTAAACAATTAAATGATGGAAGTTTATTTCATTTCATGCACTCAGCACCTTATCTAAGCGTTTGTGCACCGGAAGAGGGCGAACATGAGATAGAAGATTCCACTCGTATATCTACCTCCATCGCCTCTCCTCCGGCTTCATCGATATGATTGTCTGGCGTGTTCAGCATACATGCCGTGCGCATCATCTTCTCTTGAGGGCTGACGGATGAACAAAAAACAAGGGAATCGAGTCGTATAGTGGATCACGCTGCATCTTTGCTCTAGTCGACCGGGCAACGGTTGACGGTCGATGCCCCTGCCGTGTAGTGTAGACAAGGCTATCTTGCTGCTCCTGTGGAAAAGAGGGCAACCCGAAACTTGCTTCTTATTTTGTCCGTGAGAATCAAAGCCCGCCTACACCCTTTGCCTGAGCATCGGACGTGAAATGAGAACTTTTCGGTTTTACTTCCTATAAAAGGATCGATGAATTTTTTAAAAACCGTACCATTACATTCTAATGAGAGACGACGACAATTTTTTAGATGAACACAAAATATGCAGTATGTAAGGCTCTGGTGGAGGGGGGGGGGGGGGGGCAGAAGGGTAGGTAAATAAAATAGCTGGGGGCAGAGGGTAAATGTCTGCCCTGACGCGGGACCCGCGGACAATCGGCTGAGGTGGGAGTGCGGGGCGTCGGCTGCGTCAGAGCGGCAAGCGGGAAATGGTGCTAGGCCGCACGCGCCCGCGCCCGCGCCCGTCGCCCACTTCTTCTTGGGTTCGAAATTTTCGGCCTCCCACCTCCCGCTGAATCCGATCAGGATCAGATCCATCGCCCCAAATAAATTCCCGGCGCGCGCGCCATCGCTCCCTCCCTCTTTTCCCACCCAAAGCCGTTGACGCCAACTTGGGCCTCCACATGGACTTGCATCTATCTATGCAGCTGCTGAGATGGGCCCATGATCGGTGAGTGATGAGAAGCCCTGGGCCTGTCCCTCACCGCGGGCGGCCCCCGAAGAACCCCGGCGGCGCTCTCCCCCGCAGCACCGCCGCCCCGCGGCTCGTCTGCTCGCGCGACCGCCCCCAGCCGGCGGACGATCCCCTGGCCTTTCCCCGTCTCGGGCGGGCGGACGACGGCGATGACGGCCGACGTCGCCGGAGCTGACGACGAGAGGAAGGCCCAGGCCCTCCTGCGGTAAGCTAGCTCCCTAACTTCGCTCGGCGCCCCGTCGCCCCCGGTGGGAGCTGCAGGATAGCTCGCCTGGAAAGAATGGAGAATTAACCGGAAGAGGTCGAACATGAGGTTTGTATATTGTGTCTTTTGGATAGTTAGCTATATTAAGCTACATCAAGCTAACTAAGCTGTCTGAGCAATCTTGCAGTGGAAGGAGACAACGGGTGATGAAAGCAAAGAATTCATGACCTACATGCGGCAGAGAGAGAAGCAAGAGAAGGCAGAAGAGGAGCTGTTCACCCGAGCTCCAGTAACCAGGCGTGAAAAGTACATGGAGAAGCAGCTGAAGAAGCAGCTTCATGGGTATGTTCCATTATTCTCCAGAGTTCATGGATTTTATCTTGTACGACAGTGCACCCCGTTATGAAGTGAAGAACCCATCAGCCACTTCAATGAATGGCTGATAGCTTTGGTCACTTTAAGCTGAGCTTGTCTCTTGGGATTTTTCACTTTTACCCAACTTATGAACTGACATGTTTCTGTGTACAGGTTACAAGGCCTAACTGATGGATTCGACCTCGGGATGAACATGCTGCTCGATGAAGAGAAGGAAGACGACGGTGGTTCCAGTGAGACCCGTAGACAGAGTGCGGGGCGGAGGAAACACCAGAAAGGCGGCAAGAGGAAGCGACATTAGTTCAGACCTGACAATGATAGTCCTCTGAAATTTTGCCATGTTCTCAGTCCAAAGCAGGGATTTTGATACCACTAGAAACTGAACCAGTTGTGCACCATAGGAGCAGAGATGAACTTTGCTTAGAAGCAGCAGCAGTTTTGGTGCATCTGTGTACGCCAACAGCTACTTGGGTCCTTGAGACGATTGCCACCTGTTTATCCTCAGTTGTTTGCCTGTGTTCCGGTTTCGACTCCTTTGAATCCGGGATGTGCATGAAAAGATGTCCGGTTGAGTATTAGAGTATGATCAGAGAACTGCGAAAGTGCATTGTGGTTGCTGATTCCAACATCGATCTGGATGTAAAAAATAATCTGACCTTAATCCTCTGCAGTCTGAATAATTATTGCCAAAATCCACCATCTGTTAGATGTTCCATTTTAAAAATCGGTGTCGATAATATATTTTTTCTAGTATAAGGTTAGTGCTAAGAGGATCGCTGCTGACAAGTGGGGTTGCAACAATGGACAACGGCCATTTGCCAGGCCTGCATCGTTCGTGGTTCCATTTACGAGGGTGGAGTAATTTGGAAGCTTGAGTTTTTGAAGAAAGTTTTGGACAAGTTCTACAGGAATGAATTGCCCCGCGTTGTGAACCCGAACCATTTCATCAGCACACTCAAGGGCCGATGGTCTCCGACAAGATCGTGTTCCGCGGTCAGTGGGATGAACACCAGCTGTGAGTGGATTCAGACTTTACATTACCAACTCTAGCAAACTATCATCATGCTCATTATGTGTTTGGTTTGATCTGCCCACAAATGGTTTTTCACCGTACCGCGGGAAGATCACCTCTACAATCTTCCTACGTTGTCCCTCTCTATTCTGCTATTTACACCGTATACAAAAAAAATATTTACATTGGTTATTTCTCCCCTGGCTGGATAAAGACCGCCATGCTCTATTACTCCATGAAAAACGGTTCAACTGGAAAATTCCTTGTCAAGTGATGAGAGATAAGTTCATGAGGTGAATATTCTTTTCCCTGGTTAACATCTCGTCAAAATGAGAACTGACCTCGACACAAGAAGCCGGTCCACAAAAATTAGTCTAGAAAGCAAATGGTCCAGCAATGAGCGAGCACTTAATGAAGAGACCTGTTGGGGATATAACCCCGAGGTGTGACCCGCCCAGGAGGGGCCGGGTTACACCGTTGGCGACTCAATGAAGAAAGCCCAAGTAGGCCCAAGAAGATTGAAGACGGTGGCTCAAGAGGCGGGCCTGGTGGTGGCCCAAGGCCCGGACGTGTGAGCCGCCATATAGTGACTTGCCTGGCAAGGCAAGACGACTTAGAAACCGAGCCGGTCACGTTGTGTGATCCGGCTCGGACTCTTGTAAGCCTCGGGCCTCGACCTGTGTATATAAAGGCGAGACCCGGCGGTGGGTTAACGGAAGAGACAACGAATCGATAGTTAGGTCAAGCGTGATCGCTCCCTTGTAATCGATACTCAAGCAATACAACTAGAAGCAGGACGTAGGCTTTTACCTCGTTGTGAGGGGCCGAACCTAGGTAAACCTCTGTGTCCTTTGTCCCGTTTAACCCCTTCGAGCTAACCTATGTTGCGCTCCACACCTAAGTCCTTTCACAAGGGCATCTGCCGTGTTAAATCCACGACAGTTGGCGCCCACCGTGGGGCTAAAGCACGGTGGTTTCGAGTTCTTGAAGGGCAATTTCTCAGGGATTGAAGGATATGCCGTGGGCCGGATGACTAAGAGTCGCCGCGGCAAGATCTACATCGACGACGCTGGCTGGGGCCCCGAGGCTGACTCAATTGAGTAAGGGTACCGTGTCCCCTTCAGTGGAATTCATGTCTTCATCGGCAAGATCGGAGGATCAGAGCCTGAGCCGGACACCTGCACCGACGTCGTCGAGATGGCTTAGCGCGTGCGACCCGCCGGGGTTCAACCCGGCCGGAAGCACGTCTTTGTTGGCTTTGTTCATGGGACGGATCTTGCGGAAGGTTCCGAATCTGGAGGAGAGACGGCCATCTATTCAGGCGATGAGTCCTCAACCGGAGAGACGGAATCAATCTATCAGCTTCAAGACGGCGGGCTTGGGGGCTATTCCGATGGTGACAGTATTCCGGACCCTTATGAGCCGCCGAGCAGGGCTGCTATTTTTATGGCTGGTATGCAATCGGTTCTGAACTCGTCAACAGCTGCTGCTATGACATCCGGATCAACTGCTGCTGCGACAGCTGGAGCGAGCAGTTCAGCTCGGCCGCCGGCTCAAGTCTTATCTGAGCTCTTGGGCACCCTGACAACTCTGTTAGCTACGGAGGTGACTCCGGCGAATCAAGCACAGCATAATGCGGAAGTTGCAAAGGTGCGAGATGAGGTGGCTAAGGCCCAGGAGGATCTTAATGTGGAGAATGCCAGGATGGCGACGGAGCGAGCTGCGATGGATGCCGAGTCACAGCAGATAAGAGCAGAAGCTTTTCGTCTGAGTCTGGATCAGAATGCATCCAATGTTGTCCTTTGAAGGAGACACCAGAGCCGCCTACCTTCACAGTTCGAGGGGCGGAATCTTTTTAATACAGCCGGGGCAGGAACTAGTAACCCGCCCGTCGTAACCCGGGCTGCTGAGGCGCCAGGGACTGGAGCGGCGGCGCAGCCTCGTGTGCCAGACCCGCCTCGTAGGGATCTGACCCCACCTCAACGGGTTCCAACACCCTCTGGCCATTATTCTAACCCGGTCGATAACATGATAGCGGCGGCTACACGACTGGTGGCTATCCCGATCGAAGGCGAGTCTCCAGCGGCAATAGAGACCTGGAACGCGGTGGAGCTTCTTCAGACGGCTGTGGCACAGCAGGCGGCTTATTCATATAGTCGTGAGCGTGTTCACTCAACCCCCCGCCCAAGTCGAAGCTACAGCTGGCGCATTGAGTCGCCGGCGGTTTCCAGCAGCGAGCGGCGTCGTAACCCGCCTCGTAATGATGACCCGCCCCATGGACATAACCCGCCCCGTGATGATAATAATGCTCAGGCCCTTGTGGATCAGGCTAGAGCCAGTCGTGAGGCGGAGTTGGCGGCTCAATTGGGGGCTCATCAGCAGTCTCCAGTACACCCTTCGGCAACCGTTGCAGCTGGGATGACTTCTAGGACAGTTGGTGTGCCTTGTCTAGTGCCAGCTCTACACAATGAACGTTTGCCCAAGGATTTTAAGGGCCCTCGTAAGGTGCCTAATTATACAGCTGATCTTCCTCCTGAGGCTTGGATTGAGAGCTATGAGCTAGATATGGAGATGCTAGATGTTAATGATGATGTATGTGCCAAGTACTTCACCATGATGTTGGATGGACCGGCTCGTACCTGGTTGAAAGGATTACCCACCAATTCCATCAATTCATGGGCTGAGTTGAAGGCGCGCTTCATTCAGAACTTCAAGGGAACATGTAAGCAGCCTCTGACGATTATTGATCTGGATAACTGTGTGCAGCGGGAGGATGAGTCGGCCCACCATTGGGTTCGCTGGGTCTCAGCTATTATTCATTCATCAGATAGCATTGCGGCAGGTTCAGCTGTTCTGGTCTTGGAGAAGAATTGTCATTTTACCCCCCTTAAGCAAAAGCTTGGGCGGCTCAAGCGTCACTGTAATGACATGGGAGAGCTCATGGCGGCTCTCATCAAGTATGCCGACTCTGATACCACCAAAGATCCTGGATCTGATGATGAAAAATCCAATAAGGGAAAGAAGAGTGGTAATGGTAAGGGTCAGCAGCAGAACATGACAGGGCATAATGGTCACAACCAGGGTAACGGTGGTAAGTGCAGACAACTCGATGGCGGGTCAGACCTGGTAGCTAACACCAACACTGGATATAAAAGCCAACGTCGTAATGGCAATGGTAAGTAGGCCTATGGAGGGCCAAAATTTAATATTGAGGCGATGATGAACGAACCTTGCCAAAAACACAGTCTGCCCAATAAGCCGTCGGCTCATGCCTGGAAAGACTGTTTCATCATGAGAGAGTACAGGAATTCCAACTTCAATCAGAATCATGGCAACAACAATGGCCCGCCTGGCGGGTCAGGATCCGGCTCACAGGGGCCTGGCTTTGGTGGTGGCGGTTCAAATTCTGGGTACCAAGGACAGGGCAACCATGGTGGTTATAACCAACAGTCTGGTCAGGGAAACCAGCAGCATCAGTCAGGGTACCAGAGTAATCCAAAGCAGCTTAACAGTGGCCAGTATCATGTTTTTACCACAAGTCTCTGCAAACGAGATCAGAAGGTTCATAAATGCACGGTCAGTGCGATTGAGCCGGCGGTGCCTCAATACTTACGATGGTCAGAGCAACCAATCACATGGAGTCGAGAGGATCACCCGCCCCGGGTTGACAATCCGGGTCAACTAGCATTGGTGGTAGCCCCTCAGGTTGGGGGTTATAAATTCACTAAAGTGCTCATGGACGGTGGCAGCAGTATTAATATCCTTTACTATGATACCTTTCGTCGGATGAATTTAACTGGTAAGGAGCTTAAGCCGTCTTCTACAGTTTTTCATGGGGTAGTACCTGGTAAGTCGGCATATCCAGTTGGGAAGATTGCCCTGGAGGTGGCCTTTGGCGATGACTATGACTACAGAGCAGAGACGTTATGGTTTGAAGTGGTCAAAATCAAGAGCCCTTATCATGCCTTGTTCGGACGGCCGGCTTACGCCAAATTTATGGCACGACCTTGTTATGTTTATTTACAGCTTAAAATGCCAGGGCATAAGGGCACGATTACAGTCCATGGTGATCAAAGAATTGCATTGGAATGTGAGGAAGGAGATGCTGCTTATGCTGAATCAGCTTGTGCTACTGAGGAGCTTAAGTTTTATAAGGATAATGTTAACCCGGCTGATATGACCCCTTTGAAGAAGCCCACCACGGAGCAAGACCCTTTGTTGAAGTTTAAATCGGCTGATGATACTAAGCAGGTTGACTTTGTCCCTGGCGACTCATCTCAGCAGTTCACAATAGGGGCTAACATGGATCCTAAATAGGAAAGCGCGCTCATCGAGTTCATCCGTGAGAATTGGGACATCTTTGCATGAAAACCTTCTGACATGTCGGGTGTACCGAGAGAATTCGCTGAGCACACTCTTAATGTTGATCCTAAATTTAAGCCAGTCAAGCAGTTTCTTCGTCGTTTCAATGAAGAACGGCGTAAGGCCATTGGAGAAGAGGTGGCCCGGCTCTTGGCAGCCGGGTTTATTGTGGAAGTCTTTCATCTAGAGTGGTTGGCTAACCCGGTGCTGGTGCTTAAGAAGAATGGCACTTGGTGTATTTGTGTTGATTACACAGATCTTAACAAGGCTTGTCCAGCGGATCCGTTTGCTCTCCCCCGTATTGACCAGATTATTGATGCCACGGCGGGTTGTGAGAGTTTATGTTTCCTGGATGCTTATTCTGGTTATCATCAGATCAAGATGGCAGTTAAAGACCAAGAGAAGACATCTTTTATCATCCCTTTTGGAGCCTTCTGCTATGTCTCTATGCCTTTTGGGCTTAAGAGTGCCCAGGCGACTTATCAACACTGTGTTCAGAATTGCTTTCACAGTCAAATTGGGCGTAATGTGCATGCTTATGTGGATGATATTGTGGTTAAATCCAGGAAAAAGGAGACACTCTTGGATGATCTAAGGGAGACTTTTGACAATCTCCGGGTCTATAAGATGATGCTTAACCCGGCCAAGTGTGTTTTTGGTGTACCTGCAGGCAAGCTCTTGGGTTTTCTGGTCTCAGAGAGAGGTATTGAAGCTAACCCGAAGAAGATTAAGGCTATTACTTCATTGGCTAAGCCGGCGTGTGTCAATGACGTCCAGCGCCTGGCGGGTCGTATCGCGGCTCTAAGCCGGTTCATAAGCCGCCTGGGAGAGAAGGCCATTCCCTTATACCAGATGATGAAGAAAACATATCATTTTGTCTGGAGTGACGCTGCTGATAAGGCGTTTGAGGCGCTCAAGAAGCAGTTAGCTGAGCCGCCCGTCCTTGCGGCTCCCATTGAGAAAGAGCCCTTGCTTCTGTATGTGGTGGCTAATAGTAAGGCTGTCAGTGTGGCAACTGTGGTGGAGCGTAAAGAAACGGGTAAGGAGTACCCAGTCCAGAGGCCGGCTTATTATGTCAGTGAGGTGTTGATTGAATCCAAGCAACGATATCCACATTGGCAGAAATTGGTATATGGAGTGTTTATGGCCAGTCGCAAGCTGAAGCATTATTTTCTTGGTCATCCTATCACTGTGGTCAGCTCTACTCCCTTAGGAGACATTATTCAAAATAGAGAGGCCACAGGCCGGGTTGCTAAGTGGGCAATAGAACTCGGACCTCATGGTCTGAAATATGTGCCAAGGACATCTATCAAATCTCAGGCTCTGGTGGATTTCATCAATGACTGGACGAAGTTGCAGATGCCTGAGGGGAGGCCGGATAACACATATTGGACGATTCACTTTGATGGGTCCAGGCAGCTGGAAGGCTCGGGGGCTGGAGTTATTTTGACTTCCCCACGAGGTGACAAATTTTGTTATGTGTTAAGGTTGATGTTTCCTTGTACTAACAATGCAGCTGAATATGAGGCTTTACTCCACGGCCTTCGTATGGCCAAGGAAATGAATTTGAGCCGGGTCAGGTGTTTTGGCGACTCAGACCTTGTGATTCAGCAAGTTTCAGGTACATGGGATTCCAAAGACCCACTCATGGCGGCTTATCGCCGTGCGGTTGATAATATTGCTGGTCACTTCAAGGGTTATCAAGTAGAGCACCTTGATCGAAGGAAGAATGAGGCAGCCGATGCCTTGAGCCATCTTGGGTCTCAACGTAAGCCGGTGCCCCCTAATGTGTTTCTTGATGTATTGCACCATCCCTCAGTCAAGTTACCATTAGAAGAGGATCTTGCTATTCCTGACTCGGAGGCGCAGTTGGTGGCGGCTCTTCATGCTATTCCTGATTGGATGCTTCCCTACTTGGCTTATATGACCCGGGGCGAGTTACCTGAGGATGAAACTTTGGCAAGGCAAATCACTAGGAGGTCTAAGTCTATGACTATTGCCAATGGCGAGTTACACCGATGCAGTGTGACAGGCGTGTTCCAACGTTGTGTTTCTCCTGAAGAGGGTCATGAGATTTTAAGAGAGATCCATGAAGGTGATTGTGGGCTGAAAGAAATATGCCCTAGAGGCAATAATAAAGTTGTTATTTTATATTTCCTTATTCATGATAAATGTTTATTATTCATGCTAGAATTGTATTGATCGAAAACCTAAATACATGTGTGAATACATAGACAAACACTGTGTCCCTAGTGAGCCGCTACTTGACTAGCTCGTTGATCAAAGATGGTTAAGGTTTCCTAACCATGGACATGAGTTGTTATTTGATAACGGGATCACATCATTAGGAGAATGATGTGATGGACAAGACCCATCCGTTAGCTTAGCATAATGATCATTCAATTTTATTGCTACTGCTTTCTTCATGTCAAATACATATTCCTTCGACTATGAGATTATGCAACTCCCGGATACCGGAGGAATGCCTTGTGTGCTATCAAACGTCACAACGTAACTGGGTGATTATAAAGATGCTCTATAGGTATCTCCGAAGGTGTCTTTTGAGTTGGCATAGATCGAGATTAGGATTTGTCACTCCGAGTATCGGAGAGGTATCTCTGGGCCCTCTCGGTAATGCATATCATAAGAAGCCTTGCAAGCAAAGTGACTTAGTCATAGGATGATGTATTATGGAATGAGTAAAGAGACTTGCCGGTAACGAGATTGAACTAGGTATGAAGATACCGACGATCGAATCTCGGGCAAGTAACATACCGATGGACAAAGGGAATAATGTATGTTGTCATAACGGTTCGACCGATAAAGATCTTCATAGAATATGTAGGAGCCAATATGAGCATCCAGGTTCTGCTATTGGTTATTGACCGGAGAGGTGTCTCGGTCATGTCTACATAGTTCTCGAACCCGTAGGGTTCGCACGCTTAACGTTCGATGACGATATAGTATTATATGAGTTATGTGATTTGGTGACCAAATGTTGTTCGGAGTCCCGGATGAGATCACGGACATGATGAGGAGTCTCGAAATGGTTGAGAGGTAAAGATTGATATATAGGACGATGGTATTCGGACACCGGAAGTGTTCCGGAGGGTACCGAGTACATATCGGGTCATCGGAAGGGGTTCCGGACACCCTCGGCAAAAGATATGGGCCTAATGGGCCAAGAGGGGAAACACAGCAGCCAGCAGGGGCTGCTGCGCCCCCCATATGGGCCGCACCTGAGGGGGAGGAAAGAGGTGAAGAGAGAAGGAAGGGGAGGGATTCGGCCTCCCCCTTCCTTCCCTCCTCCTTCCTCCTTCCATTCCCCTCCGGTAAATATGGAAGGGGGGGCGAATTGGGATAGGACCCCAAGTAGGATTCCTCCTACTTGGGGCGCCCCATGGCTGCTCCCCTCCCTCTCCACCTATATATACATGGGGAGGGGGCGCCTAGAATAGACACCAACAACTGTTAGCCGTGTGCGGCGCCCCCCTCCCCAGATTACACCCTCGGTCATATTCTCGCGGTGCTTAGGCGAAGCCCTGCGCGGATCACTTCACCATCACCGTCACCACGCCGTTGTACTGACGGAACTCATCTACTTCCTCGACACTTTGCTGGATCAAGAGTTCGAGGGACATCATCGAGCTGAACATGTGCAGAACTCGGAGGTGCCGTACGTTCGGTGCTTGATCGGTCGGAACGAGAAGAAGTTCGACTACATCAACCGCGTTGTCAAACGCTTCCGCTTTCGGTCTACGAGGGTACGTAGACACACTCTCCCCCCTCGTTGCTATGCATCTCCTAGATAGATCTTGCGTGAGCGTAGGATTTTTTTTGAAATTGCATGCTACGTTTACCAACATGGGCATCATGCCGGCTCTAAGTCCTTAGTGGCTAAAGCTTTTCATCATCGGTTTTATTGGTTGACGGCTCACGCTGATGCAGAGGATATCGTCAGTAAGTGTGATGGATGTCAGAAATTTTCTCGACGGGCTCATGTGCCGACTCAAGAGTTGAGGATGATTCCAATTACTTGGCCGTTTGCAGTCTGGGGGCTTGATATGGTTGGACCCTTCAAGAGGTCTAAGGATAAGAAAACCCACCTCTTGGTGGCGGTTGACAAATTTACCAAGTGGGTTGAAGCAGAGCCGGTCGGCAAGTGTGATGCGGCGACTGCAGTCCAGTTTGTTAAAAAACTGATCTTCCGTTTTGGTTACCCTCATAGTATCATCATTGATAATGGCACTAATTTGTCTAAGGGTGCTATGAAGGAGTTCTGTCAACGAGATCATATTCGTCTTGATGTTTCTTCTGTGGCTCATCTGCAGTCTAATGGTCAAGCTGAGAGGGCTAACCAAGAAATCTTGAGAGGCATAAAACCCCGGCTTATGGTTCCTTTGAAGAGAACGCCGGGTTGTTGGGTTGAAGAGTTACCTTCAGTACTCTAGAGTATCAATACCACCCCTAACAGGTCAACAGGCTATATGCCTTTCTTCATGGTCTATGGTGCAGAGGCGGTTCTTCCAAGTGATATCCGTCATGACTCGCCCCGCGTGGCGGCTTATGTTGAAGCTGATAATGAGATAGCACATCCAAACGCACTTGATGCTTTGGATGAGGAGCATGACCTTGCGGCGGCTCGTTCAGCGATATATCAGCAAGACTTGCGTCGCTATCATAGCCGCAGAGTTAAAACTCGAGCGTTTCAAGAAGGCGGCTTGGTGCTCCGGCTGATCCAAGATCAAACAGATATGCACAAGTTATCCCCACCTTGGGAAGGGCCCTTTGTGGTCAGCAAAAACCTGAATAACGAGTCTTATTACCTCATTGATATACGAGAACACAAAGATTCACGCAAGTCGGAGGAGGAGACCCGCCGGCCCTGGAATATTGCTCATCTTCGGCCTTATTACATCTGAGCCACCGTCTCTTGTCTTTGTACATACATTTGTCAGTGTATATATATATATATATTATGATCAATATAATAAAGCCGGCATCCCTGATAATTCAGGGCCTCTGTCGTTTCATTTCTGTGTATCTGAGTCTTTATTATTTGGTCATAAGGTCATTTGGGGGCTTCCAACCCACCGGGTTTAGCTTTCATACCCTCTTGACCAGGCGTGGACGCCAAATTATGAGTTATCCTGCCTGTTTGCAACTTGCTACTCCGCCAGGTGACCCGCCGAACTCTTAACAGTCAATCTTTTTTAAGACCCTGAACTCGTTAAGGTTAAAACAACGGCTTGTGTCACGTGAGAGCCGGCTTACAGTGATCTAGGATTAACTCAAAGGCTGTGTGGCCCTTGAAAGCACATGGCCCTGTGAGCCAACTTGTTTGGTCGTGCTTTGGTAAGCCGGCCAGACAATTATTTTGAGCATTTTTGAATTTTTTCTTTTGAGTCCTTTGGATTTGTTTTTCCTAAAGATTTTTTCTGTTATGTGAATTTTGACAATCCGGATCATAAAGCTCCGATGGTATGCCTCATATTTGAGTATTTTGGGTTTGGTAACCCGCCCTGGCTATGGACTTTAAAGTCGCCAGTATGCTTTGGTTTGAACAATTGAGATCATGTGATTACACGACTTTGGGTTGTCACCCGCTCTGGGTATTGATGTTTAAGACATCAGTATGATCCAAATCTACAGGTATGTTTTCAATTGTTATATGAATATTCGAGGTTTGGTAACCCGCCCTGGTTTTCGACTATAAGTCGCTAGCATGTTTCGGCTTGAATGGCCTAGATTATAGTCTTTTCAGTAATTGTATAAGACTATATTATGTTTGGGTTGTTACCCGCCCTGGCTGTTGACGTTAAGTCGCCAGGGCATATGTTGTTCAACCTTTGTGCAGGACATGCAAAACTTTAAATGGAAATACGAGTACTGGTATGGCCCATATGCGTGATTACATCAGGCAGGACATAAAGATTAAATTGGCGGCTCAAAAGTCAAAGGTTAACATGCACGAAGGCATGACATGGCAGATCATTGTTTTAAACTAGCCTATTACGAGGCTTTCATGAGCCCACAAAGTTGAAACAAAGTGTTTTCTGAAGCTGCAGTCTTACACCCTGGCCTGAAAGCCGCCTGGACCATCATTACTATGAATCAATTTCCTTCTTGGCGAGTTGACGACTCCGGGTCATGCCGCACCGGCTCTTCTTCTTCTTCGGCCATCTGAAGGTCAGGCGACATCCAGTCGATGCCGGTTAAGGCCTCGAGTATGGCTTCATCATTTATAATTGGAGCAGAGTCAAGGTCAGGGGCAAAGAGGTGCTTACGCCTCGCGGGAACAAGATTCATCACTTCATGGGTGGGCGGCTTAATTTTGTTGTTCTGTTCATCATAAGCCGGAGTGTAGTGCTTCAGATTCAGTTCTTCAATAAGTTTGCACGCCACGGGCCGCATCTCCCTGACGCACTTGTTAAAATCTTGTTCTTCAAAACTTGACCCGTCATCTGTATATTCGGGGCATCCGGTGGCTATCTCTTCCGGGTCAAGTTCTACTTGCCATGCTTTGGCTCGACCTAGAGCGACAATGGCTCCAGCTCGGGCGGCTGACAGACGGCACTCTTTGATTTGAGCCGGTGCTGTTGAGAACTGCTCTAGCACGGTCTTGAGAAGTGTTGGAGGTCTCTTCCCACCTGATAAGGCCACAAGGCTTCATAATGTTCCAGCGTATAGCTGCTCAGTCAATGAATATACTGCCTTGAGCTTCATCAGCATATTTTCGCCAAGGCTGGCACTTCTAGGGCCTGTTCATAAGTGATAAGCGGATTTAAAAGTTGAAGGGCCAGGCGGTTTAAAGCAATATCAAAACAGATGTTGAAAGTGCACATGAGTCTTACCAAAGATGGCGGCTGTCATGTGGATGATATGTTGTTTTAAGCCGGCAAGCTCGTCAGCAACCGTCTTAAATTGGGCTTCTGCTTCTTCGGCATGTTTGACTAAGCCTGCCTTCTCGGTTTCAAAGGCAGCTCTTTCGGTAGCAAATTTAGCCTTGAGTTCTTCATTCTCCTTCAACGCAAACTGGAATTTGGACTCAGCTTTCACAGTTTCAGCCTCTTGATGTTTAATTTTCTTTGCTAGCTCGCCTAGCTCCAACTCCTTCAGATTCAAAGCTTCCTGCAGCAAGTTTGGGCTTGGCGGTTCAAAGTAAGAATTCATTAAAGTTATTCAGGGTAATTTCCTACAGTCCCGAGCACATTGCAAGCAATATACTAGGCACTTGGGGGCTAATGTAGGTCATTTTTCTTATGAAGACCCGGCTTATCATTGTCAGATTAAGTCGGCCCTTGGGGGCTACATGTTTGCTTCTATTAAAAGGTTATTGATGACCCGGCTTATCATTGTCAGATTAAGCCGGCCCTTGAGGGCTACGTGCTTGACTTTGTTAAAAGCTATTGAAGACCCGGTTCATCCTTATTAGGATAAGCCGGCCATTGAAGGGCTACGTGTTTGACTTTATTAAAAGATATTGAAGACCCGGTTAATCCTTGTTAGTTTAAACCGGCCCGTGGGGGCTACATATTGGAATTCTTCAAACTACAGTGACTATAAGTCCCGGCTCATCTTGTTAAGTTAAGCCAGCCCTTGGGGGCTACATATTTGGATCTCAGAGTTAATTATCAGTCTGGCTCATCTTGTTACTATGCGATTATGGTTGAAAAGTTGTACAAAGCTCATTCAAGGATTAATATCTAAAAGACCCGGCTCATCCTGATAGGATAAGCCGACCCTGAAAGGCTACAATTTGAAGATTATTATTAAGTCTACAGCATACTCAACCTTTTCCTATCCTCTAGACTTGGCGGCTATAGGAATACATATGGAAAGGGGATAGCAACATACCTCATAGCGTTCCTTCATAAGGTTCACTAAGCCGACTTCCAGATCACGGCTAGTATGGAGGCGGTTTAGATAGCCTGCGTGGATGTCACTTGTGCTGAAGCCAGCATAGCTCTCCAGATCCAGCTTTAATTTGCCTTTGTCTTCTGCTGGCGGCTCTTCTTTAGCACTATGCTTGGCCAAGACTGTGGGATTTCCTGGCTCTGTGTAGCCAGTACCGGTGATGATGACATCTTCAGTATTCTTCTCGAAGGGGATTTCGTCAGCCGGTTTCAGAAGAGATGGCGACTTGGGACTTGGCGGGTCTTGATGAGCAGACGAATTGATGTCAGTGTGCAGTGGTTCTAAGACTGTGATATCAACTTGTGGTGGCGGGTCATTGATAAGACTGTCAGGATTTTCTGACGCCTCAGTTGCTACTGGCGTTTGTTTCTCTGGCTCAACAGTTTGGGGATCTTTGGAAGAACCGCCCACCTTCTGTTTCTTGCCTGCTTTTGCCACACCACTGCAACAAGAAAACAAGAATTCGTAAATATGTTATTGCAAGTTATGTATGAAACAAGTATAAATACTTACCCAGGGGCAACTTTGAAGACAGGCATCTGAGTCCCAGTAGATTCGCCAGACGATGAATGAGGTGTTCCCTGGTAGTTTGAATCGGAAGAGTTAAGCGGTTGACGAATGAGACCCGCCTTTGGAAAGGAGAGGGATGGATTATGTGGCACCTCATTTCGGCGCTTGTGAGGGGCAGGCGTTTTGGGTAAGCTGGCTACAAGGTCTCCACCACCACTGCTCCGGGTTGTACGCTTTGCCTCGTGCTGCTGTTTTTTCAAAAGAAAATTGGGGTCCAGATAAGCAAGAGGATGAGAAAATCTTACTTTTCGGGAGACCCGCCGAGTTTTTTGTCTTGGCAAAGGTTCTGAGTCGGAGGAGATTATGGTTACCTCTGTTGCGTCTGCATGGCTAGTCTCCGCATCGTCCTGAGAGGAGTCAGCGTCAATAAGTTGCGTAAAAAGAAAGCCAAGAGAATCGAGTTCTACCTCCGACTCATTATCAAGGGCAAATAAGTCTTCAGCGTCCTGTTTCTTTCCTTTGGTCTTTTTTGGAGCTCGAGTTTTTACTTTGGCCTTTTTGGCTGGCTTATCTTGCAGTTTCTTGTTCCAAAAGGAAGAACCGGCCTGAGAACATAAATGACAATGAGAAGATATGCAGTTTATGAGAGAATGATAAATGAGTTAAAGAATGGCTTAAAACACTTACGTCAGGAGCCGGATTAAGAGCGCGGAAAGGGTTCAGTCCCGTTTTACTGCAGCTTTCTAAGGTCTCCCCGAGTAACGTCTTGGTCATTTCATTGATTTGCTGATCCTCTAGACGTACTTGGTTGTATCGCTGCGGGTCTTTTACATCACATGTATATTGGTACATTAAGCCGGTGTGGCGGCTCAAAGGCAAAATCCTCCAGGCGACCCAGCAACAGACCAGGTCAACTCCAGTTAAGCCGTTGGCTAATAAAGCCCTTATTTTTTAAAAGGTAGGCGCGTACTTGGCCCGTTCTGCAGCAGTGATCCGGTCAGGGAGTTCATGCCTAGGGCTAAGCCGGAAGGAGCGAAAACTCGGCAGAGGATTTTCATCAGCTGGAGAGGTATCTTGGCAGTAGAACCAAGTCTGATTCCAGTCCTTGGGGTGACTGGGTAGTGCAGCTGCAGGGAAAACGGCGTCTCTCCACCTCTGGATAGAAATCCCGCCGAGTTCAAGGCTAGGCACGTCTGTCATCTTGGTTTGGCGGTTCAGGTAATAGTACTCTCTGAATAAGTCAACGCTGGGCTCCTCTTGAAGGTACACCTCACAAAAGACTTGAAAGTTGCATATATTGGAAGCAGAGTTGGGGCCAATATCTTGGGGGTGTAGCTTGTAGAAGTTCAGAACATCCCAAAAGAATTTTGACCCGGGTGGTGAGAAACCACGGAGGAGGTGATCTGAAAAGACTATAACTTCGCTCTCTTTAGGTTGAGGGTTGGTTTCAGACCCTGGAAGTCGCCAGTGGATGACATTTTTTGCTGGCAGAACGCCCATCTCAACATATTCATTGAGAGATTGTTCAGTGACAGTGGAAGCAACCCAATCGCAAGAGGTAGTGGTCTTAGTCATTTTTGGCAGCGGATGCCTGAGAATAAAGAAATGGCGGGTTAATATTATGACGTCAAGCCGCCCAATGATTAACGACTGGCTATAAGGTGCAAAATCCATTACAATGATGAATAAGAATAAGCCGCCCAAATAAGCCGGCTATATACTGGCGGGTTATAAGTCCTGGTTATAAGAGACAATCATTATGGCGGGTCATGGAAAAGGTTATAAACTACATGGATTAAGCCGGCTAAGTTCTAGCGGGTCATAAAGGTTGTTATTTAAAGCCGCTCGAACAATGAATGGCGGGTCAGTTGCCTATCAAATCAAGATGGTTGAGATTATGCTAAGTATAAGGTAAAACAAGTTTCACGGATTATGCCTAAAATTTTGGATCTACGACAGTTCAAGAAATGAAGAACAATTTCAAAACCTAAGGTACGGTAGTGAAAAAGCAGGTGAGCCATATATGGATTATGAAGAAAGGGGATCTACATGATATGCAAGATAAGGGCTAAGACTGCTACTGCACGGTTTCAGTAATACTTTTGGATTGAGTTAAGTACAGATAGAGGGAGCTATGATGAACTTGGATGAACACGATGAGCTCCGACGAACCCTATGAACAAGATCAATCTAATGTGGATCTGGGTCAAGGAAAGAGCTTTACCTGGGTGCTTTACTGAAGAGTGGAGGAGCGCCGCGATCTTTGGTCTCAGTGAGGTTGATGCAGCGGCCTGGTTGGAGTCGCTGGCGAGGAACGGCGGAACTCCAGCGGCAGCAGAAGACGCGAGGAGGAAGAAGAAGAAGAGAGAAGGGCGGGGTAAAAGTGAAAAGAGGGGACCCCTGTCCCTATTTATAAGGAAACAGTAAAATGGCATGCACGGAGATCGAGGAGGCGACATGATTATCTCAACCGTGCGGGCGCCTCGATTCTCGGATGGCCAGTTAATGCAAAAGATCCGTTGTGATGTCACGGGTTTTTCATGAATTTACTTCGCGTGACGTCATGGTGGGTTACAGTGTTTATTTCAAGGTTAAGCTTTGGAAAGATGACTCGCCAACTAAAGCAGTGAAGATTGACATGAACAAGTTCAGATCAATCTGGGGCTTAATGTTGGGGATATAACCCCGAGGTGTGACCCGCCCAGGAGGGGCCGGGTTACACCGTTGGCGACTCAATGAAGAAAGCCCAAGTAGGCCCAAGAAGATTGAAGACGGCGGCTCAAGAGGCGGGCCTGGTGGTGGCCCAAGGCCCGGACGTGTGAGCCGCCATATAGTGACTTGCCTGGCAAGGCAAGGCGACTTAGAAATCGAGCCGGTCATGTTGTGTGATCCGGCTCGGACTCTTGTAAGCCTCGGGCCTCGACCTGTGTATATAAAGGCGAGACCCGGCAGCGGGTTAACGGAAGAGACAACGAATTGATAGCTAGGTCAAGCGTGATCGCTCCCTTGTAATCGATACTCAAGCAATACAACTAGAAGCAGGACGTAGGCTTTTACCTCGTTGTGAGGGGCCAAACCTGGGTAAACCTCTGTGTCCTTTGTTCCGTTCAACCCCTTCGAGCTAACCTACGTTGCGATGGATCCACACCTAAGTCCTTTCACAAGGGCACCTACCGTGTTAAATCCACGACAAGACCTCTAGTTCATTCTATTCGATGTGGCGGTTTTGAAGTTCATATTCCCCAGGAAAAGTTGATGGCGACTGCAGCCTCATTTGGTGAAGTCTTCTCTAGCATCATGGCAAGCTCATTTTCGTTCTTGGACATGTCTGGTTGTTCTTTAAGCAACTTATATACCTTGCAGAAGATGAAAAGTCTAGAGCATTTGGACCTTGGCTTGAGCAGAGTAACTGATGGTGCAAATATGCAGTATGTTTCAAATATCAGAATGAAGCCGGCATATCTAAGCCTCAAGAATACTGGAATAACCTCTCACTCAGCCAGGCACCATGCATGTATTTTGGCAGGAACAACTCCAAACCTGGTCATTGTTAGAATAATACAACATCAATCTTGACCTATAGAATCCATACAAAATAATATACATATTCCACTTCTAAGAACTAACCTCGTGACTGTAAAAATAGAAAGAGAACTAACCTCGAGAAATTCAAGATAATCAAAGCAAATAGGTTAAGTGACCACATCCAGTCCAACCAGAGATACACAAAATAGAAACTCATTGCCCTCCCAAACCTTGTATCATTCAAGACACCCTCAAGGATACCGACACCATCTTCTGCCTGCAAAATAATTGTAATTACTAATTAGACATTTGAGTAAGTTAAAATATGCAATGAAATTAATAGATGAGTGGTTTGTTTCATATCACCAAAGAAGCTCCAACACATATTCTTCCTGCAGGGAAAGGTTATGCAACAGTCTCTGATAAGTGCAACCTAGCTTTCAGAGGAAGCCTTAGTTACTCTGATTTCCTTGGTCGCCTTCTGGAACCCATTGAATTGCCACCAAGAAACAACAAAGAGCGCAAATGGATCAAAGGCCTGTGGATCGCACCGAGAGAAAAGGGATATGGAGAGGTGGGGGCTCACGCACGTCGTTGCAGGTGGGGAACTCAAGGGCAAGCTAGTCAGGCTGTGTCGGCGGAGAAGAGGTCGTCGAAGTTGTCGCTATCGGTCACGGCGGCACCAAAGTGGTTCTAGAGGGCGGAGAGGTTGGGAATCATCGTGTCGACGGTGTGGGGGTGCAGTAGTGGCCACCTCATCATCTCCGCAAAAGCATGATGTCCTCTCCCGTCTCTCTCGTGTGGAGGCGCCCGTGCCTTTCCTGCTGAGCGTCGAGGAGCAGCAGAAGCCTTGGTTAGGACCAGTGCGGCAAGGGCACGATGGCCGCAAGATAAACAGGGAAGGAGATGGTAGACGTACCTCAAGGGTGGCGCTGATGGGAGCGCAGCGGCGGCTGCCAAGAGCGAAGGAGGAGAGGGTCTGGTC
Source organism: Thinopyrum elongatum (assembly GCA_011799875.1). NCBI lineage: Eukaryota > Viridiplantae > Streptophyta > Magnoliopsida > Poales > Poaceae > Thinopyrum > Thinopyrum elongatum. The sequence goes on along the minus strand of CM022299.1, from coordinate 554,352,632 downwards.
GCCGAAGGGGAGCTCGCAGTTCCTGCGCTCCTCCCATCGATGGGGATGCGACAGGTCCATCTGTCGCTCGCCTCCTGACGATGGCGACGGCGAGCTCGCTCGACGGGAGAGGACCAGAGAGGAGAAAGCACGGGAGAGAGACGGCGTGGCGGGTGGGCAACGGAGGATGGCAATGGCGGCGGCGGCAGCCAAGCATCTCGCACGCGCGTGCAGGAGGACAACGAAGGAGAGATTGCTGGCTAGGGTTCTGAACCAATCGGTTGCTGTCCTCTCCTTATGCGCTGCCCATCCATCTACGGAACGCCACGAAAGGGCTACTATGTGAAATCCCGAGTCTACCCTCGGCGGCACCCAAATTTTACCGGTGGTGGCATGGCCCCTACGCCCATTAAGACCGGCACCGGCCAAACCCGCCTCCGTAGTCGATGACAACAGGGCCCGCTCCGCCTGTGCCCCACCTCTCATAGACATACAGGATGGTAGAACGCGTGAAAAATGACGGGTGCTATTCATTGTAGCAGTGTCCGATTCGATCCGATGGCCAGGATCGTCTCACCCGAAGATCCGACGGCCCGAATGTGTTTGGAAGCCTAATCCGACGGCCCAGATTCAGACGCCCTCAGAAGGCTTCATTTCTTCCCAGACTCTAACAATGGGATGTGTGCGCATTCGTTTGAAGACTTTCCTTGCACATTCCATGGACTGTTCCATTTGCAAATTTTCTATTGACTAAAGTTTTAGTTTTTCCCTAAGTTAAACATCTTCGAGTTTGATCAAGTATATCAAAAAATACATCAATGTCAACAACATCAAATTAATTTCATCACATTCATCATAAAATATATTCTGCATTATGTATGTTTGATGTCATAGATATTACTCCCTCTATTTTTTATACAAGGTCACTTCATACTTTTATGTGCAACTTTAACCATTAATTTTACCAACAAAAATGTCATCGAATGCACATTTCATAGAACTTTCCGATGATATATAATCCAACCATTTTCCATTGACCAAAACTACAAGTCAAAGTTTCGCACAAAACACAAATTGGCCTTATATACAAAAATGAAGGGAGTACCATATTTTTCTATTGACTTGGTCAAACTTAATGGTGTATAACCTAGTAAAGTTTAAAATTTCAATTAATTGCAAATGGAGGAAGTAGGAGCTATGATTCTAGGAGTCTCTACTGCTTAAAAAAAGAATGGTATTCCTTTTTCTGCTAGGCGGAGTGCTTCATCTAACATTTTCATATTTTTCTTGATGATCATTCCTTTTAAAAAAGAATCAATTATCCCATCTTTTATTAACATACCAAATAAATAATATTTTGTTTGGTAAGTCAATAAATGATTACAAAATAAAATCACAGGCACAATTTGTGAATATTTATTCACACGATCATATAATACAGACAGATAAGTTATGGGTTAATGTATACCAGAATATTTATACCCCGTACCGTAGCAATGCACGGGCAAATACCTAGCTTGAAAAAAAAATCATGTACAAAAGAAAACTAAGGGGAAAAGTGGAGGACCTTGCCCCACGGGTGGGTTGTGGCTATGAAGAATTGAAGTTTGCATGCATGCACAAATGATACACTAACTAGAATGGGTTGGGGGGAGGGGGAAATAACCAGTAACATGGGAAAAAAAGAAAAGAGCTTCCGCGATAAAGCGGTGACGGAGAGGGAGAGTGGACGAGATGGCGGCGATGATTCCGGCGGCGAGTCCAGTGGGGGGGTTGAATCTCGCAGCTCCTCCGACAGAAGGAGACGCCCATACGGGGGGTGGGTGCTCACGGAGGGCCCATTTGCGCTCAAGAAGGGAGCAGTCTCAAGCCCAAGGCATGGCAGCGGAGACGGAAAAAAGGGGAAGACGGTAGCGATGATTCCGGCGGCTTCTCTGGCGGGGGAAGAAGCTCGTACGGGGGTGGGCACCCATGGGGGGCCTATCAGCGCTCGGGAGTGGGAAGAACTCAAGGCTAAATCACGGGAAATCTTCAGGCGATCTGCAAATAGGAAGCGAAGTTGGGAGAGGATGAAGAGGCGTGCGGAGGATTTGATTAGCAGGCAGCCAGGTGAGCTCGTATCCGTTCTTGTGGGGGATGGGTCGGCCCAGACCAGATTGGACAAGGATTCGACCTTGTTGACAGATTTTAGTGAAAGTAATAGGCAGGACTTGATTTCTTTTAGGGATGGGGCTTCGAATTTGCTATCAGTTGGTTTGGAAAGAAATTCCCATATTTCTGGGAGTAGGAAGAGGGATCCATCTTCCGCTGTTAAGGGAGGAGAGGAAAATCGGGAAACTGATGGCCTCTGTACAATTAGGGACAGGAGGCAAATCAACACGATTTTTAATTTGGAAACTGCCTTTTAAAGATCATTTATTTTTTGACTCGTGTATCAATTTGGGGGCGGATCATAGGGAAATGATTAGGGGGGAAATATTGTCTGTCAAGGGAGAGGATACGTTTCCAATTGCAAACGTCTTGGTTTTGGAAGGAAAGAACCGTGATGGGGAAAGGAGAGAGAGCAATCTTGGGGTTACTATTGGAGGGAGGGAGGATAAAGGGGATAAGGGATTAGGCGAGATTAGGGGGAGAGAAATAACAAGTGTTATTCCCAGTTTGAAACTGCCAATTCAGGACCATTTAATCTGTGGTGATTACCTCAATTTCATCCCGTTTCCTTCCCTGAAGGGGGATAGAGAGAACTATTTCAGCACGGGGAGGTGGTGCTTCGATTCACCAAACTTGTCTGTAGCAGAGAAGGTCTTCCACAAAATCCTGTACTTGCTCTTGAGTGGATCGACCATGGCATGTAGGAAGGGTGTTGAGGAGAGCGGGGTAGGGGGTTCAGAGAGGGGAGAGGCTTCAGGAGTAGCGGTGGTTTAGTCGCCGGCGACAACCAAAGGGAGGGTGACCTCTGCTGCTGCCATTACCCCAGAAATCAAGGGGAAATCGACACCGAGGCGCCCTCGAGGCGATGGCTCGGCTCTGGTCATCGACATGGAGGCTGCGAGGAGGGCGATCAACGGCTTCCTGGTGGTGGGGCGGTTACTTTCGCCCTTCCAAGTGAACCCGCGGGTCATCGTCGATGAACTCCGCGGTACTTTGGCTTGGAGGCTGAAAGGGACGGTCACCGTTCAAGAGGTGGCCAGCGACGACGGGAGGTTCATCCTGAATTTCTCCATTGAGGAAGACCGACGCTTCATTTTGAGGGCCCAGCCATGAAACGTGATGGAATCATTTTCGCTGAGTTTGATGGCAAGGGAAACCCGGCGGAGGTGGACCTTAGCGTAATGGCAATCTGGGTACAGGTTCGTGACCTCCCGTTCAAGCTCAAAACTGAGTGTATGGGCTATACTTTTGGAGAGCAACTTGGCGATGTGATTGCCGTATCCCATAGAAACCATATGATAGTAGATAAATACTTGCGCTTATGGATGGAAATACCACTGCACGAACCTCTTAAGACAATAGTAGAATTTACTCCTTTGGGTAGCACTGGAAAATTCAGTATGATGTAAGGTATGAGAAGCTTCCCTTGTATTGCGAGTGCTGCGGGATTGTAGGTCACACTTCAGAGCTTTACTGTAGTATACCAAAAGAAAAAAGAGTAGCTTCTTTCCCAAAAAAATCTCAGTGTAGAAGCATACTGGGAAGGAATAGGTGCAAGCAAGAGAGCTCTTATGTTCGCCGGAACCAGCAGCAACAACATCTCCAGAGCCACGGAAGGTAGTGTGGTCAAGGTGACCAAAGCCGTGAGCAATCTCATGGTGACGGACAAGGACATGACTGCTACCACGACGACGACCTCCGTGGTGACCCGGGGACCAAGCCAGGAGGGCCTCCCACTCGGCCAGGAGGGCCTCCCACTCGGCCAGGAGGGCCGGGTACTTGGGGCTCCACCAGGCGCTGGCTCCGGTCAGGAGGGCCAGTCAGTGCCGCCGTCGGCCCCTGCTAACCTTGGCCAGGAGGGCCAAGGAATGGCGGGTGTGGGCGGCACCTTCTAGGGTGCTCTATACGGCCAGGAGGGCCACGAGCCGCTGCATATGGGGGCGCCCAGACCATCCCAGGAGGTACCTACGGCAGCTGGCCAGGAGGGCCATGATCTGCTGCACCTGGGGGTGCCCATGCCATCCCAGGAGTTACCGGCTCCTACTGGCCAGGAAGGCCATCCGCGGCTGTACCTGGGGGCGCCCAAGCCGGCCCAGGCGCTACCTCATTTTGAGGGCCGGGAGGGTTTTGAGCTGCTGCACCTGGGGATGCCCAACCCATCCCAGGCGGTGCATGCGGCTGCTGGCCGTCATGGGTGTCTTACTGGCCAGGAGGGCCGGGGGACACACTCACTGGCTGATTTCTGGTTCATTCATACTTCTACGGCTGGTGCTTCTCCTCTTCACAGTCAGCTGCTTTTTAAGCCTGGCATTTTGGAGGCTTTAACTGGGGCTGTAGCTGCTAGACTGGCTGCTCCAGAAGAGGCTAATGATAATGTGGCCTTTACTTTTAGTGCTGGAAAAAAATTATGTGCAGGGCCAGTCTAAGAGAAAGGAGAGGAAAGGTAGAAAGAAGGGAGGGAATGAGAGATCAGATAACGCCCGTAAAGAAATTATAGGGAAAAAGAGAGGAAATCCTTTTGGTGTAGGTAGTGAGTTGAATTTTTCTTTTGAGAGAGAGATGGACATCTACGAACATATGCTGTACGGGGAGATGAGTGTGTCTTCTAGGAGAATTTGTATGGGTAGAGTAGAAACTAAGAAGGGTGTGGATGGGGCAATCACACATGTAGCAAAAGAAACAGAGGAGGAGGAAGCCTACATGCAGCAAAGGAGGGAGTCTGTTGGAGATGATGGCGCATCAGCGGCCTCCGAGGAGGAGGTTGATGTCTACTACGCAACCTTCTTGTAGACTCATGTTGGGCCTCCAAGCGCAGAGTTTTGTATGACAATAGCAATTTTCCCACAAGTGGATGACCTAAGATTTATCAATCCGTGGGAGGCATAGGATGAAGATGGTCTCTCTCAAACAACCCTGCAACCAAATAACAAAGAGTCTCTTGTGTCCTCAACACACCCAATACAATGGTAAATTGTATAGGTGCACTAGTTCGGCGAAGAGATGGTGATACAAGTGTAATATGGATAGTAGATATAGGTTTTTGTAATCTGACAATATAAAAATAGCAAGGTAACTAGTAACAAAAGTGAGCAAAAACGGTATTGCAATGCTTGAAAATAAGGCCTAGGGTTCATACTTTCACTAGTGCAAATTCTCTCAACAATGATAACATATTTGGATCACATAACAATCTCTCAACGTGCAACAAAGAGTCACTCCAAAGTTTCTATCGGAGAACATAGGACGAAAACGTGCATCAACCCCTATGCATAGATTACCCCAATGTCACCTCGGAAATACGCGAGTTGAGTGCCAAAACATACATCAAGTGAATCAATAGAACATCCCATTATCACCACAGATATCCCATCGCAAGACATACATCAAGTGTTCTCAAATCCAATACTCAATCCAACATAACGAAACCTCAAAGAGCAAGACTCAATTCATCACAAGAAGGTAGAGGGGGGGAACACCATGTGATCCAACTATAGTAACAAAGCTCGCGGTACATCAAGATCGTGCCAAATCAAGAACACGAGTAAGAGAGATAAAATACATAGCTACTGGTACATACCCTCAGCCCCGAGGGTGAACTACTCCCTCCTTGTCATGGAGACCTCCGGGATGATGAAGATGGCCTCCGGTGATGGTTTCCCCCTCCGACAGGGTGCCGGAACGGGCTCCCGATTGGTTTTTCGTGGCTACAGAGGCTTACGGCGGTGGAACTTTTGATCTAGAGTTCTTTTCGGAGGTTTCTATATTTATAAGAATTTTTGGCGTCGGAAATAAGTCAAAGGAGGTGCCCGAGGGGCCCACAAGCCCTCAAGGCGTGCCCTAGGGGGTAGGGCGCGCCCACTGGCATGTGGACTCCTCGGGACTCTTCTGGTCCAGCTCCGGTGCTTCGAGGGTCTCTTTTGGTCCATAAAAAATCACCGTAAATTTTCAGCCCATTCCGAGAACTTTTATTTCTGCAAAAAAAAGACACCACGGTAGTTCTGCTGAAAACAGTGTCAGTCCGGGTTAGTTCTAATAAAATCATACCAAAACCATATAAAATTGTTGCAAACATGGCATGAATACTTAATAAATTATAGATACGTTGGAGATGTATCAGCATCCCCAAGCTTAATTCCTGCTCGTCCTCGAGTAGGTAAATGATAAAAGAAAGAATTTATAAAGTGTGAATGCTACCTAATATATTTATTAATATAATCTTCTTATTGTGGCATGAATGTTCAGATACATAAGATTCAAAACAAAAGTTTAATATTGACATAAAAACAATAAACTTCAAGCATACTAATAAAGCAATCATGTCTTCTCAAAATATCATGTCCAAAGAAAGTTATCCCTACAAAATCATATAGTCTGGCTGAAAGGACATGCGATGCCCCATGTGTGGTTTTGGTAATTGATGACATTCTCTATGGACTAATGATTGCATTGAGTTATATTTGAAGGATTTGTCCATAGGCATTTCTTGAAGTCCATGTGTTGGTTTCAAGGAGTTTATGAGTTGACCAAGGTGCTATTAAGGAATTATCCAAAAATTGGTCATGTGAGTGCTGAGCTTATTGCAAGCATGTCTTGAAGAAGAAGATTGTGTGATCATTCATGTTTACCTTCAAGACATCATCCAAATGAAGAGAGTTGGAAAGATTCAAGGTTGATCAAGACTATGTACAAAGAGTGATTCAAGTTGATCAACACACAAAGCGTAGAAGATGTACCAAGTGGGATCAAGTGATCTCATGGTATGGTAAGCATTATCCATTACGCTTTGTGTACTAACCCATGGTCTACATGAGAGTTCTATGTGGGTTTAGGTATGTTTCCATGGGCTTGCGTCAAGAGGAAGATATCATACAACCCATGGAGAGGATGACATCAAGTGGTGATCGTCATCAAGATTGCGGTGTGCAAGTTCAAGTGAAGCATCACGAAGAGATCAAGTGCTTGAAGCTAGCCGTCCATTGTGGGGTCAATGGACTTGTGAAGATGTGCCGAAGAGTGGCTCACCCATAGTGGAGTATGGGGGAGCAATCATCTAGTCTTCATCGAGCCAACACAATCAAGAAAGGTGGTCCAACTTGACGAAGTCAAGATCGTCATCATCTAGCTCAAGTGGACTTCGTGCAAGGCAAAGGTTTGCCCTTGATAGGTTTTATATTTTTCCGGTCTCATGGTGATAGTTTGGAGACCGGGTTATAGGATCGATAGCCGTACTATCAAGGGGGCTCTCAAGTGAGTAGCTTAATCATATCGTTCGTCGAGAGCTCAAACCATTGCATCCTTGCATCATATTTCTTGATTCTTATTTGTATTTTCTCTTTTTGAGGTTTTAGAGCTTGTGGTTATCTTCGTGACTAGCTCTAGTACATCGAAAACGGATTTCATATGCTTCTTCTATTGCGTTTTCGGTGTTGGAGGTTTTACCGGTCTTATTCGAGGAAGGGTTCTCACCATTTTCTTATGGGCCTTTTCTCATTTGCTTCTTATTGTTATTTCTATCAATATTGTGTTAGCCCATGTTGTTAGCTTTCCAACAAACTTGGTTTCATTGAATTCGGAGTCTGTTTGCAGAAGTTGTGGCAATTTTGGTGTCCTTAAAAGGCTGCAGAGGTACTACCGCGGCTAGTACCGCTTGGAGCGGATGTAATTTTTTACTACCGCGGCTACTACCGTGGCTACTTCCGCTCCGGACCAAAATGTCGTTTTAAGTCCAGCGGTGGTAGGCACGGATGTATTTTTTTAGTACCGCTCGCAAGCAGTAGTACCGCTACCCTTAGCGGTAGTACCGTGAGGACGAGCGGTAGTACCGCTTCGGCGGTTCTACTGGCCTTTTGCCTCCTCGCTGTTGTTCTTCAAAGGGCTTCCACCGCCCTAGCAGTAGTATCGCTCCCATGAGCGGTAGTACCGCTCTGTGCGGGCTGTGAGCATAACGGTTGGATTTTTCCCCACCTATAAAAGGGGGTCTTCTTCCCCAATGAACCTTATCCCTTTAGCTCGTGTTCTTCCTCCATTGTTGACCTTCTTCCAGCTTACTAACTCTCAATCCCTTCATGGATTCTTGCTAGTTTTTGTGGGAAAAGAGAGAGGAGATCTAGATCCACATTTCCACCAATCACTTTCTCCTCTATGTGAGGGGAACCCCTTGGATCTAGATCTTGGAGTTCTTGGTGTTCTCCTTCTTGCTCTTCCTCTCTTGTTCCTTCATAGCTTTCGTTGCTTTGGTGGGATTTGAGAGTGAGGGACTTGGGCACTCCGTGTGCCCTTGCCATTGCATTTGGTGCATCGGTTTGAGTTTGTAACACCCCCGGTGGTTAACTACAGTAATCACCCTTTTGATAATGCCAAGTCAGCATGATTAACAATGCATAATCATCTTTAACATCATATTGCTTTTCAACTCCCAATTCAAAATTCAAATTTAAATGAAAGTGGAAAATAAAAGTTGCTCAAACTGGAAAACTAAAATGTGCCTCATGTTGCAAATATTCCCATAGCATTTATAAAAATGATTGCAACATTAGTTGGAATTGTAAAAGGACTCGAACAACTAGAAACAGCAGCAACATAGCACTATTCAATCCTTTTTCAATTTAAATAAAATCCAAACAAAAAGATATGGACCCCAAACCAATTTCTAGCAGTGACAAATAATACATTGTAAATAATGGAGCAAGTCTCATATTTTACAAAAGTCTTTTGGACTAAAAATAAAAGACAAAACAGAAAAAGGAATAAAGAAAAACAGAAAAAGAACAAAAGAAAATAAAGCCCCCCCCCCTCGCTGGGCCTCGGCCCAGCTGGCCGCTGGGCTAGCCAGGCCGGCCCAGCCGGCGCCCACTCCCCTCCCCCATAGATCTCCCACCCCAACCCCCGAAACCCGAAAACCCTAGCCTCTACCCCCACCCCCTCGCTCATTCCCCCCCCCCCGATCCAGAAATTCTGGATCGGGATCGACCCCCGTCGCCTGTCCCGGCCGGCCGTCCCCGACCGCCTCCCCGCCCTATCTGCCTCGCCTGTCGCCTCCCCTACCGCCTCCTCCACTCGACCCCCCTCCCCTGGATCGGACCGGGGCAGAGGCGCCCCGATCCCGTCGCCCGTCGCCGCGCTCCCCCGCCGTGCTCGCGCTCGCTTCGCTCCTCCCGCCCTCGCTCTACCCCGTCCGGACCTCCTCCCGTCTCCTCCCGAATCCCTCAGCGAGCGAGGCGTTCGCACCCGTCTCCTCCCCGAGACCCTCTCGCCCGACCGTCCAGCCCCTGCCGCGTATGCCCACGGACCCACCCGGCCTCGCCTCCCTCCCTTTGTCACGCACCCCACCCCGCGCCCCCGCCGCGCCCCGCCGCTCCCTCGCTCGCCTCCCCCCCTCTCCGCTCTCTGCTCGCCTCCCCTTGCGCCTTGGTCACCGGCCGTCGCCCCGCCCACCACGCGCCCGGCTCGCGCGCGACCACGCCAGGCCGGCCCCGCTCTTCTCCTCTTCCCCCGCCCCTGCATCGCCATCCTCTCACCCTCCCCCCCTCTTCCCCCCCCTCCCTCGCCCCTACGCTCGCCGCCTCTCCCTCGCGCTCCCCTTCCGCCTCCCTCCTCCCTCCGCTCACCCTCCTCACCGTGCGCCCGTATCGCACCGGACATGTCCGGTGCCCAACGGGCACAACCCGGACATGTCCGGCCGTGCCACTGACCGGTGGGCCCTGCCCCCCCTGAGGCAATGACAGATGGGGCCCAGCCCCTAAAAACAGAATTAAAAGAAATGTAATAAAAAAATTAAAATAATTAAAATATTAATTAATTAAATAATTAATTAGTTTTAATTAAGTTATTAATCCTGATTAGGTTAATTTAATTAAGTAGTTAGTGTTAATTAAACAGTAATTTATTAGTTAATCTAACTAATTACCCTACAGCCTATGACAGGTGGGACCACTGGTCCTGACGTCATGCTGACGTCATGCTGACGTCAGCAAGACACTGTTTCGGATAATGTTAATTTAAATAATTAATTAAATTCCAGAAATTAATAAAATTTATGAAAATCATATAAAATATCCGTAGCTCAGATGAAAATACTTTGTACATGTAAAGTTCTCAGAACGACGAGACGAATCTGAATACGCGGTCCGTTCGTCCGTCACGCGTCCTAACTATCCAACTGCAACCGTTCCCCTCTTATCCTCTGTCCGATAATTCCAAAGACCCGGGAAATATCGTCAGATATTCTCCCGCTCCGTCTGTTACGTGTGATGCTGCGTTAGACTACCCCTAGCACCGTGTATCGTATTTGTCATGCTCATGTTTGCTATATATTTATACTGTTTCCTCCCCCTCTTCTCTCTCGATAGCCCCCGACCCCGACGTCGTCCCCGAGACCGACGCAGCTCCGGAGCCCGAAGACACCATAGACGACCTTGCCCTTGCCGCCGAGCAACCAGGCAAGCCCCCCCCCCCTTTGATCATCCCGATATCGCCCATTCTAATTTCTCATGCTTGCATTAGAATTACTGCTGCTGCTTTACCTATTCTGATGCATAGCCTGTTCATTGTAACCTGTTGTTGATAATTACCTACATATCCTAAACTGTTTAGTCTAGGCTGGGTAGAGACCTATCAGTGACCCCACTTATCCCGACTGCCGCGCTGGATCGTCAGAAGACCCGATCAATGGGATTGAAGACCAGGACCCGACACCGCACATCACCCCCCTTAGTTGTAACGACACTGCAGCGTTACTATCGAGTGCCGAGGGTGAAACCTCTTGTAGCACTTCTGATGTTAACTCTGTAGAGTAGCTATTCGGTCATGGTCATCGAGGGTGATTCCTCCTTCACCGCTTCCGATAACGACGCTGTCCTACAACACCTCAAGTGTGGACCCAGTGAGGGTGATTCCTCCTAGTTCACCTTGACGGATACATCGAGTGGGAATTCAATGAGGGTGGTACCTCGGATTCCCTGATGTTATGGACACACGGATACTTGGACTTTACACTGTTACTTGGAAAGGCGGGTCGGCCCTGAGGGGTACCCGCGTGCGCCTGAGAGGCGAGTGTTGTGAAGACGGGTGCCTGTGTGGTGCCCGAGTGGTGAATACGAGGCGCGGCCGGGCATTCTTGGCCCTTGCCGCAAGTCCTCGAGACGGGGCGACGGGGTCACATCTTTCGTGAGTCTCTGCTCGTTTCCGCAAGCCCCTAGTCCTAACGATTTGGATATTTGATCTGAGCAGGCCTCTGGCCTGATAGCACTAACCATCACGTGGGCATAGTATGGGCGTTCTGCATCGTATGCATCAGCCGAAAGCTCTGTCAGACGTCCAGTTCAGCATGGCGGCACGGACGGACCGGCGCCCTCCTGGTGCCAGGCTTCTCCCTGCGCGCAACGACTCGGAGTGCACAGGGCGATGGCCCAAGACCTCTGAGCGCTTAGGATGTAGACCGACGGGGACCTCTCTGCTGAGCTGTAGGTAGGGTTGCGATGTGTCGTTTGGCCGAGGCCGGGCATGACACAGGAAAGTGTGTCCGGCCGGAGTTAATCGAGCGTGTTGGGTAAGTTGGTGCACCCCTGCAGGGAAGAACATTTCTATCGATAGCCGGTCCTACGGTAAAGGACACTCGGAGTTGTATCCTGATTGATACAATTTAGAACTGGATACCTGTGATGAGACCTGTATATATGGCTCTGGGATTGCTTCTCGCAGGGAGTCGAGAAGGGATCTCAGGACGAGGTTTGATGAATGTATGGCTCTGGGATTGCTTTCTCGCAGGGAGTCGAGAAAGGATCTCTGGGTGAGGTTGATATTATTACTGCTACATTATATGGTATTGTTCTACTCTCTTCTACTGCTGCAAGACCGCTGAAGATGCTAGTCTTCGATAGGACTAGGCCTTCTCTCTATTCTGGCATTTCTGCAGCCCAGTCCACATATACAGCCTCCCTTTGAAAATGTTGCATATGTAGTGTAGATCCTTGCTTGCTGAGTACTTCTGAGTACTCACGGTTGCTTTGTTTTCCTTTTTCTCCCCATATCAGTTTGACGTGACCAGGGGACGGAGCCCCCTGAGACAGATGCCCTGACGATCGCTACTACTACTACCCAGAGGATGGATACTACTACGAGTTGACTGACGACCAGGAGTAGGTTCGGAGGGTCCCAGGCAGGAGGCCTTCGCCTTTCGATCGTAGTGTTTTATTTTGCCCCGCCTTTCTAAAGGCCTTTCTGTACTTTCTTTTATATCTGTACTCAGATATCTGATGCTTCCGCTGACGCTTGTTCGCAAGCTTATGAATTCGAGCCCTCGAGGCCCCTGGCTTGTAATATAAAGCTTGTATGACTTTATTTATGTTTTAGAGTTGTGTTGTGATATCTTCCCGTGAGTCCTTAGGCTTGATCGTGTGCATTTGCGTGTATGATTAGTGCACGATCGGGCCGGGGGCGTCACAGAGTTCTCCACCGTGATACGTGGAAGTTTCAAGTTGAGAAGCTTATTACTCTTGGGTGCTTGGTACCCTTGAGCTTGTTCCTCTTGGGTGCCTTGGTGCCCTAGATGGTTGGTGGTGTTCGGAGCTCAATCATTGTGGTGTAAAGCTCCGGGCAAGCATCGGGGTCTTCAATTAGGTTGTGGAGATCGCCCCGAGCAATTTGACGGGTACCGGTGACCGCCCCCAAGGGTTGCCAAAGTGTACGGGTTCGGTGACCGCCCCCAAGGGTTGCCATTTGTACGGGTTCGGTGACCGCCCTCAAGGGTCCCTTAGTGGAATCACGGCATCTTGCATTGTGCGAGGGTGTGAGGAGATTACGGTGGCCCTAGTGGCTTCTTGGGGAGCATTGTGCCTCCACACCGCTCCAAACGGAGATTAGCATCCGCAAGGGTGTGAACTTCAGGATACATCGTCGTCTCCGCGTGCCTCGGTTATCTCTTACCCGAGCCCTTTAGTTATGCACTTTACTTTGTGATAGCCAATTGTTTCTAGTCATATATCTTGCTATCACCTAGTAGTTTATCTTGCTTAGCATAAGTTGTTGGTGCACATAGGTGAGCCTAGTTGTTGTAGGTTTTGTGCTTGACAAATTAACCGCTAGGTTTATTCCGCATTTGTTCAAGCCTAAACCATAATTATTTTAAAGCGCCTATTCACCCCCTTCTAGGCGACATCCACGATCTATCACTGGCTATGCTCTATCTTCATCACACAAAATATTTCATCATGCACAACCCCGATGGCAAGCCAAGCAATTGTTTCATACTTTTAATGTTCTCAAGCTTTTTCAACTTTCACGCAATACATGAGCGTGAGCCATGGATATAGCACTATAGGTGGAATAGAATATGGTGGTTGTGAAGAAGACAAAAAAGAAGGAGAAAGTCTCACATCAACTAGGAAAATTAATAGGCTATGGAGATGCCCATCAATTGATATCGATGTAAGTGAGTAGGGATTGCCATGCAACGAATGCACTAGAGTTATAAGTGTATGAAAGCTCGAAATGCAAACTAAGTGGGTGTGCATCCAACTTGCTTGCTCACGAAGACCTAGGGCAATTTGAGGAAGCCCATCATTGGAATATACAAGCCAATTTCTATAATGAAAATTTCCCACTAGTATGAAAGTGATAAAATAGGAGACTCTCTATTATGAAGAACATGGTGCTACTTTGAAGCACAAGTGTGGAAAAAGGATAGTAACATTGTCCCTTCTCTCTTTTTCTCTCATTTTTTTGTTTTTTTTGTTTAGGCTCTTTGGCCTCTCTTTTTTTATTTTGCGCTCTTTGGCCTCTTTTTTTTTGTAAAGTCCAGAGACTCATCCCAACTTGTGAGGGAATCATAGCTTCCATCATCCTTTCCTCACATGGGACAATGCTCTAATAATGATGATCATCACACTTTTATTTACTTACAACTCAAAAAAATTACAACTCGATACTTAGAACAAGATATGACTCTATATGAATGCCTCCGGCGGTGTACCGGGATGTGCTATGATCAAGAGTGACATGTATAAAAAATATGAACGGTGGCCTTGCCACAAATACTATGCCAACTACATGATCATGCAAAGCAATATGACAATGATGGTGCGTGTCATAATAAACGGAACGGTGGAAGTTGCATGGCAATATATCTTGGAATGGCTATGGAAATGCCATAATAGGTAGGTATGGTGGCTGTTTTGAGGAAAATATATGGTGGGTTTAATGCACCGACGAAAGTTGCGCGGTACTAGAGAGGCTAGCAATGGTGGAAGGGTGAGAGTGCGTATAATCCATGGACTCAACATTAGTCATAAAGAACTCACATACTTATTGCAAAAATTTATTAGCTATCGAAACAAAGTACTACACGCATGCTCCTAGGGGATAGATTGGCAGGAAAAGACCATCGCTCGTCCCCAACCGCCACTCATAAGGAAGACAATCAAAAAATAAATCATGCTCCGACTTCATCACATAACGGTTCACCATACGTGCATGCTACGGGAATCACAAACTTTAACACAAGTATTTCTACCAATCCACAATTACTCACTAGCATGACTCTAATATCACCATCTTCATATCTCAAAACAAATGCAAGGAATCAAACTTCTCATCTTATTCAACGCTCTTTATATGAAAGTTTTTATTATATCCCTCTTGGATGCCCATCATATTAGGTCTAAATTCATAACCTAAGCAAATTACCATGCTGTTTAATACTCTCAAAATAATATAAGTGAAGCATGAGAGTTCATCAATTTCTTCAAAATAAAACCACCATCGTGCTCTAAAAAGATATAAGTGAAGTACTAGAGCAACTGACAAACTACTCCAAAAAGATATAAGTGAAGATCAATGAGTAGTCAAATAATTAAGTATCTATGTGAAGACTCTCTCTCATTAAAAAAAATCAGATCTAAGTATTTTATTAAAACAGCAAGAAAAACAAAATAAAATGACATTCCAAGCAAAACTCATATCATGTGACGAATAAAAATATAGCTCCAAGTGAGGTTACCGATAATGTTGAAGACGAAAGAGGGGATGCCTTCCGGGGCATCCCCAAACTTAGTTGCTTGTATCTTCCTTGAATGTTATCTTGGGGTGCCTTGGGCATCCCCAAGCTTAGGGTCTTGTAACTCCTTATTCTCCTCATATCGATATCTCACCCAAAACTTAAAAATTTCAATCACACAAAACTTAACGGAACTTCGTGAGATGAGTTAGTATAGTAAAACAAAGCATTCAATTGGGTACTGTCAAAGACAAGATTTATAATTGTTTCCACATAATTCCTACTGTAATCTATAATTTCCACAATTTATATTAAGCAATATAAGCCATAGAAACCATAAAACAAGCAAACTATGCATCAAAAACAGAATCTGTCAAAAACAGAACAGTCTGTAAAGATTGGAATTATTCTCATACTTATATTACTTCAAAAATTCTTAAAAATTAGGAAAACTTATAAAATTTGTATATAAATGCTCTGTAAAAAATTCAGAGTTTTTCCACGTTCTAGTGAATTTTAACAATTCTGTTACTGGACGCAAAAGTTTCTGTTTTTGCACAGAATCAAATCAACTATCAACCACACTATCCCAAAGGCTTTACTTGGCACTTTATTCAAAAAAAAGCTATAAAACATGATTAATACAGTAACTTAATCATGTGAACACACACAAAACAGTAGGGTTAAATATTGGGTTGTCTCCCAACAAGCGCTTTTCTTTAATGCCTTTTTAGCTAGGCATGATGATTTCAATGATGCTCACATAGAAGATAAGAATTGAAACATAATGGGAGCGTCATGAAGCATATGACTAGCACATTTAAGTCTAACCCACTTCCTATGCATAGGGATTTCGTGAGCAAACAATTTATGGGAACAAGAATCATCTGGCATAGGAAGGCAAAACAAGTGCAACTTCAAAACTTTCAACACATAGAGAGAAAACTTGATATTTTTGCAGTATGTAAAAGCATATGTTCCTCTCTCATAATAATTTTCAGTAGCATCATGAATGAATTAAACAATATAACTATCACATAAAGCATTCTTTTCATGATTCACAAGCATAGAAATTTTATTACTCTCCACATAAGCAAATTTATTCTCATGAATAGTAGTGGGAGCAAACTCAACAAAATAACTATCATGTGAGGCATAATCCAATTGAAAATTAAAATCATGATGGCAAATTTCATGGTTATCATTATTCTTTATAGCATACATTTCATCACAATAATCATCATAGATAGCAACTTTGTTCTCATAATCAATTGAAACCTCTTCCAAAATAGTGGATTCTTCACTAAATAAAGTCATGACCTCTCCAAATCCACTTTTATCAATATTGTGAAAAGATTCAACACCCTCCAAAATAGTGGGATCATTAACTAGAGTTGACACTCTTCCAAACCCACTTTCATCAATATAATCATCATAAATAGGAGGCATGCTTTCATCATAGTAAATATTCACATCAAAACTTGGGGGACTAAAAATATCATCTTCATAAAACATAGCATCCCCAAGCTTATGGCTTTGCATATCATTAGCATCATGAATATTCAAGGAATTCATACTAACAACATTGCAATCATGCTCATCATTCAAAGATTTTATGCCAAACATTTTATTGAGTTCTTCTTCTAACACTTGAGCACAATTTTCCTTTCCATCATTTTCACGAAAGACATTAAAAAGATGAAGCATATGAGGCAACCTCAATTCCATTTTTTTTGTAGTTTTGTTTTATAGACTAAACTAGTGATAAAACAAGAAACTAAAAGATTCAATTGCAAGATCTAAAGATATACCTTCAAGCACTCACCTCTCCGGCAATGGCGCCAGAAAAGAGCTTGATGTCTACTATGCAACCTTCTTCTTGTAGACTCATGTTGGGCCTCCAAGCGCAGAGTTTTGTAGGACAGTAGCAATTTTCCCTCAAGTGGATGACCTAAGGTTTATCAATCCATGGGAGGCGTAGGATGAAGATGGTCTCTCTCAAACAATCCTGCAACCAAATAACAAAGAGTCTCTTGTGTCCCCAACACACCCAATACAATGGTAAATTGTATAGGTGCACTAGTTCGGCGAAGAGATGGTGATAGAAGTGTAATATGGATAGTAGATATAGGTTTTTGTAATCTGAAAATATAAAAACAGCAAGGTAATTAGTAACAAAAGTGAGCAAAAACGGTATTGCAATGCTTGAAAATAAGGCCTAGGGTTCATACTTTCACTAGTGCAAATTCTCTCAACAATGATAACATATTTGGGTCACATAACAATCCCTCAACGTGCAACAATGAGTCACTCCAAAGTTTCTATCGGAGAACATAGGACGAAAACGTGCATCAACCCCTATGCATAGATTACCCCAATGTCACCTCGGGAATCCGTGAGTTGAGTGCCAAAACATACATCAAGTGAATCAATAGAACATCCCATTGTCACCACAGATATCCCATCGCAAGACATACATCAAGTGTTCTCAAATCCAATACTCAATCCAACATAACGAAACCTCAAAGAGCAAGACTCAATTCATCACAAGAAGGTAGAGGGGGAGAAACACCATGTGATCCAACTATAGTAACAAAGCTCGGGGTACATCAAGATCGTGCCAAATCAAGAATACGAGAGAGAGAGATAAAACACATAGCTACTGGTACATACCCTCAGCCCCGAGGGTGAACTACTCCCTCCTTATCATGGAGACCTCCGGGATGATGAAGATGGCCTCCGGTGATGGTTTCCCCCTCCGGCAGGGTGCCGGAACGGGCTCCCGATTGGTTTTTCATGGCTACAGAGGCTTACAGCGGCGGAACTTCTGATATATGGTTCTTCTCGAAGGTTTCTATATTTATAAGAATTTTTGGCATCGGAAACAAGTCAAGGAGGTGCCCGAGGGGCCCACAAGCCCTCAAGGCGCGCCTTGGGAGGTAGGGCGTGCCCCTGGCTTGTGGACTCCTCGGGACTCTTCTGGTCCAGCTCCGATGCTTCGGGGGTCTCTTTTGGTCCATAAAAAATCACCGTAAATTTTCAGCCCATTCCGAGAACTTTTATTTCTGCACAAAAAATGACACCATGGTAGTTCTGCTGAAAACAGCGTCAGTCCGGGTTAGTTCTAATAAAATCATACCAAAACCATATAAAATTGTTGCAAACATGGCGTGAATACTTCATAAATTATAGATATGTTGGAGACGTATCAGAGGTCCGCCGGGCCAAATGAGGATCCTAGGATGGAACTGCCGTGGTATGCTCTCTCCCACGGTAGTTCACGAGCTCTTGGAACTCCAAGGGCGTATCAAGGCGGATTTGATTTTTCTTTCTAAGTCACACTTGAATAAATGTAAAGCCAATGAGCTGCGTTGTTTGTTATCTTTTGATTCGATGATTGTAGTGGAGAGTGATGGTCGGGCCGATGGCCTATTCTTGTTGTATGTGACGCCCCCGGCTCAATCGTGCACTAATCATACACGCAAATGCACACGATCAAGCCTAAGGACTCACGGGAAGATATCACAACACAACTCTAAAACATAAATAAAGTCATACAAGCTTTATATTACAAGCCAGGGGCCTCGAGGGCTCGAATACATAAGCTTGCGTACAAGCGTCAGCGGAAGCATCAGATATCTGAGTACAGATATGAAACAGAAACAGAAAGGCCTATAGAAAGGCGGGGCAAAATAAAACACTATGATCGAAAGGCGTAGGCCTCCTGCCTGGGACCCTCCGATCCTACTCCTGGTCGATGGCAAGCTCGAAGTAGTATCCATCCTCGGGGTAGTAGTAGCGATCGTCGACGGGGACAGCTGTCTCAGGGGCTCCTTCATCTTGGTCACGACAAACTGATATGGGGAGAAAAGGAAAACAAAGCAACCGTGAGTACTCCGAAGTACTCAGCAAGCAAGGATCTACACTACATATGCAACATTTTCAAGGGGAGGCTGTATATGTGGACTGGGCTGCAGAAATGCCAGAATAGAGAGGAGGCCTAGTCCTATCGAAGACTAACATCTTCAGAGGTCTTGCAGCATTAGAAGAGTGTAGACAGTACCATATAATGTAGCAGTATCATTAAGTCTCAACCTCACCCAGAGATCCTTTCTCGACTCCCTGCAAGAAAGCAATCCCAGAGCCATACAGTCATCAACCTCGTCCTGAGATCCCTTCTCGACTCCCTGCGAGAAGCAATCCCAGAGCCATAGTATCCAAGTATCCAGTTCTAAAATTGTATCAATCAGGATACAACTCCGAGTGTCCTTTACCGTAGGACTGGCTATCGATAGAAGTGTTCTTCCCTGCAGGGGTGCACCAACTTACCCAACACGCTTGATTAACTCCGGCCGGACACACTTTCCTGGGTCATGCCCGGCCTCGGCCAAACGACACATCGCAACCCTACCTACAGCTCAACAGAGAGGTCCTCGCCGGTCTACATCCTAAGCGCAAGGGGGTCTTGGCCATCGCCCCTCACCCTCCGGGTCGTTGCGCACATGGCTCAGATCCAAGCACCACCGCAATGGCGCCAATCACTCCATGCCGCACTGCTGAACTGGACGTCTGACAGAGCTTTCGGCTGATGCATACGATGCAGAACGCCCATACTATGCCCACGTGATGGTTAATGCTATCAGACCAGAGGCCTGCTCGGATCAAATATCCAAATCGTTAGGACTAGGGGCTTGCGGTAACGAGCAGAGACTCACGAAAGATGTGACCCCGTCGCCCCGTCTCGAGGACTTGCTGCAAGGGTTAAGAATGCCCGGCCGCGCCTCGTATTCATCATTCGGGCACCACACTGGCACCCGTCTTCACAACACTCGCCTCTTAGGCGCACGCGGGTACCCCTCAGGGTCGACCCGCCTATCCAAGTAACAGTGTAAAGTCCAAGTATCCGTGGGCCCATAACATCAGGGGAATCCGAGGTATCACCCTCGTTGGATTCCTACTTGATGTATCCGTCAAGGTGAACTTGGAGGAATCACCCTCACTGGGTTCACACTTGAGGTGTTGTACGACAGCGTCGTTATCGGAAGCGGTGAAGGAGGAATCACCCTCGATGACCACTACCGAATAGCTACTCTACAGAGTTAACATCAGAAGTGCTACAAGAGGTTTCACCCTCGGCACTCGATAGTAACGCTGCAGTGTCGTTACAACTAAGGGGGGTGATGTGCGGTGTCGGGGCCTGGTCTTCAATCCCGTTGATCGGGTCTTCTGACAATCCAGCGGGGCAGTCGGGATAAGTGGGGTCACTGATAGGTCTCTACCCAGCCTATACTAAACAGTTTAGGGTATGCAGGTAATTATCAACAGCAGGTTACAATAAACAGGCTATGCATCAGAATAGGTAAAGCAGCAGCAGCAACAATTCTAATGCAAGCATGAGAAATAGAATGGGCGATATAGGCTGATCCAAAGGGGGGGGGGGGGCTTGCCTGGTTGCTCGGCGGCAAGGGCAAGGTTGTCAATGGTGTCTTCGGGCTCCGGAGCTGTGCCGGTCTCGGGGACGACGTCGGTGTCGGGGGCTACCGAGAGAGAAGAGGGGGAGGAAACAGTAAATACTAAGCATACAAGTGCAGCACAAAGCATAACATGGCAATACGCGGTGACAGAGGTGATCTAACGCAGTGCCGGGTGATACTGGCGAAGGTGGGATTCATCCGAGAATGTTTTCCCGGTTCCGGACATTTGTCAGACAGATGACCGGAGAGGGACGGTTGCATGTTCGGATAGTTAGGGACGTGTGACAGACGAACGGACCGCGTATTCGGATTCGTCTCGTCGTTCTGAGCAACTTTCATGTACAAAGTTTTTCGATCTGAGTTACGGATTATTTTATATGATTTTCTAGAGTTTTTATTAATTTTTGGAATTTATTTAATTAATTAAAACAACATTATCCGAAACAGTGTTGATGACGTCAGCATGACATCATGCTGACATCAGCAGTCATCTGACATGTGGGACCCACCTGTCATTGACTGGTTAGTTAATTAGTGTTAACTAACTAATTAGTATTTAATTAAACTAATTAACTAATTTAGATTAACCTAATCAGGATTAATTAACTTAATTAATTAACTAATTAATTAATTATTAATTTTAATAATTTTTTTTAAAATAATATTTTCCAGGGACGGGGCCCACTCGTCATGGACCATCAGGGCCAAACGGGCGCTGGGGTTCGGGTGCGGGCGCTGGGCGACGGGCGCCAGCCCGCCCGATAGGGAGCTCGCCCAGGCCAGCCGCGACACGGGCTGGCGGGGCCCCGGCGGCCAAGGGCAGGGGCCGGACCGGCGAGCGGGAGGCGCAAGGCAGCAGGGGGCTTCGGCGGTGGCCGTGGCCGATGACGGCGAGCGCGGGGCGCTGCCAGGAGGTGGAGGAGGGCGCCGGGCGCGGGCCGGGCAGCGGCGGAGCTGCAGAGCGCGGCCGGCTCGGGGAGAAGGCGGTGCAGGGGCGCGAGGCTAGCGTGGTGGCGGAGCGGTGGGCGTGAGGAGCGGGAGCGGGCGTGACCTGGCGAGGCCGGGCGCGGACGGGGCGACGGTTGGCGACAGAGGAAAAGGGGGAGGGAAGTGAGCTCACGAGCGCTGGAGGGGAGTGGGGCGGCGAGGGCCGAGGGGGCCGGCGGGGAGGAGATGATGACGGGGCGGTCCGGCGGGGAAGCGGCGCCGGCGAGGTAGAGGCGGGGCGGCGGTGGCCGTGGCGTCTGCGGCCTTCGGGCGCGATCTCGAGCGATGGGGAAGGGCGAGGGAGAGACGATGGATCGGCGCCGACGGGGTCCGACGAGCGCCTGGCAACGGTGGGACGGCAGGGTAGGCAGCGCGGTGCCGGGCGCCGAGGTCCGATCCAGAGGGGATTGGGGAGTGGGGAAGCGAGGAGAGTGGGGGGGGGGGCTTAGGGTTTCCCGTCGTTGTGGGGATAATTGGAGGAGGGTGCGCGGCTGGGCCGGCCTGGTCGACGGAGCCGACTGGGCCAAGAGGCCCAGTGGGGTAAGGGGGGGTTTTGCTGTTTTTTATTTTCTTTTACTTCTTTTCTTTTATTTATTCACATTTTCTGTTTAGTAAATAGTTAGGCCTCATATTGAATTTTGTAAATCATGGCAAATATTCCAATAAATACTAGGCATCCTCTACTACTACCAAAAATTAGTTTGGAGTTAAATGGATCTCACACAATTTTTATAATAATTAAAATGCATTAATCCTTGCTGTTTTGACAATGTTAGAGCCACCTAATTATTTTATTTATTGTTGGTTTCAATTTTAGAATAGTCTCTGTAATATTTGTTATTTATCGAACATTTTAGTTTCTATGTTGCACAACTTTTATATTTCACTTTCATTTGAATTTGGATTTTGACTTAGGAGTTGAAATGCAATATAATGCTAATGATGATCATGCACTGTTAAACATGATGACTTGTCATTATCAAAAGGGTGATTACTGTAGTTAACCACTGGGGGTGTTACATTCTATCATGAGATGAATAAAATTGTTTCGAACTATGTGTCGCCTCATTTTATTGACATTCTTTTTATGAATGACGATTCTGTCCATTGGCAATTTACGGGTTTTTATGGTCATCCGGTGTGGAGTGAGCGTAACTTATCTTGGGAGAGTATTAGAAATTTACATAATAAGGGTGTTCACCCCTGGGTAGTCTTAGGAGATTTTAACGAAATTTTGCTTTCGTCAGAAAAGGAAGGCGGGAATGCGAGACCGAATGCCATGATGAGAGAGTTTTGTAATTTCTTAGGAGAGTGCGGTCTTGAGGATATGGGATGTATTGGGGATCCTTTCACGTGGAGGAGTGGTGGCACTAGGGAGAGACTTGACCGTGCGGTTTGCAATGTGGAATGGGCAAATAAATTCCCTCGGGCTACGATTATAAATGAGGAACATGCCCATTCTGATCATCGCCCCCTTGTATTGGATACTGAATATTTTGATGGAAATATTTTTAACCGTCCAAGGGGAAGAGTGAAACAATTTGAAGCTCGATGGCTTAAAGAGGAGACAGTAGTTGAAATCATACGTACAGTATGGGATAAAGCCAAGAAGATGGGTATTGGGCCATCTCTCGCCGAACGTACGTGAGCGGTACAGGCGGATTTGCATATTTGGAACCGTGATATTCTGAAGGGACCGAAAAAAAGAATTAATTGTTGGAAATATGCCCTAGAGGCAATAATAAATTAGTTATTATCATATTTCCCTGTTCATGATAATCGTTTATTATCCATGCTAGAATTGTATTGAGCGGAAACTCAGATACATGTGTGGATACATAGACAACAACGTGTCCCTAATGAGCCTCTACTAGACTAGCTCGTTGATCAAAGATGGCTATGGTTTCCTAGCCATAGACATGAGTTGTCATTTGATAACAGGATCACATCATTAGGAGAATGATGTGATGGACAAGACCCAAACTATGAATGTAGCATATGATCGTATCAAGTTTATTGCTATCGTTTTCTGCATATCAAGTATATGTTCCTATGACCATGAGATCATGCAACTCACTGACACCGGAGGAGTACCTTGTGTGTACCAAATGTCGCAACGTAACTGGGTGACTATAAAGGTGCTCTACAGGTATTTCCGAGGGTGTCTGTTGAGTTGGCATGGATCAAGACTGTGATTTGTCACTTCGTATGACGGAGAGGTATCCCAGGGCCCACTCGGTAATACAACATCACAAGAAGCTTGCAAGCAATGTGACTAATGAGTTAGCCATGGGATCCTGTATTACGGAACGAGTAAAGAGACTTGCCGGTAACGAGATTGAACTAGGTATGGAGATACCGACGATCGAATCTCGGGCAAGTAACATACCGATGTACAAAGGGAACTACATACGGGATTAGCTGAATCCTTGACATCGAGGTTCGACTGATAAAGATCTTCGTAGAATATGTAGGAACCATTATGGGCATCTAGGTCCCGCTATTGGTTATTGACCGTAGAGGTGTCTCGGTCATGTCTGCATAGTTCTCGAACCCGCAGGGTCTACACACTTAATGTTTGGTGACGATATAAGTATAGTTGAGTCATTATGGTGGTTACCGAAGGTTGTTCAGAGTCCCGGATGAGATCCCGGACATGACGAGGAACTACGGAATGGTCCGGAGGTGAAGATTGATATATTGGACGAAGGGTATTGGAGTCCGGAAGTGTTCCGGGGCTATCGGGTGATGACCAGCATGACCGAAAGGGGTTTCGGGGGGCCCTGACAAGTGTTGGGGGAGCTCATGGGCCAAGGGGAGGGGGCACACCAGCCCACTAAGGGGCTGTGCGCCCCTCTCACCACATCCCACATGACCAGGGGAGGTGGGCGCCTCCACCTGGCTTGGGAGGCAAGCCTCCACCTGGCTTGGGAGGCAAGCCTCCACCTGGCTTGGGGGGCAAGCCACCCTAGGGTTTCCCTAGGGGGCGCCCCCATCTGCCTTGGCCGCCGCCCCCTAGATGGGTTCTAGGGGCGCCCCTCCCTCCACCCTTCCCCCTATATATAGATGAGGGGAGAGAGGGCAGCCGCACCCATACAGATCTATTCGTGCCACGGCGCTACTCCTCCTCTCCCTCGTAGCCATCTTCCTCTCCGTAGTGCTTAGCGAAGCTCTGCTGAGATTCCACCACCACCACCGCTACCACGCCGTCGTGCTGCCGAAGGACTCGGGCTACTACTTCACCATCGCTCGCTGGATCAAGGAGGTGAAGGCGTCATCAAGCCGTGCGTGTGTTGAATGCGGAGGTGCCGTCCGTTCGGCACTTGGATCGGGAGTTCGCGGGACGGATCGTGATTGGATCACGAAGACGTTCGACTACATCAACCGAATTTCTTAACGCTTCCGCTTAGTGATCTACAAGGGTATGTAGATGCAATCTCTCCTCTCGTAGATGGTCATCTCCTAGATTGATCCTGGTGAGCGTAGGAAATTTTTTGTTTCCCATGCAACATTCCCCAACAGTGGCATCATGAGCTAGGTCTATGCGTAGATGACATGACAAGTAGAACACAAAGGAGTTTGTGGCTGTTGATATTCAGATTGCTTCCTTCCTTGGTCTTTTCTTGATTCGGTGGTATTGTGGGATGAAGCGGCCCGGACCAACTTTACATGTCCACGTACATGAGACCGGTTCCATCGACAGACATGTGACTTTGTTGCATAAAGATGGCTGGCGTGTGTCTGTCTCTCCCACCTTAGTTGAATCGGAGTCGACAAAGGTGGTCCTTGTAGAAGGTTAAATAGCAACTTGCATATTTCCATTGTGGCTTTGCGTAGGTAAGAATCGTTCTTGCTAGATACCCATAGCAGCCACGTAAAACATGCAACAACAATTAGAGGACGTCTAACTTGTTTTTGCAGGGTATGTTGTGATATGATATGGCCATGGACATGATGAAATATATTTGATGTATGATATGATCATGTTTGTAATAGTTTATATCGACTTGCATGTCGATGCATACGGCAACCGGCAGGAGCCACAGGGTTATCTTTAATTATTGTATGACCTGCGTGTCAATCATTAAGCGCTATGTAATGCTTTACTTTATCACTAAGCGGTAGCAATAGTAGTAGAAGCATGGTTGGTGTGACAACCCCGATGGCGACACGATGATGGAGATCATGGTGTCATGCTGGTGACGATGGAGATCATGCCAGTGCTTTGGAGATGGAGATCAAAAGCACAAGTTGATGGCCATATCATGTCACTTATGATTTGCATGTGATGTTAATCCTTTTATGCATCTTATTTTGCTTAGGACGACGGTAGCATTATAAGGTGATCCCTCACTAAAATTTCAAGATAAAATTATGTTCTCCCCAAGTGTGCACCGTTGCGAAAGTTCATCGTTTCGAAGCACCACATGATGATCGGGTGTGATAGACTCTATGTTCACATACAACGGGTGCAAGCCAGTTTTGCACATGCGGAACACTTGGGTTAAACTTGACGAGCCTAGCATGTACAGACATGGCCTCGGAACACAAGAGACCAAAAGGTCGAGCATGAGTCATATAGTAGATATGATCAACATGGAGATGTTCACCATTGAAACCACCTCATCTCACGTGATGATCGGACTTGGGGTTGGTGAATTTGGATCATGTTACACTCGGACAACCGGAGGGATGTTGATTTGAGTGGGAGTTCTTAGGTAATATGATTAATTGAACTCATTATCATGAACAATAGTCTAAGTTGTCTTTGCAAATTATGTTGTAGATCAATAGCTCGCGTTGTAGCTCCCTGTTTTAATATGTTCCTAGAGAAAGACTAAGTTGAAAGATATTATATGCAATTATGCGGACTAGGTCCGTAGTCTGAGGATTGTCCTCACTGCTGCACAGAAGGCTTATGTCCTTGATGCACCGCTCGGTGTGCCAACCCCTCTAGCGTCGTCTATGGATGTTGTGAACATCTGGCAGACACGTTCTGATGACTACTTGATAGTTTAGTGCGCCATGCTTTACGGCTTAGAATCGGGGATCCAAAGATGTTTTGAACGCCATGGGACATATGAGATGTTCCAGGAGCTGAAATTGGTATTTCAGGCTCATGCCCGTGTTGAGAGGTATGAGATCCCTAACAAGTTCTTTGCCTACAAGATGGAGGAGAATAGCTCAGCCAGTGAGCATGTGCTCAGAATGTCTGGGTACTACAATCGCTTGAATCAAGTGGGAGTTAATCTTCTAGATAAGATAGTGATTGATAGAGTTCTTCAGTCACTATCACCAAGCTACTAGAGCTTCGTGATGAACTATAACATGCAAGGGATGGAGATGATCCCGGAGCAGTTCGCGGTGCTTAAGGCCGCAAAGGTAGAAATCAAGAAGGAGCATCAAGTGTTGATGGTTAACAAGGCCACTGGTTTCAAGAAGGGCAAGGGCAAGAAGGGAAACTTCATGAATGGCAAGCCAGTTGCCGCTCAAGTGAAGAAAGCCCAAGGTTGAACCCAAACCCGAGACTAAGTGCTTCTATTGTAAGGGGAACAATCACTGGTAGCGGAACTGCCCCAAATACTTGGTAGATAAGAAGGCTGGCAACTTCAACAAAAGTATATTTGATATACGTGTTATTAATGTGTACCTTACTAGTACTCCTAGTAGCACCTGGGTATTAGATACCGGTTCAGTTGCTAATATTGGTAACTCGAAACAAAAGCTGCGGAATAAACGGAGAATAGCTAAGGGCGAGGTGACGATGTGTGTTGGAAGTGTTTCCAAGGTTGATGTGATCACCATCGCACGCTCCCTCTACCTTCGGGATTAGTGTTAAACCTAGATAAATGTTATTTGGTGTCTACGTTGAGCATGTACATGATGAGATCATGTTTATTGTAATGCGGTTATTCATTTAAGTCAGAGAATAATGGTTATTCTGTTTACATGAATAATACATTCTATGGTCATGCACCCAATGTGAATGGTTTATTGAATCTCGATCGTAGTGATACACATATTCATAATATTGATGCCAAAAGATGCGAAGTTAATAATGATAGTACCACATACTTGTGGCACTGCTGCTTAAGTCATATTGGTGTAAAGCGCATGAAGAAACTCCATGCTGATGGACTTTTGGAGTCACTTGATTTTGAATCACTTGACACATGTGAACCATGCCTCATTGGCAAGATGACTAAAACCCCGTTTTCCGGAACAATGGAATGGGCAAGTGACTTGTTGGAAATCATACATGTTGATGTGTGCGGTCCGATGAGTGTTGATGCAGTGGATATCGTTATTTCCTCACCTTCACCGATGATTTGAGTAGATATGGGTATGTTTACTTGATGAAACATAAGTCTAAAATGTTTGAAAAGTTCAAGCAATTTCAGAGTGAAGTTGAGAATCATCGTAACAAGAAGATTAAATTCCTACAATCCGATCGAGGGGGAGAATATCTGAGTTATGAGTTTGGCAATCACTTAAGACAATGTGGAATTGTTTCACAATTGACACCACCTGGAACACCACAGCGTAATGTTGTGTCCGAACGTCGTAATCGTACCTTATTGGATATGGTGCGTTCTATGATGTCTTTTGCCGATCTACCACTATCATTTTGGGGTTATGCATTAGAGACAACTACATTCACTTTAAATAGGGCACCATCTAAGTCCGTGGAGACGACACGTATGAACTGTGGTTTGGCAAGAAACCTAAGTTGTCGTTTCTTAAGGTTTGGGCTGCGATGCTTATGTCAAAAGGCTTCAGCCAAAAAAGCTCGAACCCAAAGTGGACAAATGCGTCTTCATAGGATACCCAAAAGAGACGGTTGGGTATACCTTCTATCTCAAATCCGAGGGCAAAGTGTTTGTCGCTAAGAACGGGTCCTTTCTCGAGAAAGAGTTTCTCTCGAAAGAATTGAGTGGGAGGAAGATAGAACTTGATGAGGTTGTTGAACCTTTACTTCAACCAGAGATTAGTGCAGCACAGAAAGATGTTTCTGTGGCACCTACATCAGTTGAAGAGGAAGATAATGATGATGATCATGATCATGAAGCTTCGGATCAAGTTACTATCGAACCTCGTAGGTCGACAAGGGTACGTACAACCTCTGAGTGGTACGGTAACCCTGTCTTAGAGGTCATGTTGTTGGACAACGGTGAACCTACGAGCTATGGAAAGGCGATGGTGGGCCCGGATTCCAACAAATGGCTAGGAGCCATGAAATCCAAGATAGGATCCATGTATGAGAACAAAGTATGAACTTTGGTGGACTTGCCTGATGATCGGCAAGCCATTGAGAATAAATGGATCTTTAAGAAGAAGACAGACGCTGATGGTAATGTCACCATTTATGAAGCTCGACTTGTCGCAAAGAAGTTTCCGACAAGTTCAAGGAGTTGACTATGATGAGACTTTCTCACTCATAGCGATGCTAAAGTCTGTTGGAATTATGTTAGCAGTTGCTGCATTTTCAATTACGAAATCTGGCAGATGGATGTCAAAACAAAGTTTCCTTGACGGTTTCCGTGAGGAAAGGTTGTATGTGATACAACCAGAAGGTTTTGTCCATCCTAAGGATGCTAAAAGGTATGGAAGCTCCAGTGATCCTTCTATGGACTGGAGCAAGCATCTCGGAGTTGGAACATACGCTTTGATGAGGTGATCAAAGCTTTTGGGTTTATACAAAGTTTGCAAGAAACTTGTATTTACAAGAAAGTGAGTGGGAGAACTACAACATTTCTGATAAGTATATGTGGATGACATATTGTTGATCGAAAATGATGTAGAATTTCTGGAAAGCATAAAGGGTTGTTTGAAAGGAGTATTTCAAAGGAAGACCTGGGTAAAGCTGCTTACATATTGGGCAACAAGATCTATAGAGATAGATCTAGACGCCTGATAAGCCTTTCACAGAGCACATACCTTGACATGATTTTTAAGGAGTTCAAAATGGATCAGTCAAAGAAGGAGTTCTTGCATGAGTTGTAAGGTGTGAAGTTGAGTAAGACTCAAAGCTCGACCACGGCAGAAGAAAGAAAAAGGACGAAGGTCGTCCCCTATGCCTCAGTCATAGGCTCCATACGGTATGCCATGCTGTGTACCGCACCTGATGTGTGCCTTGCCACGTGTCTGGCAAGGGGGCACAAGAGTGATCCAGGAGTGGATCACTGGACAGCGGTCAAAATTATCCTTAGAGGAACAAGGAAATGTTTCTCGGTTATGGAGGTGATAAAGAGTTCGGCGTAAAGGGTTACGTCGATGCAAGCTTTAACACCAATCCGGATGAGTCTCAGTAGCAAACCGGATACGTATAGTGGAGCAGCCATTTGGAATAGCTCCAAGTGGAGAGTGGTAGCAGCATCTATAATATGACATAGAGATTTTTGAAGTACACGCGGATCTGAATGTTGCAGACCCGTTGACTAAAACCTCTCTCACAAGCATAACATGATCAAACCCCAGAACTCATTGGGTGTTAATCACATGGTGATGTGAACTAGATTATTGACTCTAGTGCAAGTGGGAGACTGTTGGAAAAATGCCCTAGAGGCAATAATAAATTAGTTATTATCATATTTCCCTGTTCATGATAATCGTTTATTATCCATGCTAGAATTGTATTGAGCGGAAACTCAGACACATGTGTGGATACATAGACAACAACGTGTCCCTAGTGAGCCTCTACTAGACTAGCTCGTTGATCAAAGATGGCTATGGTTTCCTAGCCATAGACATGAGTTGTCATTTGATAACGGGATCACATCATTAGGAGAATGATGTGATGGACAAGACCCAAACTATGAACGTAGCATATGATCGTATCAAGTTTATTGCTATCGTTTTCTGCATGTCAAGTATATGTTCCTATAACCATGAGATCATGCAACTCATTGACACCGGAGGAGTACCTTGTGTGTACCAAATGTTGCAACGTAACTGGGTGACTATAAAGGTGCTCTACAGGTATCTCCGAGGGTGTCTGTTGAGTTGGCATGGATCAAGACTGGGATTTGTCACTCCGTATGACAGAGAGGTATCTCAGGGCCCACTCGGTAATACAGCATCACAATGAGCTTGCAAGCAATGTGACCAATGAGTTAGTCACGGGATCTTGTATTACGGAACGCGTAAAGAGACTTGCCGGTAACGAGATTGAACTAGGTATGGAGATACCGACGATCGAATCTCGGGCAAGTAACATACCGATGTACAAAGGGAACTACATACGGGATTAGCTGAATCCTTGACATTGAGGTTCGACCGATAAAGATCTTCGTAGAATATGTAGGAACCATTATGGGCATCCAGGTCCCGCAATTGGTTATTGACTGTAGAGGTGTCTCGGTCATGTCTGCATAATTCTCGAACCCGTAGGGTCTACACACTTAACGTTTGGTGACGATATAAGTATAGTTGAGTCATTATGGTGGTTACTGAAGATTGTCCGGAGTCCCGGATGAGATCCCGGACATGACGAGGAACTCCGGAATGGTCCGGAGGTGAAGATTGATATATTGGACGAAGGGTTTTGGAGTCCGGAAGTGTTCCGGGGGTACCGAGTGATGACCAGCATGGCCGAAAGGGGTTTCGGGGGGCCGCGACAAGTGTTGGGGGGCCTCATGGGCCAAGGGGAGGGGGCACACCAGCCCACTAAGGGGCTGTGCACCCCTCTCACCACATCCCACGTGACCAGGGGAGGTGGGGCGCCTCCACCTGGCTTGGGGGGCGCCCCCATCTGCCTTGGCCGCCGCCGCCTAGATGGGTTCTAGGGGCGCCCCTCCCTCCACCCTTCCCCCTATATATAGAGGAGGGGAGAGAGCGCAGCCGCACCCATACAGATCTATTCGTGCCACGACGCTACTCCTCCTCTCCCTCGTAGCCATCTTCCTCTCCGTAGTGCTTAGCGAAGCTCTGCTGAGATTCCACCACCACCACCGCTACCACGCCGTCGTGCTGCCGAAGGACTCGGGATACTACTTCACCATCGTTCGTTGGATCGAGGAGCTGAAGGCGTCATCAAGCCGTACGTGTGTTGAATGCGGAGGTGCCGTCCATTCGGCACTTGGATCGGGAGTTCGCGGGACGGGTCGTGATTGGATCACGAAGACGTTCGACTACATCAACCGCGTTTCTTAACGCTTCCGCTTAGCGATCTACAAGGGTATGTAGATGCAATCTCTCCTCTCATAGATGGTCATCTCCTAGATTGATCTTGGTGAGCGTAGGAAATTTTTTGTTTCCCATGCAACGTTCCCCAACATTAATAAACTCAAAAAAGAATTGGAAAAGCTACGCAGGGGACCTATGCATGTGGATTCTCAAGTGCGACAAATGGAGATTCTTGTCTTGATTGAAAATTTGCTGGAGCAAGAGGAGATTTACTAGATTCAACGTGGCCGTGCAAACTGGCTTTTACATGCGGATCGTAACACCTCCTTTTTCCACAATGCGGCAACATCCAGAAAGAAAAGAAATCAGATTAAAAGATTGCTCGGTGACAATGGGGTGTGGGTGCAAGATATGGAGATGAAGGATTATATTAGAGGGTATTTTTCAAACCTCTTTACATCAGAAGTCTGTCAACCGAACCCGGAAGTTCTATCTGTTGTCAAAAGAAAAGTGACAGATGAAATGAATAATGCCCTTATGGCTTCGTATACGGCAGAGGAAGTTCGTAAGGCCTTATTTGATATTGGTGATTTAAAAGCTCCGGGTCCAGATGGCCTGCACGCTATTTTTTATAAGAGATTTTGGTCTATGTTGGGAGAAGACTTGACAGAACACGTTCTCAAGGCGGTGAATACATGTTCAATACTGACAGGATGGAATGATACTGCAATTGTTTTTATCTCAAAGGTGAACTCTCCGGAAAAGGTATCTAAATTTAGACCAATAAGTTTGTGCAATGTGGTGTATAAGGTAATTTAAAAAATGATTGTTGCTCGATTGAAGACAATTTTATCAGATATTATCAGCCCAACCCAGAGTGCTTTTGTTCCAGGAAGAATGATCACAGATAATATTTTAGTGGCATACGAGTGTTTCCACACAATAAAAAAGAAAAGGGCAGGTAAAGAAGGCTTGTGTGCCATTAAATTGGATATGCATAAAGCTTATGACCGAGTGGAATGGTCTTTTTTAAAAGAAATTTTGTTGAGACTGGGGTTCAAGGAGAATTGGGTGAACTTAATTATGCAATGTGTATCCTCTGTGGAGTACAGGGTTCGTTTTAATACCGAGGAGACTGACAGTTTTAAGCCTACTAGAGGACTAAGACAGGGGGCCCCTCTCTCCCCTACTTGTTCTTATTATGCACGGAGGGCCTAATAGCTCTCTTAGCAAATGCGGAGGAGACAAGAAATATTTCCGGAATACAGGTTAGCAGAGAAGCTCCTTCAGTGTCCAATCTACTTTTTGCGGATGATTCATTGATCCTTATGCGAGCGAATGCAAGTAATGCGGAGGCTTTGAGAGCGGTTCTGGATTCCTATTGTGATGCCTCAGGGCAAATGGTGAGTGTTGAAAAATCAAGCATATTTTTTAGCCCCAACACAAAAGTGGAAGACAAGGTGCAAGTTTGTACTATTTTGAATATTATGACCGAAACACTTAATGACAAATATCTGGGTTTACCTGCCAATGTGGGGATGGACAAGAGCAATTGTTTTCAGTTCCTAATTGATAGAGTTATTATGAAAGTTAGTGGATGGAAAGAAAAATTGTTATCTGCTGGAGGAAAGGAAATTTTGCTCAAATCTGTTGTTCAAGCGATCCCAACTTATGCCATGCCTGTCTTTAAAATTCCTTTTTTTTGCAAAGGAATCATTGACGCGATGTCACAATTTTGGTGGGGTGACGAGGACAATCAGAAAAGGATGCACTGGATGGCGTGGTGGAAGATGTGTGTTCCAAAAGGTCAAGGAGGAATGGGATTCTGAGATATACACTGTTTCAATTTGGCATTGTTGGCTAAACAAGCTTGGCGTCTCCTGGATAATCCAGATTCGCTATCTGCTACAATATTAAGAGCCAAGTATTTTCCGGAGGGCGACTTAATGAACACAAGCTTAAAAAAGGGTTCCTCCTTCACATGGCAAAGCATTATGGCGGGAGTGGAATCTCTTAGAAATGGTTATATATGGAGAGTCGGAAATGGACAAAATATTGACATATGGAGAGATGCATGGATCCCGAATTGTGCGAATAGGAGAATTATTACTCCTAGACAAGGGAATCTATTGACGAGAGTTTCTGACCTGATTGATCCAGTCACGAATGGTTGGGATGAAGATTTGGTGAGGCAAACATTGTGGCCAATTGATGCTCGAAGAGCCCTAGCGATCCCTCTCCCTATGCATAATATGCCGGATTTCATTGCTTAGAGCTATACTAAAAACGGTTTGTTTACTAATCAACTTATTTGGAGGAATGGAATAAACAACATGGGAGGAAATTGGAATACACTAATGGTATGGGTAGAAGCAAGGACAATCCTATTTGGAGTAAGATTTGGAGATTAGCTTGTCCGGCGAAGGTAAAAATCTTTATCTGGCGTACACTTCATGGGACCCTACCATGCCGTGTCACGCTGGCCAATAGACACATCAAAACTTCCCCTGTTTCCCAGCTTGTTTGAATGGGCCAGAAGATACCAAGCATGTGTTGTTTCTGATGGAAATATACCCTAAAGGCAATAATAAAATGGTTATTATTATATTTCCTAAATCATGATAAAGGTTTATTATTCATGCTAGAATTGTATTGACCGAAAACTTAAATACATGTGTGGATACATAAACAAATACCGTGTCCCTAGTGAGCCTCTACTAGACTAGCTCGTTGATCAAAAGATGGTTAAGGTTTCCTAACCACAGACATGATTTGTCATTTGATAACGGGATCACATCATTAGGAGAATGATGTGATGGACAAGACCCATTCGTTAGCTTAGCATATGATCGTTCAGTTTATTGCTATTGCTTTCTTAATGTTAAATACATATTCCTTCGACTATGAGATTATGCAACTCCCGGATACCGGAGGAATACCTTGTGTGCTATCAAACATCACAACGTAACTGGGTGATCATAAAGATGCTCTACAGGTATCTCCGAAGGTGTTTGTTGAGTTGGCATAGATCGAGATTAGGATTTGTCACTCTGAGTATCGGAGAGGTATCTCTGGGCCCTCTCGGTAATACACATCATAAGAAGCCTTGCAAGCAAATGACTAATGAGTTAGTTATGAGATGATGTATTACGGAACAAGTAAAGAGACTTGCCGGTAACGAGATTGAACTAGGTATGGAGATACAGACGATCGAATCTCGGGCAAGTAACATACCGACAGACAAAGGGAATTACGTATGTTGTCATAACGGTTCGACCGATAAAGATCTTCGTAAAATATGTAGGAACCAATATGGGCATCCAGGTTCCGCTATTGGTTATTGACCGAAGAGGTGTCTCGGTCATGTCTACATAGTTCTCGAACCCGTAGGGTCCACACGCTTAACGTTCGTTGACGATATAGTGTTATATGAGTTATGTGTTTTGGTGACCGAATGTTGTTCGGAGTCCTGGATGAGATCACGGAAATGACGAGGAGCTCCGGAATGGTCCGGAGGTAAAGACTGGTATATAGGACGATACTATTTGGACACCAGAAGAGTTTCGGGGCGTACCGGGTAGTCATCGGGTCACCGGAAGGGCTTCCGATAAGCCCCGAGAGGTCTATGGGCCATATGGGCCAACAGAAGGGAGCACACCAGCCCGCAAGGGGCTGGTGTGCCCCTCTATGGCAGCCGGCCCTAAGGGAGAGAAGGAAAGAGGAGAGTAGGCCTCCTCCTTCCTTCCCTCTCCTCCTCTTTCCTTCCCCCTTGGGGGAATTATGGCAGGGCGGGCGCAGGCCAGGGCAGGAGCCCTAGGGCTGGCCGGCCACCTTTGTGGTGCGCCTGGCTGCTTTCCCTCTCCCCCACCTATATATATGTGGGAGGGGGCGCCACACAAGGGACACAACATTGTCTTAGCCGTGTGCGGCGCCCCTCTCCACTGTTTTGTCCCTCGATCATATTTTCGTAGTGCTTAGGCGAAGCCCTACGGAGATAGCATCACCATCACCGTCACCATGCCGTCGTGCTACCAGAACTCATCTACTACTTCGCCCATCTTGCTGGATTAAGAAGGCGAGGATGTCACCGAGCTGAACGTGTGCTGAACACGGAGGTGCCGTACGTTCGGTACTCGATCGGTTGGATCGTGAAGAAGTTCGACTACATCAACCACGTTACTAAACGCTTCCGCTTACGGTCTACGAGGGTACATAGACACACTCTCCCCCTCGTTGCTATGCATCTCCATGGATAGATCTTGCGTGTGCGTAGAAATTTTTTTGTTTTCCATGCAACGTTTCCCAACAGTTTTTGTGCCAGAAGGAAAAAGAGGTGTGGGAGAAATTGGGAATGTATGAAACAATTAAAAGAGCTTGTGTGATCGATCGTGCGGGAGAGGCTGTCTTTGAATTATTACTCCTCATGCCAGATCAAGAACTATCTATATTGGGTTTTCAGAATGCACGGGAGATGATCACTATAACCGCATGGTATTTATGGTGGAATAGAAGGAACCTAGTTCATGAGGGAAAGTCTCAAGAGGTGTACCAAACCTCGATGGGGATTCGTGCTATAACGACTAATTATGTTAATGCCCATTCACCTAATGCAAAAAGAAAGAATGAAGGATGGAGCAGACCTCCTAGGGGGTTTGTTAAGCTGAATGCGGATGCTTCCTTTGATCATGATCTACTAAGCGGCACAGCGGGTGCCGTCCTTAGGGATGACAAAGGGAATTTTATTGTTGGAGGAAATTGGAAAATTGAATGGTGTGTTGACGTCCTGACAGCCGAAGCATTAGCACTTAGGTTTGGCTTATTTC
Organism: Thinopyrum elongatum; assembly: GCA_011799875.1. NCBI lineage: Eukaryota > Viridiplantae > Streptophyta > Magnoliopsida > Poales > Poaceae > Thinopyrum > Thinopyrum elongatum. Next base: position 554,316,102 of record CM022299.1, on the reverse strand, counting down.
TGGCACAAAAGGCGGGTTGCAATCATCTTGTTATTAACTCTAACAACGTGGAAGTCATTGACACAATGAATAGCGGAGGACATTCTGCAGGAGCGGCGGCCGTGGTTTTTGATGATTGCTATTTTGTAGCTTGCAGTTTTCCTCTTACTAGTTTTGAACATTGTAATAGAGAAGCGAATAAAGTAGCTCATGAGCTTGCCAGTCTTGCAAAATGTTCCGTCACAAGGGATTGGACAGAGGAACCTATGGAACAAATTGTATCTCTTCTTATAGACGATGTAATTTTTATTTCTAATTAATAAAGTTGCCGATGTTTAAAAAAAAACTAGAATGGGTTGGGCTCCCTAAAAAAAAGGGTTGGGCTCCCTAAAAAAAAGAATGGGTTGGGCGCTTTGTCGCTACACCATTGGTGTTGTTGGCATTTCACACAAAACCGTTATTTGGTTTGGTCCGTAGGTGAGATGGAGTGTTTTTATTTTTTATTTTTTTACAATCGGTGCTTTTGTGGGTCTTTCTTGGTTGTGCGATTCTCTGGTATATGTTAATCAAAAACGACTGTGTGCACTATACTGATGGCGGATGCACAAGACGATTGTGTTTTTATATGCTGGATGATGCCAATTGATTTCATGCGGGCACATCTCCCCGGTCATCTCTCACCTTATCCCTGAAGGCGTCACGCATCTCCAGTATGCGGACGACACCATCATTATGGTTGAACTTAATGACTCGTGCATTGCTCACCTTAAGTTCATTCTGCTGTGTTCTGAAGCCTTATCGGGTCTTAAGATCAATTTCTCCAAAAGCGAGGTCATTGTCATTGGTGTAGATGATTCAGAGGCTTTACGAGTGGCCCATCTCCTTAACTGCTGCCTGGGTTCTTTCCCCTTCAAGTACCTGGGCCTCTCGATCTCCCCGGACAAATTATGTGCTAAGGAGTTCACTTCTGTCGTTGCTAAGGTGGGGGACAGGGTGTTACCTTGGCAGGGTAGATATAATACAAATGCTGGGAAGGTTGCCTTGATCAATTCTTGCCTCTCCTCCCTACCTATGTTTATCATGGGATTTTATCTCCTCTCTGCTGGTACCCATGACGGATTTGATAAGCATAGGGGTGCTTTCTTCTGGAATTCTGCGGATAATAAACGTAAATACAGGTTGGTTAAGTGGAAGATTATTTGTAGACCCAAAAACCTTGGGGGGTTGGGGATCATTAACACTACTATTATGAACAGATGCCTCATGATCAAATGGTGGTGGAAAATCATGACCACGGGAGCTAACACCTTGTGGCTCTCTATTATCAAGGCTAAGTATTTCCCTACTTCAAATCCTATGTTCGCTTCTGCTAGGGGAGGGTCTCAATTTTGGAAAGACCTTGTCAAGGTTCGCCCCCCTTTTTAAGGATCATGTCAAGTTTGTGGTTGGCAATGGAGCTTCGATTCGTTTTTGGCTCGACTGGTGGTGTGGAGACTCAGCCCTCTCGGTGGCCTTCCCCACGCTGTTTTCCTATTGCCCGAATCCGGAGATCTCCATCGCGGAGCTTTCGGCTAATAATTGGGACCTTTCCTTCTGGCGCTCGTTGTCCCCTGCAGAGTTGGTCGAATGGCAGCGTCCTGCTGCCCTCTTCCCCGTGATCTCGGAGACAGCCGACTCGGTGGTCTGGCCCCATACCCCTTCTGACCGTTTTTCCGTAAAGTTGCTTTATGCTAAACTTATTGATGGCACCCCCACTAACAAATTCAGTCTGATTTGGCGTGCCCGCATTCCTCCTAAGGTGAAGATTTTCCTGTGGCAAGCCTTTAGGGGTCATCTTCCTGCGGCCGATCAAATTCGTAAGCGTAATGGCCCGGGCTTGGATCGGTGCGCGTTGTGTGATGCCTTGGAGGACACGAATCACATTTTCTTCCAGTGTGTGCTGGCCAAGCTGGTCTGGTGCTGTTTTAGGTCGTGGCTCCAGGTGTCTTGGGCTCCATCCTCCTTCTCTGAGCTCCGGGCCCTAGCTAATGGCTCGGTTGGGGTTACCAAGCGGCTATTTTGGGTCGGTCTGGCAGCGGTCTGTTGGGCCTTGTGGACTACCAGAAACAAGTTAACCATTGAGCATATTTTTCCTGCTAAACCTGCTGACTGCTTATATAAATCTTGCTTGTTCCTACAGCAGTGGAGATCATTGACAAAGACGGAAGACCGGGATGCTTTTGATCTTCTATCCTCTAAGATTCGGGCTTCGGCGTCTCCCTTATCGCGGCAGGAGCCAGTTATCTAGTTGTCCTAGCGGTTATTTTGACTTAGTTGGTGGCTTCGTCTGTTCTTCGGTGCTTGCTACTTTCTCTCGTTTCCGGCCTGTGTGCCGAGGTGGTGGCATGTGTGCCCTGTACCCCGTTCTCCCGTACTTTCATTATGTCTTTGGTTGTGGCCGTTGATATGTGGTTTATCTGGAACGCTGCCTGGTGGCTTTATTTATAAAGTCGGGCTCATGCCTTTTCTCTAATAAAAAATTAATCGTTGACCATGTTAAATCGTGACTAATTCCAAAATTAAGCACCTCAATCAATTGAGAGAGCTCCAAACTTAGTGAGCATAGTGAATTTAAAGACTACTAAATTATTATAATTTATCTCTCAAATCATTATTTGTTACCAGTGAGTTCATTATTTCAAGAAAGATCTCATTTTTATTATGTTTGGGCAAAAAATCGTTGTCACCCGTCAACCTAAAAAAGAAGCATGTATATTTGTAAAAAAAAGGAGTCGTTTACAAACAGTATGTAAGGTCAGATATAGCACATGGCAAGTTAACTCCCTCGGTGGAAAATGTCAAATCCCTGGAGCATGCTCGGAGGTACAACACGGAGGAGATTATCATGGGTAAAATGCCCTTAATGGAGCTCTGGACTCCGAGCCCTAAGAGCATCTCCACTCGCCCCCTCCCCCCCCCCCCCAACATACCCCCAGGGCGTTTTTTTAGCGCCGGCGGCGAAAAATCGGCCAAGTCGCGCCCCCAGGTCCTTGTTTGTCGCCGGTTTGGGCCGAAATAATAGCCGGCGACCCCGAGCCGAACCCAACCCCCCGAGGGGCGTCTGGGGGCGCCGGCCGAAGCGAAAAGGCGCGTGGGTCCGCTCTGTCGGCGACAGAAAAGCCTTTTCCCGCCGTTCCCCCACTTTTCCCTCCATTTTCTCATTGCTTCCCTCCTTCTGCCCCTCTTCTCCCGCCATTCTCCTCTCGCTCCCCGCCATCCGGCCGCCATCCCGCCGAAGAAGTATTCGACCCCTCGCGCCGCTGCCGCTGCCGATTCCACCCAGCCGATGTAGAGGAAGCCGAGGGCGCCGATGGCAAAACCACTGGGCATGTCGAACGCCGAGTGGAGGGCGGGGGTTCAGCGCCGGGAGGCTGTCACCACCGACCGGCGGAACAGGCTCAACGCCAAGAAGGCCCGGGATGCACTCCCTCGCCCGCGCACAGAAGCCACGCCGACGCCGAGCAGCCCGAGCACAGAAGCCACGCCAACGCCGAGCACGCCTACGCCGGCCAGTCCCACGCCGGAGGAGCCCGTTGTTTGATGCATTTCTTTGTCTACGCGTCCTTCTTTTTGAACGCCGAACTTTCGAGTATGTTTGATCGCCGAACTGTGGCATGGTGATCGCCGAACTTTGTGGTAGATCGCCGAACTTGTGGCATTTTTTTGGCAGCGGGAAAAGATAAGTTTGAATTTATGGACATCTTGAGGCCGAAACCTGAGGGGTGCGGCTGGGAACTGGATCGCCCCTAGGATGAAAAAACCGCCGGCGCATGGACCAAACCGCAATCGCCGGATGCGCTGGGGGCCGAACGAGTGGAGATGCTCTAAGGCCAACAGCCAATTCGTGCCATGGCCTCCACCGCTTGTGGACCAGGCTGTGCTTTCAGTGGATGGATCTTTCTCTGTTCATGATGGCACGGCTGCGGCTGGAATGGTGCTTAGACTGTTGGGTCATCTTTGCTGCATATAGGGTTTTGTTCAAATGCAATGATGCTCTAGAAGAGAAGATCCACGCGCTTAGAGCATTTCCAATAGGCGCTCAAAAGATGCCTCGCGCGCTAAAAACAATCGTTTTTTTGTGCCGGAGACAGAAAACAGCGCTCCAGCAGACGCTATAAAATAAAGTGCGCACAAAAAGCTTTAGCGCATGGCTGTGCGTGCTGCAAATTTGGGGTGCCGGATTATGCGCGCGGGCTGCTGCAGGTGGGGCAGCCGGCTTGGGCGCCATGTTTTTGTGCATCTGAAAAACCTCTTCGTCGCTCCCGTGCGCAGAAAGGCTGTTTTTGACGCTGTAAAAGAATTATACATCGCCGAGGTGAAGCGCGCCTGTTGGAGATGCTCTTATGCAAGGCATGACTTTGACCCTTCAACACACGGAACTACAGGTCATCGTCCAGTCAGATTCATTAGAGGTGTTGTCTATCTTATCCTATATACCTAAGAGTCTTATCCTCACTATCTTTTCTATCTTAACATGCAAGCTATCCACATCAGCGGCTCCACTATTTTACATGCATGCTTCCACGTCACTGCACCATCCTCAGCAATTTTCTTAAATCTTCAAGTTTACAGGGATAGAAGGATAGGTGTATCAGCCGGTTAGTTTGAGGCTTTCATCATGGTCGCACACCTCTTATCCTTCCCTTCCTATTTACTTCCCCCTCTCTTCAGTTTCCTTCTTTCTTTCTTCTAATAATTGGAATGTCGAACGACCATCTATCCCACTAGACAAAAGTGACAGATTTGGGTCGCTCCATATTCCCTCCACTATCACGTCATCCATATTCCTATATATTGGGATGAAGCCCAGTTCTGCTTCCAAATGCCCTCCTGCATCTGTGTCCATTTAACGACACATTCACTTACTAATCACATAATCATGAACCAGTCGTTCAGCATTCCAACTACTGGGCGTGATTTCGCTCGCGTCAAACATTGCCGCGGCCGGCCGGCATCAGGTAGATGCGCCGGTGACATGCAGATGGAGCAAGGGAACGGGCAGTCGTGCGCCGATGACATCCACCGTAGATTGAACTCTCCAGCCAGGCAACCGAAGGTATGCCCAAAAAATCAATCAATCTCTTTGTGCAATTTCTTTAGACGCCAAACTAGCAAATCATAATTTGGATTAGTTGTGAACTGATTGCTTTGGTGAACTGTTTATCTGACCAGACCATAGAGGTTGCGAGGCGTAATTCTGAATTGTAAAACAATTTGTGAAACATTAAATTTTTAATGTATTCTTTTTTACTTTGAGGAGCAATGTGAATAAGCAGATCAAAAGACGCCATATGGATCGAGAAGAATGCCACTACAGAGAGGACGACAATCAAAGCGGAGCCGTGGGCTGTCGCTGTGCCGATCACTATGTACTTAAATCCGAAGGTTCTCAATTGTGCTAAATGGCTTCATTCCCTCAACCTCCAGTGTCGCAAGCAACCTTTTAATCATAATTTGATTGTACTGCATACATAGACGTAGCTCATCAAGCATTTTTTTAATCTAAATCCAATGCTCCAAGCAATCTTTTGATCCCATTTTGACTCGATTGCATACAACCAGATAGCTAATCAGACTTTTCTATGATGGATGTGGAACTAAGCTTCACCTAATGCGGACGCATGAATGGTTGCACACTAGACGAGACAAACAAAAGAACTAAGCTGCATGGGTATGTTGTCGTGAATGGTAGTAGTACACTCCACAAGGTTATCCGGTAAGAAGCATGATTTATTGAACAAGGAGCGTCAGATTTATAAGCTACCTTCGTTTTGTAATAGATAGAAAATCAGATTATGAGACAGTGAGCGTCAGATTTATAATCTACCTTTGTTTTATTATAGAAAATATTTTTCTATGCAAGTTGTATTTTGTATGAATGCACATATATAGTTAATTTCTATCGTTGTTTTAGGTATAGCCAAAGGCTGAGATGTCTGTATTTTCTCTACCGAACGTTGTTATTTTCTTCTCATCTTCATGATATATTGTCAAGGTAATAAATTAATACTGGGAAAAATTACACGAGTCATTTTTGGCTTTTCATCAAGTTTTCTTTAGATGCATCCTCTAAACAATATGTTTTCCAAACAAAGTTCTTTGTCATCAACTTACACTATGCTTTCATAAACTCGCTCATCTTTTTAAACATCAAACTGCGGGAATCATCTAGTAAAATGATAATCTCTCACGCAGTCGGCTTATGAGCACTTGGTAGCTTAGAGACAAATCTTGATGGAGGAGAAAGAGTTTATTTTCAAGAAAATCAGTGTGGATCATAGGTGGGTAGCAGATTGTTTGGCTAATTACATCGTACGGAGTCTTATATGGTTGTTTGGCTTCAGAGCGGCCCTCCGCTCCATGTACCACTAAAACTCTTGTCAGTTAATTGTAACCCGAAAAGAAACAGTGAAAAAAAGGGGGAAAACCCAATAGCCCGAAGCTGCAGGGGAAATACCCTTTGGCTCCCGCGTGTATATACACCCCATATGGGGTATTTTTTTTTAAATAATTAAACAAAAAGTCAAAATAGTTCAAAAGTATTTTTAGATTAAATTGACTTACTTGCGTATTAGTATATAAATTTTCACAAAAAAAACCAACGTTGACTTCATAGCAAAAAAGACAAAATTTATTTGCTATCATAGGTCATTATTCACGATCTTTTGACCGAAATTTTGTCTTTTTTGAGAAGAAGTCAAAGAGGAATTTTCTTTTTGTGGAACTTTTCTCACTACTACAATAAAAGGTCAAGTTTATTTCAAAAATATTTACATTTTTTTTTGACTTTTTATTGAATTGCTAATTTTTTTTTTCATATAGGGTGCTTATGTACGCAGGAACCAAACGTTCCCCTCCGAAGCTGCAGATACTACCGACGAGCTAGGTGGTCTGAATTCATGGCCAAAGCACATGATAGGACAACTAGTAAACCACTGGCGTTAGCATTGAGATTTTAACCGGTCCCAAATCACATTTGATCCTCGCTTTGCCATAGCAGCACTACAAAATTCACAGCGGTTTGATGACATTTTCACCGACGCTGTAAAGCACGGACTTGTGCTGGATCATCTCCAGGCTTCTCGTGCCGGCGTCCCTGACAACCTCCACGCCGGCGAGCACCGCGAAGCTCTCGGCATTCTCGTGCCTGTACTCCGACGGGAGCAACTTCTCCCCTTCCTTGGTTCTCCGAAAGCACCTGGCCACGCACAGTTTGCCGGAGCCCAGCGGCAGGAGGCGCGTCGCCGTCAGGGTCCACGCCTCCGGCCGCGGCGGGTCCTCCCACACGTGCCGAAGAGGAAAGACCTGCGTCTTCGGCGGCTCATGCGCGAGGTCGGTGGCGCAGAGGTGCTCGTCGCCGTCGGAGAAGCCGAACCAGAGGCCGTGCTCGGGGACGTACTCGGCGCGGCCCCGGAACGGCAGCGCAGAGTGGCCGACCGCGCTCCACTCGCCGCTCGCCGTGTTGAAGGAGTACGTGCTGGCGCCGGCCGTGGACACCCAAATCTCCGAGTCGCCGACCACCGCGTAGGCGTCGATCGCGCGAGGGGCCACCGCCTCGGCCGGGCCCAGCTCGTGCTTGAATCTGGTGGGGTACTTGTCCGTGGCCGCGAACTTGGGATCGAATGGCGGCGACTCGAGCGAGCGCCAGTGCCACTCCTTCCATGGGGAGCCGGCGAACGTGCCGCCGTGGACGAGCGCCTGGAAACAGTACGTGTGGGGCGGCCGTCCGGGGTTGGCCGCCAGCACGTAGAGACCGTCGCCGACGGTGACGGAGATCGCGTTGGGCCTGGGCGAGTCCGCGTCGTTCATGATGCAGACGACGCCCGAGGTGCCGTCGTAGAGGAGCGTGCGGCCGTCGTGGTCGAGGGCGACGACGTCGTCGCCGAAGCCCATGAACTCCATCCACCCGGTCTGGTTGGGCGGGCAGGGCCAGTCGAAGGACACGGCGGCGGGGGGCAGCCGAGCCGGAGCCGGAGCCGGAGCGCCGGCCGTCGCTGCCGCTGCTGGCTGCGGTGATCCGGCGGGGTGGAACAAGCTCGTGGGATCGACGCGGTGCACGTAGAAGTCCGGGCGGTGGCGGCGGCGGCGCAAGTTGCTGACCAGCAGATTCACGAAGCGGCGGCTCATGCTTTGCTTCAAGAATCTGAATTTTCTTTGGTACGTGTCGATAAACAGAACCCCTGATAATCAGGAGAAAAAACAGCGATTTTCTTGAAAAATGGGGAGAAAATCATGGCGAGAAAATCGGTTTTATATATTCTTGGAGATTAAGCTAACGCTCAAATAAAATCTGGCGAGAACTGAGAAATCGGGATATTGTCGATGAAATAATCCAGAAATTTTCTCGATTTCATCGATCTACTCTGTTGGTGTGAGGAGGAACCAAGCATGAAACGTCGATTCTTGGACCTACTCGTCGAGGAATGGCGCGGCAGCGGCAGCCGGTTCCATCTGCACCGCATCGATCCGGCAGTCTTGTTTTACCCGGCCGGATCACCGGAGCTAGCAGCGGCAGCGACAACGGCGGCCGACGCTCCGGCCCCGGCTACGGCTCGGCTGCCTCGCGGCGCAGTATCCTTCGAGCCCTGCCATGAGAACTCCCGCGAGTCCGGGAAGATGACCATGATGTCCCTCAAGAACGACGTCGTGGTGGTGAACGGCAGGGGCGGCACCGTCCAGTACGACGGCGCGTCGGGCGCCCTCCGCACCATGCAGCCGGCACCCCGGCACTCGCCCGCCAGGTCCAACTTCATCACGTCTGTCACCGTCGGCGACGGCCTCTACGTCCTGTCGCTCGGGGACGGCGGATACCGGACGCCGTACTTCCAGGCTCTCGTCTACGGCCGCCAGCTCGGCGGCCACTGCCGGGCGGAGGACTGGCACTGGCGCCCTCTCCAGTCTCCCACCTTCGATTATTGCCCGGACCACGACGACCGCCCATCATCATCACGGGGGTACTACGACGACGAATGGCACCACAACGTGTACGAGCCGACGCCCTCTGGCGTGATCGGCGCCTACACGGTGGTCGGCGGCTCGCTGATCTGGGTGTCCGCGACGACGGGCTCCGGCACGTACTCGTTCGACACGGCGAGCGGCGCGTGGAGCAAGGCCGGCGAGTGGGCGCTGCCGTTCAAGGGCCGCGCCGAGTACGTGCCCGAGCACGGCCTCTGGTTCGGGCTCTCCGGCAAGGGCAACAGGAACCTCTGCGCCGCCGACCTCGCGACCACGACGGTGCCTCCGGCGCTGCTGCATGTGTGGGAGGACCCGCCGGCTCCGCCGGAAGCGTGGAGGACTACCGCGGCCCGCCTCCTGCCGCTGGGCTCCGGCCGGCTGTGCGTCGCGAGGTTCTTCGAGACGAGGAACGAAGAGAACTTTGCGGTCCTCGCCGGCGTGGAGGTTGTCAGGGACGACGATGCCGGCACAAGAAACCTTCGGATGATCAGGCACAAGTCCAAACGTTATAACTTCGGCTACGACGGCGTCAAGCCGCTTTGATCTTGCTTGGGAGTGGGAGGAGGAAGACGGCCGGAGGTTTTACAGTTGATCGGCTTCATTTTGTAGAACAGTCCAAGTTAGTCATATCAATTTGAAGATATTATAGAGGGATTCCAATTCAGGTTGAAAATGTACGAATATGTTGATCAAGAGCATCTACGGCCGCACTTGCAAATCCGACACCCTCAAGCGCGTCCGCGAGCAGTGACCAGTCACACGGCAAATAATTGATTCCAAAACCAGATACCTCAAATTAGAAATCTTAAATCCATACTATTACATGCAACGTAAACCTAATTTTAAGCTGAGCTCGTCCGGCTCCGCTATGCTCATGTCCGGTGGCAGGCTGCGCCCCACAGAGTGTTGGTCCGGTTGCCGGCGAGGTAGAGTAGGACATGGGACACGGCCCGGCTCACAAGACTCAAGGCGCCACCGTCTCCCATGCCATACTCTTTCTCATCGGAGCCCGAAACCCTGACGGAGCCGATGGACATGAGATCGATGATGGATCTGTCCTGGGAGGAGCCGAAGACATCCACCACGACACGGTTGCGGCGCCCGGGATTGCATGCCATCCGTTGAGGCGCCGGAGAATGTGACTCTACCTCTCCAACGTCCACCACCGCAAGGGTTGCTGCATTTCCTACGAACCAAACATGAGCACACTAAGCATCTTCGTGTTACCCCCCCCCCCCCTCTCTCCTGAATATTTTCCTGCCCTGAAACAAGGTACCGGACGGACAGATATTTTGTTTGATCTTGTTTTGCAGGCATGGCGTTTCAGCAAATGGGAAGCGCCTATGCATGCCATTCTTCCTCATGTTATGATGTTATGCTACTGAAATTTCTAGCAAAAACTCTCAGGACTTCTTGTGTGTGAAAAATTCAAGATCTACTCAAATTGAATAAGCATTCAACCATCCTGTATAAAGGAATAGTGTTTGTCCAATCTACTGAATTCTTTTTCGAGGCAACAACCAGCCGATACGGTTTGTTGATGATGCTTTCGACCTCTTTCCGGCGCTTAGCTACACCCAGCTACTTGTCCTAGTCCAGGCTGAGAGGAGGCTCTGCTTCTATGGTTTCACGCTGGCAAACTGTAAATTATATTGGTGTTTTAGCCAACATTTCCTTCAAGACTGTGTGCTGCACATCTGAATCAGAACAATTTTTTCGAATGATGTAAATTCAAAACTTTGCTACAAATTGAGAACATTTAGAATTGAAATATAAAATGCTTGAAAAATAACAACATGTTCTCTTTTCAGGATCACGACCAGAAGGACCAGAATCTCACAAACGAAGAAATTAACCAGTCTGTCATCAGGTATGCTCAGATGAAGTAACAGGAATTTCCACGATAAACTTATATCACCGAGGGATTCATCCACGGTAATTGACTGTCAGCTCTGCGCTGCTCATCTTTTCAGCATCAAATTCTTCTCATCGTTAGAGTTAATTCCTTTCTGCATGCTTCTCCAAATATCATCTAGCTTATATGACCCTGAGACAGAAACTCATGCCTTGCATTCAAAATTGGATGCTCCAAACACATGATTGACAAGAGCTCTTCAACCCCTCACGTGTTATGCTGCTGAAATTTCTAGCAAAGATTCAATTTTTTTTAAAGGATCAGAAATTTGCATTAGTTTCTTTTTGTATGTTCAACTTCTATCAACCATTATACGTAGAAAATAATGATCTGCTTATATATACACTTGTTTGTTCCATGTAAAACTTGGTTTCCGAATCTTGTTAAGACAAATGGTTATTTTATTTTCATTTGAGTGTCTTTGCTCATTTCTAAGGCCAAAAAACAGGGGATTATTTTACCATATTTTCATCTGAGTGTCCTTGCTCAACTTGTATGTGCAAAGAAGGCTGCTATGCATATGACTGTTTTTGTACGATTTTGGTATGATGCAGAAATAGGACCGTCCAAGTGTATGAGGAAGTGCAACACAAGCGCTGGATCAATTATCGTACTAAGATCGGACGGCGCGCTTGTATGCATAGTATTTTTGATGCGCAAAACTTAAATATTTGATTCTATCGCTGTCTGGAAATTTGTCGTTTTCTTATAACACCGACTCAACTCAAATGGTTAGATGCATATGATCTTTTTCACCTGCCATTTTTTTCCAAACGGTCTCAAGACTCACACCCTATCATCAATGAAGCAACCACACTAGTTCTGGTACAAGGTTCAAGCAGATAATAGAAATCCTACTAACGAATCACTTCCTATTGCTCATGATATCCCAATTTTAGGACAAGTAAAACACATTGTAGCATATTTATAAAACAGAACATTTGACACCCCCTCGGGTATGATCAAGCATCCCAGTTTTGTGGAATCTTTTTTTTATTTGCGAAATCAGTTTTGTGGAACATGATAGCATAAAAAGGTGATTTGCTTGATATGATTTTCTAAATTTAAGTTTGAGATACCTTGAGAGCAAAATGAAAAGTTGTAGCGTTTTTAGTTCACAACAGTAGCTAGACTTTGAGTGTGAGCTTGATGCCTTTTGTATTTCCACTGGTTCTAAAGCCTCTAGTCTTGTTGCTAGCTTGCCCTGCGAGTAAAGATCTTTCAAATAAACACATTCTTGATGGCATGATCTGGCACACATAATTTTATTCGAAAACCTTTTTGTGCCGAGTTGATTTCTTTTGCATGTTTGGTATGGAATTGCTCTTCACCAATCCGTTAGATGGATTTGGTTACTGAAACATAGCAGACTTGGAGTGGGATGGTATTATATGACCCGGGGTGAAGTTTGTTGTTGGTATACTACTGGACAGAAGTATTGGTTAGATTACTCATAATTATTGGACATTGCTTGTGTCGAATAACAAGAACAACAATCTGTATAGTTTCTTGCTTTGGCTTTGTGTCATCAGCAAAACAACCTAGATCTATTTTTAGTTTGCTTGGTGTGCAAATTAACCTCTTAACGTGTGTTAGTTGTTATTTTCTGTTTTGTTGAGATGGAGAGCATGCTAGTTGCAAAGTAAAGTGGAGATAGAACTGCTGAATTTAAGCTCAATTCAGGTGGCCGTGTTGGTGTGGGACAAAGAGAAATGTTTTCTGGGCCAGGAAGAGGTATTGCAACAAATTTTTCCACGCCAAGAGATATGGTACATGGAGCTGCCCATGACAATGGAGGATGACGCGGACCATGAGGTGCATCGGCGACAACAAAGCGCTTCCTAAGCTTCATGAAGGGGTCGTAGGATGAAGATCCAAATTCATAACAAGGGCAGAGGCTATAAAATTTCTCTTGGAGAAGTAATTGAAGCAGGTTGGGTAGATGTATTGTTGTTGAGTGACCACCGATGACTAGAGTTGCATTAGACAACAAGCAAGCCGAGGGCAGACTAGAAGAGTCATACATACTACATCTTCATCCGTCTATGCCACCCAAATGAACAAAGACTCTCGAATGAAGGCAACTAAACATTGCCATAGTGTGGATCATGTATGGCTGTGTGCCTTTATCTTGGCTTGTTATTTATCAGCGATATCTTGCAGGACGATACCAAATTCAAGCAAGCTCCGAAAACAGGAACCAAAAAGAAAATATTAAGAAGAATATATGATGCTTGCAAAAGAAAAAAGTTTTGTTCTGAAGGTGATGACTTTGCTCAGTTGTTGCAGTTTTACGAGACCATCCAGGACTAGCCCTTGAAGACATTTTTTTTTATAGAAGAAACTCTAAGCACCACGGTTCACTCCGTGACTCAGAATCCGGGTGGGCTAGATAGCTTCATGCTATTCTAGCCAACAGAGTGGCACCTGTTCTCAACGTACTTAAATAATGAACACCTGGATAACCAAGGGGGAGTAGACTATATGTGCACTTTTCACATTAATTAATCACTACTCAGTCGAAATATTCCGAGTGTTTGCTTTGAATCTGACATACGTACACAGAAACTGTTACGTATACTGCATATAACATCGAGCATCTTCCCGTACTATGTAACCATGGTGTCATATTCATCCAGTTGAAGAGGCCAAACCGCCGACTCATTATTGGAGACCACACTTGGCGGGGTCTCCCGGGCCGAACACGAAGTTGCCGGCGGTGTAGAGAGCCTGCAGGCCGTCGGGGCGCGTCACGTACTCCCGGAACCTAAGCGGCGAGCCCTGGTTCCGGCGGGGCAGGACGGCGACGCCGCACACGCCTCGGCGCGGCGAGCGCGGCACGTACACCACGCAGTCCTTGCTCGCGAACGCCACCGCCTGCTCCGCCGTCTGGATCATGAAGTAGCCCCGCGCGTCCGTCGTGCCCCACGCCGACATGGCCTGCCTCCCTCGCCGGCACCGCAGCAGCGCCGCCGCGTCTGCCCGCCCAGAGAGAACAGAGAAAACGATCAGTGCCTGTCACGGCGCGTGAGTGCAGTTCGTGGTGCCATGAGGTGGTACTTACTCGGGAGGGGCGCGACGTTCTTGGACGGTAGGTAGCCGCCGTAGCGGCAGTTCTTGCACCAGACGGCGCCGACGACGCCGATGGTGAAGTTGACGTCCGGTTGCGGCCGGGACACGCCGATCGCCGTGCCGCGGGAGCGGAGCTGGCCGATGCCGCCCATGGCAAGGACCGTGGACCCGGGCGCGGAGAGGGTCCCGAGGAGGAGGGAGAGGCAGACCAGAAGGCGTCTTGCGAGCCAAGCCATTCCTGTGCGTACGTACTGATGAGCTGGTGAGCACCAGGGTTCTCTTCTGGGTGAAGAAGAGCGCGCGCGCCATTTATGGAGCCCGATCGGAGGTGGCTCGGATTGCTCCTTGTAGCAGCAAAGTGGCGCCGGTGCTTTATGCAAAGTGATGTGCGCGCGAAGGGACGTGTTCATGATTCACCTGATCGTCGATCGATGCCGGCTTGATTCAGCTGAGTGTTAGCTTCTTTTTCTTAGGACACCAAACGAGGAGAGGTAATGCTGATTAATTTTGTATTTTTTACTCTGATTAATTTGTACTATCTTATATTTACTAATTAAAGACACCATACGAGGCACCACGTTAATTTACTAATTGGAGGCACCATACGATGCATCACGTTAATCCTTAGAATTAAAGAATTTTGATCGTTGGATTAATATATAATGTATCCGTAGCCATAAAACGTGGTGTCTCATACTACAACGTATGGGAGTCTTATTCCCATGGGACTCTCTCCGTTTCATAGAAAAAGGAAATCTTTAGTTAAAAACAAAAATCTGAGTGTCCTATGCTACCACGTATGGGAGACTTCCTCCATTGGGTCTCTCTCCGTTTCCTAGAAAAAAGGAACTCTTAGTTAAAAAAACATAAACCAGGAATTATATTACAAGAAATCACTTAAGGTAACATAAGTAGAAAAATATACATTAATTTTCACGCGCCAAAAAACCATAATTAATCATAAACCTATTATATTAAAATTTTAATGGTCAAGCTCAGTTAGGCTGCCATGCCATATAAAATTTTGATGGAAAAAACAACACATACCAAAAGTACAAAAAAAAATCATTTGTCTTCTCAATTCATAAAAAAAAAGATACATTATCAATTAAAGATACACACAAATTAAACGTCCTTAGGCCCCATGCTAGAAAAGGAGTCCATGTCCCAAATATCACCAAAATAAAAACCACGTGTGTGTTCCCTTGAGAAAAAACAAATTAAAGTCCCTACAAATAAATGCTCCCCAAAGCCTCACATTTAGAAAAAATATGCCTGAATGTTTTTTAACCACGTGCATATTCCCATGAGAAAAATGAAATTAAAAAGATACATACAAATAAATGCTCCCGAAAGCATTACCTTTAGAAAAAAAAGTCTATTCATGAATGATTTTTTTCATTCCTTTTGTAAGAAAAGAACATGACCAAGATAAAATAAATCAAAAATGAAAATAATATCTCTCCCTAAGAGCTTCCAAATTATAGTTGAGTTATAATTTTTGTAAGCTTTGACCTGGTATACCTATTATTGGAAGACTCCTCGGTAGCTCATAAGGTTAAGAGATCATATAAAAAATTGGAGCTAAGATGACAATTATATGCTGATGTTAATGCTTCCTACTTATGCAATCTAAGTTAAAATGAACCAATGATTCATAGCTGTAATATTAATGTAGCCATTGTCGTCACACTACAAAGAGTAAAAGGACCAGCATGACCATGTTTGGATAGGAATGTATTCATTGAATCTCCTGAGAGAAAAGGGCATATTAGCATGATAATAAGCACATTCTTATTATTCAAATTTTCAGGCAAACCTTCTACATTCTTAATGTAACTATGTGAATAAATAAATTGGCTTAGCTTAAGAATATACATCTTATGTGTACATAATGATGATTCTTATGATTGATATTCTTTAATTACCTAACTACAATCGGTTATTATAGATTTTAATTTATATATAGTCTAAGATAATAAATATTTTCCATTGGCAATTTGGAATGGCAATTGGCAGTTTAGTTATCATAAAATGCATACTTTTTTCCGGTTACCTCCACTTAAAAAGGGGTTGGAAGCAATCATTTCTTGGGGCTATTTTCTTAAATTTCGTTTTTGCCACATTTGTTCATCCATATTTCCATAAAATAATCAATAATACGATGAGTATTGAAAGAGTGGACATTACTTCTATTACTTTGAAAAGAAAGGTTCAACCGATAGAAACATATTAGGGTGTCTCTACACTTCTCTTCATCTACTGTAGGACACATCATGTGTTTGACCAACAAGTATAGCTATCTGAAGATGTTGATGTGAAAAATGAGTTTACGCAACAATTTTAGGATAGAGAAATTTCTAGCCCGTGCAGCTGCACGAGTTGATGACTAGTTAGCATAATGCCGATTAGTGTTTTACTCCAGTATTCATTTTTTTTAGGGGTGAACCAAGATTTATTCATCAAATCCACAGATAGTGGGATACAGTTTAGGTCATGGGGTTGGCCCAACCAAACGTGACGCCCCGGACCTAGTAAAAAACTAAACTTGGCTACACGATGTGCTTCATAATTAACAACACGACCTTCAAAAGTACTATTACAATGAAGTTGAGAAACATGAAGATTGATCTCACTAATTATTGCTCCATATATGCCTCTGCTGCATCTGGCAATATCAGAGACTACCTGCTTCGAGTCCGATGCTATGATAAAATTCTGGACATTAAGATCCGCTGCTAGAGCAATCCCTTCTCTGCATGCAATGGCCTCCAGAGTGGCCGCATCTTCAACTCCTTCTATTACAAGCGATGAGCTGCCCACGTACTGACCATTGCCTTCACGGCAAACTACCGCTGCAGCTCCACCTCTCCCTTTTCTTACCCCCGCGTAGACATGTATCTTGGCGTATCCAGTTGGAGGGGCTTTGGGTCGCTGTTGTGCCACTGGTGGTGCATGCCCAGTACGTGACGGCTTGGTCCCTCTTATTTGGTCTAGCTCACTAATGTAATTCTTGATAAAAGAAAATGTGGCTTGTGGAGTCTAAAAGATACCTTCATGAGTGGCCTTGCGTCGAGCTGCCCAAATCGCCCATAAGGTGACCGAAAGAAGCACAACTTGATCATGCGACAGTGATTCCATGAGAGTGAACAACCACTGTTTGGCCTTAGGTTCAGTGATAGATATTAGCTTATTAGCCAAGTCGTCATCAACTAGCGCCCATATGCATCTGGATGTGGTGCAACTCACAAGGGAGTGCCTCCACGAGTCAGGTGATCCACACAAACCGCATTACCCATTGTCAGTCATGTGCCGATGGGCTCGAACATCTTCAGTAGGTATAGAGTGTTTCGCGAGCCGCCACAGGAACATTGTACTTTCGACGGGACTTGTGTTTCCACATACTCTTCCATGAACTTTCCTCTTGCGTTGTACTTGACGAACCAGAAGAACTCTCCAGCTAGGCTTCTCTCCTCTGTCGCGTAGCAACCAACATCTTGTATGCTGACTTGACCGAAAAACAACCAGTGCGTTCATGGTTCCAGCTCCAGAAGTCTTGCAAATTGCGTGTACAGAGGGGAATTGCCAAAACAGTTTTAGCATCCATCCCGAGGAATACTTCTTCAACTAGCTGCCGGTTCCAGTTTGCTGTGGTTTGATCGATTAGCTCTGCCACTAGCATCTGTGGGTTAGCGCTTCTGCAGACATACGTCCTCATCATCTCCTCCCGTGGCAGCCATGGGTCATTCCATATATTTGTGGTCTCCCCATTGCCTATGCGCCAAATCAGACCCTGTTTAAGGGTGTCCCTTCCTTCTATTACAGCTCTCAAAATCTGACTTGGATGTCCTCCTAAATTTGCTTCCAAGATTGAAGAGTTGGGGTAGTACACACTTTTGAGCAGTGCATCACTCAATGAACCGGGGTTTTGCAGTAAATGCCAAGCTTGTTTGGCGAGCATGGCCATGTTAAAAATTTCAAAATCTTTAAATCCTAGACCACCCATGCCTTTTGGTTGGGTCATCATCTTCCCTTTTGGTTGGGTCATCATCTTCCATGACACCGAGTGTGGCTTCCGCTTCCCATTTTTGCATCCCCACCAGAATTTCCTAATCATCATATTCAAGTGTTCACACAAACCCCTTGGTAGCTTAAAACATGACATGGAGAAAACCGGTATTGCTTGCGCAACTACTTTCACTAGGACCTCTTTCCCTGATGTTGACATTGTGTTCTCCAGCCAGCCTTGCACCTTACTCCAAACTCGGTCCTTTAGGTATTTGAAGGCACCATTCTTGGAATTCCCAATATCTGATGGCATACCAAGATATTTTTCATTTAATGTTTCATTGGGTAAAGTCAACAAGACTTTTATCTCTCCCCTTGTAGTCTCTGGAACTCCTTTGCTAAAGAAGATAGTTGATTTTGTATGGTTTATTCTCTGTCCAGAAGCCTGACAGTAAGTGTCCAGAACCTAGTTTACCTCTATAGCTCCATTACTATTTGCTTTGAAGAACAACCGGCTTTCATCATCGAATAAAAGATGGTTCACTGGTGGTGCCGTAGGTGCCACCTGTAGACCATGTAGATTGGATGACTTTCCTTGTGATTTTTGTAGGCACGACAGGCCCTCTGCTGCTATCAAGAACAAGTAAGGTGATATTGGGTCCCCTTGTCTGATCCCTCTTGATGGCTCAAACTCTTCTAACTTTTTCCCATTGAACATAACCGAAAACTTTACAGATGTTACAAGGCTCATCACTACTTCCACCCACCTTAATGAGAAGCCCAGTTTCAGCATCACTGCCCTCAAAAAAGGCCACTCAAGCCTATAGTATGCCTTCATCAAGTCCAGCTTTAGAGCACACACTTGGTGTTTCTTTGCCTTGTTTCTCTTCATAAAATGGAGGCACTCATATGCTGCAATGATGTTGTCAGTGATAAACCTTCCTGGAACAAAAGCTGACTACTCCTCTGAAATAATGTTTGGCAGAACTAGCTTCAAATGGTTAGCAATCACCTTTGAAGCAATCTTGTATAGGACATTACACAGACTGATAGGACGAAACTGTGAGAGGAGCGTGGGATTTTTTACCTTCGGGATGAGTACCAAGACTGTTTCATTAATGTACGCAGCTGACTCTGTGCCCTCAACAATTTTCAGAACCACACTTGTTACCTCGACACCGCAAACCTCCCAATGCCGCTGGAAAAATGTGCCGGGAACCGTCTGGTCCTGGGGCCTTTATTGGGAACATTTGGAAAAGTGCAGTTTTTACCTCCTGTTGGCTATAGGGGGCATTCAGAACCTCGTTCATCTCATTGGTTACCTTATGTGGAATTGTCTCAAGGACTTGCTCTATATTATGAACACCTTCAGTTGTGTAAAGTTCCTTGTAGAACGATGTAGTCATTGCCTCCATCTCCACTATATTTTCTGTTACTTGACCATCCGCTCGTTGTAGAGCTTTTATTTGATTTTCTCCTCCTCCTCCTACTAGCGCGTAAATGGAAAAAATAAGTGTTTTCGTCACCATGAATCAGCCATTCAACTCTAGCCCTCTGGCGCCGAACGATTTCTTCACGATGGAATAATTCAACAAGCCATTCAGAGATTTTCAATTCCGCGTGAGACGGTCCTGATCTTCCTAGGGCTTCGCGTAGTGACTGAAGCTCTTTCTTTAATCTGCTAATCTCCTGTCTAACGCTGCCAAAATGCGTTCGATCCCACGCGGACAGATCACCAGAGAGTTGATTCAATTTGTCTCTTACCGCTGCTACTATCTCCCCCGGGGCTCACGCCCATGCAGAACTCACCATAGCCGGTAAAGACTCATCTCGTTCCCAACACCATTCATATTTAAATGGGCGTGGTCCCCTCTTGCATGCATGGCCGTCATTAAGACATAGGAAGATGGGAACATGATCAGAACTCGCCGCACTCTTGTGCTCTAGAGTGTCTGTTGGGAAAGCAAGATTCCAGTCAGGACTTGCAACTGCTCGATCCAGGCGAACTCTAGTAAATGTCCCTCCCGCGACCTTCCTTTCAAAATTCCAGTTGATCCCATGATAGCCTATATCAGTTAAGCCACACGTGCCTAGTGCATCACAGAAAGCATCCATTTGCGCTTGACTCTGGTTACCAACTCCCTCATGTTCATTGGCATGCAGGACTTCATTGAAGTCCCCAATCACGACCCAGGGCAGATTGCTAGTGCCGGCAATACCCCGTAGCATGTTCCATGTTTCATACCTTTCATTTACTTGGGCTTCTCCATAGACAAATGTGATCCGTACCTGCGTTTCTACCATCTCCTCAACTATCACATCAATATGATATTCCGAGTAGCCAATAACTTCTAGCTTTATTTCATCATTCCAAAAAATTCCTATTCCTCCGCTTCTACCAGAACTACTAACAGCAAAACTTTTATTGAAACCTAAAGTACCCGCTAGATTCTCAACACGCGAACCCTCTATCTGAGTTTCAAAAATACATGCTATAGAGGGGGCAAGTTGCTTCGATAAATCTCGAAGCTCACGAACTGTCGCAAGCCTGCTAGCCCCGCGACAGTTCCATACTAGGGTACTCATTGCGCTAGGCGCGACCCCGCTGGAAGGCCCGCCAAACGCGCATAATTTGTTTTGTTTCCATAAAGTTTCCTTTGTCCTCAGCATTTAGAGTAGGCTTGGTTCTTTTTGGCTCCTGTTTCGAAGATGGGCTCTGGGGCACCATGGGATTTGCAACTGTAGTATAGCTACTGTTCTCATGGAGAAGAGGGGTAGCTCCTAGAAGTTTAGCCCCAAGTCCAGTGACTTGAGCTGCTCCCCTTTTCCGATTTCCATCGGCATCAACCATGGCAGTATCTCTGTCACCATCTGATGCAGCTTGAAACTATGTCGGTATTTCCCCAAAGAGGAAGGGATGATGCAGTACAGCTATGGTAGGTATTTCCCTCAGTTATGAAATCAAGGTATCAATCCAGTAGGAGGCCAGGCCAAGCTATGTAAACGGTACCTCCACACAAAGAACAAATACTTGCAACCCGACGAGTAAGAGGGGTTGTCAATCCCTCCTCAGGCAAAAGATAGATTGGTTTGTATGATTTTGGATAAATAGATCTCGCAATAACACAAAATAAAATAAAGAAAGAAAAAGTGCAGCAAGGTATTTTTGGGTTTTTGGAATAATAGATCTGAAAATAAAAGCAAATAAAAATAGATCGGAAAGAATAGACCCGGTGGCCGTAGATTTCACTAGTGGCTTCTCTCGAGAAAATAGCAAACGGTGGGTGAACAAATTACTATTGGGCAATTGATAGAAGATCAAATAATTATGACGATATCCAGGCAATGATCATTATATAGGCATCACGTCCAAGATTAGTAGACCGAAACGATTTTGCATCTACTACTATTACTCCACACATCGACCGCTATCCAGCATGCATATAGTGTATTAAGTTCATGGAGAAACAGAGTAATGCAATAAGAACGGTGACATGATGTAGACAAGATCTATTCATGTAGGAATAGACCCCATCTTGTTATCCTTAATAGCAACAATACATGTGTGCCTCGCTGCCCCTTCTGTCATTGGGAGAGGACACCGCAAGATCGAACCCATCACAAAGCACCTCTTCCCATGGCAAGAAAAATCGATCTAGTTGGCCTAACTAAACCAAAGACTCGAAGAAGAAATACGAGACTATAAGTAATCATGCATAAAAGAGATCAAAGAACACAAATAACTTTCATGGTTAACGATCTGATCATAAACTCAAACTTCATCGGATTCCAATAAACACACCGCAAAAAGTCATTCCATCAAATAGATCTCCAAGAGACCATTGTATTGAGAATCAAAAGAGAAAGAGAAAGCCATCTAGCTACTTCCTACGGACCCGTAGGTCTATGGTGGACTACTCACGCATCATCGGAGAGGCACCAATGAGGATGATGAACCCCTCCGTGATGGTCTAGATTGGATCTCGTGGTTCTGGAACTTGCGGTGGCTAGAATTGTGTTTCGACGTCTCCCCTAGGGTTTTTGGAATATTTGGGAATTTATAGGGCGAAGAGGCAGTGCAGGGGGGCTCCGTGGGGGGCACAACCCCCCTGGGCGCGCATGGGCTCCTGGGCGCGCCCTGGTAGGTTATGCTCACCACGGGCCTCCCCTGTGGTACTTTCTTGTCCCACAAGGTGTCTTCTGATCCAGAGAAAATCTCCAAAAAGTTTCATGGCATTTGGACTCCGTTTGGTACTTATATTCTGAGAAGTAAAAAACAAGCAAAAAACAGCAACTGGCACCAGGCACTATGTCAATAGGTTAGTCCCAAAAAATGATATAAAGTTGCTATAAAATGATTGTAAAACATCCAAGAATGATAATATCACAGCATGGAACAATAAATATTCTTTTTCTTTTGTAGCATGGACATTTGGACTTTTAGATGGTTCAAAGCAATAGTCTAGTTTTGACATGAAGATTTCAATACTCAAGCATATCAACAAGGAACCATGTCTTTCAAAATATCAACACTAAAGAAAGCTATCCCTAGCCCATCATGCTCAATCATTGATGCATTCACGAAGCACACTCGAATATTAGCTACATCCAGTGCTCAAGTACGATCATAGTGCCCCTTAGTTCATGCTTTATAAGAGAAGATGGAGACTCAAATAAAAATAAAAATCGCATAAAGTAAATAGATAGGCCCTTCGCAGAGGGAAGTAGGGATTTGTAGAGGTGCCAGAGCTCAAAGCAAAAAAAATTGGGAGATAAAAAACATTTTGAGAGGCATGCTTTTCCTGTCAACGAAAACGACCGAGTAGTTCCCAATACTTTCCATGCTAGATATATCATAGGCGGTTTCCAAACAGAAAATAAAGTTTATTCCTTTTTCCACCATTCTTTCACACTCCACGGCTAGCCGTATCCACGGGTACCGTCCATACCAACAATTTTCAAGGAATTTATTATTTGACAACATAAAGTAATTTTTTTTTCATTTCAGGACTGGGCATCCCTATTACCGCCATACTCTCGTGCAATGACAAGTGAATAAACACTCATCTTGAGAATAACACATCTAGCATGGAAAAATATTGGCCACCCCCTGCCGCTTCTTGAGCGGTAAGGGCACACAAAAAGGAAATTATTTTGAAAATTAGAGTTGGCACATACAAATTTGCTTAGAACGGCACGGAAATACCGCATATAGGTAGGTAAGGTGGACTCATATGGCAAAACTGGGTTTAAGGATTTTGGATGCATAAGTAGTATTTCTACTTAGTACAAGTGGAGGCTAGCAAAAGATTGAGAAGCAACCAACCAAGAAACGAAAAATCTCATAAACGAGCATTAAGCATAACTAACACCGAATAATGCACCACAAGTAGGATGTAATTTCATTGCATAACTATTGACTTTCGTGCTTGCATAGGGAATCACAAACCTTAACACCAATATTCTTACTAAATCATAATTACTCACGAACATGACTCCCATATTACTATCATCATATCTGAAAACTATTACAAGGAATCAAGTTTATTTTGTCCAATGATCTTCATGAAAGTTTTTATTATATCCCTCTTGAATATCTATCACTTTGGGACTAGTTTCATATATTGCCATTGCTTTTGACAAGCTCAAATAAATTTAAGTGAAGAACATGAGCATAAATTTTTTAATCTCTCAAAATAATATAAGTGAAGCATGAGATAATTTCTTCAAGATTACTAACTCTCAAATAAATCTAAGTGAAGCATGAGAGTATTTCTTCAAAAATATTAAAGCACACTGTGCTCAAAAAGATATAAGTGAAACACTAGAGCAATTCCATAGCTCAAAAAATTTAAGTGAAGCATATAGAGCAATTCTAATAAATCATAGTATAATTTGGCTCTCTCAAATAGGTGTCTCCAACAAGGATACTTGTGACAAACTAAAAATCAAAACAAGCAAAGACTCATATAATACAAGACGCTCCAAGCAAAACTCATGATATGTGACGAATAAAAATATAGCTCCAAGTAAAATACCGATGGTCGTTAGAAAAAAGAGGGGATGCCTTCCGGGGCATCCCCAAGCTTAGTTGCTTGGTTTTCTTTGGATATTAACTTGGGGTGCCATGGGGCATCCCCAAGCTTAGGATCTTTCTACTCCTTATTCCTTCATCCATCGTGATCTCACCCAAAACTTGAAAACTTGAATCACACAAAACTTAACAAAAACCTTCGTGAGATCCGTTAGTATAAGCAAACCAATCTTCACTTTAAGTACTATTGCAAACCCATTCATATTTTATTATTGCATTATATCTACTGTATTCTAACTTTACCATGGCTTATACCCCCCGATACAATCCATAGATTCATCAAAATAAGCACACAATGCAATGAAAACAGAATCTGTCAAAAATAGAACAGTCTGTAAAGACGCGAATTGATCTCATACTTATGTAACTCTTAAAATTCTTTAAAATTAGAAAAAGGTAGGAAATTTGTATGTCAATCTTGTGTAAAAAATTCAGAGTTTTTCATCGCTTCTGTGAATTTTGTTCATAAGCATGGGGTGAATTTATCATGGATTGCAATTATCATAATTAAAGTCTTTGTAATCCAAAGGAGTGGGCATATCGCTAGTTAAAGTTTTGACCTCTCCAAACCCACTTTTATCAATTTTTTCATTAAGATTTTCACCCTCCAAACCATTGGGACGCTCTCTAGCTAAAGTTGACTCTTCTCCAGTCCCTTTATCATCAATTTTAACCTTACTAAACAAAGAATCAATAGGAAAAACACCAATTACTTTAAGATCTTCATCATCTTTATGAAAGCAATCACTAGAAAACGCTCTTTCTAAAAATTCTCTTTTAGCTCTAAGCATAGCGGTTCTTTTCTTGCTTTCATCCATAGAAACATATAAAGCTTTAATTGATTCCTCAACCTTAGGTGAAAAAGTTTTCAACTTGAGATTTTCTACATCATGAGAAATTCTATCAATGCTTCTAGACAAATCATCAATCTTATTCAACTTTTCTTCTATCATAGTGTTGAAAACTTTTTGCACATTGATAAATTATTTAATATTATTCTCAAGATCAGAGGGGTTCTGTTGTAGGGTGGAACCCTAAGTGGAGATCTTTCACGAATTGGAGGGGGGATCCCACGAAGAACACGAAGAAATCACAAGAGGAACACTCAAGAACAAGCCCAAATCACACATCCACTAGACTCACATCCACACAAGATCCACAAAGGTACAAGAACAACAAAAGGAAAGATACAAGATAGAGTTCATCCCAAATCCAAGGAGGAGATGAGGTCTTGATGATCCTATGATGGGGATCCTTCCCTAGATGGGGTCTTGAATCCACTAGGGATCTTCTCCTAGGAGGTCTTGGTTTCCATGGGAGATGGTTGTTGGAATCGGGGCTCCGCAAACCCAGAAAGGTTCGAACTCTGGGGCATGTGCGAAGGACCTTACTTCACGCAGATGCTCAGCTCACCACTCCCACGGCTCGTTCTCATCGAGTGCGCAAGATTGCAGAAAGGGAAGAACACGCAGATTTACCCAGGTTCGGGCCACCTTGTGGTGTAAGACCCTACTCCTGCTTTAGGTGTATTGGCCTCATGAGGAGGCAGAGGATGACTGATACAGTGTGTGAGCAGCCTCGCGAGGGCTCTGAGGTGAGGATGGATTGATCCCGATCCCTCTCTATGGTGGTGGCTAGCCTATATTTATAGTGGCCTCGGTCCTCTTCCCTCATAGCTTAGGCGGGAAGGGATCCCACAACGGCCAATTTTGAAAGGGGACAAGAGGTACATCCTATCCTGACGAAAGGTGGTCTTCGCCTGCAAAGCTTCTGGTCGTGACACAGAGGTGGGCTCGGTGATGACATCCATCCTGCCGAGCCTGTGGTCTTGGTCTTGTTACACCGGAATGGAAACCCTTGGGGGATTCATCGGGAGCCCGCGTACGTCCTTGCCTCCTTAGCACCAAAGTGGAAACTGTCCTCTCTGCGCCCGTTGGCGCCCGCCTGGCCTTGGTCATCATGGCTCACGTCATCGCAGCCTAATGAGGCGGGAGGCCTGCATAGAGATCTCCACTCCTCAGGAGGCATCCTGAGGTGGTGCTCCTCGGGAGGTCTTTGTGTCGCTCACCTCGCGAGGCCAGGGGCCCTTGTGAGGGTCTGGTACTTGAGGTCTTGATGCTGGGCCGTAGAAGAAGCCACGCGCTGGGCCACAGGCAGGCAAGTCTGGGTACCCCCGACCCCTGAACGCCGACAGTAGCCCCCGGGACCAAGGCGCGCCCGGCCTAGCTTCGAGGCGAAGACGAGGGCCGAAGGGTGAAGCGCCACCGGCCCCAACCGCCTGCGGGCCAGGCCCGACGCGTGGCGCTCGATGGGACGCGGGCGCCTCCACTTCCCCACGTTCGTCTCGGCAACCGTCCCTGCTGCTACTTCTTGAGCTTGCGTTGGTTTTTCCCTTGAAGAGGAAAGGGTGATGCAGCAAAGTAGAGATAA
This sequence comes from Thinopyrum elongatum, assembly GCA_011799875.1. Classification (NCBI taxonomy): domain Eukaryota; kingdom Viridiplantae; phylum Streptophyta; class Magnoliopsida; order Poales; family Poaceae; genus Thinopyrum; species Thinopyrum elongatum. The sequence goes on along the minus strand of CM022299.1, from coordinate 554,289,610 downwards.
GTATTTCCCTCAGTTAGAGAACCAAGGTATCAATCCAGTAGGAGGTACAAGCAAGTCTCCAATCTATACACCTGCACAAACAATCAAACACTTGCACCCAACGCGATAAAGGGGTTGTCAATCCCTTCACGGTCAATTGCAATGGTGAGATCTGATAGAGATAGATATAAAAGATTACTAAAACATAAAATAAAATAAAAATAAATGAATTACAGCAAGGTATTTTTGGGTTTTTTGGTTTATAGATCTGAAAATATATGATGAAAAATAGACCCGGGGGCCATAGGTTTCACTAGAGGCTTCTCTCTTGAAAGAAAACATACGGTGGGTGAACAAATTACTGTCGAGCAATTGATAGAAAAGCGCAAAGTTATGACGATATCCAAGGCAATTATTATGCATATAGGCATCACGTCCGTGTTAAGTAGACCGACTCCTGCCTGCATCTACTACTATTACTCCACACATCGACCGCTATCCAGCATGCATCTAGAGTATTAAGTTCCAAAGAACAGAGTAACGCCTTAAGTAAGATGACATGATGTAGAGGGATAAACTCAAGCAATATGATGAAAACCCCATCTTTTTACCCTTGATGGCAACAATACAATACGTGCCTCGCTACCCCTACTATGTCACTGGGTGAGGACACCGCAAGATTGAACCCAAAACTAAGCACCTCTCCCATTGCAAGAAATACCAATCTAGTTGGCCAAACCAAACCGATAATTCGAAGAGAAATACAAAGATATCAAATCATACATATAAGAATTCAGAGAAGATTCAAATAATATTCATAGATAATCTGATCATAAATCCACAATTCATCGGATCTCGACAAACACACCACAAAAGAAGATTACATCGGATAGATCTCCAAGAACATCGAGGAGAACATGGTATTGAGGATCAAAGAGAGAGAAGAAGCCATCTAGCTACTAGCTATGGACTCGTAGGTCTGTGGTAAACTACTCACGCTTCATCGGACAGGCAATAGGGTTGATGTAGGTGCCCTCCGTGATCGAATCCCCCTCCGGCAGATCGCCGGAAAAGGCCCCAAGATGGGATCTCACGGGAACAGAGGCTTACGGCGGTGGAAAAGTATTTTCGTGGATGCCTCTGATGGTTTGGGAATATTTGGGAATATATAGGCCAAAGATTAGGGTTAGGAGACCTCCAAGGGGGCCACAAGCCTAGGGGGTGCGTCCCCCTAGGGCGCGCCCCTACGGCTTGTCGTCGCCTCGTGGGTCTTTTGACTTCATCTCCAAGTCTCGTAGGTGTCTTCTGGTCCAAGAAAAATCATCGCGAAAGTTTTATTCCGTTTGGACTCCGTTTGATATTCCTTTTCTGTAAAACTCAAAAACAAGAAAAAAACAGAAACTGGCACTGGGCTCTAGGTTAATAGGTTAGTCCCAAAAATAATATTAAATAGCATATTAATGCATATAAAACATCCAAAATAGATAATATAATAGCATGGAACAATCAAAAAAGTATAGATACATTGGAGACGTATCACCTGCTGACAAAAAGCCTGGCGCACGCTGCAGACCATCATTGTCCGCCGCACGCCCGCCTTCTGCTCCTTCATTCCCCCACGAGCTCGCACTCCCTGCGCCGGATCTTGCGCCCGTTCCTATCCGCCTCACCGCCATGGCTAATACGTCTCCAACGTATCTATAATTTTTTATTGTTCCATGCTGTTATATTATCATTCTTGGATGTTTTACAATCATTTTATATCATTTTTTGGTACTAACGTATTGACATAGTGCCCAGTGCCAGTTGCTATTTTCTGCATGTTTTTTACATCGCAGGAAATCAATACCAAACGGAGTCCAAACGCAACGAAACTTTTTGTGGATTTTTTTTGGACCAGAAGACATCCAGTGGGCCGGAGAAGCACCTGGGGGGGGGGGGGGTGCTCCGAGGGGAGCACAACCCACCAGGGCGCGCCTGGCCCAGGCACGCCCAGGTGGGTTGTGCCCACCTCAGGGGCCTCCCGCACCACTTCTTTGCTCTATAAATACCCCAATATTCCAGAAACCCTAGGGGAGTCGACGAAAATCAATTCCAGCCGCCGCAAGTTCCAGAACCACCAGATCCAATCTAGACACCATCATGGAGGGGTTCATCATCCTCATTGGTGCCTCTCTGATGATGCGTGAGTAGTTCATTGTAGACCTTCGGGTCCGTAGTTAGTAGCTAGATGGCTTTCTCTCTCTCGTTTGATTCTCAATACAATGGTCTCTTGGAGATCCATATGATGTAACTCTTTTTTGCGGTGTGTTTGTTGGGATCCGATGAACTTTGAGTTTATGATGAGATCTATCTTTTTATCCATGAAAGTTATTTGAGTCTTCTTTGATCTCTTATATGCATGATTGCTTATAGCCTCGTATTTCTTCTCCGATATTTGGGTTTTGTTTGGCCAACTTGATCTATTTATCTTGCAATGGGAAGAGGTGCTTTGTGATGGGTTCGATCTTACGGTGCTTGATCCCAGTGACAGAAAGGGAAACGACATGTATGTGTCATTGCCATTAAGGATAACAAGATGGGATCTATTTCTGCATAAGTAGATCTTGTCTACATCATGTCATCATTCTTATTGCATTACTCCGTTTCTCCATGTACTTAATACACTAGATGCATGCTGGATAGCGGTCGATGTGTGGAGTAATAGTAGTAGATGCAGGCAGGAGTCGGTCTACTAATCTTGGACGTGATGCCTATATAATGATCATTGCCTGGATATCGTCATGAGTATTTGAAGTTCTATCAATTGCCCAACAGTAATTTGTTTCCACCATTTGCTATTTTTCTCGAGAGAAGCCACTAGTGAAAACTACGGCCCCCGGGTCTCTTCTTTAATATATTTGCCTTCAAGATCTATTTTGCTATTCGCTCTTTTATTTGTTTGCAACTTTTATTTTTAGATCTATTAATCCAAAAACCCAAAAATACCTCGCTGAATTTTATTTGCATCTTTCAATCTACTACAATTTTATCTATCTCGTTACCCGAAAGGGATTGAGAACCCCTTTAACACGTCGGGTTGCAAGTATTTGTTCTTTGTGTGCAGGAGCTGTTTACGTGGTGTTGCGTGGTTCTCCTACTGGTTCGATAACCTTGGTCTCATCACTGAGGGAAATACCTACCATCGCTGTGCTGCATCATCCCTCCCTCTCTGGGGAAAAACCGACGTAGTTCTAGCAGACATCAAGAGAAGTTTCTGGCGCCGTTGCCGGGGAGACATCATCAACATCAACCAGGTTCCTAATCATAAATCTCATCTCCTTGCAATTTACATTATTTGCTATTTGCCTCTTGTTTTCCTCTCCCCCACTTCACAAAAAATTTCCTTTTTATTCGCCTCCTTTTTCATTCGCCTTTTTCTCGTCAGATCCCATGTTTGCTTGTGTTGCCATGTGCCTTCTATCTGCTTGCATCTTCGCTTGCTAAAAATCTATTGATATGGATCCTCATCCACTTGCTAATCTTTTCAAGAGATCCAATTATGATGAACCAATTGATAGTGAATTGAATTCATTAGATTATCTTTATGAAGTTTTGCTTGAGATTTATGAATCTAAAAATTGTGATGAAGAAATTTATAAAGTGATTCATGATAACCCCTTGAATGAAAAGCATGATTGCAATGATTTTACTATAAATTCTATTAATGTCAATTGTGCTAATTTTGATATGTCCACTACTTATTGCAATGATCATGATTGGGGTGATAATGGTTCTTATGATCTTGAAAATTTATTTAAACCTCATGATGAATATGCTTGCGATAATATTAAAAGTGGGTTTGGAAGAGAGTCAACTTTAGGTAAAAATAATCCCACATATTTGGAGAGTGTTCAATCTTATGAAATTTTTGATAAAAGTGGGATTGGAGAGGTCATGACTTTATTTGATGGTAATCTCACTATTTTGGAAGAGTGTCAACTTTGCATGCATGTGGATCATGAAGAGAATATGTTATGTGATAGCTATATTGTTGATTTTAATATGTTCCCACATGTAATTATTATGAGAGAGGGAAATATGGTTGTAGAAATTTTCATGTTACTAAATTACCTCTCTTCATGTTAAGATTGCTATTGTTTTCTTCCATACATATGCTAGATCTTGCTTGTCTTGCTAATTTGTTTTCCTATAAAATTCCTATGCATTGGAAATATGTTAGACTTAAATATGTTTGTCACATGTTTTATGATGCTCTCTTTGTGTTTTCATTATTATCTTTCATGTGAGCATCAATAAAATTTTATGCCTAGCTAGGGGCGTAAAACGATAGCGCTCGTTGGGAGGCAACCCAACTTGTATCTTTTTGCTTTTTGGTTTTCTTGCTGTTTTCAATAAAATACCCAATTATGCCTCTGGTTAGATGTGTTTTTGTGGTTTAAATTAGTGTTTGTGCCAAGCAAAGCCTTTGGGGTGATTTGGGTGATAGTTGATTTGATCTTGCTGAAAAATAGAAACTTTTGTGCTTGGGAAAACAATTCTTATTTTTAACAGAAGAGTGATTTTGAGTTGATTCTTTCTGAATAAGATTAATAAACAAATTGCTTACGTTTTCCTAATTTTTTAGAATTTTTAGAGTTACGTAAGTATTCGAAATATCCAGATTGCTACAGACTGTTCTGTTTTTAACAGATTCTGTTTTCTTTGCGTTGTGTGCTTGTTTTGATGATTCTATGGTTTCCTTTGGAGATATTTTGCCATAGAAAAGTTGGAATACAGCAGATATAATTAAAGAATAAAATATGAATGGGTTTTCAACAGTACTTATAGTAGTGATTTGCTTTCTTATACTAACGGATCTCACGAAGGTTTTGTTGAGTTTTGTGTGATTGAAGTTTTGAAGTTTTGGGTGAGATTACGATGGATGAAGGAATAAGGATTAGGAAAAGGATAAGCTTGGGGATGCCCGAGGCACCCCAAGATAATATTCAAGAAGTATCAAGCAACTAAGCTTGGGGATGCCCCCGAGTGGCATCCCCTCTTTCTTCTAACGACTATCGGTATTTTACCTGGAACTATTTTTTTATTCGTCACATATTATGAGTTTTGCTTGGAGCATCTTGTATGATATGAGTCTTTGCTTGTTTTGATTTTTATTTTGAGTCTTGAATCCTTGCTGGACACACCTTTTTGGGAGAGCCAAAAACTATGCTATGCTTGCTCCTATGCTTCACTTAATTTTTTATGAGCTATGGAATTGCTCTAGTGCTTCACTTATATCTTTTTGAGAACGGTGTGCTTTATTATTATTTTAAGAAATGCTCTCATGCTTCACTTAGAGTAATTTTTCAAAGAAATTCTCTCTTGCTTCACTTAGATTATTTTGAGAGAAAGAAATATTATGCTCATGTTCTTCACTTATATTTGTGTGAGCTTATTAAATAAAAAGCAACATATGAAACTAGTCCCAAAGTGATAGATATCCAAGGAGGATATAATAAAAACTTTCATGAAGATCATTGGACAAAATAAACTTGATTCCTTGTAATAGTTTTGAGATATGATGATGTGATATGTGAGTCATGTTGATGAGTAATTATGCTTTAGTAAGAATATTGGTGTTAAGGCTTGTGATTCCCTATGCAAGTATGAAAGTCAATAGTTATGCAATGAAATTATATCTTACTTATCGTGCATTATTCGGTGTTACTTATGCTTAATGCTTGCTTACGAGATTATTCGTTTCTTGGTTGGGCGCTTCTCAATCTTTTTGCTAGCCTTCATTTGCACCAAGTATGATCACTACTTGTGCATCCAAAACCCTTTAAACCAGTTTTGCCACATGAGTCCACTATACCTACCTATATGCGGTATTTCCGTGCCGTTCTAAGCAAATTTGTATGTGCCATCTGTAATTTTCAAAATAAATTTCTCTTTTGTGTGCTCGTACCGCTCGCGAGGCGGTGAGGGGTGGCCGATATTTTCCATGCTAGATGTGTTATTCTCACGATGAGTGTTTATTCACTTGTCATTGCACGAGAGTACGGCAAAGGTATTAGGGATGCCCAGTCCCGAAATGAAAAATGAATTTACTTTATGTTGTCAAATAATAAATTCCTTGGAAAGTGTTCGTATGGAGGGCACCCGTGGATACGGCTAGCCATGGAAAGTGAAAGAAATGGTGGAAAAAGGAATAAACTTTAATTTCTGTTTGGGAACCGCCTATGGTATATCTAGCATGGAAAGTGTTGGGAACTCTAAGTCATTTTCGTTGGTGAGAAAAGTATGCCTCTCAAAATGTTTTTATCTCTGAATTTAAGCTTTGAGCTCTAGCACCTCTACAAATCACTACTTCCCTCCGCGAATGGCCTTTCTTTTACTTTATGCTTTTTTTATTTTTACTTGAGTCTCCATCTTCTCTTATAAAGCACCAACTAAGGGGCACTATGATCGTACTTGAGCATTGGGTGTAGCTAATATTCGAGTGTGTTTCATGAATGGATCAATGATTGAGCATAATAGGCTAGGGATAACTTGCTTTAGTGTTGATATTTTGACAGACATGGTTGCTTGTTGATATGCTTGAGTATTAAAGTCTTCATGTCAAAACTAGGCTATTGCTTTGAACCATATAAAAGTCCAAATGTCCATGCTACAAAGAAAAGAATATGTGATGAACATGTTAGGCAGCATTCCACATCAAAAATTCTGTTTTTATCATTTACCTACTCAAGGACGAGCAGGAATTAAGCTTGGGGATGCTGATACGTCTCCAACGTATCTATAATTTTTGATTGTTCCATGCTGTTATATTATCATTCTTGGATGTTTTACAATCATTTTATATCATTTTTTGGTATTAACCTATTGACATAGTGCCCGGTGCCAGTTGCTGTTTTCTGCATGTTTTTAACATCGTAGGAAATCAATACCAAATGGAGTCCAAACGCAGCGAAACTTTTTGTGGATTTTTTTGGAACAGAAGACATCTAGTGGGCCGGAGAAGCACCTGGCGGGGGGGGGGGGGTGCTCCGAGGGGAGCACAACCCACCAGGGCGCGCCTGGAGACCCAGGCGCACCCAGGTGGGTTGTGCCCACCTCGGGGGCCTCCCACACCGCCTCTTTGCTCCATAAATACCCCAATATTCCAGAAACCCTAGGGGAGTCAACGAAAATCAATTCCAACCGCCGCAAGTTCCAGAACCACCAGATCCAATCTAGACACCATCACGGAGGGGTTCATCATCCTCATTGGTGCCTCTCCGGTGATGCGTGAGTAGTTCATTGTAGACCTTCGGGTCCGTAGTTAGTAGCTAGATGGCTTTCTCTCTCTCGTTTGATTCTCAATACAATGGTCTCTTGGAGATCCATATGATGTAACTCTTTTTTGCGGTGTGTTTGTTGGGATCCGATGAACTTTGAGTTTATGATGAGATCTATCTTTTTATCCATGAAAGTTATTTGAGTCTTCTTTGATCTCTTATATGCATGATTGCTTATAGCCTCGTATTTCTTCTCTGATATTTGGGTTTTGTTTGGCCAACTTGATCTATTTATCTTGCAATGGGAAGAGGTGCTTTGTGATAGGTTCGATCTTACGATGCTTGATCCTAGTGACAGAAAGGGAAACGACACGTATGTATCATTGCCATTAAGGATAACAAGATGGGGTCTATTTCTACATATATAGATCTTGTCTACATCATGTCATCGTTCTTATTGCATTACTCCGTTTGTCCATGAACTTAATACACTTGATGCATGCTGGATAGCGGTCGATGTGTGGAGTAATAGTAGTAGATGCAGGCAGGAGTCGGTCTACTAATCTTGGACGTGATGCCTATATAATGATCATTGCCTGGATATCGTCATGAGTATTTGAAGTTCTATCAATTGCCCAACAGTAATTTGTTTCCACCATTTGCTATTTTTCTCGAGAGAAGCCACTAGTGAAAACTACGGCCCCCGGGTCTCTTCTTTAATATATTTGCCTTCAAGATCTATTTTGCTATTCGCTCTTTTATTTGTTTGCAACTTTTATTTTCAGATCTATTAATCCAAAAACCCAAAAATACCTCGCTGAATTTTATTTGCTTTTATTTGCGTCTTTCAACCTAGTACAATTTTATCTATCTCGTTACCCGAAAGGGATTGACAACCCCTTTAACACGTTGGGTTGCAAGTATTTGTTCTTTGTGTGCAGGAGCTGTTTACGTGGTGTTGCGTAGTTCTCCTACTGGTTCGATAACCTTGGTCTCATCACTGAGGGAAATACCTACCGTCGCTGTGCTGCATCATCCCTCCCTCTCTGGGAAAAACCGACGTAGTTCTAGCAGACATCAATGGCCCCCAAGAGAAAGAGGGGCAGGGCCTCGACGGCGGCGAAGCCTCAGGCGGGGCCGGAGCCTGTGCTGGGCCGGTTCACCGTGCGCAATTGTGAAGGGCTGGACAAGGTCCGGCATGCGATCGCCGCCGACTCCAACGAGTGGAAGGCGACAAAGATCTGGCCCACATCCCGGTCCTCAGCAGACTTGGAGGCCACCAACACCCCCTTCACCTCCATGCCCTCTTCTCCGGCTTACTCCCGCCGTTCTCAGATTTCTTCAACGCTGTGCTTATGCACTACCAGGTCCACGCATTGCACTTCGACCCTAGGTCCATCGTCCTCCTCTCCACCTTTGCGTTCTTGTGCGAGGCCTTCGTGGGCATCGCCCCGTCCCTGGCCTTGCTCCGCCACTTCTTCTCCCTCCAGATGGTCGCCGGCGAGCAGCGCTCGAGATGCGTGTCGCTCTGAGCGGCGGACGCGATGGCGGGCGTGGGCATTGACTCTGAGCTTCATCCGGACGCAGAGGGATTCTGGAAGTATTGGGTGTACGTCGACACCGCTGTGTTCAGCCCCCTGCTTCTGGCCCTGACGGCCCCCGCAGAGCCGAGCTCTGGTTGGGAGCACGTGGAGCTCGTCGACCCGTGGTTTACGTGAGTTATGGACAGGCTGGCCGACCTGAGGAAGGCGGGCGTGACGATGGCGATGGTGGTGAGGGAGTTCGTTCGGCGGCGCATCGCTCCTCTTCAGTGCCATTTTCGCCCAATGTGGGCCTTCACCGGCCCCGAGGATCCATGAGGCTTCAGGCGCCTTCCCTTCCTTCCAGCACACTGCGCGGGGTGCTCCGCCTCCTGACCGGTGGAGAACCCGTCGTGCTTCCTTCGGGTGGGCTCCCCTTGTACAATTATCCGAACGGGGGAACCTTCACCAAGAAGATGCCGTGCTTCGACGAGTGGGGGATGCTCCCCAAGGGCCATGTGAGGCCTCGCGACAACCCCCTCCTGGTGGCCCCGGGACCTGGAGGTCCTGAGGCCTGTGCCCCCCGAGCAGCTGCGGAGGAGCGCTCTGAGCCTTGTGTCCCTCGAGCGTCCGCCTTCGCTCCTCCAAGCAGCGGAGGAGACGCCACACCCAGAGGCATGAACGCCGCTCCTGCCGCGGGGGACCGCGCGCTAGATTCCAGCGTGTTGTCTTCTGGACCCCGCACACCCCGGAGGAGGAAAGGGCCCAGAGGCCTGATACGTCTCCAATGTATCTATAATTTTTTTATTGTTCCATGCTATTATATTATCTATTTTGGATGTTTTATATGCATTATTATGCTATTTTATATTATTTTTGGGACTAACCTATTAACCTAGAGCCCAGTGACAGTTTCTGTTTTTTCCTTGTTTTTGAGTTTTACAGAAAAGGAATATCAAACGGAGTCCAAACGGAATAAAACTTCCGCGATGATTTTTCTTGGACCAGAAGACACTAGTAGGACTTGGAGAGGGGGCCAGGAGGTGCCCGAGGTGGCCACAAGCCTGCTAGGCATGCCCAGGGGGGTGCCCTTAGGGCTTGTGGGCCCCTCGGAGGTCCCCTAACCCTAATTCTTGCACTATAAATTCCCAAATATTCCCAAACCACTAGAAGCGCCCACCAAAATACTTTTTCGCCGCCGTAACCTTCTGTTCCCGTGAGATCCCATCTTGGGACCTTTTTCGGTGATCTGTCGGAGGGGGATTCAATCACGGAGGGCTTCTACATCAACTCTATTGCCCTTCCGATGATGTGTGAGTAGTTTGCCACAGACCTACGGGTCCATAGCTAGTAGGTAGATGGCTTCTTCTCTCTCTTTGATCTTCAATCCAATGTTCTCCTCGATGTTCTTGGAGGTCTATTCGATGCAAATCTTTTTTGCGGTGTGTTTGTTGAGATCCGATGAATTGTGGATTTATGATCAGATTATCTATGAATATTATTTGAGTCTTCTCTGAACTCTTTTATGCATGATTAAGATATCTTTGTATTTCTGATCGAACTATCAATTTGGTTTGGCCAACTAGATTGGTTTTTCTTGCAATGGGAGAGATGCTTAGTTTTGGGTTAATTCTTGCGGTGTCCTCACCCAGTGACATAGTAGGGGTAGCGAGGCACGTATTGTATTGTTGCCATAGAGGATAAAAAGATGGGGTTTTCATCATATTGCTTGAGTTTATCCCTCTACATCATGTCATCTTGCTTAAGGCGTTACTTCGTTCTTATGAACTTAATACTCTAGATGCATGCTGGATAGCGGTCGATGTGTGGAGTAATAGTAGTAGATGCAGAATCATTTCGGTCTACTTGTCTCGGACGTGATGCCTATATTCATGATCATTGCCTTAGATATCGTCATAACTTTGCGCTTTTCTATCAATTGCTCCATAGTAATTTGTTTACCCACCGTATGCTTTCTTCAAGAGAGAAGCCTCTAGTGAAACCTATGGCCCCCGGGTCTATTTTCCATCATATATTTTCAGATCTATAAAACCAAAAACCCAAAAATACCTTGCTGCAATTTATTTACTTTTTTTTATGTTTTAGTAATCTTTTATATCTATCTCTACCAGATCTCATCCTTGCAAGTGACCGTGAAGGGATTGACAACCCCTTTATCGCGTTGGGTGCAAGTGTTTGATTGTTTGTGCAGGTGCATAGATTGGAGACTTGCTTGTACCTCCTACTGGATTGATACATTGGTTCTCAAACTGAGGGAAATACTCATCTCTACTTTGCTGCATCACCCTTTCCTCTTCAAGGGAAAAACCAACGCAAGCTCAAGAAGTAGCAGGAAGAATTTCTGGCACCGTTGCCGAGGAGGTTCTACATCAAGCCTACCAAGTACCCATCATAAAATCTCATCTCTTGCATTACATTATTCGCCATTCGCCTCTCGTTTTCCTCTCCCCCACTTCTAAAACATTTTCAGAAAAACACAAAAATATTTGCCTTTTTATTCGCCCTTCTTTCGTTCATCTTTTTGTTTTCTTTTTGTTTGCTCGTGTGTTAGATTGCTTGCTTTGTCACGATGACTCAAGAGAATACCAAGTTGTGTGACGTTTCCAACACTAATAATAATGATTTTCTTAGTACTCCGATTGCTCCCGCCACTAGTGTAGAATCTTATGAAATTAATGCCGCTTGGTTGAATCTTGTTATGAAAGATCAATTTTCCGGCCTTCCTAGTGAAGATGCTACATCCCATCTAAATACTTTTGTTGAATTGTGTGATATGCAAAAGAAGAAAGATGTGGATAATGATATCATTAAATTGAAGCTATTTCCATTCTCACTACGAGATCGTGCTAAAACTTGGTTTTCATCTTTGCCTAAAAATAGTATTGATTCATGGAATAAGTGTAAAGATGCTTTTATTTCCAAGTATTTTCCTCCCGCTAAGATCATATCCCTTGGTAACGATATAATGAATTTTAAGAAACTTGATCATGAACATGTTGCACAATCTTGGGAGAGGATGAAATTGATGATAAAAAATTGCCCTACTCATGGTTTAAGTTTATGGATGATCATACAAATTTTTTATGCCGGATTGAATTTTGCATCTAGAAATATTTTAGATTCCACCGCGGGAGGTACTTTTATGGAAATAACATTAGGATAAGCTACTAAACTCCTAGATAATATTATGGTAAATTACTCTCAATGGCATACCGAAAGATCTTCCACTAGTAAAAAGGTGCATGCAATTGAAGAAATCAATACCTTGAGTGGAAAGATGGATGAATTAATGAAATTGTTTGCTAGTAAGAGTGCTACTATTGATCGTAATGATATGCCTTTGTCTTCTTTGATTGAGAATAATAATGAATCTACGGATGTAGATTTTGTTAGTAGGAACAATTTTTGTAATAACGCGTATAGAGGTAATTTCAATCCTAGGCCGTTTCCTAGTAATTCCTCTAATAATTATGGTAATTCCTACAACAATTCTTATGGAAATTATAATAAAATACCCTCTGATCTTGAGAATAATATTAAAGATTTTATAAATTCTCAAAAGAATTTCAATGCTATGGTAGAAGAAAAATTGCTTAAGATTGATGATTTGGCTAGGAATGTTGATAGAATTTCTCTTGAGATTGATTCTTTGAAAATTAGATCTATGCCACCCAAGCATGATATAAATGAATCTCTAAAATCTATTAAGATTTCTATGGATGAATGTAAAGAAAGAACCACTAGGATGCGTGCTAAGCGAGATTGGTTTGTAAAAGTGTGTTCTTCTATTTCTTGTGATAATAATGATGAAGATCTTAAAGTGATTGGTGTAACTCCTATTGAATCTTTGTTTTCTAATGTAAATCTTGATAAATATGGGACTATAGATGAGTCAACTTTAGCTAGAAGGTGTCCCAATAATTTGGAGTTTAAAGATCTTAATGATAAAATTGATAAAAGTGGGATTGGAGAGGTCAAGACTTTAAGTAGCAATGAACACACTCTTTTGGATTTCAAGCACTTTAATTATGATAATTGTTCTTTGATATATTTTATTTTCTTGTTGCAATCCATGCTTAATTCACCTCATGCTTATAATCAAAATAAAGCTTTTACTAAACATAACGTTGGTGCTATGATGAAATCCTTTGAAGAAAAACTTGAGTTGGAAGTTTCTATCCCTAGAAAGCTTTATGATGAGTGGGAACCTACTATTAAGATCAAAATTAAAGACTATGAGTGCTTTTCTTTGTGTGATTTGGGTGCTAGCGTTTCCACGATTCCAAAAACATTATGTGACGTGTTAGGTTTCCGTGAATTTGATGATTGTTCGTTGAATTTGCATCTAGCGGATTCCACTATTAAGAAACCTATGGGAAGGATTAATGATGTTCTTATTGTTGAAAATAGGAATTATGTGCCCGTAGATTTTATTGTGCTTGATATAGATTTCAATCCTACATGTCCTATTATTCTTAGTAGACCTTTCCTTAGAACGATTGGTGCAATTGTTGATATTAAAGAAGGAAACATTAGATTTCAATTTCCGTTAAGGAAGGGCATGGAACACTTTCCAAGAAAGAAAATTAAATTGCCATATGAATCTATTATGAGGGCTACTTATGGTTTGCATACCAAAGATGACAATACCTAGATCTATGTTTTATGCCTAGCTAGGGGCGTTAAACAATAGCGCTTGTTGGGAGGCAACCCAATTTTTTTTTATGTTTTTTGTTTTTGGTTCTGTTCTTCAATAAATACACATTATTACCTCTGTAGTAATTGTGTTTTGGTGTTTTAATTAGTGTTTGAGCCAAGTAAGACCTTTGGGTTGGCTTACGGTGATAGTTGATTTGATCCTGCTGAAAAACAGAAACTTTTGCATCCATTTGCAGAATTTTAGTAATTCACAGAAGGGAGAAAAAACTCTTAATTTTTTACACAAGATTCATATACCAATTTCATATGTTTTTTATAAATTTTAAGAATTTTTAGAGTTACATAAGTATGAGTAATATTCGTATCTTCACAGACTGTTCTGTTTTTGACAGATTCTGTTTTCTATGTGTTGTTTGCTTATTTTGATGAATCTATGGGTAGTATCGGGGGGGTATGAACCATGGAGAAGTTGGAATACAGTAGATATAACACCAATATAAATTAATAATGAGTTCACAATAGTACCTAAAGTGGTGATTTATTTTATTATACTAACGGAGCTTATGAGTTTTCTGTTGAGTTTTCTGTTGTGAAGTTTTCAAGTTTTGGGTAAAGATTTGATGGATAACGGAATAAGGATTGGCAAGAGCCTAAGCTTGGGGATGCCCAAGGCACCCCAAGGTAATATTCAAGGACAACCAAGCATCTAAGCTTGGGGATGCCCCGGATGGCATCCCCTCTTTTGTCTTCAATCCATCGGTAAATTTACTTGAGGCTATATTTTTATTCACCACATGATATGTGTTTTGCTTGGAGCATCTTGTATGATATGAGTCTTTGCTTTATTTGCTTTTCAGTTTAACACAATCATCCTTGCTGTACACACCTTTTGAGAGGGACACACATTAATCGTGAATTTATTAGAATACTCTATGTGCTTCACTTATATCTTTTGAGCTAGGCAATTTGCTCTAGTGCTTCACTTATATCTTTTTAGAGCACGGCGGTGACTTTATTTTATAGAAATTGTTGAATTCTCATGCTTCACTTATATTATTTTGAGAGTCTTAAACAGCATGGTAATTTGCTTAGGTTATGAATTTAGTACTGATATGATGGGCATCCAAGAGGGATATAATAAAAACTTTCATATAAAGAGCGTTGAATAGATAAGAAGTTTGATTCCTTGCATTTGTTTTGAGATATAAAGATGGTGGTATTAGATTCATGCTAGTGAGTAATTGTGGATTGGTAGAAATACTTGTGTTAAAGTTTGTGATTCTCGTAGCATGCACGTATGGTTAACCGTTATGTGATGAAGTCAGAGCATGATTTATTTTTTGATTGTCTTCCTTATGAGTGGCGGTCGGGGACGAGCAATGGTATTTTCCTACCAATCTATCCCCCTAGGAGCATGCGTGTAGTACTTTGTTTCGATGGCTAATAGACTTTTGCAATAAGTATGTGAGTTCTTTATGACTAATGTTGAGTCCATGGATTATACGCACTCTCACCCTTCCACCATTGCTAGCCTCTCTAGTACCGCGCAACTTTTGCCGGTGCAATAAATCCACCATATCCCTTCCTCAAAATAGGCACCATACCTACCTATTATGGCATTTCCATAGCCATTCCGAGATATATTGCCATGCAACTTTCATCGTTCGGTTTATTATGGCACGTACCATAATTGTCATATTGCTTTGCATGATCATGTAGTTGGCATAGTATTTGTGGCAAAGCCACCGTTCATATTTTTTATACATGTCACTCTTGATCATAGCATATCCCGGTACACCGCTGGAGGCATTGATATAGAGTCATATCTTGTTCTAGAATTGAGTTGTAATTTTTGAGTTGTAAGTAAATAAAAGTGTGATGATCATCATTATTAGAGCATTGTCCCATGTGAGGAAAGGATGATGGAGGCTATGATTCCCCCACAAGTCGGGATGAGGCTCCAGACGAAAAATAAAAAAAGAAAAAGGAAAAAATGAGAAAAAATGAGAGAAAAAGAGAGAAGGGACAATGTTACTATCCTTTTTCCACACTTGCGCTTCAAAGTAGCACCACGATCTTCATGATAGAGAGTCTCCTATTTTGTCATTTTCATATACTAGTGGGAATTTTTCATTATAGAACTTGGCTTGTATATTCCAATGACGGGCTTCCTCAAATTGCCCTAGGTCTTCATGAGCAAGCAAGTTGGATGCACACCCACTTAGTTTCTTTTTGAACTTTCATACACTTATAGCTCTAGTGCATCCGTTGCATGGCAATCCCTACTCACTTGCATCGATATCGATTGATGGGCATCTCCATAGCCCATTAATTTGCCTAGTTGATGTGAGACTATCTCCTTCTTTTTGTTCTTCTCCACAACCATCATATTCTATTCCACCTATAGTGCTATATCCATGGCTCAAGCTCATGTATTGCGTGAAAGTTGAAAAGGTTTGAGAACATTAAAAGTATGAAACAATTGCTTGGCTTGTCATCGGGGTTGTGCATGATGAAATACTTTGTGTGATGAAGATGGAGCATAGCCAGACTATATGATTTTGTAGGGATAACTTTCTTTGGCCATGTTATTTTGAGAAGTCATGATTGCTTTAATAGTATGCTTGAAGTATTATTGTTTTTATGTCAATAAACTTTTGTTTTGAATCTTATGGATCTGAATATTCGTGCCACAATAAAGAAGATTACATTAAGAAATATGTTAGGTAGCACTCCACATCAAAAATTCTATTTTTATCATTTACCTACTCGAGGACGAGCAGGAATTAAGCTTGGGGATGCTTGATACGTCTCCAACGTATCTATAATTTTTTATTGTTCCATGCTATTATATTATCTGTTTTGGATGTTTTATATGTATTATTATGCTATTTTATATTATTTTTGGGACTAACCTATTAACCTAGAGCCCAGTGCCAATTTCTGTTTTTTTCCTTGTTTTTGAGTTTTACAGAAAAGGAATATCAAACGGAGTCCAAACAGAATAAAACTTTTGTGATGATTTTTCTTGGACCAGAAGACACCTGTAGGACTTGGAGAGGGGGCCAGGAGGTGCCCGAGGTGGCCACAAGCCTGCTAGGTGCACCCCGGGGGGGCGCCCTGAGGGCTTGTGGGCCCCTCGGAGCTCTCCTAACCCTAATTCTTGCACTATAAATTCCCAAATATTCCCAAACCACCAGAAGCGTCCACCAAAATACTTTTCCGCCGCCGTAACGTTCTGTTCCCGTGAGATCCCATCTTGGGACCTTTTCCCGCGATTGGCCGGAGGGGGATTCGATCACGGAGGGCTTCTACATCAACTCTTTTGCCCTTCTGATGATGTGTGAGTAGTTTACCACAGACCTACGGGTCCATAGCTAGTAGCTAGATGGCTTCTTCTCTCTCTTTGATCTTCAATACAATGTTCTCCTCGATGTTCTTGGAGATCTATTCGATGTAATACTTTTTTGCAGTGTGTTTGTTGAGATCCGATGAATTGTGGATTTATGATCAGATTATCTATGAATATTATTTGAGTCTTCTCTGAACTCTTTTATGCATGATTAAGATATCTTTGTATTTCTCTTCGAACTATCGATTTGGTTTGGCCAACTAGATTGGTTTTTCGTGCAATGGGAGAGGTGCTTAGTTTTGGGTTCAATCTTGCGGTGTCCTCACCTAGTGACATAGTAGGGGTAGAGAGGCACGTATTGTATTATTGACATCGAGGATGAAAATTTGGGGTTTTCATCATATCGCTTGAGTTTATCCCTCTACATCATGTCATCTCGCTTAAGGCGTTACTCCGTTCTTATGAACTTAATACTCTAGATGCATGCTGGATAGCGGTCGATGTGTGGAGTAATAGTAATAGATGCAGAATCGTTTCGGTCTACTTGTCATGGATGTCATGCCTATATTCATGATCATTACCTTAGATATCGTCATAACTTTGCTCTTTTCTATCAATTGCTCAACAGTAATTTGTTTACTATCGTTGCAACAGACCCTGGGTCCATTGCACGGACTGTGCACATGCCAGAGACAAGATTGCAAGACCAAGATAAAACCAAACAAGGAGGATCAATTCCTTTGGCGGATCCAAGTGCAAGTCAAGAAGGCCAAGGCGAGCCAGAGGAACGAGGCATCACTAAGGGAAGGACCTACCTTGCCGGGCAGGCGAGCCTGGCAGGGTTGGGTTTTGCCCCGGAAGCAAGCTCCCAGATCGTCCCGGCAGGCCTGCCGGGACTGGCGAAGGCAAGCCACTCCACCGTTCCACCTCACAGGCGACGCAAGTCAGTAATCGAAGCGGTGTCAAGCTCCAAGGTGACTAAGTGGCTGCTTTCTGCCACATGGCAGCCACTTCCTACAGCA
Organism: Thinopyrum elongatum; assembly: GCA_011799875.1. NCBI lineage: Eukaryota > Viridiplantae > Streptophyta > Magnoliopsida > Poales > Poaceae > Thinopyrum > Thinopyrum elongatum. The sequence continues at coordinate 554,271,795 of CM022299.1, read as the reverse complement.
ATAACCACCATATGACACCCGTCCTGAGACGTGTCAACCAAGCAGGTGCGAAGCTGGCAAAACTGTTGGGGATCGTAGCAGAAATTTAAAAAATTTCTACGCATCACCAAGATCAATCTATGGAGTCATCTAGCAACGAGAGAGAGAGGAGTGCATCTACATACCCTTGTAGATCGCGAGCGGAAGCGTTCAAGAGAACGGGGTTGATGGAGTCGTACTCGTCGTGATCCAAATCACCGATGATCCTAGCGCCGAACGGACGGCACCTCTGCGTTCAACACACGTACGGAGTGGAGACGTCTCCTCCTTCTTGATCCAGCAAGGGGGGAGGAGAAGTTGATGGAGATCCAGCAGCACGACAGCGTGGTGGTGGAAGCAGCGGGATTCCAGCAGGGCTTCGCCAAGCGCTACTGGAGGAGGAAGAGGTGTCACGGGAGGGAGAGGGAGGCGCTAGGGCTTAGGGTGCGGCTGCCCTCCCTCCCCTCCACTATATTATGGGCTAAGGGGGGGGGGGGCGCCTGCCCCCCTTGGAGATCCCATTAGATGGGGGGGGGCAACGTCCCCTAGGGGTTCCTCCAGGGGGCGCAATGCCCCCTCGGGGGGCAACGGCCCCCTAGGGTTTCCAAAACACAAAAAGGGGGGCCGAACAAATGCCCCCGTCGGGGGGCACGGCCCCCTTGGCCCTTGGGTGGGGTTCACCAGCCCACCAGGGGCTGGTTTCCCCATGTCCCACCCACTCAGCCATGGGGCCCTCCGGGATAGGTGCCCCACCCGGTGGACCCCGGGACCCTCCGGTGGTCCCGGTACAATACCAGGTGACCGGGCTGAGGGGGAGGGGTGTGAGAGTGTGGGTGGCTGGAGCGTTGGTGACCTGGGGGCCTATAGGTGCGGATGGCATGGGGTGTAGGCGGGAGATGAGGGGGTAGTTGATGGATGTGGTTGGTTGTATCGGGTGGGGTGGGGTGGGTGGATGGTGATGTGGGGCGAGTGGGACAGTTAAGCCGAGGTGGGGGCGATGGGGGAGGTGATTGTGGGATGGGGTGGATTTTTTGGCCGAGTGGTGGTTCTAGGAGGGGTGCGGGTTGGGGTGGGATGAGGGAGGGGGGTGGGGGTGGGGTACGGAATCTGGTAGGGGTAGGAGAAGAGTTATGTCATGTTAGTGATGGTTTACTGGCTTGAGGGTGGGGTCACAAGGTGGTCGGTGGATTGAGTGAGGGGATGGTTTCAGAGGAGGCGGTTGGGGGTATGAATATAAGGGGTGGATGAAGGGGAGGTGAGGGTGTTTTCGACGGGTGGTGTTGTCTTTTGGGAAGAGGGGTTTGGTGGGAGGTTTGATGAGGGGGGGATGGGTGGGGCGGTTGGATGAGTGTGGCGTTAGGGGGTGTGGATAGTGATGCGTGTTGGTGTGTGTAGGGTAGGTCGCTGTTGGGTGATGGGGTCGGGTTAGGGCACGGTGTAGAGGGTGGGAGGTTCTGGGTTGGGTGGGTTGGGCTTTGGGGAGGTGGTGGAGTTGGGTTGTATTCGTGGTGAGGTGTGGTGGGGGGGAGAGAGGGAGTTGTGTCGCGTTAGCATTCGGGGGGTTTAAGAAGTTTCTGGGGTGGGTTTGTTTGGGTGGTTACGGTGTTTTGTATGTATGTGTGGGGGATTGATGTTTAGGTTGTCGCTGTCGTTGACGAGCTGGGGTATTGACTGGGGTGAATCTAAGGGGTGGGAGTGGCGGGGGTGGTGGTGGGGATTTGGTAATTTGGGTTGACTCGGGCGTGGTGGTAGGGGATGGGGGGGGGTGATGGGGCTTTTTATTGGCCTTAGAATTGGGGGGTGTGCGAGCTGTCTTTTTGGTTTTATGTATGAATGTTTGGGATGAGGTGGATGTGTGTTCTGAAGGTTTGATGGTGTTTGCTTTGGTGAGATTTTAGTACAGTATCCGTTTGGGTGCGCCTGTATGCTGTGTCTTATCGTTTGCGTGTGGTCAGTTGGGTTCGCGATGTTGATTGGGTCCTTTGTTGCTATTGGTGGAAGGAGTTGTAGGGGTATGGATTTGTAAGGTGCGGGAGGAAGATGTGGTGGGATAGTTGTGAGTGGTCCTGGGAAAGTTTGGTGCGGCATATGGGTGGGTGTCCTGGTTGTGGGGGGCGTGTGGCGGGTGGGATGGGGTAGTGTAATGGTTGTATGGGGGGGTTGGTTGGGGGGTCGGGGAGTTCTGGGGTTTGTGTGTGTGGGGAGGTGGGGGTGAGGGGGCGAGGGTGGTAGGGGGAGGAGTATTGGTTTGGGGGGGGGGTTGGGCCCGAAACTCTCCCGGTGGCCGAAACTGGACTTCCTATATATATAATCTTTACCTCCGGACCATTCCGGAACTCCTCGTGACGTCGGATCTCATCCGGACTCCCAACAATTTTCGGTTAACCTACTAATATCTCTACAACTCTAGCGTCACCGAACCTTTTGTAGTAACCCTACGGGTTCGGGAGACACGTACACTGACCGAACAACTCTCCGGTCAATAACCAACAGCGGGATCTGGATACCCATGTTGCTCCCACATCTCCACAGATAATCTCATCGATGAACCACGATGTCAGGATTCAATCAATCCCGTATACAATTCCCTTGTCTATCGGTACGATACTGCCCGAGATTCGATCGTCGGTATTCCTATACCTTGTTCAATCTCGTTACGGCAAGTCTCTTTACTCGTCCGTAACACATCATCCCGTGATCAACTCCTTGATCACATTGAGCTCATTATGATGATGTCCTACCGAGTGGGCCCAGAGTACCTCTCCGTCAAACGGAGTGACAAATCCCAGTCTCGATTCGTGCCAACCCACAGACACTTTCGGAGATACCCGTAGTGCACCTTTATAGCCACCCAGTTACGTCGTGATGTTTGGCAACCCCCAAGCATTCCTACGGTATCTGGGAGTTGCACAATCTCATGGTCTAAGGAAATGATACTTGACATTAGAAAAGCTTTAGCAACGAACTACACGATCTTGTGCTATGCTTAGGATTGGGTCTTGTCCATCACATCATTCTCCTTGATGTGATCCCGTTATCAATGACATCCAATGTCCATGGTCAGGAAACCGTAACCATCTATTGATCAACGAGCTAGTCAACTAGAGGCTCACTAGGACATGTTGTGGTCTATGTATTCACACATGTATTACGATTTCCGGTAACACAATTATCAGCATGAACAATAGACAATTATCATGAACAAGGAAATATAATAATAACCATTTTATTATTGCCTCTAGGGCATATTTCCAACAGTCTCCCACTTGCACTAGAGTCAATAATCTAGTTACATTGTGATGAATCGAACACCCATAGAGTTCTGGTGTTGATCATGTTTTGCTCATGGAAGAGGTTTAGTCAACGGATCTGCGACATTCAGATCCGTATGCACTTTACAAATATCTATGTCTCCATCTTGAACATGTTCACGAATGGAGTTGAAGCGACGCTTGATATGCCTGGTCTTCTTGTGAAACCTGGGCTCCTTGGCAAGGGCAATAGCTCCAGTGTTGTCACAGAAGAGAGTCATTGGGCCCGACGCATTGGGAATAACTCCTAGGTCGGTGATGAACTCCTTCATCCAGACGGCTTCCTGTGCTGCCTCCGAGGCTGCCATGTACTCCGCTTCACATGTAGATCCCACCACGACGCTTTGCTTGCAACTGCACCAGCTGACTGCCCCACCATTCAAAATATACACGTATCTGGTTTGTGACTTGGAGTCATCCAGATCTGTGTCGAAGCTAGCATCGACGTAACCCTTTACGACTAGCTCTTCGTCACCTCCATAAACGAGAAACATATCCTTAGTCCTTTTCAGGTACTTCAGGATGTTCTTGACCGCTGTCTAGTGTTCCATGCCGGGAATACTTTGGTACCTTCCCACCAAACTTACGGCAAGGTTTACATCAGGTCTGGTACACAGCATGGCATACATAATAGACCCTATGGCCGAGGCATAGGGGATGACACTCATCTTTTCTCTATCTTCTGCCGTGGTCGGGCATTGAGCCGTGCTCAATCTCACACCTTGTAATACAGGCAAGAACCCCTTCTTGGACTGATCCATATTGAACTTCTTCAATATCTTGTCAAGGTATGTGCTTTGTGAAAGACCAATGAGGCGTCTCGATCTATCTCTATAGATCTTGATGCCTAATATGTAAGCAGCTTCTCCAAGGTCCTTCATTGAAAAACACTTATTCAAGTAGGCCTTTATGCTTTCCAAGAGTTCTATATCATTTCCCATCAATAGTATGTCATCCACATATAATATGAGAAATGCTACAGAGCTCCCACTCACTTTCTTGTAAACACAGGCTTCTCCATAAGTCTGCGTAAACCCAAACGCTTTGATCATCTCATCAAAGCGAATGTTCCAACTCCCAGATGCTTGCACCAGCCCATAGATTGAGCGTTGGAGCTTGCATACCTTGTCAGCATTCTTAGGATCGACAAAACCTTCTGGCTGCATCATATACAATTCTTCCTTAAGGAAACCATTAAGGAATGCCGTTTTGACGTCCATTTGCCATATCTCATAATCATAGAATGCGGCAATTGCTAACATGATTCGGACGGACTTCAGCTTCGCTACGGGTGAGAAAGTCTCATCATAGTCAACCCCTTGAACTTGTCGATAACCCTTAGCGACAAGCTGAGCCTTATAGATGGTCACATTACCATCCGCGTCTGTCTTCTTCTTAAAGATCCATTTATTTTCTATGGCTCGCCGATCATCGGGCAAGTCAGTCAAAGTCCATACTTCGTTTTCATACATGGATCCTATCTCGGATTTCATGGCTTCAAGCCATTTGTCGGAATCCGGGCCCGCCATCGCCTCTTCATAGTTCGAAGGTTCACCATTGTCTAACAACATGATTTCCAGGACAGGGTTACCGTACCACTCTGGTGCGGAACGTGTCCTTGTGGACCTACGAAGTTCAGTAGTAACTTGATCCGAAGTTCCTTGATCATCATCATTAACTTCCTCTCTAGTTGGTGCAGGCACCATAGAAACATTTTCTTGAGCTGCGCTACTCTCCGGTTCAAGAGGCAATACTTCATCAAGTTCTACTTTCCTCCCACTTACTTCTTTCGAGAGAAACTCTTTCTCTAGAAAGGATCCATTCTTGGCAACAAAGATCTTGCCTTCGGATCTGAGGTAGAAGGTATACCCAATAGTTTCCTTAGGGTATCCTATGAAGACGCATTTTTCCGATTTGGGTTCGAGCTTTTCAGGTTGAAGTTTCTTGACATAAGCATCGCATCCCCAAACTTTTAGAAACGACAACTTAGGTTTCTTCCCAAACCACAATTCATACGGTGTCGTCTCAACGGATTTCGGCGGAGCCCTATTTAAAGTGAATGCGGCAGTCTCTATAGCATAACCCCAAAATGATAGCGGTAGATTGGTAAGAGACATCATAGATCGCACCATATCCAATAGAGTGCGATTACGACGTTCGGACACACCATTCCGCTGAGGTGTTCCAGGCGGCGTGAGTTGTGAAACAATTCCACATTTCCTTAAGTGCGTGCCAAATTCGTGACTCAAATATTCTCCCCCACGATCTGATCGTAAGAACTTTATTTTCCTGTCACGTTGATTCTCAACCTCATTCTGAAATTCCTTGAACTTTTCAAAGGCCTCAGACTTGTGTTTCATTAAGTACACATACCCATATCTACTTAAGTCATCAGTGAGGGTGAGAACATAACGATAACCACCGCGAGCCTCAACGCTCATTGGACCGCACACATCAGTATGTATGATTTCCAATAAGTTGGTTGCTCGCTCCATTGTTCCGGAGAACGGAGTCTTGGTCATTTTGCCCATGAGGCATGGTTCGCATGTGTCAAATGATTCATAATCAAGAGACTCCAAAAGTCCATCTGCATGGAGTTTCTTCATGCGTTTGACACCAATGTGACCAAGGCGGCAGTGCCACAAGTATGTGGGACTATCATTATCAACCTTACATCTTTTGGCATTCACACTATGAATATGTGTAACATCACGTTCGAGATTCAATAAGAATAAACCATTGACCAGCGGGGCATGACCATAAAACATGTCTCTCATATAAATAGAACAACCATTATTCTCAGATTTAAATGAGTAGCCATCTCGCATTAAACGAGATCCAGATACAATGTTCATGCTCAAAGCTGGTACTAAATAACAATTATTGAGGTTTAAAACTAATCCCGTAGGTAAATGTAGAGGTAGCGTGCCGACGGCGATCACATCGACCTTGGAACCATTCCCGACGCGCATCGTCACCTCGTCCTTCGCCAGTCTCCGCTTATTCCGCAGCTCCTGTTTTGAGTTACAAATATGAGCAACCGCACTGGTATCAAATACCCAGGAGCTACTACGAGCGCTGGTTAGGTACACATCAATAACATGTATATCACATATACCTTTGGTATTGCCGGCCTTCTTATCCGCTAAGTACTTGGGGCAGTTCCGCTTCCAGTGACCGTTTCCCTTGCAATAAAAGCACTTAGTCTCAGGCTTGGGTCCATGCTTTGGCTTCTTCCCGGCAACTGGCTTACCGGGCGCGGCAACTCCCTTGCCGTCCTTCTTGAAGTTCTTCTTACCCTTGCCTTTCTTGAACTTAGTGGTTTTATTCACCATCAACACTTGATGTTCCTTTTTGATCTCCACCTCCGCCGATTTCAGCATTGAATATACCTCAGGAATGGTCTTTTCCATCCCCTGCATATTGAAGTTCATCACAAAGCTCTTGTAGCTAGGTGGGAGCGACTGAAGGATTCTGTCAACGACCGCATCATCCGGGAGATTAACTCCCAGCTGAGATAAGCGGTTGTGCAACCCAGACATTTTGAGTATGTGCTCGCTGACAGAACTATTCTCCTCCATCTTACAACTGTAGAACTTGTCGGAGACTTCATATCTCTCGACCCGGGCATGAGCTTGGAAAACCATTTTCAGTTCTTGGAACATCTCATATGCTCCGTGCTGCTCAAAACGCTTTTGGAGCCCCGGTTCTAAGCTGTAAAGCATGCCGCACTGAACCAGGGAGTAATCATCACTACGCGACTGCCAGGCGTTCATAACGTCTTGAGTTGCTGGGAAAACAGGTGCATCACCTAGCGGTGCTTCAAGGACATATGCTTTCTTGGCAGCTATGAGGATAATCCTCAGGTTACGGACCCAGTCCGTGTAGTTGCTGCCATCGTCTTTCAGCTTGGTTTTCTCTAGGAACGCGTTGAAGTTGAGGGCAACATTAGCGTGGGCCATTTGATCTACAAGACATATTGCAAAGTTTTAGATTATGTTCATGATAATTAAGTTCATCTAATCAAATTATTTAATGAACTCCCACTCAGATAGACATCCCTCTAGTCATCTAAGTGATACATGATCCGAGTCAACTAGGCCGTGTCCGATCATCACGTGAGACGGACTAGTCATCATCGGTGAACATCTTCATGTTGATCGTATCTTCCATACGACTCATGTTTGACCTTTCGGTCTTCCGTGTTCCGAGGCCATGTCTGTACATGCTAGGCTCGTCAAGTCAACCTAAGTGTATTGCGTGTGTAAATCTGGCTTACACCCATTGTATTCGAACGTTAGAATCTATCACACCCGATCATCACGTGGTGCTTCGAAACAACGAACCTTCGCAACGGTGCATAGTTAGGGGGAACACTTTCTTGAAATTATTGCGAGGGATCATCTTATTTAAGCTACCGTCGTTCTAAGCAAATAAGATGTAAAACATGATAAACATCACATGCAATCAAATAGTGACATGATATGGCCAATATCATTTTGCTCCTTTTGATCTCCATCTTCGGGGCGCCATGATCATCACCGTCACTGGCATGACACCATGATCTCCATCATCGTGTCTTCATGAAGTTGTCTCGCCAACTATTACTTCTACTACTATGGCTAATGGTTAGCAATAAAGTAAAGTAATTACATGGCGTTTTCATTAACACGCAGGTCATACAATAAATTAAGACAACTCCTATGGCTCCTGCCGGTTGTCATACTCATCGACATGCAAGTCGTGATTCCTATTACAAGAACATGATCAATCTCATACATCACATATATCATTCATCACATCCTTTTGGCCATATCACATCACACGGCATATGCTGCAAGAACAAGTTAGACGTCCTCTAATTGTTGTTGCAAGTTTTTTACGTGGCTGCTATAGGTTTCTAGTAAGAACGTTTCTTACCTACACCAAAACCACAACGTGATATGCCAATTTCTATTTACCCTTCATAAGGACCCTTTTCATCGAATCCAATCCGACTAAAGTGGGAGAGACAGACACCCGCTAGCCACCTTATGCAACTAGTGCATGTCAGTCGGTGGAACCTGTCTCACGTAAGCGTACGTGTAAGGTCGGTCCGGGCCGCTTCATCCCACGATGCCGCCGAAACAAGATAAGACTAGTAACGGCAAGTAAATTGACAAAATCGACGCCCACAACAACTTGTGTTCTACTCGTGCATAGAAACTACGCATAGACCTAGCTCTGATACCACTGTTGGGGATCGTAGCAGAAATTTAAAAAATTTCTACGCATCACCAAGATCAATCTATGGAGTCATCTAGCAACGAGAGAGAGAGGAGTGCATCTACATACCCTTGTAGATCGCGAGCGGAAGCGTTCAAGAGAACGGGGTTGATGGAGTCGTACTCGTCGTGATCCAAATCACAGATGATCCTAGCGCCGAACGGACGGCACCTCCGCGTTCAACACACATACGGAGCGGAGACGTCTCCTCCTTCTTGATCCAGCAAGGGGGGAGGAGAAGTTGATGGAGATCCAACAGCATGACGGCGTGGTGGTGGAAGCAGCGGGATTCCAGCAGGGCTTCGCCAAGCGCTACTGGAGGAGGAAGAGGTGTCACAGGAGGGAGAGGGAGGCGCCAGGGCTTAGGGTGCGGCTGCCCTCCCTCCCCTCCACTATATATAGGGGCTAGGGGGGGGCGCATGCCCCCTTGGAGATCCCATCTAGAGGGAGGGGGGGGGCGGCCCCCGGGGCGGCGGCCCCTCGGGGGGCAACGGTCCCCTTAGGGTTTCCATCCAGGGGGGCGTATGCCCCCTCGGGGGGCAACGGCCCCCTAGGGTTTCCCACCAGGGGGCGCATGCCCCCTCGGGGGGGGGGGGGGCAACGGCCCCCTTGGGCCCTTGGGTTGGGTGCACCAGCCCACCAGGGGCTGGTTCCCACGCCACTTCAGCCCATGGGGCCCTCTGGGATAGGTGGCCCCACCCGGTGGACCCCTGGGACCCTTCCGGTGGTCCCGGTACAATACCGGTGACCCCCGAAACTCTCCCGGTGGCCGAAACTGGACTTCCTATATATATATCTTTACCTCCGGACCATTCCGGAACTCCTCGTGACGTCCGGGATCTCATCCGGGACTCCGAACAATTTTCGGTTAACCGCATACTAATATCTCTACAACTCTAGCGTCACCGAACCTTAAGTGTGTAGACCCTACGGGTTCGGGAGACACGTAGACATGACCGAGACAACTCTCCGGTCAATAACCAACAGCGGGATCTGGATACCCATGTTGGCTCCCACATGCTCCACGATAATCTCATCAGATGAACCACGATGTCGAGGATTCAATCAATCCCGTATACAATTCCCTTTGTCTATCGGTACGATACTTGCCCGAGATTCGATCGTCGGTATTCCTATACCTTGTTCAATCTCGTTACTGGCAAGTCTCTTTACTCGTCCGTAACACATCATCCCGTGATCAACTCCTTGATCACATTGAGCTCATTATGGTGATGTCCTACCGAGTGGGCCCAGAGATACCTCTCCGTCACACGGAGTGACAAATCCCAGTCTCGATTCGTGCCAACCCAACAGACACTTTCGGAGATACCCGTAGTGCACCTTTATAGCCACCCAGTTACGTCGTGATGTTTGGCACACCCAAAGCATTCCTACGGTATCTGGGAGTTGCACAATCTCATGGTCTAAGGAAATGATACTTGACATTAGAAAAGCTTTAGCAGACGAACTACACGATCTTGTGCTATGCTTAGGATTGGGTCTTGTCCATCACATCATTCTCCTAATGATGTGATCCCGTTATCAATGACATCCAATGTCCATGGTCAGGAAACCGTAACCATCTATTGATCAACGAGCTAGTCAACTAGAGGCTCACTAGGGACATGTTGTGGTCTATGTATTCACACATGTATTACGATTTCCGGATAACACAATTATAGCATGAACAATAGACAATTATCATGAACAAGGAAATATAATAATAACCATTTTATTATTGCCTCTAGGGCATATTTCCAACAAAAACATCCCGGCAGGGCTTGCTGGGCAAGCTGTGATGTGACATTGAGCGGCGCATTTAATGCGTTCTGTCAGCCTGCAGAGTTAGATATGATAGCACTGTTAGCTATCTAATCAGTACACAAAGACTGATTTGCTACTGTGGTGACCCCTTAATCTATAAAAGGAGGCCCATGGCGACCGTAGAAAGGGGGATCCTCGCATATCCATACGCGCGTAGCCACTCTCGCCCCCAGAGCAATCTTGCCGGGCGAGTGTGCTACGTTTCACCACCATTATCCACCATCAATCCACCAAAGCAGGAGTAGGGTTTTACGCCTCACGGTGGCCTGAACCTGGGTAAAGACTGCCCGTGTGATCTCTGCCGTGCTGCGCGATGCTTCTCCGCTCTTTGTGTAACGTGTCCATCCCCCCGCCAAACCAAAAGCGGCTGATGGCCCCATAGGTGGCCGTGGTTTCCCACGACATCTTTGGCGCACTAGGTAGGGGGATCACTTGCACGAAACCGAGAGCGTACGTTGCACGTCATCTTCATCGACATTTTCATCGTTGATGGCGTCATCGACTATGGCGCCCAAGAGGAAGCCCGGAGCTACAAATCACCCGTCCACCTCGAAGGCTCCGCCGCCCGCGACCGCCGACATCGTGGGGAATGCGGGGGCTCGCGAGGGTGTGGTGCTGCGGGGGACGTGGTTGGCGCAGGCGGCGCCGTCGCCACCTCCCCCACGGCCGAAGCAGGAATGGGAGGTACCGGGGAAGGACAGCATCAACAACATCCCAACGGCCATGCTCCACGAAGTACGGATGGAGGGGTCGTTCCGCCTGAACCCTTTCTCCTCGCCAACGGGCACAACCGCAGTGATGATGCTCGCTCTGGGGCGAATCGCAACCCTTCGGCCGCCCCCGCTACGCGTGTGACCGTAGGGCACGCGCCACCCCCGGGGCGGGCTGACCCAGCTACTGTGCCCAATGGAGCCGCTTGCCCTCAGGCGCCTCCGCCGCGTCACCATGCCGTCCAAACGGCTGGTTCACAGTAGCAAGGGCGCGGCGCAGTCGCCACCGGCAACGTTAGGAGCCGAGCGACACTACGATCTACATCATCGTCACCTATGCCAAGCACCGCCTCCGAGGCCATGGCACGAGCCCAACTACTGTTGAGATTTCTGTCGGCGGCAGACCAGATGGATGAGTGACGAGCTACCATCCAAAGTTTGATTGGTTTTGTCGGGGCCGAAGGATCACAGCGGGCCAGACCGCCACGGCCTCCCCAGGCAGCGACGACGGCCCGTGTGGCTGGTCGTGCGGGAGGGGCCACCCTCACGGTGCAATCCCCGCCACGGCAAGCTGCCCGGGAGCCGCAAGTTCAGGCGTCCAACGACGTCTCGATGGCCTCGTCAGATCCTCGAGCGCGTCAAGGCCGACAGCGTGCCCAGGAGGGCAGGCGAAGGGAAGGCGCGCGCTTCAGCGACGAGTGGAGCCGCGACAACCCCGCCAGACCAATGGGTGCGATGGCCCCGACATCGACGAGCCCGCGCTCGGAGATAGCGGGTGCCTGCCTTTCGAGGTTGGGTGCCCTGCCTTCAGCCGTGAGCTGCGGCAAGTCTGTTGGCCGTCCACTCGCACGTTCAAGCCAGAGATACCCGAGAAGTATGATGGGAGACTAAACCCGGCAGAGTTCTTGAGCATCTACACCATCACTGTTCAAGCTGCCGGGGGAAGAGACGAGAAGGTGTTCGCCAACTACTTCCCTTTTGCCCTCAAGTCAAATGTGAGGTCTTGGCCGATGCACCTGCCGGAGAACTCCATTTCAACCTGGGCTGACCTGTGCCACTAGTTCATTGGTGCCTTCACGGGTGGCCATCAGGAACCAGGGCGGCCCAGCGACTTGCAGCTTCTCCGGCAGAAAGAAGGAGAATCTTTGCGGAAGTATTTGCAGAGATTCAGTCGAGTCCACAGAAATATCCCAGATATCCACCCAGCTGCCGTGATAGCTGCCTTCCAATCCAATGTGCGCAACCGCAGGATATGTTCCAAGATGAACGTTCGGTTGCCCAAGACTGTGAAGGAGCTCTACACTTTGGTGGACAAGTGTGCTCGGGTGGAGGAGGGGAGGAAACTTCCTGGGGAAGAAGACTGCGTCGACATCGACTCAGAAGATGACGACGAAACCATCAGTAAGAAGAAGAAGAACAAGAAGCACAACAAGAAGTGCAAGGATAAGACAGTGATGGATGTTGAGGGGTCAGGCACGCCTAGTACCGGCAAGAAGGCCAAGGCTGAAGCCCCCGGCAAGGAGGCTACTGCATGCGCTGACTGCCGAGAGGCGGCGGTGTTGGGAAACGTAGCATGCAATTTCAAAAAATTTCTACGCTCATGCAAGATCTATCTAGGAGATGCATAGCAATGAAAGGGGGAGAGTGTGTCCACATACCCTCATAGAACGAAAGTGGAAGCGTTAGCTTAACGCGGTTGATGTAGTCGAACATCTTCTCGATTCAACCGAGCAAGCACCGAACGTACGGCGCCTCCGAGTTCTGCACACGTTCAGCTCGATGACGTCCCTCGAACTCTTGATCCAGCAAAGTGTCGAGAGAGAGTTTCGTCAGCACGACGGCGTGGTGACAGTGATGGTGAAGTGATCCGCGCAGGGCTTCGCCTAAGCACTACGACAATATGACCGGAGGAGTAAACGGTGGAGGGGGGCGCCGCACACGGCTAAGAACAATTGGTGTGTCTACAAGGGGTGCCCTACCCACGTATATAAAGGAAGGAGAGGTAGGAGGCCGGTAATAGGGGGCGCGCCAAGTGGGGGGGGAGTCCTACTAGGACTCCCAGTCCTAGTAGGATTCGCCCCCCCCTCTTATTCCTTCTCATGGAGGGGGAAAGGGGGAAGGAGAGGGAGAGGGAGAAGGAAAGGGGGGCCGCGCCCCCTCCCCTAGTCCAATTCAGACTCCCCATGGGGGGGGGGGGGTGCACCACCTCCTTGTGGCTTGCCTTGCCTCTCCCCTATGGCCCATGAGGCCCATTACTTCCCCCGGGGGGTTCCGGTAACCTCCCGGTACTCCGAAAAATACCCGAAACAATCCGGAACCATTCCGATGTCCTAATACTATCGTCCAATATATCAATCTTTACCTCTCGACCATTTCGAGACTCCTTGTCGTGTCCGTGATCTCATCTGGGACTCCGAACAATATTCGGTCACCAAAACACATAACTCATATACAAATCGTAATCGAACGTTAAGTGTGCGGACCCTACGGGTTCGAGAACTATGTAGACATGACCGAGACATATCTCAGATCAATAACCAACAGCGGAACCTAGATGCTCATATTGGTTCCTACATATTCTACGAAGATCTTTATCGGTCAAACCGTAATGACAACATACGTCATTCCCTTTGTCATCGGTATGTTACTTGCCTGAGATTCGATCGTCGGTATCTCCATACCTAGTTCAATCTCGTTACCAGCAAGTCTCTTTACTCGTTCTGTAATGCATTATCCCGTAACTAACTCATTAGTTACATTGCTTGCAAGGCTTATCATGATGTGCATTACCGAGAGGGCCCAGAGATACCTCTCCGATACTCGGAGTGACAAATCCTAATCTCGATCTATGCCAACCCAACAAACACCTTCGAAGACACCTGTAGAGCATCTTTATAATCACCCAGTTACGCTGTGACGTTTGATAGCACACAAGGTGTTCCTCTGATATTCGGGAGTTGCAGAATCTCATAGTCAAAGGAATATGTATAAGTCATGAAGAAAGCAATAGCAATAAAACTTAACAATCATTATGCTAAGCTAACGGATGGGTCTTGTCCATCACATCATTCTCCTAATGATGTGATCCCGTTCATCAAATGACAACACATGTCTATGGTTAGGAAACTTAACCATCTTTGATCAACGAGCTAGTCTAGTTGAGGCTTACTAGGGACTCGGTGTTTTGTCTATGTATTCACACATGTATCAAGTTCCCAGTTAATACAATTCTAGCATGAATAATAAACATTTATCATGATATAAGGAAAAATAAATAGCAACTTTATTATTGCCTCTAGGGCATATTTCCTTTAGTCTCCCACTTGCACTAGAGTCAATAATCTAGATTACATAGTAATGATTCTAACACCCATGGAGTCTTGGTGCTGATCATGTTTTGCTCGTGGAAGAGGCTTATTCAACGGGTCTGCAACATTCAGATCCGTATGTATTTTGCAAATCTCTATGTTTCCCTCCTTGACTTGATCACGGATGGAGTTGAAGTGTCTCTTGATGTGTTTGGTTCTCTTGTGAAATCTGGACTAGGTATTACACCTAGATCGGATATGAACTCCTTCATCCAGACTCCTTCATTTGCTGCTTCCAAAGCAGCTATATACTCCACTTCACACGTAGATCCCACCACGACGCTTTGCTTGGAACTGCACCAACTGATAGCTCCACCATTCAATATAAATACGTATCTGGTTTGTGACTTAGAGTCATCCGGATCAGTGTCAAAGCTAGCATCGACGTAACCATTTATGACGAGCTCTTTGTCACCTGCATAAACGAGAAACATATCCTTAGTCCTTTTTAGGTACTTCAGGATGTTCTTGACCGCTGTCCAGTGATCCACTCCTGGATTACTTTGGTACCTCCCTACTAAACTTATAGCAAGGCACACATCAGGTCTGGTACACAGCATTGCATACATGATAGAACCTATGGCTGAGGCATAGGGAATGACTTTCATTTTCTCTCTATCTTCTGTAGTGGTCGGGCATTGAGTCTTACTCAACTTCACACCTTGCAATACAGGCAAGAACCCTTTCTTTGACTGATCCATTTTGAACTTCTTCAAAACTTTATCAAGGTATGTGCTTTGTGAAAGTCCTATTAAGCGTCTCGATCTATCCCTATAGATCTTGATGCCCAATATATAAGTAGCTTCACCGAGGTCTTTCATTGAAAAATTCTTATTCAAGTATCCTTTTATGCTATCCAAAAATTCTATATCATTTCCAATCAACAATATGTCATCCACATATAATATTAGAAATGCTACGAAGCTCCCACTCACTTTCTTGTAAATACAGGCTTCTCCAAAAGTCTGTATAAAACCATATGCTTTGATCACACTATCAAAGCGTATATTCCAACTCCGAGAGGCTTGCACCAGTCCATAATTGGATCGCTGGAGCTTGCACACTTTGTTAGCACCTTTAGGATCGACAAAACCTTATGGTTGCATCATATACAACTCTTCTTTGAGAAATCCATTAAGGAATGCAGTTTTGACGTCCATTTGCTAGATTTCATAATCATAAAATGCGGCAATTGCTAACATGATTCAGACAGACTTAAGCATCGCTACGGGTGAGAAGGTCTCATCGTAGTCAACCCCTTGAACTTGTCAAAAACCTTTCGTAACAAGTCGAGCTTTGTAGAAAGTAACATTACCGTCAGCGTCAGTCTTCTTCTTGAAGATCCATTTATTCTCTATGGCTTGCCGATCATCGGGCAAATCAACCAAAGTCCACACTTTGTTCTCATACATGGATCCCATCTCAGATTTCCTGGCCTCAAGCCATTTCGCGGAATCTGGGCTCATCATCGCTTCCTCATAGTTCATAGGCTCGTCATGGTCTAGTAACATGACTTCCATAATAGGATTACTATACCACTCTGGTGCGGTACGTACTCTGGGTGACCTACGAGGTTTGGTAGTAACTTGATCTGAAGTTTCATGATCATCATCATTAGCTTCCTCACTAATTGGTGTAGGCATCACGGGAACTGTTTTCTGTGATGAGCTATTCTCCAATTCGAGAGAAGGTACAATTACCTCATCAAGTTCTAGTTTCCTCCCACTCACTTCTTTCGAGAGAAACTCCTTCTCTAGAAAGGATCCATTCTTAGCAACAAAGATCTTGCCTTCGAATCTGTGATAGAAGGTGTACCCAACAGTTTCTTTTGGGTATCCTATGAAGGCGCACTTCTCCGATTTGGGTTCGAGCTTATCAGGCTGAAGCTTTTCACATAAGCATCGCAACCCCAAACTTTATGAAACGACATCTTAGGTTTCTTGCCAAACCACAGTTCATACAGTGTCGTCTCAATGGATTTAGATGGTGCCCTATTTAACGTGAATGCAGCTGTCTCTAATGCATAACCCCAAAACGATAGTGGTAAATCGGTAAGAGACATCATAGATCGCACCATATCTAATAAAGTACGGTTACGACGTTCGAACACACCATTATGCTGTGGTGTTCCAGGTGGCGTGAGTTGTGATACTATTCCACATTGTTTTAAATGAAGGCCAAACTCATAACTCAAATATTCACCTCCGCGATCAGATCGTAGAAACTTTATTTTCTTGTTACGATGATTTTCCACTTCACTCTGAAATTCTTTGAACTTTTCAAATGTTTCAGACTTGTGTTTCATTAAGTAGATATACCCATATCTGCTCAAATCATCTGTGAAGGTCAGAAAATAACGATACCCGCCGCGAGCCTCAACACTCATCGGACCACATACATCGGTATGTATTATTTCCAATAAGTCAGTGGCTCGCTCCATTGTTCCGGAGAACGGAGTCTTAGTCATCTTGCCTATGAGGCATGGTTCACAAGCATCAAATGATTCATAATCAAGTGATTCCAAAAGTCCATCTGCATGGAGTTTCTTCATGCGCTTTACACCAATATGACCTAAACGGCAGTGCCACAAATATGTTGCACTATCATTATCAACTTTGCATCTTTTGGCATCAATATTATGAATATGTGTATCACCACGATCGAGATTCAACAAAAATAGACCACTCTTCAAGGGTGCATGACCATAAAAGATATAACTCATATAAATAGAACAACCATTATTCTCCGATTTAAATGAATAACCGTCTCGCATCAAACAAGATCCAGATATAATGTTCATGCTCAACGCTGGCACCAAATAACAATTATTCAGGTCTAAAACTAATCCCGAAGGTAGATGTAGAGGTAGCGTGCCGACGGCGATCACATCGACCTTGGAACCATTCCCGACACGTATCGTCACCTCGTCCTTAGCCAATCTTTGTTTAATCCGTAGCCCCTATTTCGAGTTGCAAATATGAGCAACAGAACCAGTATCAAATACCCAGGTGCTACTACGAGCATTAGTAAGGTACACATCAATAACATGTATATCAAATATACCTTTGTTCACTTTGCCATCCTTCTTATCCGCCAAATACTTGGGGCAGTTCCGCTTCCAGTGTCCAGTTCCTTTGCAGTAGAAGCACTCAGTTTCAGGCTTAGGTCCAGACTTGGGCTTCTTCCCAGGAGTGGCAACTTGCTTGCCATTCTTCTTGAAGTTCCCCTTCTTTCCTTTTCCCTTTTTCTTGAAACTAGTGGTCTTGTTAACCATCAACACACTATGCTCCTTCTTGATTTGTACCTCCGCAGCTTTGAGCATAGCGAAGAGCTCGGGAATTGTCTTATCCATCCCTTGCATGTTATAGTTCATAAAGAAGCCTTTGTAGCTTGGTGGCAGTGATTGAATAACTCTGTCAATAACACTATCATCCGGAAGATTAACTCCCAGCTGAGTCAAGTGATTATGATATCCAGACATTCTGAGTATGTGTTCACTGACAGAACTGTTCTCCTCCATCTTGCAGCTATAGAACTTGTTGGAGACTTCATATCTCTCAACTCGGGCATTTGCTTGAAATATTAACTTCAACTCCTGGAACATCTCATATGGTCCATGACGTTCAAAACGTCTTTGAAGTCCCGATTCTAAGCCATAAAGCATGGCACACTGAACTATCGAGTAGTCATCAGATCGAGCTTGCCAGACGTTCATAACATCAGCATCTACTCCTGCAGCAGGCCCTTCACCTAGCGGTGCATCAAGGACATAATTCTTCTGTGCAATAATGAGGATAATCCTCAAGTTATGGACCTAGTCTGTGTAGTTGCTACCATCATCTTTCAACTTAGCTTTCTCTAGGAACGCATTAAAATTCAAGGGAATGGTAGCACGGGCCATTGATCTACAACATAGATATGCAAAAACTATCAGGTCTAAGTTCATGATAAATTAAGTTCAATTAATCATATTACTTAAGAACTCCCACTTAGATAGACATCCCTCGAGTCATCTAAATGATCACGTGATCCATATCTACTAAACCATGCCCGATCATCACGTGAGATGGAGTAGTTTTCAATGGTGAACATCTCTATGTTGATCATATCTACTATATGATTCACGTTTGACCTTTCGGTCTCCAGTGTTCCGAGGCCATGTCTGTACATGCTAGGCTCGTCAAGTTTAACCCGAGTATTCCGCACGTGCAAAACTGTCTTGCACCCGTTGTATGTGAATGTAGAGCTTATCACACCCGATCATCACGTGGTGTCTCGGCACGATGAACTGTCGCAACGGTGCATACTCAGGGAGAACACTTATACCTTGAAATTTTAGTGAGGGATCATCTTATAATGCTACCGCCGTACTAAGAAAAATAAGATGCATTAAAGATAAACATCACATGCAATCAAAATATGTGACATGATATGGCCATCATCATCTTGTGCCTTTGATCTCCATCTCCAAAGCACCGTCATGATCTCCATCGTCACTGGTATGGCACCTTGATCTTCATCGTAGCGTCGTTGTCGTCTCGCCAACTATTGCTTCTAAAACTATCGCTAACACATAGTGATAAAGTAAAGCAATTACATGGCGATTGCATTTCATACAATAAAGAGACAACCATAAGGCTCCTGCCAGTTGCCGATAACTTTTACAAAACATGATCATCTCATACAACAACGTATATCACATCATGTCTTGGCCATATCATATCATAACATGCCCTGCAAAAACAAGTTAGACGTCCTCTACTTTGTTGTTGCAAGTTTTACGTGGCTGCTACGGGCTTCTAGCAAGAACCGTTCTTACCTACGCATCAAAACCACAACAATGTTTCGTCAAGTTTGCTGTTTTAACCTTCAACAAGGATCGGCCGTAGTCAAATTCGATTCAACTAAAGTTGGAGAAACAGACACCCGCCAGCCACCTTTATGCAACAAGTTTCATGTCTGTCGTTGGAACCGGTCTCATGAACGCGGTCATGTAAGGTTGGTCCAGGCCGCTTCATGCAACAATACCGCCGAATCAAAATAGGACGTTGGTGGTAAGCAGTATGACTATCACCGCCCACAACTCTTTGTGTTCTACTCGTGCATATCATCTACGCATAGACCTAGCTCGGATGCCACTGTTGGGAAACGTAGCATGCAATTTCAAAAAAATTCTACGCTCACGCAAGATCTATCTAGGAGATGCATAGCAACGAAAGGGGGAGAGTGTGTCCACATACCCTCGTAGATTGAAAGCGGAAGCGTTAGCTTAACGCGGTTGATGTAGTCGAACGTCTTCTCGATTCAATCGATCAAGCACCGAACGTACGGCGCCTCCGAGTTCTGCACACGTTCAGCTCGATGACGTCGCTCGAACTCTTGATCCAGCAAAGTGTCGAGAAAGAGTTTTGTCAGCACGACGGTGTGGTGATGGTGATGGTGAAGTGATCCGCGCAGGGCTTCGCCTAAGCACTACGACAATATGACCGGAGGAGTAAACGGTGGAGGGGGGCACCGCACACGGCTAAGAACAATTGGTGTGTCTACAAGGGGTGCCCTGCCCATGTATATAAAGGAGGGAGAGGGAGGAGGCCGGCCCTATGGGGCGCGCCAAGTGGGGGGGGAGTCCTACTAGGACTCCCAGTCCTAGTAGGATTCGGCCCCCCCTCTTATTCCTTCTCATGGAGGGGGAAAGGGGGAAGGGGAGGGAGAGGGAGAAGGAAAGGGGGGCCGCGCCCCCTCCCCTAGTCCAATTCGGACTCCCCATGGGGGGGGGGGGGCGCCACCTCCTTGTGGCCTGCCTTGCCTCTCCCCTATGGCCCATGAGGCCCATTACTTCCCCCGGGGGGTTCCGGTAACCTCCCGGTACTCCAAAAAATACCCGAAACAATCCGGAACCATTCCGATGTCCGAATACTATCGTCCAATATATCAATATTTACCTCTCGACCATTTTGAGACTCCTCGTCATGTCCGTGATCTCATCCGGGACTCCGAACAATCTTCGGTCACCAAAACACATAACTCATAATACAAATCATCATCGAACGTTAAGCGTGCGGACCCTACGGGTTTGAGAACTATATTGGTTCCTACATATTCTACGAAGATCTTTATCGGTCAAACCGTAATGACAACATACGTCATTCCCTTTGTCATCGGTATGTTACTTGCCCGAGATTCGATCGTCGGTATCTCCATACCTAGTTCAATCTCGTTACCGGCAAGTCTCTTTACTTGTTCCGTAATGCATCATCCCGTAACTAACTCATTAGTTACATTGCTTGCAAGGCTTATCATGATGTGCATTACCGAGAGGGCCCAGAGATACCTCTCCGATACTCGGAGTGACAAATCCTAATCTCGATCTATGCCAACCCAACAAACACCTTCGGAGACACCTGTAGAGCATCTTTAAATCACCCAGTTACATTGTGACGTTTGATAGCACACAAGGTGTTCCTCCGGTATTCGGGAGTTGCATAATCTCATAGTCAAAGGAATATGTATAAGTCATGAAGAAAGCAATAGCAATAAAACTTAACGATCATTATGCTAAGCTAACGGATGGGTCTTGTCCATCACATCATTCTCCTAATGATGTGATCCCGTTCATCAAATGACAACACATGTCTATGGTTAGGAAACTTAACCATCTTTGATCTACGAGCTAGTCTAGTAGAGGCTTACTAGGGACTCGGTGTTTTGTCTATGTATTCACACATGTATCAAGTTCCCAGTTAATACAATTCTAGCATGAATAATAAACATTTAACATGATATAAGGAAATATAAATAACAACTTTATTATTGCCTCTAGGGCATATTTCCTTCAGGCGGCTGCCAAGAAAGCTGGGAAAGGTGATGGGCCTTACTGTAAGATTCATCGGACCAAGGGCCTTGATCTTCGGGAGTGTTATCAAGTGGAATAGCTCGTCAAGAGACAGAAGGCTGAGTATGAGAAGCGTGATAAGGAAAAAGGTCAGAATGGCGCTGGCGGGAAGGGCTGGGGTGGTGAAGCAAATCGCCCCGGCAAGGATCCTCGGAACCAGGGAAAACCTGCCAAGGGCCGAGAGAAGGAGGATTGCAGTAATGAGAGTGATGGAGGGAATGAAGAGGAAACCAGCGAGCAGGAATTCTAGAAGGCCACTGATGCCCTATGCATTGACGGGGGTGCATCTTTGCACTCCTCTCACCGCCAGCTTAAACTGTGGGCGCGTGAAGTCAATGCCATGGAGCCAGCGGCAGATTCTCGGAAGCCGCTCAAGTGGTCACGCACGCCCATCATCTTTGATGAAGATGACCACCCCGACCGCATCACTGCGATAGGGTGCTTGCCGTTGTTGGTCTCACCAACAATTCGCAACCTCAAGGTCACAAAGATGCTGGTTGACGGCGGGGCCGGGTTGAATCTGATTTCCCCAAAGGTTATCAGCAAACTCCAGATAGCAGAGGAAGAACTTAAGGCCACATGCATGTTTCAAGGAATCAATCCCGGCAGGAGCCGTCCTAAGGGAAAGGTTACGTTGCCAGTGACATTTGGAGGGGAGTTGAACTACAGGACTGAGAAAGTTGTGTTTGATGTGGTTGACCTCCCTCTGCCGTACAACGGGATCCTTGGGCGCCCGACCCTGGCCAAATTCATGGCAGCATCCCACTATGCTTACAACACCTTGAACATGCCAGGGCCGATGAGCGTCATTTCTGTTCCATCGGACAAGAAAGATGCAATTATTTGCGTGGATAAGATGTACCAGGACGCGGTCGCGGCAGAGGTCGCGGAAGCCACAGTTCCCGCCAAGGAAAAGCATAGCAGAGGCACTGGCTAGGAATCCGGGAAGCGTACCTCTGTGGAATGTGCCGCGCCCGTTGATGACACACCAGAGAGTTCCAACAGCAAGAGATCCAAGGCTACTCCACCCCAAGTGAAAAAGGTCGCGGCAGGGCTGGCTGGCGCTGATGGTACTTTCACTATTGGCGCCACCCTTGATGACAAATAGGAAAGCGCGCTCGTTGCCTTCCTGCAGGCGAATATCGATGTGTTTGCCTGGCAACCATCTGATATCCCCGGTGTTCCCAGGGAGGTAATCGAGCACCACCTTGCTGTCTGCCCACATGCCCGGCCCGTTAAGCAGAAGGTTTCAAAAGCAGGCCTTGGAACGGCAGCAGTTCATTGCCGAGGAAATCAAGAAACTTGAAGCAGCTGGTTTGGTCAGAGGAGTACTGCATCCAACATGGTTAGCAAACCCAGTGGTTGTGCGCAAGGCTAATGGAAAATGGAGGCTTTGCATAGATTTTACGGATCTGAACAAGGCATGCCCGAAGGACCCATTTCCCTTGCCGCACATCGACCAGATCGTGGATTCTACCTCAGGATGTGAGTTGCTCTCTTTTTTGGATGCATACTCTGGATACCATTAGATTTTTATGTCCAAGGAAGACGAAGAAAAGGCCTCATTCATCACCCCATGTGGCACGTACTGCTTTGTGCGCATGCCTTTCGGGTTGAAGAGTGCCGGGTCCACTTTTGCAAGAGTAGTCCAGATTGGCTTTGAACCACAGTTGCACAGGAACATTGAAGCCTATATGGATGATATTGTGGTCAAGACCAAGGACAGATCAACCCTCATTCAGGATTTAGAAGAGGCATTTGCTAATCTGCGCAAGATCAACTTGAAGCTGAATTCGGAGAAGTGCGTGTTTGGCGTTCCCTCGGCAAGCTACTTGGTTTCTTTGTGTCCCACCGTGGGATAGAGGCCAACCCCGATAAGATCAAGGCTATCGAGCAGATACAGGCACCCAAGATAGTTAAGGATGTGAGGAATTTGATAGGATGTGTTGCCGCACTTAGCAGGTTCATCTCCAAGTCTGCTGAGCGTGCCTTGCCATTCTTCAAGATTTTGAAGAAGGCAGGACCCATGAAGTGGACCCCGGAAGCAGATGCTGCGCTACAGGATTTGAAGGCCTACTTGTCTTCTATGCCTACTTTGGTTGCACCCAAACAACAAGAGCCGTTACTACTATATCTGGCAGCAACTAATCAAGTGGTTAGTGCGGCCCTAGTAGCACAGCGAGAAGTAGAAGAAACAACCACCTCAGCAAGTATCCCGCCAGGGAAAGAGGAAGAGAGCGGCCCGGCAAGGTCAGATATGGATCAGGACAAAGAAGAGCACGGCAGCGGAAGCAACCCCAAGGACACGGCAAGGAAGAAGGTGGTGCAGCGCCCAGTATACTTTGTCAGCTCCCTATTGCAGGGGGCTAGATCCAGGTATTCTAGCATGCAAAAGTTGATCTTTGGCCTTGTCATGGCCTCAAGGAAACTGCGCCACTACTTCCAAGCCCATGAGATCACGGTTGTCACCCGCTTCCCGTTGCAAAGGATACTTCGAAACCCAGAGGCCACTGGCAGGATAGTGGAGTGGGCATTGGAGTTATCCAGCTTTGGCCTGAAGTTTGAAAGCACATCAACAATCCAGAGCAGGGAATTGGCAGAGTTTATTGCATAATGGGCGCCAACCCCTAATGAAGAAGTACAGGAAACAGTTATCCCCGACAAGGAAGCGCCCCAAGAATGGATCATGTATTTCGATGGTGCCTTCTCCCTACAAGGTGCAGGGGCTGGCATGCTTCTCGTGGCTCCCACTGGAGAGCACCTGAGGTACGTCGTCCAGATGCACTTTCCCCGGGAGGAGGCAACCAACTATACAGCAGAATATGAAGGGCTTGTTGCCGGGCTCAGAGTTGCCACAGAATTGGGAATCAAGAAGCTGATCATTCAAGGAGATTCACAGCTGGTGGTGAGACAAGTCAATAAGGATTACCAAAGCCCATTGATGGAGGCATACGTCGAGGAAGTGAGAAGATTGGAGGAGCGCTTTGACGGGTTGCAAACAGAACACGTACCCCGTGCGGAAAACAACATTGCTGATCACCTGTCAAAGTGCGCTGCGCAGAAGCTTCCTGTGGAACCAGGGACTTTTGTTCTCCATCTCACTCAGCCCTCCGTATCCCCGACCACAATGGCCCGAAAGTGGAGGAAATGGGACTCCGGTAAGCCTCTCCCGGTAGAGCCTTTTGGGGCTCCTGGCAGGGACCCTGCCGGAAACAACTCCCCTTTGCTTGCCGAGCTGCACCCTCCTGCCGGGCCATTGGTCCCCGCAGTCAAGGGATGCTCCCCCACGAATGAGGAGGTGCCGCTAGTCCTCGTTGCTGAGCCTCAGGCTCCAACTTGGGCAAGGCACATAGTCCATTTCCTCCAAACCAGAGAACTTCCCGAAGAGCAAGAAGAAGCTGAAAGAGTAGCCCGGAGGGCCAGTATGTATCAGTTTGTCGATGACACACTATACAGAAGAAGGCCCAATGGTGTGAAATTGAAGTGCATTTGCCGAGAAGAAGGAAAGGAACTGCTGGCAGAGATACACAAAGGCATGTGTGGCTCCCATATTGGATTAAGGGCTTTGGTTGGGAAAGCATTCCGGCAAGGATTCTATTGGCCCACAGCCCTCCAAGATGCGGTTGAGCTCGTCACCAAGTGTGAAGCCTGTCAGTTCCATTCCAAAAATATCCATCTGCCTGCCCAAGCACTCCAGACAATCCCTTTGTCATGGCCGTTTTCGGTTTGGGGGCTCGATATCCTCGGCCCCTTCCCCCGAGATGCCGGGGGCTTTGAATTCTTGTTCATTGCAATCAACAAGTTTACAAAGTGGCTGGAAGTAGATGCCGTGAGAAAGGTGACTGCTCAGTCATCTATCAAGTTCTTGAAAGGATTGGTGTGCCGCTTTGGGGTTCCTGCCCGGATCATCACCGACAACGGCACCCAGTTCATGAGCCGCGCCTTCATGCAATATGTTCATGCCCTCGGAAGCAAGATCTCATTTGCATCTGTCGCACGTCCCAGAAGCAATGGACAAGCTGAGAGGGCGAACGCTGAAGTGCTGCAAGGACTCAAGACAAGAACATTTCATAAGCTGCGGAAGCACGGCAGGCAATGGATCAATGAGCTGCCGGTGGTTCTTTGGTCCCTCAGAACGACACCAAACCGAGCTACCGGGCAGACTCCCTTCTCCCTAGTCTATGGGGCAGAAGCAGTTATCCCCACGGAACTCATTTATGGGTCACCTCGAGTGCTTGCCTACGATGAAGTAGCGCAGGAACAGCACGTGCGTGACGACGCCATGCTTCTCGAGGAGAACCGTCTCCGGGCTGCTACGTGTGCTGCACACTATCAGCAAGCCCTGCGTCGCTATCATAGCCGCAGGGTTCATGCCCGGTGTTTTGAGGAAGACGACCTTGTCCTTAGGCGCGTTCAGTCCGCCAAGGGTACAAACAAGCTATTGCCGAAGTGGGAAGGCCCTTACCTGGTAGTATGAGTCACCAGACCTGGCGCACTCCATCTGGAGACCGGAGATGGCATTCAATTGCAAAACTCATGGAATATTGAGCATCTCCGCAAGTTTTACCCGTAAGGCGCGGCTGTCGGGCCCTGCCCGGCAGCCACCCTTTTGTACATGCCTTGCCTCAGCTGCATGTAACCCCTTGTAAAAGCCAGGCGAAGACCCTGAGCAACAGAGAAATAAATGAAGCGCTGGGGGCCCCCGACAAGTTGCGTGCATGCATAAGCATTTCATAAGCATTGCATGATTCATGTAGGTAGGTTGCATGATCAAGTAGATAGATTGCATCTGGCATCATCTTCATTTGCATAAATTGCAGGCTCCTGTCATGGACTTAGTCCTGGGAAGAGGATGCGAAGACAAGCCAACACTGCGATCTCCGGCAAGCCAAACAGATAAGTTCCATCTCTTATCCATACATGTTCCGTGAGTAGAACTTGTGCATACGAAAACCTCGCCGCCTCGGAAACAAAGGTGCTCCCATCTACTGGCACGAACGCTGCTTCGGTCAGGATGGTCGTAGTAGCCTTTGGCTGAAAGGGGTTGGCGGGGGGCTGGTCTCTCCCAATAGGTTCTGCGCCCGGCAGGCTCAGCCTCACGGCAGCAGTCCTATGGGGTGCCGGCAAGGTAGCTTACCGGGGCCTACTTGTTTACGTGAAAGTATGGAGGTGTTTCACCTCTGCATGGATATCATACATGCACAAGTGCCCGGCAAGCTTATCTTTTTCATTAATATGCTGATCAACAAGTACAAGTCTCACGGAACATAAACATGGATACAAGATATTACATTATTTGAACTAAAATTTGGCAAGTGCCTACAGATTTAAGACTAAAAAAAGATAAGTGCCCCATGATCCCCTCTTTTCATTTCCCCTCCACCAGGTATTGCAGTGGGAAGAGAAGACGGATGAAAGAGCACCCAAGCAGGATCCCACCCCCGATCCCATCGTGGCCTGCCGAGCGCAGCCTGACAAGATAGAGTGGCGAGGCTGCGAAGGAGGGGCACAAAGAGCAGTATGGCGGTGCCCTGATCACCACCTCCAGGGCTAGCAAGAAGCCCCAGCTTGGGCACCGGAGGGATCGGCCGCTGACACCCAGCTAGAAGACTGCTGGAGGAGGGGGAAGGCACCAAGGGAACATCCCTCCCCGGCTATCACCCGAAGAGAATGGTGATGATGGTGTCGGGGGGAGGAGAAGAGCGGAAAGACGAGGCGGCAGGTCGCCAATACGAGACGAAGGCGTCGGTGCCATCATACTCCGACCTGACGCCCTGCCTCCCACCTCCCCAGCCTTCCCTCGCTCTCTCTCCATCACCGCCGCTCCAGGAAGACGCCGGGCCCCCAGCCCGGCACCTTCCCCGAAGAGACGGCGAGCGACTGCGACGAGCAGGACGCTTGAGGTGCGCCGCTCCCCACCTTGGCGGGCAGGAAGACATCGCCGTCCTTAGCAAGAGTACGAGGTCCGCCGAAAGGAGCAGTGTTGGGATTACCAAGGTCCCTATACATTGCATCCCAGGCAAGCGTCAAGAGCCCCGGACACCTCGACAACAGGATGGCGGCCACCGGCAACGCGCGGCACCGGACCAGACTCACTCCCCAAGCATCAACACGAGCATTCGACATCGTCAGCAACTCCAAGCTAGGGCCCGGGGGCTGGCCCCAGGCTCTTCCTTTCAGCATATTCAGAAGAAACAGAGGGCGGAGGAGGAGTGGAATGTGGATGAATGCCTTCGCCCCTCCCCCGCTCCTCCTTTTATAGGCGAGCTGGGAGTAGGGGCTGATCCCCCGGCGAGTACCCACCGTCCTCCTCCACCAATCCAAGAAGATCGGGCGCCTGCTTTGATGCTCTCCCGCACCACGCGCTTCCATTACCTACCCCACTCAATGCATGTAGCATACGTGGCTGAGGATAAGGGCGCGGTGGGATGGGTGAATTGGAAGTTACCCGCTCGTGCGTTAAAGTCATTCATGGGCCATTACAAGAATGATCCCACTATAATTGGCACTGCGCGACGCGCGGGAAAACTGGAAACTAACCCGAGCTCAAGTTAATGAAGAAGCAAAGAAGATCTCAAGGGGCGGAGTCGCCCTTATATTTCTACCTGTGCACTGGTTAGGGCCTACCCTGGCGGCGCCCAGCGGCGCGTCCATGCCAGGCCCGGGGGCTCCTGTCGGTGCAACATGCCCTGGGTCCATTGCACGGACTGGGCACATGCCAGAGACAAGATTGCAAGACCAAGATCAAACCAAACAAGGAGGATCAATTCCTTTGGAGGATCCAAGTGCAAGTCAAGAAGGCCAAGGCGAGCCAGAGGAACGAGGCATCGCTAAGGGAAGGGCCTACCTTGCCGGGCAGGCGAGCCTGGCAGGGTTGTGTTTTGCCCCAGAAGCAAGCTCCCAGATCGTCCTGGCAGGCCTGCCGAGACTGGCGGAGGCAAGCCACTCCACCGCTCCACCTCACAGGCGATGCAAGTCAGTAATCAAAGCGGTGTCAAGCTCCAAGGTGACTAAGTGGCTGA
Source organism: Thinopyrum elongatum (assembly GCA_011799875.1). Lineage (NCBI taxonomy): Eukaryota > Viridiplantae > Streptophyta > Magnoliopsida > Poales > Poaceae > Thinopyrum > Thinopyrum elongatum. The sequence goes on along the minus strand of CM022299.1, from coordinate 554,243,385 downwards.
TTTCTGCCACATGGCAGCCACTTCCTACAGCAAACACCACCATATGACACCCGTCCTGAGACGTGTCAAGCAAGCAGGTGCGAAGCTGGCAAAACAGCCCGGCAGAGCTTGCCGGGCAAGCTGTGATGTGACATTGAGCGGCACATTTAATGCGTTCTGTCAGCCTGCAGAGTTAGATATGATAGCACTGTTAGCTATCTAATCAGTACACAAAGACTGATTTGCCACTGTGGTGACCCCTTAATCTATAAAAGGAGGCCCATGGCGACCGTAGAAAGGGGGATCCTCACATATCCATACGCGCGTAGCCACTCTCGCCCCGAGAGCAACCTTGCCGGGCGAGTGTGCTACATTTCACTACCATCAATCCACCAAAGCATGAGTAGGGTTTTATGCCTCACGGCGGCCCGAACCTGGGTAAAGACTGCCCGTGTGATCTCTGTCGTGCTGCGCGATGCTTCTCCGCTCTTTGTGCAATGTGTCCATCCCCTCGCCGAACCAAAAGGGGCTGATGGCCCCATAGGTGGCCGTGGTTTCCCACGACATTTACCCACCGTATGCTTTCTTCAAGAGAGAAGCCTCTAGTGAAACCTATGGCCCCCGGTTCTATTTTCCATCATATATTTTCAGATCTATAAAACCAAAAACCCAAAAATACCTTGCTGCAATTTATTTACTTTACTTTTATTTTATGTTTTAGTAATCTTTTATATCTATCTATACCAGATCTCATCCTTGCAAGTGACCATGAAGGGATTGACAACCCCTTTATTGCGTTGGGTGCAAGTGTTTGATTGTTTGTGCAGGTGCATAGATTGGAGACTTGCTTGTACCTCCTACCGGATTGATACCTTGGTTCTCAAACTGAGGAAATACTTATCTCTACTTTCCTGCATCACCCTTTCCTCTTCAAGGGAAAAACCAACGCAAGCTCAAGAAGTAGCAAGGCCGCAACGGCCCTGCCCCAAGGGCCCTGAAGAAGAGGAAGTGGATCGCCATGGATGACTAAGTGCCCGGCCTCCCTTGATTTCCGCATGGTGTGCCTTTCTGAACTCTTGCTCCTCATGTCCCCTGCTGGCGAAGGAACGAGCGCGCCTCCGCCACCACCTTCCGAGGGCGCTGGCCCCGTAGCGGCCTCGTGCCTCGCGAGCCAGGCGGCCACATGCAAGGAGACACCGGCACTCGGGCCAAGGCCACCCCTGGGGGGGCCTTGGGCCCGCGTTCTTGGCATCCTGATTCTTTCTGGCGGCTGGACGCCTCAGGCGTCGGCGCCTTCTCTGAGCGAGGGGGCGAGTTTGCACGGGGCCCAGCCCCAAGCTGGAGGGCCGGGCGATGGAACTTCAGCCCCCGGGGCCATGCCGGAGATGGGCGGGCCTTCGCGTACCTTCCCTGCAGACCGGGGGGAGGGAGAAAACCTCGGTCAAGCGCTGGAGCTCGCTTGCAGCCGCAGCGCCATCCGGCACGGCCTTCTTCAGGGTGCGATGAGCGCGCTGGGTCGCCTTGGGGCAGAGCATAACGACGTTGACTCGTACCTCGAGGTGGAGCGCCTACGCCTGGCTCGTGAATGCCGTCGGTTCGAGGTCGCCGTCAACCTTGGTCGCCTGCAATGCGAGCACGCCTGCACGGAAGCTGATGAATCTCTTGCTGCGACGAGGGAAGCCCGCGACCGTGCCCTCGAGGAGACCCAGGCCGCGGACTGCCGGCGCGAGGCCGCAGAGAAGCACGTGAAGGAGCTCCAAGCCTCAAACGCCGCCCTAGAGCGGCAAGTCCAGGCGCGTAAGGCCGCCCTTGCCGCCTCGGTGGGCGCGCCATCCACGGGTGAAGCAAGACTCCGCACACTCGAAGATATGCTGGCGCTGGAGGCGTTGGAGCAAAGCCTTGAGCGCGAGCGGCTGGAGGTGATGGAATACCAAGTGACCGCCACCGAGGACTCCCTCGCCTCCCGGGAGGCGAGGATCCAAGGAGAGGCCGACGAGAGGGTGGCGGGGGTCTGCAGGGCTCTTGCCAAGGACTACCGCCGAAAGCTAAACCTTCAGGAGTCCCGTTTCTGCAAACGGCGCGACGAGCTGAAGGGCGAGGCTGATGGCCTCAAGAAGCAGTTTGCCAAAGCGGAGCGGCGCGATAAAACCGCGGCGGACGCCCAGGCCGCAGCCGAGGCCTAGCTGTCATTCCTCTACAAGTAGGTGGAGGACGTAACTTCCCTCGTGTAGAAGGCCTCGAATGAGGCGAACCGAGCTCGGGGGCTGCAGCACACGCGCTCCCAGATGTTCCAGACTCTTAAGGGGAGGGCCCGCCAGGCCCTGAGCAGCATTTGCAACGAGAGCATCTCCAGCCCTCTCGTTCCTGATGACATCGGCTACCTCGGCTTCTTCACCAGGGTTGTAGAGCATCTTGAAGGAGGCGTGGAGAGGGTACGCCAGCTTGTCGAAGAGAAAGGCCGGGACCTGCTCGCGCAGCCGTTCTCACGCGTCTTCAGCCACCTTATTCGCCTCGACCCTGACTTCGACTTCGAGGCCGTGACAACCCCTGTGCCTGAGGTGATTCAAGGCGCTCTGGGGGACTGGATAGAGGATCACGTGGATGACCTGATCATGGAGTTTACCCCTGCCGGAGGCGAGGGCCAACCTGTGGTCGAGGGGCATGGGGCTGATGGCGGCGATGGCAATAGCAGCGATGGTGACAGTAGCGACGACGACATCGCATCTCCCTAGGTTGTCTTTTCTTGTTTACCTATTAAGATTTTGAATATGACCCCGCGGGGATGTGAAAAGCACTTTGGAAAAACTCCCTTATGATGTATCAAGTAACGTTGTACTCCCTTATGCCGCCTTCCCTTTGCTTCTTATGCGTCCGCGACACCTAAGCAGGGGTGGATTGTCACCGGTATGCCGGGGCGTGATGCATGGCAAGGCCAGGAGATGAGCGCTCCTGAGGCCAGGGCCGAAGGCGACATATGCCCACTGGCTCGCTCGAGAGCGTCGCGCGAGGATTCGGTCGCCAAGGTCTTGGCGAGGTGCACGCATGGGCGGGCCCGCTGTTGTCGTGGCCTGGGTCGGCCCAGGCGTACACACCGTGCCCAGCCCCCGCTCACGGGATGTGATGGAGGGAGCAACGGGCAGCTGCCACACCTCTTAAAAACGAAATCCAAGAAAGGAAACACTACAAGGAGAAAAAAATTCCCACCCCTTTTTGAACAAAGACACGAGAACTTCAAACTTCATTCCAAGAAGCAACCAATTTAGTTACAAGAGCAAGCCAAAGAACAGTCGCATCTGGCGCCTACACTAGTCTTCTAGTCTTCCCACCAGCGCGGAGCATTGGGCCTCCACTAGGCATGGGCATAGTCGTTGATTGACCGTGTCGTCCGCCAGCGCGGAGCATGGGGCTTCCACTTGGGTGTGGGTGGGAGCCCCCGCGGGGCCAAGGGGCGACATGCCGGGAGACTCCGAGGCGTGTACAGCCCCACTCATTATTACGTGAGAGTGTCATGGGTAGATCTTGCGGAGGTGCAGGGCGCTCCATGTTCCCTGGACGGGGACCCCGTCTCCCGCCCCAGGCACGCGGCGGCAGGCCCGGAGCGCGGGCGGCCCCGCACGAGCCCTCCAGCATTGGTGGGAGTGTCGGGGCCGGATTTCGGGGACACAATATCCTAGAAATTAACCCCCTCGTGTCATCACCAGCCCCAGGATTTCTGTTACTGGTGGGCACGTCTTTGTTACAGATTACCAAGCTATTACAAGAATTGGATACAAGACCATAAAGGTCTAATGATACAACAATGATATCTGGTGAGGGGTGACGAAAATGATTCGTGGTCTCCAACGTCGATGGGGCTCCATTCCCACAGGAACAGCTGACCCGGATAATTCCTATCCCGCGTGACTGCTATCCTGGGCTCTGCACGGACGTCACTGTGGCACTCCTTGTAGAAATCCTGACATGGCCAAGTAAATAGCCAGGGACAAGCCTGTGAGTACGTTGGAATGTACTCGCAAACATAATGAACAAAAGATATACCGAATGCATAAGCTCATGCTGGACTAGGTGATATGCAGGTGTTGATCCAAATTTTAACATGACATGACTATTATTGATATGTGCATAAATATGGGCATGAGCAAGAAAATGAGTATAAAGAAATTGTTAGTGACCAACAAGGAAGGTTAAAGAAAAATAAATAAAAGAAATGCCGGTCGGATGTCAAGTGACACCACGGTAGGTCTTGAAGAGAAATGCCAATTGGGTATCCACAAGAGTAGTAGCGAGATAGAACCGCCTGAGAACTCGAGGGACGTCAAGAGAGGTCCTGAAAATAAAACTGAATGTCCGGGGTAGTCTAGCCAGCCCCTGAGACACTCAGAAAATAAAATAAGATAAACAGGTTAGTCCACAATAATAATCATAGCATCAATAATATTCACAACAATAGTAATCATAGAAAAATTCATGACAGCATTAGTGATGACAATAATATCCTGCAAAAATGAGTCATGCACCATTTAATTATTTCCTCCGGAGACCGACTCTAAGACCGACACTTGGCCAACCCAGACTGTAGTCCTTAACCGCGGACACGACTATTCGAATAGGTATAACTCTTCAGAGGGTGTACTCTTTACCCACAAGTAAAGGATTTCTTTAGCCAGGACCGAGACGCTGACTAATTCCCATTACGGTCTTTGGGTTGAAAACACACGTGACCAGCACACACCAGATTAACCGTCCGGATGCCAGGAATCACCCAAAGCATCTTTCCAGAAAAACTCTAAGTCGGGGAGACCATCATCTCGACTAGCATGGGATCACTATTTATACGCGCGGATTACAAGGGGTGCCCCCCCTCTCGGCTACAACCGAAAACACCCATGCCCCCTGACCCGATGACAGGATTTAGTCCACCATCGTGGAAACCCTCATCGTAGCCCTCTATGTGGTGTGTGCACGGAAAGGGGTTAACAACTTACTAAACCATACCCCACCTGTGGCAGGGACAAGTGGCAGCACGAATCAAGTATGGGGGTTACTGGAACAAGACTCGATCTATGGTCGACTCAGGAGGCTCAAATATTTCCTGCAGTGGTTAGCACAACAAAGTATTCTTTCAACAGCAATACCAAACAGGGCCACAACCCTTGCATGCTCCCACAAGCGTAACCAACAAGGTATGATCACGTTCCAACGTGATCACCCTTCTGCCAGTAACGGTATTTTACTATGCCTGCTCCTGCAAGTTAGTCATGACAAGCACACGATGCACGGTATGATGAAATATGCCAACTCTACATGCATGCAAATTTTATTTGAATTCAATCTTATGCATGACTCACAAATTCTCTCAAGAATTTACCCAAGCAATCACCATATCAAGTGTTCAAGATGCTTGCCTTGAGCATGCAAAAATTTTGGGTGCACTCCAAAAGTTTTGAAAAGTTTCTCCCCTCCATTTTTCCTATTTTAAAAAAAATATAGCAATTACCACATAAATAAAAAACAGTACTAAAAAGTGTTCCCAAATATTTTTGAAATAAATACAAAAATGAACTAGAGGAAAACTAAAGAATAAAAGAAAAATAATCAAATTATTAGGAGTTCATATGATTATACTAGGAGTTTTCTAAGCTGAAATAAGTTAGGAAAAAGGCTGTTTAATAAGTCCAACAGAGACTAGACTTAGGAAAAATGTTCACCCTAGTTAAATTAATAGAACATAATTTTATCAGTATTTAGAAATTTGAATCATCTCATTTGAATTTAAAAAGAACTCTGTGGAAATACTTTAGTTTTCTAGATAAAAGAAAAAGAAAACAGAAGGATTAACCAGGCGGTGCACTGAGCGAGATCTAGCAAAACGGCGCTACAGGGCCGAGCCCAGAGATGCCGCTGTGCGGGGGCGAACCAGTGGCTCACCGACAGGTGGGACCCACCTGTCGGGTTCGTCCTCTCCCTCGCGCGTGCGCCTGGACAGGGATAGAGGCGAGCTCCGATGATGCTCGCCGGCGGCAGGGGCCACCATTCGCGAAGCTGGTGGTACTGGTGTGCTCCTGAGGACGAGCCGCACCCGTTGGAGGGGAAGGGAGTCGCTGGAGAGCTCGAGGTTGAGTAGAGCTTCAATCATGGCGGAGGTGAGCTTCGAGTGGAAGAGGGATCCCTCCCATGGACCACCTCCAGTGGAATTGGTGTGAGGGATGGGATCGTGGGATCGAGGTGAGTACACTGGAGAAGAAATGGAGGAGAGGGAGGCTCTGGAGACGCCGGAATCAACTGAAAGGCAACAGCGATCGTGGCTACTCGAGATGAAGAAGACGACCGTTTCAGGTTGTTTTGTCGCTCGGGGGAGCTTCCAGAGGAGTGTGGAGAGTTGCCGTGGAGTTGGGTGAGCTCGGGTGCCCTTATATAGGCGTGACAGGTCGGTTTCGTGGCTTCCCGCGGAAGACATGATGGCGGCGGCCTTTACGACGGTAGCTGAGGGAGGTGGAGGTCAGCGTGGCCGGTGCTACGTGGCGAGGATGGTGGCCGCTGCGGATAAGCCCTGGTGGTTGGCATTTAAGGAGGCAGAGACGTGGCAGAGGGAAACTCGTCGGGCGGCGGCTGAGGGCGGCGTGGTCGGCAGTGGCCGGCACTAGCGAAAGAGGGGAGGTGTCGGTGGGGTGCATGGGTGTCCCGTGAAGCTCCTGGAGATGGCTGGCATGCGGGGCAGTGGTAGTGAGGCCACGCGGGGCGGTGCCGACACCTGCAGTCCCGACGCTCTAGCCACGCACAGTGCATGCACGCTATGCGTTTGATAAAATGCTAATGGCATCTACATGGATCAAAACAAGCTGAAATTTAATAGGATGGTGCCTCTGATCATGAGAGGGGTGATGGACATGCTAGTTTAGTCATAGGAGCTATTGTGCAATGCAAGCTAGAAAGATGCAAAATTTCTGGCATGCACACAATCTGTTTGACAAAATGATAGAGCTAGGTAGGGAAATTTATTGGAAATGATACTTGGCAGGATGGTGCCTCTTTAGATGATAGAGATGATGGTGGAGTGGTTTTGTGAAAAGGAGAAACTTGCTAGTGCAAGTTTGGAAGAATTTCTATTCTGGACAGAAACTTTGGGGGTTTATTTGGTGAACTAAAAAGATGTAGTTGGAGCTGAGCTCCTGGACTTAAGGGTTTGGTTGGAAGGACTATAAGTGGAAAAAATTTCAGAATTTTTGGTGCAAGGAAAATTGGGGGTGTAGTTGTAACTAAAGAATGGGACAGAATTGAAAAGAGGTTGTTTCACTCAAAATTTTCAAAAGACCAAGTTGGATTTTTGCATAAAAGAGATATATAGGCATCACATGACCCCTCATAATTTTTGTGGAATTTTGAAAGAATTATTTAAAAAGGTTGCAGTGCAACAGAGGCATTTCAAACATTGAAAATGCTATTAAAAGAATTATTTAGAGGCAAATTTTATAATGGAATTAATTCCTACTATTATTAAAATATAAATGAAATGTTTTGAGAAAACCACCAAAGCCACAAAATTATTTCCAAAAATTCCTATATGGAGGGAAGAATTTTGGAAAGCAGAAACAGAAAATAATAAAGGACTTAATATAATTCAAAATTTTATTTCTGCCCAAAATTTTACGTAATAAAAATGTGGTTAAATTTTTGGGGTGTTACAGGGAGTCTGCGGGCGTCCTCTCTGGGGAGGACCCGCTTCAGGACGGGGTCCCCGGCCTCGGGGATCCGGGGGCAGGCGCCGCTGCCGAGGCGGTGCCGCGATGCCCCGCGGCACGGGGGAGGCCCCCCTGGCGCGGCATCCTGGCATGCCTCGTCGGGTGCCGAGGTCCGCGAGGAGCCGCGTTCGATCTTGGGCAGGCGGGGCACCGCGGCTCTGTAGGCGAGGAGGGGTTGGATCCTCGCGAGGCGTCGCGGTCGCTGCGGCGCGAGCAAACCATGACATGGGCCACAGCTCGCCTGGTCGACCCCGCTACGAGCTCCCAAATCCTTCCCAAGGCCTCCGGCCTCGAGGCCCCTGAGGGCTCTGCGCCGGCGCGCCTGGCTTGGCCGCTGCTCCGCGGCTGTGCCACCGAAGCACGATCTACCTACGTTCCAAGGTTAGCACAATATGCTCTGGAGAGATTGGTCATAACCGGGAGTCGTTGTTGTTAACAATGCGGTCGGGGGTGCCACATCAACTCACGAGGAACCCCGGCCTCGTGAGACCTTGGCGATCTTGACGGCCGAGCCGGCGGGGATGGCGTGCGCGAGCCCCGCCTCCGCCCGGGCGGTGAACTTGTCGACGGCGGTGTAGAGGCGGCGGTAACCACCGTCCTGAAGTTAGCCCCCGGTTCCTCTGTCTTGTTGTCCGCTATTGCCGCCGCCGGGCCGTGTCGGCCGGGCGGTGGCCGACAGGGACAACCTACCCTGACCGATGCCCGGGGGAGCACCTCTAGAGCTGGAGGGGAAATCCAGCTCGCCGCCCCGCCGCTGCGGGGTCCTCCAGGTCCTCTCCCGAAGGACGAGCAGATGCAGCAAGGGCAGGTGCCGTTCCAGGGTGAAGGCCGTGACTCTGGCAGGAAGCGGAAAGGCTCCATGCCCCCGTATGCGACGTCGAGCAACTCGGCAACCCGGTCAAGCCAAGCGTCATAGTCACCAATGGTGGGACGGTAGCACAACAGCTCATGTGCCACGAGGAGCACAGCCTGCGCACTCATGAGCCCGCGATGGGTGTGAGGGGATGATGTCGTGGAGGGGCCGAAGGGGGCGCAGCGGCGCGGCCGGCGCGTCGCACGAAGGGCGGTGGCGATGGGTCCTGCCGTCGATAAGCAGCAGCGCTAGTGGCCGCGTCGGCCGCGGGGTAAGCGCGGCGGCGATGGATACCACGGCTGAGGAACACCGCCTGGGCGGTGTGAGCGGCCCAACGCTCAGCGTGAGCACGATGATCTTTAGCCATGAATGCGGCGGAGCGAGAGCGGGGAGCGGTGGATGGAGAAACGGTGCTTCGACACGCCCCTACCTGGCGCGCCAAATGTCAGAATCGGGGCTCCGCAAACCCAGAAAGGTTTGAACTCTGGGGCGTGTGCGAAGGACCTTACTTCACGCGGATGCTAAGCTCGCCACTCCCACGGCTCGATCTCACCGAGTGCGCAAGATTGCAGAAGGGGAAGAACACGCGTATTTACCCAGGTTCTGGCCACCTTGTGGTGTAAGACCCTACTCCTGCTTTAGGTGGATTGGCCTCACGAGGAGGCAGAGGATGAACTGATACAGTGTATGAGCAGCCTCGCGAGGGCTCTGAGGTGAGGATGGATCGATCCCGATACCTCTCTACGGTGGTGGCTAGCCTATATTTATAGTGGCCTCGGTCCTCTTGGTCTTGTTACACCGGAATGGAAACCCTTGGGGGATTCCTCGGAAGCCCGCGTACGTCCTTGCCTCCTTAGCACCAAAGAAGAAACTGTCCTCTCTGCGCCCGCTGGAGCCCGCCTGGCCTTGGTCGTCATGGCTCACATCATCGCAGCCTCATGAGGCAGGAGGCCTGCATAGAGATCTCCGCTCCTTGAGAGGCATCCTGAGGTGGTGCTCCTCGGGAGGTCTTGGTGTCGCTCACCTCGCGAGGCCAGGGGCCCTCGCGAGGGTCTGGTACTTGAGGTCTTCAAGCTGGGCCGTACCGGGCTGTAGAAGAAGCCACGCGCTAGACCGCAGGCAGGCAAGTCTGGGTACCCCCGATCCCAGAACACCGACAAAGGTAGATAGGAGCAAAGCTCAAGATCATATCATGTACATTGCTAACCCTAAAAACCTAGAGGAGCACGGAATATATAGTCTAGGGGCGAAAGGGTATGTGCCTCGGTGGTTACATGGGCTTTTTAGCCCAATTCGTAGCGAAACTGGGCGGACCGGATAGTCCGGTGGTAATGTGGCACCCCGGCTCAGAGAAACCGGAACGCCCTGTATTCCAGCCCAGAGATCGAGGTGAAGTCTTCTGGAATACGGCACTGCTTAGCATAGAACAAACCAGCTTTCTATTACAACACGAATATGAATACAAGGTCTCCGATATTACAATGAATAACACCGGCACGGCGACGCTACGCCAACCACAGTTGCTCTATGCAAGCAGCATAACAACTCGAGGCAGCGGAACCTCTACTGGCAGCGGAACAACGAACGACGATGATGGACTTCAATCCGCAGGGACTCTGGCTGGAACATTTATCCTAGCTCGTGAACATAGGAACCACACCAAACAAGCGGGCAAACCAGGCACGACCTGCAAACTGGCATTACACGCCAGGTCAGTACATTGAATTTACTTGCAAGCTCACAATTAACCAAAAGCAGTCAAGACAAACAATAGCATGGAATTAGCAGGTTAAAGCAATCGTGAGCATGATACTAACAGAACAACATGGCATGCACAAACTGAACATGATACGGCTAGAACAAGCATAGCATGAGCATATGAACATGATGATACTACATGTAACAGGTTAACATTATCATGCACCAACTTACTCTTGCTCGGCAGTTACCTCGTAACCATCTCATGCATCAACTTACCAACATCGGTATCCATGATACCTCCGTGATCATCTCGCGATCACAATAAGATCAACCAACTTCGGTATATACGATACCTCCATGATCCTCTCTCAATCACAATCATCTCTTTCTCATCGAACCGGGTTATTATCAATCAAGTTATTATTATAGTTGGCTCATAGTGTGACCGACTATGAACTGGGCCCATATCCACGGGCGTGGCTATCGATAGATTAAACACACACTCTGCAGAGGTTAGTACACTCTACCCACACCACGGAACCGATGGCCTCGTGCTCCCATTCGGGTGGACCAACGGCATTCCGACAAAACCGATCTATTGCCATCACACTCTCCCAGCCACTCCGACAAACTCTCCTTTGGGCTAAGTCCTGGGTGGCCCCGTGTCAACTCGTGACACCCAACGGCCACCGTCGTGGCAAAACATAAACGGTCCCAAACAGGAACAAGGATCCTTACAACAACAATGGGCACACAAGGTTTATGTCTGCCTACCTGATCAGGGTAGCGCGCGCCCATAACCTTCCCTCATTGGAGGCACCGGCGAGAGGCATGACAATAGACCGCATTAGGGCCTTCCCATAAAAGGCAAATGTGGCTGCACTGGTTAGCTCGATTTGGTGGCACCATGACTCAGCCAACAGTTGTTCAAGTTCATTATTATCCGGTTAAACTTGAATGCAATGAACTGAGCCATAATAAAATATGATGCCACTATAATGCACGAGCATGATATCAACATAAGCATGGAGGTGCAACACAATCATCGAGCATAACCACAATGAAGCATTTAACCAAATGAACATGGCATACTGATGAGCATAAGCATACATTACACATGAGCATAGCATGACCACTAGCATCATAAATAAATACCATGCAAGAACATAGCAAGAACACTACCAAGTAAGCATGTAACCAGCTAGATGCAAAGGGACATGCATAGCAACGGTACTGGATAACAGACGACCAACATGCATCAGGATGAACACCTCTTCTACCAGCATGTAATACTACTACCAAGCATAACATGTGAACATGATACTAGCAAGTAGTACAAGATAACAAGATGCATCGGAACATAGCATGAAGGTGAACATGAATCCACGAGCATAACCGAAACAACGACAGTAGTAGCAAACAAGCAGACAGATAATGGGCAAACTTTTATTAAATATTCAAGTAGAAACCATGGCTACTGCATGGCTATCTTGCAAGTGGCTGTTGTGGCTTGCCTGGGGGTGACGGAGACTCCGGGAAGAAGTGCGGTGAAGCCGCGGAATGATTTGCCGGACGTTCTTCTCTCTCGAAGGGGGCTGATTAGGAGCAAGGGCAAAATGGTCATTTTCACTGTGGGACCACCTAGTGAAAATGTTACCAACAGAAGGATTTTGATGAGACAAAGAAGTGGGCGTTGGTTTCACCTCGATCGGAGTTACGGTCGCGGAGATACGAAGGGTGGAAGTTCAGGGACTAATTTGTGAATATTTTTTATCACCAACGGGTCTCTGAGTGGATAAGACAGAAACGGATTTGAGAAAATACGTTTTCGAAACAGAGAAAGCGCGTTCTTGGCCGCAGTAGAGAAAAATACATTTTCCAGAAGAGAAAACGCCTTTCTCTCTGAAGCACTTCAAGAATACGTTTTCAGATAAAAGAAAACGTATTTGCCAGAATACGTTTTCACTTAACTGAGCTGGCAGGGGGGTGTGCCACTGGCGCGTGGGGCCCAGAGACAGGGGAGGGGCCATCAGGCTCGTCTCCTACCTCCCGCTTCTGTGCTCCAGTGAAGCAGAGGAGGACAGGGGAGGGAAGCGGCGAGAGGACCGGCCGGCTCCGGCGAGCTCCGGCCGTGGCGCGGCCACCGACGGGACCGCAGAGGCCTGCCACGCCCGTTTCCGAGGAGCACGGCCACCGGGGAGGGGTGGAGGCGCGGCGAATGGCGGCGCCAGGAGGAGGACAGAGAGGATCGGGCGGTGGGGTTCTCCGGCGATGCGGGCAGCCCCGGCGAGGGATGATGGGGTGGGACGGCTCGCGGAGAGGAGGGGAAGGCAGTGGAGAGGTCAGGGAGGCGAGCGGGGGCTCGAGGTGGCCGGGATGGCTCGAACTTCGGCGATGGCTGAGGATGAGCGGCGAAGAAACGGCGGGATTGGGCACTCCGGTGGTCGGGAGAGGAACTTGGGGAGGTGGATGAGGAGCGGAGGACCTCGAGGCAGCTTATATAGGCGCGGAGGAAGCATCTGGAGCAGCATGGGCGAGCTCGAGCAGTGCTCTAATGGAGGACAGGGGCTGGACGCGGGCATGGCTGCCAGCGCACGACGACGGCGAAACAGGAGGGGGCCCGGGCACGGGACGATGCAGAGGCTCACGGGGGAGCTCCTAGACAAGGTTGGACGTCGAGACGACGAGGGAACGGACGAGCACAGCGGCCGGAAAGAGCCAGAGCTCGCAATTAGCAAGACGCAAGTGTGATCACCGCGTGCACTGGTGCAAGCGGCACGCTTTGGCCTGGCCAACCATGTCCAGTAGATGGACCTTGCTACCCTCAGTCCAAATGAAGAAAGAATTCAGTCCAGGGGCAAAGAAGAGAAATGCACTGAGTGCCAAAGCAGATCAACAGCAAGGTGCTTGATGCCTGCTATGGTTCACATGAGTGGAGTTAGACTTAGAGCTTTGGCACAACATGATCAATCACTAAGATGATGCTGATTACCAAAAATCAGCTTAAGAGGACAGGTTTAGAGGGTACTTGCTATAGAAAGCATCATAAGGGTCAGATTAAGAGATGATGAAGTAGCACTCACATAACCGCTGGGAATGAGCTGAAAATTTGGCATGGCATAATGATTTGGAGAAATGAAGATACTCAAAAAGTTTCATGCCATTTGGATGAACCAAACTAGCACTTGCTTCATAAAGCATCTCCCTGGACAGAAACTTGGAAAAATTGCACAGGGCAAATGAATCAATGAAATGGGCCAAAATTTGGTGGAAAGAGTTGATATGAATAGGAGAACGTCCTGGTAAATTTTCAGCTTAAATGAACCAATATAAAATATGGTTGCTTCACAAACTGAAAATCTGACCAGAAACCAAGATTTGGAGCTGGGCTCACATAGATGAGTTACATGAGCTCAAATTTGGTGGAGAGTGATGATTTGATCATATGAAGGAGCTTGCAAAATTTCAACTCATTTGGATATGCCTAGCTTGTACTTCCTTCACACAGGCTTCCCTCAGACAGGAACTTTGAAAAATTGCTCAGGAATTTTAACTAGGAAAATTGAGTTGAATTTTAGCATGGGGCAATTATATGGACAGGAAAAGGTGTCCAAAAAGTTTGGGGCAAACAAGCGAAGATAAATGACACTTCCTTTTCAAAAAGCCACTTAGGTTAAAATCAGAAAAAGAATATTTGTGAATTATCTTTGATGATGCCAATGAAGGATTTTGACATATTTTAGGAAGATATGACCCAAACAATTTATGAGAATTATTTTGCAATTTTGGGAGTGACAGAAATATAGGTTGCTTCACAACCTAGGGTTAAAAAGAATTATTCCTTTAATAGAAAAGGAATATTCCCAAGAAAATGAATATTGGAATTGGGTCAAGGATGAAAATGACATGATCTTGGGATGATGATGAGGATGACAAGCCACTATAAAACCTAGGAAGACATGATCTTCCCAAGTTTCAGAACCACATAGCCATAGAAAAACAATTCAAAACAAGAAATCCAAGAAAATCATCAGAAAAAGAAAAGGGCAAAATCCAGGGTGTTACAAACCTTCCCCCCTTAAAGAAATCTCATCCTCGAGATTTGGTTGCTCAGGGATAAATAAATATTCTGACTTGAAGAAACCGTTTCCAACTCGGGCTTCTCCTATTTCCTTATATTATGTTCCCACCGAATTGCATCTGACTGACTGCCTTGATCTGGGGTGGTTTGCTTCACCGTATCTGACATACTGACAGGACTTCCCTCATACGTTCCTGTTCATACTGAACCAAATTTTCTTTCATATCTGCTGGCTTAGCTGAGGTCCGAAAAATTATCAGTACTGACATACGTGTCCTTCTCGATATTGATCCTTGTTGGAGATGTTATTCTCGTATCGAGTACCGAGAATATTCCACGGAGTGGGGAACACATCTTCCCCTGGAACAAGGAATATCTTCTATCCAGGCATCGGGTTCCTCGAATATATGCATGCCTTCTGGGTTCAACACATTGATGTGAATCATACCTGTTCTTCTAATGGATTCTGACATCTTGCAGGAGTTTCTGACTTATCTTGACTGGCTTCACAGTCTTGAGTATCCAATCTGTACCAAAGGTTTGACTGTCGCTTGACGTGACTGATAGAAAAATGCACCATCTCCTGATGATAACATTTGCAGACTTGACTGGCGGTGATCCCATTCACGGCATGCTATTCTTTAATCTATTCCCATATGTGAGAGCACATGCTTTGTGATTTAATACTCTGATTCTTCATTTTCATTTTCTTTATATAGATCTTTAACTGAAAGAGTGGGCCCTTATATATCCTTGACTATTTTCGCGGCCCTGAGTACTATCATGCGCAATATCTTGCAATTCATACTTTGGTCTCGAGTCTCGGGATATTTATCCAGTTCACGTGCGATTGTACGGATCTCATTACTGTTGTCGACTATGCCTGGCAGTGACAGGATTAATAACATCACCTTGTCGGATGCGCGTGGCTGATCTTGATATTTACTGCTGAGATGGTGTCTCAATGTTATCTTTCTTCAAGACTTGTCGATTCTTGCATCACCCACTGGTTTTCCTTCACTTGCATATCCAATGAGGTTGTCGGATGCGTACCATGAATTCTTCCTTGTGCGAGGGACTTGCATGAACTTGACAGCATACTCATTGTATGAAGAACTATCTGATTCTCGAGGCATACCTTTGTTCTGACTGATTCTTGTTTCTGACTTAACTGTTGCAGATCTGCCACTTGGAAACACTGTCATATGCTGACAACTCATAGTTTAATATGTTGTACCAGTGCAGTACTGAAGAAGATTGGATTGCTTGCTTTGGAAACCATCGGGATATCGTGTTGAGGAAGACTGGATGGCTTGTGCTCGAAGCCTTCGGCGGATAGCTTGCTGGGGAAGACTGGGTAGCGTGCCTTAGAAGCTTCCCCCCTTAAAGACTTGCTAGGGAAGACTCGGTACCTTATGCCAAAAGCTTTTACAGTACCTTATCGAGAAGACTGAATATCTTGCATGGGAATCCATTCATACCTTGCTGATGCAGACTGAGGAATCTTGCCTTGTACGCTTCGCTGAGAAATACTGTGCTGCTTTTCTTGCGAACGGAATGACATATATATATCCTTGTCATTCCGGCTGCTGATAACTTGTATGACAAGAATTGTCTGACCATCCTTGCTTAATGAATTCATTGCATCTTTGGACTGACTTTTGGGTGTCGCATGTTTTAAATCTAACTCATGGCAGAATCAATCATTGTGTACGGACCATACCTTTGACTTGAAATGCATGTTGGACTTGGATGCAATTTTGTTCTCCTGCTGGTTTAATCATATCTGCAATAAAGATGTATCTCTGACGGGTGCTTGTTACTGAAAGTCTGAGCAGAATATAACTTGTATCCAGACCGAATGTCTGCAATACAATGCTGTTAGCTGAAAATCTCATTGTTTTAAACTAAGTTCCTTGGTGTATATCTTTACTTCTCATGGCTTCTTTTGATCCGGTGTCGGTTGATGAGCAATTTTCCATAAGGGGGTAACACCAAAGATTCAAATAAAGAAGCACGAGAAAACGATTTATTGCAACAAAGCACATATCAAACAAGCTACAAAACTACTCCACACAGGCACACACAAGCATGATACTACAGCAGATGCACATGCACGACACGAAGGACTACACCCTACGCTTGAGCAAATGCTTGGGAGCTGACGAAGAAGCTAAGGGAGTAGCGAGTGGAACTGCTGAGTCCGAAACTCCGGAGGGATGAGGTGGAGGGGTTGGAGAAGCTGGCGGAGACTGAGGTAGGGAAACATCAAGCAATCTCCTAGCTCGAATGGCATCTCAGACTAACTCGGAAATAAGAAGACACTCGGCTGTCATGTAATGGGACATGGCGAGGATAGCCGGGTCATCTTGAGGGTTGACAGAGGGGAACTTGATCCGCTTAGGATTCTCGACGATGGTGGGATAATATTGATAAGCACGATTCTCTTGCACCATGCTCTCTTGATGACGAAGACCGGTGATTCCTGCCATTGCGGCAAGCTGAACGGCACGCTCGGGAGTAGCGCCGTAACCACCGTGGAACTGTAGGTGCGCTTACCAACAGGAATCGAGGTTGACAAATGGACATGAGCAACATACTCCAGAATTCTTCCTCCGACAGAAAACTGGAATACTTGGTAATGGGGTGGATCTCCATGGGGATAAATGCTACGCCACATATCGCCAAGGAGGGTGGCAAAGCTGAGAGGTGCAGGAGTGGGACTGAACGCAGTAGGAACAGCACCGGGAGCTCTGGGGAGGGCACTAAACTCATGAAAGCTGACCGCCATCTACGCACAAAACAGGGGTTAGGGGTAACCGAATAAGACTATATGCAGCAAACAAATGCAACAACCAAATGCAGCAAGCAAGGGCAACAACCAGACACTATACTACCATTTTCTAATGTTCCAGCGGACTAGGACACTCAACAGCCAGACCTGCTCTGATACCAAGCCTTGTGGCACCCCGGCTCAGAGAAACCGGAACGCCCCGTATTCCAGCCCAGAGATCGAGGTGAAGTCTTCTGGAATACGGCACTGCTTAGCAAAGAACAAACCAGCTTTCTATTACAACACGAATATGAATACAAGGTCTCCGATATTACAATGAATAACACCGGCACGGCGACACTACGCCAACCACAATTGCTCTATGCAAGCAGCATAACAACTCGAGGCAGCGGAACCTCTACTTGCAGTGGAACAACGAACGACGATGATGGACTTCAATCCGTAGGGACTCTGGCTGGAACATTTATCCTAGCTCGCGAACACAGGAACCACACCAAACAAGCGGGCAAACAGGCACGACCTACAAACTGGCATTACACGCCAGGTCAGTACATTGAATGTACTTGCAAGCTCATAATTAACCAAAAGCAGTCAAGACAAACAACAGCATGGCATTAGCAGGTTAAAGCAATCATGAGCATGATACTAACAGAACAACATGGCATGCACAAACTGAACATGATACGGCTAGAACAAGCATAGCATGAGCATATGAACATGATGATACTACATGTAACAGGTTAACATTATCATGCACCAACTTACTCTTGCTCGGCGGTTACCTCGTAACCATCTCATGCATCAACTTACCAACATCGGTATCCACGATACCTCCATGATCATCTCGCGATCACAATAAGATCAACCAACTTCGGTATACACGATACCTCCGTGATCCTCTCTCAATCACAACCAATCTCTTTCTCATCGAACCGGGGTTATTATCAATCAAATTATTATTATAGTTGGCTCATAGTGTGACCGACTATGAACTGGGCCCATATCCGCAGGCGCGGCTATCGATAGATTAAACACACACTCTGCAGAGGTTAGTACACTCTACCCACACCATGGAACCCATGGCCTCATGCTCCCATTCGGGTTGACCAACGGCATTCCGACAAAACCGATCTATTGCCATCACACTCTCCCAGCCACTCCGACAAACTCCCCTTTGGGCTAAGTCCTGGGTGGCCCGTGTCAACTCGTGACACCCAACGGCCACCGTCGTGGCAAAACATAAACGGTCCCAAAAGGGAACAAGGATCCTTACAACAACAACAGGCACACAAGGTTTATGTCTGCCTACCTGATCAGGGTAGCGCGCGCCCATAACCTTCCCTCGTTGGAGGCACCAGCGAGAGGCATGACAATAGACCGCATTAGGGCCTTCCCATAAAAGGCAAATGTGGCTGCACTGGTCAGCTCGATTTGGTGGCACCATGACTCAGCCAACAGTTGTTCAAGTTCATTATTATCCGGTTAAACTTGAATGCAATGAACTGAGCCATAATAAAATATGATGCCACTATAATGCACGAGCATGATATCAACATAAGCATGGAGGTGCAACACAATCATCGAGCATAACCACAATGAAGCATTTAACCAAATGAACATGGCATACTGACGAGCATAAGCATACATTACACATGAGCATAGCATGACCACTAGCATCATAAATAAATACCATGCAAGAACATAGCAAGAACACTACCAAGTAAGCATGTAACCAGCTAGATGCAAAGGGACATGCATAGCAACGGTACTGGATAACAGACGACCAGCATGCATCAGGATGAACACCTCTGCTACGAGCATGTAATACTACTACCAAGCATAACATGTGAACATGATACTAGCAAGTAGTACAAGATAACAAGATGCATCGGAACATAGCATGAAGGTGAACATGAATCCACAAGCATAACCGAAACAACGACAGTAGTAGCAAACAAGCAGACAAATAACGGGCAAACTTTTATTAAATATTCAAGTAGAAACCATGGCTACTGCATGGCTATCATGCAAGTGGCTGTTGTGGCTTGCCTGGGAGTGACGGAGACTCCGGGAAGAAGTGCAGTGAAGCCACGGAACGATTTGCCGGACGTTCTTCTCTCTTGAAGGGGGCTGATTAGGAGCAAGGGCAAAATGGTCATTTTCACTGTGGGACCACCTAGTGAAAATGTTACCAACAGAAAGATTTCGATGAGACAAAGAAGTGGGCGTTGGTTTCACCTCAAGCGGAGTTACGGTCGCGGAGATACGAAGGGTGGAAGTTCAAGGACTAATCTGTGAATATTTTTATCACCAACGGGTCCCTGAGTGGATAAGACAGAAACGGATTTGAGAAAATACGTTTTCGGAATAGAGAAAGCGCGTTCTTGGCCGCAGTAGAGAAAAATACGTTTTCCAGAAGAGAAAACGCCTTTCTCTCTGAAGCACTTCAAGAATACGTTTTCAGATAAAAGAAAACATATTTGCCAGAATACGTTTTCACTTAACTGAGCTGGCAGGGGGGTGTGCCACTGGCGCGTGGGGCCCAGAGGCAGGGGAGGGGCCGATCGGGCTCGTCTCCTACCTCCCGCTCCTGTGCTCCCGTGAAGCAGAGGAGGACAGGGGAGGGAAGCGGCGAGAGGGCCGGCTGGCTCCGGCGAGCTCCGGCCGTGGCGCGGCCACCGGCGGGACCGCAGAGGCCTGCCACGCTCGTTTCTGAGGAGCACGGCCGTCAGGGAGGGGCAGAGGCGCGGCGAACGGCGGTGCCAGGAGGAGGACAGAGAGGATCGGGCGGTGGGGTTCTCCGGCGATGCGGGCAGCCCCGGCGAGGGATGATGGGGTGGAACGGCTCATGGAGAGGAGGGGGAGGCAGTGGAGAGGTCAGGGAGGCGAGCGGGGGCTCGAGGTGGCCAGGATGGCTCGAACTTCGGCGATGGCTGAGGATGAGCGACGAAGAAACGACGGGATTGGGCACTCCGGTGGTCGGGAGAGGAACTTGGGGAGGTGGATGAGGAGCGGAGGACCTCGGGGCAGCTTATATAGGCACGGAGGAAGCCTCTGGAGCATCATGGGCGAGCTCGAGCAGTGCTCTAATGGAGGACAGGGGCTGGACGCGGCACGGGCACGGCTGCCAGCGCACGACAACGGCGAAACAGGAGGGGGCCCAGGCACGGGACGATGCAGAGGCTCACGGGGGAGCTCCTAGACAAGGTTGGACGTCGAGACGACGAGGGAACATACGAGCACAGCGGCCGAAAAGAGCCAGAGCTCGCAATTAGCATGACGCAAGCGTGATCACCGCATGCACTGGTGCAAGCGGCGCGCTTTGGCCTGGCCGACCATGTCCACTAGATGGACCTTGCTACCCTCAGTCCAAATGAAGAAAGAATTCAGTCCAGGGGCAAAGAAGAGAAATGCACTGAGTGCCAAAGCAGATCAATAGCAAGGTGCTTGATGCCTGCTGTGGTTCACATGTGTGGAGTTAGGCTCAGAGCTTTGGCACAGCATGATCAATCACTAAGATGATGCTGATTACCAAAAATCAGCTTAAGAGGAGAGGTTTAGAGGGTACTTGCTGTAGAAAGCATCATAAGGGCCAGATTAAGAGATGATGAAGTAGCACTCACATAAGTGCTGGGAATGAGCTGAAAATTTGGCATGGCATAATGATTTGGAGAAATGAAGATGCTCAAAAAGTTTCATGCCATTTGGATGAACCAAACTAGCACTTGCTTCATAAAGCATCTCCCTGGACAGAAACTTGGAAAAATTGCACAGGGCAAATGGATCAATGAAATGGGCCAAAACTTGGTGGAGAGAGTTGATATGGATAGGAGAATGTCCTGGTAAATTATCAGCTTAAATGAAGCAATATAAAATATGGTTGCTTCACAAACTTAAAATCTGACCAGAAACCAAGATTTGGAGCTGGGCTCACATAGATGAGTTACATGAGCTCAAATTTGGTGGAGAGTGATGATTTGATCATATGAAGGACCTTGCAAAATTTCAACTCATTTGGATATGCCTAGATTGTACTTCCTTCACACAGGCTTCCCTCAGACAGGAACTTTGAAAAATTGCTCAGGAATATTTACTAGGCAAATTGATTTGAATTTTGGCATGGGGCAATTATATGGACAGGAAAAGGTGTCCAAAAGTTTGGGGTCAAACAAGCAAAGATAAATGACACTTCCTTTTCAAAAAGCCACTTAGGGTAGAATCAGAAAAGGAATATTTGTGAATTATCTTTGATGATGCCAAGGAAGGATTTTGACATATTTGAGGAAGATATGACCCAAACAATTTATGGGAATTATTTGGGAATTTTGGGAGTGACAGAAATATAGGTTGCTTCACAACCTAGGGTTAAAAAGAATTATTCCTTTAATAGAAAAGGAATATTCCCAAGAAAATGAATATTGGAATTGGGTCAAGGATGAAAATGACATGATCTTGGGATGATGATGAGGATGACAAGCCACTATGAAACCTAGGAAGACATGATCTTCCCAAGTTTCAGAACCACATAGCCACAGAAAAACAATTCAAAACAAGAAATCCGAAAAAATCATCAGAAAAAGAAAAGGGCAAAATCCAGGGTGTTACAGGTAAGGACCGGACAGTCTGGTGAGTCCGGATGCATTTTCGGGTGCCACTGGACTGTCCGCTGTGGGTACCGGACTGTCCGATGGTGCAATTTCTGTGCGACCGGACTATCTGGTGTGGGGACCAGACTGTCCGGTAGTGCAATTTCTTCACGCTTCCTTTTCTTCATCTTGACACTTCCGGTCAGCTCTTGGGTCTTGGGGTCCTTCTCCTTGGCCTCCGGGAAGCTTCCTAGCTGCTTGGTGGCGGTTGCCCTCGTACCTAATGATGCACAACGTTCCATGGTGAGGTAGCAACCAAGTCCAATGGATATTCATGTAAATCTCAAAGAGGAGCGGGTTCACCTTAAGTCTAGTAGGTCCACTTGGGGCTTGAGGTGCTATGAAGGTGTACATGGAGATGACCGTAGGATGCTCCGCATCATCCCCTACCCCTTGGGAAAGCTCCGACCTCGAATCGTAAACCGTATCGCCATGTACACGGTAGGCATGGATGCACTTGTTTTTGGCCAGAGTGTATGTGATGGTGCGGTGAAAGCACTCCAAGATGTCTTGTCGCTTGATGAGGTTCCCTAAGATGTTGGTGTGACCAATATAGCTCATGACGGTACCGCCTTGTGAATTCTTCAAAACAAAAGAACATGACAAACACTTGGAAAAACCAATGAGGTTAGCGTGAATGCAAAACCTATCATTCGGGTGGTGAGATACCCAACAAGTGACTTTATCATGCTTATCATAAGGAAGGACAAGGTAGTATGACATGGCATGGAAGCATATGATGCGAGTATAACCAAATACATTAGGCTCAAACAAACAAGCATGCATCACTAGTAGAATGTCCAAGTCTCCAAGATCAATAAGCATAGCATGGTTGCACTCACTACAATGTTTTATGAGAGAGGCAACTAATGGAGACAAGGGAAAATGTTCTAGACAAGGCAAGTGAGAGGCATGAGCATATATGCCATCAACCCAATGCAATGAGCAAATATGTATCATGGGCGATGCGACAAAGCAAGCGGTCATAGTAAACAAGTCATGCAAACTAGTAGTGTGAAGATGCAACATACTAGAGGTGATCATGGTCATCATGTCATGTGTGCAAATAGTTGGCATATGTAATGTGCATGACATATTGCACGCATGAAAACAAGATATGAGCAAAGTATGCGCAATATCATGGAGCACACATAGAACATGGCAATAGCAACAAGGATCTCCACCGAGCATGCAAATACACATAGTAGTAGAAGAATAGTGAATCATATGTGAGTGCAAGCAAGGGTCACAATTGCATGGCAAAGGCATATAAACAGGCATAACATGCAAAGTGAACATGGTAAAATGAGCATAAGGTGACAAGTGGTATATAGCCCATAGCCGTGTGAGAGCCAAGTAAAAGAGATGCACGTAGTCCTTGCGCAAAGGGAACGGTGTGAAGGACAATCCACGGGATCCCAAGTCATCGTTGCTCTCAAGAGCTCATTTTGTCAACTCATGGAATTGCGGGGTTGACAAGTATTCATGGGTACCTACACAAAAGAGACACAAACCAAAGAAAGTGTGTGCGTGGTAAATGTACACATCATCCATCATGATGTGTATGTGCACGTGTGAGTTAGCACAAGATAAGCATCGCTCAAAGAAATTTGATGCATGGTATAAGAACATGTCATCCATCATGAAAGAATAGTTATTGTGTATAACACGATGGGGACACAAATTGAGCATGCAATTATATGGCACATCAATAGCATTTTTATAAGAATTGGGATTATGCAATGGATGGGATTGATCAACATCTCCTAACATGTATGAGGAAACTATGGGGGTCTCCTCATGAGCAATATCGGAAACATCATATGGAGAAAATGGACAACATCCAAAACAATGCATATCCGAACCTAGGTGGTCATGGCATGGCATATGAGATAAATGATGCCAAGGTAGCATGTCAATATCATCACAAGAAAAATAAATGCCAATAACCATGGGCTTGTCATCTATGCCATAAGTGCAAATTGGGTTCATTTTAATGGCATATGCATAGTTACTATGAAGAGATTGCAAA
Source organism: Thinopyrum elongatum (assembly GCA_011799875.1). Classification (NCBI taxonomy): domain Eukaryota; kingdom Viridiplantae; phylum Streptophyta; class Magnoliopsida; order Poales; family Poaceae; genus Thinopyrum; species Thinopyrum elongatum. The sequence goes on along the minus strand of CM022299.1, from coordinate 554,219,560 downwards.
TATGACATATGGTTGATCTCATGCATAGCATATGACAAGTCAAGCGGATTGTCAAACATGATGTGACCAAGAGAATTATCACAAGAAATCCTATGCAACATGGCATCACAACTAATAGACTCCACATGGCAATCATCAAACTCATCATAAATGGGTAAATCATCGCATGGGAAAGTCGCACTAGCATGAAGCATGGCAATAGGTGGATCAACATCATGCAAGCAATCAATGTCAAGATAGTCCATTAGTGGGACTAGAGCATCACCTTCACCTATATTACCTTTCTCATTCCACTCAAGTGGTGTAGGTGAGGTGGTAAAGACCAAATTGTGGTCATCTTCTTCATCTTGATGGAACCATGTGGGGGTGCATCATATTCCACCATGGCCATCGTCTTGTCCAAAGGGAGGACGAAGTCGTCGAGTATCGGCGCATCATCATAGATGGGACCTAGCACCAAATGAGAAGGCACAATAGAGGTAGAGGTTAAGTCATTAGTGTTGAAGGTGGCCTCACATGACCTATCAACTATCTCACTCTCTCTATGTGGTGGCTCACTCACTCCCTCAAAATAGGTGCACTCAAAGTCACATATGGTGGAGTCACTCATCTTACTCAAGTGGTGGGGGTTGTGGCTCTCCTCACATGGGAATTGGGGCAACTCATCATATATGGGGCTAGTGGTGAACTCTCTCTCACTCTCAATATCGTGGCACAAGTCACTAAAGTCATCACAAAACACCGCCGTGGTCGAATGGAAAATCCCATGCTCAACCATCTTGTCACCATCGCCGTGGATGAAGGCCGAACATGGCACATCATCGCTCTCCTCCATGACCGAAGGGAAAATCCCATGCTCGATCATCTCATCACCGTCGCCGTGGATGAAGGCCGAAGATGGCACATCATCGCTGTCGCCTCCAAAGATGAAAGCATCATCCTTGCTCGTCACCATGTCCGTCGCCTCCAAAGCTTGTTCCTTGAGAGTCTCCCTAGTCATAGTCGTCGCCGCACCGTCTTCAAAAAGAGTCGTGGGAGACTCGGCATCATCAATGCCACAAAATAGGGATGGCGGTGAAGTCGAACTTGGGAGTGTCGTCTTGGAGCTCATCGGGCTTGGACATCTTGGTGGTACTATCCTCATGCTCGTTGTCGTGGAGCTTGGTCGTCGCGAAGTGTGCTTGGGGTGGAGAAGCCTTGGCCTTGATGAGTTCTTGTTGCGCCTTGAGAGCACCAATGTAGTTGTCGTCGGGGGACTTGTAGTTCTCGAGGAAGATAGTCTTGGAGATGTCGTTGTTCAATCCCATCATGAAATGGAACTTCATCGAAATGGGGTCGTGCACGCCGGCTCATCGCCAGGTGTCGGATTCAGGGCTCTGCAGACCCACAAAGGTTCGAACTCTAGGGCGTGTGCAAAGATCTCAACCTCTCAAGCTACCCAACTCGCCGCCCTATAGCATGGCCTTGCTGGATTCATGTGAGCAGGGAAGAAGATGAACACAACAGTTTACCCAGGTTCGGGCCACCTTCCGGTGTAAAACCCTTCTCCTGCTTTGTGGTGGATTAGCCTCACAAGGAGGTATGAGGATGAACTAGTACAGTGAATGAGCAGCCTCACGAGGGCTCGGGGGGTGAGTATGAGTCGACCCGCGAGGGCTCGGAGGGTGAGAACGAGTCGACCCCTTCTATGGTGGTGGCTAACCTATATTTATAGTGGCCTTGGTCCTCTTCCCCCAAAACGGAGGCGGGAAGGGATCCCACAGCGGCCAATTTGAAAAGGGACAAGTAGTACATCTTATCCTGACGAAAGGTGGTCTTCGCCTGCAAAGATTTTGGTCGTGACGCAGCGGTGGGCTCGGCGATGACATCCATCCTGCCGAACTCCTGGTATCGGTCTTGTTGCACCGGAATGGAAACCTTTGGGGGATTCCTTGGGAACCCACGTCTGTCCTTGCTCCCTTAGCACCAAAAGGGAAACTGCCTCCTCTGCGCCCGCTGGCGCCCGCCTGGCCTTGGTCATCATGGCTTACGCCATCATAGCCTCGCGAGGCTGGGTACCTGCATAGAAAACTCCGCTCCTCGGGAGGCAGCCTAGGGAAGCCCCTCCAACTGGAGATCTTGGCGTCGTCCATTCCGCAAGGCCAGGGGGCCCTCGCGAGGGTCTTGTCTTGGAGGTCTTGCCGCTGGGCCGTACCAGGCCGTCGATGGAGCCACGCCGTGGGCTGCAGGCAAGCAAGTCTGGGTACCCTAGTTCCCAGGATGCCGACAGTAGCCCCCGGGCCCAAGGCGCGCTCGGGCTTGGCTTCGAGGCGAGCCAAGGGGCAAGGGCAAAGCGTCGCGGGCCCCAACCGCCTGCGAGCCAGGCTGACGCGTGGTGCTTGATGGGACGTGGGCATCTTCGCTTCCCCATGCCGCCTCGGCAACTGCCCAGGCTGACAAAGGACTGGTGCCCGGTACCGAGCCATCATTGCTTCCCCTTCGCCTTGCTCCAGATCCCCTTTCTCCCAGCCGAGAGCTTCTCCAGATCGAGCTGCTCCCCTCCCCCTTCCTACTCCTTCTCCATCAAGACTTTGCTAATGGCGTCCGGGAAGGCGAAGCCTGCCGCGCAGGCCGCAAGCTCCTCCTCCTCTCCTGCGCCAGCCCTCGGTGTGTCCTCCATCATCGAGGCAAAGCACCTCACCGCCGTGCTCCCACAGACGGCGAGCGATGACAACGAGTGGAACGAGACCATCCTCCTGGCAGGCTCTGCCGAGCAGAGGACCCTAGCACAGACGGTTTATCCCTTCTTCCTCCACAGCGTCTATGCAGGGCTCGTCCCACCTTTCTCCGAGTTCTTCGATGCCGTCCTCGACCACTACAAGATCCAGGCTCTTCACCTTCAACCCAACTCTGTGCTCCTCCTATCCGTCTTCGCCTTGTACTATGAGGCCTTCGTGGGCGTGAGGCCCTCCGTGCCGCTCCTTCGCCACTTCTGCAGCTTGCGGCTGCACGACCCGGCTCAGTGCTCCGGCTGCGTGTCCTTCACCGCGGTCCACAAGAGCAACGTGCTCATGAGGGCCGGGAAGAAGGTGGAAGGCTTTCGACACCACTGGGTCTTCCTGGACAACAAGGGCCTCGACCCGCGGTTGGAGCTGCCGACGGGGCTGCCCCGAGCGGCTCGAGAGGTGGAGCCACGAGAAGTTCTTCGACCCTCGGGTAGAGCCCGTCCTGAGGAAGATGACCTCAGACATGGAGGCCAACGCGCTAACGGGGGGCATGCTCGTGAAGGAGTTCTTGACGAAGCGGCTGGCGCCACTCCAGTCGCACACGCGCCCCGTGTGGGAGTTCCAGGGTGCGTCGGATGACATCAGGCTGTGCTCTGAGAGCCTGACGGGCGAGGAGCTGGACAGGGCCATGAACATCCTGCTCGTCGGTGACCCTGGGGACCTCCCGGAGGCCTATGTCCCGCTCTACCGCCGCGACGACAGGGAGGGCTTGGTCGCCTCCATGCCCATCTTCAATGAGCTGGGGCTCGCATCGCCGGGGCGTCTCAACTCCCCGGTGCTAGTGTCCTCCGGCGACAGCAGCGTTGGAGTGGGCGAGGAAGGCTCGGAGGCGACCAAGGACGACGACGCCGTGGCGGAGGTGTCCCCTCGTCGTAGAGTGAGCTTCTCCATCGGCTTGAGAACGACGACGATCCCGACGAACTCCCGGCCGCTGACTCCCCTCGCGCCGCCAGGGCCCTCAGGAGGTCAGGATCCACTGTCCGTGCCCCACAAAGATCGGGCCAGGTGACCCCGAAGAAGGGCGTAGCGGCGCCCCTCTAGAGGGCGCCCCACGCCCTAGCAAGGCGGTCGAGGCGTCAGTCTCGCCAAGGCCAAGCCGGAGCGTGAGGGCGGGGCGGCCATTGCTGGGGCTGACGCAGCCCAGTCTGTCGTGGCTCCTTGGGGCGACTCCTCTGCCCTTCCAGGCGGCGGCACTGCGTCGGGGCCAACCGGAGAGCACCTCATCAATTCCCTAAGCACAGCCCGGGCCGTGCCAAGGAAAGGCAAGGACGTGCTAGCTCCAGCCAAGAAGGAGAAGAGGAGGGCGCGGGTTGACCTTGAAGAGTAAGTAACCCACCTTGTTCTTGAGTTAAACACAAATTGTGTCTGCGCCCGTAACATCCCCCCTCCTCCTGGTGACCAAGTTGGGCTTCACGACGAAGAAGAGGAAGAGGATGCGGAGCCGAAGGAGCCCCCGGCCCCGAGGGCGCCGTCAGCTTCTGGTCGCGGTCGCGGCGGACGCGGAAGCGTGCCGGGCCGGCCCGGCAAGGCCTCTGGGCGCACGGGCGGCACCCTGCACGAGCGCTCGGGTACTCCACCCACTCCAGGCGCCTCGCCGACGCTGCCTGGAGGGGCGGCCATCGGGGGCACCGAGGACCAGGGGGTGACGCCCCTCGTCGTAGCCGCAACAGTCCCCGCACGGGAGGAAGAGGCGGTCCCTCGCCCTCTCGCGATGGAGCGAGCGCCTGAGGACGTGGTGATGCTGCCTCTGGGGGATCCAGCCCCCGAAGGCTGGCAGGCCGCAGAGCCATCTGCCCCTGTCGCGCCTGAGGGGAGCTTGGAGCCTCCGACGAGCCAAGCCATCCACGCCACCGCTTCCATGGCCGCGGCGGCGGTCGACGCACCCGCGCTGCCCCCTTAAACTCCCTCGCGCTGGTGAACTGCGGCCCCCTTGTTGGGCCCAGGGCCCTGGAGGAGGCCTTCGGCGCGCTCGGCCAACTCCGAGCTGACCTTTAAGACGCCGGCAGGTGCCTCACGTGGGAACGCCTGGGGCTTGTCTCGGGGTGGCTCCAGGCCAACTCCTCCGCCAAGACGGCCTGGGACCGGGCCGACACTGCCGCCACAAAGAGCAGGAGGGAAGCTACGAAAGCCATGGGGGCTCGTGATGCAACGCTGGCTAGCACGGCGTCTGCCAAGGAACACTGCGACAAGGCACAAGCCGGGCTGAAGACCCTTCGGGAGGAGCAGGTCGCGTGCGCCCAATAGCTCCAGCAGCAGGAGGAGGACCTCAAGGCCCGCGAGGCGAAGCTCGCCGATCGCGACGCCAAGCTGGCCCAGGTGACCACCGACCAAGCTGCGGAGCGGGACCACCTGGCCAAGCTGAAGGAGGAGGTGGATGAGGCCCAGGTGTCTCACGCCCAGCACATCTCCGAGCCAACAGCCCAGCTGGAGGCCAGGGAGAAAATCCTTGCCGCTGCCGAGAAGAAAGCGGTTGTGGGACGTGAGGCCTTCCTCTCCCTTGAGCTCAGATCTCGCGAGGCACTGCGCTCCATCTGCAGGGGAGGGTACGAAGAGCCGCTGGCGATCCCCAAAGACGGCCTTGCTGGGCTCCTCCCCAAGCTCGCCGAGGCGCTTAAGGGTGCCATCGCTGAAGTGGACTCCTTCTTGGAGGAGGAGTGCCGCTCGGTCTTCACCGTGGTTGCGACGCGCGTCTTCAGCCATCTCTACCTCCGGGACCCGGGCTTCGACCTTGACGCGTTGATCCACCCAGTGGCTCCTGAGTCCCGTGCCGCTGCCACGGGGGCCATGAAGGATTAGGTAGACGCCCTGCTGAAGAAGTTCCTCTGCGTCCCCAACCCCGAGGCTCCGGCGGCGGTGAAGATGGCGGCAGCGACGTCGACGACGGGCTCCCAGTGACCGGGATTAGCGGCGGTGATGGCCAAGGTGGTGGTGGCGCTTCTTCCTAGTTTTATCCTGCAACATTTATCGTGCCTCGTGGAGGCGTAAAAACTTCTGTTTGGGTTTGCGGAACACTTGTGCTTGTAATAACTGTTAGGGCTCTATGATTTCCTTTTCGTGCTTGGTTTCCTTCTTGTTTGCTTTTGTGCTCTGCGTCGGCAGGGCCCAGCCCCGCGCATACCTCGACTGCCGTTGGGGCATTCGAATCGCTAGGACGACACCAAGGGGCGAGGGGCTACGTGACTAGTGAGGCCCCTGAGTCGCGGTGCTCAGGAGGTCCCCCTTGACGTGCGAGCAGCCCTCATGAAGGAAGCGTAGGCAACGGCGAGGTTAATCCAGAGCCCCCATACCTTTCCTTGTCAGCTTTTGCCTGGGAGGGACGCGAGAAGACCAGGTACCCGGACCTGGTAGGGTGGCGTGTGCCAGGCCTGGCCTGAGCGCAGCCCCCGTGTCCAGCCCCCTCGCGCGTACCTCCCGTGGGGAAAGCGGCGTGATGTTGCCGGGCGGAGAGCCAAGAGGCTGTCCTGAGGTTGGTGCGGCCACTCAGGCGTCCTTAGTTGTTTATCCACCAGTGCGGGGCATGGGGCTTCCACTTAGGCGTGGGCATAGTCGCTCCTCGACCATGTCGTCTGCCAGCGCGGAGCATGGGGCTTCCACTAGGGCGTGGGCATAGTCGCTCCTCGACCGTGTCGTCCGCCAGCGCGGAGCATGGGGCTTCCACTGGTGCGTGGGTGGGAGTTCCCTCTGGGGGAGACTCCGGGGTGTGTACAGCCCCATGTCGTTCGTACATGTGACTGGCACGGCAAAACTTGGGGGAGGTGTATCTGGGCACTCGTGAGCCAGCGTGGGACTCAGGAGGCCCTACCTCAAGGCGGGTTGCGCCTGAATTTTTGGCGCGAGGCGCTCATAAGAAACCTGTGGGGTGCTAGGGAGGCCTGCGCCAAGTGAATCTCCGGAGGCCATCGCATGAGAAGGCCGAACACAAACGACCCCAGGAGGTGATGTGAACGGGGCCGGCCCGCCAGACAGAGCTCAGCCGCTGGGTTTATCGACGCTGCAGGGACGGACCCGAGCATAGACGCCGTGCCCAGTTTTCTCATGCAACAATCCTAAGGAAAATCAACCGGCGCGCGGCTCCCGCGGCAGCGAGGCACCGCGGGACAGACCCGAGCACAGACGCCGTGCCCAGTTTTCTCATGCAACAATCCTAAGGAAAATCAACCGGCGCGTGGCTCCCGCGACAGCGAGGCACCGGGTCGCGCGCCCTGACTCATCCACTCTCGATTAGCTCATGCGAGAACAAGGCACCAAGGACCCCGGTGTTCGCACACGAACATGTCACCGTGTGCCTCCAACGCCGAGGGTGATGCACCACAGCTCGCGTCGAAGGAGACCCGTCTGGAAGCGCGATACACAAGCAATCCGGCAGGCGCTTTTGTAGACCCGAAACCCCACACGCCCGGGAGGGACCCCGTCAGGGCGCGTGGCGGCTATGGGCTGCCCTAGGTCAACCTGATCGCCCATGGGGCCTCGTGGATCGCTGCCCTCCAAGACGAAGAACGAACGAAGAACGAGGAAGAAGAAGAACAAGGGAGAGAGATAAAGGTAAAGGTAAAAAGTGATATATTGATAGATCGATTGTGTGTTGTTCAATCGGCCGTCACCTCTCATCTCTTTATGAGGTGGCTGGACTTTCCATACAAGAAAAGGACTAAAAATTCTGTCCAAAACATCAAAAACCCTAACCTAACTCGGACAGGAATCTTTGGCAATTTTCCGGATCAACTCGGTCTCACCGATTGGTTTGCTTCGGTCCCACCGAGTGAACATGGTCAACTCTCTGTAACTTTCTGTAATTTCTCGGATCAACTCGGTCTCACCGATTGGTTTGCTTCGGTCCCACTGAGTGAACATTGCCAACTCTCTGGTAATTTTCCGGACCAACTCGGTCTCACCGATCAAATCAACTCGGTCGGTCCGAAATGACTCTGCAGCTTCTGTTTCTGACCTTGTTTTGCCTCCATAGGTTGCATACAACCTCGGATTAAGACGATTTTTATAACAAAATCAACCGTTTTGATGAGACGCACAACTTTTGTGTTGAAACATTTTTCATCAGAGGCCATATTAATTGACATTAATGCCATTCTTTAATCTTGTGTCAACATGAGCATCCCGGAACTTGTCATAACTTTTGCATCCGAGCTCCGTTTTAGACCATCTTCATATCCATCTTGAACTTCTTGAAGATAGCCATTCCATGGTGACTTCCAATCATAATTTTGAATTAATCTTGATATAGCTTTAAGCAACTTTTATGATTGTGCCACTTTTGAGCGTCAACACATGCCCCCCTGTTTTTCGGCAAAGCTAGCATGCCGAAAAATAACTTGTGACGTATTTACTCTAAGGACGATGTCAACACTCCATCGGCCATGTCTTCTTAGGGCGATAAGTATATATCGGCCATTGCTTGTGTGAACTTCTTGATGCAAACTTGGGCGAAATCTTTTCAACTTCATTAACAATCCGATGATAAAGTTCCATAGATATGTATCTCAAAGCCATCCTTCGAACCATATTGTTCACCCTTTCGCTAGGATTTTATAGATAACCAATAATGAACTTCCTCTAATCCTTGCTTTCACCTGCGTAAAAATTTCATTAGTGGCCAAAGCGGTGGGCTTTGGTTCGGCCTTACCTATGTCGGTGAGACCAAGCATCGGCTATTGATAGATATGCAATGCACCATGATCAATGTGGTAGCCGGATGCTTATTGTGCCAACTCATTTGCTCTTCAATTGCCATGTCTAAATATATGAGAAACACTAAAGCAACCCAAGGTAAATTCTATATCTAGACATACCTCAAGGTAAACTATAAGTGATTCGTCAAAACATTGATAACCCTTGGATATTTGTTGCACTACTAATAACAAATCACCGGAAGCCTCAATATGTATAGCAGCTATAGCAAGGAAAAGCTCCAATCCGAATAACAATGCACATTCGGCTTTGATCATTTGTGCATAAATATTTTAAGCGACATGAGGCTTCACAAAATAGCACCATACAGAGATATATAAACAACACCAACACCTTGGCCATTGCTACAAATTTAACCGTCAATATAAAATCTCCATGGTACTAGAGAGATAAAGCTAAAATCAGTATTATGCATTTTGTCAATATGATGCTCAATAATAAAATCAACCATGATTTGGCTTTACGTAAATTCTGAAAACTAATAAGCCAAAGCACACCCAATCAAAACATAAGTCCACTTTGCAGTTTTGGTGAATTGGTCTATGCATAATATTTTCAATGGCATCAATTTGACAAATTCCTTTGCAAGCACTTATCTCAATCTCTACTCAAACTAAGGACGATGTTAGAATACCACACCTGTCATTATTAGATATATTCTTAGGGCGATAGATAAGTATCGGCCATTACCATGAGGTCCATGTAGAGTTCACCCACCAAAGTATGTATAGCCGAAATAAATGAAATAGCAATAAAATATTTTGGCCCCTTTGTATTAGCAACGAAAATGTAACTAACCAAATGTATAGTGATTTGGTAATACCCTGTTATGATATAGAAAATTATGTTGCATCCATGGATCAAAATAAATCCATGGAGGGTAATTGATCATACCTATGGATGAATTCCATGGCAAAGGCATCAATGGCATTGTTGAAGAAAATGGATGATGTGCTAACCGAAGATTTTGATGTTGTGATGCACACCTTCGGCTTAATTGTTTGTTGCTTCCATTCTTCTCTTTCTTCACTTTTATTGTACCTGTTGCAATAGAAGCATGCACATCATTTTTGTTTTGATTGATCCTCTTGGGAACCCATGCCATGTTCTTCTGTCTCAGCTCTTGTGCACTAAGATTTTGTAATTCCTTCTTTTGCCAATACGATAAGCCGAGTGGGCATCTCGGCTGTGATTCTGTTTTGACCAATGGCAATTCCTTTTTGGCCTTGTGCACTCTCAACTTCTTTTCTTCAGATTTGGCACTTTGACTCTCAATAATTGGTTGTTTCGTCTCATTGCCTTTAGTAGCCAATGTCAACACTTTAATTGGTTGTTTTTCATTTGAGATCAAATCTGAAGTTGCACTCTTACGACCATCTCTTTTAACACGGTAAACTTGCTTGACCACCTCTTTCTTCTTCCTTGAGTTCTGGACCGATTCCTTATGATTGAAACGGTCTTTAACATGTGATTGTTCAAATGTTGATCTTCTCGGAGCTGCATAATATTGGTGAGATGGTCTAAAATAAGATGGAGAATGTGCCCTTGTATCATACCTGTCCCATGATGGATATGGATCTATATGAGCATAGGGAGGCATCCACGGCATTGGCATTGGCGGCCCAAAATAAGGATATGAATATATTGCATTAAAATTCTCACTTTGCCAATACCGATCCTCATATTTGCGCCTTGGAGGTGATCTTGGTTTCTTTGCATGATTTGGCCAATAAGCATTCTTCTCTTTACTCTTCTTTTGATATTTTTCCAATAGTTCAGCGAAGGTGATTTTTTATCTCTTACACTTGCGCTTATTTCGGCCTTTGTTTTCTTTTGGTTTGCTTTCATCGATCATTGTTGCTTGCTGCCCCCAGTCCTTGGCGTCTCCATTGTAGCTTCAATGGAATTCTCGCCCTCAAGATTATGTTTATTATGCTCTTCAACAACTTCTTTACTTGAAAGCTTGATCCCATCACCTGCAATTTTTACCTTCTCTTTAAATGGATCAACTTGAAGCAGCCGATACAAAAACTTTTTGCCATCGGGACCAATCGGAATAGACTGGTCATCTCTTGGTGTTTCAACAAACTTCAATCGTCCTTTTTCAATGGCCGATTTAACTATTTGACGAAACATGTTGCAATCCTTAAAATTATGCTTGAACGAATCATGCAACTTACAATACATTCGTCCTTGGATAGATGGCTCAACATGGCGATCAAGAATTCTAATATAATTATTTGTCAACAACAAATCAAAGATTTGATCACACATGTTTGAATTGAAGGGATACTTCTTATTCTTGAGCCGATCTTGTTGTGAGAACGGCTTTGTAACTAAGCACATGAATGGTTCAGATTTGGATTCTTCCCATTCGGCTATGCATTGTGTTTTGCACTCTATCTCCGATGTCTTTGGATAAGATATTACATCAGCATCGGTTTTCTCAATAGAATTTAACCTTGGCTTTAAATTTCTGAAACGAATATAGTTAGAATATAAATGTCTCAATTGGTACCAAGTGTAAGCCAAGTGAGAAATAAGCAAAGCTACCCAATTGGATATGAACTTCAGATAAAGCAATGGGGAAAGCCTTGGTTGCAATAATAAGTCACTATCGGTCTCTATAAATGGCACAATAGGTTGACCGATATGATCTATAACAATTTTATTGCTAACAAGTAAATTACCCTTCTTCATTGGTCTTTCAAAGTTACTTATGAGAATATTTCTTATAGATGCATCAATAATGAAGTTGCGACAAAATCTGAAAATAGGTAAATTACTCGCTATGCATATCTCTTCAAATACGTTGGGAGGGCATGATGGTAGTGTGACTTGAACAATATCTTGCTTCATCTTTGGATGACTCTCCAACGCCTTGTCATCATCTTTTTCTTTATTCCATGCATCATTACTTTGAAGATCCTTATCAGCCGAACTTTGTTTGGCTACTTGCTCTTGTCCTTGAATCTTGTCAATTTCTACAGCACGGAACTCATAGGGCAGGAAGTAGGTTCCATTAACTTCAGAAAAATCAAGCATGGTTGTTTTGCTATGCTTGCCATGCCCTTTCTCCATAATGCTTGCCTCTTTGGATTTGATGGATTCGGAATATATACTACTTGATTCGGCTTTTTCAACCGAAGCACTTTGATGTTCCGAATCATCCTTCTTTTCATTGATACTACCAATTGGCAATGCTTCTTTTATCTGAGCCAATTCTTTTTCTATTTGTTTCTGGCGGCGAGCGGCAAAATTGGCTTTAAGCTTTTTCTCAATTTCAGCCCACTCCGGATATGATTGCCCCCCAATGCTTTTAGCTTCTTTCGGCAATGACACACGGGTGTTGCCGAAATTTTGCAATTGTGTAGGGGGTGTATAATATGATGTAGTACTAGGTGAAGGCATATGCATTGTTGTAAAACCATATTTTTTTTCTCGCCAATTTTATCAATTGGCAAAGATTCATCTTCTTGCAAAACTCTAGCCTTTATTGCTGCATAATCAGGAAATAGCCCCTTTTCATGTTGTTCAAGGCAAATAGCACTAATCCTCTTATTTTGGGCTAAACTCTTCAATGTAGCCACCACTACCTCATCTTCTACAATATTGGGCACAACCGCTCCTATAAAATTTACATTTATTCAGCTATGACTAGGAAGGTGTGAAGCCAAATTATGAACATCTACAGTTGTGTATGGTGCTGAAAAATTACTGTCATGAGGTGCAGCATATGACGGTTGAGAATAACTGGCCGAATAGCTAGTAGTAGCATGGCCAATTCTCTCATTCATCGACATGGTTGGATTAGTGTATTGCACATTACTTGCCGATGAATAAAAGGGTGAAACACTTTCTTGCATGGCATTGGAAATTCTAACATGAGGTGTTTCAAATTTATAAACCAAACTCACCATGTTGTTCATCGGCATAACGATTTGTGGGGTTGCCGATGCATGAGAGTTGGGATACATATGGTGCATGTTACTAGTATCATAAGAAGTTGAAACATGTAAATTACTTTGAATCGGCCTATGCACGTAATTAGATGCATGATTGAACAAATTAGGGCTGGCCGATAGAGTATACTCATTGACGATCTAGTAACACCATATGAATTATTTGCATCTACAACAGGAAATTGGGTATTCATATTACCTTTGTAGATTGCAAACCCTAGATGACGATCTCTTCGTAGCAAGAACAGGCTGGAGACCGTTCAAAGCTTCGTTCCCCAGCGGAGTCGCCAAAAAGTGTGTTCGCACACGAACACGTCACTGTGTACCCTCGACGCCGGGGGTGATGCACCGCAGCTCACGTGGAAGGAGACCCGTACGGAAGCGCGGTACGCAAGCAATCCAGCGGGCGCTTTTGTAGACCCGAAACCCCACACGCCCGGAAGGGACCCCGTCAGGGCGCGTGGCGGCTATGGGCTGCCCTAGGTCGACCTGATCGCCCCTAGGGCCTCGTGGATTGCTGCCCTCCAAGACGAAGAATGAACGAAGAACGAGGAAGAAGAAGAACAAGGGAGAGAGATAAAAGTAGTATATTCATAGATCGATTGTGTGTTGTTCAATCGGCCGTCACCTCTCATCTATTTATGAGGCGGCTGGACTTTCCGTACAGGAAAAGGACTAAAAATTCCATCCAAAACATCAAAAACCCTAACCTAACTCGGACAAGAATCTTTGGCAATTTTCCGGATCAACTCGGTCTCACCGATTGGTTTGCTTCGGTCCCACCGAGTGAACGTGGCTAACTCTTTGTAACTTTCTGTAATTTCCCAGATCCACTTGATCTCACCGATTGGTTTGCTTCGGTCCCACCGAGTGAACATTGCCAACTCTCTGGTAATTTTCCGGACCAACTCGGTCTCACCGATCAAATCAACTCGGTCGGTCCGAAATGACTCTGCAGCTTCTGTTTCTGACCTTGTTTTGCCTCCACATGTTGCATACGACCTCGGATTAAGACAATTTTTATATCAAAATCAACCGTTTTGACGAGACGCACAACTTTCGTGTTGAAACGTTTTCCATAAGAGGTAATCTTAATTGACTTTCATGTCATTCTTTAATCTTGTGTCAACATGAGCATCCCGGAACTTGTCGTAACTTTTGCATCCGAGATCCGTTTTAGACCATCTTCATATCCATCTTGATCTTCTTGAAGAGAGCCATTCCATGGTGACTTCCAATCATAATTTTGAATTAATCTTGATATAGCTTTAAGGAACTTTTATGATTGTGCCACTTTTGAGCGTCAACACCCGGGAGGTGACATGCACGGGAGCTGGCCCGCCAGACAAAGCTCGGCCACTTGGATTTAACAAAGCTGCAGGGACGGACCCGAGCACAGACACCGTGTCAGTCCTTAATCATGAGGCAGTCGCAGGCGGGGTTGTGAGGGCGCACAACATTCATGGTGACGAAGCACCGAGCATGCAGGTTGCAATATTTAGGAAATTCATAAAGGGCAAGGCCAGTTCTGATACATGCGCAAAACGATACATGCTGCAGGGACGGGCCTGACAGCTTGAGGATAATGCAGCCCGAGGGGCACCCTCAACTGAGTAAACCGAAAAAGTCACCTGGCACCAGCGTTGTAGAAGAGTCGAGGTAGCTGAAGGCGCATGCAGCGAAGGTCGTTCCTCACGAGCCGGCCGGCTCCAGAGATCGGGAAGGCTCATGAGGTCCAGGGGGGCTCACGCGGACCCGGGATCTCCTGAGACATGACCGCCAAGCGCCTGGCTTTGCGAGACGCCATAGCACGCTGCGCGAGGCGCTGGTACGTGGCGCCCACGTTCAGCAGGCCAAACGGCATGCGGACGTAGTTGCAGGGGTAGCCCTCGCTCCGGCCGACACGGGACGGCCAGAAGAGGTCCTGCGAAGCGGCCCTGTTGAAGCCTGTGATGTCGACACAGACGCATAGCTCATTGCCCGCATCCAAAGAAGCAGCACAACGGGGGGCGCGGGGCGATGCTCGCCACGCATGACCCGCGCCTCACGAAGTTCCTCGATCGCGTTGGTGATGAACTCTCGCGCCTGGCGGCTCGCGTCATAGAGCTGGAGGAACTCAGCGGGGTCGGGAGTGCCGTCATATCACGGAGGTAGGTCTGGCTTGAACTTGCCGAGCCAGATGACGCGGCGCAGCTCCGGGGTGAAGGCACGGCAGCGCGCCGCGCTCACGGGCGTAGCGCGCACAGGGGAAGCTCGGTCTTGACGGCCGCACGCCGCGGGCTCTGGCGGCGCGTGGTCCTGGTGCTGGTGCTGCGGCGCCGGGAGCGCGCGCGGCTCGGCTTGCGGCCGCCGCACCACCTGGCAACTTGCCTCATCCCGCGCCGGTGCTCCGCGCGGCGGGTCGCGCGGGTGCGCATCGCGCCTGGGCTCGGGGTCGATGTTGTGCAGAGGAGGCTGAGGAGGTGCTCCGTGAGCCACGTCGCCTGCCTGGGACGGCGGGGGACAGAGAGAGAGGGATGGCGTGGGAGCTTCGCCGGCAGCGTTGATGAGCTCGGTGATGCGGCCAAGCCAGTCGTCGTAGAGGTCGTTGGTGGGGCGGTAACGCAGGAGCTTGCCCGCCATGAGCAGCGTAGCCTGCGTGTTTGCCGGCCCACGGCGAGCATGGGAGGACGACGCCATGGCGGGAGTGGGTGACGGAGTGGCGGTGCGGCCATCACGCCGCACGGAAGGTGGCAGCGACGAGTCCTGCTACTCACGAGCAGCAGGGTCAGTGGCAGCGTTGGCTGCGGGGTAGGCAGAGCGGCGAGGGACGCCGTTGCCCACGAGTGCCGTCTGGGCGACACGAGCGGCCCGGCGCTCGGCGCGGACACGGCGTGCGTCGGCCATGGGGGTGATGGAGCAGAAGCGAAGCGGAGGTGGAAGAAGGACTTCGACACGCCCCTACCTGGAGCGTCAAATGTCGGATTCAGTGCTCCGTAGACCCACAAAGGTTCAAACTCTGGGGCATGTGCGAAGATCTCAACCTCTCAAGCTTCCCAACTCGCCGCCCTATAGCCTGGCGTTGCCGGATTCGCGTGAGCGGGGAAGAAGATGAACACAACAGTTTACCCAGGTTCGGGCCACCTTGCGGTGTAAAATCCTACTCCTGCTTTGTGGTGGATTAGCCTCACGAGGAGGTATGAGGATGAACTAGTACAGTGAATGAGCAGCCTCGTGAGGGCTCGGGGGGTGAGAATGAGTCGACCCGCGAGGGCTCGGAGGGTGAGAACGAGTCGACCCGTGAGGGCTCGGAGGGTGAGAACGAGTCGACCCCTTCTACGATGGTGGCTAACCTATATTTATAGTGGCCTTGGTCCTCTTCCCCCAAAACAGAGGCGGGAAGGGATCCCACAGTGGCCAATTTGAAAGGGGACAAGTAGTACATCTTATCCTGACGAAAGGTGGTCTTCGCCTGCAAAGCTTCTGGTCGTGACGCAGCGGTTGGCTCGGCGATGACATCCGTCCTGCCGAACTCTTGGTCTCGGTCTTGTTGCACCGGAATGAAAACCTTTGGGGGATTCCTCGGGAACCCACGTCTGTCCTTGCTCCCTTAGCACCGAAAGGGAAACTGCCTCCTCTGCTCCCGCTGGCGCCCGCCTGGCCTTGGTCGTCACGGCTTACGGCATCATAGCCTCGCGAGGCTGGGTACCTGCATAGAAAACTCCGCTCCTCGGGAGGCAGCCTGGGGAGGCGCTCCAATTGGAGGTCTTGGCATCGTCCGTTCCGCGAGGCCACAGGGCCCTCGCGAGGCTCTTGTCTTGGAGGTCTTGCCGCTGGGCCATACCAGGCCATCGATGGAGCCACGCCGTGGGCCGCAGGCAGGCAAGTCTGGGTACCCTGGTTCCTAGGACGCCGACACAAGGCTTTCTTCATCTCCTTGAAGTACTCATCGATGGACTTGGGTCCTTGTATGGTGTTCTCCAATTGGCGTAGAAGATGTTCCGTGTAGGTGGAAGGTAAAAACTCTCGCCTCATTGCTTTCTTCATCTTGGGCCAAGTCATGGTGAAGCTTGTCGAAGGTCTATGAAGCCACCATGTCCATGCGTAGTCATGGAAGTTACTTGTGGCGCACTTCACTTGATCTTCGGAAGGGACTTGAAGTAGCTTGAGGTAGTCGTCCATCTTGTGCTCCCACTCGAGATACTCCTCGGGGTCTCGAGTCCCATAGAAAGGAAGCTTGTGGTCGGTGTCGAGGTCGTAGTAGCTCGTGGAAGTCACGGACTTGAGCTTGGGGAGCTTCTCTTGAGGTGCTTGTTGGCGTAGATGCCGCATGTCCAAAGGCGAAGATGCCTTGAAGTCACTTGGCGAAGATGCCAAGGTAGATGGTGAAGTCGTTGAGCGGCTGTTGGTGTTGAGCTCTTGACCTTCATGTTCTTGTCGGTGGTGGTGTCGATGCTGATGTGATATTGTCGGAGATGGTAGCTCGGAAGGATGTGCACTTGAGCATCTTCTCAAAGATGAGGAAGATCTCTTGTAGGACTTGATGAGGGCTTTGATCTCCTCCATTTGAGCATCCATCTTGGCGTCCAAGAAGTTTTTCATGGCATCAAACTTGTCGTTGTTGGTGTAGACCGAAGTAGACGTGCTTTGCCTATCCATCACAAGACTCGAGTAGAGGTGAGTAGGAAATGAGATAAACAATACCAAGCTACATTTTCCCAAAGTTGAGGATGTATCCCATTTCACTCAATGTGAAATGAAAGAATAGTGGAATTGGTACCGGACTTGCTCACTCACACCTACAAAGTAAAACTTATCGAGTGGCTTGGTTAGGACAAGTGGCACAAAAATTTGATGCAATTGTTAGTAAGAGTCAATAATGTTGAAAGAGATTCACAAATTTGCAAGTGAGTCAAGTAGACCAATAGCAATGAATGGCACACGGAAACGCACACACGGATAGATAAATGGGGTCGTGCAACCAAGGAATGAGCACAAAATGTTGAATCCATGGAAAATGCTTGTGTTGCACAACTCTAGAGAGATGCTAGCACGATTGCTCAATAGGCGGATACGGCACTTGTGCACAACCTATAAGATGCAAAATGTATCAACTTTCTATCCCAAGTATGCTATGTATGAATGGTTCCCGGTGTTTCGCACACGATGATCCAAGATGATCAATAGGGTAGCACGATATGCAATGTGGCAATGCTATGGCTATTGCTTACAAGCTCTTTGTTTTTCTCTTTGCTTAAAAGCTTATCCTTTTTTTTGTATGGCCACTATGTGAAATGCACAAACCAAGATAGCAATTGTGTATACGAGGGAACAATCTTGTGACACAAGAGATGATATGATGATACCAAGATGAGGATACCAAGATGATATGGTATGTATGCAATGGGAGGTGTGGATCACTAATGTGCACAAGTAACGTTGCCAGCAATACTCAAATGGCTAGTCTCGATAAGCAAGTGACGCAAAATGGCTAGGGGTTAACAAAGCAATGGCAAGAATGAATGTACAATGATGGGATACCATGATACCAAGATGATATAGAGGTTACCGTTCTTGCTTACGGTTAGGTTGTCAAAAAGGTGAAGGTGGCTGATGTCGAATCCTTGGCGAAGTTGAGCGGCGGTGTTGTCGATGTCGAACCGTTCCTAGTTAGCCGAAACACCCTAGGAAACGGAAAAACCACAAACTCAAAATCTCAAACGGAAAATGTTAAATGGTGATAGCGGAATGCGTTGGTGGCTCCGGAGTTGGCAATGAGGAAGTGGTGGTGGTGGTTGATGAAGAAGCAACCGTCCCTAAGTAGCCGAAACACCTTAGAAGACTCAATTCACCACTCAAGCAACCACAAATGCTATATCGATCAAAATGGGTTAGGTTGCGGAAAGCTATGGTGGTTTTGCGGATGATATGGTGGAGGGCCTAGGCAAAGATGTCAAAATGTCAAAATTTTGATGGAGTCAAATGATGTTGGAACATATCTAGATGGATGGGGGATGTCAATAGCTACTCAACGAGCTAAAGAACGTCAAAATCGGACTCCGGATGTGGAAGATATGGCCGAAACAAGAAATCTGCCGAAGCAGTTTTTGAACTAGCAGACAGTCCGGTCCTGGGTAGCGGACAGTCTGGTCTTCATACGAAAGCCTTCTGACTCAAGCGAACAGTCCGGTCCAAGAGCGATTTTGGTCCTGATGCGAGCGGACAGTCCGCTATGGGGGTGCGGACAGTCCGGTGCGGGCTGGGAAAGCACGAACTCGAAACTTTAGGCGGAAATGGATGATTTTGGGGTCAAAATTGAGGAGATTTCGTGGATGGAAGGTGGGGAAACTTGTGGGGAAGCTAGATACACTCGAAACACAATGAATCCATGGATCAAAATCAACAAAACATCATCAAACCAACAAATCACAAAAAAAAATTGGGGCTATTTTTGGTGGGGATTTTCGAATTTAGGACGAAATCAACAAAATTAGGCTAGAAAACAAGGGGTAGGGGCTCCAAATTCGTGATCAACGTGGCTCATGATACCAAGATGTTGTAGGGTGGAACCCTAAGTGGAGATATTTCACGAATTAGAGGGGGAATCCCACGAAGAACACGAAGAAATCACAAGAGGAACACTCAAGAACAAGCCCAAATCACACATCCACTAGACTCACATCCACACAAGATCCACAAAGGTACAAGAACAACAAAAGGAAAGATACAAGATAGAGTTCATCCCAAATCCAAGGAGATGAGGTCTTGATGATCCTATGATGGGGATCCTTCCCTAGATGGGGTCTTGAATCCACTAGGGATCTTCTCCTAGGAGGTCTTGGTCTCCATGGGAGAAGGTAGATAGGAGCAAAGCTCTCAAGATCATATCATGTACTTTGCTAACCCTAAAAACTGAGAGGAGCACGGAATATATAGTGTAGGGGCGAAAGGGTATGGGCCTCGGTGGTTACATGGGCTTTTTAGCCCAATTCATAGCGAAACTGGGCGGACTGGACAGTTCGGTGGTAAGGACCGGACAGTCCGGTGAGTCCAGATGCATTTTTGGGTGCCATTGGACTGTCCGCTGTGGGGACCGGACTGTCTGGTAGTGCAATTTCTATGTGACCGGACTGTCCGCCGTGGGGATCGGACTGTCCGGTAGTGCAATTTCTGCATGCTTCCTTTTCTTCATCTTGACACTTCCGGCCAGCTCTTGGGTCTTGGGGTCCTTCTCCTTGGCCTCCGGGAAGCTTCCTAGCTGCTTGGTGGCGGTTGCCCTCGTACCTAATGATGCACAACGTTCCATGGTGAGGTAGCAACCAAGTCCAATGGATATTCATGTAAATCTCGAAGTGGAGCGGGTTCACCTTAAGTTCGGTAGCACTTGGGGCATGAGGTGCTATGAAGGTGTACATGGAGATGACTGTAGGATGCTCCGCATCAGGTTCCTATTATTAGTGTAAGAAGAATTACCATAGGAATTACCATAATTATTAGAGGAATTTCCAGGAAAAGGCCTAGAATTAAAATTACCTCTATAAGCATTGTTATTGAAATTATTTCGCGAGATAAAATTCACATCTACGGGATCACTATTTTGCTCAATCAAAGTAGACAAAGGCACATCATTAAGATCAATAGGAGCATTTTTACTAGCAACCAATTTCATAAGAGCATCAACGTTTTCACTCAAGGAATTAATTTCTTCAATCAAATTAACTTTTTTACTAGTAGGTGCTCTTTCGGTATGCCATTGTGAATAATTTGCCATGATATTATCTAGCAATTTAGTAGCTTCACCCAAAGTAATTTCCATAAAAGTACCACCCGCGGCGGAATTTAAAAGATTTCTAGAAATAAAATTCAATCCCGCATAAAAAATTTGTATGATCATCCAAAGATTTAAACCATGAGTAGGACAATTTCATAGCATCAATTTCATTCTTTCCCAAGATTATGCATCATGTTCATGCTCAAGTTGCTTAAAATTCATGATTTGGGTCCTAAGGGAAATAATTTTCGCGGGCGGAAAATACTTAGTAATAAACGCATCTTTGCATTTATCCCAAGAATCGATACTATTGCGAGGCAAAGAAGAAAACCAAATTTTTGCACGATCCCTCAAAGAGAAAGGAAATAATTTCAACTTCATAATATCATTGTCCACATCTTTTTTCTTTTGCATATCACACAATTCTACGAATGTGTTCAGATGGGACACGACATCCTCATTAGGAGAATCAGAAAATTGATCTTTCATGACAAGATTCAACAAAGCGGCATTAATATCACAAGACTCCGCACTAGTAGCGGGAGGAGCAATCGGAGTGCTAATAAAATCATTATTATTGGTATTGGAAAAATCACAAATTTGGTATTTTCTTGAGACATCGTGACTACACAAACAAGATTGCAAACAAAAAGAGATCTGATGAGAAAAAGGCGAACGAAAAAGAAGACGAATAAAAGGCAAATTCTTGTGAAGTGGGGGAGATGAAAATGAGAGGCAAATGGCAAATAATGTAAATTACAAGGAGATGAGATTTGTGATTAGGAACCTGATAGATCTTGACTTGATCCTCCCCGGCAACAGCGCCAGAAATTCCTTTTGATGCGGCTTGAAACTGCGTCGGTATTTCCCCAAAGAGGAAGGGATGATGTAGTACAACTACGGTAGGTATTTTCCTCAGTTATGAAACCAAGGTATCAATCCAGTAGGAGGCCAGGCCAAGCTATGTAAACGGTACCTGCACACAAAGAATAAATACTTGCAACCCGACGCGTAAGAGGGGTTATCAATCCCTCCTCGGGCAAAAGATAGATTGGTTTGTATGATTTTGGATAAATAGATCTCGCAATAACACAAAATAAAAAAAATAAAAAAAGTGCAGCAGGGTATTTTTGGGTTTTTGGAATAATAGATCTGGAAATAAAAGCAAATAAAAATAGATCGGAAAGCAATATGATGAAAGAATAGACCCCGGGGCCATAGATTTCACTAGTGGCTTCTCTCGAGAAAATAGCAAACGGTGGGTGAACAAATTACTGTTGGGCAATTGATAGAAGATCAAATAATTATGACGATATCCAGGCAATGATCATTATATAGGCATCACGTCCAAGATTAGTAGACCAAAACGATTCTGCATCTACTACTATTACTCCACACATCGACCGCTATCCAGCATGCATCTAGTGTATTAAGTTCATGGAGAAACGGAGTAATGCGATAAGAACGGTGACATGATGTAGACAAGATCTATTCATGTAGGAATAGACCCCATCTTGTTATCCTTAATAGCAAAGATACATGCGTGCCTCGCTGCCCCTTCTGTCACTGGGAGAGGACACCGCAAGATCGAACCCATCACAAAGCACCTCTTCCCATGGCAAGAACAATCGATCTAGTTGGCCTAACTAAACCAAAGATTCCAAGAAGAAATGCGAGGCTATAAGTAATCATGCATAAAAGAGATCAAAGAACTCAAATAACTTTCATGGTTAAAGATCTGATCATAAACTCAAACTTCATCGGATCCCAACAAACACACCGCAAAAAGTCATTACATCAAATAGATCTCCAAGAGACCATTGTATTGAGAATCAAAAGAGAGAGAGAAAGCCATCTAGCTACTTCCTACGGACCCGTAGGTCTATGGTGGACTACTCATGCATCATCGGAGATGCACCAATGAGGATGATGAACCCATCCGTGATGGTGTAGATTGGATCTCGTGGTTCTGGAACTTGCGGCGGCTGGAATTGTGTTTCGACGTCTCCCCTAGGGTTTCTGGAATATTTGGGAATTTATAAGGCGAAGAGGCGGTGCAGGGGGGCTCCATGGGGGGCACAACCCCCTCGGCGCACCCTGGTGGGTTGTGCTCACCACGGGCCTCCCCTCTGGTACTTTCTTAGCCCACAAGGTGTCTTCTGGTCCAGAAAAAATCTTCAAAAAGTTTCGTGGCATTTGGACTCCGTTTGGTACTGATATTCTGTGAAGTAAAAAACAAGCAAAAACACAGCAACTGGCACTGGGCACTATGTCAATAGGTTAGTCCCAAAAAATGATATAAAGTTGCTATAAAATGATTGTAAAACATCCAAGAATGATAATATAACAGCATGGAACAATAAAAAATTATAGATACGTTGGAGACGTATCACCATCCTCAGCTTCCTTCTGTGCCGAACCACGTCCTGAACCTCTACCACCACGACCTCTGCCCCTGCCGCCGCCTGGACCTCTTTCAGCTCCAGGACCACGACCTGGTCCCCTAAACCATTCAACCCTCAGGTTTTTAAAAACCAGCGCCGACAAAGGGTGCAAACCGTCACCACATTCCTTGAACAAATGACCCAAGTTGCCACAAACAACACACTAGTCAGGTAGTCTCTCGTATTTCACCAAAAAGATTTCCCTCTTCTTCTTAATCACCAGTCAGACGGCATTCTTCGATGGCTTGGTGACATCAATTTTGACTCTGACTCTGAAGAAATTTCCTTCAAAGTCATGGGATTTCTGCTCAGCATAGATAAATTCACCAACAGTACCGGCTAAAGACTTGATCAAGTGGAAGAACAGTTGTGGAAGGTCATGTATCTGGATCCACAACTCAATCTTGTTTAAAATATGGATGATGGCCTAGTTACACCATCGTAAGGTTCTATGACCACAACTTTTCCTTTGAAGGTCCAAGGACCATCTTCCATAACTCGTTCCCAGTCCCCCAAACATGAGAACTGCAGAGTGTACAGGTTTTCTTCGAGCGGTCTGAACTTTACCTCCTGCGCTAGATCCCATGCCGCGTGCATGTGACGGTAGAACCAGTACTGGCTGTACGGTTTATCCATATGTACGTGGCAGACTGCCAGCCATCGCGCTGCTTCAGCAGGTAGATCACCATCCTCAACTATGATGTCCTCCAGATCACCCTCCTTGAGCCCTAATTCCTTCATCATCCTCTCAACATCGCTCATGCCCGAACCTGACGCAGAGGTCGAGCTACCCATCAGAACTCTTGTCCGTGAAAAGTTCTTCCACAGATGGTAGGAACCCTAAGAGCGAGTCTCCGATCGCTAGCGGCGGGGAAAGGCAGGGGATCGATGTTCTCCATGTCGAGGTGGAGCGTGCCGTTGGGAGGAGTCAAACCCTAATGAGAGGGGAATTAGTAACAGCGCTCAGGGGTTGGTTGGTTTACTCCAGTATTCATGAAGGGCGATGCTAAGCGTCGGCGCGCCGACCCAAATTTGGGCCGCCCGGCTCGCAGCTGTTCGATTAGGGACGACGGGAACCGTCCGATGCGCGTCATCTTCGTCAACGCACGCGTACGAAGAAAATTTCGACCGCGCTGCACGCGGTTTCCCCTTTGCCGCTCCCTTGCCTCGCCGCCACACGCGTTCTCCCTGTCGCCGCTCCTGGCCGGCCGCCCTCGCCGGTCGTCCTAGTCGCCGGTCCCAGCCCTCACCGGCCATCCTCGTCACCTGCTTCGCCCCATGCAACAGCCGCACCCTGCGGTTGCAACTCCTGTGGCAACCGTTGTAGCTCCGGTGGCTAGCTCATCCCCGATGCCGCAACTTGTCAATTTTTCATTTTCTATATACAAATTCTTCTATCTATTATTAATTTGATTTCATTTTTAAGAATTTATTAAAAATAGTATTCATGTTTTAATTAAATAAAAAATAAAGTTAATTGACTGCTTAAGGCTTCGTTTGACATGAGAGGTTTTGGGGGGTTTTGAATGGATTTTCCACGCCTGGCCCAGAACCCTCTACAATCCTCTTAGGCCCATTTGGTAGACGAGGTTTCGCTGGCCCAATCCACCTGACCCCCCCTCGATTCGCCTCGAGCCCTCGACCCTCGCGCCGCCGTCGGCAGCAGCCTCCTCCTCGACGCGCCGCCGTAGGCCGCAGCCTCCTCCTCGCGCCGCCGTCGTCGGAACGGGACGGGCAAAGCAACGCCCTCGCCGCCACTGAGAGGAGGCCCCCCCGCCGCCGCCAGAGCGTCGACGTCCTCCTCCGCCGGTTATTCCCGAGGTGATTCCTCCCCTATCCTCCACTTCTCCATCCCCTCCCCTGCAAACCCTAGGGCCGGCTCTTCTTGCTCCTCGTCCGACACCCAGCGGCCATGGCTCCGATCTGCAGCAGTTTGCCGCGTCCAGCGATGAGACTGGCTGCCTCCATGGCCATCCCTCTCCTCTCCTGAAAATCATTGGAACCCGGCTCTTGTGAGAACCAGTCCATTGATTTGAATTTTGTTGGAAGTGTGGGTTTTCATGTTGACAGAAATTAAGGTGTTTCTGGATGAGCTTTTACACTGACAGTAAATCAAGGTCCCTGGAAGAACTTTTGCACATGAACAATGTTCAGTTTTATCTGTCAACATAGATAAAAGATCCCAAAGTTCTGGACTAGAAGCAAGGTCCCTGGATGACAGTATAAATAATTAGAGTGTGGTTTGTCCTGCCTGTGTAGTAGGTCAAATTGATCCACTGCCCCTTTGCTTCAATGGATACTGATATTGTTGGTTCCTTCTTCAGTATGCTTCATTTTGGTCCCCATCCTTGAATTTGCAACCGATGCAGAACTCATTGTACACTTGTAACTTGGTTACTTTATTAGTGACATCATTGGGGTATTAAAAAATATCCATCCATCTATTTGCTTTTTCTAGAGTAATTAAGCATATCAGTCACCATTTGTCACTGAGATTACTCATCATGAAGCTAGCTAATCTTTTGAGTCAGAAGGTTCCCACATCCCAGTTTTGTGCAACTCTGACACTCTAATATATCTTTGTCTTGTTTATCCATCTGTGCACAGGAACTGTTTTTTCTTTTCTTTTCTTGGTGCATAAACCTGGAAAGCAACATTGGTTCTCCACTCTCAGATTATATGTGTTCTCTAGTCTAGTCTGCTAGTACTATCTTCCATGCATTCATTATTTGATTCTGCACTCTCATATTATATAATACAATATGAAAATTTGTTAAACAACTAAGCAAGGAGATTCTGCTTGTAGATTCTCATTATTTAAGCAAGGAAATTATGGAGCTAGCTTCTCATGCATCTATCTTTTCATAATTTAGTACTGGTTCATAATCTATCCTGTTCAAGCTAAAAGCTGTACTAAATTAGTACAGCTTAAATTAGTACAGCTTCTAGCTTGAACAAGATAATGTGGGGTGGGTGTTCTTCTATTTCTGATTCAAAATTATGCTGTAGCTTGAAACAACTAAGCAAGGAGATTATCTTGTAGCTTGAACAAGATAATCTATCCTGTTCAAAATTTAGTACTGGTTCTCGTCTATTTCTGGACCCTCCCCTTTTGGTAAATTTACAGTATGTGGAGGACAGCTTCTAGCTTAATATGAAAGAAATTCTAATCAGCCAAATAATTTGCAGGGAGAGTATAAAGTTTTTCTTCTGTCAAGAGGGGTGGGTGTTTGCATATTTCCTCAAGTAGAGAAGAAGCAGTATAAAGTTGTTTGGTGATAATGGAACCAAAGCATTCTGCTGAAATGTCCAGGTGCAACATCTTGACTAACCTTTAGCAACAAATGAGCCCTAAAGATTTCAATTATTATATAACATAGAAATGATCTGCAGGCATTTGGACAAGCAAAATCATGCCCTAATGGAAACATACCGAGCAATGTCCCATGAGTTGCATAAACTACAGGTGAGCCTCAGATACTACTAAGCTTTTATGTTAAGAAGGAATCTCAGGGGTATTTCTTCAGTAATCAATTGCTGTCATTTTATATAGGTTGAAGAGGAAACAATCATGCGCAAGTTGTATGAGCTGATGTCTGCAGAAGGGCTTCTTCCAAAGGTACATTGTTGTTGCTGCTATTCTGAATTTGGACCGTTGGAGCTGTTGAGCTTCACATTTACCATTAAACAAACTGTAACTATAAATATCTATACGGTAAAATAGAGGGCCCAGTTCAGATTTACTAATAACTGAAATATACAGTGCAGAAAATAAATGATAAATTAAATTCGTAAGAGAATGAGGAATTTGATTTTAGGAGGAAATAACCTGTGATACTGCCAAGATTTTCCTGGTATTTCTAAATGGTAACCCTTGTTTCTCTATACCGATTAAGCCCTTTTATTTTAAAGTTGGACAAATAACTAGTAGAATAACATTCTTTGGTAATATGTCTTGTCTAATAAATTAGAATCAATTGTTACTGAACAATAAGTGATATAACTGAGGATACAATAATTCTTAACTTGAGGTGCTAGCAGTCATTTTTTGGGGTTTGCATTTTTGATTATTCAAAAAAAAAATTGGGGTTTGCATTTTTTATTATTCAAACAATTAGGCATTCACCTCTAAGTTAAAGAGATGCTGATTGAACTAGCATATTCTCACGCAGCTTTTGTACCACGGGTTGAAGTAAAAGTAGCGTTTTTTAGAAGCTGTTATAAATGTAAAGTTGAGCGAATCTCAAACCTATGTGCACATACGTGTGTTGACACTTCAAGTGAGAATCACTGATTCCTAAGAAAAGCCTACTTTCTCCACTTACGGTTTCTTTCATGCATTCATGAACTTAGGCCATAAATGAAACGCTTATTTAGTCCATTTTTCTGTCTTAGGCACTTGAAACATAAGACAATCAACTTCATTTCATGCTGCTCTGCCTCCTTTAACCAATCTCTCAATAACTGATGCAGCACAAGGAAAAAAGGCAGCCGGAGAGAGCAGGGGAATCAAGCCAGGAAAATGAAGAACGGGAACCATAGAATGTTAACCGTGAATCTGCAATATATGATGTTACATGGGGATGCAAGTTTGGCTGAATAGCAACCGATCTTAGGTATCCACTCCAATGGATATACTGTAGTGAAATTTTTGTCTCGGTTCCAGCAGTTAGTTTCCCTGTAGTTTTCCAAACTGCACAATGGAATCTTGAATCTGGCTGTTGTTCAGTGAGGAATTTTGAGACGGGTTTCAAAGCCTTGTTTGTTCCTAGACGCTTTGGAAAGCTTGGGGCATGCATGACTAGCACATGAATTTTGTGAAGTTAGTAGATTCTTGGACAGTGGACGCATTATGAAATGTTTAACAGGCCAGATAATTTTCATCATTGCCAATATATTTCGACATTCCCTTGGAGCAGGCGAGATGATACTACTCTGCATTGCAACGCTGGATGCATCCAGTGTCCATTGGTAGTGGAACACAGTTCTCTGGTAATCTTTCAAGCGTCTGCATGTTAGCAGTCTGACAAAGCAAACTAAGATCACATGTGTTATAGTAGCTACAATCACAGGTGTGCCCATAATCGGGTCACAGCCACCATAACTTTGAGCTCGGCCTCTGAAATGATTCAAGTGTTGATCCATGTCAGATACACAGTAGCATATGATCAGGAACAGTTGTGTGGGTGTCACGCTCAGCCGGTCAGACCTGCATCTACACTCGGAAGACCTTCATTTAGGTGTTTCACTCTGATCTTGACCTAGCGACTCCCTGTTATTGTGGCGAACCGGTATGTAGATAGGTGAGAAGATGACCTGGGCGATGCAAGATCTTCATCAATGGCTGGAGTTCAGTTACCTTTTAGGCGCCTTTTATTGTTTCTGTCCAGTTACCTTACTTCAGCTCTTCAGAGCATCTACCAACGCCCCCCTACCCGCCCCAAACGCCCGGACTGGCCGACACTCCTCATATGCGGCCCAAATCTGGGGCGTATATGGGGAGGCCCGGACGCGCCCTGGCATGCCCGCCACGTCGGACTGATGGATAGGGTCCACATGGGGACGTGGAGAGACCGTTGATCCGACGGACGCCTCCTCCGCTCTGCATCGCGTGGCGCAGCTCCGGCGTGCCGCCCGAGGGAGGAAGCCGGCTATTTAAACCGAACAGCGGCAACAGAACCCTAGCCCGCCCCATTTCTTCCCCTTTCCCCTCTTCGCCGCCAGCACTTCCACTTCCGTCCGCCGCTTGCGATGCCGAGGATCACCACATACGCCATGCTCACTCCGGAGCGCCGGTTGCAGCTACTGGAGTAGATCCAGGCGAGGCGGGCTGCTCGTTTTTCGCCGCCGGCCTTCCTCCGGATTCGCTGGAGCCATCGGAGGAGGAGGAGGAGGAGGAGGAGTTGGAGCCCATGGAGGAGGAGAGGGGACGGAGGCGAAGGAGGATGCGGGCTTCGCCATGGCGGAGGCGGAGGCGGAGGAGGAGGAGGTGTCGGAGCCTCGCAGGTGCAGGGAGGCGCTAATACTCTTTCAAAAAGGACTCCTTTCTATGGTCTGATACATGACAAGCAACATTTACCACACTTAAGAGCAAGCTCACCTCACTCATGTCCTAGCTCTCGCAAACTTTCACAAACCCTCTGTATTGGAAGAAGATGCAAGTGGGTATGGCATAGGAATGGTCCTAATGCAAGAGAGCAAGACAATTGCCTACATGAGTAAGAGCATTGGACCTAAAGCACAGTGATTTAGCACTAGTGACAAAGAGGCACTAGCAATTATAGAAGCATTAAAAATGTGGAAACACTATTTTGCAGCCTCTTCCCTCATAATCAGGACTGATCAAGAGAGTGCCAAATACATGCAGAGCAAAAGCTCACTAAGGGCATCCAACATAAATTACTTGTAAAACTGTTGGAATACAACTATAATGTTGAATACAATAGATGAAGGAAAAATAGAGCAACAAATGCTCTATCAAGGGTTAAAAACATAGTGAACAGTTTGATTGCCAGTACTGTTCTTCCTCTATCGATCATTGATGTGGTCAAGTCTTATTAAAATGACCCAAAATGCACTAACATTATCTCTGAATTGGCAGTTAAGGCGGATAACAAACCCATTCACATTTTAAAATGGCATTCTCAAATACAAAAGCAAAATTTTGGTTAGCAGCAATACTAATCTTAGCCAGGAACTGATACACGCTTTTTATAAGTGTGAACTAGGGGGACACTCTGGTGAAAATGCAACTTATCAGGGATTACACTTGTTGTTCCATTGGGCGGGGCAGAAACAAAATGTAATATGTCCAAGCTTCTTATCTGTGCCAATTAAATAAAGAAGAGCATACCCATTACCCTAGATTGTTGCAGTCACTTCCAATTCCTGACCTTGCTTTGTGCCATGTAAGCATGGACTTTTTGGAAAGGTTGCCTCTGTCTGAACATAAGGACCTGATTTTAGTGGTGGTGGATAGATTCACGAAGTATGCTCATTTCATCTCTATTAAACACCCCATTTCAGTACATTAAGTTGTAAAGGCCTTTCTAGGCAACAAATTCAAATTGCATGGATTACCTGCTATGATAGTGAGATACAAACTCTTACAAATCACTTGTGGCAATCCTTGTTTAAGATACTTGGAGTGAAGTTACATATGAGCACTTCATATCACCCTCAATCTGACGACCGGACAAAGAGAGCCAGTCAGTGCCAGGAATTATATTTGAGGTGCATAATGACGAAGACATGTACCTAGGGTAGGGTAATAGGCCTGACCTAGACACCCTTTCCCGAGGACACTGCCCTAAGGCCAAGGACATTCAAAGGATAGCACCATCTACCGACTGAAATCGCCACAGGGTGTAACCCACTCGACCAACAGTTCACTCGGATAACCCAATTCCATTCGACCGGGGTGTACTCACTCGACCACACCAGAAACCACTCGGAAGACAGAAGATCTAAGGCCACTCAGGATGGCAAGGGTCAGGCGTTCACTTCGTAGTCTTAATGATCATTTATTTGCCTTTATTGCTGGCGTTATCAGTAACGTCCTATCTTTATAGACATTGAACCCCTTGTAACGTGGGACGGTTGGGGTCCTGGCGCAATCTATATAAGCCACCCCCTCCTCAGGCACAAGGGTTCGCACCCCCTGTAACTTCACGCATAAGTCAATCGACCGAGCCTCCGGGCACTGAGACGTAGGGCTGTTACTTCCTCCGAGAAGGGCCTGAACTCGTAAATCTTGCGTGCACAACCTCACCGTAGCTAGGATCTTGCCTCCTCATACCTACCCTCCATTCTACTGTCAGACTTAGAACCACGACAGTTGGCGCCCACTGTGGGGCTGGTGTCTTAGCGACTTTCCGGTGAAGTTGCGATTTTTTCTGATTCCCATCATCATGGTTTCGGGTGGAGGTTTGGCTGAGGGCCACGAGATCCGTCTCGGCGCACTCGTCTTCATCGCCGACGACTCCGCCTGGCTCCAGGAGGCCCTCCTCGACGTCGAGACGTTCCCCGTCCGCGGGGCGACGCACTTTCGCGCATGTGTCCGCGGCGTCCTTCTGCGGCAGCCGTTGACCCAGTATCGGTCGTTTCCTACGGCGTCTTCGTTCCCCGCTGTTCGTCGTCGCAAGCGATCCGGTCGATCGCGGCTTCAGCGGTGGGTGAAGCATGCAGTGGCACGTCAATCGGCCACCCCTCAAGTCGCGGCGATCGAGCCCGATGAATCTCTCTACGGCCTGTTCGATCTGTCGACTGGCTCCGTCGAGACTCTGTCCGAGTGCGACAGCAGCGATCCTGCGGCGGAGGTCCTGATGGTCGACACGCCGCGTAGCCCACCTGGCATGCGTCGCAACGGAGGCGGCGACGGCGGTGGCGATCCGTCGCGTGTTCACGAGGAATATCCACCCCGAAACCCTCTCTTCACAGCGGAGGGAGGAACTTCACCGCCGTAACGAGGAAGCACTCCACACGCCCATCGTCGGAGAGACCTCTGAGGCTCGGGCCTTGGAGGTAGCGCGCTTGGCCACTTTGGCTGAACGCACTCGACTGGAAAATCTTCAGCATGCACTCGACGAACGTGCTCGGCAGCGGATTCCTGAGTCCAGTCGACGGCGGCAATTGTTCCCTCCTGAACCTCAGGTATACCGCACTCCGATTCAGAATCTTGTAGCCGCAGCTCGTATAGCAGAATCCATCCAGCCATCCCAGTCAGAAGCTGGACGAGGTTTGATGCAGATCCGGGCTCTGCTCCGGGCGGCAGGAGACCAAAACACTGCAGTATCATAGTCGCGTAACAGAATCCATAGCAGATCTGTGGTGGCTGACACAGTTGAGTCGGCTCACAGCCCAAGATCGCCTCTGCGGCGTGAAGGGCGGGTGCATCGCCAGGATCAGCACTTGGGTCGGATCCATGACAGTACGATCATCGACTCGGCCGTGATGACCGCCGTCGAGCGCCTACACCCCCTCCGAGAAGCGGATCATGTGTGCCCCGGCACTATGATGACAGGCGCCCGTATAGTGGAGGGCGGAGGACGCCGGTCGACCCAAGAGAGCCAGGGTTTGATGCGAGGTTAATTTTAGTGCAAGGTTTGG
The DNA here is from genome assembly GCA_011799875.1 of Thinopyrum elongatum. Taxonomy (NCBI): domain Eukaryota; kingdom Viridiplantae; phylum Streptophyta; class Magnoliopsida; order Poales; family Poaceae; genus Thinopyrum; species Thinopyrum elongatum. The sequence continues at coordinate 554,187,828 of CM022299.1, read as the reverse complement.
TCGACAGGAACCGAGCACACAGAGAGGGGCAAGGCAGGGATCGCCCGAGTGGAAGCAGGATTCATGTTTCGGGGCCCGAGTGTTTTAGCAGAACTATCAGAGCCGCTGAGATCCCCCCCAACTTCAGGTTGGCGACTGGAGTTAGTAAGTTCACCGGTGAGTCGAAGCCTGACACTTGGCTGGAAGATTACCGAGTGGCTGTCCAGATCGGTGGTGAGAATGATGAGGTAGCTATGAAACACCTTCCTCTCATGCTGGAAGGGTCGGCCAGAGCATGGCTGAATCAGTTGGCTCCAGGCAGTATATTCAGCTGGGAGGAGTTAGCCCGAGTGTTTGTCAGGACATTCGAGGGCACATGCAAACGACCCGCGGGGTTGACAGAATTGCAACATTGTGTACAGAAGCCGAATAAAACTCTGAGGGATTACATCCAAAGATGGACCACATTACACCACACAGTAGAAAATGTATCCCAACACCAAGCAGTTTGTGCCTTCAAGGAAGGCGTTCGGTATCGTGAGCTTAACTTGAAATTCGGTCGGACAGGAGATATGTCTCTGACCCGAATGATGGAAATAGCCACCCGGTACGCTAATGGTGAAGAAGATGACCGACTCCGCAGTGGGAAGGGCAAGCCAGTCGCCCAAGACACCGGAGTGGGTCAGAAGCAGAAAGGCAAAGCCGAGCCAGCAGGTCCAGGTGAAGCTGCAGTTGTAACTCAAGGGAAATTCAAGGGGAAGCCCAAGGGACCCTGGATCCCCAAGAAGGTGAAAGATCAGGCTGGGAACGATGTGTTGGACTTGCCATGTCACATTCAGACCAAGAAGGATGAAGAGGGAAATCTGATTTATCCCAAACATACCACTCGACAATGTCGGCTCCTGATCCAGCAGTTCCGAGAGAAACAGCCCAATGAAAAGGAAAAAGAGTCTGACAAGGATGGTGATCCGGAAGAAGATGATGACGGTTTCCCTAACGTTAATTCCACTTTGATGATTTTTGCTGACATTGAGAGTAAAAGTCGACTGAAAGTCATCAACAGAGAGGTAAACATGGTTGCTCCGGCAACGACGACATATTTGAAATGGTCAAAGAATCCCATCACATTCGACCAATCTGACCACCCACCGCACGTCGCCACCCCCGGGAGGCAAGCGTTGGTGGTCGACCCGGTCGTTGGGGGCACCCGACTGACCAAAGTCTTGATGGATGGTGGCAGCGGCTTGAACATTTTGTATGCAGAGACTCTTCGTGGGATGGGCATTCCGATGTCCAGGCTCAGTGAGAGCAACATGCGGTTCCACGGTGTCATTCCAGGGAAGAAAGCTGATTCACTCGGGCAGATCACTCTTGACGTGGTTTTCGGTGACTCAAAGAATTACCGCAAGGAGAAGCTGACATTTGAAGTTGTGGATTTTCACAGTGCCTATCATGCTATTCTGGGCAGAACTGCATATGCCCGTTTCATGGCTCGACCGTGTTACGTGTACCTCAAGCTGAAGATGCCTGGTCCCAGGGGCGTGATCACGGTCACTGGCAATCGGCAACGAGCAGAAGAGTGCCTCTAGAAGGGCTCTAAGATTGCCGATGAACAGATGGCAGCGATTGAAATGGAAGAATATAAGAAGACTGCAGATCTGAGTGATTTGTTACGCGCTAAGAAGCCTGCTTCTGAGTCTGCATTTCAGTCGTCCGGTGAAACAAAGCCTGTTCACATTCACCCGACCGATCCCAGTGCTGCACCGACTCATATCTCAACAACACTCGACAGCAAATAGGAAGAAGCGCTCATCCAGTCCTCCGTGAGAACTGGGACATCTTCGCATGGAAGCCGTCTGACATGCCGGGTGTACCCAGGGGGCTGGCTGAGCACCGTTTGCGAGTCGATCCAAAGGCAAAACCCGTGAAAGAGCACCTCCGTCGGTCCGCTGCGGAGAAGAGAAAGGCAATCGGTGAAGAGGTGGCTCGGCTTTTGGCAGCTGAGTTCATCCGCGAGATTTACCACTCCGAGTGGCTCGCCAATGTTGTCATGGTTCCCAAGAAGGATGATTCACTCCGTATGTGCATTGATTTCAAGCATATCAATCGGGCCTGCCCGAAAGATCATTTTCCTCTCCCCCGCATCGATCAGATAGTCGACTCAACTGCGGGATGTGAACGATTGTCCTTCCTGGATGCATATTCCGGGTACCATCAGATCCGTCTGTATGGACCTGATGAAATAAAAACAGCTTTTATCACCCCATTCAGGTGCTTTTGCTACATCACCATGCCCTTTGGTCTCAAAAATGCTGGTGCCACATTCATGCGCATGATACAGAAGTGTCTGCTAGCTCAAATCAGTCGGAATGTGGAAGCATACATGGATGACATCGTGGTTAATTCGCGCAAAGGTTCCGACCTGCTGACTGACCTTGCCGAAACCTTTGCCAATTTGAGAAGATATGATATCAAGCTTAATCCGTCGAAGTGTACATTTGAAGTTCCAGGTGGAAAGTTACTCGGTTTCCTCGTTTCCGAACGTGGGATCGATGCAAACCCAGAGAAAGTTGGTGCAATCCTCCGAATGAAACGCCATGTGCGTGTACACGATGTTCAGAAGCTTACTTGTTGTTTGGCCGCTTTGAGTCGATTCATCTCTCGCCTTGGTGAAAAGGCATTGCCTCTTTACCGACTGATGAAGAAATCTGATAAGTTCGAGTGGACTCCTAAAGCTGACGCAGCGTTTGCAGAGCTCAAAGCCCTGCTATCCATCTAGCCGGTGCTTGCTGCTCCAATCAACAAAGAGCCTTTACTGCTTTATATAGCAGCCACTGGACAGGTTGTCAGTACAGTACTCACGGCCGAGCGGGAAGAAGAAGGTAAAACCTACAAGGTTCAACGCCCAGTGTATTATATTTCTGAAGTCTTAACTCCATCCAAGCAGAGATATCCACATTATCAGAAGCTTGTCTATGGAATCTACTTGACCACGAAGAAGGTTGCACATTACTTCTCAGATCATTCGATTACAGTCATCAGCGACGCTCCGTTGTCAGAAATTCTGAACAACAGAGATGCAACTAGCCGAGTGGCAAAGTGGGCGATTGAACTCCTTCCGCTGGATATCAAGTTCGAGGCAAAGAAAGCGATCAAGTCTCAAGCGATAGCAGATTTCCTCGTCGAGTGGATTGAACAACAGTTACCGACCCAGATACAGTCGGAACATTGGACTATGTTCTTCGACGGGTCCAAGATGTTGAATGGTTCAGGCGCTGGAGTGGTCCTGGTATCTCCACGAGGCGACAACCTCAGATATGTTCTCCAGATTCACTTTGATTCCTCCAACAATGAAGCTGAATATGAAGCACTCTTGTATGGGTTGCGTATGGCCATTTCACTCGGCGTCCGCCGCCTAATGGTTTACGGTGACTCAGATTTAGTGGTTAATCAAGTGATGAAGGAGTGGGACGTCAGGAGCCAAGCTATGACTGGTTATTGCAATGCGGTGAGAAAGTTAGAAAAGAAGTTTGAAGGGCTAGAGCTCCACCATATACCCCGACTGAAGAATCAAGCAGCTGATGACTTGGCGAAGATAGGATCCAAGCGGGAGCCTATTCCCAGCAATGTGTTTTTGGAGCATATTCACGCACCATCAGTTCAAGAAGATCCCTTCACAGAAGAGCCCCCACAGCCTAAAAGTTCCACTGATCCGACTGAAGTTGAAATCCCAGCTGTGGTCGACTTGATCATGGAAGTTTTGATTGTTATTCCTGATTGGACAGTGCCGTATATCGCATATATTCTCAGGAAAGAGCTTCCAGAGGATGAAGAAGAGGCTCGCCAGATTGTCCGTCGATCCAAAGCCTTCACAGTAATGGGGGAGCAACTCTATAGAGAAAGTGTCACTGGGGTCGTTCAGAAATGCATCACTCCGGAAGAAGGCCGAATAATCCTCGGTGATATTCACTCGGGAACCTGTGGTCACCATGCGTCTTCTCGGGCCATCGTGGCCAAAGCGTATCGAGCAGGGTTTTATTGGCCGCGGGCAAATGAGATGGCAAAGGAAATAATTGCCAAATGTGAGGGCTGTCAGTTCTACTCCAACATGTCCCACAAACCCGCTTCAGCCCTGAAAACCATTCCACTCGTCTGGCCATTCGCTGTTTGGGGTTTGGATATGGTGGGACCTCTGAAGACTGGCAGGAGTGGTTTCACCCATGTGCTTGTAGCAGTCGACAAGTTCACCAAGTGGATCGAAGCTAAACCTGTCAAAAACCTGGATGCAAGTACTGCGGTCAGCTTCATCAGAGGGTTAACATTTAGATATGGAGTCCCACACAGCATCATCACGGATAATGGGTCGAACTTTGATTCTGATGAGTTTCGAGCTTTCTGTGCATCCCAAGGTACTCGGGTCGACTATGCTTCAGTCGCCCACCCTCAGTCGAATGGACAGGCAGAAAGAGCGAACGATTTGATTCTCAAAGGTCTGAAACCTCGATTGATGCGCGGCCTCAAACATGCGGCCGGCGCTTGGGTAGATGAGCTACCGTCAGTCCTTTGGGGATTAAGAACAACACCAAATCGGTCGACTGGTCGAACCCCCTTCTTCATGGTCTATGGGGCTGAGGCTGTGCTGCCGAGTGACTTGCTTCACAATGCGCCCCGAGTAGAACTTTTTTCAGAAGCTGAAGCAGAACGAGCTCGAGAAGATGCTGTTGATCTTCTGGAAGAAGAAAGAGAGATGGCCTTGATCCGATCGACCATTTATCAGCAAGACCTTCATCGATTATATGCCAGAAATGTGAAGGGTCGAGCATTTCAGGAAGGGGACCTTGTGCTCCGAGTGGACCAGCAACGGCCTCACAAACTTGCCCCCGCTTGGGAAGGTCCCTTCATCGTCACCAAGGTGCTCCACAACGGAGCGTATCACCTCTACAATGTGGAGCATAATAAAGACGAGCCACGCGCTTGGAATGCGGAGCTACTCCGCCGTTTTTATACTTAAGTGTTCAGACTGATGAGATGTAATAAAGAGTACCTTTTAGTTCGTTTATCAAAGACATGGTTTTATAGTCTCCTAAATGATTGTTGTTACTAATACATGTGTCCAAAATCCCCCAGTGGGTGGCTTAGCCGCGAATCCGATTCGCCTAAGTTTGTAAAATCCTACCGAGTGATGAGGAACCCTCTCACTCGGGGGCTTAGCTGCAGTCCTGTACTCGCCTAAGTTTAAAAAAAATCCTATCGAGTGATGAGCAACCCTCTCACTCGGGGGCTTAGCTGCAGTCCTGTACTCGCCTAAGTTTAAAAAATCCTACCGAGTGATGAGCAACCCTCTCACTCGGAGGCTTAGCTGCAGTCCTGTACTCGCCTAAGTTTAAAAAATCCTACCGAGTGATGAGCAACCCTCTCACTCGGGGGCTTAGCTGCAGTCCTGTACTCGCCTAAGTTTAAAAAATCCTACCGAGTGATGAGCAACCCTCTCACTCGGAGGGCTTGCTGCACGTCCTGTATCGCATCAAGTTTAAAAATCCTACCGAGTGATGAGCAACCCTCTCACTCGGGGGCTTAGCTGCAGTCCTGTACTCGCCTAAGTTTAAAAAAATCCTACCGAGTGATGAGCAACCCTCTCACTCGGGGCTTAGCTGCAGTCCTGTACTCGCCTAAGTTTAAAAAATCCTACCGAGTGATGAGCAACCCTCTCACTCGGGGCTTAGCTGCAGTCCTGTACTCGCCTAAGTTTAAAAAATCCTACCGAGTGATGGCAAACCCTCTCACTCGGGGGCTTAGCTGCAGTCCTGTACTCGCCTAAGTTTAAAAAATCCTACCGAGTGATGAGCAACCCTCTCACTCGGGGCTTAGCTGCAGTCCTGTACTCGCCTAAGTTTAAAAAATCCTACCGAGTGATGAGCAACCCTCTCACTCGGGGGCTAGCTGCAGTCCTGTACTCGCCTAAGTTTAAAAAATCCTACCGAGTGAGAGCAACCCTCTCACTCGGGGGCTTAGCTGCAGTCCTGTACTCGCCTAGTTTAAAAAATCCTACCGAGTGAGAGCAACCCTCTCACTCGGGGGCTTAGCTGCAGTCCTGTACTCGCCTAAGTTTAAAAAATCCTACCGAGTGAGAGCAACCCTCTCACTCGGGGGCTTTAGTTGCAGTCTGTACCGCCAAGTTTAAAAAATCTTACCGAGTGACGAGCAACCCTCTCACTCGGGGGCTTAGCTGCAGTCCTGTACTCGCCTAAGTTTAAAAAATCCTACTGAGTGATGAGCAACCCTCTCACTCGGGGGCTTAGCTGCAGTCCTGTACTCGCCTAAGTTTAAAAAATCCTACCGAGTGACGAGCAATCCTTTCACTCGGGGGCTTAGTTGCAGTCATGTACTCGCCTAAGTTTAAAACATGCTCCATCCTGATCTGCAAGGATGACGAGGCGCAGGTCGTCCGCGATCCTCTCCTCAGAACTGCGTCTGTTCCGAGTGAAGATACAAGTTCCACTCGGAAATAAAAACAAGCATATTTAAGGGCAAACTAAGTTCAGACGAAGGAGCTTAAAAGTACTCGAGCATCAAGCCCGAAGGAGTTTTACGGTTACAAAATCACTCGGCATACCGAGGCAAATTGAACCGGATCATAAAAGTTCGAACGAAGGAGCTCAAAGTTCTCGGGCATCAGGCCCGAAGGAGTTTTACGGTTACCAAATCACTCGGCATACCGAGGCAAATTGAACCGGATCATAAAAGTTCGGACGAAGTAGCTCAAAGTTCTCGGGCATCAGGCCCGAAGGAGTTTTACGGTTACAGAATCACTCGGTATACCGAGGCAAATTGAATCAGATCATAAAAGTTTCATTCACTCCGCAGAGGGGCTGGCAGGCTCGACAAACTCGTCCAGGTCGATTCCATCTGCGATTCGAGTAGCAGCAGCAATGAAGGTCTCCATGAAAGACTGGAAGTCGAGTTTCTTGGTGTTGGCGACCTTGATTGCCGCTAGCTTCTCTTCTCTAGCTTCCTTGCAGTGGACGCGAACCAGGGACAAAGCTACGTCGGCACCGCATCGAGCAGCGAACTTCTTCCACTCCTGTACTCGACCAGGAATCTCGTTAAGTCGAGTCATCAGAGACTCGAGATCGTTTCGGAGCGTGTCCCCTGGCCAGAGCGTTGTGTCGATCCGCGAAACTGCAACCTTGAGTCGAGCAAGATATTCCAAGGCACTGGCAAGGCGAGACTCCAGTCGGAGCACATTCATGGCTGCTTCATCTTTGACAGGGGAGTTGATGGGGTCCAAGTTCGTCTCGACTCGCCCAGTTTCTTCCTCGAAGTCTTGACAGAATTCTGCACTCGCAGAGAAATAATGAGTCGACAGCGGTATGATGAGTCGACGAAAGCAAACCAATCGCACAGAGAAAAGTACCTTCAAGCATGAGGAATAATTTTTTGGCGAGTCCTCCCAGGTAGTTCTCCAGCTCGTCCCTCCTGCGGGTGATGTCTTCTACTTTGTCGGTCAGGGTCCGCTTGTCCTTCTTCAGACGAGTCACTTCTTTGTTGGCTTCGTCAAGAGCAGCCTTCAGCTTGGCATTCTCTCCCTCCAGCTGTCCGACTGAGGCCATCTTTTGGTCGGCAAGCGCCGTTTTGTCTTCGGCGGTTTTCTTCGCAACCGCAAGGTCAAGGTCCTTCTTCTCCAAAGCTTGTCTCATTGTTTCTAGAAAGAATAACATTCGAATCAGAAAAAGGAGGAGAGAAGATGGCAAGAGAACCGGTCGACAAGCTTTCCTTACCAGCAGCGTCATCCTTAGCCTTCTGCAAGTTGTTTCGAGCCAACTCCAGGTCAAGATTGAGCTGGATTTGCTTCTTCTCCAAGTCGGCAAACCGGGCTCCAAGATCACAAGATTTCTGTGTTCAGAAGATAGTCACTCGGCAGACACAAAGACTACTGCCGAATCAAACATTCGCCAATAGTCTCGGGGACTACACCCACTGGGTGCACTCAGCGTGCCCCCACTGGTCCGACTCTTTCAATCGACTTGGTCCGTCCAGTCAAAAAAAAAAAACTCAGACCATAGCCGACTGCCCGCAGTCGACTACGGTCTCGGGGACTACACCCAGTGGGTGCACTCAGCGTGCCCCCACTGGTAAAGGTTCCACTCGGCATGATCTACCAAGCCCGAGTGGAAAAGATCTGTTAAAAGACCCTCGCCGAATCAAACATTCGACGGCGGTCTCGGGGACTACACCCAGTGGGTGCACTCAGCGTGCCCCCACTAGTTCAGAGATTCGATCAGCACAACCTAGTCGACTCAAGTGGAAAAACTACTCAACAGAAGTTAAAACACCCACCGGGTGTGCAGACTGACAATGGATGTGCAATTAAGGTTCCAAAACAGTCATCCACAGACGTCTTCCGGATAAAGCAGCAGTTTCTAAATATCATATCCTAACAGAACAAGCGTCAAGACGGAGTTCAGTCGGAAGTAAGCTAACCTGGACATTGGCCTGAAGTGCTGAGCTGGCATCATAGGCAGCTTGACTGGCCTCGCGCACCACCTTCATCTGCTCCATCATAACGCCAGCCTGGCGTATAGCCTCCTTGCCAGCACTCACTTGGTCTTCTGGGACGTGATGGGCGGTGGGAGGTGCAGTCGGTGTATCAGTTGCAGTAGCTTGAGAGCTTGAAGCATGAAGTTGGACAGACGAAGCAAGGGCCGGTACAGTTGACGACGAAGGACGAACACTCGACAAGGGATTCGCAAAACTAACGGAGGAACGGTTGAAGTCCCCGGATTGCTGGATAGCTGGTTCCGTCGCCGGTGTCGACTGAGGCGTCTTGCTAGCTGGTACCTTCTTGACTGAGGTCCTGCTTCTCCTACCCACGAGTTTCTGTGGCTCATCTTCATCATCGTCTTGAAGTTCAATAACATTTTGCGGAGCTGCAAAAGAATCGACCACAAGAGTTCAGTCGACTGTAGAATTGGCTAGCAAAGAAAAGATGAGATAACAGGGGTCATACCCGCTTTGGAGGTGACCGCGTCCTCCATCTCCTCGTCACCATCATCTTGGTAAGAAGAAGTCCCGGAGGTAGCAGCGCTGCAAATCTCAAGGTTCACTCGGTCAAGCAAGTGAATGGGTCGACAACTGATATAAGATTCTTCAAACAAAGGGTGAAAACGAAACGCTTACGCAGAGGCGACGGGAACGTCAACCTTGATCTTGGGCAAAGCCTTCCGTGGCTTTGACGGCGCGGTCTTGAGCTGCTTCGAAGCCTTCTCAGTCGGCACCGGAGAAGATGTCCGAGTGCGCTTCGAAGTCTGTCCAGTCGGTGCCGCCACCTTACCCCGGATACTTGCTGGGTCGTGCTTGTGCTTGGAACGCTTTTCCGTGTGAGGTGGAGAATCGACCTCCTCCTCACTGCTTGAGTTTTCGTGCTCTTCATCACTCTCCCCATCGGAGTTCCAGTCGCCGCTGTCGCCTCCGCTCTCTTCTCCTTCCTGGATCTGCTCCCCGTTGGGCATCGAGTACATCTCAGTATATATCTACGAAGCAAAGAATCGGACAAGCATCAGTCAGTTCCAAAGACAGTTTACAAATTAGAGTAAAAGTCACTCAACATCGAAGGTCTGACCTTGTCTGGTTCGTTATCAGCGCCGAGTGGCAGAATTCTCCTAGACCCCCTGGGGTTGTCTTTGTTTCCGGTAATGCTCTGCAGCCACCGCGCCACCGTCTCCTCGGCAACTTCCTCCGGGTGGATCTGAGTAGAATCATCGACGCCCGAATACATCCACATAGGATGATCGCAGGCCTGGAGCGGCTGGATGCGGCGAGTGAGAAATACCTCTAGCAAATCCATGCCGGTCACACCATCGCGGACAAGTTGGATTACGCGGTCAACCAACATATTCACCTCCGCCTTTTCTTCTGGAGTCACTTTCAAGGAAGAGGGCTTTTCAATTCGTCCCATGGTAAAGGGAGGAAGGCCAGTCGACTGACCAGGAGTTGATTTGTCCTTACAATAAAACCAGGTCGACTGCCACCCTCTGACCGAATTGGGAAGAGTCATAGGTGGAAAAGTGATTTTTCCTCTCATCTGGATCCCTAGACCTCCGCACATCTGGATCACGTGTGTCCTCTCATCACTCGGATTGGCCTTTTTCACAGACTGTGAGCGGCAAGTAAAGATGTGTTTGAAGAGACCACAATGCGGTCGACAACCCAGGAAATTCTCACACATGGAGACAAACACAGCAAGGTATGTGATGGTGTTCGGAGAAAAGTGATGAAGTTGAGCTCCGAAAAAGTTCAGAAAACCTCGGAAAAAAGGATGAGGGGGCAGAGAAAAACCACGGTCGACGTGGGTCGCGAGGAGGACACACTCACCCTCCTGCGGCTGTGGCTCGGTCTCATCACCTGGCAGCCTCCAGGATCCATGGGTGATCAAGCCCCCCTCAACCAGATCCTCCATGTCCTCTTGCTGAATCGTGGAGCGAATCCAATCGCCCTGGATCCAGCCGGGCGGCAGGCCGGATCTCGACGACGAGCCACCCCGACTCGTCTTCTTGCCCTTCGCTGCCGCCGTCGCTTTCTTCGCACGCTCCAAGGCTGCCGTCTTCTCCTTCCCCATCGCGGCAGGCTGCGCTCGGGCGGGGCGGCGGCGTCGAAGGTGGCGGCGAATGTGGTGGTGAAACAGGAGAAGAGGAAGGAGATGGGGAGCACAGTACCGGGCTCATCGACCCCGACGCCTTATATGGGCCTGCTCCCGAGTGGCTGACTAGTGGGCCCAGGCAATACAGTCAAATCCCGCAACAGTCGCATGCTGGATACGTGGCGAAAAAGGTGGCGTGAGAATCGAGGCGTCCCTGCCTAACCCGCTCCGTCTACTGCGGTACTCTCCGTCCCGCGCGCTTCTCCAAATTTCGAATCCCGTGAGACCCGGAAAGCGGCAGCGTGACCAATCACGCCGAGGATCTTATACCATACCAGCACTCAGAGCTTATCAGCAAAAATCACTCGACGACCTCTGAATGGACCGAGGCGACTGAAAATGAAGTTGAAGTTTTTACAAAGATCACCGGCCCGGTTAGGATGCCTCTGAAGCATATAAATCGGGTCGGAACCATCTTCAACCCCTTCTCCACTCGGACCCAGATCCATTCGGGGGCTAATGACGAAGACATGTACCTAGGGTAGGGTAATAGGCCTGACCTAGACATCCTTTCCCGAGGACACTGCCCTAAGGCCAAGGACATTCAAAGGATAGCACCATCTACCGACTGAAATCGCCACAGGGTGTAACCCACTCGACCAACAGTTCACTCGGATAACCCAATTCCATTCGACTGGGGTGTACTCACTCGACCACACCAGAAACCACTCGGAAGACAGAAGATCTAAGGCCACTCAGGATGGCAAGGGTCAGGCGTTCACTCCGTAGTCTTAACGATCATTTATTTGCCTTTATTGCTGGCGTTATCAGTAACGTCCTATCTTTATAGACATTGAACCCCTTGTAACGTGGGACGGTTGGGGTCCTGGCGCACTCTATATAAGCCACCCCCCTCCTCAGGCACAAGGGTTCGCACCCCCTATAACTTCACGCATAAGTCAATCGACCGAGCCTCCGGGCACCGAGACGTAGGGCTGTTACTTCCTCCGAGAAGGGCCTGAACTCGTAAATCTTGCGTGCACAACCTCACCGTAGCTAGGATCTTGCCTCCTCATACCTACCCTCCATTCTACTGTCAGACTTAGAACCACGACACATAATTTTTCAAAATCCAAAAAAGTGGCACTCATGGCTAGCTCTAGCAGAGTGGTTCCTTAAAAGTGACACATTTTCAGGCATTGTATGGATTTCCCCCACCACTCATAACCGAAACTAGTCCACATGAATTCATTTCACTAGATTCAGCGAACTTAGTGCAAAACAGATAAATGGCCACTCAATTGCTTAAGGCTGCTAAAAGCATATGTCGGGATGAAGCAGTTTGCTGACAAAAAAAGAATTCCTAGAAAATTTCTAGTGGGTGCAATGGTCTACTTAAAGATCCAACCTTTCCCGAGCATTCACAGACATTTGAAACTATGCTCTAAATTCTACCGCCCATTCAGAAGAAAATTGTAAACTCCTCTTACAACTGTTGTTGCCAGAAGGCTATAAACTACACCCTACTTTCCATGTGAGTCAACTTAAGCAATACACTGGCCCCGAAGTGATTGCTAGTCCACACCTGCCTTTGGTTGATGATCAAGATACATCATAATGGAGCTAGAAGCAATATTAGTAAGAAAACTCATTCCAAGGTCACAAGGAGATTTCAGTGTACCGGTAGTGGTAGTGCAATGGGTTAATGTGCCAACTAAGGAGGCAGCGTGAAAGGACTCTGCTTTGATCTAGAAGATTTTCCATCTTTCCAGCCTTGAGGACAAGTCTAACCTTCAGAGGGGGGGGGGAGGGGGGGTATTGTCACGCACATACCTTCATCTACACTCTGAAGATCTCCAGTTAGGTGTTCACTATCTGGAACACTCTTTGCACTATATGATCTTGATCCAGCGACTCCCAGTCATTCCGGCGAACCGGTACATAGATAGGCGAGAAGATGATCTGAGCGATGCAAGATCTTCATCCAATCGTTGGAGTTTACTAGGCGCCTTTTATTGTTTTTGTCTAGTTACTTTACTTCAGTTCTTTTATTACTGCCCACCGATCCCAGCTCTCCCGGGGTCAAGTTGTAATGGGTTGTAACTCTAGCCGCCACTGAGTAGTTGGCACTACTTTCCCCTTTTCAAGCTATGGAACCCTAGCTAGTTCCCTTAAACCCGGGGCTAGTTCTTGCAATCCGACTCTGAATTTGCACGATTTCCACCTTGATCACGACAGTGGGACAAAAAAGGCTGGGAGATCTTTCATTGGTTTACATTTTGATGGCCAAGTGTAAAAAGGCTGATAACAACAACCCCGGCCCGGATCCTGGTCCGAAGAGAAATGTATCAATGGTTCGGTTCTCAGATTGAAACACACCCCACGGCCTCCGGGGAGCTCCTATTTGGCGCTGCAGGCGCCGTGGAACCGAACGGGCGCTTACAGGCAACACTAGTGGGCCGGCCCACGGACGAAAGAACGAAAGAGAGCAGTAAACGTCTCGCGACAAAAAACGAAAAAATACATAAGAACCACGACTTGAACCCGCGCCTCGAAATTGAAGGATTGCTCAGCTAACCAGTAGACCACGGGAAGACTACTGATTTATTGCAAACGTGAATGCATTAAGTACCATAAGAGCCGCGCTAGTTATTACGCACTTTTGAAATATTCATTTTTTTTAAGTCGATTTTTTTTAATGAAAATAAGTTCATAAATTTTGAAAAAAGTTCATCAAATTTGAAACAAAAGTTCATCGATTAGAAGAAAAAGTTCATCAAATTTCAAAGTAGTTCATTGATTTCGAAAACAGTTCATAGATTTTGAAAAAAGTTCATCGATTTTCAGAAATAGTTCATCGAATTTGGAAAAAGAGTTCATCGAAACTGAAAAAAAGTTCACCGATTTTGAAAAAAAGTTCATCGATTTTGAAAAAATTCATCAAAATTAAAAAAAGTTCATCAAAATTGAAAAAAGTTCATCAAATTTGAAACAAAATTCATCGAATTTGTAAAACAAAGTTCATCAATTTTTTTAAAGTAATCTAATGAAAAAATTTCATCAATTTAGAAAAAAAGGTTCACGAAATGTAAGAAAAAATCGCGCATTAAAGAAAACAAAAAAGAATGGACAGAAAAGGATAAAGGAACAAAACGAACTGAAGAGCTAAATAAAATAAAGAATGGAAGAAGATTTACACGAGCGGGACGGTGGTCTGTTGGTTAGCGTGTAACCCTCGCAGCGAAGGGGTCGCGGGTTCGATTCCCTCGGCACGCGCATTTTTTTAACACAGAAATAAATTCACAAATGGGCCGAGCCCAGTAAACATGGCTGCAGGCGCCCGTTTGCAGAAAACACATTAACGGGCGCCTGCAGCGCCAAATAGGATTCGCCCGGCCTCCGGGTCTGTGCTCGGATTGTCGATCTGTGGAGTAGGGCGTAATTTCGACTCGAATTTCAATCCGACTCCAACGAGGTCGCTCCTGCGTGTATTTCCACCCGAATCTCGTCGGTCGATCCATCCGCTCGCCGCCCACCTCCCCTCCTCCGATCCATCGATCCCCTGCTCCCATCGCCCTCGCCTCCACCGCGCGCGCATCCCCTCCCCTCTCCAACAATCCGTGCGGTTTCGTTTCATCGAGCTGCGCGATGGCCGCCCGCAAGTGGCCTGCCGCCGCCCTCGACGCCGGCAACGCCACGACGACGACGCCTCAACAATCGCCGGCTTGCTGCAAGAGGAGCCGCACCAAAATCAGGAGCACCGCGGAGTACGACGAGGAGTCCTGCCTCGGCGAGGGCGGCTTCGGCTGCGTCCTCCTGGCGAGCCACCGCGCCACCCGCAAGATCGTCGCCATCAAGTACCTCAACTGGCCGGACGGGTCCGCGGTGCCCCCCAACGCCGCCGAGCTTCTGCGGGAGGGCCGGTTCCTCGAGGCCTGCGACGGGAACCGGTACGTCGTCGGCTTCGAGGGCCTGGTGCGCGACCCGGAGAACGGCGCCTTCGGCCTCGTCATGGAGTACGTCGCCGCGTCGAGCCTCCACAAGTTCCTGCGTAATAGGAGCAGCGGCCGGCCGCTCCCGGAGTCCACCGTGCGCGCCATCATGTGGAAGCTCCTCACCGGTGCCAAGACGATGCACGACCGCCACGTCGTCCACCGCGACATCAAGCCCGGCAACATCCTCGTCGGCCAAGACGGGGAGCTCGTCAAAATCTGCGACTTTGGGCTGGCGATCTCCATGTCCGAGCTGCCGCCGTACAACCAGGCCGGCACGCCGTTCTACGTGGCGCCCGAGATGCTCCTGGGGAAGCGGGACTACGACGCGCTCGTCGACACGTGGTCTCTGGGGTGCGTCATGGCCGAGATGCTCACCGGCAAGACGCTGTTCCTCGGCGATGACGACGACGACCCAACAAACAATGCGATCATCCAACTCTGGAGCATCTTCCGCTTGCTCGGGACGCCGGACGAGAGGACGTGGCCGGGGTTCACGTCGCTGCCGTTCACAGCCAAGGCGCTACAACTGCTGCCGCCGGGGCACAAGCACGACAAGCTGCGGGATCTGTTCCCTCAAGAGAAGCTGTCCGAGCATGGATTCCAGGTATTGCAAGGCCTCCTCACGTGCAACCCCGACAAGCGACTGACGGCGGCCGCCGCGCTCAAGCACCGATGGTTTGCTGCTCCTCGTCCTGCCGCCGCCGCTGCAAAGGTCGACGCTTTGCCGTTTCCAGAAAAGAAGGCGCCAAGGATCAAGTTCATCCCGCCGGCCATGCCAGAGAAGAATTTGCTCAAAATTCCACTCGCCGTGTGGAACGCAGCTCAACGAGTTTAATTAACCTCTCCAGATGAAACTGTGCTTGAATGAGCCATCTATGTAAACTCTCGTGATGTAACTGTGCTTGGATGGGCCATCTATGAGCCATCAAGTAGAACTTGATCGCCGGATCGCCCATTAGTGTTGGCCTGCTTTTCTGAATTGTATGTGCCATTATGCACACGTTCAGAGAATCAGAGATGTGTAAATTGTGACGTAGTGTTGAGAGATCCATCAGAGTGCTGTTGTTTACAGATGCTCAGTTGTTATCGAGTTATAGTGCTCAATTTGTGCGTTCGTTTTCCAAAATCCTGAATTGATGGGTAAATATGCAGCACAAATGTTCTAAGCAACAGAAATCTGGAGTGATGGATGAATTGATGGTTAAAATGTCCTGCTAGCTGGTGCAGATTTCATGAGTACTTATAAATTTAATAATGGCACTAGTACAGCAATTGAACTTGTTCACGTAGTTCAGTGTACGTATGTGTTTCCACCATCTTTTTCATATGCAAATTTCTTTACTGTGAATAGATAGTGTATTTTTTTTAAGTTAGCTACACACATGGTAGTATGGTACCTGTGGAAGAAGACCTGCAGGGAGAACAGACCAAATTCAAGAGCTTAGATTTTAGTACCTTTCAGTTTGGTCATGTTTGTAGAGAGGAGTTCATATGGCTGCCCATGTGTGTCCGCTTGAAGCCCCAGGCTCATCGGTGCATGAATGATCGGAAGTCCAGAATTCCATCAGAAAAGAAGAAACAACAAATATCGAAGCGGCACGGAAGAAGACACATCATTTTCCCAAATCATTCCTCTCCAAACCTTAGGAGAGGCGATTCCTAGACTCATCGTGCCGCCACCTCTCCTCTGCCAACAGGTCCCAACCCCCTTTTTCTCCATCGTCTTTGCCGATGTGGGAGTGCGGAGAGGTCCATATGTACCGGATGGAGTTGTAGCTTTCCCCGATTAGGGGCTTTTAGGTAGGTTTATTTATGTTGTGTGTCGCTTCGGCCCTTCCGGTGGTGGTGGCGGCGGTGCTCAATGAAATCTTCTTCGGTGGCATCTTGTTTTTTCAAGAAAGAACGCTTGTATTCACATCACGAAGTAATTGTACAGCACATCCTTACACACACACACACAATTAACCGGAATAACAAAGAGCACCCTAAAACAACCAATAAAACACGAAGATCTTCTTTGGTGGCACCTTGTTGGTGTGGTGCTGACGCCAATCCGGCGAATAAGCTTCACTCAAGTCTCCCCAACTCGACGATGTCATTTGCAGCGTATTTTCTACTTGGTAATTTTGACCAAGGTAGCTATGGTCCGCAGGTTTTGTTGGCACGGCGGCAAACTCCCTTTGCATTTTGGTCCTCTGACTCGTATCCTTTACGTCGGTGCGGCCTCCGTTGCTGATGTGAGCCCCTTGAGAAATAATAGAGGTTTGGTTGCGGCTCTTCCAGTGGGACGGTTTCTTCCTTAGGGCGTTGGTCTGGCGGGATCATGTCCTTGATGACTTCCCATCCGTGATCAACAATGGCATGATGGCTCTAGCGATAGAGCGACATGCGACGACGCACCATCGACCCGTTCGAGAGGAGGATGAAGGCGATAGACCCCAAGGACTTCAATATAACTTCTTTATATTTCAGTGTTGTTTGTGTTACTAGTTGGTTAATTGATTTGAGTGGCTAAAAAAAGTGGCCGGTAGAAACATGGCGACTTAATGTATTTTATTTAATGAGATGAGGGAAAGATTTGTGCCTTCATCATATTATGTTCCTGTTGTGTAACTAACTGAGTGGTGAGTGGTAGTAGTATTTTTATTTTACTTTACGAGACGAGCCAAAGTATTTTATCTATGTTCCCTCAGCGTTACTAATTATTTTGTAGTTGCACTTTTTTTGCATCGTTCTGTTAGATTTTAGCAAAATATTTTTTGAGAAAGTAAAAAATCTTTTTGATTGAGATTCCAACAAGCCTCTTCAAATCAGTCTTTAGTTCTTGTTTTCACATTCCTCTCCATTTCTCGGTCTCATCGTAATTTTGTGTATGTAATATTGACCACTATTAGTCTGAATTAATGACACAAGACAATCTCTGTTTTCTCTACGTTGCGAAATATCGTTGCTCTGGTAAGTCAGGATAATATCGTCTCTTGGCTCCCCTTCACTTATGATTTGTAACGCAATTGGGCTTCGCTGCCAAGCCATGTCATCTTCTTACCTGCGTACTTGGCAGATGCGTACTTACCACCCGCCGCTGCCGGAGGAGGCCATCGGTGCTGCCGGCGGCGGCGGCTCCCCTTCCCATCCCTTTCCCTTCCCTTCCCATCTCCTACGACTGGCTTCGATCTCGCCGATCTGCACCGCACACGCTAGATCCATCTTGTGGCGTTGACTCTGTGTGTGTGGTTGCGGGCCTGCAGCGTCGGGCGCCAGAGCTATGGTACAGGATCTACCGGGCTCCATCTCCAACCATGGGGCAGCCATGCCTCTACGCCGCGTGTGGATTTGGTTGCAGGCTGGAGCGTCTGGATCCGTGCAGGGCCAGAGGTCACGACCACCCATGTCCGCACTCAACACGGCAAAGGTCGACGCCTTTAGTTTGCAGCGAGCAGCGGTGCACAGGTTCTGCCCTTGATAGTGCAGTCCCAACAGAGATCGTTAAAGGTTGCGGTGGTCCGGGGCATCGTGGCGGTGCATAGGAATCGATCAAGACAAATGTGGTGACGAGATGCAATCTATTGAACTCGACTTGACGCAAAGGGTATTGGTTGTGCAGCGGTGGCGGATGCATTTCTGGCCAAGCAGCCAGTGCATGTAGCTGCGAGGATCTTGGAAATGTGGTGGCGACAACAAATTGACTTTGATTTGGTGGTACTTCTCAAGTACCAGGTATCGAGCTCCGAGGTGAAAACCAAGGTATGGCCCATGTTGGTCATACCTGACAATGGCGATGCTTTTGCATTGTTATCTTATTGAGGCATTGCTCGGATATGTTCGAATTTGTTCTTCAGAGTAAAAACATAGAATTCGGCCTTTGGTGGTGGATCCAGTGACGACTGATGACCCACAAGTATAGGGGATCAATCATAGTCCTTTCGATAAGTAAGAGTATCGAACCCAACGAGGAGCAGAAGGAAATGATAAGGGGTTTTCAGCGAGGTATTCTCTGCAAGTGCTGAAAGTAGCAGTGATAGATTGTTTTGTAGTAAGATAATTCGTAACAAGTAGCAAGTAGCAATAGTAAAAAAGGTGCAGCAAGGTAGACCAATCCTTTTTATAGCAAAGGACGGGCCGGAAGGGTCTCTTATAGTAAGCAAAGCGTTCTCGAGGACACATGGGAATTTCGTCTAGTCACTTTCATCATGTTTATTTGATTCGTGTTCGCTAGTTTGATAATTTGATATGTGGGTGGACCGATGCTTGGGTGATGTTCTTACTTGAAAAAGCCTCCCACTTATGATTACCCCCTCTCGCAAGCATCCGCAACTACGAAAAAAGAATTAAGATAAATCTAACCATAGCATGAAACATATGAATCCAAATCAGCCCCTTACAGAATAACACATAAACTAGGGTTTAAACTTCTGTCACTCTATCAACCCATCATCTACTTATTACTCCATAGTGCCTTCCCTTAGGTCCAAGTATGGTGAAGTGTTATGTAGTTGACGTTCACATGATACCACTAAAGGAAGCGACAACATATATATCATCAAAATATCAAACGAATACCAAATTCACATGATTACTTATAATAAGACTTCTAGTATGTTGTCAGCGATGACGACAACGACCCAACAAACAATGA
This sequence comes from Thinopyrum elongatum, assembly GCA_011799875.1. Classification (NCBI taxonomy): domain Eukaryota; kingdom Viridiplantae; phylum Streptophyta; class Magnoliopsida; order Poales; family Poaceae; genus Thinopyrum; species Thinopyrum elongatum. The sequence goes on along the minus strand of CM022299.1, from coordinate 554,168,582 downwards.
GATCATCCAACTCTGGAGCATCTTCCGCTTTCTCGGGACGCCGAACGAGAGGACGTGGCCGGGGTTCACGTCGCTGCCGTTCACAGCCAAGGCGCTACAACTGCTGCCGCCGGGGCACAAGCACGACAAGCTGCGGGATCTGTTAGCATGGATTCCAGGTATTGCAAGGCCTCCTCACGTGCAACCCCGACAAGCGACTGACGGTGGCCGCCGCGCTCTAGCACCGATGGTTTGCTGCTCCTCGTCCTGCCGCCGCCGTTGCAAAGGTCGACGCTTTGCCGTTTCCAGAAAAGAAGGCACCAAGGATCAAGTTCATCCCGCCGGCCATGCCAGAGAAGAATTTGCTCAAAATTCCACTCGCCGTAACTCTCCAGATGAAACTGTGCTTGAATGAGCCATCTATGTAAATGCTAGTATAAACTCTCGTGATGTGACTGTGCTTGGATGAGCCATCTATCAGCCATCAAGTAGAACTTGATCGCCGGATCGCCCATTAGTGTTGGCCTGCTTTTCTGAATTGTATGTGCCATTATGCACATGTTCAGAGAATCAGAGATGTGTAAATTGTGACGTAGTGTTGAGAGATTCATCAGAGTGCTGTTGCTTACAGATGCTCAGTTGTTATTGAGTTATAGTGCTCAATTTGTGTGTTCTTTTTTCAAAATCCTGAATTGATGGACAAATATGCAGTACAAATGTTCTAAGGCTACTCATAGTGGGGAGTATCATATACTAGTATCATGAATATGATACTAGTGTATGATACTATCTTGATAGTGCATATTATCATAAAGTAGTATTATAGATGCTCATAATTATTGCCATGCACGACACAAAGTAGCATAACATTTAACATGATACGGTATCTACCTATGTTACTCTAACCCTCTCTTTCTTTTTTATTTCTCTGCCACGTCAGCGTGCTTACTATTCCCGAGTGCATTGATACCGGCTAAGATACCAGTACTATGGCCAGCCTAAGCAACAGAAATCTGGAGTGATGGATGAATTGATGGTTAAAATGTCCTGCTAGCTGGTGCAGATTTCATGAGTGCTTATAAATTTAATAATGGTACTAGTACAGCAATTGGACTTGTTCATGTAGTTCAGTGTACGTGTTTCCACCATTTTTTCATATGCAAATTTCTTTACTGTGAATAGATAGTGTACTGCTTTTTTTTAAGTTAGCTACACACATTGGTAGTATGGCACGTGTGGAAGAAGACCTGCACGGAGAACAGACCAAATTCAAGAGCTTAGATTTTAGTGCCTTTCAGTTTATTCATGTTTGTAGAGAGGAGCCAATATGGCTGCCCATGTGTGTCTGCTTCAAGCCCTATGCTCATCAGTGCACAAATGACCAGAAGTTCAAAATTCCATCGGAAAAGTGGCACGGAAGAAGAAACAAATATCGAAGCGGCACGGAAGAAGACACATCCTTTTCCCCAATCATTCCTCTCCAAACCTTAGGAGAGGCGATTCCTAGACACATCGTACCGCCACCTCTCCTCCGCCAACAGGTCCCGACCCCCTTTTTCTCCACCGCCTTTGTGACGCACCCATTTATAATCGTGCACTAACCATACACGCATCATGCACGATCACGAACGGTGACCCATGTTAATATCACAACACAACTCTACGACACAAAAATTTAAACATAAATCATTGTATTACAAGCCAGAGACATGAGGACCCACAATACATCAGTCATGAAAGCAATTATTATCTGAGTACATACATAGTTAGACAAGTTTTGCCTTAAGAAGGCTGAGCAAAACAACGACACTAGATCGAAAGGCGAGGCCTCCTGCCTGGGACCTCCGGACTACTCCTGGACCTCGCGCCATCGGGGTAACCTGCATCCGCGGTGCTACCAGCTGTTGCAGCAACCGGGTCGAATGAAAAGAGTAGCAAAGCGACGGTGAGTACTCATCCAAAGTACTCGCAAGACTTACGTCAAATCTATACTAAATATGTATCGGTATCAAAGGAAAAGGGGTAGTATCTGTGGACTAAACTGCAGAATGCCGGAATAAAGGGGGGGAGAAGTTCATCCTAATGAAGACTACAACTTTCAGCAGTAGAAGAGAGAAGTGTTAGAAATATGCCTTAGAGGCAATAATAAAATGGTTATTATCATATTTCCCATTCATGATAAATGTTTATTATTCATGCTAGAATTGTAATGACCGGAAACTTAAATACATGTGTGAATACATAAACTACACCGTGTCCCTAGTAAGCCTCTACCAGACTAGCTCGTTGATCAAAGATGGTTATGGTTTCCTAACCATGGACATGAGTTGTCATTTGATAACGGGATCACATCATTAGGAGAATGATGTGATGGACAAACCCAACAGTAAGCTTAGCATCAGATCGTTTAGTTATTTGCTATAGCTTTCTTCATGTAGAGTATTAGTTCCTTAGACCATGAGATCATGCCACTCCCGGATACCGGAGGAATGCCTTGTGTGCTATCAAACGTCACTTCATAACTGGGTGATCATAAAGGTGCTCTACAGGTATCTCCGAAGGTGTCTGTTGGGTTGCATGGATCGATACTGGGATTTGTCGCTCCGTGTGACGGAGAGATATCTCTGGGCCCTCTCGGTAATACAACATCATAAGAAGCTTCATGTGACTAATGAGTTTAGTCATGGGATCTTGTATTACGGAATGAGTAAAGAGACTTGCCGGTAACAAGATTGAACTAGGTATGGAGATACCGACGATCGAATCTCGAGTAAGTAACATATCGCCAGACAAAGGGAATTGCATACGGGATTGACTGAATCTCTGACATCGTGGTTCAACCGATAAAGATCTTCATTGAATATGTAGCAACCAATATGGGCATCTAGGTCCCGCTATTGGTTATTGACCAGAGAGGAGTCTCGGTCATGTCTGCATGTTCCGAACCCGTAGGGTCGCACACTTAACGTTCGGTAGCGCTAGGGCAGTATTGAGATATTAATAGTGGAAAATCCGAAGGTTGTTCGGAGTCCCGGATGGGATCCGGGATGTCACGAGGAGCTCCGGAATGGTTCGGAGGTAAAGATTTATATATGGAAAGTTGTTGTCAGGGTTCCGGGAAAAAGTTCGGTTTTTTTTGGTATTGTACCGGGAAGCCACCGGAAGGTTTTGGAGGGTTCCGGAGGGGTCCGGAAGTCCTCGGAGGGTTCCACCATGTCCCATACAGTAGAATGGGCTGTAGGGGGCGCCCTGGCCTTAACGGGCCAGGGGCACCAGCCCCTACAAGGACCATGCGCATGGGGAAGGGGAAACCCTAAGGGGGAGGGCCTCCACTTGTCTTGGAGGGCACTCCTCCCCCTTGGCCACCGCCCCCTGCCTTGGGAGGGGGGCTAGGGTTTCCACGCCCCTCCCTCACCCCTATATATAGTGGGGAGGCGCAGGGGGCAGCGAGCCCTTCCGTGCTTGCCCTGTCTCCCTCCCGTTACTCCTCCTCCACGTTCCGTCAGCGCTTGGCGAAGCCCTGCCGGAGTTCCGCTACCACCACCACCACCACGCCATCGTGTTGGTTCAGATCTCATCTACCTCCTCTGCCTCGCTTGCTGGATCAAGAAGGAGAGCACGCCGCCGAGCCATACATGTGCTAAACTCGGAGGTGCCACACGTGCGGTACTTGGATCGGATTGGATCGCAACGCGAGTACGACTACGCCAACCATGATCTCTAGATTGTTAATGCTTTCGGTCTACAAGGGTATGTACACACCACTCCCCTCTCGTTGCTATACATCTCCTAGATTGGATCTTGTGTGTTTCGTAGGAAATATTTTGATTTTCATGCTTCGTTCCCCATCAGTGGCATCATGAGCTAGGTCTATGCGTAGATGTATATGCATGAGTAGAACACAAAGAAGTTGTGGGAGTTGATGTTCAAATTGCTTACCTCCTTTGTCTTATTTTGATTTGGCGGTATTGTAGGATGAAGCGGCTCGGACCAACCTTACATGTCCACGCACATGAGACCGGTTCCACTGTTTGACATGCAACTTGTATTACATAAAGTGGTTTTGCGGGTGTCTGTCTCTCCCACTTTAGTTGAATCTGATTTGACGAGTGCGGTCCTTGTAGAAGGTTAAAAGGCAACTTGTATATCACCCTTGTGGTTTTGGTTAGATAAGAACGGTTCTTATAGTTTGCCCTAGTAGCCACGTAAAATTGCAACAACAAAGTAGAGGACGTCTAACTTGTTTTTGCAGGGCATGTTGTGATGTGGTATGGCCAAAATGTGATGTGATATATGTTGATGTATGAGATGATCATGTTTTGTAATAGGTTCACGACTTGCAAGTCGATGAGTACGGCAACCGGCAGGAGCCATAGGGTTGTCTTTAATTTATTGTATGACCTGCGTGTCAACAAAAAACGCCATGTAATTGCTTTATTTTATCGCTATGCGTTAGCAATAGTTGTAGCACTACAAAAAAAAAACCACTTCCGTGATGATACGTGTTTGTCACAGTAGGTCACATTTTCTGTCATGCATGTACATCCATGATGATTTTATGACAGAATCAAGATAGTCATACCTGTGCTGTCGTAGAAGTGTTCCATGACAATACAAAAATTATCATCACGGAAGTGTCCACTTCCATGACGATAAATCACGCGTCATGGAAGTATTTTCATCAAGGGTAACCGACACGTGGCAACCACCGTAACGGGTCGCCGTTAAGCTATCGGGTTCCGGTTTGGATCTGATAACCCGTTAACAGCCCCGACCAATGGGGATTTTCCATGTGTAAAATTCTCATTCGCCGGAGTATCCACGTGTCAGCTCAGTGCTAGGACAGATGTCATCCAGTGAATGGAGAGGACGCGCCTATGATACGTCGACACGTGGCTCGGCCCAACAGTGGCCCATTCAGGTCAAAAGGCCGGCTTGTTTGACTTAGTCAAAAGGTAGCGGGCCGGTCCACGGAAGGCCTGTTAACGGCCTGCTCGCATATAGCCCATTTACAGCCCGCTAACTCACGACCCATTATAGCCTATCCGAATTAGGCCCAGTAGCGCCATATGGGCCGTCCAATATGATTCCAGCCCGTTGTAACTTCCGGCCCATGTATGGCCCATGATGTCTTTCAGCCCATATGAGGCCCTTTGTAAATCTTGGCCCATAAACGGCCCGTGGTGAAACTGGCCCATAATGAATAGTATATCGCTTTATACCCATTAACGACCCATTATTCTATTGGGTCATTTCAGCCCGTGTTATCTTTCGGCCTTCTAACACTAGTGGAAAAAAGCCTAGCTATGGCGTGGCAAAAAGTGCCTTGCTGGCATAGAGACCAACGCCACCAATATGACGCCGGTGAAAACAGTTTAGTGGTGGCGTTGGCAGACACGTCAGCAGTATTTTAGTACTGATGGCGTCCACCTGGCTAACGCCAGTAATATATTGTTTTATCTATGGCGTTTATTGTGAGGCAACGCCAGCAATTTGTATTTTTCAGCAATAAAAAAATATATACCCAGCGATTAGTATATGTGCAACCATTTAAACTTCTAGTGGTAAGTCTCAAATGCACAAAATATACCCAGCTATTACTACAGTTTTCAGTAACTAGCTTGCTACCTACAAGCAAAAGTTATCCGGTGGCTAGCTCTATATACAAGCAAAAGTATCGTCATCGATCTCACGCAACTTCTAATCCGCGCGCTAACTAGCTACGATGAAGAATGATCCTCATCTCATGCAACTTGTTCCTGTTGCTCTCTCCCTCCTTCCTGAAATAGACTTTGCGGGTGTTCAGCTCCTCCCTCTCGGCCTTCAAGAGCCGTATCTCCTTCTTCATAGACTCGATCTCGGTGACCAGTAGCTGCTTCTGGTCGATGAGCTTCAATTTCTTATCGACGAGACAAGCTTATTCAACTCGTTAAGTGCCTTCATTGTACTCTCCTTTGACGCGACAAGCTCACGGCTGAGCATGTCCACGTCACGTACCGGTAGCTGCTGCTGGACCGGTTCTGGAGATGGGTCTCGTACATACGCCTGGCAAGTCAAATATTTGAAATCATCAATAAAGAATGGTTAGATGATATATGTATATATGCATGTGTTTGCAATGCTCATGGATGTTTTTGTAATCTTACCTGGTTGGTGCTTGTTTCGCCTTTGTCAACTTCATCATAGGCCGCGAAGTTGCACGAGGACTCGTAGTGGCTGTTCCAGCTAGTCATGGCTGGAACTTCAAAATAATGACAAGCATATAGGTTATTATGACAAGAACCAAACACACATGGCAATGTAATGCCAATCACTACAAAAATATATATAGATAGCATTACAATGTCAAACAAGAATTTCCTTAGTGCTAACAAAAAAATTCCTTAGTTATGACAAGAACCAAACACACATGTCAAACAAGAATAACAAGTAAGTTGCATCCATGCCCATCTTTGCTATGTGTTGCAAGTTGGAAAATGATTTGTAAGTTGATAATATTGCCTTGCTGATCAAACAAGAATAACAAGTAAGTTGATAATAATGCCAATCAAAGTATGGCAAGTATGGCAAGTGATCTAATGCCAATCATAACAATAATAACAAGCAAGTTGATAATAATGCCAATCAAAGTATGGCAAGTGATCTAATACACTTACACAAAATCTACAACCTAACTGATCTAAACATCCACATGATGATCATTGATGCAAAGTTATGTTCTTTTATGGGAGTAAACAATGGAACCCTGATCTAAACATCCACATGATGATCATTGATGCAAAATGCAGATACAAAATGCCACTGCCACTGTCATATAATGAACAAGATACATAGTTAGCATTAGGCCACTGTCATTATGCAAAATGCAGATACAAAATGCCACTGCCACTGTCATATAATGAACAATATACATATTTAGCATTAGGCCACTGTCATTGATGCAAAATGCAGATACAAAATGGCACTGCCACTGCCACTGTCATATGTTCATTGATGCAAAATGCAGATACAAAATGCCACTGCCACATGAAAGTGATAAACAAGCAAAGAAATTGTATACCAAAGACCAAAGACACTACAAATGCCACTACAAATACCAAAGACCCTACAATTTAGCATTAGGAACACTACAATTTTAAAAAATGCCACTGCCACTGCGAAGATGGAGGCGATGAACTCACCGAGGGACGAAGATGGAGGCGATAAACCCTAGCAGTCCGTCTCTTCCGCCGCCGCCATCGCTTCCGCCGCCGCCGTCGAAGAAAGCCTAGATCAAAACAAAATGAACTCCAATCTAATTGGAGGGCAACAAGCGGCGAGAGAGGGAGAGAGAGGGAGAGAGCGGAAGATTACCTAACCACCGGCGACAGAGAAGAGAGCGGCGAGGGAGAGCGGCCGGCGACGACGAGCGGAGAGAGAGGGAGAGGAAGGGGAACGAGAGAGAAGGAGTGGGGTGAGGGTGTCGTTACCCTGGTTTTGACCCCCACGGCCTCCTAATACTTGGGCTTGGCCCAATGCTATAAAAAAGATCACCACATAAAGAACTAAAAAGAAAAAAATTTGAAAGTGTCAAACCACATATTAGAAGGCTCAAAACTATATATTTCAAGTCTTAAACTAAAAAGAAAAAAAAGGAAATTTAAAGTCTCAAAGTACATATTTAAAAAAATGTCATTATTTCCATTTAAAAATAATAGAAAATTAATAAAAGTAAACTATAATATACTATAAAAAAGATCACCACATAAAGAACTAAAAAGAAAAAAAATTGGAAGTGTCAAACCACATATTTGAAGGCTCAAAACTATATATTTCAAGTCTTAAACTAAAAAGAAAAAAAAGGAAATTTAAAGTCTCAAGTACATATTTTAAAAAATGTCATTATTTCCATTTAAAATATAGAAATTAATAAAAGTAAACTATAATATATATAAAAAAGATCACCACATCAAGAACTAAAAAGAAAAAAAATTGGAAGTGTCAAACCACATATTTGAAGGCTCAAAACTATATATTATTTCAAGTCTTAAACTAAAAAGAAAAAAAAAGTCTCAAAGTACATATTTTAGAAGATGTCATTATTTCCATTTAAAAATGTTAGAAATTTAATAAAAGTAAACTATAATATACTATAAAAAAGATCACCACATCAAGAACTAAAAAGAAAAAAAATTGGAGGGAGGAAGAAGAAGAAAATATCTATATGTGCTGCAACGTAATTACTGGCGTTGACATACCACGGAACGCCATTAGAAACTTTTATATCCCTGGCGTTCAAGAAATGCCTACGCCGGTGTTATGTTGGCTGAAAATTAGATGGGCCCGCAAAAACTACTGCTGGCGTCACTTACTAGGCTACGCCATAGATATTATTCTTAGTACCGGCGTTGTGAACTTTTTATACGCCAGCTCTAACTTGGGACATGGCAGAACGTTGGGACCCACTTACAGGTGGCGTTCCCTATTATTCGTACTCCAGCAATAACTACATACCTATGTCGTACGAAATAGGCCGACGCCACTACTATTTAAAAAAAATAGTGCTGGCGTTCTTTCAAAATGGTGCGCCACCAACGAATGTTGTGGCTAGCACTTTTTCCACTAGTGTAAGGGCCCATTTATTATTGGGCTCATTTTCGGCATTCGATTACTTACGGTCCGTTACTAGCCTGTTCCGCTTGTGGGTCATATTCAGCCCGTGGTTAAAGTCGGTCCGTCTGTGGCCCTTTAATCTGTTGGGCCGTTTTCATAGCGTCATCAAATAAGGACCATTAATGACCCGTTATGCCTGTCGATAGAATTAAGCCCATTGTACACATGGGCCTATTAACGACCCGTTATGGTCGGCCCATAAATAGAGGATTCCCATTATAGCCCGTTTACGGCCCATATTGCGGTCCGTCAATTGTCCACGAAGGTACGGCCTATGTTTGGCCAATCGATCATACGGCTCGTAGATGTCCCATTGAATCTACGGCCCATAGAAGGCCCATGGATCATACGGACCTTAGGAGGCCCACTACAGCAGGCAGCAGGACTATGGTTACAACGGTCCGTATGTTGCCCATGGTTATTGTGGCCTAGTTCTAAATAAAAAGCTTACCGCGGAAAAAGAACTGCAGCGACTACAAGCAAAAAAATAAACAAGACAATAAGGAAATAAATAAGCAAGCAACTTACGCTAGGCTATTACGGCTATTACAAATATTACATCCACTGGGCATCAAAGTTCACCATCAGTGCAAAAATAGTGAACAAAGCAGCATATTACATACACTGGGCGTGTAAATTGGCCACCAGTGAAAATAAACACGGCAGCAAAACAAGTCCAGAACTGAAACCACTTCAGAAGAGCTCAAGAAACGATATCCTGGATACCCACCATGCTGGTAAGAAGCTTAGCAAGCTTATTAGTTTTCTCTTGTTTGGCGCTAAAATCGTCCAGCGCTTGCTGTTGCACCAGAAAGTATGCATCTGAATTCTGCGGGGACTTCCTCAGTCCTTTGGCTCCTTGCCGCAGCACAGCTGACTAATGCCTTTCAGCTTGTAGCTGAGACTGAAGAAGCCGAAGTGATTCAGGCAGCGAGTTCGAAGAGCTTCTGCCAGTGGTAGTGGCCAGTAACTCGAACACTACATCAACGCAGGACTTTGGGGTTGTCTCACTATCTACAAGATAGTTTTTATCACCTTTCTTGGAGACCAACAGGGTTGTCTCACTATCTTGAACCTTATCTGCATTACTTTCTCTACCATTGCATAATGGGGTGCTCTTCTCCAATATTCTGTTCGCATTCTACAAGAGAAACAAGCAGACACATCACAGGTTTAGCATGTAGTATATGAAACTCATCTTGGTAAACCGGTTCAGTAGTAAGGTGGACAGGATAACAACATGAAACAAACATATATCTATGTACTATGGTCACTGTATTGTCTATATCATTCTAGTTTATGTTGCCAAATCAAGATAGAGACACAGTTCAAATCATATCTTTTTAAGACACGGCAGCATAGACAGAATATAAGTGTGGGAAACAACACAGCACTAGCAACACTTGTAATGTGCATGACATGAGAACAACTGTTTATACAACTGAAACTGAAATCAACATAGAGCAAGAAGTTAGAACAGCAATCCAGTTAAAGAAATAGGTTTAAAACATACATGTTGCGCCATTGGAGTTTCAATTGGATCCTTCAAATTCGAAATTAGTTGGTATGAGTAAATACAGTGATGCAAGAGCAAAGGAGTATCGACCATAGCTACGGAATCTGACCTGAGAACAGCTGCTCTTCTGATTTAAACGTGGAATTTGGGTTCGCTGTGGTGGTCTTCGTGCTTTGGGTACTACAGTTGCTTTACAAACTGCTCGTGTGGGGGTATTCTGTGGTGGACATGGTGCTGTGTCAACTAGAAGTGGGTTACTATCTGCTACGGTTGGGGTTAGATGGGGTGTAGCTGGTTCTCTGTCCAACGGTGTAAGTGTACAATCTGGAAGAGTATCGATTATGTGTGGTGGGGCTAGTTCGTGGGCCAGTACAACCATGGTTCTATCTGCATCAACGGGTAGCACCGTCTTTTGTGAAGAACGGGTTTTTACTCCCTTAGATACTGCCATCACCCCCTCCAATTCAAATGGCTGATAAACAAGAAAACACATTGACTGTACAGACATTGTATTGATAGACAGATGTGGTAATTCACATATATGTTGTCTAACCAAACAGGACAGCATGACACAATTTCACACATATGATGGCTAACTAAACAGGATAGCATGACACAGTTTCAGATATATGATGGATAACTTAACAGGATAGCATGGCATAATTCAACATATGATGAGTATCTAAACAGGATGACATGACAAAACTATATGATGTCTTCCTAAAATAGGTTGGGATGAAATAATTCACATACATGTTGTCTAAGTATACAGGATGGCATGATATAATTCACATAATTGATTCATATACTAAGCAGCTGGCACTCGCATATATGATCTCTAAACTAAGCAGATGGCATTGAATATTGTGTATATGATGTCTAAACTAAGCAATGCAAGACACCATATGCATGATATGAAAAATATAAACATTGCAAGTTAGAGCATACACCTCAGGTGGGATATAGGACTGGTCATCTATCTCTGAATCCTCCTCTGAGGATCTATCTGTAACCATCAAGATATATGCTTCAACAGGTACAATTGCCTGCTCGGAAGACCTTGTTTTCACTCCAGATTTTTCCATAACTGGCTCAAATGGCTGATACACATGAAGAGTAGTTCAATATACACAGATTGTCGACAAATGGAATATGTAATGAAAAAAAGGATGGCATGAGATAATTCACATATATGATGCCTGGCTACACAGGATGGCGGTGCATAATTCACATATATGATAACTGGCTAAAAAACATGGCATTGCACAATTCACATATCTGATATAGAAAGCAAACAGGAGGCATTCACACAAAGCATGTCTAATCTAAGCAGATGGCATGGCAATGCAAGACACCATATGCATGATATGAGCAATATAACCCTGCTAAGTTAGAGCATACACCTGGGGGGGGGGTACGACTAGTCATCTGTCTCTGAATCCTCCGCTGAGGAGCTATCTGTAACCAGCAAGAAATCAGCATCGACAGGTAGCACTGACTGCTCAGAAGACCTTGTTTTCACTCCAGATTTTCCCATCACCGACTCAAATGGCTGATGCACAGGAAGAGTAGATGAACGTACAAACTTTCTTGACAAATGGAATACATTATGAAAAAAAATAGTATGGCACGATACAATTCACATATACGATGACTGGCTAAACAGGATGGCATTGCATGATTCACGTATATGATGCCTGGCTAAAGAAGATGGCATTGCATAATTCACATATACTCCCTCTGTTCCTAAATATTTGTCTTTTTAGAGATTTCAAATGGACTACCACATACGGATGTATATAGACATATTTTAGAGTGTAGATTCACTCATTTTGCTCCGTATGTAGTCACTTGTTGAAATCTCTAAAAAGACAAATATTTAGGAACGGAGGGAGTATGATATAGAAACCAAATAGGTGGCATTCACACAAAGCAAATCTAAACTAAGCTGATGACATATAAGATGTATAAAGTAAGCAATGCGAGGTGCCATATGCATGATATGACCAACATCAGCATGCCAGGTTAGAGCAAACACCTCAGGGGGTAAATAGGAGTGATCGGCTCCCTCTGAATCCCCCTCTGAGCAGTTATCTTCCTCTGGAATACAATCTGGAATGGGGGGAGTGGGGCCCCCACTTCGCCCACCATGGAGCGGTGTCTGCATGACATTATATTCCCATGCAACGGTCTTCTCTTTTTCTCTACATGTTCAGTACTATTGTGTACAATAACTGACATACATAATAAAAAACATAGTTAGATTATGTAAGGCCGAAGGGGTGCATGCAGAAATCAAGACTGATGGTAGCAAACAAGTGGATAGATCCAAAACTAATGATAGCAGGCAGATGATAGCTTCAGTTTAAAAATATAGACGATGGCTCATCTACTGTTTGTTGCCCACTGAACATGAACCACAGAGAAGACCCTAGATGAACCAGGTAGTAGACATATACTATTCGTTGCTACCTCGATATGTGCCCAACAGGCATTTTAAAACTCAAGTTGGAACATTAGTTTGGACCTGACTCGGAGTCTAAGAGGTGAATAGGACAATAAAGTAGCAGGTAATACTAACCGATGTATAACATAAGCAGACACGAAAGAGTGCGACCTCTCTTCCGGAACTGTGTAGTCCTCAGGTTCATCTGCTCAGTCGATGATGGTAATGCAGTTGGCGTGGCTGCCGGCAACGGGGAAGATGATCTGAGGCGGCGAAAGAAGGTCTGCAGGGGGAATCTCTGCTGCCGTGAACGCTTCCGTCGATGGTGCACCTCAGGTGGGGTGGATGACGACACGGCAGGAGCGGGACAAAACACACAGAGTTTTCTTTGACACCTATCTGAAAATGAAGTAAATCTGTAAGGGCTCCTTAGAATTGGAGGATTCTAAAAACGCAGGGACAAGAAAAACACAGGAATAGGATAGGAATGCACGTGCAAAACAGAGCATTTGCAAACATAGGATTTCTGTCAACATGGGTGTTTGGTTCACATGAATTGGAAGAACACAGGAATGGAGAAACATGGTCAAATTAAAGTCAAACCACATGAAAATATAAAATAAGAATCTTATTATGCCGATAATGCACTTAGTCCTATTCTTCATGCATATTAATTTGAAAAGGATGTCCAAGTGGATATTAAAATTCCTACATTTTTTCTTTGAAATAGACACCAAAGGAAAAAAATCCTCCAGTTTTGCTTTGCTCCATTCCTTCTAACCAAATGCACGAATAGTAGTACCATAGTAAAGTTTCCAATTCCTATGTTTTCTTCACTTTTTCTTTGAACCAGTGGCGATTCTAGTAGGCAGTCTGCAATAGGCTGAAGCCTGCCCTCGAAATATTTTGTGAGCTTAGATTTGGTCCACGTGAATATCATATAATGGCTATCTTGCTAAACCGATTCAAATTGTGGTTCAAAAGAGCATTTAGTTTTCTCCCTCTTAACTTTGTGACCATGATTCATTTCTTTCTAGATTTGCAACTACTTTGAACCAAAGGATCCCTGAGGGATCGACATGAATGTAGAGTAACGAAGTGATGCGACAAGTGTACAACCTCTTTGGCATAGCCTTGTTGACCTCAGCATCATTGGGTTGGACATGGAGGATGGTGATGCTGGTGTGACTATCGGAGGCGGGGAAGAAGATCTAAGGCCTCTGGAGATGGCGCCGAGGGTACTGCTCCGTTGTGATGGACGGTTCCATCGTTGGAGCAGCTTCGGTGAGGTGTACGACGGCGAGGCTGAAGCAGGACAAGACAGACAATGTTAATCTGAAGTGGGAGTCTAATAGCATGTGCAATAGATGATGTGAAATACATCATCAAAAAGTGCTAGATGTAAAATGCATCAGCCGTGTCGCGGCCGCTCTGACAGATTCTGTAAATACTATTGACTCTGAACTTAACTGAAGAAACTAAACTTTACAGTCGAAACTGAATTTTACTGTCGAAACTGAATTTTACTGACAAAACTGATTGAACTAGTAGCAGAGCACTACAATATAAGTTTAGGGCGTTCGAGCACTGGTAGCAGTGAAGCAGTGATCTAAATCAGCAGCCGCTCAAGCAGGGAACACACTAGCAGAGAGCAGCTCGTGCAGCAGCACCGCAAGCGAGTGCTAAAGCAGCAACTCATGTAGCTGCCGCAGGTCGTGCAGCAGCAGCAGCGCGAGCGAGAGCAAGAGTAGAGCAGTAGCAGGAATGAGAGCAAGAGCGGAGCAGCAGCACAAATGAGAGCAAGAGCGGAGCAGCAGCGCGACCGACAGCAAGAGCAGAGCAGTGCAGCAGCACCACTGACAGCATGAGCGAGAGCCAGAGCAGAGCCGCAGCGCGAGCGAGAGCCGGAGCAGTAGCAGCTGGTGCTGGTGTGGAAGTCACCGCCGAGGAAGCAACGACATGGGGGAGAGACGCCGTGGAGGAAGTGGCCGGCGACGGCGCCGTCGATGGAGACCCGCCATGGCTGCTCGGTATCGAGCACCGCCAGCCCCGTGAGATCGAATAAAAGATAAAATGCAGCGGTGAGTTCAGAACCTCCTTGGTGGCGCTGAGTAGGCCTCGGCTTCATCGGAGGAATTGGTGAGGGTGATGCGGTTCCGGTGGGGCAGGTTAAGACGGTGTTGTGGGGATGGAGGTGGCGCGGTAGACGAGGTGAACGTCGGGGCAGCTCCTTGGAAGTGGAGGACAGGGCTGATCCAGCGGGACGACGAGATCGACGACGGATCCTCATCCGGTGCGGTGGATGAGGGACGTCGAGCTGTTGCTGTGGACGACGTCGTCGGGGAAGAGGCTCTGGCTGGGCGGCGGTCGGGAGGCCGACGGAGGAGCGTGGCGTTTCACGGGTTTTGGCGGCCTCGGTGTACGAATGGGGGGTACGGAGGGGAAGGTAGGGGAGCCATGGCTTAGGGATGCGCTTGTCCGAAGTGTGGGGTAAGTTACGAACGTACCCCCACCGGTTTTGACCACGCGACGTCGAGGCGGCACTTCCGGCTGAGGGGTAGAAGGGGGATTTTGTGTGTCTGGGCCGTGGGACCGATTTCAGATGAGGAGGGAGTTTTCGTGCACGTCGAAATTTCGGGATAACACGGCGCGGGTTGAAGAGGCGGGAGTTTCGCAGCAGAAGAGACAAAAAATACTCGAGCTTGAAAATTTCAGGATAACAAGGCGCCGATTCCATGTTCGGCAGAACAAACTTAATGTGTACAAAAAAAGACAATTCATACAAGACACAAGAGAGTCATGTCCCCTTTTACTATATTGCTATAAATTCCATTGAATAACTACAAGAAAAATGTAAAAAAAATTGGGAGAACAAGATTAGCATGTATAGTACCAAATCAATTCGCACTTCCCTTAACAACAACAAAAAACAAATCAATTCCCACCACAAGAAAGAGTCATGTCCTTTTTTATATGATTACAAATGCCAGGATCTCGAATCTCAATTTTTGAATCCATGTTATGTTTAATTCGAATATATCGTTAAGTGATCTTGCGGTTTACAATGGATGTAGTCCTACAATTTGATCTTCCATCTTATATGAACATTTTACTCCACCCGGCAGCACAATATATTCCTTGGTGATACCCAACAGCATCACCACCCGGCATGTCCCGACATGCCCTTACTGATCATTCTCGTCACCACGAGAAATTTCAGTCTCACGGTCACTTTACTCGTGACTGATTCTTTCCTGCAGTTTTGTCCGGACCGGCACAGGCATATGTGACATAAGAAAAATAGCCATGCTTACTCTTACTTCATGCCTAAATGAAGGTAAAATATTTCATGGGGTCATGCATGCATAATTATCAATATGCCAACTTTATATGAACCCAATATAATCATGGTGCAAATATTAACTATGCAATGCACCATATTAATTGTTCAAGATGCTTGCCTTGAGCATGCAGAAATATTGGGTGCACTCCAAAAGTTTGAAAAGTTTCTTCCCTCCATTTTTCCTCTTTTAAAGATTATAGCAATTACCACATAATTCAAAAATAGTACTAAAAGTTGTTTCAAATATTTTTGAAATAAATATTAAAATAAACTAGATGAAAAATGAAAAATAACAGAGAAAGAATCAATTCATTTGGAGTTAATGTGAATTACTTATGGAATTTCCTAGTTGAAATAAATGATTAAATGAACCATTTAATTGATCCAGTGGAGATAAAGCTTAGCAAAAATGTTCACCTAAGCTGGATAAATAGGGCATGATTTTATGAGTTTGCTGAAATTTGAATTACCAGATTTGGAATAGAAATGGTGTCTGTGGATTTATTTTAAATCTACTAAAAAAAGGAAAAGGCAGAGGAGCGCCCTGAGCGATGTTTAGCTGCACGGCACCACTGGGCCGGGCCCAGTCGTTCGGCCGCACGGGAGGTCGCCTACGTCGAAAGCGTATCCGACGAAATACGCTTTCCAAACAGGAGCGACGTACTTTTGAAACGGCGCTACCCCTTAGCCAGCTCGGCGTGACCTTAAGTCACTGACGAGCGGGTCCCGCCTGTCGGGTTTGACAACGGGTCAACTGGCCTTCTCCCTCCTCTTCCTTGTTCGAACAGAGACGGCACACCGGCGACGATTGCCGGAGATACGTGGCACCTCTCGGTGATCTGAGGCCATCCACGTATTCAGGGGATCACGGCGATCTCGTGGAGGTAGGGAATGATCAAGGAGGAGCACGAGGTTGCCGGCGACGAGGTCTTCCTGAGGCATCCGACGGAGATGTTTTGGGCATTTCATCTACGGGCAACCTCCGGCGAAATTGGTGGCGGGGATGGATCTGTGGGGTCATGTGGAGGTTTTTGGAGAAGAAATGGAGGAGGGGGAAAATCCCGTTAGCGTCGAAATGGTGGAGGCGGGTCGGCGATCAGAGAGGTAGGGGAAGACCTCCCCGGGGTCGGGGAAATGGCGTAGGGGCGATTAGGAGGGAGGTGAGGTGATGAATGAGGAGGGTGGATCCCTAGAGCTCCTATTTATAGCTGATTGGAAGGGGTCAGTGGCTTGCGGGCGACGCCGAAATAACTCCCGCCGGCGAAGTAGGTTAGGGGCGGCGGTGGGGTTCAGTGCGTGATCCAGAGAGTCGATGGAGTCCTCCGAAAGCTTTATCACGGGAGGGAATCGAGCCCGAGGAGCTTATCCGTGGTGGGGTGCCCGTACGGGTGTGGCGGCGCTGTCTGCTTCCGGCGACTGACAGCGGGCCAGGTGAGGTTCCAGAGGGTGCAGTGGTGAGGCGGGGAGGACGCCCCGTGGACGGAAGGTAGGTAGAGGAGGTGCGGCGCAGTGATGGTGGTCGGTGGCTGAGGCGGTGGCGTGTCCGAACTGACGACCACGGCAACGGTGGGGGTCGGTGCTTGCGGACAGGGGAGAAGGTCGGCAAGGCCTCGGGGTTGATCTGGTTATCCAGAGGAGTACTAGGACGAGCGTGGGCTGCAGATGAGGCACGGCAGGAGCTCGACATTGGCGTGGTCATACGCGTGTTCTGGCCACGCTCCGGACACGCACCAGAGGTGCTCGACGTTTTGCCAGGGTGACCTAGGGGATTCTTCTCCTAGTGAAATTTGACAGGTTGATGCTCTTGGACATGCTAGAGTTGATGGACATGCTAGTTTAGGCAGGAGAGCAAGTTTCTAATGTAGTTGAGTAAGAGGCCAAATTTCTGCCATGCCCATAGAGTGCTTGATAAAATGCTAGGACTAGCTAGGGTGCTTTATTGGGAGTGAGACTTGGCAGGGTTAGGTCTCTTTGGGTGTTAGAGATGATGGTGGGGTTGGTTTGACGAAAAGAAAAATTTGCTAGTGCAAGTTTTAGAGAAATTCATTTCTGGACAGATATTTCAAAGGAATATTTGGTGAACTAAAATGAATCCAATGGAGCTAAATTTTGAAACTTAAGGGTTTGGTTGGAAGGACTATAAGTGGGAAAAATTTCAGGATTTTTACGGCAAGGAGAATTGGGGTTGTAGTAGAAACTCAATTACTGGACAGAATTGAAAAGAGATTGTTTCACTCAAAATTTACAAAAGACCAAGTTATGTTTTTTGCATAAAAGTGATATGTGGACATCACATGACCTCCCATAATTTTTGTGGAATTTTGAAAGGATTATTTGAAATGATTGTAGTGCAACAGAGGCATTTAAAGTATTAAAAAAGCTATTAAAAGAATTACTTAGAGGCAAATTTTATTATGAAAATAACTCCTACTGTTATCATAATATAAACGAAATGATTGAAAGAAAACTACCAGAGCCCATAACATTATTTCCAAAAATTTCTATATGGAGGGAAGAATTTTGGAAAACAGAAATAGAAAATACTCTAAAAATAATAAAGGACTTAATAAAATTTCAAAATTTTATTTCTGGCCATATTTTACTTAATAAAATCATGGTTGAATTTTTGGGGTGTTACACTACCACGCGCTCTTGGGCCGGCCTGCACTAGCCAAATTCATGGCGGTTCCGCATTACGCGTACCTAAAGATGAAGATGCTGGGTCCCAAGGGCATCATCACCATTGCCGGCGACTACAAGAAGTCGCTCACGTGCGCTGCGGCCAGCTCCCGGCTGGCCGAGTCCCTCGTCATCGCCGAAAAGAAGCGCCTCCTTGACCGGGCTGTGGCCATGGCCAGCGAGCAGCCAGCCATGCCTTCTGACCCCAAGGAGGTTGAGGCCGAGGGCTCCTTCCAGCCGGATAAGGAAACCAAGAAGATCATCTTGGACCCGGCGCACCCAGAGAAGTACGCTGTCGTGGGGGCTAACCTCGACAGCAAATAGGAAAGCGAGCTCGTCGACTTCCTCCGTGAGAATCGGGACATCTTTGCATGGTCCCCCAAGGACATGCCGGGTGTGTCGAAGGATTTCGCCGAGCACAAGCTGCATGTGCGGCCAGATGCTAAGCCGGTCAAGCAACCCCTCCGCCGCCTATCAGAAGAAAAGAGAAGCATCATTGGTGAAGAGATCGCCCGGCTTCTGGCAGCCGACTTCATCATGGAAGTGTTCTACCTAGACTGGCTTGCCAACCCAGTCCTCGTTTTGAAGAAAAACAACAAGCGGCGCATGTGTGTCGACTACACAAGCCTCAACAAAGCCTGCCCCAAGGATCTGTTTGCCTTGCCTCGGATTGATCAAGTGATCGACTCCATGGCCGGCTGCGAGCTTTTGTCCTTTTTGGACGCCTACTCCGGCTACCACCAGATCAAGCTGGACTCGACCAATCGACTGAAGACCGCCTTCGTCACCCCTTTCGGCACCTTCTACTACATCACCATGACATTCGGCTTGAGGAATGCCGGCGCCAGCTTTCAGCGCTGCATGCAGAAGTGCCTTTTGAAGCAACTCGGCAGAAATGCCCATGTCTATGTGGATTACATAGTGGTGAAGACGGAGAAGCGTGGTACCCTTTTGGAGGATCTCAAGGAGACCTTCGCCAACCTGTGCCGTTTTCAGATCAAGCTCAACCTGGAGAAGTGCGTCTTCGGAGTACCAGTCGGCCAGCTCCTTGGCTTCCTTGTTTCTGAGCGTGGGATAAAGTGAAACCCCATAAAGATCAAGGCCATTGAGTGGATGAAGAGACCGACCCGACTGCAGGACGTCTAGAAGTTCACCGGGTGCCTAGCATCTCTCAGCCGGTTCGTCAGCTGGCTGGGCCAGAAGGCCCTCCCTCTGTACCAGCTGATGAAGAAGACCACATGCTTCGAGTGGACCGACTAGGCGGACAAGGCGTTCCTCCAGCTCAAGCGGATGCTGTCCACGCTGCCTGTTCTGGCCGCTCCGGCTGCTAAAGAGCCCATGCTCCTCTACATCGCCGCCACCAACCGGGTTGTCAGCACGGTGATTGTTGTCGAATGCCCAGAAGCCGGCAGGGCATAGCCAGTCCAGAGGCCGGTCTACTATCTGAGCGAGGTGTTGTCCGCCTCCAAGCAAAACTACCCCCACTACCAGAAGATGTGCTACGGCGTGTACTTTGCCGCCAAGAAGCTGAAGCGGTACTTCCAGGAGCACACCATCACGGTCGTCTGTACCATCCCCCTTGCCGAGATCATGGGCAACCGAGATGCCTCGGGCCGGGTGGCCAAGTGGGCCATCGAGCTGGCTCCCCACACCATCCTCTACCAGCCCCGCACCGCCATCAAGTCCCAAGCGCTGGCCGACTTCCTTGTCGACTGGGCCGAGACCCAGTACCTGCCGCCTGCGCCGGATTCCACGCATTGGCGGATGCACTTCGACGGTTCGAAGATGCGCACCGGTTTGGGAGCCGGCATCGTCCTCACCTCTCCCAAAGGCGACAAGCTGAAGTACACACTGCAAATCCACTTCGCCGCCTCCAACAACGTGGCCGAGTACAAGGCACTCGTTCACGGGCTCCGACTGGCCAAGGAGATCGGCATCCGCCGCATCTTGTGCTACGGCGACTCGGACCTTGTGGTCCAACAGTCTTCTGGCGACTGGGATGCCAAGGACGCCAACATGGCCAACTACCGCTTCCTCGTCCAGCAGATCAGCGGATACTTTGATGGGTGCGAGTTCATCCACATGCCACGGGCTGACAAGGAAGCAGCCGACGCCCTGGCACGGATTGGCTCTACCCGGCAAGCCATACCAGCCGGCGTTTCCCTCGAGTGCTTGTGCAAGCCGTCTATCCAGCCTTCGCCAGAATCAGAATCCATCTTCGTGTCGGCTGACCCTGGAGCAGCCGGATCCGGCTCGGGGACTTCAGCAGCCGGCCCGAGGACTTCTGCAGGCAGCCCGGGGGCTGCAGCACCTAAACCTGGCCCGAGAACTCCAGAACCCGGCCCGGGGACTGCTGTAGTCGGCCCAGGGACTTCCGCGACGCAACAAGGAGCGGCCGCCTGCAACCCGCCGCCTCCCAACCCGACCACCCCGGCGCCGGTCGTCGTCATGACGGTGGTAAAAGCCCTGTCTTGGGGACAGCCCATCCTCAACTTTCTGGTGAGCCGCAAGCTCCCAGCCGACGAGGTGTTGGCCCGGCAAGTGCAATGCCGGGCGACTGCATACACGATCATCAACAGAGAGCTCGTCAGGCGCAGCGCGACTGGTGTCTTTCAGCGCTGCGTCGAGCCGAAGAAGGGCATAGCAATCCTCAGGGACATTCATCAAGGCGAATGTGGCCACCATGCCGCCTCCAGAGCCCTCGTCGCCAAGGCTTTCCGCCATGGTTTCTTCTGGCTGACTGCCCTGGACGACGCCAAGGAGTTGGTCCGGAAGTGCAAAGGGTGCCAGCATTTCAGCACAAAGCAGCACCAGCCGGCCTTAGCCCTCAAGACTATTCCCATCACCTGGCCATTTGCCGTATGGGGGTTGGACATGGTGGGCCCATTCAAGACTGCACGCGGTGGCATGACCCATCTGCTGGTTTCCATGGACAAGTTCACAAAGTGGATTGAAGTGAAGCAGATCAAGAAGCTGAACGGCCCCACAACCGTTACATTCATCGCGGACATCACCGTGCGATACGGCATCCCGCACAGCATCATCACCGACAACGGCACGAACTTCGCCAAAGGCGCCTTGGCTCGTTTCTGTGCAATGCAGGGCATCCGACTGGACCTTGCATCGGTTGCTCACCCGCAGTCAAATGGCCAGGTGGAGCGGGCAAACAGCCTCATTCTTTCCGGCATCTAGCCTCGGCTGGTCGAGCCGCTGGAGCGCTCGGCCGGCTACTGGATCGAGGAGTTGCCGGCCGTCCTTTGGAGTCTCCGGACCACGCCAAACAGATCAACCGGCTTCACACCTTTCTTCCTCGTGTACGGGGCCGAGGCTGTCATCCCAACGGACATCGAGTTTGACTCGCCTCGCGTCACCCTGTACACGGAGGCGGAAGCAAAGGAGGCCCGCGAAGACGGCGTCGATTTGCTGGAAGAGGCCCAGCTGCTAGCACTCAGCCGGTCCACCATCTAACAGCAAAGCCTGCGCCGCTACCACAACAAGAAGATCAAGCCGCGTGCTTTCCGCGAGGGCGACCTTGTGCTCCGGCTGATCCAGTGAACAGCCGGCCAGCACAAGCTCTCGGCTCCTTGGGAGGGGCCTTTCATCATCAGCAAGACCCCGGTCAACAACTCCTACTACCTCATCAAAGCACAGAAGCCCAGGGCACGCAAGAGGGACACAGCCGGCTAGGAGTCGGAGCGCCCATGGAACGCGAACCTTCTCCGCCCGTTTTACAGTTGATGCAGTGTATGTACCACGCTATCTTTTGTATTAAGTAAAGACAACAGGTACCCCGAGGCGCACTCGGGGGCTACCTTTTTATCTATATGAAAAGCTTCACCTATGTATGAGTATTCATTCTTTTCGCCCTGCCTAGGTCTGGTCAGCCAGTCCGGGGGCTCGCCGACTTGGCCCAAGTTGGTACCATCCGAAGTCGGCTCAGTAGTGTGCCGACGCCAAAGCCCTCTCTTCGCCCTAGCCACAGCTGGCAGAGCGGCTGTCCGGCTGGCAAGAGCTAAAGGCCAGAAACGCTGTCCACACGAAAAACGACTAAGGAAGAACGCCAGTTCAGGCCAAGCCGGCCTCTGGCCGACCCCGTCTGGCTGCTCAGCAGCCGGCCGGCCGACTTCTCGCTTGACTAACCACGCTTTAAGCGGCTGAAGTAATTTGCCTACTCTAAACGGCCAAGTCTCTGACCCGGCCACAGACCGCAGCGCGGCTGTTCGGCTGGCAGGGCGGCAGCCAAAGGAACACGGCAAAAGAAAAAGCCAAAGAAAGCAAAGGCAAAATCAAGTCAGAACTCGACGAGGCACACAAGCATGCGGGGAAAATAAATTCATTTACATTGCAAAAAGCCAGCGGTCGGCATTCATCAAGGTTTAAAATACACCCCCAGTGAGTGGAACTACGCATAACTAACTTGTTCTTGAGCACAAGACAGAAAAACTTAAGCGATAAGAGCCGCCTAGGCTGGTTGGTCTCGGTCTGGTCGGCGGCTGAGGCCGGATTGGGCTGATTCCGGCTGGTCGCTCCGTCATCTGGCGCGATGCCATCGCCTTCCTCGTCCTCGTCCTCCTCCGTGGCTTCGTCGCTAGAGGCGATCTCCTCCGCCGGGTCCTCCCCCTTGTCCGGGTTCAGCCCGAACCAGGACGGCGGCACCTCGATGCCGTCTTCTGCTCGCTCCGGGATGAAGATGTTGCCGTCGATGTACTCGGCGAGGGCCGACGCGTGAATGGCAATCTCCTCGCGCTCCGCCTCCTACTCTGGCGCCGCCTCCTGGCGGAAGGTGGCCAGCTGCGCCAGGCTCACGCCTTCACGAACTCCAGCGCCGCCTTGGCACCGGCCCGTGCCGCGGTGCCCTTCCAGGCGTCGAGCCGCTCCCCCGCCATCTCCAACCAGTCGGCGGTCCGGCTAGGAGTCTGGGGGACCGGCACACCCGGCCAGAGCCCTTCCAAGACCTGCGACCCGGCGTGCTGAAACCGGCGGAGCATGCGGCACACCGGCTCAAGACGCAGCCGAACGGCCAGGAACTGTTCGCCCAAGTTTCGAGGCCGGTTCGGCGCAATCTCCATGCCCATAGTCCTCCGCTGGTCGTGTCGTGCCTGAATCGCCTGGCCGAAGGCACCAGAGTGATCCGGGAAGTACTCTGTCCAAAAGAAGACAAAAGAATTAGAAGCCGGCTGACTACGGTAGCCGGCAACTAACCAATCAAGGAAGAAAGAAGATCTACCTTCGAGCAGATCCTCAATCACCGAGTAGCCCTCCGACAGGTACTTCTCCTTTTCAGCCCAGCCCGAGCGCTGGGACTCGAACTCGGCCTTGAGGCGCTCCTCCTCGTCCTTCAGCTGCTGGACCTGCTCCGCATGCCGGGCCGCCTGGTCAGCCAGCTCCTTCTCGAGCCAATTACGCTCCGCGGCCGCCTGGTTGCGCTCCAGCTCTTTGGCCTGAAGCTGGCCCTTGAGCTCATGCACACGGCCCCGCAGATGGGCGGCGGCCTCTGCAAAGGCAAAGAAGAATCATCAACAATAGCATCAACAAAGACAAGAAGTCGCCAGGAAGATCCGGCCCGACTGCTCAGCAGTCGGCCCGAATCTCGGGGGCTACACCCAGTGGGTGCGCTTGCACACCCCCACTGAAAGCCAGCCTACGTACCTCAGCTCTTCTTCAACTCGGCGGTCCGGTTGGCGAGCGTCTGGTTTTGGGAGTTGAAGGCGGCCCCACGCAGGTTGTGGTAGTCCTGCGGCAAGCACAACATCTCAGCATTCAGAAACACGCCTTAAAGTTCCAACCCGCCTGCTCAGCAGCCGGCTTGAAACTCGGGGGCTACACCCAATGGGTGCGCTGGCGTGCCCCCACTGAAGATTGCAAAAACAAAAGGCAAGGTCAAGAGCATACCCGGACAGACGTCTGCATCGCCACCATCTCGCTCCTCGCCTTCAGGAGGGTGGCGCCGTGGGCGGAGAACTTATCCAGGACGTCCTGCACCGCGAGGTTCAGGGCGGCCAGGCCGGCCCCTGGCGCCCAACCAGGTGGAGCAGAACTCGTGGCCTCGGTGTCGGCTCCCTACGAGCTCGCGGCCCCGATTTCTACCGGCCTCGGCGCGGAAGCCACCCGCGTCGGGCGCAGGCGCACGGGGGATGTGTGTCATCATGGCCTGGCTCGTCGCCAACCCGGCGCTGGCCAGCGGCATCTCCGGCCCCCCGGGGTGGCCGTCACCCCGCTCGCCAGCACCCGATGCGCGCTGAGTCACCTCCGCCTCCGGGATGACGGAGTCAGCAACCTCCAGATCCGGCGCCGTCTAGTCGGCTCCGGCTTCCCCAGTCGACACCTCCGGCTGCTCAAGATTCGCAGCCTCCGGGATCCCCTGCCAGCCGGATCCTCCATGGCCTTGCCGTTGGCCTCCGCCTGCGCCTTGGCTTGGGCCTCCGCCTGCGCAGACGCGGCAGCCTGGGCATCGGCGTCCGCCCGTGCCACAGCAGCTTCCCGCTCCTCCTGCGCCTCCAGCGCGTTCCTTTCCGTCGCCTCCCGAAGGGCAGTGGCTGGGTCCACGCGCCGGGCCTCCTCAGAGCCGCCTGCCGACCTGATCAGCAAGGTTGATGGAGCCTGTGATATGGAGATGGCGGCCCTGCTCAGCAAAGCAAGTAGAGATGAGAAGTCTGCGGGAAAGAAAAGCAACCAAGGCGGTGCGCTTAACGCACTTACCCAGACACCATTGGGCTATCCTTTGGGGCCCTTTAGATGGCGGCCACCTTCGCGGCCTCCTGCTGCTTGGTCGCGGCCGCTTGCTTAGCCTTCTTGGGTGGCCAACTGCCAAACAGCCCCTCGCCGCGACGTTTAGCCGCGCCAGGTGCACCAGTCGGCGCTCCGCTTGGCGGCCGCGTCGTCGAAGGGCCGGCGCCTGCCCCCTCGACGCCTTCGGGGCGGTGTTGCCCCTCTTCATCCTCATCGTCATCCGGCCAGGACCAGACGTCATCGTCTCCTCCTGCGCCACCTCCTACGGCTCCGCCTCCTCCGTCGCCGCCTCCCCCGGTGGCGTTGTCCTCACCTCCGTCTTCCAACGCAGCCGCCCCTAGCTCGGGGTCGCCCACGTCGCTCTCCTCGCGGTCCGGCATCCATTGATGGCCCGGAGCCGGCGCACCGGTTGCTACCTGACCAGGGAAGCGCTGCCCCGCGTCTGGGTGGTCAGGTCGGATGAAGAGCACTGCATAAGCAAAGAATGGGGACCAGATACTAAACGGCGGTGGCGGGTTGGCGCGATTGTACGACTGCTTGCCAAATTGCCAGTCGGCCTCGCTGAGCTTGCTGTCGGAGAAGTAGTTGACATGGCGGACCACCTCCACCATTAGCTGCTCCTTCATGGACATCCGGCAGGGGTCCTGGCGGCCGCTCATGCCGCAGATCAGGTGTGGCCGGGCTTGGAGGGGCGAAACCCGGCGGTAGATGAAGGCGGCCAGCAAGTCCGCTGGCTTGAGGCCCTCCGAGTCCGTCATCTCCTGAAGCCGGACAAGGACGTTGGTGATGGAAGCCGGCACCGGTTTGGGTTGTTGCCCCCAGTTGTTCCGCGGCTCGCCAGGCGGGCTGATCGCAAAGGCCGGCAGGTTGATGTAGTCACGAGTCGGGTGGAGGTTGCAGACGTAGAAGTACGACTTCTGCCACAGCTTCGCCAACTCCAGCAAAGCGATGGGAGGAAAGCGGGTCCCAGAGTCGGTGCGCCGCATGGCGACGTAGGATCCGCACTGGGCCGGCTCGCCTTTGGCCTGGGTACCCAACTTCAGGTAGAAGAACATGCCCCACAGCTCGAGCGTGGGCAGGACGCCGAGGTAGCCTTCACAGAAGGTCATGAAGGCGGAGAGAAGCACCACCTTGTTGGGAGTGAGGTGATGAGGTTGAAGACGGTAGAAGTTGAGGAAGGAGCAGAGGAAGCCGCTCACACGCAAACCAAATCCGCTGAGGAAATGGCTCCGGAAGACGACGAACTCACCGGCCCTCGGTGCCGGCGAGATCTCCCTCTCGTCGGGGATCCGCGTCCCAACGACCGCCTCGACAGGAAGCCTCCGCGTCGCGCGGAGGAACTCGATGTGGCCCTCATGGACATTGGAGCCGTCCCACTCGCCTCGTGCCATGGCTTGCGGTGGCCTGGCGGTGGCGCAGTGAGGCTGGACGGTGGCGAAGCTGCGGCGGCACTTCGGCAGCGTGCGGCTCGACGGCACAGCGGCAGCAAGGAAGCGAAGGAGCGAGGGAGAAGAAGAGGAAGAGAGTGGAGGGGGGGCGCGTGCGTTTGGCCGTCCCCCCTTCCTCCTATTTATACGGCTGAGACGGTGAGGCCGAGGCGACGCTTCGTGGGGGGGCGTGGGATTAACTGCGCCCACGTCCCGCACGCTCCCGCAAATCCCGTGCCTTAATGGCGCGTAATTATTTTGCCCCGGAAGGGCAACAGTCTGCCTCGGCCGCAACGGATCTGCGCGCGCACCGAGGCTGCGTAGTGGTGGGCCCGGGCCTGTGGCGGCATCCCATCACGCGTGTGGACTGGCAGGCCGGCCTGGCCTGCTGGCAGCGTGTGGCGTGCATGCAATGGGCGGCAGGCACGCCACCCGGTGGCGTACCACCTGGCGCCCGCCACGATGATTCAAATTCACCAAGCGGCTGGCTTCGCCTCTGCCGGCTTCTGGCACGCAGCCGAAGCCAAGACGCAGGGTCTCTCGGAGGAGGAAACTGCTGAGGAACTCCGACGATTGAGCCGTGGCGCCTCACCAGCTTCGGGGACTACTGTCGGGGGGATGGACCCCGGGTAGCCTCATCTGGACTCAATAACTTTTCAAGACATCGGGGCTGGCGAAGCCCCTCATGCCAGCTGGACACGCGGGCCGGCTTCTAGAAGACGGCGCACCCATAGAAGGCGGCTTTGGAGGCGGGCCGGCTTCCATCAGTCGGCCCCTCCTTCCCCCTCGGAGTCCACACTCACCTACTACGACAGGACGGGGCGTGGCAACAGTGCCACCTGCTCCTCCGAATCCCGGAGGAGCGTGGCTACAGTACGAGCTGACCCAACGGCTACCTACCCGCCTGGCGCGGGACTGTAGCCATGCGACTCATGACGCGGCCCTTGTCAGCAAGGACCGTGCTGCGGCAGAAGGCAATCGGCATGGCCCACAGGCTTCCAGAAGACGGCGCATCCCTCGAAGGCGGCCTCGGGGGCGGGCCGGCTTCCAGCAGCCGGCCCCTCCTTCCCCTCGGAGTCTGCGCTCACCCACTACGGCAAGACGGAGCGTGGCTACAGTGTGCGCTGACCAAGCGGCCACCTACCCGCCTGACGCAGGACTGTAGCCATACGACTTGTGACGCGGCCTCCGTCATCAAGGACAGAGCTAAAGCGAAAGGCAATCAGCGCGGCCCGCAGGCGGCGGGCCCTACCTGTCGGCCGGATTCTCGGCAGCCGGCGGGGCCCTCCAGAGGTGGGCCCCAGCAGTCGGCGGGGAACCCGGCGACCTTAGACACTGACGTCCGGGTCCTACACCCGGCCGTATTACCATTATACCCCTGGGGGTTGGCCTATAAAACCCCCCAGGGTTCACCCATACAAAGGCTTCAGCCTTCATCCCACACACACCATAGCTAGGAGAAGAGAGGTAGCTCTACCCTTCTTCTTCCACTAGCAACACAGCTCAAGGAGCTACCTTGTACACTCTTTGATCATAGTCATCATGCGAAGACCCAGCAGAGCTGGACTAGGGGTGTTATCTCTCCGGAGAGCCCCGAACCTAGGTACGTCTCGTGTGCGATCGAGCTCGTGCTCACTCCCGCTTCCAGGGCCCGACGACGTCCTCTTGGCTCCACCCATGATAAGCCACCCCCGTCATCTGACGTGAGATTACCACAACAGCGAGCTTGTAGTAAGTGACGTAGAGCCCACAGCCTTCATGCAGGCACTCCACCCTCACCGAGCAGAGGACGGCGTCCATCGCCGTGTTCCGCACGTCGAAGCCGCTGCCGCGCTCGCACTTCTGGCACTGCCGCTGGTTCCCGGGGCGCTCGCCACGGCAGTCCGCACAGGCCAGGTGCCCTCCCTTGCACTGCACAAATCAATCAAACATCACATCAATCAAGAAACATGCACCTTGCTTGATCAGTCGAACGGATGAGGTGTATTCAAACCTCATACACTGGAGGCTTCAAGGGGCGGAGACATAAGGTGCAGTGGAGCAAGGTGAGGTCCATAGAGACCATAGAGAGCTCCAACGTCGGGTCCTGTTTCGTCGGCATGATCTCGCCCTCCTCGTGCACCACCATCTCTCGCTTTAGGGCCGGGGCATTAGAAAGTTTTACCATCGCATATTCATACTACTTCAAGGTGCATTAAATCAACACATGCAAGTATCAAAAGGAAAGTCACGGCATGCATGCATGCGTTGTAATTAATGCATCAGTAAACGCAAATTATTGAAATATATCGAGTGCACTGCTTTGATGTGTCACGTCAACTTGTACAACAAGGAGAAGTTTGATTACAACGCCCTCACCCTCGCCCATGAGATGCATGGGTGCTTAGATGAGGTGCTAAGCACATTAAATTGTTTAGCAACTATACTCCCCAATGCATAGGTGCTTAGCTTATGGTATCTAAGCTTGCTTCATTTGATGATTTAGCAACTAAAGCTCTTCATGTATTGGTGGGCTTTCTTCATTTAAATGTTTTGCCTAGGTTCACGCGCTTAGCATTGTTTCTTCCTGGGGTCACCACACCCATCTCTCTCCTCTTAAATAACTTGCCACATCAGATTTTTTGCCTACGTGGAAGGCTTAGCACCTATACAAGGTGGAGCATTGGGAGGGGCCTGAGCATGGTGGCTCGCAGGACTAGGAGAAGCTTTCGCTACACGCTCTCCCTCCCGCACGCGGTGGACATGCAGCAGTTCGTTCGGTGTCAGATGGCCAGAAGCATACTAGTAGTACTCCACTGTAGTAGTACCATCATTGTTCGACTTCCCGAAGAGGCGAAGAGCCAAGCGCAACCCGAACGCTCGTGTGGCAGTTTCATGTGTAGGGGAGGTAGTATAGTACTCCCTCCTTCCCGGTTTATAGAGCTCATCTCAAAAAAATTGTTTTTCCATTTTATAAGTCTCAATTGTACTACTTACCACCACATGTTCAGATTTCAAGATGCATTAAATAACTACATGCAACGATCAAGAGAAAACTCACCAATGCATGTAGAAGTTTTTAGTCATTTAATTAAAATGCATGCATTGTAATTAATGCATCGATAAACACAACTTTTTGAGAAAAACAAGTGTAGTAATTAAGTACTTTTGCGAACTACAAAATTTATTCCACCACTCACCATCTATCTTGGTTGGAGAGATTTTCAAATTGAGCCCTATAAACCGAAAAGGAGGTAGTAACATAGTTTAGGATAGCATGTACCGTGCCTCTAAGCTTAAAATCGTTGGAGTCGGCTCCATGCTATGAGGCCATCTCGAAGCATTTTTTTATTAAAATAATCTTCTAGCCCTACCTATCATCCTGGTTATTGTAGTTTGCACGCTGATCTGGTCAAGAGAGGAATATATATTTTAATTTGTGGTGGGATAAATGTTAGAGGTTGCAACAAATATTGTACAATGTGTGTCTTTTAGCCAAGTTGAGAGGCAAGCATGTGGGACCCGTGCTATGATGTGCCACGTCAACTCGTACAACAAGGAGAAGCTTGATTACTAGTAGTACGCCCTCTCCCTCACCCATGCGTGCGGTAGCTCGCAGACGAGGAGAGCCTTTTGCTTTTACTACTCCTACAACAAGTTCTCCCTCGCCCACGCGGTGGACGGGACATGCAGCAGTTGATTCGATACTGTAGAAGTAGTAGCATCATTGTTTGACTTCTCGAAGAGGCGAAGAGCCAAGCGGAACCCGAACGTGGCAGTTGCGAACGCTCGCGTGGCAGTCTTATGTGTAGGGGTGTGGCGTGGTGTGGCAGTTTTGTGGCAATTCTTTTCTATTGTTGTTTGCGTCCAATAGGTGCCACCATCGGATGCAGATCTTATGGTTATTGTGGCGATTGCTAGTTATAGTCATCTTACGAAAATCAAATAATCCCAAAACAAACCCGACCACATTTCTTGTTTCTAGACATGAATAGGAATCAACCAATAAGAGACGTGGGTCGTGTATGTTTTTAATGCCTTGAGACATACTAGTACCTAGCACGGCATGCAGCGGCCATTTTATTGCATGCAATGGTATTAGTTAGCAAATACTCCCTCCGTTCCTAAATATTTGTCTTTCTAGAGATTTCAACAAGTGACTACACCGTAATGAGTACATACGGAGCAAAATGAGTGAATCTACACCGTAAATATTTAGGAACGGAGGGAGTAAATATTAAGGCTAATCAGAGTGGGGAGTATCATATACTAGTAGTATCATGCATATGATACTAGTGTATGATACTATCTCCATAGTGCATAGTACTATCATAGAGTATTTATTGCCATGCATGACACAAAGTAGCATAGCATTTAACATGATATGATATCTACCAAATCTGTTACTCTAACCCTCTCTCTCTTCTTTGGCCCTGTTTGGATCCAGGGGTTAGAGTTAGTTTGAGCTAGTTTGGGCTCAAATAGCCCTAAAGTATCCACACATGAGGGCTAGTTTGACCGTTCAACTTCTCTTTTTGACACGCATTTACGTTGATACGGCTTGAATGCCAACGAGGAAGAGGGTAGCGGTTCCCGAAACATTGAACGGTCAATGATGCCTCCTCATTCAATTAGCATGCAGAGGGAAGTAATTGGAGAAGCAGAATGGAGCCAGCACGATGTGAATACAACGCAGTTTGGACTCTCATATAAAGGCGCCCTACCACTCCAATCCATCTACTCCTAGTCTCTGCGCAACACTGCCCACTCCAATCCAAGACCAAGACCAAGTGACCAGAAGCCATAAGCACCCATGGCATCGATGGACGCGAGCGGCAGTCGGCTTTGCCAGATCGTCCAAGACACCGGCCTGCGGCCCCGCACCGCGCAGCATTTCCAGACGATGCTGGCGACCGCCGGCGTCAAAGACCTCGTCGACGCTGGCTTCGCCTCTCGCATGTGCGAGATGATGGTCGGCTCCATCCGCAAGTTCACCGCTGTCAAGAAGCGCGCGGACGACCTTGCCGTACTCCTCCAGCCCGCGCGCCCAGGCTCCTCGTTGCCTGCCACCCTCATCGGCCTCCAAGGTGACGAACTCTTTGAAGCACTAGTGGCCCTGCAGCTGCCGAAGGTCGCGACAAAGAATGTGCACCTCGAGGCCGCGCTCGCCGCGCAGCGCCTCGCCATGCAAGAAACCGTTGACCTGCACATCCACGTCTACGAGGAAATCATCTACATAGGCCACTACAAGGCCAGCGAGGACAGAAAGACGTTGGCCTTCTTCCACCGGCTGGAATATTTGGACGCCATTGTTCGGAAGCACGTTGACCTGGCCACGAAAGCCGCTGCTACTTAGCCGCCGTTCGGTGGGCCGGCGCCCTGAGTCGAGGAGGAGGAGGTCATCGATGGATGCATCTTTCTTCCTGCCTCCTGTAACCAGCACTGCATCGCCTCGTGGCCTTAATGTTTTATTAGTGTATGGCATTTTTATTCCAGCCGTAAATGACATCATTGTTTGACTTCTCGAAGAGGCGAAGAACCAAGCGCAACCCAAATGTGGGAGTTGCATACGCTCGCGTGCCAGTCTTATGTGTAGGGGAGGGGGCGTGGTGTCGCAGTTTTGTGGCATTTCTTTTCTATTGTTGTTTGCGTCAAATAGGTGCCGCCGTCGGATGCAGATCTTACGGTTATTGTGTCGATCGCTTACGAAAACCTTTATAATCCCAAAACACTTAGGCGTGGTGGATTAACTCGACCTCGTTTCTTGTTTCTTGACATGAATAAAGAAATCAACCCATAAGAGATGTGGGCCGTGTATGTTTTTACTGCCTTGAGACTACCTAGCACGGCATGCTGCGGTCAGTTCATTGCATGCAATGGTAGTACTACTACCGTAAAAATATTAAGTTCTCTCATTTTCCCCTCCGCCTTGGTCGCGGTGCACAATGTAGTAATGACTAGTCTCTTCTTGACCCGCATTTACGTTGATACGGCTTGAATGCCAAGGAGGGAGAGGGTAGCGGTTCCCGAGACGTTGAACGGTCAATGATGTATCCTCAATTAGCATGCAGAGAGAATTAATTGGAGAAGCAGAATGGAGCCAGCACGATGTAATGCAACGCAGTTTGGACTCTCATATAAAGGCGCCCCATCACTCCAATCCATCTAGTCTCTACGCAACACTGCTCACTCCAATCCAAGACCAAGTGACCAGAAGCCACAAGCACCTATGGAGGCGATGGACGCGAGCGGCAGTCGACTGTGCCAGATCATCCAAGATGCCGGCCTGCAGCCCCGCACCATGCAACGTTTCCAGACGGTGCTGGCGACCGCCGGCGTCATAGCCCTCGCCGACGCTGGCTTCGCCTCTCGCATGGACGACATGATGGTCCGCTCCATCCGCAAGTTCACCGCTGTCAAGAAGCGCACGGACGACCTTGCTGTACTGCTCCAACCCGCGCGCCCAGGCTCCTTGTTGCCTGCCACCCTCATCGACCTCCATGGTGACGAACTCTTTGAAGCACTGGTGGCCCTGCAGCTGCCGGAGGTCACGAAGAAGAATGTGCACCTCGAGGTCGCGCTCGCCGTGCAGCGCCTCGCCATTCAAGAAACCGTTGACCTGCACATCCACGTCTACGAGGAAATCATCTACATAGGCCACTACAAGGCCAGGGAGGACAGAAAGACGTTGGCCTTCTTCCACCGGCTGGAATCTTTGGACACCTTTGTTGAGAAGCAAAAGCCGCTGCTACTTAGCCGCCGTTCAGTGGGCCGGCGCCCTGAGTCGAGGAGGAGGAGGTCGTCGATGGATGCATCTTTCTTCTTGCCTCCTGTAACCAGCACTGCATCGCCTCGTGGCCTTGATGTTTTATTAGTGTATGGTATTTTTATTCCATTTGTAAATGACATGTGTGATCCCTTGCTCTTATTTGGCGTTAATTATATGTAGTATCACTATCTTCGTCCTGGTGTACTACCTAGGTCCTGGTTTATTAGTCCCTTTTGTAATAAATTTTGACCAAAGATTTAACTGACAAAATGTTAGTGCTTGTCAACAAAAATTATATCGTTTGATTTGTATTTGAACATAGTTTTCAATGATATAATTTTGGTTACATGCATGAACCTTTTGTTAGTCAAATTTATGGTCAAATTTTGGCACAGATTATGATGGGGAGCAATAAACCAGGACGGAGGTAGACTGGTCACCATCGTGTTTTGTGTCAAATTTTGACTTCAGCGACCCAACCTACATGGAGGGAGTATATATATTGGCGCGACATCCAAACCTATATATTCAAAACTGGGCGTTACTACATGTCACGAGTTAAAAACGAGAAAGTGGAACAAGTACTACAGCACGCCTGTGTCGTTCGCGTCGCACCCCACACTGTCGTTCCGGCCCGCCGCTCATCGCGCATTGGCTTGGCATTTTCTATGTACAAGTTATAAAGGTAAAGACTGTCGCGTTCACGTCTCACCCCCACACGGTCTGTCCGGCACGCCGCTCAAGCAAGGGAACACTTGTTGTCTTAGCATTTTCACTGTCAGGTGGGGCCGCAGTTGAGCAAACCGACTATCGGCAAATCCCCACCCCGCCCACCGCACGTCGGCTGAGTTAGAATTAGAAGAGAGAAACGAGGGAGAAGAGCTAGCTGTAGCACGGACGCTGTTGTCAGATGGGACTCGTGTTGATAGAATAGGAGTACTGAGTACTCGTATGTCTAGTACTGAGTACCACTAGGTGGGTGTGTGCGACCTATACCTATCATCACTTTAGGTCTCCTTTTTGAACCGCAGCTACGCTTCATAGTACATATTTTTTTCACGCATTTTTCCTCCTATATGTACTACTAGGCTATTTCTACGTGCTTCCTTTCGCCAACACATGGGACATAGAGCATCTGGGTCGTAGTGCATGCACGACTCGGAGCATATGCAATCATGCCGGCATACTTTACATTTTAGACCTGACGAATTACATGCAAACCCCCCGCATAAGAATAAATAAATGAATGAATTACTACATGCAAACCGGATTATTTTCATAGAAACCGAAGCACGTTCATTAAATTTTGGACATAACACATTTATAAAAAACGACCGGACCTAAACCAGTCTAAGGGCCTCTTTGATTCGCAGGATACTGAAAACACAGGAATGGGGAAAGTATGATGGCGATGAACCGAGAGGCGGAGGAAGAGGTGGAGTACTGTACGTGCTAGAGACTGGACTGTAGTACATTGTTTTTTATGGCCATATCACCACATTGTTTTCTATGGCCTATCGCCTGCTGGTTCACTGGGCTGCCGTGTTTCGCACTCCTCCGACGTGAGTAGTAGTATATACGTACTACGTAGTACTATATATACCGCATGATTCTTTGCTGCTTCTTACTTCGCCAACATGTGGGAGAGCCAGCATCCGGGTCGACGTGTCATGCACCAGATTTAGAGTGGGGAACGGAAGGGGGCATCACCCCGGTCGTAGCGCCGGAGTAATAATGACTATAGTGAGTAGTCATATCACAAGACCCCATCTTTCCAGCAGTAACGAGCCGTCAAATCGCACAGCCCTACCTTTCCAGCAGTAAGTTGAATCCGCTACTCCCTCACCCTCCTCGCCTCTCTGTCAAACCGGCTACGCGAAAACTGCCACGCGTACTGCCCGGGAAAAGCCCCGCCCTCAACTTTTAAATACTCATAGTATAATTTTGTATCAATGAATTGCGCCATGGAGCAGAAAACCAAAAGAAAAAGGTGGTACATGTAAACAAATACAGTTCAAGCTCTAGCTAGCGATTTGGAATGTAAACCGTGCATGTGTTTATACGTATAGGTTTCTTCAAAGTACTGAGTCCATTGATGCAATGTGGTCAAACTGTACCATCGATATCTCGAAGCCAAAATAGTTCGAGCTTGTTCGTTCTATATAAATAGTAATGTATGTTTATTCACCCGTGGGGTTGTTCAATGAATGGAGGGCCAGGGAGCACAAGTGAACAAAGTGCAAATTGTAGTCAGTCGCATTAATATAGAGTTTCTTTTCTTTAATGCCACGTACACAAATTGAAACGCTTGTTGTGGAGAGAAAAAGATAGTCACTCCACTATATATATAGGCAGGGGCCTGAGCGCTTGCTTTACTAGGGCTGCTCTCTTCATTCTCTCATCCTCTCTAGATCTAAACAAGACAGCGGTAGCGACATTTTCTCTCTGCTCATCGCTGGTCACAGATCCGGCCGGATCCCTTCGGCTGGTGTGTGTAGGGGACTAGGTGCATCGTTCATGCGGTCATCCGCGGTGAGGGGGAAACCCACAGCTGTTGGCGGGTCCCGATCCTCTGCCCGTGTCGTTCTCTTCGACACAGTGCCGGCTCGGGAGGTCCTCCGACCCCTTCTTCCTCCCTGCCGTATTGTGGGCAGATCCGACCTGCCGCCGGCCTCCTAGCCACATCCCGACGACCCTCAGGTATAAGTTCCTTCGAAAGCGGCCCTGCTCTACTGCCCTAGCTCCCCACGTGTCTGCATGTGGATCTTTTTTCTACTTCCATCAGCTCTTCCAAAGCCACCTAAATTTTTAGTATTATTAGAGGTAAAGTTACTTCATGCAGTCGAATCTAGGACTTGGTTCAAACAGCGAAGGGGGGAAAGTTGTAGCATGAATCTAGGAGTTGATTCAAAGAGGAAATAACAGGGGGAAAGTAGTAGAGATTGGATACCCAACCGGTCTCTTGGTTGAAAAGGGAAATAAAGGGAAAAGGCAGTACAAATTGGATAAGGAACAGATCTATTATTGGTTGAAAAAAGGATAGAAAGTGGCGGCTGGTGGACAAGTCAACAGAGTATGTCCAGGATTAGATTTGCTGCCCTCACATAGTAAACGGTATCCAGGATTAGATTTGCTGCCCTCACAGAGTATGAACAAACTCGGCATCACCACTTTATGCCTCCTTGTAGGTACATTGTGTTGATGCGTCCACTGTCGCATGTCCTTATACCAACTTTTTGCAGTTGTTAAAATAAGGGCGCATGTAAAATGAAGCAATCACACTGTTACCGTAAGGACATGTCTAGCCAATGTTATTGTTAATCTAATGCCTCCAGTAATACGATGCAATTTAACTGTGTTACAAATGGTACTCCTGCTATTTTTCCCAGTATGATAAGTAAGTTGCTTCTTTACGCTGCTGGGTGTCCTAGTGTCCCCACTGTCCCATGCCCTTAAACCAACACTTTAGCTACTGTTGATCTACTGTATCTGGTAAACAAGCAATGCCACCATTAAAGTAATCCCATATTTGACGAATGTCATTGTTGATCGTAATGCTTCCGGTAACATGAAGCAATGCTGCTGTTTTAAAATTTCTACTGTTCTTGCGTGATTGCCATGAACATAATCAAGATGCTTCTTTTCATTTCGTGTATGTTTCGTATCTTGTTATTGACCAGTAACTATTTTATTTCTATCTTTTTGTGCGGATAGGGATATCCATTTCACCTCATTGCTATTGTGACCTTTTGGTGAACTGCACAAAACACTTTTTTTGGAATGAGTGTCTTGTGCAGTTTAACTAAAATGTCACGTGGGCAACGTCTCTCAATTTTGGTTGAGCTGCACAAAGGTTGATTGGAGTTTCCAACATCTCCGTCAAACTCTGTTGGTAATCTTGTGCAACATTTTATTAGCCTTTGCAAGATGAGCCGTCACTGTCACCACAATGGCACTTTATTTTAGTGGAACTGCACAAAAGGATAAGCAAATTATAGTTGCACCTTGCATGAGTAGGATAGCCAACCTTAATGTTGCTCAATTTTAGTGCAACTACTAAAGAAGAATTGCCAGCTCATGAGAGCAAGTACTTCTTGCTAGCCGCATGATACAATCTTTGCTTCATTTCAGGCGAACTGCAGAAAAAGGTCGCATGAATTGAATCATCCGAGTGGATCTGCAGGTTCACCACATCGAGTCGTGGCGGCGCAGGGCCCCTCTCTCAGTTATGGTTCCCATGACCGGGTATGTTCCTTCTTGGTTGATTTTGACTCTGCATCCAGCTAGTGATCTTGTGCTACTGTTATGGCACTGCTATGAGAAAGCAATAATGATATTGTTTTTGCTTCTTAATTTAATGCCACTAATAATTTGTGTCAATCTTTTGGCACCGCTACTGCCACTGATAAAATGAAGTAATAATACATTTAAAATAGAGCTATTGTCTTAGCTACCATTTCATTTCCAATGTAGATAACTTGCAGAAGGCCTATCCGGCAGAATCAAGTCCATGTGCACTGCATCAATCACATAGCTGCAATGAACTAGTTGAGTCCATCACGCCTACCTTTGAGGTGGCGCGGGCCCCCTCTCTAACTGGCGGGCGCCATAATTTTAGTTGAACTGCACAAAAAAAGTGATTGAAATGAGTCGACGCTCCTCCTTCTACTGCCACACTGAGGTGTTAATGGATGTCAACAAATCGCCTTCATGGAAAGATACGGGGACATGAAAAATACCTTGATCTCCCAAAGTCATCTCACACAGGTCAGTACTGTCCTTTATCAACATGATTGTGCTTTGTCATACTATGCTAACGTTGTATTTTTTTAATAAAGCTATTCTATGTATGCTGCTACTTCTTGAGCTTGCGTTGGTTTTTCCCTTGAAAAGGAAAGGGTGATGCAACAAAGTAGAGATAAGTATTTCCCTCAGTTAGAGAACCAAGGTATCAATCCAGTAGGAGGTACAAGTAAGACCCCAATCTGTGCACCTGCACAAACAATCAAACACTTGCACCCAACGTGATAAAGGGGTTGTCAATCCCTTCATGGTCAATTGCAATGGTGTGATCTGATAGAGATAGATATAAAAGATTACTAAAACGTAAAATAGAATAAAAATAAATAAATTGCAGCAAGGTATTTTTGGGGTTTTTTGGTTTATAGATCTGAAAATATATGATGGAAAATAGACCCGGGGGCCATAGGTTTCACTAGAGGCTTCTCTCTTGAAAGAAAACATACGGTGGGTGAACAAATTACTGCTAAGCAATTGATAGAAAAGCGCAAAGTTATGACAATATCCAAGGCAATGATTATGAATATAGGCATCACGTCTGTGTCAAGTAGACCGACTCCTGCCTGCATGTACTACTATTACTCCACACATCGACCGCTATCCAGCATGCATCTAGAGTATTAAGTTCATAAGAACAGAGTAACGCCTTAAGTAAGATGACATGATGTAGAGGGATAAACTCAAGCAATATGATGAAACCCCCATCTTTTTATCCTTAATGGCAATAATACAATACGTGCCTCGCTACCCCTACTATGTCACTGGGTGAGGACACCGCAAGATTGAACCCAAAACTAAGCACCTCTCCCATTGCAAGAAATACCAATCTAGTTGGCCAAACCAAATCGATAATTCGAAGAGAAATACAAAGATATCAAATCATGCATATAAGAATTCAGAGAAGATTCAAATAATATTCATAGATAAACTGATCATAAATCCACAATTCATCGGATCTCGACAAACACACCACAAAGGAATATTACATTGGATAGAACTCCAAGAACATCAAGGAGAACATTGTATTGAAGATCAAAGAGAGAGGAGAAGTCGTCTAGCTACTAGCTATGGACCCGTAGGTCTGTGGTAAACTACTCATGCTTCATCGGAAGGGCAATAGGGTTGATGTAGATGCCCTCCGTGATCGAATCCTCCTCCGGCATATCGCCGAAAAAGGCCCCAAGATGGGATCTCACGGGAACAGAGGCTTGCGGCGGTGGAAAAGTATTTTCATGGATGCTTCTGATGGTTTGGGAATATTTCTGAATTTATAGGTCGAAGATTAGGGTTGGAGGACCTCTAGGGGGGCCACAAGCCAGGGCGTCTTCTGGTCCAAGAAAAATCATCACGAAAGTTTTATTCCGTTTGGACTTCGTTTGATATTCCTTTTCTGTAAAACTCAAAAACAAGGAAAAATAGAAACTGGCACTGGGCTCTAGGTTATTAAGTTAGTCCCAAAAATAATATAAAATAGCATATTAATGCATATAAAACATCCAAAACAGATAATATAATAGCATGGAACAATAAAAAATTATAGATACATTGGAGACGTATCAAGCATCCCCAAGCTTAATTCCTGCTCGTCCTCGAGTAGGTAAATGATAAAAACTGAATTTTTGATGTGGAATGTTACCTAACATATTTATCCATGTAATTTTCTTTATTGTGGCATGAATATTCAGATCCATAAGATTCAAAATAGAAGTTTAATATTGACATAAAAACAATAATACTTCAAGCATACTAATAAAGCAATCATGTCTTCTCAAAATAACATGGCCAAAGAAAGTTATCCCTACAAAATCATATAGTCTGGCTATGCTCCATCTTCATCACACAAAGTATTAAATCATGCACAACCCTGATGACAAGCCAAGCAATTGTTTCATACTTTTGATGTTCTCAAACTTTTTCAACTTTCACGCAATACATGAGCGTGAGCCATGGATATAGCACTATAGGTGGAATAGAATATGGTGGTTGTGGAGAAGACAAAAATAAGGAGATAGTCTCACATCAACTAGGCGTATCAACGGGCTATGGAGATGCCCATCAATAGATATCAATGTGAGTGAGTAGGGATTGTCATGCAACGGATGCACTAGAGCTATAACTGTATGAAAGCTCAAAAAGAAACTAAGTGGGGGTGCATCCAACTTGCTTGCTCATGAAGACCTAGGGCAATTTGTGGAAGCACATCATTGGAATATACAAGCCAAGTTCTATAATGAAAAATTCCCACTAGTATATGAAAGTGACAAAATAGGAGACTCTCTATCATGAAGATCATGGTGCTACTTTGAAGCACAAGTGTGGAAAAAAAGGATAGTAGCATTGCCCCTTCTCTCTTTTCTCTTATTTTTTTATTTTGGGCTCTTTGGGCTCTTTTTTCTCTTTTTTTATTTTTTGTCCAGAGTCTCATCCCGACTTGTGGGGGAATCATAGTCTCCATCATCCTTTGCTCACATGGGACAATGCTCTAATAATGATGATCATCACACTTTTATTTACTTTACAACTCAAGAATTACAAATCGATACTAGAACAAATATATGACTCTATATGAATGCCTCCGGCGGTGTACCGGGATGTGCAATGACTCAAGAGTGGCATGTATGAAAAATATGAACGGTGGCTTTGCCACAAATACAATGTCAACTACATGATCATGCAAAGCAATATGACAATGATGAATCGTGTCATAATAAACGGAACGGTGGATGTTGCATGGCAATATATCTCGGAATGGTTATGGAAATGCCATAACAGGTAGGAATGGTGGCTGTTTTGAGGAAGGTATATGGTGGGTGTAATGCACCGGCGAGAATTGCGCGATACTAGAGAGGCTAGCAATGATGGAAGGGTGAGAGTGCGTATAATCCATGAACTCAACATTAGTCATAAAGAACTCACATACTTATTGCAAAAGTCTATTAGCTATCGACACAAAGTACTACACGCATGCTCCTAGGGGGGTAGATTGGTAGGAAAAGACCATCGCTCATCCCCGACAGCCACTCATAAGGAAGACAATCAATAAATAATGTTGGGAATCATTGCATGGAAAACAAAAAAAATTATACGCACACGCAATGATCTATCCATGGAGATGCATAGCAACGAGGGGGACAGTATGTCTACGTACCCTCGTAGACCGTAAGCGGAAGCGTTTGACAACGTGGTTGATGTAGTCGAACTTCTTCGCGCTCCAACCGATCAAGTACCGAACGCACGGCACCTCCGTGTTCTGCACACGTTCAGCTCGGGGACATCCTCCGCCTTCTTGATCCAGCAAGACAGCGAGGTAGTAGATGAGTTCTGATAGCACGATAGCATGGTGACGGTGATGGTGATGTGATCTCCGTAGGGCTTCGCCTAAGCACTATGAAAATATGACCGAGGGAGTAAACAGTGGACAGGGGCGCAGCACACGGCTAAGACAATGTTGTGTCCTTGTGTGGCGCCCCCTCCCCACATATATATATAGGTGGGAGGGAGGGAGGAGCAGCCAAAGGAGGCACCCAAGTAGGAGGAATCCTACTTGGAGTCCCTCCCAAGCCGCGCCCCCCTTTCCTTATTTGGAGCGCGGGGAAAGGCACGGGAGAGTGGCGCCCCCCCTTTCCTTTCTCCCATGAGAGGGAAAGGCGAATTATATGTAGACATGACCGAGACACCTCTCTGGTCAATAACCAATAGCGGAACCTGGATGCCCATATTGGCTCCTACATATTCTACGAAGATCTTTATCGGTCGAACCGTTATGACTACATACGTAATTCCCTTTGTCCATCGGTCTGTTACTTGCCCGAGATTCGATCGTCGATGTCTTCATACCTAGTTCAATCTCGTTACCGCCAAGTCTCTTTACTCGTTCCATAATACATCACCTTGTGACTAACTCCTTAGTCGTTTGCTTGCAAGCTTATGATGTGTATTACTGAGAGGGCCCAGAGATACCTCTCCGATACTCGGAGTGACAAATCCTAGTCTCGATCTATGCCAACTAAACAAACACTTTCGGAGATACCTGTAGAGCATCTTTATGATCACCCAGTTATGTTGTGACGTTTGATAGCACACAAGGTATTCCTCCGGTATCCGGGAGTTGCATAATCTCATAGTCAAAGGAATATGTATTTGACATGAAGAAAGCAATAGCAATAAAACTTGAACGATCATTATGCTAAGCTAACGGATGGGTCTTGTCCATCACATCATTCTCCTAATGATGTGATCCTGTTATCAAATGACAACACATGTCTATGGTTAGGAAACCTTAACCATCTTTGATCAACGAGCTAGTCTAGTAGAGGCTTACTAGGGACACGGTATTTGTTTATGTATTCACACATGTATTTAGGTTTCCGATCAATACAATTCTAGCATGAATAATAAACCTTTATCAGGAATACGGAAATATAAAATAATAACTTTATTATTGCCTCTAGGGCATATTTCCTTTAAATAAATCATGCTCCGACTTCATCACATAACGGTTCACCATACGTGCATGCTACGGGAATCACAAACTTTAACACAAGTATTTCTACCAATCCACAATTACTCACTAGCATGTCTCTAATATCATCATCTTTATATCTCAAAACAATATGCAAGGAATCAAACTTCTCATAGTATTCATTGCACTTAATATGAAAGTTTTTATTATATCCCAATTGGATGCACATCATATTAGGACTAAATTCATAACCTAAGAAAATTACCATGCTGTTTAGAGACTCTCAAAATAATATAAGTGAAGCAAGAGAGTTCAGAAATTTCTATAAAATAAAGCCACCGCCGTGCTCTAAAAACATATAAGTGAAGCACTAGAGCATATTGCCTAGCTCAAAAGATATAAGTGAAGCACATAGAGTATTCTAATAAATTCACGATTCATGCGTGTCCCTCTCAAAAGGTTTGTACAGAAAGGATGATTTTGGCAAACTAAAAATCAAAGACTCATATCATACAAGACGCTCCAAGCAAAACACATATCATGTGGTGAATAAAAATATAGCCTCAAGTAAATTTACCGATGGATTGAAGACGAAAGAGGGGATGCCATCGGCATCCCCAAGCTTAGGCTCTTGGTTGTCCTTGAATATTACCTTGGGGTGCCTTGGGCATCCCCAAGCTTAGGCTCTTGCCACTCCTTATTCCATAGTCCATCAAATCTTTACCCAAAACTTGAAAACTTCACAACACAAAACTCAACAGAAAACTCATGAGATCCGTTAGTATAAGAAAATAAATCACCACCTTTTGGTACTGTTGTGAACTCATTCTTTATTTATATTGGTGTAATATCTACTGTATTCCAACTTCTCCATGGTTCATACCCCCCGATACTACCCATAGATTCATCAAAATAAGCAAACAACACAAAGAAAACAGAATCTGTCAAAAACAGAACAGTCTGTGAAGATCCGAATATTTCGTATACTTCTGTAACTCCAAAAATTCTGAAAAATTAGGAAAACAGAGGAAATTCGTATATCAATCTTTTTTAAAACATTCAGAGTTTTTAGTCGCTTTTGTGAATTATTAAAATTCTGCAACTGGATGCAAAAGTTTCTGTTTTTCAGCAGGATCAAATTAACTATCACCGTAAGCCATCCCAAAGGTCTTACTTGGCTTAAACACTAATTAAAACACCAAAACACAATTACTACAGAGGTAATAATGTGTATTTTATTCAATAACAGAAGCAAAAAAACATAAAAATAAAATTGGGTTTCCTCCCAACAAGCGCTATTGTTTAACGACCCTAGCTAGGCATAAAACATAGATCTAGGTATTGTCATAATAATAGGGGAGATCATCCATGCTCATCTCATACTCCCTTCTTTCAGCGGCAAGATTCCTTTGTGGTAAGCAAAAATAATCAAAAGGGCTAAATTTAATAGGATAAGGATCCCTAAGATCAAGTTTGGGAGGAATTGGTTCCTCCTTCGTCCCCTTGTATTTTATAATCAACTCATCATTGTAAGTGTTCCTTTGGTGGAACGTCATAAGCCTATCTCTTAATATGAACCCTAGTCCGTTGTTTTGTATAGCAAAATTATCATTGAGCTCAGAAATCTTATCAACCAAAACCTCGGTAGGGACCTTTTTCTCAAATTTTAATTATAGGCAGCATAATTGGGAGATTGCAATCGCATTATTTCCTCTTGATTAAAAAGGATCTCCTGTATGGGGGGGGCAACCACCATTTATTTTATAATGCGCAAAAATTTCACTAGCTTCTTTCATAATAAATCTAAACTCATGAGCTAGAAATATAGTGGCGGCACGCTTAACAGAAGAATGCTGAATATTGGAGAACTCTAGAAAAATCCTTTGTATGCATGGATGCATATGAACAAATTGTCTTTCAAGTTCAATTATAAGCAAAGTTATTGCATCCGCAAGGCTATTAGTTTTATTAAGAATAGATCCTCCTAGCGTAGGTAACGTACCGGCACAAGTAAAGAAATCTTGAATCACCCCTTTTCCAATAATATTACCGCTACCCACACGGAGTT
The DNA here is from genome assembly GCA_011799875.1 of Thinopyrum elongatum. Lineage (NCBI taxonomy): Eukaryota > Viridiplantae > Streptophyta > Magnoliopsida > Poales > Poaceae > Thinopyrum > Thinopyrum elongatum. The sequence continues at coordinate 554,123,733 of CM022299.1, read as the reverse complement.
TTTTAGTGTGGATAATAGTGGGTTCTTCATGAGGATCATTATTGGCAAATTCATTAAAACCTTCCTCACGAATATTGCTATCTTTTTCAATGATAAACTCCCCAGATTCAGACATGATAGCAAGAAACGATCTAGCACACAAGCAAACAAAAAGACGAACGGAACAAGGGCGAATAAAAAGGCAAATCTTTTTGTGTTTTCCTGAAAATCATTTTATAAGTGGGGGAGAGGAAAATGAGAGGCAAATGGAAAATAATGTAATGCAAGAGATGAGAGTTTATGATGGGTACTTGGTAGGCATGATGTAGACCTCCCCGGCAACGGCGCTGGAAATTCTTCCTGCTACTTCTTGAGCTTGCGTTGGTTTTTCCCTTGAAGAGGAAAGGGTGATGCAGCAAAGTAGAGATAAGTATTTCCCTTAGTTAGAGAAACAAGGTATCAATCCAGTAGGAGGTACAAGCAAGTCCCCAATCTGTGCACCTGCACAAACAATCAAACACTTGCACCCAACGCGATAAAGGGGTTGTCAATCCCTTCACGGTCAATTGCAATGGTGAGATCTGATAGAGATAGATATAAAAGATTACTAAAACGTAAAACAAAATAAAAATAAATAAATTGCAGCAAGGTATTTTTGGGTTTTTTGGTTTATAGATCTGAAAATATATGATGGAAAATAGACCCGGGGCCCATAGGTTTCACTAGAGGCTTCTCTCTTGAAAGAAAACATACGGTGGGTGAACAAATTACTGTCGAGCAATTGATAGAAAAGCGCAAAGTTATGACAATATCCAAGGCAATGATTATGAATATAGGCATCACGTCTGTGTCAAGTAGACCGACTCCTGCCTGCATGTACTACTATTACTCCACACATCGACCGCTATCCAGCATGCATCTAGAGTATTAAGTTCATAAGAACAGAGTAACGCCTTAAGTAAGATGACATGATGTAGAGGGATAAACTCAAGCAATATGATGAAACCCCCATCTTTTTATCCTTGATGGCAACAATACAATACGTGCCTCGCTACCCCTACTATGTCACTAGGTGAGGACACCGCAAGATTGAACCCAAAACAAAGCACCTCTCCCATTGCAAGAAATACCAATCTAGTTGGCCAAACCAAACCGATAATTCGAAGAGAAATACAAAGATATCAAATCATGCATATAAGAATTCAGAGAAGATTCAAATAATATTCATAGATAAACTGATCATAAATCCACAATTCATCGGATCTCGACAAACACACCACAAAAGAATATTACATCGGATAGAACTACAAGAATATCGAGGAGAACATTGTATTGAAGATCAAAGAGAGAGAAGAAGCCATCTAGCTACTAGCTATGGACCCGTAGGTCTGTGGTAAACTACTCACGCTTCATCGGAAGGGCAATAGGGTTGATGTAGATGCCCTCCATGATCGAATCCCCCTCCGGCAGATCACCGAAAAAGGCCCCAAGATGGGATCTCATGGGAATAGAGGCTTGCGGCGGTGGAAAAGTATTTTCATGGATGCCTCTGATGGTTTGGGAATATTTCTGAATTTATAGGTCAAAGATTAGGGTTGGAGGACCTCCAGGGGGCCACAAGCCAGGGGGCGCCCCCCTAGGGCTTGCCCCTACGGCTTGTCGTCTCCTCGTAGGTCTTCTAACCTCCTCTCCAAGTCTCGTAGGTGTCTTCTGGTCCAAGAAAAATCATCGCGAAGGTTTTATTCCGTTTGGACTCCGCTTGATATTCCTTTTCTGTAAAACTCAAAAACAAGGAAAAAACAGAAACTGGCACTGGGCTCTAGGTTAACGAGTTAGTCCCAAAAATAATATGAAATAGCATATTAATGCATATAAAACATCCAAAACAGATAATATAATAGCATGGAACAATCAAAAATTATAGATACGTTGGAGACGTATCATATGCAAACAGGAATACTCAACTACAGATGTTGTGATGGTCAAAAGCATTCGCCAAGTTCTTGGATTGTATGACATGGCTAGCCAAGATGGATTTAATCCCGAGATTCACTTTATCCAAAGGCTCTAAAGCGCCATGCATGTGTGCAAGGTGGAAAGAGATATTTCAGGACGTTGATTGATGATTCCACTAGATTCTGCTATGTGTATTTGTTAAATACTAAGGATGAGGCTCTATACACACTACTTCAAAATCTAGAAGGCCCTCTTGTGCATATATTGGAAGTGGTAGTGCCACCAGTGATGCAGAATATTTTAGCTGCCAATGTTTGACCTGTGTGGCCTTAAAAAGGAATGGTTTCAATGTTTAAGAAAATCTTTGGATCAAATTGCTTACATGAAGCATCGATCAATTTTTATTTATTTGTTCACATTCTCACAACGTTTGAGTTGTACAGTTACGATTGGCTCTGCTGTGAATCATTGAGATGTGTAGGCATCTTTGTTGTACTTATTATTTGAATCAAATGGGTTGGTTCTGAATCTTGCAAGCTGGGAATCATTGTGATGTGTAGGCATCTTTGTTTTACTTATTATTTGAATCTTATTAGTTGATTCTGAATCTTGCAAGCTGGGAAACACGGCATGATGATGCAGAGGACAGCAACCATAACAAGTTGTTCAAACTTGGTAGTATTGTCTGTGAAAGTGCGGCAAATGAGCCGATCGTTTGTGTCCTGAGAATAATAATTCTAATTGATGTGCATGTTGATCTTGTGGCAATGATAGAACGAGCCAATGCTTTGCTTGTTTTAAGAATAAATTTTAATTAAAGCTAATAAAATTTAAGTAAAGTGACCACTAACACTTGCTATTACAGTACCAATATAGACCCGCTCGTGAACCCGAGGGGGCATGTTCTGTCGGGCGTGCAGTGGGCGAGGGAGGAGTAGTAACTGATGTCGCCTGTACACACTCAGTTTACTGTTGGATGCAGTTCCCCAAGAGCTGAAAAATGAACTGCTGCCGCCGCCCCCCACTCGTTCACCGTCGATTGCAGTTCCCCAAGATTGGAAAAACGAACTACTACTGCCGCGGTGCCGCCCCCTAGTACCCCAGTACACACCGATCGTCTTCATCTCCCCCTGCCCCCAATCCCCACAAAACGAGAATTGCCACATCAACTCTGCGTGAGAAGAGACTCCAATGGCGATCCGAGGGGTGAGCCTGCTGGATATGGACTTCAGCAAGGAGTTCACCTTTGAGTTCACCGTTCACACCCATGGCAGCACCAAGTTGAATGTGATGTACACCAATGATCCGGACTCGGTGAAGCTCTGCCTCGCCAAGTTCAAGTAGTACCTACAGGAGGAGAAAGCACAAGGTCGCGGGACTAGACCTTGTGCCCATCCATTCATCTCCTGACAGGGGCCAGCGAATCGCCGTCGCCCAGGTATGTGTGCGGGACGAGGTTCTTGTCTACCACTGCTGTAGGGCCATTAGAGGTTCTGGAGCAGGGCCGGGCCCATAGTTGTGCGGGACTGTGCGGCCCGCACAGGGCCCATAGATTTTGGGGGCCCCAAATTTGTATAAGGCCTATGTATATTTTCTTCCTAGCGCGTCCAAGCAGCCGGCTGTATGCCCCCCGAACGGGATCGATCGCATCCAGAGCCAGCCAACGATCGGCCCCCTCAAAAGATTCAGCGTAGCGCTATTTTTCTTTTGCGCTAATTATGTGTTGTACTATGGCCGGAGATATAATTAGTTTAGGCCCAGCCATAATTACCTTCTTGTGCTATGTACTGAAGCCCAAAAGAGCCCACGCGCATTATCCTGTATTTAGGCCACCGTGGTAAATTGTAGTTTCATTTGTATGTTTTCCAAGACCTAGCGTCCATCCCTAAGCCGCACAGATCGATCTATTCCACGCCGTCGTCGCTGCTATGCCGGTTGCCTTGTGAGTCGCCGGATGCCACCTACACACCGCCGTCATGGTTCGTCGATCCTACACTGACAGCAGTGCAATGCCACAGAGAGTATTCAGTCCGCAGATCGTTGTACTGTATCAGCGTATCTGTTCCTTGAGCACTTGGATCTAAAGGTATGTATTAAGTACTAGTTTGTATTATGTTGGTGGATTTCAATCCAGTAGTCTAGTGATTTTGTTTACTTGCATATAAGACAACAGGTTAATTCACAAATTAGGCGTGTCGCTTTTCCATGGGAGATGACTTTGATTAATTTGGCAAATCACATGATCACTTAATCCAAATGAAATTGTTGCAAAAGACCCCATGGTCTAGAGTCAATCTAATACTAAAGATTCACAAGGATCATTTTTCGTGAAGTTTTATCTATTGCGTGGACATTCTCTTCCCTCACCCCCTTCATGTTTAAATCCTTGCTCCGCTTCTGCACTTGAGAGCGAAGTGCTGAACAAGATTAATTACGAGGATATCATTGAAGATTTCATTTCAAAGAATACTAAAAGAATGATGTTGTTCAAATAAATATCAGGCAACCTGGGAGTTGAATAGGTATGATTTTTTACACGTCCAATTGTTATGTAAGACATTATATCATATACATTATAACATATACATTATAATTGTTCATTAGTTCATTTTAGTGAGATAGGGTCCCATTTTTTAGTTTCGCACAGGGCCCCAAATTTTGCCGGCCCGGCCCTGTTCTGGAGCATTCGCCTGTTTCATCGGCACCGCCGACTGCACCTTCGCTATGGTGGAGAGCAGGAAGAACGCGACTGTGCTTTATGATTCGGCCATCTGGTGCAACAAGCTTGTCGACATCCAGAAGCAATACAAGATCATCGGCAACATGCAGAAGAAGGACTCCGTGGTTGACCTCGCCGCGACCATCATCGACCCCTGCTACGCCAACATGAAAGAAGACATCGATACCAAGGACCTGAACACGTGGGAGGTACCTCTGAATCTAGCCTACATAACCTACACGGCCAAGGACGCATACGCATGCTACGACATGTACAGGCAGATCTTGGACATGAGGGCGTGTCTGCTTCCCGTAACCGACGAGTACACAGACAGCCGCAACGTCATGATCAAGCATGCCAGGAAGGTCTAGATGATGTACTTTTCTGTTTAAGCACCTTTATCATCTGGGTGTTTCATGCATTAGCCTATGTGTCGTAATTATCTGTTTTGTCCGAAATATTTCGTCTAAAAACCCGTTAACCTGTTTGCTTTTTTTTGAGTGGCTATTTGCTTATGTATGTAACTAGTTCACTGGGCTGCCGTGCTTTGAATCTCCTTCCTCCCAACATACTCCCCTTCTCAGGTGGACCCAGCAGGTCTCGTACACAGACATCTAGGACCAACCACCTATCCATTTATATTTCTTTATTTTGTTCAATCTTTCATCCTCTTCCTATAGAGGCTGGTGGCGCTGCCGCGCGCGCCTCGGTGACCCATCCTAGCATATGGCGCTGGACAGGCCATCCCTCTACTCCCACACATTCTGCGGGGCGGCAGCTCCACCGGCCCACCCTACACCAGCACAAGTCAACCCTCGTACTCCCCTTCGCCTGCGTCTTCCCCGGCTCCGGTCTGAGGTCTCGACGTCGTCCTCCGCCTTGGTGGTCTCGCCGCGGCGCCGCCGTCTGTCGTTCCCAACATGGTCAACAAAACAAGAGGAATCGGGAGACGATTGTTCGTCGAGAGGCTGACAGTCTGGGCCCACCAGGTCCATGGCCTAGGCTTTTTTGTTTAACACGCGCAACCCACGACATACAGACATAGTTGATCCAATAGGTTTCAACTTTTTTTGGGGGTCCAGCAGGTATCAAGCGGCCTCTGGGCCTCCCAGCCTAGCTTGTCTATAACCTTAGCAGCCCAAGTTATGTTTGTTTTTTCAAGACAGCGCACAGCTCAGTTCTATTTTTCTATAAGGATGCAAAACTGAACCTATGTTTTCCCTTCTATAATAGTATATTTATTTATTTATTTATTTATTTTTATATTTATATCTTATTTTATTACATATATATAATAGAAACAACATAAGGTTCCGTTAAACATGTCGTTCGTCCAACCATTGTATAGACCTTCCCACTACCTTTATTTTTCGTTTTTATTAATCTTATATTTGAATTTTCTCCCACTTTCTTTTTTTATGTAATCTGAGTTTTCTCCCAGTAGCTTTCCCTAGAACCAACTCAACTGTCCCACGTCTAGCTTAAAAAATAATAATACCCCACGTCCTATTAACTCATCAAATTAAAATGATATTTTATTTCGTAAATCAGAAGTTCTTACAAAATAATAATAGTAATTGTTTATATATAACTTGGCAAGTTAACTCCTGGTGATTGCGTACGTAAGCTTGCAAAGATTTTACTAACCAATCAGTAATAGACGTGCAATCATGTGTTTATATTTTTATAACATTTCTCTGTCCAGCCCAACCTGATATTTTCACGCAGCCCAGCAAGTCCGTGGATTTTGAAAAAAAATGCAAATGGGCTTTAAATTCTAACATAATATATAAACGGGCTGCATAGACTCTACATCATTGTTTCACCCAGCCCACCAAATGGACTAAAAAACCAAATGGACTGGCTGACATGTGGGCCAGTAGATAGAAGCCTAAGTACTTTCGCAAAAAAAATACAAAGTTCGAAGCTTAAGCAAGGCGTTCGATTTACATTCAACGGCCGGCATTCTTCTTCAATCTCTCATCTTCTTCCTCCAACGCTGTCGGGACCGCCTGCTCCAGCCTCCGGCGTCTAGCGGCGCTGTTTCGCGTGCCTCACAGTGAAGCGCTAGCCCACCGACGGCCAGGCCATCCCTCCACTCCTCTGCACCTCCTGTTATTCTCTGCCGAGTGTAGGCCCACCCCGCACCTGAACCAGTCAAGTTTCCCACTCCTCTCCATCTGCGACTCCACTGCCGCGTCTTCCCCATTTCCGGGTTGTTCCAGTCTGGGGCCTCGCCGTCGTCCACCGGCCTTGGTGCGCTTGGCATGGTGTGGTCAACATGGTCAACAAACGAGAGTCATCGGAAGATGACTGTACATGGAGAGGCTGACAGTGGGGACGCACCACGCCCATGGACGCATGCATGCAACTACATCCTTTTTACCCTGAAAAATAATGTTTTCTCCCCCTGACAGCTGGGACCCACCAGCTACATCTTCACACACAAGGAAGTGCGTCCTTATTATGGGCAAAAAAAATGATTCCTCCCCCTGACAACTGGGACCCATCAGCTATATCTTCGCACGCAAGGAAGTGCCTCCTTATCCTCCCTAACAGCTGGGACCCGCCGGGTCGAACCGTATGTACGGTTGTCTCTCTGGTAGCGAACGTGTACATACATACTGGTCGATCGGTCTCTCTGCAAGGATGAACCATGGCCGAGCAAGGAGCAGCACGTGTGACGTAGCAGTTGAGGCAGTCCTGTATAAATTATGTACATGTACGTACAGCCACACTGCAAGAAAGTAAATATGGCTACGTACGTACATACGGGCGGGGTCTCGAACGTGTACAGCGATGGCGTCATGTTCATCAGCAGCCAACCGGCTGGGTCAGAATGGAGAAACTGCGTCGTGTTCATCGGGAGGGAACAGAATGCGTCATGTTCATTGGGAGCTAGCCGACTTGGATGGAACAGCCGAAACAAGGTCTGGCGTACCGCAGAACAGAGGAAACGGCCTTTTGTTCGACCACGTACGGTCGAACAGGGTCCTGTTCATCGGGAAGGGTCTGGCGTACCGCAAAACGGAGGAAACGGACTTCTGTTCGAGTGCCTACGGTCGAAACGGGGTGTTGTTGATCGGGAGGGGTGTGGCGTACCGCAAAACGGAGGAAACGGACTTCTATTGGAGCGCCTACGGTCGAAACAGGGTCCTGTTCATCCATCGTCTACTGCCTCGCTCCAGCCTTCACGGGCTACTGTTCATCCACCGTCGACTTCCTCCAGCCTCCACCAGCTACTATTCATCCACGGGCTACTGTTCATCCAGCCTCCACCGACTACTGTTCATAGAGCCTCCACGGGGTCTTGTTCATCCACCCCCAACCGGCTGGGGTGCGGCGGCCCCCTCGGGGTCCTGTTCATCCAGCGGCAACGGCCTACTACCACGGGGTCCTGTTCATCCAACCCCCACCGGGAACTGTTCATCCACAGCCAACCAACCGGCTCGACTCACCACGTCTCGACTCATTCTACGTACCGCGCGCATGGTAGCAACGGTCATTGTTCATTGAGAGGCAACCCAACACCGGCTGGCTACGTCTCGCACGGGGGCTCGATCGGCTTCAGTTAGCAGCAGAAGTGATCGATCGCTCGGGTTCAGTTAGCAGCAGCAGCAAAGGAATCGCTCGGGTTCAGTCAGCAGTGAATGAATCGCTCGGGTTCAGTTAACAGCCAAGGGATCGATCGCTCGGGTTCAGTAACGTGCGATCACTCGGGTTCAGTTAGCCAACGCCTCGCACAAACGCGCGTACGTGTATGAGAGAAATGCGCAAACCTCCGTGCATTGCTCGGCCCCGACCACCCACTGTAACCGGGAACTCCCCGAAATTTTCCTCGCCCTCGCTTCTACCACGATTTTTTCGGTCATGGACGGCCCAAAGAATGTCATGTAGGTGCGTCCCTGGCCCGCCCAGGAAGAAAAGCCCATTTTCTGTCATAATTTTTTGTCATAGAAGTAGGAGCCCACCACATCTATGATGATACGTGCTTTTGTCACAATTATCATCATAGAAGTGTCATAAGCATGACAGAAAAAAATTTCATTCGGCCCAAAATGTCACGGATGTGTCTTTTTTTTGTAGTGTAGAAACAATAGTTGGTGAGACGACCACATGACGACACTATGATGGAGATCATGGTGTCATGCCGGTGACGATGGACATCATGCCGGTGCTTTGGAGATGGAAATCAAAAGCACAAAATGATAATGGCCATATCATGTCACATATTTTGGTTGCATATGATGTTTATCTTTTATGCATCTTATTTTGCTTAGGACGATGGTAGAATTATAAGATGATTCCTTCACTTAATTTCAAGATAAATGTGTTCTCCCTACGTATGCACCATTGTGAAAGTTTGTCGTTTCGAAGCACCTCGTGATGATCAGGTGTGATAGACTCTACGCTCACATACAACGGGTGTAAGCCAGTTTTACACATGCAGAATACGTGGGTTAAAATTGACGAGCCTAGCATGTACAGACATGGCCTCGGAACACGAAGGACCGAAAGGTCGAACATGAGCCATATAGTAGATATGATCAACAAGGAGATGTTCACCGTTGATGACCACCCCATCTCACATGATGATCGGACATGGGTTGGTTGTTATGGATCATGTAAACACTTAGACAACTTGAGGGATGTTGATTTAAGTGAGAGTTCACTAGTAATTTGATTAACTGAACCAATTATCATGAACATAGTCTAAATTTTCTTTGCAAAATTATGTTGTAGATCAATGGCTCGCGCTGTAGCTCCCTTGAATTTTAATGCGTTCCTAGAGAAAGAAAATTTGAAAGATGATGGAAGCAACTATGCGGACTGGGTCCGTAATTTGAGGATTATCCTCACTGCTGCACAGAAGGCTTATGTCCTTAATGCACCGCTTGGTGATGCATCCCCTCAAGGCTTGCCTGTAGATGTTATGAATGACTGGCTGGCATGTTCTGATGACTACTCGATAGTTCAGTGTGCCATGCTTTACGGCTTAGAACCGGGGCTCCAAAGACGTTTTGAGCACCACAGAGCATATGAAATGTTCCAGGAGCTGAAATTGGTATTTCAGGCTCATGCCCGGGTTGAGAGGTATGACACCTCCGACAAATTCTTTAGCTGCAAGATGGAGGAGAACAGCTCCGTTAGTGAGCATTTACTCAGAATGTCTGGGTACTACAACCGCTTGAATCAGTTGGGAGTTAATCTTCCGGATGAAGTAGCGATTGACAGAGTTCTTCAGTCACCGCCACCAAGATACAAAGGCTTCATGATGAACTATAAAATGCAAGGGATGGAAAAACGATCCCTGAGCTCTTCGCAATGCTTAAGGCCGCGAAGGTAGAAATCAAGAAAGAGCATCAAGTGTTGATGGTCAATAAGACCACCAGTTTCAAGCAGGGCAAGGGAAAGAAAGGGAACTTCAAGAAGAATGGCAAGACAATTGCCGCTCCCATGAAGAAACCCAAGGCTGGACCCAAACTCGAGACTGAGTGCTTCTATTGCAAGGGGAAGGGCCACTGGAAGCGGAACTGCCCCAAGTACTTGGCAGATAAGAAGGCTAGCAATATCAACATAGGTATGTTTGATATACATGTTATTGATGTGTTGTAACATCCCAAATTTTCAATTTGGAATGTTTTACAATTATTAGCTAAGCATCTATGCATTTTGTTTGAATTGAGTGGCATATGGAAATTTCAGAGGCATTTGAGTTTTATTTGACTTTAAATTCAACTTGGCATTTGAAATTTATTTCAAAAAAAAATCCCTAACAAATACTTGTTCAAAAGTATGAGAGGAGCTAACATGACACTCCAAAAAGTCAGAAGAAAACAATGCCAAAAGTTTTGAATTCAAATTTGAGTTTCATTTGGATTTTTTTTAAATGTTTTTATAAAGTTTTTATTTAGCCTCTGAAAAATAGTTCATCTTGTAGGATTTCTTTTTCTGAATTTTTTTGATATATATATATGTCCTATATAAAAATATTTTTATTCTATCTATATTTTTTTCTGTCTTTAAAAAAAAGCCACGGGCCATGGAAGGCCCAGCCTTCTTCACGACCACCTGGTCGTCTTCTTCCTTCGTCGTTCACAGAGAGCACGCAGAGAGCATCTCCACCAAGCACCCCCACCCCTCCCCTCCTCTCCCTCGCCCCGAAACTCCTCTGAACGGAACCCCCTCGCCTCCCTCTACCCCTCCCCTCTAGTAGTGCGCCTTAATGCCCCCTGTAATGGCCATTAGAAGCACAAGTAACAGCCACCATTAAACACCACAATCTTCTCGAATTCTGGCCCTCCCCTGCCCTATATAAAGCACCCCTGGGAGCCCCTCTCAACCCTCGTCTGAAGCCCTCTCCTTCTGGAGCTTTTCTCCCTCCCCATCCCGTTTAATTGCTCGCCGGAGTTCTTGGATTCCGGCGGCTTCTCCACCGCGCCAGGAGACGATACCGACCCCGCGGTACTACTCCTCGGATCCGCCTCATGTTGCTCTTCACCGTCCCGCACGCATCCTTCGTTGAAGCACACCGGAGCCGCCTTCTTCCTCATCGCCGGCGACAAGTCCGGTGAGCACCCAGCCAGCCAATCAGAGAGCGCCACTTGTCTCTGGCCGAATTTTTTCTCTTTTTCCAGTATTTTTCCAATCTCAGATTCTATACGAATTATTCTTTCTAGTATATCTTTTAATCCATAGATCCGATTTAGTTGATTCTTTTTCCTACGGTTTCATAAAAATCTCCTCTATCCAGAGAACCAAACTAAAAATATTTTTGAAAGTTTTAAAATTTGAATTCAAACAGATTTGAATTCAAACTTCATTAGGCCATAACTTGAGTTTCGTAACTCCGTTTTGGGTGATTCTTTTTGCAAATCGAAGCTTGTGACATGTACTTTCTGTTAAAACCAAAACCATATATTTTTGTTGCTGTAAAAATTACGTTCTGTACAGAAACTTTATTTGGTTGTTTTTGGAGTTTTCCAAAGTCTTTTATTTGTTTTCTTTTTGGATCTTTGCTTGTATGCTTATGTATGTTATTGCTTGCTTACACTAGATCATCCGGAGTGCGAAGCTTGCTACTACGAATCTTTAGGGTTCAACGAACATCAGCAAGGCAAGTTCACACTTTAATCATACTTTTCAATACCCAGTTTTTACTATGCATTAGTTTCACCCTCAAAGATTGCATGAGTAGGATTGGGAACATGTGGTTATGCCTTGTAGTTCATGTGGTAGGAACCTTTGATCAGCCCGGGAATATTCGTTATGTCATATATTGCTTAGCCATGCTCGTAGACGGGGATTGGTATGTGTGATCCATGCAAGTTACGAGAGATAATAATTTTGGGACAACATAAGGTGGCAACTTTAATACACATCTAGGTGGATTGTTTGGGGCACCTGGAGAAACCAGTGCTTGCCCAAGGGGATCCCGGAGTACCCATGTGATTACCCTAGGTCCGCCACCCAGGCTCAAAGGGATCATAAGATATTTCATGCCTAGAAACTTCCGTGTGCAGCCACAAGCCATTATGGGCTCTGGCATAGCTGAGTAAGTTGTGTGACCTCTTTCCGTGGTAGACTAGCTGATGTAGGGGAAAGTAGGTGTACCGGTCTACCCAGGGTTTAGAGGAAATACTTCAGAAAGGCTATGTCTCGATCTTCCGATCATGGAGGTGGTCAAGTCTTGTGAGGAAAAGTGCGCAAACCTCTGCAGAGTGTATAAACTAACCATGATTAGCCGTGTCCCCAGTTATGGACAACTTGAGTATCTAGAAGTGAATTATTGGTTGATCTCATCACTCTTTGTAATGAAATTATTGGGTTACTAATAACTTGGGAATTATGGGATTGAGTTGGAGGAACCTTCTCAATAATGGCATTTTAATTTAGTAGTAAATAAAAATTTATTCCTTTGTTGTAGGGAAAAATTAGCTTTATGCAGAATTAAACTTAGAGCCTCCACCAGCCAGATATGCATGTAGTGATAGATATTGTTCATTATTATTCTATGGTGTGACATTGCCAGCATATTCCATGTGCTGACCTACACGGCTGCAACGTCTCATGTTGTAGATTTTTCCGACGAGGATTAAAGGTGCGATAGATCGTTGTTCTACACTCAGTTTGCCGTGGAGTTGGATGGACTCATTTACCTTCGATGCTTCTGCAGTTATTTTTTATTTAGATGGCCTTTGGCCATATTATTGTAATAAATACTCCTTTGCGGACCTCGATGTAATAAAGTGTGTGATTGAACTCTGTTATAATTCCTCTAGTATTGTGTGTGTCAGCATACTGATCCAGGGATGACACTTAAGCACAGAGACTTCAATCCTTTTGGGTCAGGTCACTACAAGTGTACCTTACTCATGCTCGTAGTAGCGTCTGGGTATTTGATATTGGTTCGGTTGCTAATATTTGTAACTCAAGACAGGAGCTGCGGAATAAACGGAGACTAGCTAAGGAGGTGACGATGCGCGTCGGAAATGGTTCCAAGGTTGATGTGATCGCTGTCGGCACGCTACCTCTACAATTAACTTCGAGATTAGTTTTAAACCTAAATAATTGTTATTTGGTGCCTGCGTTGAGCATGAACATTATATCTGGATCTTGTTTATTGTGAGACGGTTATTCATTTAAGTCAGAGAATAATGGTTGTTCTATTTATATGGATAATATCTTTTATGGTCATGCACCCCTTGTGAATGGTTTATTCTTGTTGAATCTCGATCGTAGTGATACACATATTCATAATATTGATGCCAAAAGATGCAAAGTCAATGATGATAGTACCACATACTTGTGGCACTGCCGCTTAGGTCATATTGGTGTAAAGCGCATGAAGAAACTCCATGTTGATGGACTTTTGGAATCACTTGATTATGAATCATTTGATACATGTGAACCATGCCTCATGGGCAAGATGACTAAAATCCCGTTTTCCGAAACAATGGAGCGGGCAAGTGACTTATTGGAAATAATACATACCGATGTATGCGCTCTGATGAGTGTTGAAGCGCGCAGTGGATATCCTTATTTTCTTACCTTCACGAATGATTTGAGTAGATATGGGTATATTTACTTAATGAAACACAAGTCTGAAACATTTGAAAAGTTCAAGGAATTTCAGAATGAAGTGGAGAATCATCGTAACAAGAAAATAAAGTTGCTACGATCTAATCGTGGCGGTGAATATTTGAGTTACGAGTTTGGTAATCATTTAAGACAATGTGGAATTGTTTCACAACTCACGCCACCAGGAACACCACAGCTTAATTCTGTGTCTGAACGTCGTAATCGTACTTTATTGGATATGGTGCATTCTATGATGTCTCTTACCGATTTGCCACTATCATTTTGGGGTTATGCATTAGAGACAACTGCATTCACTTTAAATAGGGCACCGTCTAAATCCGTTGAGATGACACCATATGAATTATGGTTTGGCAAGAAACCTAAATTGTCGTTTCTTCAAGTTTGGGGATGCGACATTTATGTCAAGAGGCTTCAGCCTGATAAGCTCAAACCCAAAGCAGAGAAATGCATCTTCATAGGATAACCTAAAGAGACCATTGGGTATACCTTCTATCACAAATCTGAGGGCAAGATTTTTGTTGCTAAAAATGGGTCCTTTCTAGAGAAGGAGTTTCTCTCGAAAGATGTGAGTGGGAGGAAAGTAGAACTTGATGAGGTAATTGTACCTTCTCTCAAACTAGAGAGTAGCACATCACAGAAAGCAGTTCCCGTGATGCGTACACCAACCGGAGAGGAAGCTAATGATGATGATCATGAAACTTCAGATCAAGTTACTACTGAACTTCGTAGGTCGACCAGGGCACGTTCCGCACCGGAGTGGTACGGTAATCCCATCCTGGAAGTCATGTTGCTAGACAACGGCGAACCTACGAACTATGAAGAAGTAATGATGGGCCCAGATTCCGACAAATGGCTTGAGGCCATGAAATCCGAGATAGGATCCATGTATGAGAACAAAGTATGGACTTTGGTAGACTTTCCCAATGACCGGCAGGCCATTGAGAATAAATGGATCTTTAAGAAGAAGACTGACGCCGATGGTAAAGTCACCGTCTATAAAGCTCGACTTGTCGCAAAAGGTTTTCGAAAAATTCAAGGAGTTAACTATGATGAGACTTTCTCACCCGTAGCGATGCTTAAGTCTGTTAGAATTATGTTAGCAATTTCCGCATATTATGACTATGAAATCTGGTAGATGGACGTCAAAACAGCGTTCCTTAACGGGTTCCTTAGGGAAGAGTTGTATATGATGCAACCAGAAGGTTTTGTCAATCCTAAGGATGCTAACAAGGTATGCAAGCTCCAGCGATCCATCTATGGACGGGTGCAAGCATCTCGGAGTTGGAATTTACACTTTGATGAGGTGATCAAGGCTTTTGGTTTTATACAAACTTACGGAGAAGCTTGTATTTACAAGAAAGTGAGTGGGAGCTCTGTAGCATTTCTAATACTATATGTGGATGACATATTATTGATTGGAAATGATATAGACTTTCTAGAAAGCATAAAGGGTTATTTGAACAAGAGTTTTTCAATAAAAGACCTAGGTGAAGCTGCTTTCATATTGGGCATCAAGATCTATAGAGATAGATCGAGACGCTTGATAGGACTTTCACAAAGCACATACCTTGACAAGATTTTGAAGATTTCAAAATGGACCAGTCAAAGAAGGGGTTCTTGCCTGTGTTGCAAGGTGTGAAGTTGAGTCAGACTCAAAGCCCGACCACGGCAGAAGAAAGAGAAAGGATGAAGATCATCCCCTATGCCTCATCCATAGGCTATATAATGTATGCCATGCTGTGTACCAGACTTGATGTGTGCCTTGCCATAAGTCTGGCAGGGAGGTACCAAAGTAATCCAGGAGTGGATCACTGGACAGCGGTCAAAATTATCCTTAGGTGCCTATAGTGGACTAAGAAAATGTTTTCTCATTTATGGAGGTGATAAAGAGTTCGTCGTAAAGGGTTACGTCGATGCAAGCTTTGACACTGATCTGGATGACTTTGAGTCTCGAACCGGATACGTATAATGGAGCGTGGTAGCAGCATCTACAGTATGACATAGAGATTTGCAAAGTACACACAGATATGAATGTTGCAGACCTGTTGACTAAAACCTCTCTCACAAGCAAAACATGATCAAACCCCAGAAATCATTGGGTGTTAATCACATAACGATGTGAACTAGATTATTGACTCTAGTGCAAGTGGGAGACTGTTGGAAATATGCCCTAGAGGCAATAATAAAATGGTTATTATCATATTTCCTGTTCATGATAAATTTTTATTATTCATGCTAGAATTGTATTGACCGGAAACTTAAATACACGTGTGAATACATAAACTACACCGTGTCCCTAGTAAGCCTCTACCAGACTAGCTTGTTGATCAAATATGGTTATGTTTTCCTAACCATGGACATGAGTTGTCATTTGATAATGGGATCACATCATTAGGAGAATGATGTGAGGGACAGACCCAACCATAAGCTTAGCATCAGATCGTTTAGTTATTTGCTATAGCTTTCTTCATGTCAAGTATCAGTTCCTTAGACCATGAGATCATGCCACTCCCGAATACTGGAGGAATGCCTTGTGTGCTATCAAACATCAATTCGTAACTGGTGATTATAAAAGTGCTCTATAGGTATCTCCAAAGGTGTCTGTTGGGTTGCATGGATCGAGACTGGGATTTGTCGCTCCGTGTGACGGAGAGATATCTCTTGGCCCTCTTGGTAATACAACATCATAAGAAGCTTCATGTGACTAATGAGTTTAGTCATGGTATCTTGTATTACGGAATGAGTAAAGAGACTTGCCGATAACAAGATTGAACTAGGTATGGAGATACCGACGATCGAATCTCGGGCAAGTAACATATCGTCGGACAAAGGGAATTGCATACGGGATTGACTGAATCCTTGACATCATGGTTCAACCGATAAAGATCTTCCTTGAATATGTAGGAACGAATATGGGCATCCAGGTCCCGCTATTGGTTATTGACCGCAGAGGAGTCTCGGTCATGTCTGCATGTTTTGAACCTGTAGGGTCGCACGCTTAACGTTTGGTAGCGCTTGGGTAGTATTGAGATATTAATAGTGGAAAATCCAAAGGTTGTCTGGAGTCCCGGATGGGATCTGGGATGTCACAAGGAGCTCTGGAATGGTCCGGAGGTAAAGATTTATATATGGAAAGTTGTTGTCGGGGTTTCGGGAAAAAGTTCATTTTTTTATTGTACCGGGAAGCCATGAGAAGGTTCCGAAGGGTTCCGGAGGGGTCCAGAAGTCCTCGGAGGGTTCCACCGCATCCCATACAGTAGGATGGGCTGTAGGGGGGCGCCTTGGCCTTAATGGGCCATGGTGAATCCCCCTCTTCCACCCAATCCTCTCAAAACCCCTTGAATCCTCAAAACCCTTCCTTTCAAAATCCTCTTTGTTTATAATTTCTATTTAGTAGAAAGGGTTTGACATGTTGACATAACATGGTGTAGAACATTTAAAAATCTAATCTTTACAATGTAACTAACTCCCCTTATATCCTTGCTACAGAATTGTAAAGCTCACCTGGTAAAAATGACTTGAAATCAATATCTCATAATTTAGCAGCAGTTTTCCCAACAACAACATAATTTTGCATGACTTGATATCAATATCTCATCACAGCAACAACATAATTTATCATAACAACATGACTTTGAATCCCAAATCCCAGCATTCATAATTTATCATAACAACATAATTTTTCGCAGCAAACAGTTCATCACAGCCACAACATCATTTTGCAACAAAGATAATGTAGACAAATGTATCCATCTTTTGGTGTCATGGTCATCTAGCATTGAGAACCTGAGAGAAATTTATCCACCCGACTTGTTTATTGTGGCTTCTTTTGGTGCTTGAGAACCTAATGAAACAAAAAGAGATGAATGTTAGAGTGCCTTGAGAAAAACTGTTACAGCAAATAGCTTTGCTAGATGAACATTAGTTCTATTTACAGAGGGAGTAATACATATGAAAGCATAATAGGAGATTTCATCAAGTATCGCCAAAACATAGTAAGCAACTAAGCATAATACATGCAAAACAAGCCTTACTACTTGGAGATAATAAATACAAATGCAGAGATATGGCAGTATTCAGTTTAGATGAATAGAAAAACCAGTGTTGGCCCTGGAACATCCATCCAAACTACTTGATATAGATATAGTAGTACCACAGAAACTACTACTACTTCTTCTACTTGCAGATAAGCAGAGTCAACAGCACAGATACATCAGTCAGCCATAATTGTCACAACAAACTAGTTCAGTACAGTACTAAACTGAACATGTACAAGTCTTTGGCCCTGGAATACAATTGCATCATGTACACTGTTGTACTATGTCACAGAAATATGTAGGAGTGATCTGACTACTCATCACAGAAATCTCATATGAGAACATCCATCCAAAAATTTCATGACCAGATTATACTGAAAATTGATACGTCTCTGTCGTATCTATAATTTTTGATTGTTTCATGCCAATATTATATAACTTTCACATACTTTTGACAACATTTTATATGATTTATTGGACTAACCTATTGATCCAGTGCCAGTGCCAGTTCCTGTTTGTTGCATGTTTTTTGTTTAACAGAATATCCATATCAAACGAAGTCCAAACGCGATGAAAATTTACGGAGAATTATTTTGGAATATTTGTGATTTTTGGGAGGTGGAACCAACGCAAACGGAGGCCCACAACCACCATGAGACACCAGGGCGCGCCCTAGGGCCCAGGCGCATCGTGGTGGGTTGTGCCCTCCTTGTAAATCGGTTGGAGCTCTACTTCGGGCGCAAGGAAGCTTATATCCGGAAAAAATCATGTTAAAATCTCAGTGCAATCGAAGTTACGGATCTCTGGGAATATAAGAAACGGTTTTCGGCCAGAAAACAGGAGCGTGAAACAGAAGAGAACAGAGAGGGAGATCCAATCTCGGAGGGGCTCCTTCCCCTCCGCCACCATGGAGGCCATGGATCAGAGGGGGAACTCTCCTCCCATCTAGGGGGAGGCCAAGGAAGAAGAAGTAGGAGGGGGGCTCTCTCCCCCTCTCTCCCGGTGGCGCCGGAGCGCCGCCGGGGCAATCATCATGACAGCGATCTACACCAACAACTTCACCGCCGTCACCACCAAATCTCTCCCCCTCTATGCAGCGGTGTAACACCCCTTCTCCAAGCAGCAATCTCTTCTTAAACATGGTGCTCAACACTATATAATATTTCCCAATGATATGTGGTTATCCTATGATGTTTGAGTAGATCCGTTTTGTCCTATGGGCTAATTGATGATCGTGGTTGGATTGAGTTGTATGTTTTATTTTGGCGTTGTCCTATGGTGCCCTCCGTCTCGCGCAAACATGAGGGATACCCGTTGTAGGGTGTTGCAATACATTCATGATTCGCTTATAGTGGGTGGCGTGAGAGACAGAAGCACAGATCCGAGTAAGTGGGTTGTTGCGTATGGGAGTAAAGAGGACTTGATACTTAATGCTATGGTTGGGTTTTACATTAATGATCTTTAGTAGTTGCGGATGCTTGCTAGAGTTCCAACCATAAGTGCATATGATCCAAGTAGAGAAAGTATGTTAGCTCATGCCTCTCCCTCATATAAAATTGCAATAATGATTACCGGTGTAGTTATCAATTGCCTAGGGACAAATGACTTTCTTGTTTGACAAAACCTATTTACTAAACAACTAACTTTTATTATCTTGCAATTTATTCGTAGTTTTATTCTCGCAAAGTACTTCTAGTTTTATTCGTGCAAACTATCCTATCACCTACAAAATAGTTTCATACTTGTTCTAGGTAAAGCAAACGTTAAGTGTGCATAGAGTTGTATCGGTGCTCCATAGAACTTGAGGGAATATTTGTTCTACCTTTAGCTCCTCGTTGGGTTCGACACTCTTATTCATCGAAAAAGGCTACAAACGATCCCCTATACTTGTGGGTTATCAAGACCTTTTTCTGGAGCCGTTGCCGGGGAGCAATAGCGTGGGGTGAATATTCTCGTGTGTGCTTGTTTGCTTTATCACTAAGTAGTTTTAATTTTGTGCTCTTATTTTCTATCTTCAGTTATGGGTAGGAAACATAAAATACCAAAAAAAATAGTTGTACCTGCTAAACCAATGGTTGAAGAACCACCCAAAATCTATCATACTACTGAAGCTTTCTATTTAGATCATCTTCAATCCATTTGTGCTCGTGCTGAAAACCCAACTAGCTTAGTTGAGGGAAAATCATTGAATGAGCATGCTTATTTTGTGCGACACCGTATATCTCAAAAAGGGAAACTTCTGTGGGATAATATTAATAGTTTGTATTGCTATGCTTTGAATTTATGCAAAATACATGATTTTACTTGTTGTTTTGAAGACCCTAAAAAACACCTTCCTCTCCAATGTGAGTTTAAGCATAATGGAATTTTATCTTCTTATGCCAAGGGTGTTTATAATTACTATGATGTTGAATAAATTGAAGAATTTGTTGCTTTTAAGGGTGCTTATGAAATAGCTTCTTTGATCGAAAAGTATGATGCTACTCTTTACAAATCTGAAAATTTTGCCATACTTAAATATTGCTATGAAAATTATGCTTCTAATGCTTATATTAAACCATATATTGAGGACTCCTCTGCTGTCCAAGAAGAGACTAATATTTTGCAGGAGTCTATGGAAGAAGAAATTGATGAAACTGTGAGCTCATTAGATGAAAAAGATGAGGAGGACATCGAAGAACAAAAGGAGGAAGAGCGGATTGATCACCCATGCCCACCTTCTAATGAGAGTAACTCTTTATCACATACATTGTTTAATTACCCTTCGTGCTTACCGAAGGATGAATGCTCTGATGATTGCTATGATCCTGTTGATTCTTTTGAAATATCCCTTTTTTATGATGCTTGCTATGCTTGTGGACAAGATGCCAATATGAATTATGCTTATGGAGATGAACTTGCTATAATTCCTTATGTTAAGAATGAACTATTGCACCCACACATGATAGTCATGTTATCCTTTTGAATTCTCCCAACTACACTATATTGGAGAAGTTTGCTCTTATTAAGGATTATATTGATGGGTTAATTTTTACCGTTACACATGGTAATTTTGATGAACATAATATGCATGTGCTTGCTGCTCCTACTTTCAATTATTATGAGATAGGAACTACATCTCCGCCTCTCTATGTTTCCAACACGATAAAATTGCAAGAAACTGCTTATGCTATGTATTGGCCTTTACTTATTGTGCATGAATTGTCCTTTTATGACATGTCAATGCATAGGAAGAGAGTTAGACTTCATCATTGCATGATATATGTTACTTTGTGCTCACTACTAAATTACAAATCATTGTTAATTAAAACTGGCTTTGATATACCTTAGGATCAGGGTGGATCCATTACTTGAGCACTTTATGCCTAGCTTAATGGCTTTAAAGAAAGCGCTGCCAGAGAGACAACCCAAAGTTTTGGAGAGTTATTTATTTTTTGTGTGTGCTTTTATAAAGTTTAAAAACACAAAAATATAGAGGGGAACTTAGAAACTTTTTCAAAAAGAGAAGCGATTGGAAGGTTATGCATTGGAGAAGTGAGGGTCGACCTTGAACACTTGTGTTCATGCTCATGGAAACAATGTAGAATTTTTCATGGAATTTTCTCATAAAAATAATTATCCCCTTGTACAAATCCATTGTATTATAAAAATAATGTGCCAAGATTTCCCTTTAGGATGATTAGATTGCTTGTTGGTATGTGCGGTGTAAAAACAGAAACTTTGGTTGTAGTGCGTGAATTTACATTTTTTACTGGTATGTCAAAAGTTTCTGAAATTTTTACATAGTACTTATATGAAAATTTGTTATTTTTTCCTAATTTTTGGAGTTACGAAATTATGGTTAAAGTTCAGATTACTATAGACTATCCTGTTTAAGACAGGTTCTGTTTTTGATGCATTGTTTTGCTTGTTTTGATGAAACTATCGATTTTATCGGTGGTATAAGCCATGGAGAAGTTATAATGCAGCAGGGATAATGCAAAAATAAAATATGAATGGGTTTACTTAAAGTAGTAATTTGCTTTATTATACTAACGGATCTTACTAGTTTTCTGTTAAGTTTTGTGTGGATGAACTGATCAAAGATTGAGGAGGTCTCGATATGAGGAGAAGGAGGAGAGGCAAGAGTTCAAACTTGGGGATGCCCAAGGCACCCCAAGTAAATATTCAAGGAGACTCAAGCATCTAAGCTTGGGGATGCCCCGGAAGGCATCCCGTCTTGCTTCAACAAGTATCGGTATGTTTTCGTCTTCGTATCGTTCACATGATATGCGTAAATCTTGGAGCATCTTTTGTGTTTAGTTTTCACTTTTCTTTTATGGACCATGCTGGTATGAGATAGTCCATGGTTGATTTATATAATGCTCATTGCACTTCACTTATATTATTTGGGTATGGCTTTATAGAATGCTTCATGTGCTTCACTTATATCATTTGAAGTTTGGATTGCCTGTTTCTCTTCACATGGAAAACCGTTATTCATAGAATGCTCTTTTGCTTCACTTATATTTATTAGAGCATGGTATTTTATAGAAAGAATTAAACTCTATTGCTTCAATTATATCTATTTAGAGAGTCAACGGGAATTGGTCATTTGTATGGTTAGTCATAAAATCCTACATAAAACTTATGGATCACTGAATATGATATGTTTGATTCCTTGCAATAGTTTTGCGATATAGAGATGATAATATGTGGGAGATACTAGTAAATGGTTGTGGTTAGTAAGAATATTGGTGTTAAGGTTTGTGATTCCCGAAGCATGCACATATAGTCTCTCGTTATGCTATGAAGTTGGAGCATGATTTATTATTGATTGTCTTCCTTATGAGTGGT
Source organism: Thinopyrum elongatum (assembly GCA_011799875.1). NCBI lineage: Eukaryota > Viridiplantae > Streptophyta > Magnoliopsida > Poales > Poaceae > Thinopyrum > Thinopyrum elongatum. The sequence continues at coordinate 554,101,104 of CM022299.1, read as the reverse complement.
GGTCGAGGACGAGCGATCGTCTTTTCCTACCAATCTATCCCCCTAGGGCCATGCGTAGTAGTACTTTGCTTTGAGGGATAATAAACTTTTGCAATAAGTATATGAGTTCTTTATGACTAATGTAAGTCCATGGATTATACGCACTCTTACCTTTCCGCAATTTGCTAACCTCTACGGTACCGTGCATTGCCCTTTCTCACCTCGAGAGTCAGTGCAAGCTTCGCAGGTGCATCGAAACCCCGTGATATGATACGCTCTATCACACATAATCCTTATTATATCTTCCTCAAAACGGCCACCATACCTACCTATTATGGCCTTTCCATAGCCATTCCGAGATATATTACCATGCAACTTCCACCACTTCCATTTTGATGACTTGAGCATTCATTGTCATATTGCTTTGCATGATCGTAAGATAGATAGCATGATATTTCCATGGCTTGTCCATTTTTTGATGTCCTTGCTATGCTAGATCATTGCACATCCTAGTACACTGCCAGAGGCATTCATATAGAGTCATACTTTGTTCTAGGTATCGAGTTGTAATATTGAGTTGTAAGTAAATAGAAGTGTAATGATCATCATTATTCATTATTAGAGCATGTCCTGGTGAGGAAAGGATGATGGAAACTATGATTACCCCACAAGTCGGGATGAGACTCCGGACGAAAAGAGAGAGAGAAAAAAGAAAAAGAAAAAAAGAAAAAAGAAAAAAAGGGAAAAAAGAAGAAAAGAAAAAAAAAAGACAAAGAGAGAAGGGGCATGCTAATTCCACACTTGTGCTTCAAAGTAGCACCATGTTTTTCATATAGAGAGTCTCCTATGTTGTCACTTTCATATACTAGTGGGAATTTTTCATTATAGAGTTAGATGCACACCCACTTAGTTTTCATATTGAGCTTTCATACACTTATAGCTCTTAGTGCATCCGTTGCATGGCAATCCCTACTCCTCGCATTGACATCAATTGATGGGCATCTCCATAGCTTGTTGATTAGCCGCGTTGATGAGAGACTTTCTTACTTTTTGTCTTCTCTATATTTACCCCTATCATCATACTCTATTCCATCCATAGTGCTATATCCATGGCTTGCGCTCATGTATTGTGTGAGGGTTGAAAAAGCTGAAGCGCGTTAAAAAGTATGAAACAATTGCTCGGCTTGTCAACGGGGTTGTGCATGATAAATACTTTGTGTTAAGAAGACAGAGCATGACAAGACTATATGATTTTGTAGGGATAGCTTTCTTTAGCATTGATATTTTGAAAGACATGATTGTTTGTTGGGATGCCTGAGTATTGATGTCTTTATGTCAAATTATAGACTATTGCTTTGAATCACTCGTGTCTTAATATTCATGCCATGATTAGATATATGATCAAGATTATGCTAGGTAGCTTTCCACATCAAAAATTATCTTTTTATCATTTAACTACTCGAGGACGAGCAGGAATTAAGCTTGGGGATGCTGATACGTCTCCGTCGTATCTATAATTTTTTATTGTTTCATGCCAATATTATATAACTTTCACATACTTTTGGCAACATTTTATATGATTTATTGGACTAACCTATTGATCCAGTGCCAGTTCCTGTTTGTTGCATGTTTTTTGTTTCACAGAATATCCATATCAAACGAAGTCCAAACGCGATGAAAATTTACGGAGAATTATTTTGGGATATTTGTGATTTTTGGGAGGTGGAATCAACGCAAACGGGTGCCCACAGCCACCACGAGACACCAGGGCGCGCCCCAGGGCCCAGGCACGGTGTGGTGGGTTGTGCCCTCCTCGTAAGTCAATTGGAGTTCTACTTCGGGCGCAAGGAAGCTTATATCCGGAAAAAAATTCATGTTAAAACCTCTACGCAATCGGAGTTACGGATCTCCGGGAATATAAGAAATGGTTTTCGGCCAGAAAATAGGAGCGCAAAATAGAAGAGAACAGAGAGGGAGATCCAATCTCGGAGGGGCTCCTTCCCCTCCACCACCATGAAGGCCATGGACCAGAGGGGGAACTCTCCTCCCATCTAGGGGGGAGGCCAAGGAAGAAGAAGAAGAAGGAGGGGGGCTCTCTCCCCCTCTCTCCCGGTGGCGCCGAAGCGCCGCCGGGGCAATCATCGTGACGGCGATCTACACCAACAACTTCACCGCCATCACCACCAACTCTTCCCCCTCTATGCAGCAATGTAACACCCCTTCTCCCTGCTATAGTCTCTACTTAAACATGGTGCTCAACACTATATATTATTTCCCAATGATATGTGGTTATCCTATGATGTTTGAGTAGATCTGTTTTGTCCTATGGGATAATTGATGATCGTGGTTGGTTTGAGTTGTATGTTTTATTTTGGTGCTATCCTATGGTGCCCTATGTCTCGTGCAAAATGTGAGGGATACCCCCCGTAGGGTGTTGCAATACGTTCATGATTCGCTTATAGTGGGTGGCGTGAGAGACAGAAGCACAGATCCGAGTAAGTGGGTTGTTGCGTATGGGAGTAAAGAGGACTTGATACTTAATGCTATGGTTGGGTTTTACCTTAATGATCTTTACTAGTTGCAGATGCTTGCTAGAGTTCCAGTCATAAGTGCATATGATCCAAGTAGAGAAAGTATGTTAGCTCATGCCTCTCCCTCATATAAAATTGCAATAATGATTACCGGTCAAGTTATCAATTGCCTAGGGACAAATGAATTTCTTGTTTGACAAAACCTATTTACTAAACAACTAACTTTTATTATCTTGCAATTTATTCGTAGTTTTATTCTCGCAAAGTACTTCTAGTTTTATTCGTGCAAACTATCCTATCGCCTACAAAATAGTTTCATGCTTGTTCTAGGTAAAGCAAACGTTCAGTGTGCGTAGAGTTGTATCGGTGGTCGATAGAACTTGAGGGAATATGTTCTACCTTTAGCTCCTCATTCGGTTCGACACTCTTATTTATCGAAAAAGGCTACAAACGATCCCCTATACTTGTGGGTTATCAAAAATCAGGTTGACATCCATCCAAATGTATTATACAAATTGTATATGTAATCAGGGTAGTAGTTCTAATACAATTCTCAAGAGGAAACTTAAATTTACTATGCTATCTATAGTAAACCAAGCCTTGCAATGCAGAGAATCAAATTAATAACAACAAACAGTTTACTGGCCTAGAGTCATAAGTAGCTTACCTTAGATACGTTGAGGCAACTCTGCCATTTCGCTCTGAAGAAACACAGCAGCACTCTCTTCATCTTCAGCGGCAGAATTGATAAAAATCTCACGATTCTCGGCACTTTTGAAGACTTTGTATGCAGCGGCTCTTTCATCGCGGCGGATGCTTTCCATCTTGTGCAAAACAGCAATGCACTTGCTGATGGAGAACTCCTATGCATTTTTTGACCCGGCCAACAGAGCAGATTCCTCCTCCGCTTTCTTCCTCTTGATCTCCACATACTGTGCCATTACTTCCACCATTGGATCATCATGCTTCTTACCCTTCTTTGATTCCTTCACATGCTTGTTATTTGAAGCAGCAGCACCACCTCTTTGTGTAGCATCTCTTGGCTCATCTTGAACAGCATCTCTTCGACCATCACTTTGTGTAGCATCTCTGTGCTCATCACTTTGAGTAGCATCTCTTGGATTATCATACATGTGCACATCATCATCGTATTGATTCAGGTCAAAAGAGAAGGCAGTCTGCTCTCTTTCAACTTCAAGATCACCATCACTGACTTGTGTAACCTCAATTGATGTGAAATTGAAGTTACCTTCTGCTATGTGTCCTGCACAAACACCCAAGTTATCATTAAAGGCCACATAGCAATGAAAATTCATTATAAAAGTCAACAAAAAGAGAGGAAATGAAAATCCATTCAACTCAGGAACTCACCATCATAGATATCACCAAGCTTATTGTTGGTGCAATATTTTCCCTCTTGTGTTTTGGAGATTGTTGACAAAAACAAGCATGGACTGATTTGTTTGCTAGTGCACACAGAGATAAGTAGTCCATGTAAAACCAAAGAGAATGTTGTCTTCGGTGCCAAGTTCGAGGAACTTCACCGAAGAATATCTGCGTTGCAGAGAAGAATGAGCTACATCTATTGAAGACATGTAGGTGAGAAGATTGATGTGAAGGAGTTAACCCCTCGAAAATTTATTGCTGATGTGAAGCAATTGGTTCGGAGATTCGGTCCGAAGAAAATTGACTGCAGTGAGTGGAAGTCGAAGACAAAGTGAAGACGTAGTATTCATTTCGTTGTTCTTCTTTCGTTCATTTGAGTCATAGGACCTCCGTACTATTAAGAGGGGTATAGGTTCTCGAATTTTAGATCCGCTGTGATGCTTAGCCCAAAACCTATGCAAGACTGAGAGAAATCTCTTTATGTTTCGAATGATTACCTGCAAGTAGTAGACGTTGTTCTTCGTGCTGCGGGAGATATCTTTCGAACTGAGGAGTTAGCATTACTTGCTCCGCAAGTAATGTTGCCGTTGTGCTCAAATTTCTGACCGTTGGACTCGTGTCATTCGGCCATTGGCTGCTCCACATGTCCAATTTGGTATTTTCCCTTCAGGGAAGGCTGCGGTTATAAATAGCCACCCCACTCCAACATTACCCGTTGGCTGCTCCGCTTAAGATTTCTGAGAATATTGATTGAGCATCCCCTCTCCGGGTGATTTGAGTTTAAGATCCACCGAGAGAAAAATCAAGAGCCCAAACTTAGACAGTGGTTGAGCATCACAGTAGTTCTGAGTTAGAGTTCTTGTACCTATTACTCTTGAGAGTTGCGCACTCTCTAGACAGATAGGTGTCGGCTCGAGTGTTGAAGAGTTGTTTTCTTCACCGAGCAAGATCTTTAGCAACCAAGAGTCGTTGTGGTTCGCGAAGGTCGATCAAAGGTTTGGAGATCGCCGACAAGTATCTACCATGAGTGAAATCAACTGGAGTCTGATCAGCTCCGAGTTGAAGGAGAATAGGGCGAAGAGAGTTTATCTTCTGTGCTAAATCACAACCCCTCCAACCAGACGCAGTCCTTTGGCAGAAGGGCGAACTGGTCTACCAAATCCATCTGTCGCCATCGAGCACCACTGGTTCACTCTACCTTACTGCATTACTTTCACCAGTTTACATTCGTGCTCTGTGACGATAGTTATCTGATCTATCATTGACTGTTGCATATCATTCATTTCTGTCATCTCAGTCATTCCCATCTGTTATAGTTCACTGCTCATCATTCTGTATACTCATCGTTTAGTTTTGTTGTCCCAATCTTAGAAACTACCCTTTGCACTTGTCCTGTTAGACTGGCGTGTTTATCATGTGTCTATTTCATTTACTTCATCACCCTTCGCTGTGTGTTTTTCCTTTGTAGTTCTAACCATGTTTTCTTTCATGCTACTGCATCTTTTTGCATATTGCATTATCATCGTTATTGTCAAACCTGTGTTATCCTATGCTCGAACTATTATTGCTGCCTTCTTCGAAAGATATGTTCCTATCTAGTGTGATTGATTAAGTTCTTTTCTACCAAACCTTTTTTCCGCTGCTATGTTTGGGATCAGTTCAAAACATTCACAAGAATTTTTGAATCTCCCATTCAACCCCCCTTTGGTCGATATACTCTCGGTCCTAACAATTGGTATCAGGGTGGGTACGCCCTGTCTCTGTCTATTAAAGGTCTAACAACCTTGGAGTTTTGAGTATGTCGTATGCAGGTAGATCCTTGCACTCTGAAAGGTTTCCTATCTTCGATGGAAATGACTACCTCTACTGGAAAGAAAGAATGAGAATCAGACTACAAGCCATCAACATAGAACTTTGGCAGATTGTGGAAAATGGATACACCATTCAGAACACTGATGCTCCAAATTCTGATGACAAAGCTATACTGCGGTTGAATGCACAAGCAAAAGATATTATTTGTGAAAGTATCTCGAAAGACACTTTCATTCATTTCCAAAAGCTTGACACTGCAAAGCAACTCTGGGATGCCATCAAAAATGCTCATGAAGAATCCATTGCCAGAACAGATCCCCACACTGAAATACTTCGTGCCATGTTTGCTGGTTTTAGGAGCCTTTGAAAGGAAAGTGCTATGGAACTCACTGATCGGTTGACCAATATTGTCGAAAGACTTCATCAACTAGGAGTAGCAGATATCACCGACAGAGATGTGGTCAACAAGCTACTGAGTGCTCTTGATGCAACCTTCGATCCGATCGTAGCTGAAATCAAGCAAAGACCAGACTATGAAGAACTTCACTACGTTGAGGTCGTGATGCTGTTGTCTATTCATGAAGAAAAGATGGAACTTGAAAACGGATATCAAGAATCTTCTTCGGAAGGTGAAGGGGAAATTCTTTCACACTATGGCAGTTCACAACAAGAAGAAGATGTCGAAAATCAACACACTATCACAAGGGAACTGGAAATGCTCACAGAAAGGCTAAGTGAACTCAAAAGACAGAATCTGTGTCTCACAAATGATGACGAATTTAATTTGCCTGAATCTTCGAGAAAATTACCTCTGAAAGAAATGAAGCGCTTCAAGTGCAAACAATTCAGTCATTTCATAGCCGACTGTCCTTGCTGGGATGAAAAACCTAGTAACGGATGGATGTATCGTCACTGCAATGGATTCACTCGAATGGATCGTCACACTAAGCTCTCGAAGAAAAATGAACTTTCCTCATCCTCTTCGATGAGACCAGTCACTGACATGCAAACCAGAGCAACCATTGAATCTAATATGAAGAAAATATCATAGCTGAACAAAGTATGTGCTGAAATGAAAATGGATTCTGAAGATGAGAAATCCTAATCAGAATCAGAAGATGAAGAGCTTCACAGGAGGACAAGAAGAAGCAATGCGTTTGTTGCTTATGAATCATCTGAGAAATCCTTTGAATCAGACACTGATGAAAATGCTTCAAGTGATGATGAACCAATCGCATTCTGCCTCATGGCAAAAACCTCAAAGGATCAGGTATCAACAAAGCACCAAAATTCTATGACTGATTATTCTCCTGAATACATTGCCTATGCTAAACTGGTTAAGATTGCTAAATCTCAACACGATGAGCTTGAAAAACTTGAGAAGAATCTCAGGAAAACCAAAGGATTACTGGTCGAAGAGATAGAGAAGAATCAAAAGTTGATCGAAAAGCATGATGCTTTTTCTTCAACTATTGATGATCTTTCCAACTAATATGATTCCCTAACGATCGACTATGAGAGTTTATCAGATGAACTCCTTAATAGGAATCAAGAAATCGAGTCACTGAAAGAGTCTCATAACATGCTTGCTAATGAAAAAGCTTCTCTATTCACTGAGCAATCTAAATGACTTCCTGATGATTTTGTGCCTCCTTGCTTACAATACCTAGAACGTAGCAATGCTGATTCGAATGCTGAAACTTCTAATGTTATCATCGAGAATATTGCAACAACTACGAATGATAAATCTAACCCCTCTTTCGAGGAATTTGTTACTATATCTGATGAAAATTCCAAGTTAAAGAACTTGCTTGAGATAGGAATGCTAAAGAGCCTCAAAGGGCATCAAACTTTCTGTAATGTGCTCAAGAAGACAATACTGCACAAAAATCTTCGAAAGGAAGGATTGGGTTTCAAAAGAAAACTCAACGTGGATGGAACCTACTGGACTCCCGAGCAATATCCTCGCTAAAAGTAAAACTCTCGAACCTGAAATTCTATCTGGATATGACTCTTCCATTTCTGTTGTCTCTGACGAGTCTGATGACTCAAATTACAAATTCTTCAAACAACAGAATGGTAAGATTTTTGCTTGTTATCTTGGGACTAACTGCGGGTCTGGTTCACCCAAGAAGCAAATCTGGGTGAAAAAGTGCTTCATTGAAAATTTATCTGTCACTGCTAACCTGACTATGCAGAGTGATTCTTTTCGAGGAAATGATTATCATTCGCAGATTGCCGCTGGAACTTCCTCGATTGGATATCGGTCAAACCTTTGACAGAAGGAGTACATGCGTACCTCTTCGAATCATTATGCTCATGTCTCTGGAAACAACTTCAATTAATGCATATTCATATGATTACTCTCGAAATGCACAGGCGAACCACAGAACTCATAGAAGGAATGTTCCTGCTCAGACAAGACAAATGAGATTCTTCTGCCCACGAAAGTGTGGGTTGCGAAAAAGAACTAACCCTTCGTGCAGGAACTCTGTCAGGGATACTACTCGCTTATTCTAAGCCCTGAGATATATATTATTGTTGGTGCTTGCTCTTTGTGTTCATTTGGTCTCGTTCTTGTGTTTGTTTTCGTGTTGCCGTATTTGTGTTTCATCCGATGAACAACTCACTCATAGCTCCGTGTTGTGTGTTTCCTCTCCTCCGGCTGAGTGTTTTGTTTCGGACCCTTTTATCCCTCAATTCTTTCTCGTCTAAATCTTTGTTATTCGTCATAAGCATGCAATTTGATCTGAAGAAAGTTTCTATCCGACGTCCTTGGTCGTGAAAGAAATCAACTTCGAACCTTTATCAATATTGGCGCTTCCCTTCTTCAAACCTTTCGGTCTTCCCGAGTTTTTCGTAGAAAACGGTTGCCACGTGCCCATGATCTCCATGATCGTGATCATGTCCGTCAAATGCGGAACGTCCCGCAACTGTGGGCCATAGATTTTAGAGAGGTGGTTCTGCTCGCCAGCTATATATATACCCCTCATCATGCCTTCTTCCTTCCTACTCCACAAACCCTCATTCACCTTCATCCGAGCCCGTGCTCGAAGCAACTCCGGCGAGGATCTTCGCCGTGCTACTCCGGTGGAACTCCGTCGTAGTTGATCACGCCGGTGCAGTAATCTGCTCTCCCGCACTGCCGTAGTTGATCTAAGTTGCCAAGTTAGGGTGCTTAGATCCAGAACTGCTCCTTTTCATGTTTTTGCTCTTAGGGCAGTTCTTACCGACGCTATTTCTCATGATTTATTTCACTGCGGTAGATCTTTAGGAATCTCTAAGATTTAACTGGTACGGTTTGTAGATTTTCCTCGTACTAGTTCACCTCGACCTAGGGTTCATGTGTGCTCATCCGAAAGATTAGATAGTCTTTATTCTGCCTTGAATTTTATATGGGTAGTTTAAAACCTATCGATGATATGTTCTCTAAGACTACCTTGAAGTCCTATGTTTCTTCCAAACACACTTCATTTTCGTTCAAAAACCTTATGTGCATGTTTATGACCCTACCCCATTTTCCCTCGTATCTATTCTTTTCACAGGTTGGTCATGGCACAGAGTTCCAAAGAATATTCAGATTCTGAAGGAGAATTGCCTCAGCTTCCACCAAGGTCTAAACGGATGAGATTGACAGGAGGAAAATCATCAAAGCCTCACAAAGCTCCGAAGAAGAAACTTGAGTCTGAATCCAAAGGAGATGATGATGAAATTCCCTCTGCTCATAGTCAGCCCGAAGATGAATTGATCACAGACGCCCTAACCATGTTCTCTGATGGAAATCCTAAAAAGGGTGGTCGTGGCAGAGAAAAGAATACCACTGCTGAAATGTCTGATCCGGATGGTTACAAAAATCCACCTGGGGTTGAATCAACGACTGAACGCAACAATAGGCTTCAAAGGATTCACCGTCACTGGGTGAAGAAATGGTTCAATTATCAAAATGTTCGCTAGAAGTATCAGATCATGTTTGCCTTCACTCCACCGTGGAATGACTGCATTGCTGAGAATTGCATTGGCCCTGATGATGAAAAAGTTAGACCACCACAGCCTTCGAATGCTCATCCTGACTCCCTCAAAACCATCACTGATTTTCCCGATGAAGTGGCTAAGAGGGCGAAGGCCAAAGCCAAGTGTGATGCTAGGCAAGCGAAGAAAAATCAAGTTGAAGCAGAAAACGTCGCGCTGACACAGCAAGACATCCAGAAGAAGAAGGAACGTGCTTCTGCCTCCAAGGGAAGCAAGTCCAAGAAATCAGTTTCCCCTTGAGCTCCCCGAAGAAATCTGCCGTCAAGAAATCAAGAAAGGCAATTTCTAACTCGTCTGATGAATCATCCAGCAAAGATGCTCCTGATGAAATTCCTATCTATGACCAACGTGCCATTCTCAACAAGCCTTACCAGAGCCCCTCGGTAGTGAAAGTTTCACCCTCCCCAAGGAGATCACCAAGGGTTGCACCCACTCCCCTCACTGACAAACCTTCGGGTTCTACACCAAAGAGAAAGCTGATGTCTGAAGGAAAAGCTGATGCTTCTGCCAAAGAAGGCCAAACCAAGTGTTCCTGCTTCCACAGAGGAACAGAAGTATGATTTCAATCTCATGATTGATGTGATTGAGAGTGCTGCTTACGATGCAAAATTTGATGATATAAGCAGTCTGGGACTTCCTGATGATGTTACCAAAATGGTAACAAAACATTTCATCTAGTTGAGGAAAATTACCAAGAGGTTGAATCAGGCTGTCAAGGACAAGCAAGTCCTCGGGCGAATGAGGAGAGAGGCCAACACTAAATCCGAAAGAATCTGAACAAAGAGATTTTTGAACTCACCAAGGCTCTCAGTCCCATGCGGAATGAGAAAATTGATTGGCACTCGCAGTTGAAAATGGAAGTATCTCAGTTATGTGACAGAAGAAATGAGGAGATTGATCGCAAGGCTGATCTTGCTCGAAGGAGAATCAAAGAAGAAAAACATCAGAAGGCCAAAGCCAGAGCTAGCAAACCGAAAGGAATCAAAGATCACCATCTTCAAACTATTGTTACTGATGCTCCAATTGATTAAAGTACTCCTTTGCAGCAGATTCCACCATCTCCACCTCATGAGGATGAACCCATGCAACAAGCTGACAATGTGGAGGTTATCATTCCTACTCCAGCAGCCCAAGAACAACCTGATGTTGTTGATATCTTCCTGAATCAAACTGATGAATAAAATGCCTTGCCTGAGCAGCAAGCCAGTTGATGATACTGATGAGGAAATTGAAGTTGAGAAGGCAGATTCATCGCCTCCGAAAACATTACAAGTTGAGCCCTCTGAATCAAATAAGGAGGAGATTGGCAAGAATGAGGGGGGGGGCTAAATGCTTCCCGAGACAAATCCACCCCGATCGCATCATCTGGTGCCCCTACCCAGATGGATGTTGATCCTGCTCCTCGTTCCACTGCACCATGGTTGGAAGAGGAAGAAAATAAATCTGATGAGCCGATGGCTCACGAAGAAGTTGCTCCACCAGTTGTGCCCCAAGCATCTGAGAAAGAGGTCATTGAGCCTCCAGCCGAAGAAAATATAGTAAAAGAAAAGGCCCTAGTGCCCGAAGGCCAGAAAGCTGCTGAAGGAGTTCCAGCGAGCGAACATGATAGAACATCAAGTTCTTCAAAGCAATCTGAACAAAAGAAATCGAGGAAGCCTCATGCTGCTCTCAAGCCTATTGAGGAAGGTGTGCCTGCACCTGATGACATTCGGACCAAGGATATGAGTGAAGAGGAACGTCTGAAAAACCCACTAGAAACATTTCCCTTGTTTCCTGTCGAAGATGGCCCAAATGGTCCTGCCTTTAACGAGCAGTTTCATCATTCAAAACTTGCATTCTTTGGAACTAGTCCATATGATGGAGAAAGAACTTCCTTGTCACCGAGATTTTGGACTAAGGAACAGGATGTGTATTATGCTCGTATTCTGTATGATAAGAATCGCATTTTCAAGCACAAGATTTTGGATTTCGCAGAGCTCGAAAGTCTACCCTGTTTTCATCATACCATCGAGCAAATTGAACTTGTCTTCCTGAAGAGCTTCCTTAATTTCAATCATGGCTGGAATCGTGAAGTAATTCTTCAGTTCTATGCCACTCTTTATATCTCAGGAGACCTTGCAGATAGTAGTACTTGGATTCTCGAATGGATGACAGGAGAAGAAAAGATCAAATGTTCGGCAGACCAGTTCTTAGCACTGTTGAATCTTCCTCGGTGCAAATTTGATGCTGCTCAAGAACATAGACTGCACTTTTGGGAAGTATCCGAAGCTCAAATTCATATGCTGATGGACCCCAAGCTTGTTGGTGATGAATGTACAGAGGTGAATCCTAAGAATCTGGCTTATGAGAACAAAGTGTTGTTCTATGTCCTCTGCAATTCTCTCACGCCAACTAATGATGTCGCTTGAACTACATCGGTATTTCCCCAAAGAGGAAGGGATGATGCAGTACAGCTATGGTAGGTATTTCCCTCAGTTATGAAACCAAGGTATCTATCCAGTAGGAGAACCAAGCAACAATATGTAAACGGTACCTGCACACAAAGAACAAATACTTGCAACCTGACGCTTATGAGGGGTTGTCAATCCCTCAACGGGTAACGGTGCCAGAAATTGTCAAGTTGACGGGGTAAAAATTGTGATAGATTGGATAAATAGATCTTGATAAAACTCAAAATAAAATAAAGAAAGAAAAGGTGCAGCAAGGTATTTTTGGGTTTTTGGAATAATAATCTAAAAATAAAAGCGAATAAAAATAGATCTCAAAGCAAATATGATAGAGAATACACCCGGGGGGCGTAGATTTCACTAGTGGCTTCTCTCGAGAAAAATAGCATATGGTGGGTAAACAAATTACTGTTGGGCAATTGATAGAACCTCAAATAATTATGACGATATCCAGGCAATGATCATTATATAGGCATCACGTCCAAGATTAGTAGACCGACTCCTGCCTGCATCTACTACTATTACTCCACACATCGACCGCTATCTAGCATGCATCTAGTGTATTAAGTTCATGGAGAAACGGAGTAATGTAATAAGAATGATGACATGATGTAGACAAGATCTATTCATGTAGCAATAGACCCCATCTTGTTATCCTTAATAGCAACGATACATGCGTGTCTTGTTGCCCCTTCTGTCACTGGGAAAGAACACCGCACGATCAAACCCATCACAAAGCACCTCTTCCCATGGCAAGAAAAATCGATCTAGTCGGGCTAACTAAACCAAAGATTCGAAGAAGAAATACGAGGATATAAGTAATCATGCATATAAGAGATCAAAGGAAACTCAAATAACTTTCATGGATATAGATCTGATCATAAACTCAAAGTTCATCGGATCCCAACAAACACACCGCAAAAAGAGTTACATCAAATAGATCTCCAAGAGACCATGTATTGAGAAGCAAAAGAGAGAGAGGAAGCCATCTAGCTACTAACTACAGACCCGTAGGTCTATGATGAACTACTCACGCATCATCGGAGAGGCACCAATGAGGATGATGAACCCCTCCGTGATGGTGTCTAGATTGGATCTGGTGGTTCTGGAACTTGTGACGGCTGGAATTGTGTTTCGTTGACTCCCCTAGGGTTTTCTGAATATTGGGGTATTTATAGAGCGAAGAGGCGGTGCGGGAGGCGGCCGAGGTGGGCACAACCCACCATGGCACGCCTGGGCCCCAAGGCGCGCCCAGTGTTGGAAATATGCCCTAGAGGCAATAATAAAGTGGTTATTATTATATTTCCTTGTTCATGATAATCGTTTATTATCCATGCTATAATTGTATTGACCGGAAACTCAAATACATGTGTGGATACATAGACAACAACGTGTCCCTAGTAATCCTCTGCCGGACTAGCTCGTTGATCAAAGATGGCTATGGTTTCCTAGCCATAGACATGAGTTGTCACTTGATAACGGGATCACATCATTAGGAGAATGATGTGATGGACAAGACCCAAACTATAAACGTAGCATATGATCGTGTCAAGTTTATTGCTATCGTTTTCTGCATGTCAAGTATATGTTCCTATGACCATGAGATCATGCAACTCACTGACACCGGAGGAATACCTTGTGTGTACCAAACATCGCAACATAACTGGGTGACTATAAAGGTGCTCTACAGGTATCTCCGAGGGTGTCTGTTGAGTTGGCATGGATCAAGACTACGATTTGTCACTCCATATGACAGAGAGGTATCTCAGGGCCCACTCGGTAATACAACATCACAGTAAGCTTGCAAGCAATGTCACTAATGAGTTAGCCACGGGATCTTGTATTACGGAATAAGTAAAGAGACTTGCCGGTAACGAGATTGAACTAGGTGTGGGGATACCGACGATCGAATCTCGGGCAAGTAACATACCGATAGACAAAGGGAACTACATACGGGATTAGCAGAATCCTTGACATTGAGGTTTGACCGATAAGATCTTCGTAGAATATGTAGGAACCAATATGGGCATCCAGGTCCCACTATTGGTTATTGACCGTAGAGGTGTCTCGGCCATGTATGCATAGTTCTCGAACCCGTAGGGTCTACACACTTAACGTTTGGTGACGATATAAGTATAGTTCAGTCATTCTGGTGGTTACCGAAGGTTGTTCGGAGTCCCGGATGAGATCCCGGACATGACGAGGAACTCCAGAATGGTCCAGAGGTGAAGATTGATATATTGGACAAAGGGTATTGGAGTCCGGAATTGTTCCGGGGGTACCGGGTGATGACCAGCATCACCGAAAGGGGTTTCAGGGGGCCCCGACAAGTGTTGGGGGGCCCCATAGGCCAAGGGGAGGGGGCAAACCAGCCCACTAAGGGGCTGTGCGCCCCCTCACCCTTTCCTACGTAACTAGAAGGGGTGGGGGCGCTCCCCTAGGGCAGCCACCCCCTTTGCCTTGGGGGCCAAGGCTCCTGGGGGGGGAGGTGCACCAAAACCCATCTAGAGTTTCCCCCTGGTGGCCGCCGGCCCCCCTAAGGAACCCTAGGGCGCCCCTCCTCCTCCCTTCCCCTATATATAGAGGGGTAGAGGGAGGGCAGCCGCACCCATCTATGCCACGGCGCTGCCCTCCCTCTCCCTCGTAGCCATCTTCTTCTCCGTAGTGCTTAGCAAAGCTCTGCCGAGATTTCTCCACCACCACCGCCACCACACCGTCGTGCTGCCGGAGGACTCGAGCAACTACTTCACCATCACTCACTGGATCAAGGAGGTGAAGGCGTCATCAAGCCGTACGTGTGTTGAACATGGAGGTGCCGTCCGTTCGGCGCTAGATCGTAGTTCGCGGGACGGATCGTGATTGGATCGCGAAGACATTCGACTACATCAACCACATTTTTAACGCTTCCGCTTAGCAATCTACAAGGGTATGTAGATGCAATCTCTCCTCTTGTAGATGTTCATCTCCTAGATTGATCTTGGTGAGCGTAGGAAAATTTTTGTTTCCCATGCAACGTTCCCCAACAGTGGTATCAGAGCTAGGTCTATGCGTAGATGACATCACGAGTAGAACACAAAGGAGTTTGTGGGTGTTGATATTCAGATTGCTTCCTTCCTTGGTCTTTTCTTGATTCGGCGGTATTGTGGGATGAAGCGGCCCGGACCAACTTTACATGTCCACGTACATGAGACCGGTTCCATCGATAGACATGTGACTTTGTTGCATAAAGATGGCTGGCGGGTGTCTGTCTCTCCCACCTTAGTTGAATCGAATTCGACAAAGTTGGTCCTTGTAGAAGGTTAAATAGCAACTTGCATATCACCGTTGTTGCTTTGCGTAGGTAAGAATCGTTCTTGCTAGATACCCATAGTAGCCACGTAAAACATGCAACAACAATTAGAGGACGTCTAACTTGTTTTTGCAGGGTATGTTGTGATATGATATGGCCAAAGACATGATGAGATATATTTGATGTATGAGATGATCATGTTTGTAATAGTTTATATCGACTTGCATGTCGATGCATACGGCAACTGGCAGGAGCCATAGGGTTGTCTTTAATTATTGTATGACCTGCGTGTCAATTATTAAGCGCTATTTAATGCTTTACTTTAACGCTAAGCGGTAGCAATAGTAGTAGAAGTATGGTTGGCGTGACAACCTCGATGGCGACACGATGATGGAGATCATGATGATGGAGATCATGGTGTCATGCCGGTGACGATGGAGATCATGTCGGTGCTTTGGAGATGGAGATCAAAAGCACAAGTTGATGGCCATATCATATCACTTATGATTTGCATGTGATGTTAATCCTTTTATGCATCTTATTTTGCTTAGGATGACGGTAGCATTATAAGGTGATCCCTCACTAAAATTTCAAGATAAAATTGTGTTCTCCCCAAGTGTGCACCGTTGCGAAAGTTCGTCGTTTCGAAGCACCACGTGATGATCGGGTGTGATAGACTCTACGTTCACATACAACGGGTGCAAGCCAGTTTTGCACATGCGGAACACTTGGGTTAAACTTGACGAGCCTAGCATGTACAGACATGGCCTCGGAACACAAGAGACTGAAAGGTCGAACATGAGTCATATAGTAGATGTGATCAACATGGAGATGTTCACCATTGAAACCACCTCATCTCACATGATGATCGGACTTGGGTTGGTGAATTTGCATCATGTTGCACTCGGACAACCGGAGGGATGTTGATTTGAGAGGGAGTTCTTAGGTAATATGATTAATTGAACTCATTATCATGAACAATAGTCTAAGTTATCTTTGCAAATTTATGTTGTAGATCAATGGCTCGCACAGTAGCTCCCCTGAATTTCAATGCGTTCCTAGAGAAAGTTAAGCTGAAAGATGATGGAAGTAACTTTGTGGACTGGGCCCGTAATCTGAGGATTATCCTCATGGCTGCCCAAAAGGCTTATGTCCTTGATGCATCACTTGGTGTGCCACCCCCTCCAGCGACTGTGGACGTTGTGAATGCCTGGCAGTTGCATGTTGATGACTACTCAATAGTTCAGTGCGCCATGCTGTATAGCTTAGAGCCGGGACTTCAAAGGTGTTTTGAACGTCATGGAGCATATGAGATGTTCCAGGAGTTGAAGTTTATCTTTGAGAAGAATGCCCGGATCAAGAGGTATGAGACCTCCGATAAGTTCTATGCCTGCAAGATGGAGGAGAATGGGTCTGTCAGTGAGCACATACTCAGAATGTCTGGGTACTACAACCGTTTGGCTGAGTTGGGAGTTGAGCTCCCGCTAGAGGCTGTCACTGATAGAGTTCTTCAATCGCTACCACCTAGCTACAAGAGCTTTGTGTTGAACTATAACATGTAAGGGATGAACAAGTTAGTCTCCGAGCTATTCGCGATGCTGAAAGTCGTTGAGTCAGACATCCAGAAGGAGCATCAAGTGTTGATGGTGAATAAAACCACTAGTTTCAAGAAAGGTAAGGGAAAGAAGGGAAACTTCAAGAAAGGTGGCAAAGCAGTTGCTCCTCCCATGAAGAAACCCAAGGCTGGACCCAAGCCGAAGACTGAGTGCTTCTATTGCAAGGGAACTGGCCACTGGAAGCGGATTTGCCCCAAGTATCTGGCCGACAAGAAGGGGGCCAACGTCAACAAAGGTATATATGATATACATGTTATTGATGTGTACCTTACCAACTCTCGTTGTAGTGCTTGGGTATTTGATACCGGTTCAGTTGCCCACAATTGCAACTCAAAGCAGGAACTATGGAATAGACGGAGGCTGGCGAAGGACAAAGTGATGATGCGCGTGGGAAATGGTTCCAAGGTTGATGTGGTCACCGTCGGCACGCTCACTCTTCGATTACCATCGGGATTAGTGATGAACCTGAATAATTGTTATTTAATGCCTGCGTTGAGCATGAACATTATATCTGGATCTTGTTTAATGCGAGACGGTTACTCATTTAAATCAGAGAATAATGGTTATTCTATTTATATGGGTAATATCTTTTATGGTCATGCACTCATTGTGAGAGGTTTATTCTTATTGAATCTCGATAGTGATGATACAGATGTTCATAACATTGATGCCAAAAGATGTAGAGTTGATAATGATAGTACCACTTTCTTGTGGCACTGCCGCTTAGGTCATATTGGTGTAAAGCGCATGAAGAAACTCCATGCTGATGGACTTTTGGAGTCACTTGATTTTGAATCACTTGACACATGCGAACCATGCCTCATGGGCAAGATGAGTAAGACCCCGTTTTTTGGAACAATGGAACGGGCAAGTGACTTGTTGGAAATCATACATACTGATGTGTGCGGTCCGATGAGCGTTGATGCGCGCG
Organism: Thinopyrum elongatum; assembly: GCA_011799875.1. Lineage (NCBI taxonomy): Eukaryota > Viridiplantae > Streptophyta > Magnoliopsida > Poales > Poaceae > Thinopyrum > Thinopyrum elongatum. Next base: position 554,083,084 of record CM022299.1, on the reverse strand, counting down.
GTGGATATCGTTACTTTCTCACCTTCACCGATGACTTGAGTAGATATGGGTATATTTACTTAATGAAGCATAAGTCTGAAACATTTGAAAAGTTCAAGCAATTTCAGAGTGAAGTTGAGAATCATCGTAACAAGAAGATTAAATTCCAATGATCCGATCGAGGGGGAGAATATCTGAGTTATGAGTTTGGCAATCACTTAAGACAATGTGGAATTGTTTCACAGTTGACGCCACCTGGAACACCACAGCGTAATGGTGTGTCCGAACGTTGTAATAATCGTACCTTATTGGATATGGTGCGTTCTATGATGTCTCTTGCAGATTTGCCACTATCGTTCTGGGGTTATGCGTTAGAGACAGCTGCATTCACTTAAGTAGGGCACCATCTAAGTCCGTAGAGACGACACCGTATGAACTGTGGTTTGGCAAGAAACCTAAGTTGTCGTTCCTTAAGGTTTGGGGTTGCGATGCTTATGTCAAAAGGCTTCAGCCCAAAAAGCTCGAACCCAAAGCGGACAAATGCGTCTTCATAGGATACCCAAAGGAGACAATTGGGTATACCTTCTATCTCAGATCTGAGGGCAAAGTGTTTTTCGCTAAGAACGGGTCCTTTCTCGAGAAAGAGTTTCTCTCGAAAGAATTGAGTGGGAGGAAGATAGAACTTGATGAGGTTGTTGAACCTTTACTTCAACCAATTAGTAGTGCGGCGCAAAAAGATGTTTCTGTGACACCTACGTCAGTTGAAGAGGAAGCTAATGATAGTGATCATGAAGCTTTGGATCAAGTTGCTATCAAACCTTGTAGGTCGACAAGGATAGGTACTGCTCCTGAGTGGTACGGTAACCCTGTCTTGGAGGTCATGTTGTTGCACAAAAACAATGATGAACCTACGAGCTATGGAGAAGCGATGGTGGGCCCGGATTCCGATAAATGGTTAGAGGCCATGAAATCCGAGATGGGATCCATGTATGAAAACAAAGTGTGGACTTTGGAAGTATTACCTGAAGGGCGAAAGCCATTCAGAATAAATGGATCTTCAAGAAGAAGACGGACGCGGACGGTAATATCACCGTCTATAAAGCTCGACTTGTGGCAAAGGGGTTTTCACAAGTTCAAGGAATTGACTACGGTGAGACTTTCTCACCCACAGTAATGCTTAAGTCCGTCAGAATTATGTTGGCAATAGCTACATTTTTCGAATATGAAATCTGGCAGATGGATGTCAAAACAGCATTCCTTAACGGTTTCCTTAAGGAAGAGTTGTATATGATGCAACCAGAAGGTTTTGTCGATCCAGAGAATGCTGACAAGGTGTGCAAGCTCCAGCGATCCATTTATGGGCTGGTGCAAGCATCTCGGAGTTGGAATATTCACTTTGATGAGGTGATCAAAGCGTTTGGGTTTATACAAGTTTATGGAGAAGCTTGTATTTACAAGAAAGTGAGTGGGAGCTCTATAGCGTTTCTAGTATTATATGTGGATGACATATTGCTGATTGGAAACAATATAGAACTTTTGGAAAACGTGAAGGAATATTTGAACAAGAGTTTTTCAATGAAGGACCTAGGAGAAGCTGCTTTCATATTAGGCAACAAGATCTATAGAGATAGATCAATATGCTTGATAGGACTTTCACAAAGCACATACCTTGATAAGATTTTGAAGAAGTTCAAAATGGATCAGTCCAAGAAGGGGTTCTTGCCTGTTTTGCAAGGTGTGAAGTTGAGTAAGACTCAATGCCCAACAACTACAGAGGATATAGAAAAGATGAGTGTCGTCCCCTATGCTTCTGCCATAGGCTCTATCATGTATGCGATGTTGTGCACAAGACCAGATGTCTGCCTTGCCATAAGTATGCCGGAAGGTTTCAAAGTGATCCAGGAGTGGAACACTGGACAGCGATCAAGAATATCCTTAAGTACCTGAAAAGGACTAAGGAAATATTTCTCGTTTATGGAGGTGATCAAGAGCTCGTCATAAAGGGTTACGTCGATGCAAGCTTTGACACTGATCCGGATGACTCTAAGTCTCAAACCGGATACGTATATGTTCTGAACGGGGGAACGATAAGCTGGTGCAGTTCCAAGCAGAGCGTGGTAGCTGATTCTACATGCGAAGCGGAGTACATAGCTGCCTCGGAGGTAGCGAAGGAAGGTGTCTGGATGAAGCAGTTCATGACAAATCTTGGAGTTGTGCCCAATGCACTGGACCCAATGACTCTGTTCTGTGACAACACTGGTGCCATTGCTCTAGCCAAGGAACCAAGGTTTCACAAGAGGACCAGACACATAAAGCAACGCTTCAATTCTATCCGCGATTACATCAAGGAGGAAGACATAAACATTTGCAAGATACATACAGATCTGAATGTTGCAGACCCGTTGATTAAACCTCTTCCATGGGCAAAGCATGATCAACACCAGAACTCTATGGGTGTTAGATTAATTACCATGTAATGCTAGATTATTGACTCTAGTGCAAGTGGGAGACTGTTGGAAATATGCCCAAGAGGCAATAATAAAGTGGTTATTATTATATTTCCTTGTTCATGATAATCGTTTATTATCCATGTTATAATTGTATTGACCGGAAACTCAAATACATGTGTGGATACATAGACAACAACGTGTCCCTAGTAAGCCTCTGCCGGACTAGCTCGTTGATCAAAGATGGCTATGGTTTCCTAGCCATAGACATGAGTTGTCATTTGATAACAGGATCACATCATTAGGAGAATGATGTGATGGACAAGACCTAAACTATAAACGTAGCATATGATCGTGTCAAGTTTATTGCTATCGTTTTCTGCATGTCAAGTATATGTTCCTATGACCATGAGATCATGCAACTCACTGACATCGGAGGAATACCTTGTGTGTACCGAACATCGCAACGTAACTGGGTGACTATAAAGGTGCTCTACAGGTATCTCCGAGGGTGTCTGTTGAGTTGGCATGGATCAAGACTGGGATTTGTCACTCCGTATGACAGAGAGGTATCTCAGGGCCCACTCGGTAATACAACATCACAGTAAGCTTGCAAGCAATGTGACTATTGAGTTAGCCACATGATCTTGTATTACGGAACGGGTAAAGAGACTTGCCAGTAACGAGATTGAACTAGGTATGGGGATACCGACGATCGAATCTCGGGCAAGTAACATACCGATAGATAAAGGGAACTACATACGGGATTAGCAGAATCCTTGACATTGAGGTTTGACCGATAAGATCTTCGTAGAATATGTAGGAACCAATATGGGCATTTAGGTCCTGTTATTGGTTATTGACCGTAGAGGTGTCTTGGCCATGTCTGCATAGTTCTCGAACCCGCAGGGTCTACACACTTAACGTTTGGTGATGATATAAGTATAGTTCAGTCATTATGGTGGTTACCAAAGGTTGTTCGGAGTCCCGGATGAGATCCCGGACATGACGAGGAACTCTGAAATGGTCCAGAGGTGAAGATTGATATATTGGACGAAGGTTATTGGAGTCCGGAATTGTTCCGGGGGTACCGGGTGATGACCAACATCACCGAAAGGGGTTTCGGGGGGCCCCGACAAGTGTTGGGGGGCCCCATGGGCCAAGGGGAGGGGCAAACCAGCCCACTAAGGGGCTGTGCGCCCCCCTCACCCTTTCCCACATAACTAGAAGGGGTGGGGGCGCTCCCCTAGGGCAGCCACCCCCTTTGCCTTGGGGGCCAAGGCTCCTGGGGGGGAGGCGCACCAAAACCCATCTAGGGTTTCCCCCTGGTGGCCGTCGGCCCCCCTAGGGAACCCTAGGGCGCCCCTCCTCCTCCCTTCCTCCTATATATAGAGGGGTAGAGGGAGGGCAACCGCACCCATCTATGTCACGGCGCTGCCCTCCCTCTCCCTCGTAGCCATCTTCTTCTCCGTAGTGCTTAGCAAAGCTCTGCCAAGATTTCTCCACCACCACCGCCACCACATCGTCGTGCTGCTGGAGGACTCGAGCTACTACTTCACCATCGCTCACTGGATCGAGGAGGTGAAGGCGTCATCAAGCCGTACGTGTGTTGAACGCGGAGGTGTCGTCCGTTCGACGCTAGATCGGAGTTCGTGGGACAGATCGTGATTGGATCGCGAAGACATTCGACTACATCAACCATGTTTTTAACGCTTCCGCTTAGCGATCTACAAGGGTATGTAGATGCAATCTCTCCTCTTGTAGATGTTCTTCTCCTAGATTGATCTTGGTGAGCGTAGGAATTTTTTTGCTTCCCATGCAACGTTCCCCAACACCCAGGTGGGTTGTGCTCCCCTCGAAGCCCCCCTCTGGTACTTCTTTGGCCCAAGTTGTGTCTTCTGGTACATAAAAATTTTGCAAAAAGTTTCGCTGCATTTGGACTCCGTTTGGTACCGATATTCTGCGAAGTAAAAAACAAGCAAAAAACAGCAACTGGCACTGGGCACTATGTAAATAGGTTAGTCCCAAAAAATGATATAAAGTTGCTATAAAATGGTTGTAAAACATCCAAGAATGATAATGTAACAGCATGGAACAAGCAAAAATTATAGATACGTTGGAGACGTATCAACTAACAGGCCAGAAACCATTCAAGGCATAGTGGCAAATGCTCTTCTAGCCATGGCTCAGGGTATTCATTTTGATGTTCCAGATCTTTTCATTCGCAACCTAGCCTACGTGGCTGATAACCCTCAAGCTTTGAAGCCATATGCACCTTGGGTCATGTTTGCCATCGTGCAACTTATTGGAGAAAAGTTTTTCTGCCCACATGTCCCGAAAGTTTTTATGCCACCAGTTCACGACACACTCCAAATTGTGAAGGACATTGGCAAAGGGAAAAAACCTACTCCCTCCATTTACTTATACAAGGCCACTAAGGAATATACATTTTGCATCTATACAAGGACACCAACAGCAATCGAGGCAGAATTGATGATATTTTCTCGTACTAGCAACCTATTTAATACTTGCATGCATGTAGCCATAATGATAGTCAGCTACTTCCTCCACTCAGTTTCTTTGCATGCATGTGGCTTATTAATGATCCCAGTAAACGAAAAAAAATCTGACTTGCAAAGCACACATTAAATTTTACATTGGTACCTATAATCTGAGTTTGTGGCCTTGTATATAAAAATGGAGGGAGTATTAATGCTACAGCTCCAACTTCTGTGTCTGCTCCTACTACAGCTCCAAAGGTTAAGAAAGCTAAAGTTGAAATCCCTCATGAAGAGAATCCTTCTCTGTACGAGATTTGTCTTTGCACTCAGCAAGCCCTAGAAAGTCATATCAAGCTCGACCGAAAAGAGAAGATGGAAATGATGATTGAAATAAATAAGCTTCACAATTATGCTTGTCAAGCTCTTCTGTATGAGAAGGAACAAAAGAAGCCCTCCTAGACCCTTTTGCGCAAGCATTATTCTCGCAAACAACTATCTGCCAAGGGTATAGAGAAAGAATACAATTATCTGGAGCTGTTTGAAGTCCCTCGCATCCGAAGGCAAACCCCAGTGCTTCCTCAATGTTCCGATTCCACCAACCTGCTGTTTGTTGAACCAGATGATGTTCTCGAAGACACAGCAGGCACATTGATCTTCAAGCCAGATGCACCTCGCGCTGCTACTCCTGAAGCCAATCCAGAAGCCCATGCTGCGTCTCCAACTCCCACTTCGGCCTCTACCATCACTCGCTCTGCTTCGCCGAACAGTTCAAGTTCTGATTCTGAGGATTCTGAGGACGAGTAGTTCCTCGTATGCATTTTCTTTCCTTTTTGACACTTGTTGGCAAAAAGGGGGAGAAGAACATCGAGTGATTGATAAGCGGGTTATTTGCAGAGGTGTTTCCTTTCGCAATTTGGTTTTCCGTCGAACTATTTGGTTTTTGTCAAACTATTTGCTATTGGAACTTAAAGCACCGCCTGTGGTGTTGGAATACTTGGTCGTCATGTACCGTTAATAACCCCCCCTGCAATGCTATTTGCTTCCAACTATCTGTTTGCAGGTGCAATCGAAAGCTTACTTCCTTGCAATAGTTATCTTTGATACTTATCTATCGTGTAGGGAAAGTAAAAGCATTTCAAGGAGGATTAGAAATCATGCTTTTCTAGAAGATATTTTTTACCCCTTGAAATTATTTGTGTCTCATGTTTAGATGTACCAAAATGATTATCTTTCGCTATCTAACCTTGCAGGAGAAGAAAGTTAGCTTTAGATTAAAATGTCTTGAGATTCGAAAGCGAATTCTATCTATCTGTTCATAAGATGTTTTTCCTCGCATATATCCATCGTATCATCCTTATTGCAGGAAAACCTCGTCGGAAGAAAATCTACTCCGAGTAATATACCTGTGATTCCCTTGCTCTGATTCTCCTCGAGTATCTAACTTGCAGGGAACTTATATCTCGTGTGGATTCAAATCGTGTTCTGAGAAAATCCTCATGACTTATCCTTCGTCACAAATAATTTCAAAGTATTGACTTTATCTAACAAATCCTTTTCAAAGATTGTGTGTGAGAGGAATTACCTTAGACACTGTCGAGTGCATTGAAAGAAATAATGAATGGAATCATATGTCAATGTCACTCATACGAAGATTCATCTCGCTAACTTCTGATTTATCTCCTATGCATTCTTCAAATAATGCATACCTTCAGGGGGAGCGTGTTTTATCTTCGTAATTATCTCTCGTCTCTCATTATCCTTCGCATTCCATTTCATCCTGTTATCTATCTTTCGATGTGTTATGTTTTGTCAACAATCGTCCAAAAAGGGGGAGATTGTTGGTGCAATATTTGCCCCCTTGTGTTTTGGAGATTGTTGACAAAAACAGGCATGGACTGATTTGTTTGCTAGTGCACGCAGAGATAAGTAGTCCATGCAGAACCGAAGAGAATGTTGTCTCCGGTACCAAGTTTGAGGAACTTCACCGAAGAATATCTGCGTTGCAGAGAAGAATGAGCTACATATCTGTTGAAGACATGTAGGCGAGAAGATTGATGTGAAGGAGTTAACCCCTCGAAAATTTATTGCTGATGTGATGCAATTGGTTTGGAGATTCGGTCCGAAGAAAATTGACTGCAGCGAGTGGAAGTCGAAGACAAGGTGAAGACGTAGTATTCATTTTGTTGTTCTTCTTTCGTTCATTTGAGTCATAGGACCTCCGTACTATTAAGAGGGGTATAGGTTCTCGAAGCTTAGATCCGTTGTGATGCTTAGCCCAAAACCTATGCAAGACTGAGAGAAATCTCTTTACGTTTCGAATGATTACCTTCCAGTAGTAGACGTTGTTCTTCGTGCTGCAGGAGATATCTTTCGAACTGAGGAGTTAGCATTACTTGCTCCGCAAGTAATATTACCGTTGTGCTCAAATTTTCGACTGTTGGACTCGTGTCGTTTGGCCATTGGCTGCTCCACAGGTCCAATTTGGTCTTTTCCCTTCAGGGAAGGATACGGCTATAAATAGCCACCCCGCTCCAATGTTACCCATTGGCTGCTCCGCTTAAGATTTCTGAGAAGATTGATTGAGCATCGCGTCTCCGAGTGATTTGAGTTTAAGATCCATCGAGAGAAAAATCAAGAGCTCAAACTTAGACAGTGGTTGAGCATCACAGTAGTTCTGACTTAGAGTTCTTGTACCTATTACTCTTGAGAGCTACGCACTCTCTAGACGGATAGGTGTCGGCTCGAGTGTTGAAGAGTTGTTGTCTTTTCCGAGCAAGATCTTCAGCAACCAAGAGTCATTGTGGTTCGTCAAGGTCGATCGAAGGTTTGGAGATCGCCGACAAGTATCTACCACGAGTGAAATCAACTGGAGTCTGATCAGCTCCGAGTTGAAGGATAATAGGGTGAAGAGAGTTTATCTTCTGTGTTAAATCACAACCCCTCCAACCAGACATTGTTATTTGGCAGAAGGGCGAATTGGTCTAGCAAATCCATCTGTCGCCATCGAGCACCACTGGTTCACTCTACCTTACTTCATTTCTTTTACCAGTTTACATTCGTGCTCTGTGATGATAGTTATCTGATCTATCATTGACTGTTGCATATCATTCGTTTCTGTCATCTGTCATTCCCATCTGTTATAGTTCGCTGCTCATCATTCTGTATACTCATTGTTCAGTTTGTTGTCCCAGACTTAGAAACTACTCTTTGCACTTATCCTGTTAGACTGGCATTTTTATCCTGTGTCTATTTCATTTACTTCATCACCCTTCGCTGTGTGTTTTTCCTTCATAGTTCTAACCCTGTTTTCTTTCATGCTACTGCATATGTCTGCATATTGCATTATCATCGTTATTGTCAAACCTGTGTTATCCTATGCTCGAACTATTATTGTTGCCTTCTTCGAAAGATATGTTTCTCTCTAGTGTGATTGATTAAGTTCTTTTCTACCAAACCTTTTTTTCCACTGCTGTGTTTGGGATCAGTTCAAAACATTCGCAAGAATTTTTGAATCTCCCATTCACCCCCCTCTGGTCGATATACTCTCGGTCCTAACACTTATCATAGAGGGGAAAAGGCTTATTCTAGAACTTAGTTATTTCTGGCCACGGCTGTATATAAAAGAAATGATTTATCAAACTTAGATTACTCGAAAACAAGATTGATTACAAAAGCATGGAATACAAGTTAGAAGATGCGAAGACAAAATGCTCTAAACTAGAACTTACGGTCATCAAGTTTTGCCAAAGATGTGCGTTAGCATCTATCATGTGTGTATGATAGTTCCAGCTGACACCGCTCTGTTTTCATGCATCCTTAAGAAGTTTGTATTGAGCTTTCAACTCTTTCTGTTTTTCCTGAATCTGTTGCTTTGTAAAGTTTGTGTGGCCATATCTTTCATGAAATAAATTTTCCATCTTATTCCGAGCTTCAGTTGACCAACCATTCTGCCCCCTATGGTACAGACTATTGTGCTCCTGAAGTAACTCCACCAAGCCCTTTTCAAGAGCCGGGTTCCATTGAGCTCTTGGCTTTTTAACTACACCAACACAAATTTACATTGTTCAAACTTAATGCTCAACATGATAAGAGGAGTTACTATCATTCAATTTGAAAACAAATAGTGATAAACTATCATGAGCTAGCTAATATTCAATATGAGAAATATTAATGCAACAAGTATAGATGAACCAAATTACGTGTGGAGATGAAGCATTAAAATACCTCTTGGAGGAGTCTTTTTAATTTTGGGTGATGGCTTCTTCGCACCGTGTGAAGCTTTTTTTTCACTTGCTTTCATGAGATTGTACTTTGCGGACCCCTTTGCATACATGTCTGCATTTCAACACACACTACATTATTAGATGAAGAAGACGACAAAAGTTAATTAATTAATATATGTATATATGATTAAAACACACACCACCATGTTGGCTATTCAGGATGGTATGCTTCTCACATTTGCATTGTGATTTCATCCCTTAGAGTGTTCCCTAAGCCATTGTTACCATAGTTATTCTTGTCGCCATTTGGAAGATCAACAAAATCATTTGGCGCTATGTTATCGGGCTGGCTGTCAAGCCAAGTCTCGTCACCATTCTCCATTTTGATGATATTGTGAAGAACTGTGGCAGCTGCGGGAAGTTTCACTTGGTTCTCGATTGAATGCAGTGTGCCAACATGAAGAATTGGGAAGCGCTTTTTAAGAATTCCTAGGGACCTTTCCACATGGTTCCGTAGAATAGCATGCCGATGATTGAACAATTCCCTGTGGTTTTGTGGCCGAGGGTGTCCATGACCAAATTCCTTCAAATGATACCGGACACCCCGATAAGGTGCGAGAAATGACTAAGTGTTTGCATAACCCCCCATCAACTAGGTAAAACTTTCACTCTGGTACTCTAAATCCTTTCCTCATTGCAGACTGAAGAACCCTCGCATCTATAGCTGAACCCTCCCAGCCACATGATATGAAAGTGAATCTTAGATCAAAGTCGCATGCAATCATAATATTATGACTCAAGGTACCCTTCCTATTCCGAAATGGAGCGGCGATCCTAGGTGTTGCGGTTATTGGAACATGTGACCCATCAATGGCTCCTAAATAGTTCTGGAAGCAAAGATTGCAGGTCAATAAAGAACTATAAGTTATATAAGAAAAGGAATTGTGGAAGCGTTAAAAATGGAAACCTAGAAGTAAGGATAGAATCTTGGGTCGGTGGAGATTATTGGATGTGGCTCATCAATGTTCGGAGGCTTCAAAAATCGACTAGCTAAGACGGGGACGATGTTGAAGAACTCATTGATGTACTCATGAAATGTTTGTCCACTATGCTGAAATTCTAGATGGAGATCTTCATAAGATGCGTTATGAGACACCATGTACAGGAAAAAGGCTAACTTCTCCTCCACCTTAATTCTTGTATCCAATATCAGATTTTCTCTTCTAAGATAAGATGCCAAAGCCCGGAAGATACGTGGCTTCATCCTATAAGCTACTAGGAAATTCTTAACATGCCCTCTAAGGATATCGTCAACACGTTTCTTGCCATATAGGATGGAGCTATGTTGCTGCTTTCTCTCGATTGGTCCTCTATTACGCATTCGATGCAATATGGGCAGAATAAAGGACATCATATCTTCATCATCCTCGCTTCTCCTCTTCCTAATTCGATCGATAATCTCGGAGTTCATCTCGGCACTAAAACTAGAATCAGGAAGCAACAAATAAGAACTATATTCATAAGACATACATAATGATCTAGAATATCATATCATCAGTGTGCCAAGATGTGCAATGACCAAGAGCTATCAAGTACGATATACTATTTCGGCAAAGAAACAAGCTCAAGAGGCCAAGAAGCTTGTGTAGCTTACCGAAGTTTGGCGTGGCAACGGGTCCCCAAGACGGAGGTAACTAGTCCACCCCAACAAGGATCCAAGCGGCAGGCTGTGCATATAAGAGTCACACACATTTCATCATAAGTATTATAAGTAGCAGAATTTCATCATTATTTCTAATCTAATGACACACACACATTTGAATAGAAACATCGTAGGATGGTTTGTTCCAATGCATGCAAAAGATGGACAATTAGAATCAACACCAAAATCAAAGAGACTTTTCCCTTGCATAAACAACAACGATCAGGTATATTTCAAGGAATATTAAGAGCACAACAATGAACAGGTATATTTCAAGTAAATGATATTAAGAGCACAACAACGATCAAGTATATTTCAAGGAATTATATGAAATGGATCATCGACCTAAAATCTTACTGTACATTATTACTACTATCAAGAGCACAACTACATGGCAGAGATTAGTAATAACTAACAACTATAGATCGTGCATATGGAATTGTAGCGCCTCCATCACAAAATACAAAATTAAAAAGAGAACAAAGGCAAGCTCCGTTCAACTTCAGAGGCTGTAGACTGTTTGCAAAGGGAAAAGTACAATGAAGAAATAGTATGAATTATTTCATGGCCTTGTTAGAGCTACATCAAGAGGTACATAACTACTTTCAGATTAAATCAAATAGTAATAAACACAAAAGCAAGAAGAATCTGATGTGACATGCAAGTAACGTTGAACATTCACCAGGTAGTCCCATGAATATTTCTTCAGACCAACAAGCAGCACGAGATTACACATTCATAACACAATTGTGCGGGTGCAGCCAACTACATACATAATACAGAAACTTCCAGACCGAACAGATTTTTCATGGAAGAGAAAAACTCACAACAAAGTCTGATGAGCAAACAATTTACTTAAACGGCTGGTGAGATACCACAAGATCTTTGTATTTATAGTCAGACAAAGGATTCTGATTGTATGAAGATGTTATGTGGTGCTACAGTGTATGAAGATGTCAGGGAAGCTAACAATCTGGATTACGTCTCCTGATGGGTAGTATATCCAACTGACACTCATGAACAGACGATTTCTAGTACTATGATAGATAAACAAGGAAACTTGTTAGAAACATCATCGCTATTTCTTTATTGCCAAACACTGATTCCTTAAATTCCCCGTTGACCTGTGCGGTCGGATGATTCACTTTGCTATGTCAGTCGCTAGTGCAAGGACAAATCTAAATCAGAGTATACAGTATATACAAATACAAATCGAAACAAGCGCCCAAATAAGAGTATATATAGTATATACAAATATAAATGACAAAGAAAGGAAGGCAGTAGATTTGTTCACGGATTAGTAAACAGCGGCTACAAACAAGAAAGATGTCGTTTAGACTTCAGATACCACAACATCAGACCATCGCCATCACTAATTAACAGCTCTGCACCACACTTCAATCACCATCAACATCAGACAATCACCTATGGTGAAAAAGGTAGTTTAGAAACTGTCAATCCTCCTAGATCCATCAGACATCTCCATCAGAAAATCACGGCAATCTCGCCGAGATGACGGGCTAGAAGAGGAAAGTGTTCTTGGCGAGCTCGCCGAGTAGGGTTAGGGTCCATGTGGAGCTAGGGGTAGGAGACGTCGTTCTTGGCGAGCTCGCCGGTGAGGACGAGGTGGACGAAGGCGGGGAGAGGAGGGGAGAGGCGGCGATGACTTACCACCGGGCAGAAGTCCAGTATGCTGGAGGAGTAACGCCGGTGTCGAGGTGTCGGGCGGAGTCGAGCGACGTCGAAGTCGGGCGGTGGGGAGGAGGCTGGCGGCGTGCACTGGGACGAGCGCTTCCCTGAGTCCTTCGACAAGGGTTCTGAGTCGCGTGGGTTCGGGAGGATCGAAGGGTATTAGAGAGGATCGGCCCATGCAAACCCCCTGTACCAAATGGGCCGACGGGGTTTTGGGGGGTTTCTGGCCCACGCGAGGAAAAACCTCTCGAAACCCCTCCAATCACTCGCGCCAAACGAAGCCTAAGGGGGAGGGCCTCCACTTGGCTTGGAGGGCTCTCCTCCCCCCTTGGCCGCCCCCTGCCTTGGGAGGGGGGCTAGGGTTGCCACGCCCCTTCCTCACTCCTATATATAGTGGGGAGGCGCAGGGGGCAGTGAGCCCTTCCGTGCTTGCCCCGTCTCCCTCCCGTTACTCCTCCTCCATGTTCCGTCAGCGCTTGGCGAAGCCCTACCGGAGTTCCACTGCCACCACCACCACCATGTCGTTGTGTTGGTTCAGATCTCATATACCTCTTCTCCCTCACTTGCTGGATCAAGAAGGAGAGGGCGCCGCCGAGCCGTATGTGTGCTAAACTCGGAGGTGCCGCACGTGCGGTACTTGGATCAGATTGGATCGCAATGCGAGTACGACTACACCAACCACGATCTCTAGATCGTTAACGCTTTTGGTCTACAAGGGTATGTAGACACCACTCCCCTCTCGTTGCTATACATCTCCTAGATTGGATCTTGGGTGTTTCGTAGGAATTTTTTTGATTTTCATGCTTCGTTCCCCATCAAGGAGCGTATAAGGTATCATCTTGTAACAACATATAGCAATAAACCTGCCTAGACATCCTCTCCTCGTCTCCCAGGGGGAAAGCGATCTTCGGGGGCATTTGTCTCTTATCTGGGTGTGTTTTAACAAGTATCCAATTTTAGTTGCAAGAGCTCGGGATACAACTCCAAGTCGTCCTGCTATCGTGGACACGACTATTCAAATAGATTACTTCCCTGCAGGGGTGCACCACATTACCTGATACGCTCGATTACCTCTGGCCGGACACACTTTTTTGGGTAATGCCTGACCTCGGATAATCGACACACCGTAGTCCAATCTAGGCTCCCCAGAGAGGTCAACAGGCTGGTCTAAATCCTAAGCACAAAGGGGTCATGGACCCACCACCCTAAGCGCTCATGCACATTGCGAGGCTGGCCGAGGACCAAAGCCCACCTCTGTATACACAAGCAGTCGGTTACCGCTCACCCCAACAATCAGTTCGCCTCTCTGAACAGTGACATCTGGGTAACTTTCGGAAGAATCTACGATGCCAAGGGTCCCATATACCATTATCCCGCGCAGCGGTTAGCACGTATATTCCAATGGCAGTCTCAGATCAAATACACCGAACTCGTTAAGCGTGTTATTGTTAAGTAACCGCAGACAATGACCAGGGACCAGGCCCACCTCTCTCCTAGGTGGTCTCTACCTGCCCTGTTGTTCCACCACAAAGAATCTCTTGTGTCAGCTGTCGGGATAGGTCCCGAGCTACCACCACATTCTGGGTGATACCGTTAACAGCTAGCCGCCACAGTGAATCACTCGCGGGTGCTCTCCGAGTCGACCCGACTTTAGTATGAACATGTTTAGTGTAGTAGTATATAATATAAAGCAATAATAGTCTTCGTCTTTGTCGGCATCTTGTTGCAGTCCATCTCGCTCCATGTCGTAGGCCACCAAAGTCTGGGGTCCACCAAAGTATCATATATATATGAAGTAAAAGGCATATCCGTGATCATCACCCAAAGGGATCACAGCCCGATAGTATAGCATGGCACACAGACAAGGGTGTAGGGCCACTGATGGAATATTAGCATACCTATGCTAAGCATTTAGGATAACATGTACTGTATAAACAACAGTTAACAAAGACAGGCTATGCAACAGTATAGGATCTACCGGTAAAGCAGTAATCAGTAACACTACTCTAATTGAAGCAGTAGAGAGAAGGAATAGGCGATGGAGGAATGATCAAGGGGGTTTGCTTGCCTGGAAGCTCTGCTGGGTAGGACGGGTCATCGTTGACGTACTCGTGCTCGGGGCAGTGGCAGTCTCAGGGTCTACCGAAAGAATAGAGGAGAAGGGGGAAACAGATAAATAACGGAGCAATCAAATGCAACACAATGCATGTCATGTCAAAATGTGATGATGATATGTCGTAACGCATCCCTAAACATTTTAAAAGAAGAGAGAAAATATCTGGTAATATTTTCCCAGCTCCAAGTATTTTTTGGTATATTGAACCACGGGGTCAATTGTCCATGTTCAGCATGCTAGAGGTGTATTACAGGTATGTGGGTGCCATATTCGGATTCTTCATATTTTTTTGATCAACTTTCATATATAAATTATTTTCATCTGAGTTATAGATTATTTTATATGATTTTTCAATTAAATGAAATTTCTAGATTTACATTAATTCAAAATATTAAATAGCCAAATTGCTAAGTGCACACATTAATGTGCACCAGAGGCTGACAGGTGGGGCCAGTTGACCAGTTCAACCGCCCAGTCAGCAGTCAACAGGGTTGCTGACTAGTCAAACTTGGCCAACGGGTCCCATATGGCAGTGATAGAGGTATTAAACTGTGTTTTTGACACTGCCTTAATTTAATAGCTGCAGCGGTGGGGCCCATGTGTCAATGCCTGTTAGAGACAAATTAGGCGCTAATTAACCTCTGAATGCGCGAGACCCAAATGGCAGCGACACCGACGGTGGCCAAAACAATGGCGGAGACACACAGAAATCGCTGGGATTTTGCTACAGTGGCCCAAATCGAGTGTGAGAGGTGGCGTTCAAAAGCGCACAAAGAGGCGCATTGAATGGCGGCAACAACGCGTGTGGGGGTGGTCGGAGGTGAGTGCTGATACGTCCATTTTGCATCATGTTTTTAAGTTGATATTTATTGCATTATGGACTATTATTACACCTTATGATGCAATTCTTATGCCTTCTCTCTCTTATTTTGCAAGATTCACATGAAGAGGGTGTCGTGGGAAACCACGGCCACCTATGGGGCCAAGGGCCCCTTTTGGTTCGACAGGGGGACTAAGCGCATTGCACAAAGAGCGGAGGAGCGCAACGTAGCATGGCAGAGATCACACGGGCAGTTTTTACCCAGGTTCGGGCCGCCGCGAGGCGTAAAAACCTACTCCTGCTTTGGTGGATTGATGGTGGATGGTGGTGGAAACGCAGTGCTCTTGTCCAGCAGGGTTGCCTCAGGGCGAGAGCAGCTACGTGTGTATGGGTGTACAGGAGTCCGAATCCTTTCTATGGTTGCCATGGGCCTCTTTTTATAGATTAAGGGCTCACCACAGTGGCAAATCAGTCATTGTGTACTGATTAGATAGCAAATAGTGATATCATCTCTCCTCTGCAGACAGAGCAGTACGCATTAAATGTGCCGCTCAGTGTCACATCATGGCCTGCCCGGCACGCCTTGCCGGGCCGTTTGGCCACCTTCTCTCTTGTCTGCATGACACATCGCAGGACGGGTGTCATCTGGAGGAGATTCCTGTAGGAAATGGCTACCATGTGGCGAAAGGCAGCCGCTTAGTCATCTCGGGGCTTGACACCACACCGATCGGTGACTTGCGTCGTCGTGAGGTGGGGCGGTGAAGCCTTGGTGGGGTGTTTTGCCTCTGTATGGCCCCGGCAGGCCTGCCGAGGCGGCCTTGAGGTTTTGCTTCCGGGGCAACTTTGACCTCGCCAGGCTCTCCTGCCCGGCAAGGGAGGTTTTTCCCTTAGCAGTGTCTTGCTTCTTGGCTTGACTTGGTCTTCTCAACTTGCCTTTTGATTCCTCAAAAAGCCTATCTCTTTACCTTGGCCTTGTCTTCGACGTTGCAATCTCGATCTTGGGCCTATGCATGGTCTAGGGAACAGACCCAGGGTTTGTTGCACCGGCAGGAGCCCCCGGGCCTGGCCCGAATGAGCTGTCGGGCGTCGTCAGGGTAGGCCCTAACTTGTGCACAGGCGAGGGGGAAATAGCCGCTCGCCCTTTAAGATCTTCTTTGCTTCTTCATTAATCCGAGCTCCGATCAGTTTCCGGTTCTTTCGCCCGTCGCGTAACGCCAACTGCAGTAATGGAGATAATGGGCCACAACGTGTGGAGCTACCCACATTCCTTGTTCACGGGGCGGTAACTACCACCCCACTATCCTCCCCCGCTCCAGGTGCTTCTGCCACATGTATATCATGCATTGTGTAGGGTTGGTGGCAGATGCGGAGGGTGCGGGAATGAGTGCCATAGCAGAAAGCTAGGGGTCGTGGATTGGCGCAGGGGGTCGGCCTTGATTCTTCGAGCCGTTGATGGCGAGGAGGAGCCGAACTGGCCGAGCGGGGCGGCCACCTCCACGGAGAAAATCCATCCCCCTGTTGCGCCCGCCTATAAGAAGGGGGGGTGTGGTATGAGAAGTCCCTCCATACCTCCCCTGGTGGTGGCGGTTGACGGGTCGTCTTCGCCGATCTCTTCACCATCGCCTTCGCCCGCGCCCTCCTGCTCTCGCCAGGCTCTTCGTCAGGGGACCCGACGAGGCCGGGTTGGGCTTTCGCCCAGGCGCTCCTTTTGCCCTCTTTCTCTTCCACCGCAGTGCCTAGGAGGAGGTGGACAAGAAAGGGATTACGGGGCACTTATCTTTTTTCAATCTAAAATATGTAGGCACTTGCCAAACTTTAGTTCAAATTATGTAATCTCTTTCATCCATGTTTGTGTTCTGTAAGGTCTATACTTGTTGATCAGCATATTAATGAAAAAGATAAACCTTGCCGGGCACTTGTGCATGGAACATGTCCAGGAAGAGGGAGAATGCCTCTTTACGCTCAAGCAAACAAGTTTTTCCCGGTAGGCTATCCTGCCGGTACCCTCTAGTTGCTGCCGCGGGGCTGGGCCTGTCGGGCACAAATCATGAAGAGGGACCAGCCGCCCGCCAACTTCCTCGCCAATGGCCACTACAACCTCCTTGGCCGAAGCAACGTTCGAGTCAAGGGACGAGACCACCTAAGTCATGAAAGCGGCGAGGTTTCCTATGCACAAGCTTTACTTACAGAACTCGTATGAATAAGAGAGAGAACTTATCTGTTTGGGTTTGCCGGGGATCACGATGTAGGCTTGTCTTCTCTTCTCCGTTTTCGGGACCGAATCCACGGTAGGAGCCTGCAGTATGATGCAGATGAAAATGATGCCTCCTGCGATCTTATCTACATGAACATGCAATGCTCATGATATGCTTATGCATGCATGCAATGTGTCGGGGGCCCCCCAGTGCTTCATTTATTTCTCTGTTACTCAGGGTCTGCGCCTGGCTTTGTACAAGGGGTTACATGCAACAGAGGCAAGACCTGTACAAAAGGGTGGCTGCCGGGCAGGGCCCGACAGCCGCGCCTTACAGGTAGAACTTGCGGAGATGCTCAATGTTCCATGAGTTTTGCAACTAAATGCCATCTCCGGTCTCCAGACGGACTGCGCCGGGTCTGGTGACTCGTACTACCCGGTAAGGGCCTTCCCACTTCGGCGTCAACTTGTTTGTACCCTTGGCGGACTGAACGCGCCTAAGGACAAGGCCGCCTTCCTCAAAACACCGGGCATGAACCCTACGGCTATGATAGCGATGCAGGGCCTGCTGATAGCGTGCAGCACGCGTAGCAGCCCGGAGATGGTTATCCTCGAGTAGCACAGCATCGTCACGCCGGTGCTGATCTTGCGCTACTTCATCATAGGCAAGCACTCGAGGTGACCCGTAAATGAGTTCCGTGGGGATAACTGCTACTGCCCCATAGACTAGGGAGAAGGGAGTCTGCCCGGTAGCTTGATTTGGTGTCGTTCTGAGGGACCAAAGAACCACCGGCAGCTCATTGATCCACCGCCTGCCGCACTTCTGCAGCTTATCGAAAGTTCTCATCTTGAGTCCTCGCAACACTTCAGCGTTCGCCCTCTCAGCTTGCCCGTTGCTCCTTGGATGGGCCACAGAGGCGAACGAGATTTTGCTTCCAAGGGCATGAACGTATTGCATGAAGGCGTGACTCGTGAACTGGGTGCCGTTGTGAGTGATGATCTGGGCAGGAACTCCGAAGCGGCACACCAATCCTTTCAAGAACTTGATAGCTGAATGAGCAGTCACCTTTCTCATGGCTTATACTTCCGGCCACTTTGTAAACTTGTCGATTGCAACGAACAAGAATTCAAAGCCCCCGGCAGCACGGGGGAAAGGACCGAGGATATCGAGCCCCCAGACCAAAAATGGCCATGACAAAGGGATTGTCTGAAGAGCTTGGGCAGGCAGGTGGATGTTCTTGGAATGGAACTGGCAGGCTTCACACTTGGTGACAAGCTCGACCGCATCTTGGAGGGCAGTGGGCCAGTAGAATCCTTGCCGGAAAGCTTTCCCAACCAACGCCCTTGATCCAATGTGGGAGCCGCACATACCATTGTGTATCTCCGCCAGCAGTTCCTTTCCTCCTTCCCGGCAAATGCACTTCAATTTCACACCATTGGGCCTCCTTCTGTACAGCGTGTCATCAATGAACTGATACATACTGGCCCTCCGGGCTACTCTTTCAGCTTCTTCTTGCCCTTCGGGAAGTTCTCCAGTTTGGAGGAAATGGACTATGTGCCGTGCCCAAGGCGGAGCCTGTGGCTCGGCAATGAGGACTAATGGCACCTCCTCATTCGTGAGAGTGTAATCCTCGACCGCGGTTACCGGTGGCCTGGAGGGAGGATGCAACTCAGCGACCGAAGGGGAGTTGTGCCCGACAAGCTTTCTGCCGGGATCCTTGAGGGGTTCTACCGGGAGAGGCTTGCCGGAGTCCAGTTTCCTCCTCTTTCTGGCCATTGTTGCCGGGGATACGGAGGGCTGAGTCCGATGGAGAACAAAAGTTCCTGGTTCCACAGGGAGCTTCTGCGCAGCGCACTTTGACAGATGATCAGCAATGCTGTTTTCCGCACGGGGTACGTGCTCTATTTGCAATTCGTCAAAGCGCTCCTCCAACTTTCTCACTTCCTCAATGTATGCCTCCATCAATGGACTTTGGTAATCCTTGTTGACTTGTCTCACCACAAGTTGTGAATCTCCACGGATGATCAGCTTCTTGATCCCCAGCTCTGTTGCAATCCTGAGCCTGGCAAGGAGCCCTTCATACTCTGTTGTATTGTTGGTAGCTTCCTCCCGGGCAAAATGCATCTGGACGACGTACTTCAGGTGCTCGCCGGTGGGAGCAACGAGAAGCACGCCAGCCCCTGCACCTCGTAGGGAGAAGGCACCATCGAAATACATGATCCATTCTTGGGGTGCTTCCTTGCCGGGGATAACTGTCTCCAATACCTCTTCATCAGGAGTTGGCGTCCATTCTGCAATAAACTCTGCCAATGCTCTGCTCTGAATGGTTGATGTGCTCTCAAACTTCAAACAAAGCTGGATAACTCCAAAGCCCTCTCCACTATCCTGCCGGTAGCCTCAGGGTTTTGGAGTATCCGTTGCAAAGGGAAACGGGTGACAACTGTGATCTCATGGGCTTAGAAGTAGTGGCGCAGTTTCCTTGAGGCCATAATAAGACCAAAGACCAATTTTTGCACGCCAAAGTACCTGGATCTAGCCCCCTGCAATAGGGAGCTGACGAAGTATACTGGGCGCTGCACCACTTTCTTCTTTGCCGTGACCAGAGAACTGCTCCCGTTGTTCTGCTCCTTTCTACCTTGATCTGCACCTGACCCTGCCGGGGTGTGTTCGCTTTCCTCCCCGGAAGGGATACCTGCTGCATCTGCCGCTTCATCCACTTCCCTCTGCGCCACCAGCGCTGTGCTAACCACCTGATTAGTTGCTGCCAAATATAGCAGCAACGGCTCTTGAGGTTTTGGAGCAACCAAAGTGGGCACAGAGGAAAGGTAGGCCTTCAAATCTTGTAGTGCAGCGTCTGCTTCGGGGGTCCACTCCATGGGCCCTGCCTTTTTCAAAACCTTGAAGAACGGCAAGGCACGCTCGGCAGACTTGGAAATGAACCTACTGAGCACGGCAACACATCCAGTCAAACGCCTCATGTCCTTGACTGTCTTGGGTGCTTGAATCTGCTTGATAGCCTTGATCTTGTCGGGGTTGGCCTCTATCCCTCAGTGGGACACAAAGAAGCCAAGTAGCTTGCCGGAAGGAACGCCAAACACACACTTCTCCAAATTTATCTTCAAGTTGATCTTGCGTAGATTAGCAAACGTCTCTTCCAAATCCTGGATGAGGGTTGATCTGCCCTTGGTCTTGACCACAATATCGTCCATGTAGGCCTCAATGTTCATGTGCAACTGTGACTCAAAACCAATCTGGACTGCTCTTGCGAAAGTAGACCCGGCGCTCTTCAGCCCAAAAGGCATCCGCACGAAGCAGTATGTGCCACATGGGGTGATGAATGTGGTCTTCTCTTCATCTTCCTTGGACATGAAGATCTGATGATATCCAGAGTAGGCATCCAGGAAGGAAAGCAGGTCGCACTCGGAGGTGTAATCCATAATCTGGTCAATGCGCGGCAAGGGGAATGGGTCCTTCGGGCATGCCTTGTTCAGATCCGTAAAATATATGCACAACCTCCACTTCCATTGGCCTTGCGTATCACCACTGGATTTGCTAACCACATTGGATGTAACACTCCTCTAACCAGACCAGCTGCCTCAAGTTTCTTGATCTCCTCGGCAATAAACTGTTGCCGCTCCAAAGCTTGCTTCCGGACCTTCTGCTTGACGGGTCGAGCATGTGGGCAGACAACAAGGTGGTGCTCGATTACCTTCCTGGGAACACCGGGGATGTCAGATGGTTGCCAGGCAAAGACATCAACATTCACCCGCAGGAAGGCAACAAGCGCGCTTTCCTATTTGTCATCGAGGGTGGCGCTGATGGTGAAAGTACCACCGACGCCAGCCAGCCCTGCCAGGACCTGTTTCACAGTGGGTGCAGAGGTCTTGGATCTCTTGCTATTGGAACTCTCCGACGAGTCATCAACAGGCGCAGCATACCCCGAAGAGGTACGCTTCCCGGATTCCTTGCCGGCGTTCCTATTAGCCTCCTTCTTTCCATTACTTTCCTTGGCGGGGATTGCAGCTTCAGTGGCCTCTACTGAGACTGCATCCCGGTACATCTTGTCCACGCACATAATTCCGTCCTTCTCGTCTTATGGAATGGAAATGACGCCCACCGGCCCTGGCATCTTCAAGGTGTTGTAGGCATAGTGGGATGCCACCATGAACTTGGCCAAAGCTGGGCGACCAAGGATTCCATTGTATGGCAGGGGGAGGTCAACCACATCAAACACGATCTTCTTAGTCCGGTAGTTCAACTCTCCCCCAAATGTCACTGGTAACGTGATTTTTCCCTTAGGACGACTCCTGCCAGGGTTGATCCCTTGAAATGTACCAGTAACTTTGAGCTCTTCTTCTGCCATCTGGAGTTTGCTAATGACCTTTGAAGAAATCAGATTCAACCCGGCCCTGTCGTCAACCAACATCTTTTTGACTTTGAGGTTGCGGATTGTTGGTGATACCAACAACGGCAAGCATCCTACCACGGTGGCACGGTCAGGGTGGTTCTCTACGTCGAAGATGATGGGCGTGCAGGACCACTTGAGCAGCCTTCGAGAGTTTGCCGCTGGCTCCACGGCATTGACTTCATGCGCCCACCGTTTAAGCTGGCGGTGAGAGGAGTGCAAAGATGCACCCCCGTCAATGCACAGGGTGTCAGTGGCTTTCTGGAATTCCTGCTCGCTGGTCTCCTCCTCATCTTCTCCATCACTCTCATCGTTGCAATTCCCCTTCTCACAGCCTCTGGCGGGTTTCCCTTGATTCCGAGGAGCCTTGCCGGGGCGGCTCGCTTCGCCACCCCGGCCCTTTCCGCTAGCGCCATTCTGACCTTTCTCTTTATCTCGCCTCTCATATTCATCCCCCTGCTTCTTGACAAGCTGCTCAACCTAATGACACTCTTGGAGATCATGGCCCTTGGTTCGATGGATCTTGCAATATGGCCCATCACCTTTCCCAGCCTTCTCGGCAGCTGCGGCTTCCCGGCAGTCAGTGCACGCGGGAACCTTCTTGCCGGGTATCTCAGTCTTGACTTTCTTGCCGGTACTAGGCAGGCCCAATCCTTCAACGGTCATCACTGCCTTATCCTTACGCTTCTTATTCTTCTTCTTTTGACTGGTGGCCTCGTCATCATCTTCTGAATCGACGTCGATGCCATCCTCCTCTCCGGGGAGCTTCCTCCCTTCCTCAATTCAGCGCACTTATCCACCAGAGTGTAAAGCTCTTTCACAGTCTTGGGCAATCGAACATTCATCTTGGAACGTATCCGACGATTGTGCACGTTGGACTGGAACGCAGCTATCACAGCTGCCGGGTGGATGTCCGGAATATTCTTGTGGACTATGCTGAATCTCTGCATGAATTTCCGTAGGCTCTCGCCTTCCTTCTGTGGGAGGAGCTGCAAGTCGCTGGGCCGCCCTGGTTCTTGATGGCCGCCCGTGAAGGCGCCAACGAACTCATGACACAGGTCAGCCCAGGTCGAAATGGAGTTCTCCGGTAGGTGCATCAGCCAAGCCCTCACATTTGGCTTGAGTGCCAAAGGGAAGTAGTTGGCGAATACTTTCTCATCTCTTCCCCCGGCAGCTTCAACAACGATGGTGTAGATGCTCAAGAACTCTGCCGGGTTCAGTCTTCCATCATACTTCTCTGGTATCTCTGGCTTGAATGTGCGAGTGGACGGCCAACGGACTTGCCGCAGCTCGCGGGTGAAGGCAGGGCACCCAGCCTCGAAAGGCAGGTACCCGCCGTCAGCGAGTGCGGGCTCGTCGATGTTGGGGCCATCACGCCTGTCGGACTGGCGGTGGGCGTCGCGGTGTCGCTCGGTGTCGACACGCGCGCCTTCCCTATGCCTGTCCTCTAGGACTCACCGTGAGCCTTGATGCGCTCGAGGGTCGGACGAAGCCATCGAGACGCCGTCAGGTTCTTGGTCGCATGGCTCCCGCGGCGACTGCCGTGGAGGGGACTGCATCGTAGGAGTGGCCCCATACGTACGGCCAGTAGCGTGGGCCGTTGCCGCTGCCTGGGGAGGTCGTGGCGGGCCAGCCCGCTGCGATCCTCCCGCCTCGGCGAAGCCAATCGGACTCTGAATGCTGGCTCTCCACTCATCCATCTGATCGGCTACCGGCGGAAATTTCAACAGTAGCTGGGCTTGCGCCATGGCCTCCGAAGCAGTGCTCGGCATGGATGTCGATGAAGATCGTAACGTCGCCCGGCTCCTGACGGTGCCGGTAGCGGTCGCGTCGTGCTCTCGTCGTTGTGAGCCAGCCGCCTAGACGGCGTGTGGATGAGGTGGGGGCGCTCGAGGGCCAGCGGCTTCGTTTGGTGTAGCGGCTGGGTCGGCTCGTTCCGGGGGTGGCGCATGTTCTACGGGCGCTCCCGTGGCGGGAGCGGTCGGGGAGTTGCGATTCCCCCCAGAGCGAGTACCCCCGCCGCGGCTGTGCCCTTCGGCCGGATGAGGAGGTGCAGATGGAATGATCTCTCCTCCCATACCTCGTGGGATGTGGCCGCTGGAATGTAGTTGGTGCTGTCCTTCTCCGGTGGCTCCTGCTCCTGCTTCGGCCGCAGGGGGGTGGTAATGACGCCGCCCGCGCTGACCACGTCCCCCGCAGGGCCCGCACTTCCAGGCATCCCCGTAGCCCCCGCGGCATCGGCGGGCGCGTGTGGCGGGGCCTTCGAGGTGGATGGATGAGCTGCGGCACCGGGCTTCTTCTTGGGCGCCATGGACGATGGAGCCATTGACGAAGAAGATGGCGGTGAAGATGACGCGCTTCGTACACTTCTCGGGTTCGCGCAAGCGCAATCCCCAACCTGGTGCGCTAAAAATGTCGTGGGAAAGCACGGCCACCTATGGGGCCAAGGGCCCCTTTTGGTTCAGCAGGGGGACTGAGCGCATTGCACAAAGAGCGGAGGAGCGCAGCGTAGCACGGCAGAGATCACACGGGCAGTTTTTACCCAAGTTTGGGCCGCCGCGAGGCGTAAAACCCTACTCCTGCTTTGGTGGATTGATGGTGGATGGTGGTGGAAACGCAACGCTCTTGCCCAGCAGGGTTGCCTCGGGGCAAGAGCAGCTATGCGCGTATGGGTGTACAGGAGTCCGAATCCTTTCTATGGTTGCCATGGGCCTCCTTTTATAGATTAAGAGGTCACCACAGTGGCAAATCAGTCATTGTGTACTGATTAGATAGCGAACAGTGCTATCATCTCTCCTCTGCAAACAGAGCAGTACACATTAAATGCGCCACTCAGTGTCACATCATGGCCTGCCTGGCATGCCTTGCCGGGCTGTTTGGCCACCTTCTCTCCTGTCTGCATGACAAGTCGCAGGACGGGTGTCATCTGGAGGTGATTCCTATAGGAAATGGCTGCCATGTGGCGAAAGGCAGCCACTTAGTCATCTCAGGGCTTGACACTGCACCGATCGGTGACTTGTGTCGTCGTGAGGTGGGGCAGTGAAGCCTTGGCAGGGCGTTTTGCCTTCGTATGCCCCTGGCAGGCCTGCCGGGGCGGCTTTGAGGTTTTGCTTCCGGGGCAACCTTGACCTCGCCGGGCACTCCTGCCCGGCAAGGGAGGTTTTTCCCTTAGCGGTGTCTTGCATCTTGGCTTGACTTGGTCTTCTCAACTTGCCTTTTGATTCCTCAAAAAGCCTATCTCTTTACCTTGGCCTTGTCTTGGACGTTGCAATCTCGATCTTGGGCCTGTGCATGGTCTGGGTAACAGACCCAGGGTTTGTTGCGCCGATAGAGGGAGAATGCCGGCAGTTGGAATTCTGGACCAAAAAGGAGCAAATCTGAGATCCCTATTCTGCACAACTCCAAATGGCCTGAAACTTTACGAAGAATTATTTTGGAATATATAAAAAATATTGGGCGAAGAAATACCAGGAGGGGACCCACCAGGTGGCCACAAGCCTGGGGGGCGCCCCCCCTAAGTTTGTGGGGCCCCTGGCCAGCCTCCGGTGCCCATCTTCTGCTATATGAAGTGTTTTGACCTAGAAAAAATCATGAGAAGGCTTTCGGGATGAAGCGCCACCGTCTCGAGGCGGAACCTGGGTAGGAGCACTTTTGCTCTCCGGCGGAGCGATTCCACAGGGGAAACTTCCCTCCGGGAGTGGGAAATCGAAGCCATCATCATCACCAACGATCCTCTCATCATGGGAGGACCAATCTTCATCAACATCTTCACCAACACCATCTCATCTCAAACCCTAGTTCATCTCTTGTATTCAAACTTTGTCTCAAAATCTCATATTGGTACCTGTGGGTTGCTAGTAGTGTTGATTACTCCTTGTAGTTGATGCTAGTTGGTTTATTTGGTGGAAGATTATATGTTCAGATCCTTAATGATATTTAATACCCCTCTGATCATGAACATGAACATGCTTTGTGAGTAGTTACTTTTGTTCCTGAGGACATGGGAGAAGTCTTGTTATAAGTAATCATGTGAATTTGGTATTCGTTTGATATTTTGATGAGATGTATGTTGTATTTCCTCTAGTGGTGTCATGTGAACATCGACTACATGACACTTCACCATGATTTGGGTCTAGGGGAAGGCATTGGAAAGTAACAAGTAGATGATGGGTTGCTAGAGTGACAGAAGCTTAAACCCTAGTTTATGTGTTGCTTCGTAATGGGCTGATTTGGATCCACATGTTTAATGCTATGGTTAAATTTATCTTAATTCTCTTTTTGTAGTTGCGGATGCTTGCGAGAGGGGTTAATCATAAGTGGGAGGTTTCTCCAAGTAAGGACATCACCCAAGCACCGGTCCACCCACATACCAAATTATCAAAGTAGCAAACGCGAATCATATGAGCATGATGAAAACTAACTTGATGATAATTCCCATGTGTCTACTTTATATAAGAGTTCGTCCAGGCTTGTCCTTTGCTATAAAAAGGATTGGGCCATCTTGCTGCACTTTTGTTACACTTGTTACTTGTTAACCGTTATGAATTATCTTGCTACCAAACTATATGTTACCGATAATTTTAGTGCTTGCAGAAAATACCTTGTTGAAAACCGCTTGTCATTTCCTTCTGCTCCTCGTTGGGTTCGACACTCTTACTTATCGAAAGGACTACAATTGATCCCCTATACTTGTAGGTTATCAAGACTCTTTTCTCGCGTCGTTGCCGGGGAGTGAAGTGCCTTTGGTGAGTGGAATTTGGTAAGCAAAAATTTATATTATGTGCTGAAATTTACTGTCACTTGTCACTATGGAAGATAATCCTTTGAGGGGCTTGTTCGGGGTATCTTCACCTCGAATGGAAGCACAAAGAGCTGCTCCTCAACCTACTGCACCTACTGAAAATATTTATTACGAAATTCCTTCAGGTATGATAGAGAAACTGCTAGCTATTCCTTATGCAGGAGATGGAACATTACATCCTGATATGCACCTAATCTTTGTGGATGAAGTTTGTGGATTATTTAAGCTTGCAGGTTTACCTGGAGATGAAGTCAAGAAGAAGTTCTTCCCTTTATCTTTGAAGGGAAAGGCATTGACATGGTATAGGCTATGTGATGATATTGGAGCTTGGGACTGGAATCGATTGAAACTGGAATTTCATCAAAAAATTATCCTATGTATCTAGTTCATCGTGATCGGAATTATATATATATAATTTTTGGCCTCATGAAGGAGAAAGTATCGCTCAATCTTAGGGGAGGCTTAAGTCAATGATGTATTCATGCCCCAATCATGAGATCTCAAGAGAAATTATTATACAGAATTTTTATGCTCGGCTTTCTCGTAATGATCGATCCATGCTTGATACTTCTTGTACTGGTTCCTTTATGAAGAAGACTATTGAATTTAGATGGGATCATTTGGAAAGAATTAAACGCAACGCAACTCTGAAGATTGGGAATTCGACAAAGGTAAAGAGTTAGGTATAAAACTTGAGTTTGATCGTGTTAAATATTTTATGGATACCGATGCTTTTCATGAGTTTAGCACTAAATATGGACTTGACTCTGAGGTAGTAGCTTCTTTTTGTCAATCTTTTGCTACTCATGTTGATCTCCCTAAGGAGAAGTGGTTTAAGTATCATCCCCCCTATTGAAGTAAAAGTAGAAGAACCCACTAAAGCTAAAGAAGAAACTATCATTTATAATGTTGACCCAGTTGTGCCTACTGCTTATATTGAAAAACCACCTTTCCTTGTTAGGATAAAAGAACATGCTAGGGTTTCAACTATGGTTAACAAAAGTTATATAAGAACACCTACACCCTCTGAACAAACTAAAGTTGAACCTAATGTTGCTATGATTAAAGATCTCTTGGTTGAAAATATGGATGGGCATGTTATTTATTTCTGTGATGAAGCTACTAGAATCGCTAAACCCGATGATAAAGATATGAATAGACTTGTTATTGGCATGCCTGTTGTCCCTGTTAAAATAGGAGATCATTGCTATCATGGCTTATGTGATTTGGGTGCGAGTGTCAGTGCCATTCCATTTACTTTATATCAAGAAATTATGAATGATATTGCACCTGCTGAGATAGAAGACATTGATGTTAATATTAAACTTGCGAATAGAGATACTATTTCACCACTTGGGATGGTTAGAGATGTTGAAGTCTTGTGTGGGAAAATTAAATACCTACTGATTTTCTAGTTCTTGGTTCTCCACAAGATGATTTTCGTCCCATCATATTTGGTAGACCTTTCTTGAACACTGTTAATGCTAAGATAGACTGCAACAAAGAAACCGTCAGTGTTAATTTTGGTGATGTGTCTCATGAGTTTAATTTCTCCAAATTTCATAGACAACCTCGTGATAAAGAATTGCCTAGTAAGGATGAAATAATTGGTCTTGCTTCTATTGCCGTGCCTCCTACTGATCCGTTAGAACAATATTTGCTAGACCATGAAAATGATATGCACATGAATGAAAGAAACAAAATAGATGAGATATTCTTCAAACAAATACCTATTTTTAAACATAATTTGCCTGTTGAGACTCTTGGAGATCCTCTTCCACCCAAGAGTGATCCTGTGTTTGAGCTTAAGTAATTGCCTGATACACTAAAATATGCTTATCTTGATGAAAAGAAGATATATCCTGTTATTATTAGTGCTAACCTTTCAGAGCATGAAGAAAAGAAATTATTGAAAACGCTAAGGAAGCATTGTGCTGCTATTGGATATACTCTTGATGATCTTAAGGGCATTAGTCCCACTCTATGTCAGCACAAGATTAATATGGAGCCCGATGCTAAGCCAGTTGTTGATCACCAGCGACAATTAAATCCTAAGATGAAGGAAGTGGTAAGAAATGAAATATTAAAGCTCCTGGAAGCAGGTATAATCTATCCTATAGCTGATATTAGATGGGTAAGTCATGTTCATTGTGTCCCTAAGAAGGGAGGTATCATTGTTGTCCCTATTGATAAGAATGAACTTGTCCCACAAAGAATTATAACAGGTTATAGGATGGTAATTGATTTTAGAAAACTAAACAAAGCCACTAGGAAGGATCATTACCCCTTACCATTTATTGATCAAATGCTAGAAAGGTTATCAAAGCATACGCATTTCTGTCTAGATGAATATTCTGGTTTTTCCCAAATACCCGTGTCACAAGAGGATCAAGAAAAAACTACTTTTACATGCCCTTTTGGTACTTTTGCTTATAGACGTATGCCTTTTGGTTTATGCAATGCACCTACTACCTTTCAAAGATGTATGACTGCTATATTCTCTGACTTTTGTGAAAAGATTGTTGAGGTTTTCATGGACGATTTTTCCGTTTATGAAACTTCTTTTCATGATTGCTTAAGCAACCTTGATCGAGTTTTGCAGAGATGTGAACAAACTAAACTTGTCTTGAATTGGGAGAAGTGCCATTTTATGGTGAATGAAGGTATTGTCTTGGGCATAAAATTTCTGAGCGTGGTATTGAAGTGGATAAAGCCAAAGTTAACGCAACTGAGAAAATGCCATGTCCAAAGGATATCAAAGGTATAAGAAGTTTCCTTGGTCATGCTGGTTTCTATAGGAGATTTATTAAAGACTTCTCTAAAATTTCTAGGCCTCTTACTAATCTCTTGCAAAAAGATGTTCCATTTGTTTTTTATGACGATTGTATAGAAGCCTTTGAAACACTTAAGAAAGCCTTAACTTCTACACCTATTGTTCAACCACCTAATTGGAACTTACCTTTTGAAATCATGTGTGATGCTAGTGATTATGTTGTTGGTGTTGTTCTAGGACAAAGAGTTGAGAAGAAATTAAATGTTATCCATTATGCTAGTAAAACTCTACACAGTGCTCAAAGAAATTATGCCACTACTGAGAAAGAATTTCTAGCAGTCGTGTTTGCTTGTGATAAATTCAGATCTTACATAGTTGATTCTAAAGTAATTGTTCACACTGATCATGCTGCTATTAAATACCTTATGGAAAAGAAAGATACTAAACCTAGACTCATTAGGTGGGTTCTTCTGCTTCAAGAATTTGACTTGCATATTATTGATAGGAAGGGAGCTGAGAACCCAGTAGCTGACAACTTGTTTAGGTTAGAAAGTATTCTTGATAACCCACTACCTATTGATGATAGCTTTCCCGATGAACAATTAGCTGTCATAAATGCTTCTCGTAATACTCCTTGGTATGCAGACTATGCTAACTATATTGTTGCTAAATATATACCACCTAGTTTCACTTACCAACAAAAGAAAAAGTTTTTCTTCGATTTAAGACATTACTTTTGGGATGACCCACATCTATATAAAGGAGTATATGGTATTATTAGACATTGTATACCTGAGCATGAGCAGGAACTAATCCTACGTAAGTGTCACTCCGAGGCATATGGAGGACACCATGCGGGAGACAGAACG
Organism: Thinopyrum elongatum; assembly: GCA_011799875.1. Taxonomy (NCBI): domain Eukaryota; kingdom Viridiplantae; phylum Streptophyta; class Magnoliopsida; order Poales; family Poaceae; genus Thinopyrum; species Thinopyrum elongatum. Next base: position 554,052,561 of record CM022299.1, on the reverse strand, counting down.
ACACACAAGGTATCACAATCTGGTTTTTATTGGCCTACTCTTTTCAAAGATGCTTGTAAGTTTGTCTTATCGTGTGATGAATGTCAAAGAATTGGAAATATTGGTAGACGCCAGGAAATGCCTATGAATTATTCACTTGTTATTGAACCATTTGATGTTTGGGGATTTGATTATATGGGACCTTTTCCTTCCTTCAATGGGTCTACTCATATTTTAGTTGTTGTTGATTACGTTACTAAGTGGGTAGAAGCTATTCCAACTAGTAGTGCTGATCATAACACTTCTATTAAAATGCTTAAAGAAGTTATTTTCCCAAGGTTTGGAATCCCTAGATACTTAATGACCGATGGTGGTTCACACTTTATTCATGGTGTTTTCCGTAAATTGCTTGCTAAATATGATGTCAACCATAGAATTGCATCACCCTATCACCCTCAATCTAGTGGTCAAGTTAAATTAAGCAATAGAGAAATAAAATTAATTTTGCAAAAGACTGTCAACGGATCTAGGAAGAATTGGTCTAAGAAACTTGATGATGCACTTTGGGCTTATATAACTGCTTATAAGAATCCTATGGGTATGTCTCCATATAAAATGATTTATGGAAAGGCATGTCACTTACCTCTTGAATTAGAACATAAAGCTTATTGGGCAATCAAAGAACTCAACTATGATTTTAAACTTGCCGGTGAAAAGAGGTTATTTGATATGAGCTCACTTGATGAATGAAGAACCCAAGCCTATGAAACTGCCAAACTGTTTAAGGAAAAAGTTAAAAGATGGCACGATAAAAGAATACAAAAACGGGAATTTAACGTAGGTGACCAAATCTTGCTATACAACTCTCGTTTAAGATTTTTTGCAGGAAAACTTATCTCCTAATGGGAAGGACCTTACGTTATCGAAGAACTTTATCAGTCCGGTGCTATTAAGATCAACAACACTGAAGGCACCAACCCGAGGGTGGTGAACGGATAAAGAATTAAACATTATATTTCAGGTATGCTTATAAATATTGAGACTAATATTATTCAGTCCATAACACCGGAGGAGTTCATAAAGGAAACTTTTCGGAACGCTTCAGAACCCTGAAAAGGAATAGGCATGTGATACGGTAAGTAAACCGACTCCAAAAGTTCCATAAAAGCAATTTTACTCTGTTTTGGAATATTTAAAAAATTAGTAAAATAATAAGTAGTCCGAAAAGCGCATGAGCAGGCGACAAGCCTGGGGGGTGCGCCCTACCCCCCTGGGCGCGCCTCCCGAGCTTGTGGAGCCCTCGTGTGCCTCCCGGACTCCGTTTTCTCCGAGATTACTTGTTCTGCACGGTAAAAAAATCATTATATAATCTCCCGGAGGTTTTGACCACCGTATTGTGACAATATCCTCTGTTCTTGTTTCAAGCTATTTTTGTGGCAGGTTTAGAGCAATATGTCCTCGCAAGAATCATATGGGGAGAGTCGTGTCTCTTACCCCACGATGGATCCAAGAGCGTACGATGAAGTTGATTCCTATGGGTGGTCGACCGATGAAGAAATAGAAGCCGATCTGAATAGAGTGGACGCCATGGAGGAGGATCAATAAGTCACTTCCCTGCCTCAACCCAGCGACATGCATGTGTAGTTCAAGAAATAAAGCCTGCCGGATTCGGTCAAACCTCCCAATGCCAAATTTATCTCTTACAATAACTTGAAAAAGAGTGTTGCTTCTTCCTCTGCAGCCAGGAGGCATCCATTGGTGGATGGTGCTTTAACTGTCACGGGAAAGCTTCGCAAGGAAATTATGGATCTCAGGCAGCAAATTAATAAGCTCGAAGAGGAGAATCGCATTCAGAGAGGCATCATTGCCAAGAATATGGCGCCACCACCTTCGAAGAAGGAGACTTGAGTACACGGGTATGGGCACTCCCCTTGGCTTGTGCCAAGCTTGGGGGAGGTGTCCCGGTATCGTATCACCATCACATCTTTATCATTATCATTTATCTTAGTTCGATCCTTTTGGTTACATTGTGATCTAGTAGAATAAAAGTTTTTAGTATGATCTAGTATGTAAGTTTTTGCTTCGTGATCTATCTATGTAATCAAGTATGAGAGTTATATAATAAAGATTAGTTTTGAGTTGAGTGTTTTGCTTTCTTGATCTTAGAGATGAAAAATAATAAAGGAAATAAAAGAGTATATAATAATCTCATGGAGAGTGATGACTTCACATATAAGAAGTAATAATGCATGAAATTTGTTGAAGATTGACAAACATAGTATTGGTCATTGTTGCAATTAATGAGAAGTAATAAAGAAAGACAGGTTTCACATATAAATATACTATCTTGGACATCTTTCATGATTGTGAGCACTCATTAAAATATTATATGCTAATAAGTTGATGTTAGACAAGGAAGACAACATAATGAGTTATGTTTTCTTATATCCGAATAGAAGTTATATTGTCATGGATCCTCCAACATGTGGAGCTTGCTTTCTATCCCATGCTAGCCAAAATTCCGCACCACGTAGAGATACTACTTGTGCATCCAGAATCCTTAAACCCAGTTTTGTCATAAGAGTCCACTATACCTACCTATGGATTGAGTAAGATCCTTCAAGTAAGTAGTCATCGGTGGAAAGCAATAAAAATTGGTCTCTAATTATGTATGATATTTTAGTGTGAGGAAAATAAGCTTTGTACGAACATGTGATGGGAAAGAAATAAAAGCGACGGACTGCATAATAAAGGTCGCTATCACAAGTGGCAATATAAAGTGACGTTCCTTTGCATTAAGATTTTGTGCATCCAAATAAAAAGCGCATGACAACCTCTGCTTCCCTCCGAGAAGGGCCTATCTTTTATTTTGAATACATACCTTTATGCAAGAGTCATGGTGATCTTCACCATTCCTTTTATTTTTCTCTTTTTGGCAAGCATCATATGTTGGTAAAAGATCTAGGCACACATATCCAACATATGATGCTTGCCAAAATATGATGCTTGAGTTATTATTGTTATTGTTGACATTACCCTTGAGGTAAATGGTTGGGAGGCGAAATTATAAGCCCCTATCTTTCTACGTGTCTAACTGAAGCTTTGATCTCATAAGTATCACATGAGTGTTAGCAATTGTGAAAGACTAAATGATGGTTGAGTATGTGAACTTGCCCAATAAAAGCTCCTACATAGACTCTTTCTGACATTATGACAAATTGCAATTGCATCAAAGAAGTTTATGATTCATACTTTATCTTGTGAACGAATTATCACTTTAGCATGAGAATTTATATGACAATATATTGCTGTTCTAATGATGATAATGATGCCCTCATGTCAGTATTTTGTTTTATCGACACCTCTATCTCTAAACATGTGGTCATGATTATCGATTTTGGTTTTCGGTTGAGGACAAGCAAGGTCTAAGCTTGGGGGAGTTGATACGTCCATTTTGCATCATGTTTTTAAGTTGATATTGATTGCATTATGGACTATTATTACACCTTATGATGCAATTCTTATGCCTTTTCTCTCTTATTTTACAAGATTTACATGAAGAGGGAGAATGCCGGCAGCTGGAATTCTGAACCGAAAAGGAGCAAATCTGAGATCCCTATTCTGCACAACTCCAAATGTCCTGAAACTTTACGGAGAATTATTTTGGAATATATAAAAATATTGGGTGAAGAAATACCAGGAGGGAACCCACCAGGTGGCCACAAGCCTGGGGGGCGCGCCCCCTGAGCTTGTGGGCCCCTTAGCCAGCCTCCGGGGCCCATCTTCTGCTATATGAAGTGTTTTGACCTAGAAAAAATCGTGAGAAGGCTTTCGGGATGAAGCGCCACCGTCTTGAGGCGGAACCTGGGCAGGAGCACTTTTGCTCTCCGGGGAGCGATTCCGCCAGGGAAACTTCCCTCTGGGAGGGGGAAATCGAAGCCATCGTCATCACCAACAATCCTCTCATCATGGGAGGACCAATCTTCATCAACATCTTCACCAGCACCATCTCATCTCAAACCCTAGTTCATCTCTTGTATTCAAACTTTGTCTCAAAACCTCAGATTGGTACATGTGGGTTGCTAGTAGTGCTGATTACTCCTTGTAGTTGATGCTAGTTGGTTTATTTGGTGGAAGATTATATGTTCAGATCCTTAATGATATTTAATACCCCTCTGATCATGAACATGAACATGCTTTGTGAGTAGTTACTTTTGTTCCTGAGGACATGGGAGAAGTCTTGTTATAAGTAATCATGTGAATTTGGTATTCGTTCGATATTTTGATGAGATGTATGTTGTCTTTCCTATAGTGGTGTCATGTGAACATCGACTACATGACACTTTTCACCATGATTTGGGCCTAGGGGACGACATTGATAAGTAGCAAGTAGATGATGGGTTGCTAGAGTGACAGAAGCTTAAACCCTAGTTTATGCGTTGCTTCGTAAGGGGCTGATTTGGATCCACATGTTTAATGCTATGGTTAGATTTATCTTAATTCTCTTTTCATAGTTGTGGATGCTTGCGAGAGGGTTTAATCATAAGTGGGAGGTTTGTGCAAGTAAGGATAGCACCCAAGCACCGGTCCACCCACATACCAAATTATCAAAGTAGCGAACGCGAATCATATGAGCATGATGAAAACTAACTTGATGATAATTCCCATGTGTCTGCTTTATATAAGAGTTCGTCCAGGCTTGTCCTTTGCTATAAAAAGGATTGGGACACCTTGCTGCACTTTTGTTACACTTGTTACTTGTTACCCGTTACGAATTCTCTTGCTACCAAACTATCTGTCACCGATAATTTCAGTGCTTGCAGAAAATACCTTGCTGAAAACCGCTTGTCATTTCCTTCTGCTCCTTGTTGGGTTCGACACTCTTACTTATCGAAAGGACTATGATTGATCCCCTATACTTGTAGGTCATTAAGTGCTGCAACGACGGCAGGCGGCGGTTGGAGCACGAACTTGTCGGTATCGGGGATACGGGCGCTAACATGATGAATTGGCGGCACGGGCGACATCGGGGTGATGCCTTTAGCACGATAGAGTGCTTGCCCGGCCTTGAAACAATTGGCAACAGCAATTGCAGCAAGCTAAGGCAGCAATGGCAGCAGCGGCTATAGCTCGAGATCGAGCCAGGGCGGAGAGGGGGAAGGTGGAAGCTCACCCGGGAGCTCAGAGTGGATCTTTGAGTGAACGGGAGCGCAGGCAGCGGCGGATCGACGTGGTGGAATGGCGGTGACCCGAGGTTGAAGAAGACCTCGATCTCATCGATGCGGTGGCTCCGGGCTTGAGCTCGTGGGTGAGGAAGACGAATAAGAAGATGGCGGAGCTCGTGGACACATCGGCGAGGCGAGCGGGGCTCGGTGGCTACGCATGCGGTAGAGCCATGGCGGCAGGCTCGCACGGTTGCGTGTGGAAGAACAAATCGAGGCAAGGGGAAAAAGGGGAGCTAGGTTCTGGCCAGGGGGGCAACGATGACCTAGTAGACGCCGGGGAGGGGCTAGAAGGCTGCCGCGTGGCCATCCGCGGCCATGGACGTGTGCGCGGTGTCCACCGCACCATGGATGAACAGAGGAGGAAGGAGAATGCTGCTACTTGTGAGCTGCGTTGGGATTTTCCCAGAAGAGGAGAGGAGATGCAATACAGTAGAGATAAGTATTTTCCCTCAGTGAGAACCAAGGTTTATCGAACCAATAGGAGAATCACGCAAAGCCTCGTGAACAACACTTGCACACACAAAAGCAAATACTTGCATCCAACGTGGGCAAGAGGGTTGTCTATCCCCTTAAACTCGTTAATTGTAAGGATCAAATCTGTAGTGGTAGATAGATAAATTGCAAAACAAAATAAAAGGAATAAAATTGTAGCAAAGGAAATTTGGATTTATTATATGATTAAACTAGACCCAGGGGCCATAGTTTTCACTAGAGGCTTCTCTCTCGGACACATACCATACGGTGGGTGAACAAATTACTGTTGGGCAATTGATAGAAAAGCGCATAGTTATGACGATATTCAAGGCAATGATCATGTATATAGGCATCACATTCGAGACAAGTAGACCAACTCCTGCCTGCATCCTACTATTACTCCACCAATCGACCGCTATCCAGCATGCATCTATGGTTTTAAGTTCATAAAAACAAAGTAACGCCTTAAGCAAGATGACATGATGTAGACAAAGTAAACTCAACTAATATGAATAAACCCCATCGTTTTACCCTTAATGGCAACAATACAAATATGTGTCTTGTCCCTTTCTGGCACTGGGATATGGAGCACAACAAGATTGAACCCATTACAAAGCACCTCTCCCACTGAAGATAAATCAATCTAGTTGGCCAAACCAAACGGATAGATCAGAGAGAAATACAAAGTTATAACAATCATGCATAATAAAAGTACAGAAAAGATTCAATTACTTCTCATGAATATTCAAATCATAAACTCACAATTCATCGGATCCCAACAAACACACCGCAAAAGAAGATTACATCGGATAGAACTCCAAGTACACCAAGGAGAACATTGTATTGAAGATCAAAAAGAAAGAAGAAGTCATCTAACTACTAGCTATGAACCCGTAGGTTTGTGATGAACTACTCACGCATCATCGGAAAGTAGCAAAGATGGTGTAGAAGCCCTTCGTGATCGATTCCCCCTCCGGCAGAGTACCGGAAAAGGCCTCCAGATGGGATCGCGAAAGAACAGAAGCTTGCGGCAGCGAAACAAGTGTTTCAGGTGGCTCTTTATTGGTTTCCCAATATTTGAGAATTTATAGAAGTGTAATTAGGTCAGACGAAGCCTCGAGGGGCCCACAAGGTAACAGGGCGCGGCCCCCTGGGCGTGCCCTGTTGCCTTGCCGTCTCCTCATTCGTCATCTGGTCTCCTCCCGAAGCTTCTGGGGTCTCTCTTGTCCAGAAAAAAAATCGTCAATCGTAGCATTTGGACTCCATTTGGTATTGATTTTTTGGAAAACCAAAAATAAGCAGAAAACAACAACTGACACTAGGCACTGGGTCAATAGGTTAGTTCCCAAAAATGATATAAAATAGTATAAAAATACATATAAAGCATCCAAGATTGATAATACAATAGCATGGAATAATAATAAATTATACATACATTGGAGACGTATAAAATGCCAGGATGGGCTGGACCTGCATTGTTGCACTAGAGCCCAATAGCACAATACTATTTTGCCTTTTCTCTTTTCTCTTTTATGTCTTCTATTTTCTTTACTGTTTTGCATTTTGTTCTTATATCAAATGATTTTTGTTGCAATTGATATTTAGCACATAAATAGTACACAGCATTTTGAGCTAGCACCCAATGTTTAAAGTGGTATTGAAATATTTACATATTCGTTAAAGATGTACAATTTGAGTTCAGGCTTACGATTTTTTGCATGCTCTGATATTTTTTATGGCTCGACTTATGTTTATCCATCTGTAAGAGCTCAAGTGTGGATCTCGCCCCCCGCACCAGACACACATACTAAATTGATGGTCCTATCTCTGGTCTCACCCTTACTATCTGACACCATGGATAGAGCCCTGATAGTCGATGCATCATGATGACTTTTTATGAGGCCAAAACACATTGTCCTAGCTCTAGGCCACCAGCAAACCGACAGACACTTAGGGACTATTGGGTAGAATGCCAACACACACTGGTGGTGGTGGTGGTGAGGCAAAGGGTGAATGTTGTTTGAATTAGATTGTTTTTTTATTTGTTGCCCATTGGTACTATTGTTCCTTAATTATGATGCATATTTTGATTGTGTATCGAGTTTATTGGTTTAGTAATTAGTTGGATACGATCTTTACTCGTCACTTTTAAGAAACATGTATCATGGCTTAACGTGTCTAGGCCTCTACTTAGGGATAAGTAAAACTTGAAATCATCCATTTGCATCTTGGCCTTCATGGACGACCAAGGGAGCAATGGTCCCTTGGAGTTGGAGAAGACACAATGCGATTGTGGAACAAACTCGAAGCAACATTGCACAGTGAAACAGAAGGCAAAGTCAAGGGTTGTGCGGAGAACATGAATACCTAGTGCATGGTTTATGCAGAAGGAGATGCAAAGGAGAATGGAGTGAGCAATAGAGATGCTAGATGGTCTCTGGGGATTATAGCGTTAATTACACTACAACCATGCACCCAACACTCTTCAGGTGCTTTGCACATGCATTTGTAAAAAAATGTAACAACCCTTTTATATTTGACTTTAGCAAAATCCAGTTTATTGTTGTGTCATAACAATGCACCAATATCCAATTAGTTTCACAATATTAGAAGTATTAGGGTCTTGGAAAAAACTACGTGGGATGTGTGAATAGTAATACTACAACTTATAGGAAACGGTTTTGTACTACATTTTATAGAGAATCTCATTAATCCCAACTTTTTAAAACACTAATCTTTTGTCTAAGATGTACAACTGTGTGTGGAAAGCGAACATTTCTCGCGAGCCAAGAGATCAGAGAGTAACATGGCTGATTTTAGAAGGTACTTGCTGACTGTAACCTTCATGACCTTGGTTACAGAGGGACGGATTGGACCTATGATAATAAGCAAGGGGGAATAACAATGTTAAAGCTAGGATTGATCGAGTGGTGGCCTCCCCGGATTGGTGTAGCTTGTTCAAAGAGGCTTCAGTAGATCACATAGTTTCCTCTAGGTCTGATCATGTACCTATCCTGCTGAAACTATGAAGGAGGAAGGAGTGGAGGCCGATCAATAAAGAATTCAAATATGAGGCCATGTGGGAGGAGGTTGATTCTCTGTCGGATGCCATTAGTGATTCATGGAAGAGGGAAAAAATGGGCAATCGCTAGCGGATGTTGTCCGAAAGTTACAGTCAATGCAAAAGGACCTGAAAATGTGGTCTATTGTGACGCCCCCGATTTGACCGTACACTAATCATACACGCAAACGTGTACGATCAAGATCAGGGACTCACGGGAAGATATCACAACACAACTCTAAACACAAGTAAGTCATACAAGCATCATATTACAAGCCAGGGGCCTCGAGGGCTCGAATACAAGTGCTTGATTATAAATGAGTCAGCGGAAGCAACAATATCTGAGTACAGATATAAGGTTAAACAAGGTGTCATAAGATGGCTAGCATAAACTGGGATACAGATCGAAAGAGGCGCAGGCCTCCTGCCTGGGATCCTCCTAACTACTCCTGGTCGTCGGCGGCGGCCTGCACGTAGTAGTAGGCACCCTCGGTGTAGTAGGAGTCGTCGAAGGTGGTGTCTGGCTCCGGGGCTCCAGCATCTGGTTGCGATGTCCGAGAAGAATGGAAAAAGGGGGGAAAGAGGGAGCAAAGCAACCGTGAGTACTCATCCAAAGTACTCGCAAGCAAGGATCTACACTACATATGCATCGGTATCAATGAAATGGTAGTATCTGTGGACTGAACTGCAGAATGCCAGAATAAGAGGGGGATAGCTAGTCCTATCGAAGACTACGCTTCTGGCAGCCTCCATCTTGAAGCATGTAGAAGAGAGTAGCAAGTATAGTAACAAGTGACATCGCATAGCATAATCCTACCCGGCGATCCTCCCCTCGTCGCCCTGTGGGAAAGTGATCACCGGGTTGCCTCTGGAACTTGTAAGAGGTGTGTTTTATTAAGTATCCGGTTCTAGTTGTCATAAGGTCAGAATACAACTTCGGGTCGTCCTTTTACCGAGGGACACGGCTATTCGAATAGATAAACTTCCCTGCAGGGGTGCACCACATTACCCAACACGCTTGATCCCTCTAGCCGGACACACTTTCCTGGGTCATGCCCGGCCTCGGAAGATCAACATGTCGCAACCCTACCTAGGCCTAACAGAGTGGTCAGCACGCCGGTCTAAATCCTAAGCGCGCAGGGGTCTGGGCCCATCGCCCGTTGCACACCTGCACGTTTGCGAACACGGCCGGTGAGCAGACCTAGCAACCTCCATTACAAAGGAAGTTGCGTTACGCGGTCCAACTCGGCGCGCGTCGCTCAGTCGCGGACGTCTAGGAGGCTTCGGCTGATACTACGACGTCGAGTGCCCATAACTGTTCCCGCGTGGTGGTTAGTGCGCATAGGCCAGTGGCCAGACTCAGATTAAATATCCAGATCTCGTTAAGCGTGTTATTTGAAGTATCCGCGGACGCCGACCAGGGATCAGGCCCACCTGTCTCCTAGGTGGTCACAACCTGCCCTGTCGCTCCGCCACAAAGTAACAGTCGAGGGCCTTCGGGAACCCAGGCCCATCACTACCTGGATGGAACCACCTGCCCCTTCAGCCCCCCACATCGGAATCACTTGCGGGTACTCTACGAGCCGACCCGACTTTAGTCACATCATGTAACCTGTATAGTATGTATGTATGTATATACCCGTGATCACCTCCCGAAGTGATCACGGCCCAGTAGTATAGCATGGCAGACGAACAAGAGTGTAGGGACATTGATGTAATACTAGCAACCTATACTAAGCATTTAGGATTGCAGGTAAAGGTATCAACAGTAGTAACAAGGACAGGTTATGCAGCAGTATAGGATCAAACCGATGAAACAGTAACACTACTCTAATGCAAGCAGTAGAGGGAAAGAGTAGGCGATATCGGGATGAACAAGGAGGGTTGGCTTGCCTGAAAGCTCGGTAGAGAAGGACGGGTCGTCAACACCGTAGTCGATCGGGGCAGCAGTGGCGTCAGTCTTGAAGTCTACCGGAGAGAAGAGGGGGAAGAAACAATGAATACAATGCAAACAGATGCATGACGATGCATGACAAAGCAAATAGCGGTGCTAGGTGTGCCCTAACGCGGTACTAGGTGCTACTAGCGAAGGGGGAAACATCCGGGAAAGTATTCCCGGTGTTCGGCATTTTCGGACAGATGAAATGGAGGGGGACGGTTGCATGTTCGCTATGCTAGGGACGTGTGGCAGACGAACAGAGTGCGTATCCGGATTCGTCACGTTTTTCTGAGCAACTTTCATGTACAAAGTATTTTCATCCGAGTTACGGATTATTTTATATTAATTTTCAAAGTTTTAATCATTTTCTGGAATTCTAGAATATACCTAAAACCAAATTTAAGCATTGTATTACTTTTTATACTCACAGACAGCTAGCCTATTAGAATGACAGGTGGGGTCCAATGGCTGAGTCAGCATACACAGTCAGCAAGTCAATAGTCAATGGTTGACCTGGTCAAAGTGTGAATAGTTGCCATGGGGCCTACTTGTCATTGTACTTTTAGCAGGTAATTAATTTAACTTTAAACCTAAACTAATCCTAACTCTAATTAACAGGGCCGGCCCACCTGGCATAGGCACAGTCGGCCTCTCCCGTGGCTGGGCACGCACGAGCACGCAGGGGCGCCGGCGGCCACAGCGGGAGCGCACGACGCGAGGGGAAGTAGCAGGGCGTCGCGGGGGGGGGGTGGGGGCTAGCAGCGGCAGCAGTGGGTGGAGCCAGTGCGGCCATGAGCAGTCAACAGCGCGCGGGCGCGTCCAAGGGCGGGCACGAGTAACTGCGGCGCGAGGCAAGCAACGGCAACAGCAGCAAGAAGCAGCGGCGGCAGACGGGCGCGCGAGGCCAGGCGCGGGCAGCACGCGCGAGGGGTGAGCGGGAAGAGGCATGATGGGGGGGGGCGCGAAAGCGCGGGCGGCTGCGGGGAGCTGCAACCAGGGAAGCTGCGCGGGGGTGCAGGGAAGTGCCCGGGCGACGGCGGCTTCGGTCGCGATGGCGACGGCAGCTACGGACGCGGCAGTGAGGTTGCTCGAGCTTGAATCCGAGCTCGGGAATAATCGGGGAAGTGGCGGAGCTCACATTGATGCGGATGACGAGCTCGACGGAGGTGGGGAGGCAGCGGATCGACGGCGGTGAACAGGGCGGACGACCGGCGAAGGGGATCGACGACTGCGGCGGCTCGGGTCCATCTAGTGGGCGCAGGTGAAGTCGATGACGACGAGGGTCCTCCTGGACACCTCGGGACGGCGAGGCTTGGCCAGTGGCCACGACAATGGTGAGCGGGGGCGATGGCTCCGCTCGGGTGCGAGCTTCGGATGGAGAGAGCGAGTGAGCGAGATGGGGAAAGGGGATTAGGGTTTCGGGGGAGGGGTTAAGGGGAGTGCGGGGGGGGGGGGGGGGGGGGCTAGGTTAGTGGGCTGGCCGGCTGGGCCGTTTGGCCCAGTTGGCCAGGGGGGTCCTTCTCTTTTTTCTTTAAACTTTTCTTTTTATTTATTTTTTCTTTCATGTTTTCTTTTATTTCTTTAATAGTTATAGTTTTATAATAAGTAAAACCCACACCTAAAATAGAGTTGTAAATCCAACTACTGCCACAAAAAGTTTGGTGACTAACTAAACTAGTTTAACATTTGTTTATTATTTAAAAGCATTTAAATAATTGTTTTTGCTACTGTTTTATTCATTTTAGAGTATTTATACATTTTATAAAAGTGTGATTTCTTCACCATAATTTCCCATGCATTATTTGGCACAACCCGAACATTTTAGTTTTAATATTTGAAAACTTTTGTTGTTTGCCTTTATTTTGAATTAGAATTTGAATCGGTTTCGAGTCAACGCGAGTTTATCAACAGTAACCGAGGTGACGTGGCATCATTAGCAGAGGTTCACTGTAGTTTAACTATTCGGGCGTTACATCTATGAAGGATTTCTGCTCCTTGCAGAACAAAATTCGCTCCTTGTGAAGTAAGCTGAAACGGCTATGGAGCCTCACACCTTCGGCAGCTACAGAAGGAAAAATAAAGCAGGCTACAAGAGAATTGTATGAGATGCTATTAAGAGAAGAAGTAATGTGGAGGCAAAGATCAAGGGTTAAGTGTCTACATGAGGGGGACAAGAATACAGAGTTCTTTCATCGGAAAGTGACTTGGAGACGGAATAAAAACAAGATTACCAAGTAACAGAAATCGGATGGTAGATGGATTGATCAAAGAAGGGAGTTGCACAACGAAATCAATAGCTTTTTCAAGGACATGTATAGCAAAGATGATACTATTATCCCACACGAGCTCCTGAACCTATACCACCCAAAAGTTACAGTTGATGCTAACCGGTCTCTCACCAGGCTAGTCACCTCGGAGGAAGTTGGGGATGCCCTCTTTCAAATTGGACCCCTTAAAGCGCCCGGCCCAGACGGATTCCCAGCACGTTTCTTCCAAATAAACTAGGCACTGCTGAAAGAGGATGTGACACGAGCAGTTATAGGTTTCTTCGAGAATGGTATTATGCCAAAGGGAGTGAATGAAACCGTTATTGTGCTGATTCCCAAAGGAAATAACCCCCAGACCATCAAAGACTACCATCCGATCAGCTTGTGTAATGTGATTTACAAAGTGATCTCCAAAATTCTGGTGAATCGGTTGAGACCCCTCCTTGATGAGCTAATCTCAGAGACACAAAGTGCCTTCGTCCCGAGAAGAATGATCACTGATAACACTGTCATTGCGTTTGAATGCTTCCATAAGATCTAACATAGCAAGAACCAAAGAGATAACTATTGTGCATATAAGCTGGACTTGGCCAGGGCCTATGACCGGGTTGACTGGAGATTCTTGGAAGGTGCTCTTCTTAAATTGGGTTTTGATGAAAGATGGACGAATTGGGTGATGAAGTGTGTGACCTCTGTCAGTTTTAAAGTAAAGTGTAATGATGAGATGTTGGAGCCTTTCAGGCCATCTAAGGGCTTGAGACAAGGAGACCCATTGAGCCCATATATGTTCTTATTTGTTGCTGATGGTCTAGCTAGTTTGCTGAGGAAGCAGGTCTTAGGTGGATCGCTGAATCCACTAAAAGTGGCACGGAATAGCCCAGGTATATCAAACCTTCTATTCGCTGATGACAGTCTACTCTTTTTCAAAGCCAACACTGCACAAGCCTTTAAAATTAAAGAGGTCCTAAACCTGTTTCAAGGATGCACTGGACAACTCCTTAGCCAAAGCAAATGCTCGCTGCTGTTCAGTGAGGCTTGCCCGACCTCGGTTAGGGACGAGATCAAAAGAATTCTGGGTGTGGAGTCCGAGACATTTGAGAGCAAATACCTTGGCTTACCTACTCCTGATGGAAGAATGAAGAATGGAAAGCTTCAACCAATCATGGACAGATTTGGAAAGAGGTACAACGACTGGAATGAAAGGTTCATGTCACAGGCTGCCAAGGAAGTTCATGTAAAAGCTGTTGCCCAATCCTTGGCCACGTACGTCATGGGCATCTTCAAGTTAAACGCTAGCTTCTGTGAGAAGTATGAGAAAACAATATGAGACTTTTGGTGGGGAGACAAGGATGATCATCGGAAAGTACACTGGATGTCTTGGGAAAACATGACTAAACCAAAGCGAGGGCCTTCGAACTGCGAATTTCAAGAGAAGATCGAGACTTAGGTGGGTGAACCAACTGCTGCACCCGGAGACAAAGGAATGGAACAGGGAATTGATCAACCAAAATTTCTATGAGTTTGATGCGGAGAAAATCTGCAAAATCAAAATCCCTAGGTCTGACAATGATGATTGTGTGGTGTGGCACTACGAAAGAAATGGAATTTTCTCTGTCAAGAGCGCCTACAAGCTGGCGGATGCAATCAAAAGACAATCTACAGGAGCTGCCTCATCTTCAGCTAGAGATGCAAGCAATAGGTCAATCTGGGACCTCATTTGGAAGTCAAAATTACCTGGCAAAGTAAAGATTTGTGGGTGGCGTGTTGCTACAAGACCGCTGGCCACTAAACAGAATGCCTTCAGATGGACAATTTCCAAGGACAACATCTGTGAGCTCTGCGGAGTGGAAGAAGAAAATGAATTTCATGCAGTTACTTCTTGTACTAGGAGTAAGGCCCTCAAACATGCAATGAGGCCAACCTGGGATCTGCCAAAAGAGGAATCATTCCGGTATACAGGTGATGATTGGCTCCAAGTTTTACTTGATCCGCAACCTGAGACTGTCAGAAATAGGCCGCTTCTGCTGTTCTGGCAGTGCTGGCATCTTAGAAATAACGTAGTGCATGGGGATGGGAAGGAGACTGTCTCAGGTGCTGTGTTATTCTTGTCGAGATACGAGGAAGAATTGAAACGAGCCTGGGAGACCACTGATTTGCAGAAAGGAAAAGCGTGTTGGCCCTTGTTCAACCCCGAGATGACGGTGAAGCCTGCTCCAGTCGAGATGAGGTGGACCGCACCGGACGCTGGGTGGGTGAAAATTAACTCAGACGCCTCCTTCCTTGTGGAATCAGGGGAGGGCTGGGCGGGCGCGGTCGCTCGAAACCAGAAGGGTCAGGTTGTTGTCTCTGTTTGCCGAGCCTTGCAGCGTTGCGCATCTGTCGAGGAAGCTGAGGCAACTGCAACATTAGTTGGCCTCTCTGAACTCGCTAAGTTGTACAGAGGGCGTCTGGTCCTTGAAACAGACTGCACCAACCTAGGTAAGGATCTGCAACAGTCTGCGTCAAACCGATCGGCGTGTTTTCCGGTGATTGCTGATATCAGTGAGGCCCTGAAACTCTTCTCGGAAGTACAAGTCAGGGTGGTTGGAAGAAACTGCAACTCCCTAGCTCACGGCCTAGCCAACGCAGCGAAAACTTCTGGTGACCAATTGTTCATCGCCAGGGTCCCTAGTAGTCTGAATCAACTGATGGTTTATGAATGTACCACTACCACTGAGTAGCCTGTTACTCGTGGTTCTCAAAAAAAGAAAAAAAAGAAAGGAGAACGGGATGCTGAGGTCAGAAAATGGGCCGTGGCGGATCCGCAACCGAGTTGTTTTAGGCTCCACACACAGACAATGAATTGTAGCCGACCGACATAGATGTGGACGCTGAAAAAAAAAGGCCGACAAACGGCCAGCTCACCAGCCCAGCTCACACGAAGTGAATACGGGGTCAAAATCGAATCACAATCCTCAGTTGAATGAGAGGCATCCAACCCCTAGGGAGCTTAGTGAGTTAGGATATGTAGTAGGACGGATGCGACACCAATACCATTAAACCCATGTTTTTTGATCGATATAATGTATGATTTAAACTTAAAAAGCAATAAATCCGAAAATACACACATCAATGTGTCATACGATTCAAGGTCACACCATTTAAAACTATTTTAAAAAACATACTCTTTTTTGTTAACCCGTATAGTGACAAATATCTCTCAGATGGAAATCACAAGGTACTCGGACCCGTGGGACAAAGATAGTGTCAAGCAAGATAGAGAAAGGAGAACGGGCCGCCGAGGTTAGAAATGGGCCGTGGCGGATCCGCAACCGAGTTGTTTTAGGGTTTGCACGAGGGTTTCGATGACGCCACACGAGGGCAATCCACCATCCGTTTGGTGAGAGTCGAGCATCGGACGGGCGGAGACAATCATGGCGGCATGGATATCCTCTCGCGCAAGTTTTTGCTCCGGAAATTGTAGAGTCTAGACTAGAAAAAAAGGCTACCCTCGAGCAGCAGCACAAACAACTGAGGGACGTGGAGATCACTTTTCTCGGGAAACCAGATCCAAAAGCCTCAGAATCGAATATACAAGATCGACGTTTAGGATCAAAGCCCTAACAACCTCCCTGTTTAACAACGATCCAATTAAGAAAGAAATAAAGGGGGGAAAGGGTTCGCTAAAGTACAATATTATGATTTTATCCCATCTCCATCCGCCCCTCTCATCAGCGTCCCTCGTCATCCTCCATCGCCTCCAAACCCGACTGCCCCGTCTCCTCCCAGAAACACACAGTTCCCATCCCCGTTCCCAAGTCCCAACCCAACCCGCGCCCCCCTGCACGCACGCGGCCTCCGGCGACCACGCGCCTCCCTCCCCCGCAAAACCCTAGCCCCCCGCCCCCCCTCCGCCGGCGCCGCCGGCTCGCCTTCCCGCCCCCCGCCCGCCCGGATCGCGCGGTGCCCCGCCGCCGCCGCCGCCAGCCCGAAACCCTAGCTCACTCCCTCCCTCGCGCGCTCGGATCCGCCATGGCCGAGAGGAAGCTGGATCGATTCGCGGCGCTCGGGAAAGGTGAGCCCCTCCCGATCTGCCGCTCTCCCTGGCCTGCGGGCGGGGAGATCCGATCTGCCCTCCAGGCCCGTCGGTTGGCATGGTTAGCGTATAGGTAGATCTGTGTGGTTGGCTGGCGCGCCCCCCCGATTTGATGTGTGCTTGTTTCGCAGATGCCCTGTCGCTCGGGATCGAGGAGGATAGGTCCACCGCCGCCGCCATGGGTTTCGTCGACGATCCCAAAGGTCCGTACCCTCGTTTCTCCCGGAACCACATCACTGTTGCTTCGGCTCTTTTTTTTTGTTCGTATTAGCTGTTGAGGGATTACCATGGCACGCAGGTTGTTTTTTCGCTGTACTGTGTGTAGGATTTGGTTTATGGGAAATGGAATGGTTGCTGATAGTGTGTTTGCGTGTGTGCACGTGTGGACCTGTGTGTTCATGCGTGCTACTGTGTGCGTGTGTGAGCTGTTATTGAGTACGTGTTTAATGGATAGCATGGTTTTACCAAGTCGTTGACCTTCAAAATCCCTTGCGTTGCAGATCAGCAGCACCTGGAGAACAGCATTCCTCTGTCCCCTCAGTGGCTCTATGCCAAACCAAGCGATGCCAAGGTTTGTTACTAGTGTCCTATTTCTGTATCCATTCAGTCGTGTGTGCTGTAGTAAGGAGTTTCAAGTCTCTGCTATTTGGGTGCTGGTACAAGCGTGTATTAACTGTGCAGAACACCTGTTTGCAGATTTCAGCACCTCATGGGTCCTTGCTTGAACCTGCTGAGAAAGATGTGAGGATGCTTGAAGGCTCTGGGGCTAAAAAAGAGCGCCGCCGGAATGCATTTGACGCTGGTTGGCTTGATGAGGAGAGGGAGACGAGCTTACTTGGGAGGAGGGATCACAAGAAGGAAGCGGACCGGGAAGTGGAGAACCGTAAAAATGATCGCCGATCTGATAATGTTTCTGCAAGGGACAACAACGATTCACGGGCAGCTCCTACATCTGGAAGGTGGGATGATGGCTCCACCCGAAATTCAGGGAATGAAGGTAGGCGTGATGGAAAATGGTCATTAAGATGGGGACCTGACGACAAGGACAAGGACTCCAAACCAGAAAAGAAGATGGATGCAGAAAAGGATGAACCTCATGGTGAGAAACAGACGCTTCCTGTACGGCTGCTGCCTGAGTCAGACTCCCGTGATAAATGGAGACCTCGTCACCGGCAGGAGCCTCAGACCGGTGGTACAGCAACATACCGTGCTGCTCCAGGATTTGGATTGGAGAAAGGACGTGTGAAGGAATCGAATGTTGGTTTTGCCCCTGGAAGAGGCAGGGCAAACCCCAACTCAGTTCCATCCTTCAGCCGTCCATCATCTGCTGGGACAATTGGTGCTCCACCTGTGTATGGGAGGCGTGCGGCAACTGCTGGTGCTTTTCGCTACCCAAGGGGTAAACTTCTTGACATATACAGGCAGCAAAAGGTTGTGCAGTCATTCGAAGATGGCCGACGGATGCTGGAAGAAGTTCCTCCCATAACACTCTCTACTTCTGTTAAGCCACTAGCCTTTGTCACCCCTGATAACAATGAAGAGGTAACATTTTAGCAATGTCCTTCATGGTTTCTTTTAAAGTGGCTGTTCATCTGTAAACTTTCATCACTACTACCTAGTTTATTTATCCGTTTGTGTGCTATACAGGCTGTTTTGGAAGATATTAGGAAAGGCAGGGTCACCAGCAGTGAAGCGATGAATACAACTGCACTCCAAAAGGAGAGAAACAAAGATCTTGAAGGTATGCACATCATGGGATGCATATATTACCGTATGTCATATGATTCTTCTGTTCCTTTGCGTAGATCTGATATAACAATTATTATTCCAATCCAGCTTTTGGTATCGATGCCAACAAGGATAAAAGCGCTGAAGCATTTAGCGGGTTAAGTCATGAAGGATCTGCTGCCTTAATATCAGAGAAGGACGCCTTTTACAATGAAGGGATGTTCGCAGGTGGTATTGCAGGCCCATCAAAGAAGCCTACCGAGGAAAATGCTCCCAGTCACCCACATGGACTTTCTGGCATCAGGGAAGAGACAAAGTTTAATGAGGTCAAGTCAAGTGCTGATATCGATCCTAGCACTAAGTTACCTGATGATTCAAATGCTCAGTTCAATGTAAATGTTGACTATCCTTCTGGCCAGGCTAGTTACACTGAAACAAAAGCTGGTGGCCAGGATAGTTACCCAGAGGAGTTGACCCTATACTATCTGGATCCCCAAGGAGGTGTGCAGGGTCCATTTATGGGTACTGATATAGTCTCCTGGTATGAAGATGGATATTTTGGATTGGAGCTACCTGTGCGTCTAGCTCAGGCTCCAGATGATGCTCCTTTTCGCCCACTTTCTGACTTCATGCCGTACCTTGGACATAAGCCCCAATCTCTCCCACCTGTATCCCATGGTGGAAGTGCTGAATCTCCGGATTCTGTACATAACAATTTTGAAGATGCGCTTCCTACTTCTGGTTCTTTTGGGAATAGTGATCAGACATCTAAGGCGGACTCTGCAAATTATGCAGCCAATCCTACAAGAGGTGACCAGGAAGCACCGGTACAATCACGTACTGGTTGGTTCCCCTCAGTTGAAGCACAAAAGACTGAAGCAAACCCAGATATTCGTCAGCAGCGCATTCCTGAAAGTGTGAGTCAGGATGCTGAAGGTTAGTTTCCTTTCTTTTCAGTTATATAGTATTTTTCTTCACATTCTCTTGCTCTATCCATGTCTGAATGCTCACATTCTTTTCTGTACTTGCTACAGAAGTGTTGTACACCGGGAGGCCTACCAGTGGCATGGGTCAATCTCGACCAGATTTTGATAATGACCGTGCAGATTTCCAATTGACATCACTGGATTCCCGTTCTGCGGTGGGGGAAGCTAATTTGCCCAAGCAGGATGCCCCTAGAGAGAATGAACTCAGCCCTCTTGGTTTGCTTTGGTCTGAGCTGGAAGGGATGCATCCAAAGCAGCCTCTCTCATCAAATGTGCTTGGTGTAAATGAGCGGAGAAATCCCAAACCGACAGCTCCCAAGGACATTCCACCTGCAAATATCAGGCATGGGCCGCTTAGCCGGATGAATGAAGCCCCTGTTGTGCGTGATGAGTGGCCTGCTAACCTTGGACGGCTGGACACCATCAATGATGCAAACATGTCAGGGCTAATTTCCCAGGTTGAACCTGAGCTAGGTCATCTGAATTATGAGGAGCAAATGCTACTTACACAGATTCGAAGGGAGCAACTGCAGCAGGAACAAATGATGGGTCGTAACAATCTGGAATTTCCTGGACAATTTGCAGGGCAGGTGTATGATTCATTGCACCAACACAGACAGTCCATCAATCCACCGGCTCCTGAGGTGGAGCACCTTTTGAGAGTCCAGTTTGAACTTGAACACCAGCAGCGACGCCAACAGCTTCAGCAGGAGCAGCACCGCCAGCAGCTTCAGCAAGAGCAGCACCAGAGGCAGCTTCAGCAGGAGCAACACCAAAGGCAGCTGCAGCAGCGCCAAGCCCAGCTGCTGCAACAGCAACAGCAGCAACAACAGCAGCTGATTCTTGAACAAATGTTGCAGCAGCAGTTGCAGAGTTCAAACTTCGGACAAGCTAACATGGTCGATCAAGTGTTACTCCGGGAACAGTTATTGAATGACTTGCATCATCAACCCCATCATTTTCAAAGGCAGCATGATGCAGCTATTGAACAACTCATTCAAGCAAAATTTGGGCATGGCCATCATAGGGAGCAACACAATGATATGTTAGATGTTCTCTCACGTTCAAACCAGAGGCAGGCGCTTCCTTTGGAGCAGCAAATTCTTTTAGGGCTGCACCATGATCAGCTCCAAACACAACAATTGGCCAATGCTATACGACAACATGCGGGCAGGGAGGAAGAACGACATTTAAGTGGGGGCTGGCCAATGGATGATCCTAGCCAATTTATCCGCACAGGAACTAGTCCAAATCAAAGCCATGCCTCCAGACTTGGTCAATTCGATCTTCTGCAGTCCCTTCAGAGGTCGTCATCTGTGGAGCATCATGACCATCTTGACCGAAGCCTATCTATGCATGAACGATTGCATAGGGGAGGTCAAGGTATTCACTCCCTTGAGCGGTCTGGCTCTTTGCCTGGTGGTGCTCCTTTACCAAACCCTGATGTTGTAAATGCCCTAGCACGTCATCATGGCCTCGGTCAGATGGAAACACATGGTGATCTATATTCTGCAGGCCAGATGCCTATGCATGCCTCAGGGGTTCATCCCCAGCAACACAGGCTGCAGGAGCAGCTGTCGGGTTCTCACATGGGAAGGCTGGAAAGGAACTGGTCAGATGCCAATGGGCAATTGCAAAATAGCCTGATGGAAGCTTCACGCATCAACCAGCTGCAAATTGAAGCAGAGAAGCAGAGGAGGAATGTGGAAATGAACCTTCCCATTGACAACCCACATGCATGGGCATCCCTTATGAACAATGAGAGGAACCCAGAGGCTGAATTGAGTGATATGATTCATCAAAAACTGGTTCTTCAAGCACAGCAATCTCGTGGTTTCCCTGATGTTCCGGCGACGGCATCATTTGGACGTAAAGACCCTTCTTCACTCTTTGCACAGCCTGCTGCAGATAACCCTTTAAGATCATCTGTTGACAGGTTATCTTTTGATGATCCACTTGCAGAAAGGTCACATTTCGCAAAAATGGGGCACTTGGGACAGGATGGACCAACTACTCTAGATATTTTACCGAACAATATTGAGATGAACCGGAAACTCGGCCTCAGATCAAGCTCTGCGACAATGCTTGATATGCAAAGGGGAGAGTTCCCAGATGTGATGGGTGGCAGTGCATCAACTAATCAATTGGTTGGGAATGTCAATGATGTAGCCAGGAGGAAAAGGCAGGGTTCTAGTGCAAACTTGGCAGTGGAGGACACTGATTTTTCTGAAGCGGTCAGCAACTGGTACTTTTCTTGACTTTGCATCCGCACTCCTATTTTCATTATCCTTTTGAAGCCTCAGAACGAGCTTTTACTACCGATATATATAGTTTGTTTCTACAAATATACAGTATCATACTTTATTTGCACACTCATCCAAGTTCTGACATCTAGGCTCTCCATTGCTTATTGACAAAGATTTGTGATTCTTCAGTACTCTGTTAATACATATACATGCCATGGTCTTTGTTTATCTTCAGTTTTCCAGAGGCCATTTGGTATTTTACTTGTCCAAATTGTTATTGTCAGTTTACACATTGTGGTGCATGTGAACACACAGTTGGTTCTCTAGTATAAGGCTCAATCAAGTTTTTTTCTTTTCAAGCAGGGTTGATACTGGCATCCCAAAGGGAAGCTCCCATTCCCTGCTAAAGCGCACAGCAAACCCACACGCCGCTACTTCTCAGGCAGCGTCAACGGATCTGCCTTCAGCCATTAGGTCCAAGAAAGCAGGCCATGCTTCTTCTGCATCTTCTGATGGTACGCCATGTTCAACCTAACTGTGTGGTTTTCTTCTCTTGCGGAACCTATCTGTGTTTTTTTCAGTAAAACTCTTATATCTGCTGTCATATTAATGTTAAGTCCAATAATATATATATACACACATAGCTAATTGAATCAACTGAAGACCACTCCGCTTTTGATGGATAGTAAAAAGGAAGGATATAGGCCAGTTTCAGCCACCTGAGCCTTCATTTATATATTGCTTCAAATGTTCTGCTTACTGCTCTGACTTGAGGATTCTACAATAGGGTATAGGATTTATACCATTTTATGGTTTCTGACCTTTGATATCGTAATCTTGTTGTGCAGAGCATAAGATGGAATCTGGAGTCACCTCGGCAGCCCACGCCGTTGAAGCCACTGCTTCAGCCAACAAAGAGGCAGGGTCGTTTGGCATCCCACCGAGCAGCAATCAGGACGCCTCTGGTCCTTCGTTCAGTGAAATGCTCAAGAGCACAAAGAAGCCCCCCTTGCAGTACGACGCCTCTGAATCCGCAGACGGCGGCCCTGGCGGCAAGGGCACAAAGAAGAAAGCAAAGAAAGGAAAGCAGATCGACCCTTCGCTTCTGGGCTTCAAGGTCCACAGCAACCGCATCTTGATGGGCGAGATCCACCGCCCCGACGACTAACATGCTTGGGTCGTGCCATTTTGTGTACATGCTCACCTCTGTAGACTCTGCACATGTTTTTTGGTAACATTCCTTCCTGTGGAGGCCATGGCCCCCCTTTTGTTCTTTCCCATTAGCCTTAGGATACCCCAGATCAGCCAGAATGTCAAGTTGGAATTAGGAGGGAGGGCTTTTTTTGGTGTGTGTACCTGCGCCCTCGAGTTTATACAGGATCCATGAATCTGTACAGGACACCGGAATCATGGGCATGTATGTCAGTGATCTCCTTGTACAGTGCAGGGAAGTATCATCTTAATAACTCAGGCCATTTCTTTCCCTCCCTGATTGAACAAGCCTAGCTTCCTTATGATGATTTGTCGGTTACAATCTTTGAGATAGCAGCCCGGCATTGTCCAGTCTTAGGTGTCATGTGAGTCTCAGGACTGGTTTCTATATACTGTAGGACTGATTTGCAGGATGTCAAAACTTCAATACAGTAATTGGATCATTAGATTGCTCATGTAAAACAGAGGATTATGAAGGCAGACATGGAATCCTAAGCGAATGACATTTGCCTTTGTGCATAGAAAGGGCATTTGAGTTGATTGTAAAATCCCTTTGTTTATTTCTTTGAAACTCAACTTTGAATCAAAATGAATGACTAGTAGTATCATGGAAGAAAATAATCTTATTATTTCATTTCTTCTTCTACTCCTACTTGTGAAAATCAAAGAGGCCCTGAAAAACGAGACGGTTGAGCTCTCCACAAATCCCATCACGGCATCCATCGTTTTCCCCAGGTGATTTGGACGCATGTGCTCAGCAGGGAGTCGTGTCATGTATGCAGATGGAGCACATGCAATGCAAGCCGGGACAGAATTGGTATCGCGCTGTTCCCACATGGCCTACATTGGAAACTAGCAACTCGCCCAACTGAAGCGCAGAAACGGCATAGTCTATCCTACCTACCCATCCATCCCGTCTCAGGTGCAGGGATCTCAACGGTGAAGAGAGAGACCGGCAGCAGCAGCAGCAGGGCCATGTTACCGCGGCGAGAGAGAAATGCGAGCCAGATTGGATCTATTAATCTATCTGACCCAACCCAGCGGTGGTGCCGCCTGCCAGCCATGTTCCTTCCCTCTTCGGGAGAGAGGGGAGCGAGGAGGACAGGACGGACATTCCACCGACTGCACCGTGCGCATCAAAGCTGTTGGATGAAACAAGTAGGTCCAGGAGTGGCGCAGCGCTAGTAAAGGCGGATGGTACCTGTGATAGCTCTCCAGGTAGCTGAGGGCGGCATGGAGAAGGCATGCCGGTGATGTTCCTATGTCGAGCGTCGGAGCTCAGTGCATCTTGCCCGCACCCCTTTGACGAGCTCCTCCACGAGTCCTTTGTCCTGTCGTTTTGCCAGTAACTTCCACAACTGCAAGAAAGACATCATTTTGTATAATAGATCAGCCGGATGTCTGATAAATACTCCCTCTATCAATGCTTTGTTTCTCGTGGTCCAAAGTGACCAAGCAATAGCCCCAAATCCTAGCCATGTATTCCTCCTATCCCTTCCGGTAGTGGATGATGCAAGCCGGTAGAAATCTGAGAACCCGCTCGGGTTCCAAGAGGAGCCCGCAACTGAGCGTACGACACTCCACATAAATCGAGCCATGATGCATCGAAATAAAATGTGATCCCGGTCTTCGCACTCCCCGCACCAGATGCAATTGCCGTCTCCCGGGCCATGTCTTTTTTGCACCTGATCCCCACTCGTGATTCTATTGCGGGCGGCTTGCCATAAAAAGATCTTGATTTTTACCGGAAGTCGTGCTCCCCTAAGCCCAGATAAGTCACATGGAGTCGTAGAGTTGAAGATCTCCTTACACAAAGAACCTGTTGAAAATTGGCCGGACGACTCCAATTGCCAGACTACCTCATCCCTATCATGACTAAGATGGTGCCCTCTCAGTTTATCACGAAGATTTTCCCACTCGCTGCTTTCCGTATCCCCTAAGGATCTCCGAAATCGTGGTGCCCATTGCCCCTGCCGCCAGAGATCCGCCACCTTGGCGTCTGATCCTTGGCAATTGCAAATAAGGTCGGGAAGCTGTCGCGGAGCCTACCACCCTCGCACCAAATGTCCAACCAGAAGCACGTGGCCTTGCCATTATGCACGATAAACCTAGTCCCTAGGCGAAGGAGAGGTTGGACTTTCTTGACGTCCCTCGCAAATTGTGATAGCTTTATGTTCCTCCTGAAGTCCACACCTCCCTCGACTAGGTATTTTTGCTTGAAGATTTCTAACATAAGCCACCCTGGCCGGTTAGTATTTTCCATGCCCACTTTGTCATGAGACACCAGTTCATAATTTTGGTGTTTATTACCCCTAGGATACCCCTCTCCTTTGGTTCGCAAATATTGTCCCAACTGACCATGTGGTACTTCTGTTTTCCGTTTTCTTTCGCCCACAAAAAACGGGTCCGCACCTTATTTAATTTCGCATGAATACCGTCCTGGAGTAGATAGAAGTCCATAATGAACATTGGAATGTTCGTTAGGCAGTCATTAATGAGGACTAGACGTCCACCGGATGCTAATAATTTTCCCTGCCAAGGTTCCACTCTTGCGGCTGCTTTGTCCACTACAAGTTGTAATTCCCCCATAGTTAGAGCTCTCGAAGATACGGGCATACCCAGATATTTCAACGGGATGGATCCCAATTCATAGTTCATCATACGCGCATCTCGAAGCTGAGATTCCAGATCACCACCCGTGACAATCGCCTCACCCTTTGCAAAGTTTTATCTTTAATCCGGCATCTCCTCAAAGCACATCAAGAGAAATTTGAGGTTGACTATCTCTCGCTCCGAGTTCTTGATGAAGATTAGCGCGTCGTCCGCGTATTGGAGATGCGAACCCCCCCTCGGGAATAATGCAAGATGCCACCCCGGATATGTGACCTGCCGCCTTAGCATGGTCAAGAATGGAAGTGAGGGCGTCCACTAAGATGTTGAATAGGAGCAGGGAGATCGGGTCACCCTGCCTCACTCCTCGTTTATTCCTGAAATATGGACCTATTTCTCCATTAATATTTACCGCCGTCTGACCACCTTGGACCAATTGCCGCATCCAGCTAATCCATAGTGGATCAAAACCCTTCGCTCTAAGCACCTCTTCTAAAAAGTCCCATCTCACCCTATCGTATGCTTTTTCAAAGTCAATCTTAAGGATAAACACCTTTTCTTTGGTTGTCTTTATCTCGTGAAGGACCTCATGAAGCACCGCAATTCCATCCAATATGCTTCTCCCAAGTATAAAGGCCGTTTGATTCCGGTCAATAATTTTGTTAGCTACCGGAGCCAGGCGAGTCGCAAATCCCTTCGCGATCAGACGAAAGCTCACATTAAGAAGGGTAATTGGGCGGTACTGCCGAATATTGTCCGCACCTTGGACCTTTGGCAGAAGCGCCAACACCCCATAATTGAGAAGCTTCATGTCAATCTTTCCAAGAGTAAAATCCTGGACCAAGTTAAAGAATTGTGGACCCACCAAATTCTAGAATTTTTTATAGAAGGCCAATAGGAAGCCGTCTGGCCCCGGTGCCGTGTCAACCTTCATGGCTTTGAGGTTAGAAGTTATTTCCGTGAACGAGAAAGGGCGGACAAGGTCCTGATTGTCCTACGTGGACACCATCCATTTGGATACCCACATATTGGGACCCATGGCGGCCGCGCCACCAGAGGTGGATCCCAGTAGATGTCTATAGAATCTGTCTATATGAGACCACAATTCCTCCTCCCCGGAATAGATCCCGTCTCCCTCCCGAAGGACTCTAATCGTGCACCTTCTTCGGTGCCCGTTAGCGACCGCGTGGAAAAAATCGGTGCTAGCATCACCTTTAAGGACCCATCGTTGCTGCCCTTTCTGCTTCCAATACATTTCTTCACACAACAAGATGAAAATCATTTCATCCTCCGTCCCGTACCTCCTAGCCCACTCATCATGGGATAGGCCGGGACCGTCCGCCTTCGTGTCTAACATTTTTATTTCTGTAAGCAAGTTGTCTTTACGGGCCCGTAGTTAACTTCCCACATTTGCCCCCCATCCCGTAAGGTGATGTCGAGAACGACGAATGCAGTGCTGCCATTCGCCTAACGAGTCACACAACGGTCCATAGCGGTGCAGACGATTAGCCCTCGCCTCTCCCCAGATGCGATTCACCCTCTCTAGAAATCCTGGTTGTAAAATCCATTGCCTCTCAAAGAAGAAACATTTAGGAATCCGGCAGAATGTCTCCCCGGATTGCAAAATAAGAGGGGAGTGGTCAGAACCCAGACATGTCTCCGCAATGAGAGAGCATGTCGGGAATTTAGCCTCCCACTCGGTTGAGACAAACACTCGGTCCAATACACATCTAATCGGGTTATCCTGGTTATTAGTCTAGGTATAACGCGCCCCACTCGCTGCAGTTCAATTGGCGCGAGGTCCGCCACCCACTCATTAAATGAGTCCACTAGTCCCTGGTCGTTTATTAATCGGTTACTTTAATCCTCTGCTGATCTAAGCAGGTTAAAATCCCCCCAGTTGTAACGGGGTTCGGTGAGCTTGATATGTTGGCAAAGATCTCACACAAGAAATCGTATGACCTAGAGTGATCGGCCGGTCCGTACACCACTATCAGATCCCATCTAAAGTTGTTGTTCCATTGTAGCACCTCCGCACCCAGGAAAAACTCTCCCCTGGAGAAAGAAATAACCTCAAACATCTCCTTGTTCACCCCCAAAAGTATCCCTCCTGATCTGCCTACCGCTGGTACCCATTCCCAGTGAAATGGCATGGATCCGGCAAGAGAGTCCAGTTCCGCCTGAGAGAAAGATGACCGAATTGTTTCTTGCAAACTGACAAATTTGAGTCGCTGATCTCTGATGTATTCAATGAGTTGTCGCCTTCTATCTCGCTGGCCGAACCCCCTTATATTCTAGAAAATTCCCCTCATTGCATCTCTGAAGGGGATAGGGACCCCGCCCCATTGTTCAATTGCTCCCTCCTACTGGTGCTCCCCCTTCCACGGCCACAGCCGCGGCCACGTCCTCGACCAGAAGCTGCACAACCTGATGGTCCTACCGTCTCCCTAGTAGGATTGACCAGTACATGCGGTCGGGCCTCGGCCAACTCGGTTCTTGCCAAGTTCCGGCGGGCAATGGCCTCGGCGATTGCCGCCTATGCCTCTTCTTGCGCTCTGAACGTGTCCAACACCTCTAAGGGAGATTGATCCACTATCCCCAATATCACATTACTCTCCTTGGCCACTCTCAAAAGATGCGCGTTCGAGGCCAAAGATAAAACCTTGAAGGAAGACATAGAACGGGTAATGGGCTAGGAAGCTATACCTTGTAACCCCTTGCTCGCCTTGAGGGTCATGGCCTTGTCCGTCATGTTAGACGCCTTGGATGCTGATACGTCTCCAACGTATCTATAATTTTTGATTATTCCATGCTATTATATTATCTGTGTTGGATGTTTTATATGCATTAATATGCTATTTTATATTATTTTTGGGACTAACCTATTAACCTAGAGCCCAGTGACAGTTTCTGTTTTTTCCTTGTTTTTGAGTTTCGCAGAAAAGGAATACCAAACGGAATAAAACTTTCGAGATGATCTTTCTTGGACCAAAAGGAAACCAGTAGACTTGGAGATGAAGTCGGAGGAGCCATGAGGCGGCCACAAGGACGGAGGGCGCGCCTAGGGGAGTAGGGCGCGCCCCCACCCTTGTGGGCCCCTCGTGCACCTCCTGACCTAATTCTTTCGCCTACATATACTCTTATATGCCCAAACCACCAGAGGCATCCACAAAAATACTTTTCCACCACCGCAACCTTCTTTACCCGTGAGATCCCATCTAGGGGCCTTTCCCGGCGTCCTGCCGGAGGGGGATTTGATCACGGAGGGCTTCTACATCAACACCATTGCCCTTCCGATGAAGCGTGAGTAGTTTACCTCAGACCTACGGGCCCATAGCTAGTAGCTAGATGGCTTCTTCTCTCTCTTTGATTCTCAATACCATGTTCTCCTCGATGTTCTTGGAGATCTATTCGATGTAATACTTTTTTGCGGTGTGTTTGCCGAGATCCGATGAATTGTGGATTTATGATCATCTTATCTATGAATATTATTTGAATCTTCTCTGAATTCTTTTATGCATGATTTGATATCTTTGTAATTCTCTTCGAACTATCGGTTTGGTTTGGCCAACTAGATTGGTTTTTCTTGCAATGGGAGAAGTGCTTAGCTTTGGGTTCAATCTTGCGGTGTCCTTTCCCTATGACAGTAGGGGCAGCAAGGCACATATTGTATTGTTGCCATCGAGGATAAAAAGATGGGATTTTCATCATATTGCTTGAGTTAATTCCTCTATATCATGTCATCTTGCTTAATGCGTTACTCCGTTCTTTATGAACTTAATACTCTAGATGCATGCTGGATAGCGGTCGATGTGTGGAGTAATAGTAGTAGATGCAGAATCATTTCGGTCTACTTGACACGGACGTGATGCCTATATTCATGATCATTGCCTTAGATATCGTCATAACTTTGCGCTTTTCTATCAATTGCTCGACAGTAATTTGTTCACCCACCGTAATATTTTCTATCTTGAGAGAAGCCTCTAGTGAAACCTATGGCCCCCGGGTCTATTTTCCATCATATTACTTTCCGATCTACTATTTTGCAATCTTTTATTTTCAGATCTATAAACCAAAAAACCCAAAAATATTTACTTTTATCTTTTGTTTAGTTTTACCTATCTCTATCAGATCTCACTTTTGCAAATAACCGTGAAGGGATTGACAACCCCTTTATCGCGTTGGGTGCAAGTTGTTTGATTGTTTGTGCAGGTATTCGGTGATTTGTGCGTAGTCTCCTACTGGATTGATACCTTGGTTCTCAAACTGAGGGAAATACTTATCTCTACTTTGCTGCATCACCCTTTCCTCTTCAAGGGAAAAACCAACGCAAGCTCAAGAAGTAGCAGGAAGAATTTCTAGCGCCGTTGCCGGGGAAATCTACGCCAAGTCAAGCCATACCAAGTACCCATCATAAACTCTCATCTCTCGCATTACATTATTCGCCATTCGCCTCTCGTTTTCCTCTCCCCCACTTCTAAAATGATTTTCGAAAAGATTTGCCTTTTTCTTTGCCCCTCTCTTTGCCTTTTCTTCGCCCCTCTTCCGTTCGTCTTCTTCGTTTGCTTTTTGTGTGCTCGTGTGTTGAATTGTTTGCTTTATCACGATGACTCAAGAGAATACCAAATTGTGTGATTTTTCCAACACCAATAACAATGATTTTATTAGTACTCCGATTGCTCCCGCTACTAATGCGGAATCTTGTGAAATTAATGCCACTTTGCTAAATCTTGTTATGAAAGATCAATTTTCTGGCCTTCCTAGTGAAGATGCCGCATCCCATCTAAACAATTTCATTGATTTGTGTGATATGCAAAAGAAAAAAGATGTGGATAATGATATTTTTAAATTGAAGCTATTTCCGTTCTCACTTCGAGATCGTGCTAAAACTTGGTTTTCATCTTTACCTAAAATAGTATTGATTCATGGAATAAGTGTAAAGATGCTTTTATTTCCAAGTATTTTCCTCCCGCTAAGATCATCTCCCTTAGGAACGATATTATGAATTTTAAGCAACTTGCTCATGAGCATGTTGCACAATCTTGGGAGAGAATGAAATTGATGATACAAAATTGCCCTACTCATGGTTTGAATTTGTGGATGATTATACAAATTTTTTATGCCGGATTGAATTTTGCTTCTAGAAATCTTTTAGATTCGGCCGCGGGAGGCACTTTTATGGAAATTACTCTAGGAGAAGCTACTAAACTTCTAGATAATATTATGGTTAATTATTCTCAATGGCATACCGAAAGATCTTCCACTAGTAAAAAAGTGCATGCAATTGAAGAGATTAATGTTTTGAGTGGAAAGATGGATGAACTTATGAAATTATTTGCTAGCAAGAGTGCTTCTTTGGATCCTAATGATATGCCTTTGTCTACCTTGATTGAAAATAATAATGAATTTTTGGATGTGAATTTTGTTGGTAGGAACAATTTTGGTAATAACGCGTATAGAGGTAATTTTAATCCTAGGCCGTTTTCTAGTAATTCCTCTAATAATTATGGTAATTCCTACAACAATTCTTATGGAAATTATAATAAGATGCCCTCTGAATTTGAGAATAGTGTTAAAGAATTTATGAGTTCGCAAAAGAATTTCAATGCTTTGATTGAAGAAAAATTGCTTAAGATTGATGATTTGGCTAGGAACGTGGATAGAATTTCTCTTGATGTTGACTCTTTGAAACTTAGATCTATTCCACCCAAGCATGATATCAATGAGTCTCTCAAGGCTATGAGAATTTCCATTGATGAGTGCAAGGAAAGAACCGCTAAGATGCGTGCTAAAAAAGATTGGTTTGTAAAAATATGTTCTTCTAGTTTTTGTGAAAATAATGATGAAGATCTTAAAGTGATTGATGTGACTCCTATTGAATCTTTGTTTTCCAATATAAATCTTGATAAATATGGGACTGGAGATGAGTCAACTTTAGTTAAAAGGCGTCCCAATGATTCGGAGTTTTTAGATCTTGATGCAAAAATTGATAAAAGTGGGATTGGAGAGGTCAAAACTTTAAGTAGCAATGAACCCACTCTTTTGGATTTAAAGTAATTTAATTATGATAATTGTTCTTTAATAGATTGTATTTCCTTGTTGCAATCCGTGTTGAATTCTCCTCATGCTTATAAACAAAACAAAGCTTTTACTAAACATATCGTTGATGCTATGATGCAATCTTTTGAAGAAAAGCTTGAATTGGAAGTTTCTATCCCTAGAAAACTTTATGATGATTAGGAACCTACTATTAAGATTAAGATTAAAGATTATGAGTGCCATGCTTTGTGTGATTTGGGTGCTAGTGTTTCCACGATTCCAAAAACTTTATGTGATGTGTTAGGTTTCCGTGAATTTGATGATTGTTCTTTAAATTTGCATCTCGCGGATTTCACTATTAAGAAACCTATGGGATGGATTAATGATGTTCTTATTGTTGCAAATAGGAATTATGTGCCCGTAGATTTCATTGTTCTTGATATAGATTGCAATCCTACATGTCCTATTATTCTTGGTAGACCTTTCCTTAGAACGATTGGTGCAATTATTGATATGAAAGAAGGAAACATTAGATTTCAATTTCCCTTAAGGAAGGGCATGGAACACTTTCCTAGAAAGAAAATTAAATTGCCATATGAATCTATTATGAGAGCTACTTATGGATTGCATACCAAAGATGACAATACCTAGATCTATTCGTGTTTTTATGCCTAGCTAAGGGCGTTAAACAATAGCGCTTGTTGGGAGGCAACCCAATTTTATTTTGTTCTTTGCTTTTTTGGTTCTGTTTTTCAATAAATAATTCATCTAGCCTCTGGTTAGATGTGGTTTTATGTTTTAATTAGTGTTTGTGCTAAGTAAAACCTTTGGGATGGCTTATGGTGATAGTTGATTTGATCTTGCTGAAAAACAGAAACTTTTGTGTCCAGTATCAGAATTTTAATAATTCACTGGAGCATTGAAAAACCCTAAATTTTTTATATGAGATTTATATAAAAATTTACACTGTTTTTATAATTTTTCAGAATTTTTGGAGTTACATAAGTATTAGAACAATTCGGATATTCGCAGACTGTTCTGTTTTTGACAAATTCTGTTTTCTTTGTGTTGTTTGCTTATTTTGATGAATCTATGGGTAGTATCGGGGGGTATGAACCATGGAAAAGTTGGAATACAGTAGATATTACACCAATATAAAGAAATAATGAGTTCACAAAAGTACCAAAGTGGTGATTTATTTTCTTATACTAACGGAGCTTATGAGATTTTCTGTTGAGTTTTGTGTTGTGAAGTTTTCAAGTTTTGGGTAAGGATTTGATGGACTATGGAATAAGGAGTGGCAAGAGCCTAAGCTTGGGGATTACCAAGGCACCCCAAGGTAATATTCAAGGACAACCAAGAGCCTAAGCTTGGGGATGCCCCGGAAGGCATCCCCTCTTTCGTCTTCGTCTATCGGTAACTTTACTTGAGGCTATATTTTTATTCACCACATGATATGTGTTTTGCTTGGAGCGTCTTGTATAATTTGAGTCTTTGATTTTTAGTTTTCTACAATCATCCTTGCTGTACACACCTTTTGAGAGGGACACACATGAATTGTGATTTATTAGAATACTCCATATGCTTCACTTATATCTTTTGAGCTAGGCAATTTTGCTCTAGTGCATCACTTATATCTTTTTAGAGCACGGCGGTGGTTTTATTTTATAGAAATTGATGAACTCTCATGTTTCAATTATATTATTTTGAGAGTCTTTAAACATCATGGTAATTTGCTTTGGTTATAAGTTTAGTCCTAATATGATAGGCATCCAAGAGGGATATATTAAAAACTTTCATATAAAGTGCATTGAATACTATGAGAAGTTTGATTCCTTATGATTGTTTTGAGATATAAAGATGGTAATATTAGAGTCATGCTAGTGAGTAATTGTGGATTTGAGAAATACTTGTGTTAAGGTTTGTGATTCCCGTAGCATGCACGTATGGTGAACCGTTATGTGATGAAGTCGGAGCATGATTTATTTATTGATTGTCTTCCTTATGAGTGGCGGTCGGGGACGAGCGATGGTCTTTTCCTACCAATCTATCCCCCTAGGAGCATGCGCGTAGTACTTTGTTTCGATAACTAATAGATTTTTGCAATAAGTATGTGAGTTCTTTATGACTAATGTTCAGTCCATGGATTATACGCACTCTCACCCTTCCACCATTGCTAGCCTCTCTAGTGCCGCGCAACTTTCGCCGGTACCATATACCCACCATATACCTTCCTCAAAACAGCCACCATACCTACCTATTATGGCATTTCCATAGCCATTTCGAGATATATTGCCATGCAACTCTCCACCGTTCCGTTTATTATGACACGTTCCATCATTGTCATATTGCTTTGCATGATCATGTAGTTGACATCGTATTTGTGGCAAAGGCACCGTTCATAATTCTTTCATACATGTCACTCTTGATTCATTGCACATCCCGGTACACCGCCGGAGGCATTCATATAGAGTCATATTTTTTTCTAAGTATTTAGTTGTAATTCTTGAGTTGTAAGTAAATAAAAGTGTGATGATCTTCATTATTAGAGCATTGTCCCATGAGAGGAGAAGGATGATGGAGACTATGATTCCCCCACAAGTCGGGATGAGACTCCGGACGAAAAATAAAAAATAAAAGAGGCCAAAAAAAGAAAAAAAATGAGAGAAGGCCCAAATAAAAACATAAAAAAATGAGAGAAAAGAGAGAAGGGGCAATGTTACTATCCTTTTACCACACTTGTGCTTCAAAGTAGCACCATGATCTTCATGATAGAGAGTCTCCTATGTTGTCACTTTCATATACTAGCGGGAATTTTCATTATAGAACTTGGCTTGTATATTCCAATGATGGGCTTCCTCAAATTGCCCTAGGTCTTCGTGAGCAAGCAAGTTGGATGCACACCACTTAGTTTCTTTTTGAGCTGTCATAAACTTATAGCTCTAGTGCATCCGTTGCATGGCAATCCCTACTCACTCACATTGATATCTATTGATGGGCATCTCCATAGCCCATTGATACGCCTAGTTGATGTGAGACTATCTCCCTCCTTTTGTCTTCTCCACAACCACCTTCTATTCCACCTATAGTGCTATATCCATGGCTCACGCTCATGTATTGCGTGAAAGTTGAAAAGGTTTGAGAACACCAAAAGTATGAAACAATTGCTTGGCTTGTCATCGGGGTTGTGCATGATTTAAATACTTTGTGTGATGAAGATGAAGCATAGCCAGACTATATGATTTTGTAGGGATAAGCTTTCTTTGGCCATGTTATTTTGAGAAGACATAATTATCTTGTTAGTATGCTTGAAGTATTATTGTTTTTATGTCAATATTAAACTTTTGTTTTGAATCATACGGATCTGAACATTCATGCCACAATAAAG
Source organism: Thinopyrum elongatum (assembly GCA_011799875.1). Taxonomy (NCBI): domain Eukaryota; kingdom Viridiplantae; phylum Streptophyta; class Magnoliopsida; order Poales; family Poaceae; genus Thinopyrum; species Thinopyrum elongatum. The sequence continues at coordinate 554,017,332 of CM022299.1, read as the reverse complement.
AAATTACATGGATAAATATGTTAGGTAGCATTCCACATCAAAAATTCTGTTTTTATCATTTACCTACTCGAGGATGAGCAGGAATTAAGCTTGGGGATGCTTGATACGTCTCCAACGTATCTATAAGTTTTGATTGTTCCATGCTATTATATTATCTGTTTTGGATGTTTTATATGCATTAATATGCTATTTTATATTATTTTTGGGACTAACCTATTAACCTAGAGCCCAGTGCCAGTTTCTGTTTTTTTCCTTGTTTTTGAATTTCGTAGAAAAGGAATACCAAACGGAGTCCAAACGGAATAAAACTTTCGCGATGATCTTTCTTGGACCAAAATGAAACCAGGAGACTTGGAGATGAAGTCGGAGGAGCCACGAGGCGGCCACAAGGACAGAGGGCGCGCTCAGGGAGGTAGGGCGCGCCCCCACCCTTGTGGGCCCCTCGTGCACCTCCTGACCTTATTCTTTCGCATATATATACTCTTATATGCCCAAATCACCGGAGGCATCCACGAAAATACATTTCCACCGCCGCAACCTTCTGTACCCGTGAGATCCCATCTAGGGGCCTTTTACGGTGTCCTGCCTGAAAGTGCGTTATATCGACTAGAGGGGGGGTGAATAGGCGATTTTTACAAATTCGTCACTGAGGAATTTCAAGGTGAGGAAATTCCTGAGCGACGAACTACTTAGCAGCGGAATGAGTACTCAGATGCAAGCATAACAGAGCAGTAGCACAGTCATCATGATGAAATGAAAACAAGCACAGAGTACGAGTAGCGTAAACACAGGATAAGCAGGCTGAAGACAAACTGACTGAAGAATTTGAACTGAGGAAATTGAGAAAGTCTTCAGACAAAGTCTTCAAACAGTAATGATCAAATACATAGCAAGTATGCGAGGAAATGAAAGGGTTGAGGAAATAGAACCAGTAGCTTGGTGAAGACACTGATTTGGTAGACCAGTTCCAACTGCTGTGACAGTTGTACGTCTGGTTGGAGCGGCTAGGTATTTAAACCTGAGGACACATAGTCCCGGACACCCAGTCCTGAACACACAGTCCAGGACACCTAGTCCTCACCGTATTCTCCTTGAGCTAAGGTCACACAGACCTCGCCCAACCACTCGTGGTAAGTCTTCAGGTGACTTCCAAACCTTCACATACTCGGTCACTCGGCAATCCACAATTTCCTCTTGGATGCTCTAGACCATGACGCCTAACCGTCTGGAGGATGCACAGTCCTCAAAGGTAACAAGCGTCGGTTCCACACAGGAACAATCTCTTCAGTGATGCTCAATCACTTTGGGTTTGTAGGTGTTTGGGTTTTTGGGTTTTTCCTCACTTGATGATTTTCGCTCAAAGTCCTCGGAGGATGGGATGCTCTAAATGACAAGTGTCAATCTATTTCTTGGAGCAGCCAACCAGCTAGTGGTTGAAGGGGGTGGCTATTTATAGCCTAGGGAGCAGCCCGACATGATAAGACATAAATGCCCTTCAATGATATGACCGTTAGGTGGGTAGATATTTTGGGACAGCTGGCACGTAGCACAGCAACGGTCGGAAATTTGAGTATCAAATTCCTCAGGGCTATCATGTACCTCACTTGTAGGCAATCCGCACTGGCGAATTCCTAACTCCTCAGTTAGAACAAATTCCTCAGAGAACAGAACAACTTCGTCTCTGTCAATGAAGAACTTGACTAAACTGTATGAGATTTCCAATGGCTTCACTCGAAAGGATTGGGTAGGTGTAGGATTTTGAGTTGAGCATCACTTGGAAATTTTTCCTTAGTTTTACCTCGACCCCCTTTAACAGTACGGTGTTTCCTATGACTCAAGAAGAAGAAAATGAAACTACGAAAACAAAAGTCTTCACGCTTCATAATCCTCGCATGAATATCAAGTCTTCAGGGTCACACCAATTTCTTCACTTTCAAAGTCTTCAAGAAAACCAAAGTCTTCAGTTGAAGACATTCATTTTTAGGGGTCGACAATCATCGTAAATAACAAACTCCTCATAGACTTATAGACCTGTGTACACTCACAAACGCATTAGTCCCTTAACCTATAAGTCTTCAATACACCAAAATCACTAAGGGGCACTAGATGCACTTACAATCTCCCCCTTTTTGGTGATTGATGACAATATAGGTTAAGTTTTCAATGGGGATAAACATATGAAGTGTAAATACTAATATTGAGGAATTTGATTGCAAGATATAGAGGAACTCCCCCTGAAGATGTGCATATTTGAAGAATTTGCTTTGAAATAGCAAATGCACATTGTTGAATAATATCATGGAGATCTCCTCCTATATCTTGAAATTCATGCACGCATTTATCATATGATATGAAGAATTTGAAATGCATGATGAAATATGGTGTCTGACAAAATTCAGCATGCGTGCATTATGGTATTGAGGAAATAGCATGCAGAAAAACAGAGCAAAAGTATCAGACCACCATAGGACTTAAGTTTTCAACTCATCAGAGCAAACACCTCAGAAAAGCAAGAGTTGAAACTTAACAGAAATATAGCCCATATATATAAGAGACCCGCTTGAAGACTAAACTCAAATTTCTCCCCCTTTGTCATCGAATGACCAAAAGGGACAAAAAATGAGGACTAACGCCCCTGAAGAATATCATCATCATGTCGATGGAGGAGCGCCAGCATTGTTGGGGTCGACTGTTGAGGTAGGGCCTGCCGCAGTGTCGTTCAAGTCTTCAGCTTCATCCGTCTTGCGCGATGAAGAATATGAACTGGCAACAAGCTGAGGAACTTTGACTTTCTTGAATTTCTTCGAAGGTGGCTGGGACCAGTCAAAGTCCTGTTGGAAGCCCATCTCCTTGAGTTCTTCAGCACTATGAAGATTAGACAGAATCGCCCAAGTGCGGTCAAAGACTTCATGCAAGTAGTAGTGATTCTTCTTCACAGTATTTTGAGTGACTGTCATGTTCTGAAGAATTGCACCAAACTGACGCTTGACCCACTTGTGATTTCGATCAACTTTCTGATGAAGACTAAGGAGAAGTTCACGATCAGTCATCACACGCGGAGCTGTGGCTTGAGGATGATGTTCTGAAGCTTTGGCGGCAGAATCTTGAGTTGCAGAGTCATCATTGGTGGAATAGGAAGTAGCTTTGCGAAACTGTCCATCCAATGGACGAGTACCTTCATCAATAACAGTAGCCTTGCCCTTCTCGTCAGCTGAGGAAATAGTCCGTTTGAGGACTTCAATAGGGGGCAAATAGCTGAGATGATTTTGAAAGTCAGCCATGTAATGAATTGAAGACCTTGATCTGATGAATCTCATGATCCAGGGAGCATAAGGCTTCAACTCAAAAGGTGACAGTGCAGCATTGGCCAAAGTCCTCATGAAGAAATCGTGGTAGTTGATAGGAATACCATGAATGATATTGAACAGCAGATTCTTCATAATGCCAACAACTTCTTCATCATCAGAGTTGTGGCCCTTGATTGGACTGAGGGTTTTGGTCAATATGCGATAGACTGTCCTTGGCACATAGAGCAATTCCTTGACGAGGAATTTGGTCCTTGGAGCTTGGCCTGGCTTCAAAGGCTTCATCAGCACTTGCATCAGATGATCAGACAGTTCAGGTTCAACATAGAGAAGCCTAGCGCCTTCAGTGGAAGGACTGACTAGGACGGCATGAAGCAATTCAGAGGCCGGTGCTTTGAAATGAGTATTATCGGTCATCCAGTCCAATACCCATGAATTGACATCATCAACATTTCCAGTAATGTGCAGCGTGGCGAAGAATTGAAGAATGAGTTCTTCATTCCAATCGCAGATGTCGGTGCAGAAATGGAGTAACCCAGCGTCATGAAGAACACTGAGGACTGGTGTGAAGCAGGGCAGCGATTCCATATCTACATGAGAGAATTTGCTCATGTTCAAAGATCTTATCCTTATCAACCAACAATGAGGAGTAGAAGTTCATCTGGCTTGCAGTCCAGAAACGCTTGCGACGAAGACGAGCAGAGTCATAGGGATTGTAGTCAGTGAAGAATATGTGCTCGTTGAAGAAATCCTCAGCATTAAACTTCTGCTTCTTGGAGTGAGGGTTCTGTGGCTTGGGCTGAAGATTAACAGTTGAAGAATTTACAGCCTCTTGAGGTGTAGCCACTGGAGCCACTGGCTGAGGAATTTCAGCAGCAGCCTTGGCCTTCATTTCTTCAGACATATGTACGTCAGCGCTAGTGACTGGAACTTCTTCAGGTATAGAGTGAAGTGAAGCTTGACGTTCATCAGAGCCCGTATGAATTTCTTCAGTTTGCACAGGAGACTGAGGAACATGATGTAGAGGGGTTGTCAGAGGTGAATTGGGGTGATGACTTTCCCAAAAGTCATCATTCAGAATAGGTGTTGTAGACCCAATATCCACATCCTCATCTTCTTCAGTTCCTTCGACGCCTGCCTCTTCAGCTGTGAATTGAGGCATGGGCGATGATACCAGTGGGGTTGAAGGGAAAGTATCCACTTCAATTTCTTCATCCATCTGCTCTGTCGAAGCAGCAGAAGGAATTTCTTCATTAGATTTACTTGGAATTTCATATTCCTCACCAAAGGGAATGATCTCCTTTGATGGCATGCTTGATATTGGAATAGCATCAATTGGGTTTTCAGATGAACTCCTCAAAGTCTTCAATTTCTTGGGGGCTGAAGACTCTGAAGATGCAGATGCTTTCCTTTTCTTCACAGCTGCTCACTCCGCAGCCTTGGTTTTCTTCGCTTCTGATGCAGAAGGAAGGTTGATGCTTGTCATCGGTGCAGGAGGAGCAGAGGAAATTGGTTGAATTTCTTCAGGCACAACTGATGCAGTTGCCCTGGCTTGTTCAGATTCCTCAGGCACAGTAGCAGAAGCTTCAACTGGCCTGGATTGCTCTTCAGGCGCAATATTGGAGGTTGCCCTGGCATTTTCTTCAGAGACTGGAATTTCTTCATCAGCTCTGGCGCTTTCATTTTCTTCAGCAGACTGAACAGATGTTCCAGTCTGAGGAAATATGGGTTGCGATGAAGCTGCAACACTTGGAGTAAATCCTTTTGCCATTCTGACGAATCTGACTTTGGCACCTAGCCAATCTGCATGGAATGCATGAAATTCATCACTGAGTGCTTTGATCTCAGCCTGCATAGTCACAAGTTCATCAGGAGACATGTTTACAACATTATTCTTCAGAAAACGCTCCTTCTTGTACTGAGCCTTCTTCACCTGCCTGGCCTTTTCAAATTTCCATTTTTCTTCATTTATGAAGGCCGTCAACATGTGACTTTGACCAGGAGTGAGGTTTAATTCAGGCAAAGGTGTGTTAGGGTTCTTGTGCCATAGATCAATAAAATCAAGGATCTTCCTTGGATCCAGCATGAGGGGCACAACACTGCCTTTGGCTCTAGCGGCCCTTTGTTGTCGATCTCTGATGAGCTCAGCTAATTCTTCATCATCAGCTTCGTCTTCGCTTGACGGAACCTGAAAGGCGACTAGCTTCTTGTGAGGACTTGGCCTTGTGCCTCGTCCAGCAGTGGCCTTTTTCTTCAGCAAGGTCGGAGTTGTTGAAGACTGAGGTGGAGCTGAAGAACTTGCAGAGACTCCTGAAGCAATTGAGATTCCAGTAGTCCTTTGGCATGTGGCAAGATGCACAGGTGCTGAGGACTTTGCAGGAGCAGCTGAGGATTTTGCAACCGAGGGAGTTGGAGCTGCTTTTGAGGAATTTGCTTGAGGAACAGGCCGTGAGGGCATTGCAGCTGAGGAACTTGTCTTAACAGCTGATTTCTTCAGCATAGCCTTCTTAGGCTTGATAGCAGAGGCCTTAGCGGCGGCAGCAACAGAATCTTCATTGAATTTCTTTACTGCCTCTTTAGCCACTTTGGCCAGCTTGGCTTGACGCTTTGCCCACTCCTGAGGAAATTCCTCACCTCTTCTGATGCTAGTGGGATCAGCTTCTTGGCCAGGAGCCAATGGAGGTCTTGGACATGGAGGGTTAACAGCGAATTTCTTCATGTACTTGGGAGTGACATAGCGATATTCCCTCCATTCTCTTGCCCATCTCCTCACAATCTTCTGAATGCGCACTTTGCGCTGATTTTTGTTCTCCTTGCCATGAGTTGCTTCATCAGGAGTACAATATTCATCATAGATGTCATCAGGGATCTCAAAAGCAATATTTGTTTCTGGCCTCTTTCCTCCCTTCTGAGGTCTTTTACCATCAGCCATTTTCTTCACTTGAGGGTTTTGAACAATCGAATTTTCTGATGAGGTGTGCAATTTTTTTTCAAGGAACGCTGCAAATGAGTTAAGTTGATGAGAACCTAGAGATTTAGCAGCGGACATGTGTTCCTGTGAACAGAATATAGGTGCGAAGAGTTTTGGAGAGGTCATATGCGTTCTCAGAAGATTTTCAAAAGTATCAAGTTTGAGGAAGATGACCAGGGGTGTCTTGAGGAATTTCACTAAGCATTTTGACTTAGGTTCCAGAGTTGTGTAGATTGAAAATCCACACAATTGAGGAATCTTGAAGAAAAACGTTGCTTAGAGAAACTGATCAAGGACAGAAGCAAGTTGGTGTTTAAGAACATGAAAGTTGAAGAATAAACACCTTTTGAAGATTTTGTGGAAATCATCAGAATCAACAAGGGCAGTAAAAATAAATTTTATTTACCCTTGACGAAGAACACGACGAACTGAGAGTGGCAGTGGAGATGTTCGTCCGTTCAGATCTTCCACGCCCTAACTTGGCGATGGAAAACAGCTACGGCGGCGGCGGAGTGAGGATTTCCGCGGCCGGCGTGAGTACGACGGCGACGAGGTCGAGGCAGTGAAGCTCTTCCTCACCGGCGACGATGGAGTGTAGCGACGGCGCTAGGTCTGAGAGCTCGAGTGAGGGAGTAAGATCGAGCGGGGTAAATGAGCTCTGAGGAGGGTGAGGGGAATTTATAGCAGAGGTGAAAAACCGCTCGTTCGAAGAAAATGGACAAACGAGCCCCTGACCCTTCTCATCCTAGCGACATGTGTCACCCACGAACTGTGAAGTGGAGATCGTGTTAGATCGAGGGTGAATAGATAAATCTTATCGAGGGATAAGGAACGGTTTGAACGGCAAAAGCCGAAAATTCAGATAAGAATATTTTAATGTTTCGTTCACAAATTCTTCAGCTGTCAAGGACACAGTGAAGACTTTGAACGGGTTTCAAATAGAACGCACATGAAGAATTTGTGAACGGACTGGATTGAGTTTAGCATAGAGGGGGAACGGGTCCGATCACATTCACTTAGAAGAAACACAACTTGAAGAATTAGCAATAAGTGAATGCTGTAGAGGACAGAAAACTCAAATATATATATATATATAGTCAATGAAGAACATAGACGGAAAGAGTGAAGATTTTGCAAAGTTGAAGAATTTGAAAATTTGAAGAATTTGCACAATGATGAAAAACTCAAATTTTGAAGATTTTCAACTTTTTGTGGTGGCGTGACCCACCGTGTAAGAATGATGATTTCAGACACCGCGTACAATTGTCGTAGGGCTCTGAGAATCAAATTCTTCATTAATTTCTTCACACTTAGAGGGTTAGTCTTCATTGATTGAAGAAAAACGTTTCTTCGTGTGTTGCACATCTAAGTCATCAATTTGCATAAGTGTTAGGATGTGTGTCCTTTTCAAAGGACATTCGAAGATTCTAAGATATTTAGCTCACACCGCAACTTGCTAAATCTCTTCTCATCCAAGGGCTTGTGAAGATATCCGCTAGCTGTTCTTCAGACTTCACGGGATCAATAGAGATGTCACCCTTCAACACATGATCTCGAAGAAAATGATGACGAATCTTGATGTGCTTTGTTTTCGAGTGCTGAACTGGGTTATGAGCTATTTTGATGGCACTCTCGTTGTCGCAGTAGAGTGGCACATTCTTCACATTGATGCCGTAGTCCTTGAGGGTTTGCTTCATCCATAGCAATTGAGCACAACAAGAACCAGCAGCAATATACTCAGCTTCAGCAGTAGAGAGTGATACGCAGTTCTGCTTCTTCGAGGACCAACATACTAAGGATCGTCCGAGGAAATGGCATGTGCCTGAAGTTGACTTGCGGTCCACACGATCACCGGCATAGTCAGAGTCAGAATATCCAATGAGATCAAAAACCGAGCCCTTGGGATACCATAATCCAAGTGTTGGAGTGTGAGCTAGATATCGAAGAATATGTTTCACAGCCTTATAGTGTGATTCCTTCGGTGTAGCTTGAAAACGGGCACACATGCAAACACTAAGCATAATATCCGGCCTAGATGCACATAGGTACAATAAAGAACCAATCATGGAGCGGTATACCTTTTAATCGAAGTCTATTCCATTTTCATCAGTGCATAGATGGCCATTTGTGGGCATAGGGATTTTGACGCCTCTGCATTCTTGCATACCGAATTTTCTCAGAACGTCCTTGAGGTATTTCTCTTGAGAAATGAAAATGCCATTATGTTGTTGACGAATTTGAAGACCTAAGAAGAATTTCAATTCTCCCATCATGGACATTTGATATTCCTCACTCATCATGTAAGCAAATTCGTCACTGTAATGTTGGTTAGTACAGCCAAAGATAATATCATCAACATATATTTGGCACACGAATAATTCATCATCATAGGTTTTGGTGAAAAGAGTTGGGTCGAGTGAACCGGGTTTGAAGCCTTTCTTTATGAGGAATTCCTTCAGAGTATCATACCACGCCCGAGGGGCCTGCTTGAGGCCATAGAGGGCCTTATTGAGTCTGAAGACTTTGTCAGGATGTTTAGGATCTTCAAAACCTGGGGGTTGAGCAACATATACTTCTTCCTCAAGCTTACCATTGAGGAATGCACTTTTCACATCCATTTGATATAAGATGATATTATGATGGGTAGCATAAGCAAGCAATATGCAAATAGCCTCAAGTCTAGCAACAGGTGCAAAAGTCTCATCGAAATCAATTCCTTCAACCTGTGTGTAGCCTTGAGCTACAAGACGAGCCTTGTTCCTCACCACTAGGCCATTTTCATCTTGCTTGTTGCGGTAGATCCATTTGGTACCGATGATATTGTGCTTGCATGGGTCCGGTCGCTTGACAAGCTCCCACACATTGTTCAGCTTGAATTGATGTAATTCCTCTTGCATTGCTTGAATCCATTCAGGCTCCAGAAATGCCTCATCAACTTTGGTGGGCTCTGTGATAGAGACGAAAGCAAAGTGCCCACAAAAGTTAGATAAATGTGAAGCTTTTGAGCGAGTCAGAGGACCTGGTGCGTTGATGTCGTTGATGATTCTCTCAATCTATACTTCATTTGCAACGCGGGGATGAGCAGGTTGACGACTTTGATTTGGCTCAGCCTTTTCTTCAGAGCCATTTTCTTCAGATGCGCCAGCATGCTGTTCTTCATGTTCTGGAATGATTTCTTCAGCAGATTCTTCGGTAGGAATGACATCCTCAGTAGCTTTGAACTTGATGGTTTCCTCAGGCGTCTTTTCATCTAGCACAGGAGGTAGGTGCTCTCTTTGCGAGCCGTTAGTTTCATCGAACCGCACATCTACAGTTTCAACAACCTTGTTGTGATAGGCATTGAAGACCCTGTAGGTGTGCGAGTCCTTTCCGTAACCAAGCATAAAACCTTCATGTGCTTTCGGTGCAAATTTAGAATTGTGATGTGGATCTCTAATCCAGCATTTAGCACCGAAGACTTTGAAATAACTCACATTGGGTTTCTTGTCAGTGAGGAGTTCATATGAGGTCTTCTTGAAGAATTTGTGAAGATATACCCTGTTGATGATGTGGCATGCAGTATCAATTGCCTCAGGCCAGACGTGACGAGGTGTCTTGTATTCATCAAGCATGGTGCGAGCCATCTCAACAAGAGTCCTGTTCTTGCGCTCCACAACGCCATTCTGCTGAGGAGTGTATGGGGCAGATAGCTCATGAGTAATACCAAGTTCATCGAGATAGTCATCAAGACCAGTATTCTTGAACTCAGTCCCATTGTCACTACGTATATGCTTGATCTTCACGCCGAAATTCATCGAAGCCCTTGAGGAAAATCGTCTGAAGACTTCCTGCACTTCAGTCTTGTAAGTAATGACATGCACCCATGTGTAACGAGAATAGTCATCAACAATGACAAAGCCATATAGAGATGCTGCATTTGTTAGTGTGGCATAATGAGTAGGGCCAAAGAGATCCATATGAAGCAATTCAAAAGGACGAGAAGTAGTCATGATAGTCTTCGAGGGGTGCTTGGCTCTGGTCATCTTTCCAGCCTCACAAGCCCCACAAAGATGATCTTTGAGGAATTTGACACCCTCGATGCCAATGACGTGCTTTTTCTTCACGAGCGTGTGTAAGTTCCTCATTCCAGCATGACCCAGTCGTCGATGCCATAGCCAGCCTTCTGAAGCTTTAGCAAGTAGACAAGTGGCAGGCTGTGGTCCTGCAGAGAAATCAACAATATACAAGTCTCCTCTCCTAAAGCCTTCAAAGACTTTGGAATTGTCAGATTCCATGAGCACTAAGCAACGATATTTGCCAAAGACAACAACCATATCAAGATCACAAAGCATTGAGACAGACATGAGGTTGAATCCGAGGGACTCGACAAGCATGACTTTATCCATGTGTCGATCCTTTGAGATTGCAACCCTACCTAGACCCAATACCTTGCTTTTGCCTTTGTCAGCGTAGGTGATATGCTTCAAGTGTGATGGAGATAAAGGAGTGTTCATCAGTAAGCTCTTGTCACCGGTCATGTGATTTGTACATCCACTATCGAGGACCCACTCAGTAGCTTTGGGTAAATCATCCTTGGCACCTTTTGCCATGAAGCAATAGGTGGGAGCATAGTCATCGTTGCCGTCATCAGCAGTGTTGGGGAAGCCATTTTCCTCAGTGTTGAAGATGGACTTGCTAACGTAAGCAGTAGCGAGGGCTAGGCTCGGCACACCAGAGTCTGACTCCTCAGATGCCTCCTCTTCCTCATGTTCCTCAGATTCAGCTTCAGAGTCCATTTCCTTGCCAATGAATGCCCGAGCTTTCTTGGAGCTGCTCTTCTTGTGAGATGAAGACTTTGAAGATCTTGACGATGAGGACTTTGAAGATTTCTTCTTCCTCTTAGAGTCATCTGAACTATCATCCTTGTATTTCTTCTTCTTTGATTCCTTCTCCCACTGAGGACAATCAGTAATGTAGTGACCAGGTTTCTTGCATTTATGGCAAGTTCTCTTCTTGTAATCACGGGATGAGGAATCTGATTTCATGTCATCACCTCTTGAGGATTTTCCAAATCGGCCACGTCTAGAGAACTTCTGGAATTTCCTCACGAGCATTGCTAGCTCCTGACTCAGTTCTTCAGGATCACCAAGGCTGCTACCAGAATCTTCATCTTCAGATTCAGAGACTGCCTTGGCTTTCAGTGCACGAGATCTACCATAGCTCGGTCCGTAGAGATCTCTCTTCTCAGCTAGTTGGAATTCATGAGTATTTAGCCTCTCGAGGATATCAGCAGGATCAAGTGACTTGTAGTCTCCACGCTCTTGAATCATCAGTGCCAGTGTATCGAATGAAGAATCGAGTGACCTCAGCAATTTCTTCACCACCTCATGGTCGGTGATGTCAGTGGCACCCAGTGCTTGAAGCTCGTTTGAAATGTCAGTGAGGTGATCAAAGGTTTGCTGAACATTTTCGTTGTCGAGTCTTTTGAAGCGGTTGAAGAGATTGCGAAGAACGTCAACTCGAGAGTCACGTTGAGTTGAGACTCCTTCGTTGACCTTGGACAACCTATCCCAGATAAGCTTAGCTGTCTCCAAAGCACTCACTCTGCCATACTGCCCTTTGCTCAGATGGCCACATATGATATTCTTTGCTTGAGAGTCGAGTTGCTTGAATCTCTTCACATCAGCAGCGTTTACGGAAGGAGTGACAGAGGGAACACCCTTTTCCACAACATACCAGAGATCGTTGTCAATTGCCTCAAGATGCATGCGCATCTTGTTCTTCCAGTAGGGGTAGTCCGTCCCATCGAAGGTAGGACACCCAGCTGAGACCTTGATCATGCCTGCAGTCGACATAACTAAAACTCCAGGTGGTTAAACCAAAATCACACAGAACAAGGGAGTACCTTGCTCTGATACCAATTGAAAGTGCGTTATATCGACTAGAGGGGGGGTGAATAGGCGATTTTTACAAATTCGTCACTGAGGAATTTCAAGGTGAGGAAATTCCTGAGCGACGAACTACTTAGCAGCGGAATGAGTACTCAGATGCAAGCATAACAGAGCAGTAGCACAGTCATCATGATGAAATGAAAACAAGCACAGAGTACGAGTAGCGTAAACACAGGATAAGCAGGCTGAAGACAAACTGACTGAAGAATTTGAACTGAGGAAATTGAGAAAGTCTTCAGACAAAGTCTTCAAACAGTAATGATCAAATACATAGCAAGTATGCGAGGAAATGAAAGGGTTGAGGAAATAGAACCAGTAGCTTGGTGAAGACACTGATTTGGTAGACCAGTTCCAACTGCTGTGACAGTTGTACGTCTGGTTGGAGCGGCTAGGTATTTAAACCTGAGGACACACAGCCCCGGACACCCAGTCCTGAACACACAGTCCAGGACACCTAGTCCTCACCGTATTCTCCTTGAGCTAAGGTCACACAGACCTCGCCCAACCACTCGTGGTAAGTCTTCAGGTGACTTCCAAACCTTCACATACTCGGTCACTCGGCAATCCACAATTTCCTCTTGGATGCTCTAGACCATGACGCCTAACCGTCTGGAGGATGCACAGTCCTCAAATGTAACAAGCGTCGGTTCCACACAGGAACAATCTCTTCAGTGATGCTCAATCACTTTGGGTTTGTAGGTGTTTGGGTTTTTGGGTTTTTCCTCACTTGATGATTTTCGCTCAAAGTCCTCGGAGGATGGGATGCTCTAAATGACAAGTGTCAATCTATCTCTCGGAGCAGCCAACCAGCTAGTGGTTGAAGGGGGCGGCTATTTATAGCCTAGGGAGCAGCCCGACATGACAAGACATACATGCCCTTCAATGATATGACCGTTAGGTGGGTAGGATATTTGGACAGCTGGTGCGTTGCACAGCAACGGTCGGAAATTTGAGTATCAAATTCCTCAGGGCTATCATAATTCTCACTTGTAGGCAATCCGCACTGGCGAATTTCTAACTCCTCAGTCAGAACAAATTCCTCAGAGAACAGAAGAACTTCGTCTCTGTCACTGAAGAACTTGACTAAACTGTATGAGATTTCCAATGGCTTCACTCGAAAGGATTGGGTAGGTGTAGGATTTTGAGTTGAGCATCACTTGGAAATTTTTCCTTAGTTTTACCTCGACCCCCTTTAACAGTACGGTGTTTCCTATGACTCAAGAAGAAGAAAATGAAACTATGAAAACAAAAGTCTTCACGCTTCATAATCCTCGCATGAATATCAAGTCTTCAGGGTCACACCAATTTCTTCACTTTCAAAGTCTTCAAGAAAACCAAAGTCTTCAGTTGAAGACATTCATTTTTAGGGGTCGACAATCATCGTAAATAACAAACTCCTCATAGACTTATAGACCTGTGTACACTCACAAACGCATTAGTCCCTTAACCTATAAGTCTTCAATACACCAAAATCACTAAGGGGCACTAGATGCACTTACACTGCCGGAGGAGGATTCGATCACGGAGGGCTTCTACATCAACACCATTGCCCTTCCGATGAAGCGTGAGTAGTTTACCTCAGACCTACGGGTCCATAGCTAGTAGCTAGATGGCTTCTTCTCTCTCTTTGATTCTCAATACCATGTTCTCCTCGATGTTCTTGGAGATCTATTCGATGTAATACTTTTTTGCGGTGTGTTTGCCGAGATCCGATGAATTGTGGATTTATGATCAGCTTATCTATGAATATTATTTGAATCTTCTCTGAATTCTTTTATGCATGATTTGATATCTTTGTAATTCTCTTCGAACTATCGGTTTGGTTTGGACAACTAGATTGGTTTTTCTTGCAATGGGAGAAGTGCTTAGCTTTGGGTTCAATCTTGCGGTGTCCTTTCCCAGTGATAGTAGGGGTAGCAAGGCACGTATTGTATTGTTGCCATCGAGGATAAAAAGATGGGGTTTTCATCATATTGCTTGAGTTAATTCCTCTACATCATGTCATCTTGCTTAATGCGTTACTCCGTTCTTTATGAACTTAATACTCTAGATGCATGCTGGATAGCGGTCGATGTGTGGAGTAATAGTAGTAGATGCAGAATCGTTTCGGTCTACTTGACACGGACGTGATGCCTATATTCATGATCATTGCCTTAGATATCATCATAACTTTGCGCTTTTCTATCAATTGCTCGGCAGTAATTTGTTCACCCACCGTAATATTTTCTATCTTGAGAGAAGCCTCTAGTGAAACCTATGGCCCCCGGGTCTATTTTCCATCATATTACTTTCCGATCTACTATTTTGCAATCTTTTATTTTCAGATCTATAAACCAAAAAACCCAAAAATATTTACTTTATCTTTTGGTTAGTTTTACCTATCACTATCAGATCTCACTTTTGCAAATAACCGTGAAGGGATTGACAACCCCTTTATCACGTTGGGTGCAAGTTGTTTGATTGTTTGTGCAGGTATTCGGTGATTTGTGCGTTGTCTCCTACTGGATTGATACCTTGGTTCTCAAACTGAGGGAAATACTTATCTCTACTTTGCTGCATCACCCTTTCCTCTTCAAGGGAAAAACCAATGCAAGCTCAAGAAGTAGCAGATGCCACAGCCATGGTGCTCGTCCTTGATGCCCTGACCGGCGAAGCAGCCGGACCCACATGCTCCACGGGGCTCCGAGCCTTGGTCTGCTCGAGATCCTCCCTGATGTTGTTGAAGGCCGCCACGCAGTTCTCCACTTCCATCATGTTATCAGTGAACTCCTCACCCTCAAAGCAGTCCGTGAACTGGATTGGCACAATCGCCGTGGCTCTAGGCGTGGCCACCGCCTCGGTGTGGGTCATGATCGATGCAACAAAGCGTATCGGAGGGGATGAGCATGGAGTGACGAAGGATGGAGTTGAAGTTGCACTTGGGATTGGAGACTCAGCCGCCGTGATACCCGATCCAACCACACGACCACCATGCCCTACTCCAGTTCCACCCCCGGCGAGGAGGTTATGGGGGTAGGCTTTCCTCTGATAGATACTGCCACACGCCGGGACAGGCCAGCATCCGAGAGGTTGGAGCCGTACTGGTCCACTTCTAGCATCAGGGGCACCTGCTCGCGGCGCATAATACGCGACGCGTCCATCGTAGGGAGAGATGCCCCCACCACAGGCTCCTGACTTGCATTGGCAGCCGCCACTCCCTGCTCCACGCTCGCCGCCTTCTGGCCCGCCGGCCCCGATGAAACCACAACTGCCGTCGACATCCCTCCTGTCGAGGTCACCTTAGATTTGACGCCCGCCGCATCCCAATCCGCTGTATTCAGGCTTGGCGCCGATTCCTAGTCCCCATCCGGATCTTCGTCAGTAGGAGGTCGCACGCGCGGAGGGGAAGGAGGCGTGATAACCCACAAGTATAGGGGATCGCAAGAGTTTTCGAGGGTAGAGTATTCAAGCAAAATTTATTGATTCGACACAAGGGGAGCCAAAGAATATTCGCAAGTATTAGCAGTTGAGTTGTCAATTCAACCACACCTGAAAGACTTAATATCTGCTGCAAGGTGATCAGTAGCAAAGTAGTATGGTAGTTTGATAGTAACGGTAACAGTAGCAATAAAAATAGTAACAAGAACAATAGCAGTTTTGTAGTGATCATAACAGCAGCAACGATGAAAGTAACTTAGCAAAGATCAATATATGAAAAGCGTAGGCATTGGATTAGTGATGGATAATTGTGTTGGATAATATTCATCATGTAGCAGCTATAACCTAGGGCGACACAGAACTAGATCCAATTCATCAATGTAATGTAGGCATGTATTCCGTATATAGTCATACGTGCTTATGGAAAAGAACTTGCATGACATCTGTTGTCCTACCCTCCCGTGGCAGCGGTGTCCATAAAGAAACTAAGGGATATTAAGGCCTCCTTTTAATAGAGAACCGGCAAAAAGCATTAGCACTTAGTGAATACATGAACTCCTCAAAGTACGGTAATCACCGGAAAGAATCCCCAGTATTGTCACCTTGGGGTATGTGGATCATAACTCGTAATAGGTGCATATAACTTGCAAGATAGGATCAAGAACTCACATATATTCATGAAAACATAATAGGTTCATATATGAAATCATGGCACTCGGGCCCTAGTGACAAGCATTAAGCATAGCAAAGTCATAGCAACATCAATCTAAGAACATAGTGGATACAAGGGATCAAGCCCTAACAAAACTAACTCGATTACATAAGAAATCTCATCCAACCCATCACCGTCCAGCAAGCCTACGAAGGAATTACTCACTCCCGGTGGTGAGCATCATGAAATTGGCGGTGAAGGAAGGTTGATGATGACGATGGCGATGGATTCCACCCTCCGGAGCCCCGAATGGACTCCAGATCAGCCCTCCCGATGAAGAACAGGAGGTGGCGGCGGCTCCGTATCGTAAAATGCGATGAATCCTTCTCTTTGATTTTTTTCTTGGCGAATACATATATATGGAGTTGGAGTTAGGGTTGCTGGAGGTCCATGGGGCCCACAAGCCTGGAGGGCGCGCCGGGGGGGGGGGGGGTAGGCGCGCCCCCTGAGCTTGTGGCTCCTCGGTGGGCCCCCTCTAGTATCTTTTTCCACCAGTATTTTTTATATATTCCACAAAAATTCTCCGTAAATTTTCAAGTCAATCCGAGAACTTTGATTTCTGCACAAAAATAACACCATGGCAATTTTGCTGAAAACAACGTCAGTCCAGGTTAGTTCCATTCAAATCATGCAAATTAGAGTCCAAAACAAGAGCAAAAGTGTTTGGAATAGTAGATACGATGGAGACGTATCAACTCCCCCAAGCTTAACTCATTGCTTGTCCTCAAGCAATTCAGTTGACAAATTAAAAGTGACAAAGAAAAACTTTTACAAACTCTGTTTGATCTTGTTGTTGCAAATATGTCTAACCAATGTTCAAGTTTTCAGCAAAGATTATGAACTAACCATATTCACAATAACACGTAGGTCTCACATTTACTCACATCAATGACATAACCAACTAGCGAGTGATAATAAGATATCTCGGATGACAACACTGTTAGGGCATGTCTCTCTCTAAGTGTGTAGGATCGAAAGTATGTCTAGAGGGGGGGATTAGACTACTTGACCAAATAAAAATCTAGACTTTTCCCAATTTTAAGTCTTGGCAGATTTTAGCAACTTAGCACAAGTCAAGCAATCAACCTACACATGCAATTCTAAGAGTATAGCAGCGGAATGTAAATCATTGCATATGAAGGTAAAGGGGAGGAGTTTGGAGGGAGCAAACGCAATGTGGACACGAAGATTTTTGGCGTGGTTCCGATAGATGGTGCTATCGTACATCCACGTTGATGGAGACTTCAACCCACGAAGTGTAACGGTTGCGCGAGTCCACGGAGGGCTCCACCCACGAAGGGTCCACGAAGAAGCAACCTTGTCTATCCCACCATGGCCATCGCCCACGAAGGACTTGCCTCACTTGGGTAGATCTTCACGAAGTAGGCGATCTCCTTGCCCTTACAAACTCCTTGGTTCAACTCCACAATCTTGACGGAGGCTTCCAAGTAACACCTAACCAATCTAGGAGACACCACTCTCCAAAAGGTAATAGATGGTTTGTTGATGATGAACTCCTTGCTCTTGTGCTTCAAATGATAGTCGCCCCAACACTCAACTCTCTCTCACAGATTTGGATATGGTGGAAAGATGATTTGAGTGGAAAGCAACTTGGGGAAGGTTAGAGATCAAGATTCTAGTGGTTAGATTGGAATGTCTTGGTCTCAACACATGAGTAGGTGGTTCTCTCTCAGAAAATGAGTAGTGGAAGTGTAGGCACATTTTGATGGCTCTCTCACAAATGGAGAAGGGGGTGGAGGGGTATTTATAGCCTCCACACAAAATCTAACCGTTACACACAATTTACCAAACTCGGTGGGACCGAATAGTGAAACTCGGTCTTACCGATTCAGTTCAAAATGTGAACGTTAGGATTTTCGGTGGGACCGACGTGATCAACTCGGTGGGACCAATGTGCTAGGGTTAGGACATAACTTGATCTCGGTGAGACCGATCACATGAACTTGGTGGGACCAATTTCAGTAATAGGCAAACAGAGAGTTGGTCAGGCAAACTCGATGGGACTGATCGCTCATTTTGGTTAGACTGAAACGTTACGAAAAGGAAACAGAGAGTTTGCATTGCGAACTCGGTGGGACCGATCGCTCATTTCGGTTAGACCAAAATGTTACGAAGGGAAACAGAGAGTTTGCAATCCCATCTCGGTGAGACCGAATTGATTAGGGTTTCTGGCTATGGCTATGTCAAGTGAACTCGGTGGTGCCGGATAGATCAAATCGGTGGGGCCGAGTTTGACTTTAGGTGTAGGACATATGTGGAAATGAGAAAGTGGTTGAGGGATTTTGGAGCATATCACTAAGCATTTTGAGCAAGCAAGCCATTAAGCAACACCTCATCCCCTTTTAATAGTATTGGCTTTTCCTATGGACTCAATGTGATCTTGGATCACTAAAAAGAAAATGTAGAGTCTTGAGCTTTTGCCAATATATGTCCTTAGCATTTTGAGGGGTCCACATCTCTAGTCCATGCCATGCCAATCATTGAACTTTTTGAAATGATCATCTTGAAAGAGTATTAGTTCAATGAGCTATATGTTGTTAAGAATTACCAAAACCACCCAGGGATTAGTTGCACTTTCAATCTCCCCCTTTTTGGTAATTGATGACAACATATAGATCAAAGCTTCGACAAATGATAATAAGAATGAAATACATCGTCGCTTTGAGAAGTATGTGATAAGCAAGAGCTCCCCCTAAATTTGTGCATTATTTAAAAATTTGCTTGTGAATGCAAATGCACAATCGATTAGGATCATGGGTTACTCTTCCATGTCACATACATCTTGGTGGAGCGCTCAAAATGATAGAATATGAAATATACACTCATCACCAAGACAAAGCGAATGATCATACATGAGAGATAGAGAATATCATCATCCAAGCAGGCAAACAAATAAGTAGCAAAAGAGGCAAAGCTCTCTCGCTCAAAGCCTATGATCTATACACTTTCTCCCCCTTTGGCAACAAGTTACCAAAAAGCTTGAAAATGCATAGTGCTATGCGGCTCTCTAAGCTTGATCTTCGGGAGGTGGCGTGGAGAGGAGTCCTGCAACAAATGCATCTGAAGAGGTTGTAGGAGCTGGTGGAGTTGCAATTGGAGGGGCAACTGAAGTTGTGGCTGCAGGAGCTGAAGTTGTAGCTCTAGTGTTTGTCATTGGCACTGCTGCAGACCTCTGTCTTCTGGGCACCCTTTGATAAGCATCAGTGGTGGTCTTGTCACTCCTATCCTCAAGCTCTTCTTGGATCTTCTCCACAGAAGTCTGAATCTCTGTCACCTTGACATCCAAGTCATGAAGTTTTGTCTCAAAAATTCTCTCAAGACTCTCTTGATTCTGAGTCAGGGTGGCCAATCCTTTCTCAATCCTCAAAGTAGCTTGAATGAGATAGCTAAGTTGATCTTGTTTAGACTTGAGAAAAACTTGGGATGCCTCTTCAACTCTTGGCATCTTGGCTGCCTTTTCTGCTTTTGCTTTCTCTCTCTTCTCTTGAGCCTCTACTGAAGTAGGATCTGTAGCATCCATGACAACTGTGTTGTCCTCAAAATTAGGCCTCAAGGGAAGGTGCTCTTTATCCAACAGATATATGCCTTTGCCCATCTTGGAGTTGATGAGCATCTGAATGTGTGGAGCATACCCACATGATCTCTTTTGGTCTGCTGCAGTTCTCTTGATGGTTTCAACTATCAAGCTCATCACCTTGAATTTTTGTGGCACATCGAACAATTGAAGCAAGTTGATGGAGTGGCCTCTGATCATCCTGTGATCTCCTGATTTGGGCAACAGGGTGTGCCTCAAAATGGTGTTTATGGTGGCCAGTCCAGACAACAGATAGTACACTGAGCCTAGCTTGTGAGTTTCCAAGGCCTTGTCAGGTATCTCCTTGTACATGTTGGCCATGGAGTTGTGATCTTTCTTGCGCTTTGCATAGACATCAGTGTCATCCTCTTGCTCTTCAGGGGCATTGATAAGCTTGGCCCATTCTGCAACAGTTGACTGGTACCTTGTACCCTCAGACATCCAAACAATTCTTCCATCTGGGTAGAAGTGAGCTGTTGAATAAAACCGCATGATAAGCTCATCATTCCACTTGGTTAATTTCTGACCCACAAAGGTGTCAACTCCATTGAGTCTGAAGCTCTCATGTACTCCAGGGAAGTGGTCTTCATTTTCATCAATGTATTCCCAATCAACCCATCTCATGTCACTGACTATGGGCTTCTTATCCAATAGAATTGTCTCATAAAAGTCCTGCTGTTCCTTCGTGTGAAATCTGTAGTCCACAGCAGTTTTTCTCCTTGCAGCATAGGGGTCTGATTGTCTCCACAATCTGAGACCTGCATCCTTTCTTTCCTTCATGTTTTCAGCCACTGGATGATTATCATCATGATCAGGGATCTTTGGCTTCAACTTTCTGAGCACTTGGGCTTCCTCTTCTTCTTCCATTTCAGGCACTGGGGCCTTGTTCTTTTCTACAGCAGGTATGTTTCTGGTGCTTCTCTTTGGTGCAGTCTTAGAGGCTTGAGCAGTAGCTTTGGGGGCAGTCTTGGGCTTTGATGGAGCAGCCCCAGACTTGATGGCATCCCCCATCAGCTTCTGAGCTTTGGGTGCTGGTGCAGCATCCTCTTCTTCATCTTCTTCTTCATCCTCAGCTGGGTCTCTCATCATAGAGGGTTTGCTAATCACTCTGGCCATGGTCTTCTTGACCCTTTCCTTTCTCTTCTTGCCCTCACCAGCAGCCTCTTCAACAGTTGATTTTGAGGCTTCAAGAGTTGAGGCTCTGGCCTTAGACATGGGCACTCTCTTGGCAGGAGCTTTCTTGTGCAGACCAGGCTTGGTTGAAGCTATAGTGCCAAATTCTTTCTTGACAACTTTCTTCTTTGAGCTGACCTCCTCCTCAACAGTAACATAATCTTCATCCTCAGAATCTGAGTTTCTCTTTCTCCTTGTCCTAGTAGCTGCTTTGGGCAAGTTGCTTGGGGTGCTTCTGCTACCATCATCATAGCTGCCAGAGGGACTAGTGCCCTCACTCATGCTAACTTGCTCCTCAGACTTGTTCTGGTGTCACTTTGATCTGACATAGCTGACACTGCAAACTGACCCTGAAAGCTGACCCTGTGAATAGATGTAGTTTGGATAGAGTGGATGAGCATCACAAAGTGCAGAGATTTTGCAAAACAATTGAGTCAAAAACTTAGTTTTAGTTTTCTACAGAAAGCATTTCGGATCTACCGATTTGTTAAACTCGGTGACACCGAAGCAACATAAGAGTCTAAACTAGTGGAATCGGTCAGACCGAGACACAGTTCGGTGACTCCGAGATTGCTAGGGTTTCACTGAGAGTTGAACTTGGTTGCACTGATTCATAAGTTTCGGTCAGACCGAAAATTACAAGTGCAATGGCCTAGGCCAAATCGGTGAGACCGATTTCTACAACTCGGTCGGTCCGAGATGAGTTCGGCGGAAACTTAACCCTAAATTTTTGAATCAAAACTAATCTAAAGGAAGTTTTTGCTGGATAGAGTAATCTCATACGTGGTAAGAATCATGGCATTGACCTAAGTGCAGGAATCGGAGGTAAAGATTGCACATAGGGGTCGAGTTCATACCCTAACTCGGCGGTGAACTCGCTACGGCGGTAACGGCGGCGAAGATTCCTGTTGACGGCGGTGGAGACCAGCGGCTGGAGGTCACTGGCGATGAGGAGACAATTCGAAGACTCGAGTCGGCAGAGCAGGATACGCGCGGGCGAAGGGTTTTTGGAGAAATTTCCAAAATTCGACCCGTGGGTATTTATATCCTGACCCTGTCGGTGTGACCGAGTGGAATGACTCGGTGGCACCGAGATGCATAATCGCAAGCGGTTACTGCAACTCGGTGTGACCGAATTACTCAAATCAGTTGCACCGAGATTGAAAACCTAGATCAACTCAATGAACTCGGTATGACCGAATGGAAAGAATCGGTCAGACCGAAATACAGTGAGAGGTTTTGGAAGTTTAAGTCTATGACGAATCGGTGGCTCCGAGTGCTCCTCACCCAGAGGGTTCGAATATGACTTGATCAAACTTTGTGATGTAGCAAGAATAGAGTTTGAGACGAGAAAATCATAGATAGCTAGAGGAAGTTCTTAGGCATTCTTGTCCATCCATTTGGCAAAAGAAAAAGAGCCAAACAATCAAAGCAACAAATGGATGTCCTCGAATAATAAAAAATATGCAATCAACATGCTCACACAATAAGATAGCAAATGAAATATGTGGCAAAGCATGCACAAACACTCTAGCATCTATCAAGCATTTGGCGATGACTAGGTCATCTATATATGAGTATATTGACTTAGGAGTCAAATGAGAACATTTGATCATAGGTCATACTTTGTTGTGTTCACACCATTAGAGTTGCTTTAGCTCAATTCTTAGAGTAAAGCTCCCCCTAGATGTGATGTCCCCCCTATGAGGGATGAACTAACCTTGGGTTTTGTCGATGATGACTTCATGTAGATGTTGAAGATGTGGATGCTCAATGTTGATGTAGATCATTTGGAGCAATCCATTGGAGTGAGTTGCACTTTCAATACCTACATGGGTTAGTCCCACAAGGAACAAGCAAGGATATCCATAGACATAGAGTGAAGTACACACAAGATGATGTCCATGAAAGCATTAGGTTACCTTGTCCCTTGACTTACCAACAAGAGGGTTTGTGACTCCTTGAACTAGTGCAAGATGTGGAAGTTGATTGCACTTGTCCTTGCCAATGTGAATGTGAGTGAAGTATGTTGGCAGAGTCACCCTCAAGAACTCTCTAGTTCTTCTTCTTCAGGATCCACACCATCTTGATGGGAATCCTTGGGGTTGTAGATGAACTTGATGAAGTAGAACTTGATGTAGTCTTGGGAACCCACTTGACCAAGGCCTTTGGAGCTTCTTCAAATGCATCAATCTCTTCTTGAAGCTTGTCCTTGGCTTTTAGCTTGTGGTCTTGTGGTGGAAGATCATCTTGAGCTTGTGTCCCCTCGAAGGAAGTAGGATCATACTTCTCTTGTTGAGGAACAAACTTCGTCTTGGGGTATTGATCTCCTTCCCACTCAACTCCATTGGCATTGAACTTTCGTTCAAAACCAACACCTTGATTCTTCCGGTGCCTTCCTTGCTTGCATACAATTTCCTCAAATTGCTTACTTCCGACAAGGCTCTTGTAAACACCTTTCTCTATAATTCCCTTTAACAAGCTATTTTCTTGCTCAAGTGTAACTTGGCTAAGAGAATCATTAGTGGAATCAAGAGAACTACTAGAAGCAACAATATTGGATTTAGCATGATTATTGTTACTATTAGAAGAAGAATCTTTCTTACTCTTGTTGCTAGATTTTACTTGTGGCATGTATGTAGACAAGAGTAAATGCTTGGCAATGTAAGAAGAACTTTTCTTCCGAAGATCATCATTGATGGCTTTTAAGAACTCATGCTCTTGCTCTAGATTGAGCTTTTTAAAGCGTAGCTTCTCATGAGTCTTTAAAAGTTCTCGATGATATTCTAAAGTAGTTTCATGAGCTAACTTAAGAGTGTTTAGTTCTTTAGTTAGACGCTCAATCTCCTCCTTATCATTGTCATTCGTTTTATCTTGATTAGCATGATTAATAGCAAGTTCATCATAGTTTTCATCACTAGAGTTGTCAACAAGTAAATCATCATCTCCTAGCAAATCATCTTCATCACTATTGAAATCAACATACTCGGGGTGTGATACCTTTGGGCCTTTAGCCATGAAGCATCTTCCAGTTCCTTCATTTGGTGAATCAAATATGTCATAGGAGTTGGTTGACACAAGTGCTAGACCGGCAACATCTTCATCTTGAGTATATTCAGAGTCAGAGTGATAACTTCTCTCGGAGTAGTGTTCGGAGTCGGAACCGGATACCCATTCACCAACATGAGCTTGATGTCTTCGTCTTGTGTAGCTCTTTGATGACTTGTCCTTCCTTTCCGAGTCCTTGCTTGTGCGAGAGGGTCTTCGTTCATAACGATCATATCTACTCCTTCTCTCTCTTGGAGGTGATTCTTCTCTTCTACTTCTTCTCTTAGGTGAGTCTTCCCTTCTTTTGTGTGGGGCCGTACACTCATTGGAGTAGTGTCCGGGTGTTCCACAATTATAGCAATTTCGCTCACGACTGGAAGATCTTTTGTCATTGTAGGACCTTGACTTGGAACTTCTTTCTTTGCTTCTACTCTTGTAGAACTTGTTGAAGTTCTTCACCATTAGGCTCAATTCTTCATTGAAGGCTTGTTTCTCACTTGATGATGTAGGAGCATCACATGAGGCTTTGTAAGCACCACTAGACTTGTTGTGAAGCTCCTCTTTATCTTTGAGTGACATCTCATGAGCAACAATTCTTCCAATGACTTCGGTTGGTTTGAGATCTTTGTAATTGGGCATCATTTGGATCAAAGTGCACACGGTATCATATTTTCCATCCAAGGCTCTTAGGATCTTATTGATGATGAATCTATCGGTCATCTCTTCAGTTCCTAAGCCGGCAATCTCATTTGTGATGAGAGCAAGCCTAGAGTACATTTCGGCGACACCTTCACCATCCTTCATTTTGAACTTGTCAAGCTGACTTTGAAGCACATCCAATTTTGATTCCTTGACGGAGTCGGTACCTTCGTGCATATCAATCAAAGTATCCCAAATTTCCTTTGCATTCTCAAGACGGCTGATTTTGTTGAATTCTTCGGGGCATAATCCATTGAAGAGGATATCACAAGCTTGAGCGTTGTATTGCAACATCTTCAATTCTTCAGCGGTAGCTTCACGGTTCGGTTCTCTCCCATCGAAGAATTCACCTTGCAAACCAATGCACACAATAGCCCAAACGGCGGGGTTATGTCCAAGAATATGCATTTTCATCTTATGCTTCCAACTAGCAAAATTAGTACCATCAAAGTAAGGACCTCTACGGTGGTAATTTCCCTCGCTAGACGCCATACTCTCCTAGGTTGTGAAACCAAGGCTATGATCACCAAAGCTATGAAAATCAAGGCAGATGGAGACCAAAGCTCTGATACCACTTGTAGGATCGAAAGTATGTCTAGAGGGGGGGGGGATTAGACTACTTGACCAAATAAAAATCTAGCCTTTTCCCAATTTTAAGTCTTGGCAGATTTTAGCAACTTAGCACAAGTCAAGCAATCAACCTACACATGCAATTCTAAGAGTATAGCAGCGGAATGTAAATCATTGCATATGAAGGTAAAGGGGAGGAGTTTGGAGGGAGCAAACGCAATGTGGACACGGAGATTTTTGGCGTCGTTTCGATAGGTGGTGCTATCGTACATCCACATTGATGGAGACTTCAACCCACGAAGGGTAACGGTTGCGCGAGTCCACGGAGGGCTCCACCCATGAAGGGTCCACGAAGAAGCAACCTTGTCTATCCCACCATGGCCATCGCCCATGAAGGACTTGCCTCACTTGGGTAGATCTTCACGAAGTAGGCGATCTCCTTGCCCTTACAAACTCCTTGGTTCAACTCCACAATCTTGACGGAGGCTCCCAAGTAACACCTAACCAATCTAGGAGACACCACTCTCCAAAAGGTAATAGATGGTTTGTTGATGATGAAATCCTTGCTCTTGTGCTTCAAATGATAGTCTCCCCAACACTCAACTCTCTCTCACAGATTTGGATATGGTGGAAAGATGATTTGAGTGGAAAGCAACTTGGGGAAGGCTAGAGATCAAGATTCTAGTGGTTGGATTGGAATGTCTTGGTCTCAACACATGAGTAGGTGGTTCTCTCTCAGAAAATGAGTAGTGGAAGTGTAGGCACATTCTAATGGCTCTCTCACAAATGGAGAAGGGGGTGGAGGGGTATTTATAGCCTCCACACAAAATCTAACCGTTACACACAATTTACCAAACTCGGTGGGACCGAATAGTGAAACTCGGTCAGACTGATTCAGTTCAAAATGTGAACGTTAGGATTTTCGGTGGGACCGACATGATCAACTCGGTGGGACCGATGTGCTAGGGTTAGGGCATAACTTGATCTCGGTGAGACCGATCACATGAACTTGGTGGGACCGATTTCAGTAATAGGCAAACAGAGAGTTGGTCAGGCAAACTCGGTGGGACCGATCGCTCATTTCGGTTAGACCGAAACGTTACGAAAAGGAAACAGAGAGTTTGCATTGCGAACTCAGTGGGACCGATCGCTCATTTCGGTTAGACCGAAACGTTACGAAGGGAAACCGAGAATTTGTAATCCCATCTCAGTGAGACCGAGATCCATATCGGTGAGACCGAATTGATTAGGGTTTCTGGCTATGGCTATGTCAAGTGAACTCGGTGGCGCCGGATAGATCAAATCGGTGGGGCCGAGTTTGACTTTAGGTGTAGGACATATGTGGAAATGAGAAAGTGGTTGAGGGCTTTTGGAGCATATCACTAAGCATTTTGAGCAAGCAGGCCATTAAGCAACACCTCATCCCCTTTTAATAGTATTGGCTTTTCCTATGGACTCAATGTGATCTTGGATCACTAAAAAGAAAATGTAGAGTCTTGAGCTTTTGCCAATATATGTCCTTAGCATTTTGAGGGGTCCACATCTCTAGTCCATGCCATGCCAATCATTGAACTTTCTGAAATGATCATCTTGAAAGAGTATTAGTTCAATGAGCTATATGTTGTTAAGAATTACCAAAACCACCCAGGGATTAGTTGCACTTTCAAAGTGGTTTTGGTGATGGATGACAATGCATTTGCGGACTAATCGTGTGCGTTGAGCATTTCAGATATTCATTCATTGGCACGAGACGATTCATTCCCCTCGGAGCTCAAGGTGAAGACGGTGTAGTTCTCTTTCATTTCGGTTTTGGTGGACTTGAGTCATAGGAGACACCATACTATCAAGAGGGGGTCCGTATCGGAAAGGCTAGGGTGGAATCAACACGTACACATCTTTTTTGCACCCCAGCTCCTTCCCTCTTCCTTGGAGTTTACTTGTTATCGCGGAAGTGGCATTAGGGAGGCGCCAGCGGTAGTACCGCTAGGCCGGAGCAGCAGTACCGCTGATAGCCACAAGCGGTAGTACAGCCCTTGGCCACCAGCGGTAGTACGGCTCCGGTTCCGCGCTAGTACCGCCTCGACTCGAGACCTGCGTGTCTCGTGTCGGGTTCAGTGGCAGTAGCAGCTGCAGTAGGAGCGGTAGTACCGCTCGCAAGTGGTAGTACCGCACCTACCACAGCTGCTAGTGCCGCCCGGGCTCTCGCTCCCGTGTCCCTTCCCCCTCTGAGGCCTCTGCTCTTTGTCATCGCGGTAGTACCGCTGGGGCTCGCGGTAGTACCGCTCCCCTGAGCGGTAGTACCGCTCAGTGCGGGCTGAAGAGGGGATAACGGTTGGATTGTTTCCCCCACTATAAAAGGGGGTCTTCTTCCCCAAGAAGATCTACCTCTTTTCCCCCAAGCTCCATTGTTGCTCCAAAGTTCATTTTCGCCCGATCTCTCTCCCTAGCCAATCAAACTTGTTGATTTTCTAGGGATTGGTTGAGAAGGCCCGGATCTACACGTCCACCAAGAGAAATTTGATTCCCCCCCCTAATCCCTTGCGGATCTTGTTACTCTTGGGTGTTTGAGCACCCTAGACGGTTGAGGTCACCTCGGAGCCACATTCCATTGTGGTGAAGCTCCGTGGTAACATTGGGAGCCTCCAATCGAGTTGTGGAGATAGACCCAACCTTGTTTGTAAAGGTTCGGTCGCCGCCTTCAAGGGCACCACTAGTGGAATCACGGCATCTCACATTGTGTGAGGGCGTGAGGAGAATACGGTGGCCCTAGTGGCTTCTTGGGGAGCATTGTGCCTCCACACCGCTCCAACGGAGATGTACTTCCCCCAAAGGGAAGGAACTTTGGTAACACATCCTCATCTCCACCGGCTCCACTTGTGGTTATCTCTTCCCTTTACTTTGTGCAAGCTATTGTTGTGATTGTATCTCTTGCTTGCACTTGTTGTTGTTGTTGTTGTTGTTGTTGTTGTTGTTGTTGTTGTTGTTGTTGTTGTTGTTGTTGTTGTTGTTGTTGTTGTTGTTGTTGTTGTTGTTGTTGTTGTTGTTGTTGTTGTTGTTTGCATCATATAGGTTGCTCACCTAGTTGCACATCTAGACAACCTTTTTGTTGCTAAACCTAATTTGTTAAGAAAAGCTAAAAATTGGTAGTTGCCTATTCACCCCCCCCCTCTAGTCAACCATATCAATCCTTTCAAACATTTTTTTCAAAGCAATCATGATATAATATGACAAAATGGTATCTCGCTAGCCCTTTCTGAGACCGCAAAACATAAATGCAGAGCACCTCTGACGTTCAAGCACTGACTAGACATTGTAATTCATGATAAAAGAGATCCAGTCACACTAGTACTCAACATCAACTAAACGCAAAGCATATAAATGACAGTAGTGCTCTCCAGCTGGTGCCTTAATAAGAAGATGATGACTTAGCAATAAAAGTCTGGAAGCAGAGGGAAGCAGGGATTTGCAGAGGTGCCAGAGCTCGGAGCTTTTAAAATAGAGATGAATATAATTTTGGGAGGTATGCTTTCATTGTCAACGTAGTAACCAAGAGTTCTCACTATCTTCCATGCTAGACACATTATAGGCGGTTCCCAAACAAAAAGGTAAAGTTTTACTCCCCCTCCACCAACAAACACAAGCCATGGCTAGCCGAATCCTCGGGTACCCTCCATACCAACAACAATCCGGGCGAGTTTTGTTTCATTATTATATTTTGATTTTGATTTTGATTATAGGACTGGGCATCCCGATTACCAGCCACTTTCTCGTGAATGACAAGTGAATAAACACTCATCGTGAGAACAACCCACCTAGCATGGAAGATACCGATCGCCCCCTGTCACTTCATGAGCGATTCGGGCATACAAAACAGATTATTATTTGAAGATTTAGAGTTTGGCACATGCAAATTTACTTGGAACGATAGGTAAATGCTGCATATAGGTAGGTATGGTGGACTCATATGGAATAACTTTGGGTTTTAAGGAAGTGGATGCACAAGCAGTATTCCCGCTTAGTACAAGTGAAGGCTAGCAAATAGATTGAGGAGCGACCAACCAGAGAGCGACAACGGTCATAAACATGCATTGAGGTTAATCAACATTGAGTACAAGCATGAGTAGGATATAAAACTCCATGAACATAAATATCATGGAGGCTTTGTTGGTTTTGATTCAACTACATGCGTGAACATGTGCCAAGTCAAGCCACTCGAATCATGCAGAGGAGGATACCATCCTATCATACTACATCATAACCATTTTAAAAGCATGTTGACACACAAGACAAACCATTATCCACTCCTAGCTATTTAAGCATGGCATAAGTAACTATGATCTCTAATTTTCATTGCAAACATGTTTTATTCATAATAGGCTGAATCAAGAATGATGAGCTAATCATATTTACAAGAACAAGACAGGTCGAGTTCATACTAGCTTTTCTCCACCTCAATCAATTCATCAAATTTCGTCATCATCTCCTTTCACTTGCATGACCGAACGATGTGAATAATAATAAGAGTGCACATGCCTTGGACTAAGATGGAATCTGCAAACTTTTATTCAAAGGAGAAGACAAGGTAATATGAGTTCTTTGTTAGATCAACAATAATGCTGTAACACCCCCTGTCATTAGTTACAGTAATCACTTTTGATAATGACATGTCAGCAAGCCTAATAGTGCATAATCATCATTAGCATCATATTGCATTTCAACTCCTAAGTCAAATTCAAATTTAAATGAAAGTGGAAAATAAAAGTTGTCCAACATAGAAACTAAAATGTTCAGTAAATAGCAAATATTGCAGAGACTATTCTAAAATTGAAGCCAACAATTAATAAGTTAATTAGGTGGCACTAACATTACCAAAACAGCAAGGATTAATGCATTTTATTTATTATAAAAATTTGTGTGAACTCAAGTTAACTCCAACTAATTTTTGGTAGTGGTAGAGGATGCCTAGTATTTATGGAACAATTCCCATGTTTTAAAAAATTCAATTTGAGGCCTAACTATTTACTAAACAGGAGTTATGAATAAATAAAAAGACAAAAGAAAACAAAACAGAAAAAAATAAAAAAAGAGAAAATTCCCCCCCCCCCGGCCCAACTGGGCCACGGCCACCAGGCCGGCCCAGCTCCCTCCCCCCTGGCCTATACCCCTCCCCAGGCCAAACCTAACCCCACCGACACCCCATTCCCCCCCTCGCTCCCCCCTCCCCCGATCCAGAACTGGATCGGGCGCTGCTCGCGCCGACCGCGCCCCGCCGCTCGTCGTCGCCCCGTCGCCACCTCCCCCTCGCCAGACCACGCCACAGCACCGCCGCCTCCTCGTCTCCTCCCCAACGGCCGACCCCGAGCCTCGCCGACCCCGTTCCTCTACACCGCTCGTGAGCCCCCCCCTTTCTTCTCCTCGCCTCGCTCTGCCGCACCCGCGTGCGCCCCGCCGCCGCCCGCTCCTCGCGAGCCCGTGGCCGTTCCCTCGCACGGGCTCGCCGCGCGTCCCGCCGCCCGCGCTCGCGCCACGCGCCCCCCCCCCCCTCCTGTGGCCGCCGCTCCGCCCGCGCTCACCCGCCCTGGCTCGCGCCCGCGCCAGCTCGCGCACGCGCCCGCGCGCACGCGCTGCCGCCCGCATCGCCGCGCCCCTGCCGCCGCCCGCGCGCACGCACACGCCCGCCCACCTGTGGCCCTCGTGCCACTGACCAGTGGGGCCTAGTGCCCCAGTGCCACTGGCCAGTGGGCCGCACCCCCTGTGACGCTGACGAACGGGCCCACGCCCTAAAAATGAAAATAGAGAAGAAATAAAAATAAGAAAAATTATTAATTAATTAAGTTAATTAACCCTGTTTAGATTAATCTAATTTAATTAATTAGTTTAATTATATGTTAATCAATTAGTTAACCCTAATTAACTAACCAGTCTATGACATGTGGGACCCACGTGTCAGGACGCCTGCTGATGTCATGCTGACGTCATGATGACGTCAGCATAACACTGTTTCGGATAATGTTAATTTAAATAATTAATTAAATTCCAGAAATTAATAAAAACTTTAAAAAATCATATTAAATAATCCGTAACTCCGATGAAAATACTTTATACATGAAACTTGCTCAGAATTTCGATACGAACCCGAATACGTCCTCCGTATTCCTGTCAGATGCCCGTAGCTATATAAACATTGAACTTTTAGACCGATTTCGATAAATGAATAGTGCCCAACTTTAATTAAATAAATCCGAATAAATTCCTAAATTAACTAAATCATTTAGTTAGGCAGTAGAACACCCCGGCATATCATTTAGGCATGTCATGCATATTGTTTGCATTATTGCCGTGAATTTATTGTTTCTCTCCCTCCTCCTTCTCTCTCGATAGACGCTGAGACCGACGACGCTGCACCTGGATATGACTACACTACCGACGAGCAGCCCGTTGGCAATCTCTCTCTCTTGCCAGAGCAACCAGGCAAGCCCCCCCCCTTGAGCATCCAGATATCGCCCATTCTATTCTCCTGCTTGCATTAGATTTTGCTACTGTTAATGTATGCTCCTATTCTGATGCATAGCCTGCTGTTGTAACCTGTTCATTGCTACCTTACCTGCCTATGATAAACTGTTTAGTTTAGGTTGGAGTGAACCATCAGTGACCCCACCACCTTATCCTTGTTGCCCCTGCTTGATCATCGATGACTCGATCAACGTGATCGTCGACCAGAGACCGACACCTCACTTCACACCCCCTTAGTTGTACGACTCTGCGTAGTAATTATCGAGTGCCGAGGGTGATACCTCGTAACGCACTCCCGATGAATACTCTGCAGTGTAGCTGTTCGGTCGTGGTCATCGAGGGTGATTCCTCCTTCTCCACTTCCGATACGACTCTGTCGTGCGACCCCTCAGTGTGAACCTCGAGGGTGATGCCTCATATGTTCACCCTGATGATTTCGTCGAGTGGAATCCGTCGAGGGTGATTCCTCGGGTTTCCCCCTTGATGTTATGACCACACGATTACTTGACCTCTGTTACAGGTGGGTCCACCCTGGTGGGTACCCGCTGGGGATCTATGATTTTCGGGTGTGCCGGAAGGGCACTCGAGTGTGATATTGTGGCGGAGCATCAGAGACTCTGATTGTCTCTGCGTGATACTAATTGAGCCTATTGGATTTGGGTGTGTGATCTGAGTGGGTCGACGTGCCCTATACGCACTACCACCACGCGGGATAATGGTTATGGGACCCTCTGCGAAGTACGTTTCTCCCGAAAGCTCGTCTGACGTCACGATTCACCGTGCGGGCTGATTGTCGGGATTGGGCTGGATACTTCACTGACGAGCTCAGTGTCGCGCCTGCACCCCGGCCAGTCTCGTAATGCGCAGGGTGCCCAGGGCGATGGCCCGAGACCTCTGGGTGCATAGGTTAGTCCGGCGTGCTGACCTCTCTGCCGAGCCTAGGTAGATCGCTGCTTCGTGTTGATCTTCCGAGGACGGGCATTACCCAGCAAGTGTGTCCGGCCAGAGTTGATCGAGCATGTTGGGTAACAGTAGTGCACCCTTGCAGGGATGAATCTTCTATCGATAGCCGTTCCTACGGTAAAGGGCGCTCAGTTTGTGTATCCCGATCTACTACTTGAACTGGATACTTGTTACTTAATTGAAGCTTCGGGATCGCTTTCTCGCTTGGGAGTCGAGGAAGGATCTTTAAGCTGTACTTCAACATGTTTGCTAAATAAAATGCTATTCTACTCTCTTCTACTGCTGCAAGATGATGGCCTCGAGAAGATGTTTGAAGATGCTAGTCTTCGATAGGACTAGGCCTTCTCTCTATTCTGGCATTTCTGCAACCTAGTCCACTTATACAGCCTTTCTCCATTGATAATGTTGCATATGTAGTATAGATCCTTGCTTGCTGAGTACTTCAGACGAGTACTCATGGTTGCTTTACTTTCTCTTTTCCCCATACCCCACCTTGATGATACATCAGACGATGGAGTCCAGGAGCCAGATGCCACCACCGGAGCTTACTACCAGGAGGGTCCAGAGGGCACTTACTACTGGATCGAGCCAGCTGACCAGGAGTAGGATCGGAGGCTCCCAGGCAGGAGGCCAACGCCTTTCGATCTAGTGTCGCTGTTTGTGCTAGCCTTCTTAAGGCAAAACTTGTCTAACTATGTCTGTACTCAGATAATATTTGTATGACTGACTTGTGTATTCAGATCTTCAGATCCCTGGTCTGTAATATTGTGGACCTCTGTTTAAATTGTCTTAGAGTTGTGTTGTGATATCTTCCCGTGAGTCACTGTGCTTGATCGTACACGTTTGCGTGTATGATTAGTGTAC
The DNA here is from genome assembly GCA_011799875.1 of Thinopyrum elongatum. Lineage (NCBI taxonomy): Eukaryota > Viridiplantae > Streptophyta > Magnoliopsida > Poales > Poaceae > Thinopyrum > Thinopyrum elongatum. The sequence continues at coordinate 553,983,572 of CM022299.1, read as the reverse complement.
GATTGAGTCGGGGGCGTCACAAATGCATATGAGAGCCACTCAACATTTCCATCGTGGTCTTCTCCTTACGACGACCCAAAGAAAAGAAAATAATTTCAAAGAAACACACTGAAATATTTTTGGAGTTTTTGTTTTTTTATCTGAAGGAAGCAAAACGAAAGAAAAACGAAAACAAGAAAAACTATATACACGGGAAAGCTCCCAACAAGTAAAAGAAGAATGAGAAATCTTTTTGGGTTTTCTTTTAATACTACTACTAATTTAAACTGCAAACAAAAACCGAAAAGAAGCGAGAAATATTTTTGGATTTTATCAAAGTTTTTCAAACACACAAGAAGAAAGCAAAATAAAACTAACATGGATTATACAATGAAAAATGATGAACACCGACAACTAGAATGAATGTGTGATGCATGAATGTAATGTCGATGAGAAATACGTACTCCCCCAAGCTTAGGCTTTTGGCCTAAGTTGGTCTATGGCCACGGCTGGCCTAGATGATGCCCGTAGTCGTAGTTTGGGTTATACTGGATTGCAGCTGCCACCGCTTGGCGAGCTACCTCGTTGAGGTGGGCGGTGTCCCTCGCCCTCTCATACCCCTTTGCCTCCTCCATAAGTATGAAATATCTTTGTTTTACCTAAAAATTAAAGAAGGCAGGAGCGGGAAGGGTAATATGGAAAACACGGCCCCTGTTAAAGATTAGTCTGTACTGGAATGGCAGATTGCCCCTTTCAAGAAAGTGAAAACATTCCATAGCGGCATAAACAAGAAAGACATGCGGCAACTGGGTATCATCTTCTCTTAATAGGCATCCCAAGATAATTAGACAAACGAGTGGCATAAATTCCACCATAAAAATCTCCATCTAAGGCATTATTATGTAAATGACGTGCAACAATAGCCCCTAAGTTAAATTGTTTATCATTCATTACCGCACTCTTAAGAATGCTCAGACCAGGAGCGCAAAGGTGGCTATGGTCATGTTTACCGTTAATGCATCTACCTATGAAGAGAGCAAAATAATATAAAGCAGGAGAGTGAATCCTCCCTATAGTAGCTTGTGTTATGCTTCTAGTTTCACCCCTAGTGATGCTAGCAAGGAACTCAGTGCAATCAGATTTGCGAGGTTTAGTATAAGTGCCCCATTGCGGAATTTTGCATGCTTCATTGAATACTTCAATGTCCATGCGAAATGATTTTTCATAGAGATTAAATAAAATAGAATGTGTATTGCGATGGACTGAATATTCAAATCTCCGCACAAAAGAATGAGTGAGGTTTTAATATTGCAAGCACTTATATGACAAGAAGTCCGTCAAGTCGGCATTGTGCACGTACATATCAAATTCTTCCTTGAAACTAGCTTGAGTCATGAAATAATCCGACGGCCACTCACAAGGTTGCACTAGAGCTTCCCGCGGTGGTTCAAGATCCGGCTCACGTAAAGCGAGCCTTGGGGATTTCTTGCTCCAGGAACCACCTTGGAACATCTTCCTAAACATTTTCTCCCTCTGAAAATTTCTGAAATTTTTAGTAACTTAAAATAAAAGTGAACCAAACTCAACAAAATCGATAGCAACTACTCCTACGAGTGTCTAGAGCTATATCAAGCACCAAAACTAGTTTGAACCATATAAATTTGACATGTAAGCTCAAGAACATGGTCACCAACAGTAGCTAAATGTGTAAATAATAAACCACTAAAACAAAAACTAATTGGACCAACGGAGGAGTCACATACCTAAATAATCCCCCAAAACAGTTTCGAAAACGGAGTTCCGAGCAAGGAGATTGAAAATGGCAGAAAAATGAGCAAGAACATGGGTTTGAGCAAGCAAGTGTTTTTTCTGGAGGAAGAAGAAGAGCATGTGTGGCAGCAATAAGTTAGGGGGCCTACGTGGGCCCCACAAGCTTGCTGGGCGCGCCCTGTGAGCTTGTGGCTCACAGGTGCACCCCCCTGGGGTGTGTTCAGTGCGAGTATATTTTATATATTGTAGAAAAAATCATATTAAATTTTCAGGTCATTTGGAGAACTTTTATTTTCTAGTCATTTTTTATTGCACGGAAAATTCAGAAAACTGTATAATCATGGTATTTCTACTTTATTAATTCTAAATAACAGAAAGTAAAAAGTGGGTACAGAAAGTTGTGTTTACTAAATTCATCGACCTCATGCCCGTCAAAATGAATCCATTAATAAGGTTGATCAAGTCTTATTAACAACTTTTATTTTCTGGTCATTTTTTATTGCATGAAAAATTCAGAAAACTGTATAATCATGGTATTTCTACTTTATTAATTCTAAATAACAGAAAGTAAAAAGTGGGTATAGAAAGTTGTGTTTACTAAATTCATCGACCTCATGCCCGTCAAAATGAATCCATTAATAAGGTTGATCAAGTCTTATTAACAAACTTCTTCCGAATGACATAAAACCGGAGAATCATCGTATAACACTAGGTTACCTCAACGGGGATATGCATGTTCCCAACAATAGGAATTTCATATTTCTTTTTGACAGTAGGAATAGGGAATTCAAAACATCCAATAATAATTGTTGAAAATTTTCCAATAGAGTTGATACTATTCACTTGAGGTTGTTTCTTCGGAAAGTGCACCGTATGCTCATTACCATTAACATAAAAAGTGACACTGCCTTCGTTGCAATCAATAACAGCCCCTGCAGTGTTCAAAAAGGGTCTACCAAGGATGATCGACATACTGTCATCCTCGAGTATATCAAGAATAACGAAGTCCGTTAAAATAGTAACATTTTCAACTACGACAGCCACATCCTCAGAAATACCGATGGGTATATCAGTTGATTTATCAACCATTTACAAAGAGATTTCAGTGGGTGTCAACTTATTCAAATCAAGTCTTTTATATAAAGAGAAAGGCATAACACTAACACCAGCTCCCAAATCACATAAAGCAGTTTTGACATAACTTCTTTTAATGGAGCATGGTATAGTTGGTACTCCTGGATCTCCTAGTTTCTTTGGTATTCCACCCTAAAATGTATAATTTGCAAGCATGGTGGAAATTTTAGCTTCCGGTATCTTTCTTTTATTTGTAACAATATCTTTCATGTACTTAGCATAAGGAGACATTTTCAGAATATCAGTCAAATGAAGACACAAAAAGACAGGTCTAAGCATTTCAACAAAGCGCTCAAATTCTTCATCATCTTTATTCTTTGAAGCTTCAGGAGGAAAAGGCATGGGTTTCTGAACCCATGGTTCTCTTTCTTTACCATGTTTCCTAGCAATGAAGTCTCTCTTATCATATCTTTTATTCTTAGGTTGTGGGTTATCAAGATCAACATCAGGTTCTATTTCCACATCATTATCATTACTAGGTTGAGCATCTACATGAAAATCATTATTACTAGGATCATGTTCATCACCATATTGTGTTTCAGCATCAGAAATAGAAATATCATTTGGATTCTCAGGTATGTCTACAGTAGGTTCATTAGAGGCATGCAAAGTCCTATTATCTTTCTTTTTCTTTTTAGATGGACTAGGTGCATCAGTATTAATTCTTTGAGAGTCTTGTTCAACTCTCTTAGGATGGCCTTCAGGATACAAAGGTTCTTGAGTCATTTTACCACCCCTAGTCATAACTCTAACAGCATGATCATTCATCTTATTGTTCATGTCATTAAGCAAATCATTTTGTGACTTGATGACTTGTTCTACTTGAGTTTTTATCATGGATGCATGTTTACTCACACCCCTGACATCATTAACAGTTCTAAACACAAAGTCACTCAAGCGTTCAATCATATAAGCATTTCGTTTCAATTGTCTACTAACATATGCATTAAAGTTTTCTTGTTTAACAATAAAGTTATCCAATTCATCCAAACATTGACTAGCAGATTTAGTATAAGGAATATCACCTTCATCAAATCTATAGAGAGAATTTACCTCTATTACTTGTGTCGGGATATTAAGACCATGTATTTCTTCAATAGCTGGTAAATTCTTGATATCTTCAGCTTTAATACCTTTTTCTTTCATAGATTTCTTTGCCTCTTGCATATCTTCAGGACTGAGAAATAGAATACCTCTCTTCTTCGGAGTTGGCATGGGCGGTTGTTCAGGAAGAGACCAATCATTACCATTCCTTAATATATTATTCAATAATTCTTCAGCCTGGTCAACAGTTTGTTCCCTGAAAATACAACCAGCACAACTATCTAGATAGTCCCTAGAAGCATCGGTTAGTCCATTATAAATGATATCAAGTATTTCATTTTTCTTGAGAGGATGATCAGGCAAAGCATTAAGTAACTGGAGAAGCCTCCCCCAAGGTTGAGGGAGATTCTCTTCTTCAATTTGCCCAAAGTTAAATATTTCCTGTAAAGCAGCTTGTTTCTTATGAGCAAGGAAATATTTTTCAGAGAAGTAATATATCATTTCTTGGGGACTACGCACACAACCAGGAGTGATAGAATTAAACCATATCTTAGCATCACCATTTAATGAGAAAGGAAACAACTTAAGGATATAGTAGTAGTGAATTTTTTTCCTCATGAGCAAATAGGATGGCTATATCATTCAGTTTAGTAATATGTGCCACAACGGTTTCAGATTCATAACCATGGAAAGGATCAGATTCAACCAAAGTAATTAACTCAGGATCGACAAAGAATTCATAATCCTTATCAGTAACAAAGATAGGTGAAGTAGCAAACTTAGGATCATATTTCATTCTAGCATTCAAAGATTTTTCTTTCAACTTGACTATTAATTTCTTAAGATCATCTCTATCCTTACAAGCAAGAAAGTCTCTAGCTACTTCTCCATCCATAACATAACCCTCAGGTATATCAGGCAATTCTTATCTAGGAGAGCTAGGTCGAATAGGTGTTTCATAGTTTTCTGTTTCAATAATTTCATTAGTTTCAGTAATCTCATCAGTTTTAGCATTCTCAATATCTTTAGCTCTAGCAAGTTGTTCATCAAGAAATTCACCTAGTGGCACAATTTTATCAAGCAAAGTACTCGCATCATCATAAGTATCATTCATAGCAGAAGTGGCATCATCAATTACTTGCGACATATCAGGATTAATAGCAGGTGGTGGTGCCACAAGTTTACTCAAAACAGAAGGTGAATCAAGTGCAGAGCTTGATGGCAATTCCTTACCTCCCCTCGTGTTAGAGGGAACGATCTTGGTTCTGGTATCTTTCAGATTCTTCATAGTGATCAACAGATATAAATCCCAACTGACTCAGCAAATAGAGCTATGCTCCCCGGCAACGGCGCCAGAAAAAGGTCTTGATAGCCCACAAGTATAGGGGATCGCAACAGTTTTTGAGGGTAGAATATTCAACCCAGATTTATTGATTCGACACAAGGGGAGCCAAAGAATATGCACAAGTATTAGCAGTTGAGTTGTCAATTCAACCACACCTGAAAGACTTAATATCTGCAGCAAGGTGATTAGTAGTAAAGTAGTATGATAGTTTGATAGTAATGGTAACAGTAGCAATAAAAACAGTAACAGGAACAGTAGCAGTTTTGTAGTGATCGTAACAGTAGCAACGGCGAATGTTACTTAGCAATGATCAATATATGAAAAGCGTAGGCATTGGATCAATAATGGATAATTGTGTTGGATAATATTCATCATGTAGCAACTATAACCTAGAGCGACATAGAACTAGCTCCAATTTATCAATGTAATGTAGGCATGTATTCCGTATATAGTAATACGTGCTTATGGAAAAGAACTTGCATGACATCTTTTGTCCTACCCTCCCGTGGCAGCGGGCTCCATAAGGAAACTAAGGGCTATTAAGGCCTCCTTTTAATAGAGAACCGGAACAAAGCATTAGCACTTAGTGAATACATGAACTCCTCAAACTACGGTAATCCCCGGAAAGAATCCCAATTATTGTCACCTTGGGGTATGCGGATCATAACTCGTAATAGGTGCATATAACTTGCAACATAGGATCAAGAACTCACATATATTCATGAAAACATAATAGGTTCAAATCTGAAATCATGGCACTCGGGCCCTAGTGACAAGCATTAAGCATAGCAAAGTCATAGCAACATCAATCTCAGAACATAATGGATACTAGGGATAAAGCCCTAACAAAAATAACTCGATTACATGATAAATCTCATCCAACCCATCACCGTCCAGCAAGCCTATGAAGGAATTACTCACTCCTGGCGGTGAGCATCATGAAATTGGTGGTTAAGGAAGGTTGATGATGACGATGGCGACGGATTCCACCCTCTGGAGCCCCGAACGTACTCCAGATCAGCCCTCCCGATAAAGAACAGGAGGTGGCGGCGGCTTCGTATCGTAAAACGCGATTAATCCTTCTCTCTAATTTTTTTTGGCAAATAGGTATATATGGAGTTGGAGTTAGGGTTGCCGGAGGGTCCAGGGGGCCCACAAGCCTGGAGGGCGCGCCCCCTGAGCTTGTGGCTCCCGGGTGGCCCCCTCTGGTATCTTTTTCCACCAGTATTTTTTATATATTCCACAAAAATTTTCCGTAAATTTTCAGGTCAATCCGAGAACTTTGATTTCTGCACAAAAATAACACCATGGCAATTCAGCTGAAAACAGCGTCAGTCTGGGTTAGTTCCATTCAAATCATGCAAATTAGAGTCCAAAACAAGAGCAAAAGTGTTTGGAAAAGTAGATACGATGGAGGCGTACGGTGGAGCCAGCGGTCCTCCCACATCCTGTTCCACGCGCATCATGAATCCACTGAGGTTTCTGAAGATTTGAAAGAGGCCATTGACCTTGGAGGGGTCCCTGCACCAAATCTTGGCACGCACTGGCTCCCCACACAGCCCAGCCATGTCCAGCCACACAATCGACAACTCATCCACCACTACTGCCTTGCCGACCACGCGAAGGAATTCTTTGATGAGCGGAGCCTGCCACAGCTTATCCGTGATACCAGTAATGCGAACCCAACATTCCTGGAGCCAAGACACTGCTTGTGGCTCCTTGAACGGCTCCCCAACTTCCACCTTGTCTTCACTGATTGGTAGCGTGATCGTGCCGCTTTTCTTGGCCATCCTCAGCACCTCCTTAGATGGGTAAACCACCGAAAAACAGTTCCTCCAGACCTGTGTCACTTGCCAATCCCAGTCAGACTCCCACATGTCACTCAGATCCACCCAGATTGATTCCTCTGTGGCTGTCCCCTCCGTGACCACCAGCGATGCCGCATTGGCCGGGAGGAGGACCTCCTCGTCTTCCCCCCTTCCAGTAAATAAAAGCCTTGATCTTTGACCCTGAAGTCATACATAGCCAACTCTGGTTTTGTCTGGCGGGAAGGGCAGGCAGTGGAGGTGTGACCCTCTTCTTTGCACACGAAGCATAGCGGCTCATTCTTGCACTCAATCTGGTAGTGACCATTGCGCCCACATTTGAAGCACATCACCTCGGAGATATTCTGCCCGGCACCCCCTGCGCACTGATACGTCTCCAACGTATCTTTAATTTATGAAGTATTCATGCCATGTTTACAACAATTTTATATGGTTTTGGTATGATTTGAATGGAACTAACCCGGACTGACGCTGTTTTCAGCAGAACTACCGTGGTGTTGTTTTTTGTGCAGAAATAAAAGTTCTCCAAATGCAACGAAACTTTTTGACGATTTTTTTTGGAACAAAAGAGGCACTAGAAGCTTCATGGGAGGACCAGAAGGTGAAGGAGGTGGCCACCACCCACCAGGGCGCGCCAGGGGCCTTGCCCATGTGTTGGTGGGTGGTGGGCCACTCGAAGCCCATCTGGACGTGAGACCGATGCCAAAAAATCCTATAAATACAGAAACCCCCAGAAATAGCCCTAGATCAGAAGTTCCGTCGCCACAAGCCTCTGTAGCCATGAAAAATCAATCTGGACCCTGTTCCGGCACCCTACCGGAGGGGGAAATCATCACTGGTGGCCATCTTCATCATCCCGGCGGCCACCATGATGAGGAGGGAGTAGTCCACCCTCGGGGCTGAGGGTTTGTACCAGTAGCTATGTGTTTAATCACCCTCTCTCTCTCTCTCTCTCTCTCTCTCGTGTTCTTGAGTTGGCACGATCTTGATGTATCGCGAGCTTTGTTAATATAGTTGGATCATATGGTGTTTCTCCCTCTCCATCTTGTTGTGATGAATTGAGTTTTCCCTTTGAGATTTTGTTTTATCGGATTGAATACTTTTATGGATTTGAGAGCACTTGATGTGTGTCTTGCTATGAATACCCGTGGTGACAATGGGGTATCATATTGATTCACTTGATATATGTTTTGGCACTCAACTCGTGAATTCCTGAGGTGACATTGGGGTAATCTATGCATAGGGGTTGATGCACGTTCTCGTCTTTGTTTCTCCGGTAGAAATCTTGGGTCACTCTTTGAGGTTCTTTGTGTTGGATCAAGTATTATGAATCTGAAATTGTTTGATGCATATCGTATAATCAACTCATGGATACTCGTGGTGACATTGGAGTATCTAGGTGACATTAGAGTTGGTTGATGTGTATCATATGGTGTTATTTTAGTACAAACTCTTAGATAGATCGATCAGAAAGGATAACTTGGTGTTATTTTAGTACGAACTCTTGGATGGATCGATCGGAAAGGATAACTTTGAGGTGGTTTCGTACCCTACAAACAATTTCTTCTTATGTTCTCCGCTAGATAGGAACTTTGGAGTGATTCTTCATCGCACGTGAGGGATGGTTATATGATCCAATTATATTAGCATTGTTGAGAGATTGCACTAGCAAAAGTACGAACCCTAGGCCTCATTTTCAAGCATTGCAATACCGTTTGTGCTCACTTTTGTTACTTGGTACCTTGCTGTTTTTTATTGTTACTATTACAAAAATCAATATCTACTATCATTACTACACTTGTATCACCATCTCTTCGCCGAACTAGTGCACCTATACAATTTACCATTGTATTGGGTGTGTTGGCGACACAAGAGACTTTTTATTATTTGGTTGTAGGGTTGTTTGAGAGAGACCATCTTCATCCTATGCCTCCCACGGATTGATAAACCTTAGGTCATCCACTTGAGGGAAAATTGCTACTGTCCTACAAAACTCTGCGCTTGGAGGCCCAACACAAGTCTACAAGAATAAAGTTGCGTAGTAGACATCAAGCTCTTTTCTGGCGACGTTGCCGGGGAGGTGAGTGCTTGAAGGTATATCTTTAGATCTTGCAATTGAATCTTGTAGTTTCTTGTTTTATCACTAGTTTGGTTTATAAAATAAAACTACAAAAAAATGGAATTGAGGTGGTCTCATATTATTCATCTTTATCATGTCTTTCTTGAAAATGATGGAGCGGAAAATTGTGCTCAATTGATAGAAGAAGAATTCAATAAAATGTTTGGCATAGAATCTTTGAATGATGAGACTGATTGCAATGTTGTTAGTATGAATTCTTTGAATATCCATGATGCTAATGATATGCAAAGCCATAAGCTTGGGGATGCTATGTTTGATGAAGATGATATTTTTATTCCCCCAAGTTTTGATGAGCAAATTTATTATGATGAAAACATGGCCCCTATTTATGATGATTATATTGATGAAAGTGGGTTTGGAAGAGTGTCAACTTTAGATAATAATTACTCCACTATTTTGGAGGGTGTTGAATCTTATTGTTATAAAAATGAAAGTGGATTTGGAGAGGTCATGACTTTATTTAATGACGATTCCACTATTTTGGAAGAGGTTTCAATTGATTATGACAACAAATTTTCTATCTATGATGATTATTATGATGACATGTATGCTATAAAGAATAATGATAACCATGAAACTTGTCATCATGATTTTAATTTTCAATCCCATGATAGTTATTTTGTTGAGTTTGCTCCCACTACTATTCATGAGAATAAATTTGCTTATGTGGAGAGTAATAAAATTTCTATGCTTGTGGATCATGGAAAGAATGATTTATGTGATAGTCATATTGTTGAATTCATTCATGATGCTACTGAAAATTATTATGAGAGAGAAACATATGCTTGTAGGCTTCTCACTAATATCAAGTTTCCTCTCTTTATGTTGAAAGTTTTGAAGTTGCACTTGTTTTGCCTTCCTATGCTAGTTGATTCTTGTTCCCATAAATTGTTTGCTCACAAAATCCCTATGCATAGGAAGTGGATTAGGCTTAAATGTGCTAGTCATGTGCTTGATGATGCTCCCGTTATGTTTCAATTCTTTACTTTTATGTGAGCATCATTGAAATCATCTTGCCTAGCTAAAAAGGCATTAAAGAAAAGTGCTTGTTGGGAGAAACCCAACATTTATCCCTACTATTTTTGTGTGTTCACATGATTAGGCTACTGTATTAATCATGTTTTATAGGTTTTGTTTCAATAAAATGCCAAGTAAAGCCTTTGGGATAGTGTGGATGATAGTTGACTTGATTCTGTGCAAAAACAGAAACTTTTGTGCTCAATCCATGAATTTTTACAATTCACTGGAACATGATTTTGATTTGAATTTTTTACAGATGATTGATATACAAATTTCTCACATTTTCCTAAATTTTCAGAATTTTTGGAGTTACAGAAGTATGGTCAATGATCAGATTACTACAGATTGTTCTGTTTTTGACAGATTCTCTTTTCAATGGATAGTTTGCTTGTTTCCTAGTTTCTATGGCTTATATTGCTCAATATAAATTGTATAAATTATAAGGTACAGTAGGTATTGTGTGAGAAAAATTATGAATCTTGTCTTTGACAGTACCAAAGTAAATGGTTTGCTCTTTATCATACTAACCTATCTCACGAAGTTCCGTTAAGTTTTGTGTGATTGAAGTTTTCAAGTTTTGGGTGAGATATCGATATGAGGAGAATAAGGAGTGAAAAGACCCTCATCTTGGGGATGCCCAAGGCACCCCAAGGTAATATTCAAGGAATATCCAAGCAACTAAGCTTGGGGATGCCCCGAAAGGCATCCCCTCTTTCGTCTCCAACATTATCGGTAACCTTACTCGGGGCTATATTTTTATTCGTCACATGATATATGTTTTGCTTGGAAAATCATTTTATTTTGTTTGTATTTTCTTGTAGTTATTTAGAATAAATTTTTATCTTTTACTTCAATAAAAATGTCAAGTCTAGCCTCTGCCATGCTTATTTTGCAAGTCTATGTTGCTGTTTGAAAACAGAAAGTTGCACGCTAGTGCGTGAATTCTTGAGAAAAGTCAAAATGTGATTAAATGTTTTTTTTTGCACAATAAGATATGATAAATTTTCTACAGTTTGGTAAATTTTCAGAATTTTTTGAGTTAAATAAGTATGGATCTTGCTTCATCCTTTACAGACTGTCCTGTTTAGGCAGATTGCTGTTATGATTGCATTGTTTGCATATGTTTGCTTGTTTAATGATTCTATTTGAGGATAGGAGTATTAAATATCCAGAGGCATTTAGTATGCAATTTTAAATAATAATTTTAGTGATTTTCTACAGTAGAGAATGATAAGGTTTTTGCATTGACTTATACTAACTCATCTCATGAGTTCTTGTTGAGTTTTGTGTGGATGAAGTTTTTGAGATTTAGGAAAACCGTGATATGAGAGGAATGAAGAAGACACAAGAGATAAAGCTTGGGTATGCCCAAGGAATCCCAAATTAATATTTCAAGAAGTCTCAAGCATCTAAGCTTGGGGATGCCCCGGTAGGCATCCCACCTTTCTTCATCAACAATTATCGGTTAACCTCGGTTGGGCCTAAGTTTTTGCTTCTTCACATGATGTGTGCTATTATTGGAATGCCATTTTTTTGTTTATCTTGTTGTTTTAATAAAATACTTAGATCTAAAAGTTTTTAAATTAGAGAGAGTCCTCAATTAGCTAGCCTTTTACTTAACTACTCGATTGATCTTCACTTATATCTTTTTGGAGTAGTTTGTCATTTACTCTTGTGCTTCAGTTATATCCTTTGAGTAAATTGTTGAATGAATTGAATATCATGAAGTTGAAATTATATGTTCATATCATGCCTAGTAGTAGCTTCACATTGGGTTTAGAAAGTGAAATCTATTGAAGCCTGACAATCACAATATTGGTCATACAAGCAATTCATGTATGATTAGTATAAGGAAGAGAACTTTCACATACAAATATATTATCTTGGACATCTTCTATGATTGTCAATACCCATTAATTATTTTCAAACTTGAGCAAATTAGTTGAAGTTGGACAAGGAAGACAACGTAATGAGTTATGGTTGTGTATATTTGCATAGAAGTTATATTGTTATGGATCCTCCAACATGTGGTGTTTGCTTATGATCTTTTGCTAGCCAAAAATTCGTACCAAGTAGAGATACTACTTGTGCATCCAAAAACCCTTAAACCCAGTTTCTTGCCATGAGTGTCCACCATACCTACCTATGGATTGAATAAGATCCTTCAACTAAGTTGTCATCGATGCATAAAGCAATAAAAATTGCTCCTAAATATGTTTGATCTTTTATTGTAAGGGAAAATAAGCGTTGTACAAACTTGTGATGGCAAAGTAATAAAAGTGACGGACTGCATAATAAAGGTTGCTATCATAAGGGGCAATATAACGTGACGTTCCTTTGCGCTAAGAGATTGTGCATCCAAAAATTAAAAGCACATGACAACCTCTGCTTCCCTCTGCGAAGGGCCTATCTTTTACTTTTCAGTATTTACTTTTATGCAAGAGTCAATAGTATGCATTCTCATTTCAACCTCAAATATTCTCTAGTTGGCAAGCATCATGTGGTGGGGAAAGATCTAGGCACATATGACCAGTCAAATATATTTGATCATGAATTATTTTTGTTGACAATTATTGATACGTCTCCGTCGTATCTACTTTTCCTAACGCTTTTGCTCTTGTTTTGGACTCTAATTTGCATGATTTGAATGAAACTAACCCGGACTGATGATGTTTTCAGCATAACTACCATGGTGTTACTTTTGTGCAGAAATAAAAGTTCTCGGAATGGAACAAAACTTTTTGGAGAATTATTTTACAATAAAAGAAAAATACTGGAGCCAAGAACCACCGGAGGGGGGCCCCTGGCTGGGCACAAGACACCAGGGCGCGCCCCCCCTCTGGCGCGCCCTGGTGGCTTGTCCCCACCTCATGGCCCCGCAGACCCTAATTCCGACGCTATAAAATCCTATTTTCGGAGAAAAAAATCAGGGAGAAAGTTTCATCGCATTTCACGATACGGAGCCGCCGCCACCTCCTGTTCTTCATCGGGAGGCCAGATCTGGAGCCCGTTCGGGGCTCCGGAGAGGGAAATCTTCGGTCTTCATCATCACCAACCCTCCTTCATCACCAATTCCATGATGCTCCCCACCGGGAGTGAGTAATTCCTTCGTAGGCTCGCTGGTCTGTGAGAAGTTTTATGAGATTCATCATGTAATTGAGTTAGTTTTGTTAGGGCTTGATCCCTAGTATCCACTATGTTCCGAGATTGATGTTGTTATGACTTTGCTATGCTTAATGCTTGTCACTTAGGGCCCGGGTGCCATGATTTCAGATCTGAACCATTTATGTTTTCACCATTATATCCATGTTCTAGATCCGATCTTGCAAGTCATATTCACCTACTACGTGTTATGATCCGTAAACCCCATTGTGACAGTAATTGGGATACTTTCCGGTGATGACCGTAGTTTGAGGAGTTCATGTATTCACTATGTGTTAATGCTTTGTTCCGGTTCTCTATTAAAAGGAGGCCTTAATATCCCTTAGTTTCCTTATGGACCCCGCTGCCAGGGGAGGGTAGGACAAAAGATGTCATGCAAGTTCTTTTCATAAGCACGTATGACTATTTACGGAATACATGCCTACATTATATTTATGAACTGGAGCTAGTTTTGTATCGCCCTAGGTTATGACTATTATATGATGAATATCATCCAACGAATTCACCGATCCAATGCCTACGAATTTTCCACATATTGTTCTTGCTAAGTTACTACTGCTGCTACTACTGTTATACTTGCTACAAAATCATTGCTACCACTATTACCGTTACTGCTACTGTTACTACTGCTATCAAAACTATCATACTACTATGCTACTGATCACTTTGCTGCAGATATTTAATCTCCAGGTGTGGTTGAATTGACAACTCAACTGCTAATACTTACAAATATTCTTTGGCTCCCCTTGTGTCGAATCTATAAATTTGGGGTGAATACTCTACCCTCGAAAACTGTTGCGATCCCCTATACTTGTGGGTTATCAATTATCTCTATGATAAATGAGTTGGGAGGCGAAACATTAAGCCCCTAACTTTCTCTGTGTTCGATGGATGCCATTTTTTATAAAAATATGCTTTGAGTACTAGCAATCATGGAAGACTATATGATGATTGAGTATGTGGAGCTCTTACTTAGACTTTGTTGAATAAGTTGAATTGCAATTGTTTGGTGACTAAGAACATAGGTTGTTAAGTTTCAAGAGAAGGCATTGTTTGAACCATAACATGTGAATTGATTGCTACTTTATCATGATGAGTTTTATGAGAAAGAGTTGTTGTTGTGATGCTAGGAAAAGTGACTGAAATTATCATTGATCAAACTTATGCACTTTGCTAGCATTCACACTTCATAAATTATTTCTTTTATCATTTACCTACTCGAGGACGAGTAGGAATTAAGCTTGGGATGCTGATATGTCTCCAATGTATCTATAATTTATGAAGTATTCATGCCATGTTTACAATAATTTTATATGGTTTTGGTATGATTTGAATGGAACTAACCCGGACTGACGTTGTTTTCAGCGGAACTACCGTGGTGTTGTTTTTTGTGCAGAAATAAAAGTTCTCCAAATGCAACGACACTTTTTGATGATTTTTTTGGAACAAAAGAGGCACTAGAAGCTTCGTGGGAGGACCAGAAGGTGAAGGAGGTGGCCACCACCCACCAGGGCGCGCCAGGGGCCTTGCCCATGTGCTGGTGGGTGGTGGCCCACTCGAAGCCCATCTGGACATGAGATCGACGCCAAAAAATCCTATAAATACAGAAACCCCCAGAAACAACCCTAGATCAGAAGTTCCGCTGCCGCAAGCCACTGTAGCCACGAAAAACCAATCTGGACCGTGTTCTGGCACCCTGCCGGAGGGGGAAATCATCACCGGTGGCCATCTTCATCATCCCGGTGGCCACCATGATGAGGAGGGAGTAGTCCACCCTCGGGGCTGAGGGTTTGTACTAGTAGCTATGTGTTTAATCTCTCTCTCTCTCATGTTCTTGAGTTGGCACGATCTTGATGTATCACGAGCTTTGTTAATATAGTTGGATCATATGGTGTTTCTCCCTCTCTATCTTGTTGTGATGAATTGAGTTTTCCCTTTGAGATTTCGTTTTATCGGATTGAATACTTTTATGGATTTGAGAGCACTTGATGTGTGTCTTGCTATGAATACCCATGGTGACAATGGGGTATCATATTGATTCACTTGATATATGTTTTGGCACTCAACTCGCGGATTCCTGAGGTGACATTGGGGTAATCTATGCATAGGGGTTGATGCACGTTCTCGTCTTTGTTTCTCCGGTAGAAATCTTGGGGCACTCTTTGAGGTTCTTTGTGTTGGATCGAGTATTATGAATCTGAAATTGTTTGATGCATATCATATAATCAACTCACGGATACTCGTGGTGACATTGGAGTATCTAGGTGACATTAGAGTTGGTTGATGTGTATCATATGGTGTTATTTTAGTACAAACTCATAGATAGATCGATCGGAAAGGATAACTTGGTGTTATTTGAGTACAAACTCTAGGATAGATCGATCAGAAAGGATAACTTTGAGGTGGTTTCGTACCCTACAAACAATTTCTTCTTATGTTCTCCGCTAGATAGGAACTTTGGAGTGATTCTTCATCGCACGTGAGGGATGGTTATATGATCCAATTATTATAGCATTGTTGAGAGATGGCAATGGGTCGGGTTTGGGGCGGGTGGAGCTAGTCCAAATCCAACCCATGACCCATCTTCCTACCTTCTACCCATCCACCAAAGTATCCATGGGCACAACTTGTGCCCATGCCCAAACCCATTGGATATCCAGATACCCGTGGAGCTCCGTGGGCATAGAAAAATCAGCATGAAGCCTTCCAAAATATCAAACTAACTCATCATCGTTCATTCACAAATGACAACATAAGGTATAAGCATAAGTAGACAGCAAGTACACTATTCAAACATTGTCCACACACACAATGACAACTCAAATAGTCGATAGTAAAAAACTTGTCTTCAATCTTATCTTATTTCATAAAAAACCAGTAGACCACACAATGACAAGTTGACAACTCAAATAGTCTCATAGTAGAATTCTTGTCTTAAATCTTATTACATCACAACCAAAGTTGCATAAATAAAGCACGTAACATATTTCAAAATTCAAATGCACTTCCAATAGTACATGCACTAGTAATTGGGCCACATGTCCACATGAGCACACTTGGCTCCAAATTAGTCTTCAGTAATGATGGACTCATTTTCATCCTGAGGTAAAAAGAAAAGCATCAATAAACAAGTTACTTTTGAATGCACATGCATGAAAGATGAAAACGTGGCATCTAATCTAAGTCCAACCATCAACCACACATTCACAAGTATATATCTTAAAAAAGTAGTGCACTACACACACATCACTTGTTATTTAAACGTATAAAACATCCCCAACAGAATAAATTGAGATGAGAACAAGGAGTTACAATCACTTCTTCTTCATCCTCAAGAACATTTTGAACTGCTTGTAGAGCGAAGTTGGTATCACCTAATGCAAAGATGAAGCAAAAAATTAATTTATGCATAGCACAAAGAAACCGAATACAAATTGATAATTAACAAGATTACCTAACATGTCCGCTCGTTACCAAGCTTGCATACACATAAGAGCTTAACTATGCTTGGTGTAAGCCGACTGTGATGTGCACTAAGTAACCTCCCACTAGTACTAAAGACTGACTCCGATGCCACAGATGTAACAGGGATGGGTAATATATCACGAGCAATCTTCTGCAAAGTAGGGTACTTGGCACCTCCAACTTTCCACCAATTAATAATGTCAAAATCTGATGTTCTATGAATAAGGGGCTCATCCAAGTACATGTCCAATTCAATGTGAACTTGAGAAGGAGCGACAGGTTGTGAAGACAAGTATTGCTCAAACACACCCAAAATTTCATCCACACCACCATTATGAACAGCTAGGGTGTTTCCAACATTAGATGTTTCAACACATTGAGATACATCTTGATATTCAGCCAGCAAATCTAGCATTAACTTCTTTATTTTATCAACTTCTATGGATGCATGTTCAGTTCCATACAATGACCAAAATGAAGCCTTCAACATATGCATCTTATAATGTGGATCAAGGACGGTGGCAATAGCCAGAAGACCATGGACATCTGTGCAATACTTCTCGAACTTGTCTTTCATTTCCTTAGACATAGCTTTTATGACACTATGTTTACTAGTTTCCCATTTACGAATTGCCAACCGAATGCCACATATTTGCGGAAAGAAAAGACTAGCTGTAACATATGAAGTGCCCGACAACAACTCTGTGACATCAAAGAACACTCTCAGCCTATCACAAACCTCCTTAGCAAAGACCCAATCTTCTCCGGTTGGACAAGTAAAATTCTTTTCACGTATATAAAGTCTTTCAAAAACATCTTTGTATTGCAATGCACCTTTTAACATTATGTAGGTAGAATTCCACCTAGTTTTACAATCAAGATCCAATCTACACTTCTATTCATTGTTCAAAAGGCATGCCATCTTTTCAAATTTCTCATGTCTTTTAGGTGTGGCTGACCAAAATGCAACACTATCTCGTACCCTCTTAATCCCTTTCTCCATGACATCCAATCCATCTTTTACAATCAGATTTAATATATGAGCAGCACAACACATATGCAACAAAGATCCTTCCAATATAAGAGAAGAGGTGTCCAACTTATCTGGCATAATTTCGATAGCTTTGTCATTTGATGTACAATTGTTCAAGGTCATCGTGGATATCTTCTTCTCAAGGTGCCACTCAACAAGACATGCATGTAGTGCTTCACATATAACTTCAGCATTATGTGGACATGGAACATAAACAAACCTATGCAATAAAAAAGGAAATATTTAGGTTCAGAGTAACAATAATCAATACATCTATTTCGGAGTAACAATGATTTAGATAGAGACATGGTTACCTCATTAGGAAGCTCTTTAGGTTCCAAGAAGCATCAATATAATGTACAGTTACAGCCATATAGCCCCTCTTTTGATGGCCAACCATCCACAAATCTGTTGTGATGGCTACTCGGTTCTCAAACTTTGCAAAGTACTTCACCATGCTATTCTTTTGGACACCAAACATATTTATAATGTCATGCCTAATGGTATTTCTAGACACCACCTAGAACATTGGTTGCAAAGTACCACAAAATTTTCGGAATCCAGCATGATCAACAATAGATAAAGGGTACTCATGCACACATATCATCAATGCAAGTTCCTTTCTAGCAAGTTCTTAATCAAAAACATAGGTCTCCAAATTTACTTTCCCATCCCCAGATTTTGACAACTTTAATTTGCTTTGTTGTGGACCCATTGGTGCATGCCGAGCCGGACAATTATTACGATGAGTCCTTAAGTGTGATGTACCAGAGGTTGATTCTCCAGCATATGGCTTATGACACCAGTTGCATATTGCCTGCCATTTCCCATTGATAAGTTCTGTCTTAAAATCATCCCATACATCTGATGTACGCTTCCTTTTAGAACCGGTCAGTTTTGGTTGCTCCACTGCTGTACTGGTACCCTCTTGTGGAGTTGAACTTACGACCATGGCAGCTCCAGCCACGCCTGAGACATCCGCTGTAGGGGCAACGCTGTTTTCGGGAGCTGACAAAACAATGCAAGATGCCATCAACTCAATGCTCTCATTTAGAAATGATATTACACATAGGTCTCATGCAAAAATTGTTGATCTAGCACTAATGTTTTGGACTGGGTATTAGATATAAATTAGATGAGTAGAAGTTATCTAGAGCAAACATTTATAATAGATAAAGCTCCTTCATGACAATAAAGCTAGTTAATGAATCTTTTAATAAGAAATGTAAAGTCTACATAGTAATGGTCAGTACATTGTTTCCAATTATAGCAAAGATGCTGATAATAAAGCTAGTGTATGCCAAAATTTAATAAGAATAGTAAATTGTAAAAAAGTGATGTCAGTGAATTGTTTCTAGTTCTAGAAGAAGTACTAATAATAAAGCTAGTTTATGACAAAATTTAATAAGAAAGTAAATTCTACAAATGCAACAGAACACAGTTTATGCTAGTTTATATAAAATCTCTCATATATCACAAGCAAGGAGAGCACTGAGTTGCAAAAAACTGTAGCAATAACCGTTTCTAGTGATGACGGTGCTGCCGTCGACACCCTGTTGCTCGCCGGTGCACGGCAACTCCACTGCTAGTTGCCGACCACGCAAACTCCTCCGTGGGATGATAACAGTCCCGACCCTGCCCTTCCCATTGTTGCCGCCATTGTTGCCCTTGCCCCCTTCCATTGAATCCTGCTCAGATTAAGAGAGGAAGCAGCTTGGCCAGGAAGAGATCGATCGCCGATTGGGAAAGGATAGAGGGAGTGTGACAGGGGTCTGACCTTGGGTATGTTGCCGTCTGCCTGTCGCCGAGGCCGGTCCCCGAACCCGGGCACCAGGGTTGGCCGCCGGTCGCCAGTATGGGGTGGATGTCCAAGGAGAGGCGGGGGCGACGATTGAGATTTATCAGACGCAGAGCGCCGCCGCGCTATGGAGGGAGCTGGACTGCTGGAGACTCGGGATGGTTGGGGGTTGACTAGATTAGGTTTAATATAATTAGGTTAGTGGGGTTATGGGGGATCAGGGAACATGGGCCAGGGCGCTCGGCTTTGACCTTCTGTGACCGTGACCACTTGGGGTTGGACGTCTGCTTAGTCCAGGGTGACTGACATATGGCCCCACCTGTCATACGGGTATTCATTGGATATCCATGGAGCATAAATTATATCCGTGCCCAACCCGGCTATTTGTGGGTATCCAAATCCATGGATCCATGGGCAGAAATGTGCTCCATACCCTTGCCCAACTGGGTCGGGTATCCGTGGATATCCGGATCCATGGATAAAATTGCCATCCCTACCCTAGGCCTCATTTTCAAGCATTGCAATACCGTTTGTGCTCACTTTTGTTACTTGCTACCTTGTTGTTTTTTATTGTTACTATTACAAAAATCAATATCTACTATCATTGCTACACTTGTATCACCATCTCTTCGCCGAACTAGTGCACCTACACAATTTACCATTGTATTGGGTGTGTTGGGGACAGAAGAGACTTTTTATTATTTGGTTGCAGGGTTGTTTGAGAGAGACCATCTTCATCCTATGCCTCCCACGGATTGATAAACCTTAGGTCATCCACTTGAGGGAAAATTGCTACTGTCCTACAAAACTTTGCGCTTGGAGGCCCAACATGAGTCTACAAGAATAAAGTTGTGTAGTAGGCATCACACACCAGCAGGCGTTTTCCGCGTTTGGAGAAATTGGCCACCCTCGCCATCCCGAATGCGGCGGTCGCCATCCCCTCTCCATGGGCCTCGGTCGCCGCCTCCGACAGAGGCACCACCCCCAGTATCCTGACCAAAAGAACGCGACTGGCCCAGTGGAGGTGAGATACCAGGAGGCCGGCGGAGGAAGTCCAGAAGGCGAGTCACGGCCGTGAGACACCGAGCGTCGCGTCGACCGGGACCCCCTCTCACGCGCCGCACCGTGCCCATCCCTCGACTGCGGCTCCCTGTGAGTCGAGAGTTGGGATCTCAGATCATGCTCCAGGGCCCGAGCCTCCTCGTCGACCCATGGATCCTCGCGTGGCAGCTTGTTACAGTCATGCCCTTGCAGTCGACACTCTGTCTCCATCCGAATCGTCGCCGCCACCAGCCCTGGAGCCACTTCCCATGAGATGTATCTCGCACTTTTTCCCCACCTCCTGATATCTCGCAGCGCTGCTGGGAACCCTAACTGGAGTGACTGATCTCCTCTCTTCACCCACCACCACTTCTTATATGACACCCGCCCTGCAGTGCTAACCTGGGCTGGGTCGGCCTGAAGATGTGGCCCAACCATAGGCGGCCCTCCCACTGTAGGCCACGACCTAGCGACCAGCTCAGTGAAACTGAATACGAAAGACGGGCCCAGGCTGGTCCAGATCGAATCCCGTGGCCCCCGAATCAGGCCCACCCTGCACCCCCGCTGACCCGCTAGAGGCCACGAGGGGAGGAGTTCCCCTCCGAGAACTCCAGCGGCGCCGGTGCCGGTGGCGCGCGCCTCCCACTCCCGACAACATGCACACAGACTGCACCCGGGGCAGCCACTCCCCCAAGTGACTTCGGATCCACCTCGCATCGGTGAGGGTTTCCCATGGCCAACCTGATGGGGAACAAAGCATAAAAATCAAAAAATTCCTACGAACACCCAAGATCTATCTTGGAGAAGCTTAGCAATGAGAGGGGAGAGTGTGTCTACATACCCTCGTAGACCAAAAGCAAAAGCGTATATAACGTGGTTGATGTAGTTGTACTCTTCGCGATCCGATCACTATCCAACCGATTTAGTGCCGAACAGACGGCACCTCCGAGTTTAGCACACGTGCGGCTTGATGACGTCTCCTCCTCCTTAATCCAGCAAGAGAAGGCGGATAAGTAGATGGGATCATAACCAACACGATGGCGTGGTGGTGATGGTGGTGATGGAGCTAGTTCAGCAGGGCTTCGCCAAGCGCTACTAGAACGGGGACGGAGGAACTACGGAGTAACATGAGAGATGTGACGACCCCGGCTTAATCGTGCACTAATCATACACGCAAATGCGCACGATCAAGCCTAAGGACTCACTTGAAGATATCACAACACAACTCTAAAACATAAAAAATAAAGTCATACAAGCTTAATATTACAAGCCAGGGCCTCGAGGGCTCGAATACAAGCTCGATGGCATACAAGCGTCAGCGGAAGCATTAGATATCTGAGTACAGATATATTACAGAGAGAGAGATAAGCCTTCACAGAGGCGGGGTAAAAAATAAAAAAAACTACGATCGAAAGGCGTAGGCCTCCTGCCCTGGACCCTCCGATCCTACTCCTGGTCGTCGAACGGCTCTTCGTAGTAGTAGTACTCGCCAGGCGGATAGTAGTACTGGTCGTCGGCTGGGGCTTCTGGCTCAGGGGCTCCGTCGTCTGGTGGCATTAAATGGAAAATGGGGGAAAAAGAAAATAAAGCAAACGTGAGTACTCATCCGAAGTACTCAGCAAGCAAGGATCTACACTACATATGCATCATTGTCAAAGGAATGGCTGTATATGTGGACTGGGCTGCAGAAATGCCAGAGTAGAGGGGGAAAGCCTAGTCCTATCGAAGACTAGCATCTTCGACAATCTTCGACAGTCTTGCAGCATCAGAAGAGAGAGCAGATGAACATAATGTAAAGTAGTAGTAGTAATATCATCAACCTCGACCTGAGATCCTTTCTCGACTCCCTGCGAGAAAGCAATCCCAGAGCCGTACTATCCAATTCTCATCACATGTTCTAGTTGTACCGATCGGGATACAACTCCGAGTGTCCGTTACCGTAGGACAGGCTATCGATAGAAGTTTCTTCCCTGCAGGGGTGCACCAACTTACCCACCACGCTCACTTAACTCTGGCCGGACACACTTTTCTGGGTCATGCCCGGCCTCGGCTAAGCAACACGCCGCAACCCGACCTAGGCTTATAAGAGAGGTCAGCACGCCGGACTAAACCTATGCCCCCAGGGGTCTTGGGCCATCGCCCCGGGAACTCCTGCACGTTACGGGGCCACCGAGGGCAGACCTAGCAACCCCTTATACAAGCGCGGTTGCGTTACCAGTCCAACTCGGCGTGCGCCGCTCCTTACTGACGTCAAACAAGCTTCGGCTGATGTGTACGACGCAGAACGCCCATACTATGCCCACGTGATGGTTAGTGCTATCGGGCCAGAGGCCCCTCGGATCAAATATCCAAACCGTAGTGGATTAGGAGCGCGCGGAAACGAGCAGAGACTCACGATCGATGTGACCCCGTCGCCCCGTCTCGAGGACTTGTGGCAAGGGCTAAGAATGCCCGGCCACGCCTCGTAGTTATCTCGCGGGCACCATCCAGGTCAACCCGACTCCACATCCCTTCGCGTTAAGCTCGCGCGGGTACCCCTCAGGGCCGACCCGTCTTTAGTATCATAGTTTAGTGCAAGTCATAATATCCAAGGTAACTGTGTGTCTGACACCGAAGGGAACCCTGAGGAATCACCCTCGATGGAATTCCCGCTCGATGTTATCATCAAGGTGAACGAAGGAGGAATCACCCTCGAGGTCCACCTTGAGGAGTTGCGCGACGACGTCATTATCGGGGGTGGTGTAGAAGGAATCACCCTCGCTTACCACGACCGAGTAACTAACCTACAAGGTTAACATCAGAAGTGCTGACGAGGTATCACCCTCGGCACTCGATGGTAACCCAGCAGTGTCGGCAACTAAGGGGAAGTGATGTGCGGTGCCATGGTCTAGTCTTCAATCCCGATGATCGGGTCTTCTGATGTCCAGCAGGGCAGTCGGGATCAAGTGGGGGTCTCGGTCGTGTCTCTACCCACCTTATACTAAGCAGTCTAGGATAACCAGTAAGGTAGCAAGGCAGGTTACAATAAACAGGCTATGCAGCAGATATAGGAAAACAGTAGCAGTAGCAGTTCTAATGCAAGCATAAGAGAGAAGAGAGTAGGCGATATAGGCATGCTCAAAATGGGGGTGCTTGCCTGTTTGCTCTGGGGCAAGGGCAAGGTCTTCAGGGGTGTCGTCGGGGACGTAGTCGTACTCCTGTGCGGCGTCTGCCTCGGGAGCTACGTCAACGTCGGGGTCTACCGAGAGAGAAGAGGGGGAAGAAACAGGTAAACATAATGCAAACAGATGCAATACGGTGCGTGTGATGCTATGATGCAGTGCAGGGTTGCCTAATTATGCATCTAAGTCATTTTAGTTATTTTTAGAATTATTCTGGGATTTAATATCCGACGTGTGTGCACTATTCATCTGCCGGATTCGGGTCCGGAGTTACGAGTTCTTCTACGTAGGTGGTTCCGATGGAGAAACAGACGGCACGATCAGACTCGGCTCGTCGTTTTGAGCAAGTTTCATGTATAAACTTTTTCGATCTGAGCTACGGTTTAAAAGATATGAATTTTCGAAGTTTATTTGAATTTCTGGAATTATTTTAATTAACAGAAATAGATTATTACGTCAGCAGTGTGTCAGCATGACGTCAGCAGGTCAACTGACCTGTTGACTGGTCAAACTGACCAGTGGGTCCCACATGTCATTCACAGAGACTGTAACAGAGGGGGTTAAATTAATTAGCTGGGTTAATTAGTCAGTGGGGCCCACTGTCAGTGTCATATTAGTCAACTAATTAATTTAATTAGGATTATCAAATTAATTAGCATTTTATTTATTTTTCTTAAATCATTTAAATTAGCGGGGCCCGGCTGTCAGCGGCTCAGCTGCCCAGTCAGCCGAGTTGACTCAGTCAACTGGGCTGCGGGGCCCAGCGGTCAGCGGCACGGGGCGGGACCCAGAGGTGCCGGGTGGCGGCCACGTAGGACACCGGCCACCGGAGCTCTCCGGCGAGGCCGCACGACGGCGAGCAACTCCGGCGAGCCCGGAATCTCTTTGTAGGGCATCGTTTCGGGTGTGGTTTGGCTCTATCGAACGAGCACTCCACGGCGCATCTCGTGGTGGCGGTGGTCTGAGCTGGGGAGGCCGGAGCTGGCAACGGCGAGGGGTTTGGCGACGGCCGGCGTTCGGCCACGACGGCGAACATCAAAAGAGGGCGCAACAAGGTAAGCGGGCTGCGCCGTTCGAACGCGGACAGCGAACCGCGTCGAACGGAGGCAGCAGCGCGTGTGGGAGCGGCCGGAGTCGATCGCTGCTTCAACAATGGCGGTGGTGGCGTACGGTGGTCGCACGGGCGGGCGGTTACGATGGTGGAACGGATGCGAAAAGGAAGGGGAATGGTGCGGGGCTCACCGTGTGGCCGCACGGAGGTCCCTCGAGGGCTTAGCAGCGCGGGGACGAAGCAGAGCGTCGGCGAGGCCGCGGTGACCGGAACTGGAGAAGACGGTCGATGGCGACGATGGCGACCTCCCTGGCTCCAGCTAGTAGTCGAGGACGAAGGAGTGGAGGACGGCGCACCTCCCAGCTACCAGCAGGGGTCGCGGGGTCGCCGGGGACCGCGAGGACGAGACGAGCGCGGCGACGGCAGCGCTCGGCTGCGCGGCGAGAGGAGGGGGAGCGAGGGAAGAGAGCGAGGGGGAGGAAGGAGAGTGGGTAGGAGAAGCCAGGGGAAGTGAACGGGCGCCGTTCTTATCCCCTCCGTCCCGCTGTTCGTCGCAGTGTCGCGCTGCGACCGGCGGAGAGGCGGCCGTCCATGGAGACGGCGACACGCAGGAGGAAGGTAGGTGGAAGTGGGCTGGGCCAGCGCGGCCCAGTTGCCAGGTACGTGGCTTCGGCCTTTTCTCTTTTTTTTTTGTTATTTTCTTTTATTTATTAAACAGAGGGGGAAAAACAATTAATAGGGCACCCATTTCACTTAGGAAAAATATGGGAAGGGTCCCATTAAATCTATAGTGATTTTAGACAGTGCCACAACAAGTTTGAGAATTTTGGAATCTGTCTGGATTTTTCCATAAATGAGATAGCATTTTTAAAAATGCAGAAATGCTCTGAATTAATTGCCACTGCTCATTTTACCAGCAAGGTGATATTGTATTCTTTAACAAATATTGTTTTGGATTATTAGCTAAGTGGTGAACATTTTTGCAGCAATATCTGAGAAACTTTAATTTGCACTGAAGTTGAATTTGGATTTAATGGGAAAGTTTGATATGAGTTGTTTAACCTCTGTGATCATGCAATGCAACTGATGATGACTTGGCATGATCAAGAGGAATTACTGTAGTGTGATGCTGGGGATGTTACAAATCTCCTCCACTACAAAAAATCTCGTCCCGAGATTTAAGTGGGGAAGACAAGAGTAACTTCGGAAGAACTGACCTTCATCGGGTCGATTACCTGGGAAACAATTTAGGGAGTGTGACAGAAAAATCTCTCGAGTTGAAACTCAAGGAAACATCGAGAGCAAAGTATGAAGGTATAATGGGAGGTTTCAAGTGAATGGACATCCGTTCGATACACGAACAAAGTGTGAACAGGGGTTCTGGGTATCGAGGGTAGATCACCTCTCGAGGGGTGTCTCGGAATAACACACAAAGTCAAGGGCAAAGTATGCTTCAGAATCAAGGATGTTACAGGAGAGTCAGGTTCCGATCCTGTGGAACTATGGAGGGGGTGTCGATCAAAGTAGGGAGATTGTGATATCTTACCGGTCTCGACAACCAGGTATGTCAGGGGACAGTCTGTCAGTTATGACGGTAACATCGTCGGTACCAAGGGCGAGGGACGATGAGAACCATTTTCCTGCTCGTTGAACGAGGCGGACCAATAGGCAAAGTTCTCGTCCATCGGTGGTTACCGGAATGTCATCAACAATAGTAACAGGGTCTCACTGGCGGGGTTGTAGACCGGGGTGATTTATAAGCAGGGAATTATTTCTGCTTAACTCATATAGATCACAAGAAAGGTTAAACAAAACAATGGAAAGGAAAATGTGTTTACACACAAGAATTTGGAGTATATCCTTTCCAGTGAACGGCAGAACATGATATACCTGACAGTACGGCAGGTACAAAATCACTTAGATAAAG
The DNA here is from genome assembly GCA_011799875.1 of Thinopyrum elongatum. Taxonomy (NCBI): domain Eukaryota; kingdom Viridiplantae; phylum Streptophyta; class Magnoliopsida; order Poales; family Poaceae; genus Thinopyrum; species Thinopyrum elongatum. The sequence goes on along the minus strand of CM022299.1, from coordinate 553,956,676 downwards.
GGGCGAGGGAAAAATCAAGATATTACCCATACCATGGTATCCGGATAAAAGATCAAGAAGCCTTTGGCAATGTGCCTCCAATTGTTCTTGTTGATATTCGGAATACCACAGTTATGCTTCGAGGTAGCATTGGTATGATGTTTCAAGTAAAAGATTGGGTTCGAAGAACTCAAGAGGTACCGAGAAACAATTACAAGGGTATCTCGGGACGTAAGGAATAACCAAACACAACCAGATTTGTGTTGGTCGAAAGTCAAGGATGACATCGATGATATCACAATTCATCGAGGGGCAGAGATGGTTTTTCTAGCCATGAATTCGATGGGCATCTCCGAGGTAGTCAAAATGTTGACAGTTATCACGACAAATTTGTCGAGGGACTTCTATGAAGATACCATCGAGCAGCGATGACACCAAGAAAAAGGAATGCCAAAGCGAAAAAGTTTTTGGAACCACGGATACGACACAAGCTCGAAATCAAGCTTGTTGTTTGAGGTGATATGACAAGATGAGGAAGATCGACGTAAGCTTAGCTCATCGGAAGTTGTGCTACGGGAGAAGGATCAGGTAGCACAGTTAAAAGTTGGCACGGTAAAAATATATCCGATCAGGCTAGGAATGACTGGAAGGAATATTAAACTTGTAATCAACGAAAATTACTTAGAGTTATCGAATCGGAGTGCGGAACCGATTCACTTACCGGTGTTCTCGGGTGACCAGCAACTCAGAACCTGGGGGGTATTGGAACTGGTGATCAATAGTAGTTTGATGAAGAACTCATAAAAAGTTAAGTCGTTCCTGTGATATTCTCGAGATACCAGGGGTAATACTCGAAGGTAATTCAAGATAGAGGTTGGACAGGTAAATTGTGCTGCAGAAGGCAAGTGTTTTAACTTGTCCGAGAATGGAATCACGAAAGAACATTCATGGTCGGAACCACGGTTGCGAAAGATCAAATCCCTGATACAAGATGAACTTATACCAAGGGAACAATTTTTTTTTTTTTTACGAGCAGCTTCCATGATAAGTTCTACATCGGGTCCATGGGCATGAACACAAAGGTTCAAGGTCGACTCCCACTTCTTCAATGCATAACCTTTCATTCACTTCTCGTTTTCGAAGAAATTGTAGGACTGAGAATTTATCTGGTGAAACACCAGAAGAGTAGGACTCGCATAACTTTCGAGTTCACACGAATTAGGAAAAGGATAGGTTCAACCCTTCGGGACATTTTATGAAGCTATGCAACCATCAACCAAAGCAAGGGGTGCGAGTTCGCTAGCAGAGCATTGGAGTCAAAACAGATGATACAATTTACCGATGGTATTTAGTATCAAGGAAGAGCTCACAAGATGTTTGAATATGAAGGATAATGTCGGATATTAGTCCAACAAAAGATCAGGTAGACGACAAAGGATCTGACGTGAGTAGCGGTATTCAACCAGAAGAAGAAAGGAGTATCACGATATCAGATTATGGAAACATCGGAATAATCCGACATTTAAGTTCAAAGAGGTTATGATTCAGAAACGAAGGATCAGAAGCAAAGGCTCTGATTAAAATGAGTAGGTTGAATAGAACTTGATGGACAACTTTAGTGTTCCGTTTGCAGAGATCTTTAACCATGATTACGGGACATGTCCTGGTCAGTGGTCAGTCCCAAGTCAATACGGAGGAGGAATGTACTACCTCTCCGTGCCATGTAATCTGGGCGGATACACAGTCGGCAAGAAGTAGAGAATGCTTCGGTGACAAAGGCAATGTCAACGGGGAAGGAACCGATGAGGTTCTTAGAATAGAAAGGAATCGGTCGGATAATTATCCACAAAAGGATTGAAGCGATCTGTGAGAACTATCGGGGTAAGGTTTTAACAACTAGTTCCACTTGAGAGTCCTCCGAAAAAGGACGGGAGACAAGCACATTGGATTAAGGAAGCACTTGGACAACCCAAGTATAAAATTCAGAGGGTTGACGATTTTCCAAAACCAGGGGTGGCAATTAGCTCACCTGGGCAGAGGGACGAGTGATTTGTACGTGCTTAGTTGGACAATCAATCAATACTTGATTGGTCGAGAACCAGCTCATGTTTAGAACAAGGTGTGAACCGGAAAGATAATTTAGCACGATCAACTGATGTTTGCGTGCCTTCGCACTCATGTTGAATCAATAAGACCAAAATGACGGTGTCAAAGGATACCAATGAAGATAGGCAGACATATGGATTTAACCATAATTCAGGTCGGCAAGGATAATCAAGAGCGATAGGCTGCAGAGGATTCTCGGGAGATTAGATAGCATTTCAAAGTATTTAGGAAACATAAGAACATCTGGTGATGAACGGTTACCCGGTAAAGGTGTGGAATTGTCTGCAGTGCGAAGGAAGACGCACGACAGTAGGCTCAAAGGATTCCCGGATTAGCGAGAGGTATTACGGGGTACCTCGTACATACATGATTGACTGGCCATGATGATACAACGACTAGGATGTATAGATATCCACAGGAAGTATCGGTGTTTAGTAATCTGCAAAAGCAGTGGTTAAAGGGTCTCGGAATACTTCGGGAAGTATCTTCGGAGTCTTCTGATGATGACACTCCATCTTCTGGAATGAGGGGGGGTTCTCCGGGAAAAACGGTTGCGAGAACCTAAGTGTCGGTGTTAGTAATTTATTAAACCTGAATAGAAGAGCGATTAGAGTCCCAGAGTAAAGATCGAGGAATAAAAGATCCTAATACCACCCAGTTGGCGACGTGGGCCCGTAAGCCACACAGCCAAGTTAGTAAAACAGTTTTTTGACCACTAGACTCAACTTCGGCCAAGGAATTGGAAAGGGGGATACCTAGAGGCAGTCGGCTCTGATACCAACCTGTGACGACCCCGGCTTAATCGTGCACTAATCATACACGCAAATGCGCACGATCAAGCCTAAGGACTCACTTGAAGATATCACAACACAACTCTAAAACATAAAAAATAAAGTCATACAAGCTTAATATTACAAGCCAGGGCCTCGAGGGCTCGAATACAAGCTCGATGGCATACAAGCGTCAGCGGAAGCATTAGATATCTGAGTACAGATATATTACAGAGAGAGAGATAAGCCTTCACAGAGGCGGGGTAAAAAATAAAAAAAACTACGATCGAAAGGCGTAGGCCTCCTGCCCTGGACCCTCCGATCCTACTCCTGGTCGTCGAACGGCTCTTCGTAGTAGTAGTACTCGCCAGGCGGATAGTAGTACTGGTCGTCGGCTGGGGCTTCTGGCTCAGGGGCTCCGTCGTCTGGTGGCATCAAATGGAAAATGGGGGAAAAAGAAAATAAAGCAAACGTGAGTACTCATCCGAAGTACTCAGCAAGCAAGGATCTACACTACATATGCATCATTGTCAAAGGAATGGCTGTATATGTGGACTGGGCTGCAGAAATGCCAGAGTAGAGGGGGAAAGCCTAGTCCTATCGAAGACTAGCATCTTCAACAATCTTCGACAGTCTTGCAGCATCAGGAGAGAGCAGATGAACATAATGTAAAGTAGTAGTAGTAATATCATCAACCTCGACCTGAGATCCTTTCTCGACTCCCTGCGAGAAAGCAATCCTAGAGCCGTACTATCCAGTTCTCACCACATGTTCTAGTTGTACCGATCGGGATACAACTCCGAGTGTCCGTTACCGTAGGACAGGCTATCGATAGAAGTTTCTTCCCTGCAGGGGTGCACCAACTTACCCACCACGCTCACTTAACTCTGGCCGGACACACTTTTCTGGGTCATGCCCGGCCTCGGCTAAGCAACACGCCGCAACCCGACCTAGGCTTATAAGAGAGGTCAGCACGCCGGACTAAACCTATGCCCCCAGGGGTCTTGGGCCATCGCCCCGGGAACTCCTGCACGTTACGGGGCCACCGAGAGCAGACCTAGCAACCCCTTATACAAGCGCGGTTGCGTTACCAGTCCAACTCGGCGTGCGCCGCTCCTTACTGACGTCAAACAAGCTTCGGCTGATGTGTACGACGCAGAACGCCCATACTATGCCCACGTGATGGTTAGTGCTATCGGGCCAGAGGCCCCTCGGATCAAATATCCAAAACCGTAGTGGATTAGGAGCGCGCGAAAACGAGCAGAGACTCACGATCGATGTGACCCCGTCGCCCCGTCTCGAGGACTTGCGGCAAGGGCTAAGAATGCCCGGCCACGCCTCGTAGTTATCTCGCGGGCACCATCCAGGTCAACCCGACTCCACATCACTTCGCGTTAAGCTCGCGCGGGTACCCCTCAGGGCCGACCCGTCTTTAGTATCATAGTTTAGTGCAAGTCATAATATCCAAGGTAACTGTGTGTCTGACACCGAAGGGAACCCTGAGGAATCACCCTCGATGGAATTCCCGCTCGATGTTATCATCAAGGTGAACGAAGGAGGAATCACCCTCGAGGTCCACCTTGAGGAGTTGCGCGACGACGTCGTGATCGGGGGTGGTGTAGAAGGAATCACCCTCGCTTACCATGACCGAGTAACTAACCTACAAGGTTAACATCAGAAGTGCTGACGAGGTATCACCCTCGGCACTCGATGATAACCCAGCAGTGTCGGCAACTAAGGGGAAGTGATGTGCGGTGCCATGGTCTAGTCTCCAATCCCGATGATCGGGTCTTCTGATGTCCAGCAGGGCAGTCGGGATCAAGTGGGGGTCTCGGTCGTGTCTCTACCCACCTTATACTAAGCAGTCTAGGATAATCGGTAAGGTAACAAAGCAGGGTACAATAATCAGGCTATGCAGCAGATATAGGAAAACAGTAGCAGTAGCAGTTCTAATGCAAGCATAAGAGAGAAGAGAGTAGGCGATATAGGCATGCTCAAAATGGGGGTGCTTGCCTGTTTGCTCTGGGGCAAGGGCAAGGTCTTCAGGGGTGTCGTCGGGGACGTAGTCGTACTCCTGTGCGGCGTCTGCCTCGGGAGCTACGTCAACGTCGGGGTCTACCGAGAGAGAAGAGGGGGAAGAAACAGGTAAACATAATGCAAACAGATGCAATACGGTGCGTGTGATGCTATGATGCAGTGCAGGGTTGCCTAATTATGCATCTAAGTCATTTTAGTTATTTTTAGAATTATTCTGGGATTTAATATCCGACGTGTGTGCACTATTCATCTGCCGGATTCGGGTCCGGAGTTACGAGTTCTTCTACGTAGGTGGTTCCGATGGAGAAACAGACGGCACGATCAGACTCGGCTCGTCGTTTTGAGCAAGTTTCATGTATAAACTTTTTCGATCTGAGCTACGGTTTAAAAGATATGAATTTTCGAAGTTTATTTGAATTTCTGGAATTATTTTAATTAACAGAAATAGATTATTACGTCAGCAGTGTGTCAGCATGACGTCAGCAGGTCAACTGACCTGTTGACTGGTCAAACTGACCAGTGGGTCCCACATGTCATTCACAGAGACTGTAACAGAGGGGGTTAAATTAATTAGCTGGGTTAATTAGTCAGTGGGGCCCACTGTCAGTGTCATATTAGTCAACTAATTAATTTAATTAGGATTATCAAATTAATTAGCATTTTATTTATTTTTCTTAAATCATTTAAATTAGCGGGGCCCGGCTGTCAGCGGCTCAGCTGCCCAGTCAGCCGAGTTGACTCAGTCAACTGGGCTGCGGGGCCCAGCGGTCAGCGGCACGGGGCGGGACCCAGAGGTGCCGGGTGGCGGCCACGTAGGACACCGGCCACCGGAGCTCTCCGGCGAGGCCGCACGATGGCGAGCAACTCCGGCGAGCCCGGAATCTCTTTGTAGGGCATCGTTTCGGGTGTGGTTTGGCTCTATCGAACGAGCACTCCACGGCGCATCTCGTGGTGGCGGTGGTCTGAGCTGGGGAGGCCGGAGCTGGCAGCGGCGAGGGGTTTGGCGACGGCCGGCGTTCGGCCACGACGGCGAACATCAAAAGAGGGCGCAACAAGGTAAGCGGGCTGCGCCGTTCGAACGCGGACAGCGAACCGCGTCGAACGGAGGCAGCAGCGCGTGTGGGAGCGGCCGGAGTCGATCGCTGCTTCAACAATGGCGGTGGTGGCGTACGGTGGTCGCACGGGCGGGCGGTTACGATGGTGGAACGGATGCGAAAAGGAAGGGGAATGGTGCGGGGCTCACCGTGTGGCCGCACGGAGGTCCCTCGAGGGCTTAGCAGCGCGGGGACGAAGCAGAGCGTCGGCGAGGCCGCGGTGACCGGAACTGGAGAAGACGGTCGATGGCGACGATGGCGACCTCCCTGGCTCCAGCTAGTAGTCGAGGACGAAGGAGTGGAGGACGGCGCACCTCCCAGCTACCAGCAGGGGTCGCGGGGTCGCCGGGGACCGCGAGGACGAGACGAGCGCGGCGACGGCAGCGCTCGGCTGCGCGGCGAGAGGAGGGGGAGCGAGGGAAGAGAGCGAGGGGGAGGAAAGAGAGTGGGTAGGAGAAGCCAGGGGAAGTGAACGGGCGCCGTTCTTATCCCCTCCGTCCCGCTGTTCGTCGCAGTGTCGCGCTGCGACCGGCGGAGAGGCGGCCGTCCATGGAGACGGCGACACGCAGGAGGAAGGTAGGTGGAAGTGGGCTGGGCCAGCGCGGCCCAGTTGCCAGGTACGTGGCTTCGGCCTTTTCTCTTTTTTTTTTGTTATTTTCTTTTATTTATTAAACAGAGGGGGAAAAACAATTAATAGGGCACCCATTTCACTTAGGAAAAATATGGGAAGGGTCCCATTAAATCTATAGTGATTTTAGACAGTGCCACAACAAGTTTGAGAATTTTGGAATCTGTCTGGATTTTTCCATAAATGAGATAGCATTTTAAAAATGCAGAAATGCTCTGAATTAATTGCCACTGCTCATTTTACCAGCAAGGTGATATTGTATTCTTTAACAAATATTGTTTTGGATTATTAGCTAAGTGGTGAACATTTTTGCAGCAATATCTGAGAAACTTTAATTTGCACTGAAGTTGAATTTGGATTTAATGGGAAAGTTTGATATGAGTTGTTTAACCTCTGTGATCATGCAATGCAACTGATGATGACTTGGCATGATCAAGAGGAATTACTGTAGTGTGATGCTGGGGATGTTACAAGAGAGAGGGGCGCCAAGGGCTTGCTGTGTTCTCTTGGGGCCCCCCTCCCCTCTATATATAGGTGGAGGGGCGTGGGGAATAGCCCCTCCAAGTCCTAGGGCGCAGCCAAGGGGGAGAGGACTTGGACTCCAAGTCCAATCCTATTCCTACTAGGACCCCCCCTTTTTCCCCTTCCCTAGCCACATGGGCTTTTGAGGACTTGGTGCGCCTAGCTCAATAAGGCCAGGGCGCCTCCCCTCATCCCATGCCAGCCTTGAGACATGGTGGACCCACTTGTGGACTTCCGAACCCCTCCGGAATCCTCCGAAACCTTCTAGAAGCTTCATGGTACAATACCGAAAAAACTTCATCTTTTTCCGGAACCCAAAATATGACTTCCCATATATAAATTTTTACCTCTCGACCATTACGAGACTCCACGTGACGTCCGGGATGTCACTAGGGACTCTGAACAATATTCGGTTACCAATCATCAAATATACCAATACTACTCTAGCATCAACGAACGTTAAGCGTGCGACCCTACGGGTTCGGGAATCATGTAGTCATGACGGAGAAACCTCTCCAGTCAATAACCAATAGCGGGACCTGGATGCCCATATTGATTCCTACATATTCCACGAAGATCTTTTATCGGTTGAACCACGATGTCAAGGATTCGTTTAATCCCGTATGCAATTCCCTTTGTCCGGCGATATGTTACTTGTCCGAGATTCGATCGTTGATGACCCACAAGTATAGGGGATCAATCGTAGTCCTTTCGATAAGTAAGAGTGTCGAACCCAATGAGGAGCAGAAGGAAATGACAAGTAGTTTTCAGCAAGGTATTCTCTGCAAGCACTGAAATTATAAATAGCGAGTAGTTTGATAGCAAGGTAATTTGTAACAAGCAAGCAACAGTAACGGTAACAAAAGTGCAGCAAGGTAGCCCAATCCTTTTGAGGCAAAGGATAGGCCAAAACGGTCTCTTATGATAAGCAACGCGTTCTTGAGGGCACACAGGAATTTCATCTAGTCACTTTCATCATGTTGGTTTGATTTGTGTTCGCTACTTTGATAATTTGATATGTGGGTGGACCGGTGCTTAGGAGCTGTTCTTACTTGAACAAGCCTCCTACTTATGATTAACCCCCTCTCAAGCATCCGCAACTATGAGAAAAGTATTAAGAATAAACCTAACCATAGCATTAAAGTTTTGGATCCAAATCGGTCCCTTATGGAATAACGCATAAACTAGGGTTTAAGCTTCTGTCACTCTCGCAACCCATCATCTAATAACTACTCCACAATGCATTCCCTTAGGCCTAAATATGGTGAAGTGTCATGTAGTCAATGTTCACATGACACCAATAAGGGAATCACAACATACATACCATCAAAATACCGAACACATATCAAGTTCACATGATTACTTGCAACAAGATTTCTCCCGTGACCTCAAGAACAAAAGTAACTACTCACAAATGATAATCATGCTCAAGATCATAGGGGTATTAAATAGCATAATGGATCTGAACATATAATCTTCCACCAAATAAACCATATAGTAATCAACTACAAGATGTAATCAACACTACTAGTCACCCATAAGCACCAATCTAAGGTTCCGGTACAAAGATTGAACACAAGAGATGAACTAGGGTTTGAGAGGAGATGGTGCTGTTGAAGATGTTGATGGAGATTGCCCTCCCCAAGATGGGAGAGTTGTTGGTGATGATGATGATGACGACGATTTCCCCCTCCGCGAGGGAAGTTCCCCCGGCGGAATCACTCCGCCGGAGGGCAAAAGTGTTGCTGCCCAAGTTCCACCTTGAGACGGCGGCGCTTCATCCCAAAAGTCCTCCTCTTATTTTTTCTAGGTCAAAATGACTTATATACCAGAAGAAGGGCACCGGAGGTGGGCCGAGGAGGGCACAACCCACCAGGGCGCGCCTGGGCTCCCTGGCGCGCCCAGGTGGGTTGTGCCCACCTAGTGGGCCCCCTCTGCTACTTATTTGCTCCAATAATTCTTATATATTCCATAAAAATTCTCCATGAAGTTTCAGCTCATTTGGAGTTGTGCAGAATAGGTGGCCTGACGTAGCTTTTTCAGGTCAAGAATTCCAGATGCCGGTATTCTCCCTCTTTGTGTGAACCTTGCATATTATGAGAGAAAAGGCATTAGAATTACTCCAAAAAGCATTATTATACCTGAAAACAATATAAATAGCAGTAGGAAAACATGATGCAAAATGGACGTATCAACTCCCCCAAGCTTAGACCTCGCTTGTCCTCAAGCGAAAACCGAAATCGAAAAACATGTCCACATGCTTAGAGAGAGAGGTGTCGATAAAAACAAAATACGGACATAGAAGCATCATGTATATTATTATAACAGCAACAAACTTTAACATAAAACTTTATCATATAACTTTTATCATATAACTTTTATCATATAACTTCTATCATAGACTTCTCATGAAGAAGTAACAATTCATCACAACATCGAAGTATAAAGCATAAACTCTATTGAAAACCAACAAACTATGTTCTCAGTCAACTTTGCAACTACAATTCATCATCTTTTCAGGAAGGGTCATGTATTGGAGCCTTTTTGGCAAGTCCACATACTCAACCATCATATAGTCTTCTATGATTGCTAACACTCACCGCATACACATGAGCAAAAGGTTTCAACCGGACACATAGAAAGATAGGGGCTTATAGTTTTCGCCACCCAACATATTCACCGCAAGGGTGATGTCAACAATAATAACTCATGTTACCCATATCCAACTGGATATATGTGCCTAGATCTTTCCTCACCACATGATGCTTGCCAAAAGAGAAAAATAAAAAGGAATAGAGAGAAATACTTTGACTCTTGCATAAAAGTAAATACATAAAAGTAAAAGATAGGCCCTTCGCAGAGGGAAGCAGAGGTTGGCATGCGCTTTTTGTTTGTATGCTCAATCTCTTAGTGCAAAAGAACGTCATGTTATATTGCCCCTTATGATAGCAACCTTTATTATGTAGTATGTCGCTTTTATTCTTTGCCATCACAAGTTCGTACAACGCTCACTTTTCTCTTACACTAAATGATCCAACACTTTTAGAAGCAATTTTTATTGCCTTTTTTCACCGATGACAACTTACTTGAAGGATCTTACTCAATCCATAGGTAGGTATGGTGGACTCTCAAAACAAGATTTGGGTTTAAGGGTTTTGGATGCACAAGTAGTATCTCTACTTAGTGCGGAATTTTTGGCTAGCAAAGATGGGGGGCAAGTACCACATGTTAAAGGATCTATGACAATATAACTTCTATGTGAATATAAACAAACATAAATCATTACGTTGTCTTCCTTGTCCAATGTCAATAATTTTGGCATATAATATTTTGATGGGGGCTCACAATCACAAAAGATGTCCAAGATAGTGTATTTGCATGTGAATCTTCTCTTCCCTTATTAATTCTTTCATGAATTGCATCCTTGACCAATGCTATGTTTGTAAGTCTCCAATAAAATTTTCTACTTATACTCTTCCTTATGTGATGTCATTACTTACCATAAGATTAGCATATGATCTTTTTCATTTATTTCCTTTATTTTTATTGAACATGAAAGAAAAAGAAAACAAAACTCAAACTAAACTTTATTATATATATCGCACACGATTATGAGGATAGATCACTAAGCAAACACTCGAAAAGAAAGGATCGAACTAAACTTTTATTCATCTAAAGCAAAAGATAACTATGGATCGAACTAAGATAAGTAAAGGCAAAAGATAGTGGAGGTGATACGATACCAGGGCACCTCCCCCAAGCTTGGCACAAGCCAAGGGGAGTGCCCATACCCGATACTCAATTTTCCTTTGGTGATGAAGAAGGAGGTGGCGTTGATGAAGTAGTAGCAATCTTATCCTCAGGTTTCCATGGCAAGGGCTCACCATCATAAGAGGAGGAGTGGGTCTCGCGGGTCCTGCAACTGGCAGCCAAACTCATACCTTTAAACCTTGCCTCATATTCAAAGACTTGGTTTTGAAGATCATATATCTGGCTTTGGAGAAAGTTGATTTGCTCGTTGAAGGTGAAGACGATGTCCTTCATGGACTTGCCATCCACCTTGAGATCACAGGTATAACCCGCGATCATGAGGTGATTGGCATTGAGTCCACGTTTCACCATCCCCTTGCACCGGAAGACCTCCTGCTCCATAGCTTCAAGCCTAGCCTCCACGGATCCCGTCCCTTTGGGGCCTTGCACATCGCGGATGTGGAGCACCCCCTCATGCATCTCGATAGCTTGAGGGTGCTGCATCACCTCCCGCAGATATGGGTTGATGACGTTCTCGAAGAACTTGTCCTTAGAGGAGCTCGAAGCGGCCATGGTGAATTAGATCTGTCAGAAAACAGCAAGGAAAATAAAACAGAAGATTTCTTCGTGATACGATGGTCAATAGGTTTGGGGGGATATATAAAGATTTTTTTATCTTGGGAAACAAGCAAACGGAAGAAAAAACGGAGTCCGGAAGGTACCCGAGGTGGGCACAACCCACCTGGGCGCGCCTGGCCTAGGCGTGCCCTGGTGTCTTGTGCCCACCAGGGGTGCCTTCCTGGTTGTTTCTTATTTTCCTAATTTTTGATATATTCCAAAACTGACAGAAAATATTTTTGCGGATTTTTCGGAGTCCGTTTACTTACCGTATCACGTACCTCCTCCTTTTTCACGATTCTGGAGTATTCCAGAAGGTTTTCTTTATGTGTTCTTCTGGTGTTATAGTTTGGATAATATTGCTTTCAACATTAATGGGCGTACCTGAGATATAATGTTTTATTCTTTGCCCATTAACAACCTTCGGGTTAGTACCCTCAGCATTATTTATTTTGATAGCTCCAGATTGATAAAACTCCTCGATAACATAGGGTCATTCCCATTTGGAGAGGAGTTTTCCTGAAAAGAATCTGAAACGAGAGTTGTACAAAAGAACATATTCTCCAACTTTAAACTCACGCTTTTGGATTCTCTTATCATGCCATCTTTTAACTTTTTCTTTAAATAACTTAGCATTTTCATAATCTTGGGTTCTCCATTCATCTAGTGAGTTGATATCAAATAACCTCTTTTCACCGGCAAGTTTGAAATCATAGTTGAGTTCTTTAATTGCCCAATATGCTTTATGTTCTAACTCAAGAGGTAAATGACAAGCTTTTCCATAAACCATTTTATAAGGAGACATGCCCATAGGATTTTTATATGCTGTTCTGTAAGCCCAAAGTGCATCATCTAATTTCTTAGACCAATTCTTCCTGGACCTATTGACAGTTTTTTGTAATATTAACTTTATTTCTGTATTGCTAAGTTCAACTTGACCACTAGACTAAGGATGATAGGGTGATGCAATTCTATGGTTAACATCATACTTAGCAAGCATTTTACGGAAAGCACCATGAATAAAATGTGAACCACCATCAGTCATTAAATATCTAGGGACTCCAAACCTTGGGAAAATAACTTCCTTAAGCATTTTAATAGAGGTGTTGTGATCAACACTACTAGTTGGAATAGCTTCTACCCACTTAGTAACATAATCAACAGCAACCAAAATATGAGTATACCCATTAGAGGAAGGAAAAGGTCCCATGTAATCAAAACCCCAAACATCAAAAGGTTCAACAGCAAGTGAATAATTCATAGGCATTTCTTGCCGCTTACCAATATTACCAATTCTTTGACATTCATCACAAGATAAAACAAACTTACGGGCATCCTTGAAGAGAGTAGGCCAATAAAAACTAGATTTGCAATACCTTGTGAGCAGTTCTGTCTCCCGCATGATGCCCTCCATAAACTTCGGAGTGACATTTTCGTAGGATTTGTCCCTGTTCATGCTCAGGTACAAAACATCTAATAATACCATCTACTCCTTTATAAAGATGTGGGTCATCCCAAAAGTAGTGTCTTAAATCATAGAAGAATTTTTTCTTTTGTTGGTATGTGAAACTAGGTGGTATGTATTTAGCAACAATGTAATTAGCATAGCCAGCATACCAAGGAGTGTTATGAGAAACGTTTATTGCAGCTAATTGTTCATCAGGGAAATTATTATTAATAGGTTGTGGGTCATCAAGGATATTCTCTAACCTAGACAGGTTATCAGCAATGGGGTTCTCAGCTCCCTTTCTATCAGTGATATGTAAGTCAAATTCTTGTAGCAAAAGAACCCACCTAATAAGTGTAGGTTTAGCATCTTTCTTTTCCATAAGATATTTTATAGTAGCATGATCAGTGTGAACAATCACTTTAGAATCAACAATGTAAGATCTAAATTTGTCACAAGCAAACACAACTGATAAAAAATCTTTTTCAGTAGTAGCATAATTGCGTTGGGCACTGTCTAGAGTTTTACTAGCATAATGAATAACATTTAGTTTCTTATCAACTCTTTGTCCTAGAACAACACCAACAGCATAATCACTAGCATCACACATAATTTCAAAAGGCAAGTTCCAATCAGGTGGTTGAACAATAGGTGCAGAAATTAAGGCTTTCTTAAGTGTTTCAAAGGCTTCTACACAATCATCATCAAAAACAAATGGAACATCCTTTTGTAAAAGATTTGTAAGAGGCCTAGAAATTTTAGAGAGGTCCTTAATAAATCTCCTATAGAAACCAGCATGACCGAGGAAACTACGAATACCTTTGATATCTTTAGGACATGGCATTTTCTCAATTGCATCAACTTTAGCTTTATCCACCTCAATACCTCGTTCAAAAATTTTATGTCCCAAGACAATACCTTCATTAACCATAAAGTGGCACTTCTCCCAATTCAAGACAAGATTAGTTTGCTCGCATCTTTGCAAAACTCGATCAAGGTTGCTTAAGCCATCATCAAAAGAAGTTCCGTAAATGAAAAAATCATCCATGAAAACCTCAACAATCTTTTCACAAAAATCAGAGAATATAGCAGTCATACATCTTTGAAGGTAGCAGGTGCATTACATAAACTAAAAGGCATACGTCTATAAGCATAAGTTCCAAAAGGATAAGTAAAGGTGGTTTTCTCTTGATCAGGTTGTGAAACAGGTATTTGAGAAAAACCAAAATATCCATTGAGAAAACAAAAGTGTGTGTGCTTAGATAATCTTTCTAGCATTTGATCAATAAAAGGCAAAGGGTAATGATCTTTTCTAGTTGCTTTATTTAATTTTCTAAAATCAATTACCATTCTGTAGCCAGTAACAATTCTTTGTGGGATAAGTTCATTTTTATCATTAGGAACAACAGTAATACCTCCCTTCTTAGGGACACAATGAACGGGACTTACCCATCTACTATCAGCTATAGGATAGATTATACCTGCTTCTCGAAGCTTCAATATTTTAGTTCTTACCACTTCTTTCATTTTAGGATTTAAACATCATTGGTGATCAACAACGGGTTTAGCATCAGGTTCCATATTAATTTTATGCTAACAGAGAGTGGGACTAATGCTCTTTAAATCATCAAGAGTATATCCAATAGCAGCTCGGTGTTTCTTCAGAACCTTCAATAATCTTTCTTCTTCATGTTCTGAAAGGTTAGCACTAATAATAACAGGATATATCTTTTTCTCATCAAGATAAGCATATTTCAAAGTGTCTGGCAATTGTTTTAATTCAAACACATGATCACCGTTAGGTGGAGGATGACCTCCTAGAGTTTCAATAGGAAAATTATGTTTAAGCAGAGGTCGTTGTTCAAAGAAAATTTTATCTATCTCATTTCTTTCATGCATATGCATATCATTTTCATGGTCTAGCAAATACTGTTCTAGTGGATCTGTAGGAGGCATGGCAATAGAGGTAAGACCAATTATTTCATCCTTACTAGACAATTCTTTCTTATGATGTTTTCTACTAAACTTAGAAAAATTAAACTCATGAGACTCATCACCAAAACTAACACCGATAGTTTGTTTCTCACAATCTATTTTAGCATTAACGGTGTTCAAGAAAGGTCTACCAAAGATAATGGGACAAAAGTCATCTTGTGGGGAACCAAGAACAAGAAAATTAGTAGGGTATTTTATTTTCCCACACAAGACTTCAACATCTCTAACAATCCCAAGTGGTGTGATGGTGTCTCTATTAGCAAGTTTAATAGTAACATCTATGTCTTCTATTTCAGCGGGTGCTATATCATTCATAATTTCTTGATATAAGGTAAAAGGAATAGCACTCACGCTAGCACCTATGTCACATAAACCATGATAATAGTGATCTCCTATTTTAACTGAGACAACAGGCATGCCAACAACAGGTCTATGTTTATCTTTTTCATCAGATTTGGCAATTCTAGCAGCTTCATCACAAAAGTAAATAACATGCCCATCTATATTTTCAACCAGGAGATCTTTAACCATAGCAACACTAGGTTCTACTTTGATTTGTTCAGCAGGTTTGGATGCTCTAATATAACTTTTGTTGACCACAGTTGAAACTTTAGCATGTTCCTTTATCCTAACAGGGAAATGTGGTTTTTCAATATAAGCAGTAGGAACGACTGGATCAACATTATAAATAATATTTTCATCTTTAGCTATTACCGGTTCTTTAATTTCTTCTTTAATAGGTGGGTGATATTTAAACCACTTCTCCTTAGGGAGATCAACATGAGTAGCAAATGATTCACAAAAGGAGGCTACTATCTCAGAGTCAAGTCCATATTGAGTGCTAAACTTTTGAAAAGCATCGGTATTCATAAAAGATTTAACACAATCATACTTAAGCTTAATACCCGAATCTTTACCTTCGCCGAGTTGCCAATCTTCAGAGTTGCGTTTAATTCTTTCTAAAAGATCCCACCTGAATTCAATAGTCTTCTTCATAAAGGAACCAGTACAAGAAGTATCAAGCATGGATTGATCATCACGAGAAAGCCGAGCATAAAAATTCTGAATAATAATATCTCTTGAGAGCTCATGATTGGGGCATGAATATAACATTGACTTAAGCCTCCCCAAGCTAGAGCGATAATTTCTCCTTCACAAGGCCAAAAATTATATATATAATTCCGGTCAAGATGAACTAGATGCATAGGATAATTTTTTTGGTGAAATTCCAATTTCAATCGATTCCAATTCCAGGATCCAATATCATCGCATAGCCTATACCATGCCAATGCTTTTCCCTTCAAAGATAAAGGGAAAACCTTCTTCTTAGCTTCATCTCCGGGTAAACCTGCAAGCTTAAATAATCCACAAATTTCATCCACATATATCAAATGCATATCGGGATGTTTGGTTCCATCTCCTGCATAAGGATTAGCTAGCAGTTGTTCTATCATACCCGAAGGAATTTCATAACCAATATTTTCTGTAGGTGTAGTAGGTTGAGGGGTAACTAATTGTGGTTCCGATCAAGGTGAAGATACCCCGAACAATCCCCTCAAAGGATTGTTCTCCATAGTAACAAGTGACAATAAATTTCAGCACGTAGTAATAATTTTTCCTTACCGGATTCCACTTACCAAGAGCGCTTCACTCCCCGGCAACGGCGCCAGAAAAGAGCCTTGATGACCCACAAGTATTGGGGATCAATCATAGTCCTTTCGATAAGTAAGAGTGTCGAACCCAACGAGGAGCAGAAGGAAATGACAAGTAGTTTTCAGCAAGGTATTCTCTGGAAGCACTGAAATTATAAGTAGCGAGTAGTTTGATAGCTAGGTAATTTGTAACAAGCAAGCAATGGTAACGGTAACAAAAGTGCAACAAGGTAGCCCAATCCTTTTGAGGCAAAAGACAGGCCAAAACGGTCTCTTATGATAAGCAAAGCGTTCTTGAGGGCACACGGGAATTTCATCTAGTCACTTTCATCATGTTGGTTTGATTTGTGTTCGCTACTTTGATAATTTGATATGTGGGTGGACCGGTGCTTAGGTGTTGTTCTTACTTGAACAAGTCTCCTAATTATGATTAACCCCCTCGCAAGCATCCGCAACTACGAGAAAAGTATTAAGAATAAATCTAACCATAGCATTAAACTTTTGGATCCAAATCGGTCCCTTATGGAATAGCGCATAAACTAGGGTTTAAGCTTCTGTCACTCTCGCAACCCATCATCTAATAACTACTCCACAATGCATTCCCTTAGGCCCAAATATGGTGAAGTGTCATGTAGTCGACGTTCACATGACACCACTAAGGGAATCACAACATACATACCATCAAAATATCGAACACATATCAA
The DNA here is from genome assembly GCA_011799875.1 of Thinopyrum elongatum. Classification (NCBI taxonomy): domain Eukaryota; kingdom Viridiplantae; phylum Streptophyta; class Magnoliopsida; order Poales; family Poaceae; genus Thinopyrum; species Thinopyrum elongatum. The sequence goes on along the minus strand of CM022299.1, from coordinate 553,939,374 downwards.
GTTCACATGATTACTTGCAACAAGATTTCTCCCGTGACCTCAAGAACAAAAGTAACTACTCACAGATGATAATCATGCTCAAGATCAGAGGGGTATTAAATAGCATAATGGATCTGAACATATAATCTTCCACCAAATAAACCATATAGTAATCAACTACAAGATGTAATCAACACTACTAGTCACCCACAAGGACCAATCTAAGGTTCTGTTACAAAGATTGAACACAAGAGATGAACTAGGGTTTGAGAGGAGATGGTGTTGTTGAAGATGTTGATGGAGATTACCCTCCCCAAGATGGGAGAGTTGTTGGTGATGATGATGACGATGATTTCCCCCTCCGGGAGGGAAGTTTCCCCGGCGGAATCGCTCCGCCGGAGGGCAAAAGTGCTCCTGCCCAAGTTCCGCCTCGAGACGGCGGCGCTTCGTCCCGAAAGTCATCCTCTTATTTTTTTTCTAGGTTAAAATGACTTATATACCATAAGAGGGGCACCGGAGGTGGGCTGAGGAGGGCACAACCCACCAGGGCGCGCTTGGGCTCCCTGGCGCGCCCAGGTGGGTTGTGCCCACCTAGTGGGCCCTATCTGGTACTTACTTGCTCCAATAATTCTTATATATTCCATAAAAATTCTCCGTGAAGTTTCAGCTCATTTGGAGTTGTGCAGAATAGGTGGCCTGACGTAGCTTTTTCAGGTCCAGAATTCCAGCTGCCGGTATTCTCCCTCTTTGTGTGAACCTTGCATATTATGAGAGAAAAGGCATTAGAATTACTCCAAAACGCATTATTATACCTAAAAACAATATAAATAACAGTAGGAAAACATGATGCAAAATGAACGTATCAATCGTCGGTATCTCCATACCTAGTTCAATCTTGTTTTCGGCAAGTCTCTTTACTCGTTCCGCAATACAAGATCTCGTGACTAACTCATTAGCCACATTGCTTGCAAGCTCTTTACGATGTTGTATTACCGAGAGGGCCCAGCGATATCTCTTTGTCATACAGAGTGACAAATCCCACTCTCGATCTGTGCCAACCCAACAAATACCTTCGGTGATACCTATAGAGCACCTTTATGATCACCTAGTTACGAAGTGATGTTTGGATACACACTAAGTATTCCTCTGGTGTCAGGGAGTTGCATGATCTCATGGTCTTAGGAATAGATACTTGACATGAAGAAAGCTATAACAATAAACTGATACGATCAACTGCTAAGCTTATGTTTGGGTCTTGTCCATCACATCATTCACCTACTGATGTGATCCCGTTATCAAATGACAACTCATGTCTATGGTTAGGAAACCTTAACCATCTTTAATCAATGAGCTAGTCTAGTAGAGGCTCGCTAGGGACACGGTACTTGTTTATGTATCCACGTATGTATTTAAGTTTCCGGTCAATACAATTCTAGCATGAATAATAAACATTTATCATGAACAAGGAAATATGATAATAACCAATTTATTATTGCCTCTAGGGCATATTTCCAACAGTCTCCCACTTGCACTAGAGTTAATAATCCAGTTCACATCGCTATGTGATTAACCCCCAATAAGTTCTCGGGTGTGATCATGTTTTGCTTGTGAGAGAGGTTTTAGTCAACGGGTCTGCAACATTCAGATCCATATGTACTTTGCAAATCTCTATGTCTACAATGCTCTGTATGGAGCTACTCTAGCTAACTGCTCCCACATTCGATACATATCCAGATTGAGACTCAGAGTCATCCGGATTGGTGTCAAAGCTTGCATCGACGTAAACCTTTACGACGAACTCTTTATTACATCCATAAATGAGAAACATTTCCTTAAGTAACTTAAGGATAATTTTTCACCACTGTCCAGTGATCCACTCCTGGATCATTCTAGTACCCCCTTGCCAGACTTATGGCAAGGCACACATCAGGTCTGGTACACAGCATGGCATACATTATGGAACCTATGGATGAGGCATAGGGGATGACTTTCATCCTTTCTCTTTCTTCTGCCGTGGTCAGGCTTTGAGTCTTACTCAACTTCACACCTCGCAATACAGGCAAGAACTTCTTCTTTGACTGATTCATTTTGAACTTCTTCAAAAAACTTGTAAGGTATGTGCTCTGTGAAAGTTTTATCAGGTGTCTTGATCTATCTCCATAGATCTTGATGCCCAATACGTAATCTGCTTTATCCAGGTCTTCTTTTGAAAAACTCCTTTCAAATAACCCTTTTATGATTTCCAGAAATTCAACATCATTTCCAATCATCAATATGTCATCCACATATACTATCAGAAATGCTATAGAGCTCCCACTCACTTTCTTGTAAATACAAGCTTCTCCGTAAGTTTGTATAAAACCATAAGCTTTGATCACCTCATCAAAGCATATATTCCAACTTCGAGATGCTTGCACCAGTCCATAGATGGATCGCTGGAGCTTGCATACTTTGTTAGCATCCTTAGGATCGACAAAACCTTCTGGTTGCATCATATACAACTCTTCCTTAAGAAACCTGTTAAGGAATGCCGTTTTGACGTCCATTTGCCAGATCTCATAATCATAAAATGCGCCAATAGCTAACATAATTCTAACAGACTTAAGCATCTCTACGGGTGAGAAAGTCTCATCTTAGTCAACCCCTTGAACTTGTCGGAAACCTTTTGTGACAAGTCAAGCTTTATAGATGTTGACATTACCATCAACGTCTGTCTTCTTCTCAAAGATCCATTTATTCTCAATGGCTTGCCGATCATCGGGCAGTTCACCAAAGTCCATACTTTGTTCTCATACATGGATCCTATCTCGGATTTCATGGCCTCAAGCCATTTGTTGGAATTCGGGCTCATAATATCTTCTTCATAGTTCATAGGTTCGCCGTTGTCTAACAACATGACTTCCAGGACTGGATTATCGTACCACTCTGGTGCGGAACGTACCCTGGTCGACCTACGAAGTTCAGTAGTAACTTGGTCCGAAGTTTCATGATCATCATCAGTAGCTTCCTCTTCAGTTGGTGTAGGCATCACGAGAACTGCTTTCTGTGATGTGCTACTTTCCAATTCGAGATACGGTACGATTACCTCATCAAGTTCTACTTTCCTCCCACTCACTTCTTTCAAGAGAAACTCCTTCTCTAGAAAGGACCCGTTCCGGGCAACAAAGATCTTGCCCTCAGATCTGTGGTAGAAGGTATACCCAATGGTCTCTTTAGGGTATCCTATGAAGACACACTTCTCCGCTTCGGATTCGAGCTTATCAGGCTGAAGCCTCTTGACATAAGCGTCGCATCCCCAAACTTTAAGAAACGATGGCTTAGGTTTCTTGCCAAACCACAACTCATATGGTGTCGTATCAACGGATTTAGATGGTGCCCTATTTAAAGTGAATGCGGCTATCTCTAATGCATAATCCCAAAATGAAAGTGGCAAATCAGTAAGAGACATCATAGAACACACCATATCCAATAGAGTACGATTATGACGTTTGGACACACCATTACGCTGTGGTGTTCTAGGTGGTGTGAGCTGTGAAACAATTCCACATTGTCTTAAATGCATACCAAACTCATAACTCAAATATTTACCTCCACGATCAGATCGTAGAAACTTTATTTTCTTGTTACGATGATTTTCCACTTCACTCTGAAATTCCTTGAACTTTTCAAATGTTTCAGACTTGTGTTTCATTAAGTAAATATACCCATATCTACTCAAATCATCTATGAAGGTAAGAAAATAATATTATCCACCGCGTGCTTCAACACTCATCGGACCGCATACATCAGTATGTATTATTTCCAATAAGTCACTAGCTCGCTCCATTGTTCTGGAGAACGGAGTTTTAGTCATCTTGCCCATGAGGCATGGTTCACATGTCTCAAATGATTCATAATCAAGAGATTCCAAAAGTCCATCAGCATGGAGTTTCTTCATGTGCTTTACACCAATATGACCTAAGCGGCAGTGCCACGAATATGTGGTACCATCATTATTAACTTTGCATCTTTTGGCATCGATATTTTCAATATGTGTATCACTACAATCAAGATTCAACAAGAATAAACCATTCACATGGGGTGCATGACCATAAAAGATATTACTCATATAAATAGAACAACCATTATTCTCTGACTTAAATGAATAACCGTCTCGCAATAAACAAGATAGAAAGTGCAGGTTTACTCCCAGAGGGGGGTGAATGGGAGATTTTTAGAAATTCGTCAAACTCTGAAGAATTTGACGAAGATCAGAGTGAAGAGATAGAAACACAAGGGAAACTAAATCATCACAGAATCAGAGTACATGCAATCAGGATACGTTAGAGTGAAGAACATGCAATCATACATTCATACACGCATGAAGAATATGAACTGAGGAAATGAAAGATAGCGTGATGAAATACTTCAGTTCAAATTCGTTAGAGCACAGATCACAAATTCTTCAGCAGCGGAATAAAGTAAGAGAGGGTTGAGGATTTTGAAACCAGGTAGGCTCGATGAAGACAATGGGATTTGGTAGACCAGTTCCAGTTGCTGCATCAACTGTACGTCTGGTTGACACGGCTGAGTCGCAACTCAAAGGACACACAGTCCTCACCGTATTCCTCTTAAGCTAAGGTCACTTAGTCCTCGCCCAATCACTCGTGGTAAGTCTTCAAGGTAGACTTCCAAAACCTTCACAGACTTGTTCACCGGCACACCACAATGACTCTTGGTGTACTCAGAACTTGACGCCTAACCATCTGGAAGAATGACAATGTTCAAAGGTAACATGCGTCAGATCACACAGATCAATCTCTTCAGTGATGCTCAATCACTTTGGCTCTAGGTTTTCCTCACTTGGGATTCTCTCAAAGTCGTCAGAGGATGGGTTGCTCTCTTATGACAAGTGTCAGTTTCTCTTGGAGTAGCCAAACAACAAGTGGTTGTGGGGGCGCCCATTTACACTACAAAAAAAAGACACATCCGTGACATTTTGGCCCGAACGAAATTTTTTTATGTCATGCTTATGGCACTTCTATGACGATAATTGTGACAAAACCCGGTATCATCATAGATGTGGTGGGCTCCTACTTCTATGACAAAAAATCATGACAGAAAATGGGCTTTTCGTCCTGGGCGGGCCGGGGACGCACCTGCATGACATTCTTTGGGCCGTCCATGACGGAAAAAATCATGGTAGAAGCGAGGGCGAGGAAAATTTCGGGGAGTTCCCGGTTACGGTGGGTGGTCGGGGCCGAGTGATGCACGGAGGGATTGCGCGTTTCTCTCGTACACGTACGCGCGTGTGTGCGAGGCGTTGGGCTCTAACTGAACCCGAGCGAGGCGTTCGCTTACTGAACCCGAGCGATTGCACTAGCTACGCGTTACTGAACCCGAGCGATCGATCCCTTGCTGTTAACCGAACCCGATCGAGCAATTCCTTCGCTACAGCTGCTAACAGAAGCCAATCAAACCTGCTGCCTCTTGATGAACAGTGACCGTTGTTGGGGGTTGGATGAACAGTTGCCGGTGGGGGTTGGATGAATAGGACCCTGTGGTAGTAGAGGCCATTGTCGCTGGATGAACAGGACCCTGATCGAGGAGGTGGGGGTGGATGAATAGTAGCTGGTGGAGGGACCCCATGGAGGGCTGGTTGAACAGGACCCCGTGGAGGGCTGGTTGAACAGGACCCCGTGGAGGGCAGGTTGAACAGTAGCGGGTGGAGGCTGGATGAACAGGACCCCGTCGATGAACAATAGCTGGTGGAGGCAGGAGGAAGTCGACGGTGGATGAATAGTAGCAGGTGAAGGCTGGAGGAAGTCGACGGTGGATGAACAGTAGCCCGTGGAGTCCCGTTTTGCGGTACGTCACACCCCTCCTGATGAACAAGACCCCCGTTTCAACAGTAGCGCTCCAACACAAGTCCGTTTCCTCCGTTTTATGGTACGCCACACCCCTCCTGATCAACAGGACCCCATTTCGACCGTGGGCACTCGAACAGAAGTCTGTTTCCTCCGTTTTACAGTACGCCAGACCCTTCCCAATGAACAGAACCCCGTTTCGACCATACGCGGTCGAACAGAAAGGCTGTTTCCTCTGTTCTGCGGTAAGCTAGACCTCGTTTCGGCTATTCCGTCCAAGCCGGTTGGCTCCCAATGAACACGACGCCGTTGCTGCCATCCGCTGCCTCTCCATGTACACGAGCCCTGGCCGTACGTATGCGCGAGTAGGCGTTCGAGACCCCACCCGTATGTACGTACGTGGCCGTATTTTTTGCGATCTGGCTGTACGTACGTGTACACAGTTTAGAAGGGTCTGCCTGAACTGCTACGTCGGGGGCTCTACTACTACACGTGCCGCTACATGCTCGGCCACGGTTCATCGTTGCGGAGAGACCAATCGACCAGTATGTACGTACACGTTCGCGACCAGAATGACAACACTTTGACCAGGTGGGGCCCGGCTGTCAGGGAGGATAAGGAGGCACTTCCTTGCGTGCGAAGTTATTGATGGTGGGTCCGAGCTGTCAGGGGGAGGATTCAATTTTTTTCGCGCCTAATATGGAGGCACTTCCTTGCGTCCGAAGATATAGCTGGTGGGTCCCAGCTGTCAGGGGGAAACATTTTTTTCGCAAAATACGGCCCTTCTGGTAGGTCCCAGCTGTCAGGTGGAGGAATCATTATTTTGCCTGTAATAAGGAGGCACTTCCTTGCTGCGGCCCTGGACCCAACTATCAGCCTCTCCACGTACAGTCCTCTTCCGATGTAAGTCATTCCTTGACCACGTTGACCACGCCACGGCGAGAGCACCAAGGCGGTGGATGACGGCGAGGCCTAGGAAGGGAATGACCCGGAGCCGGGGAAGACTCGGCAGTTGTTTCCCACGCGGAGGGGAGTAGAGGGTTTACTGGTTGGGCTGCAGTGTGAGGCTGCCGTCGCCGGAGAATAACAGGAGGTCTGGGTGAGTACAGGGATGGCCAGGCCAGCGATGGGAGTAGGATGGGGCGATGAGGCCTGCGCGGCAGCAGAGCCGGCCACGGAAGGCAGGAGCAGGCGGCACGACCGGCGCTGGTTTGGGCAGCTGGAGCAAGAAGACCAGAGGTTGAAGAAGCACTACGGCCGTTGGATGGACATCGTATGGTCACTAGAGCTAGAATCGGTCATATTGACTAAGTTGACAAAGCCCTCCGTCCGTGTCAACTTAGTAGGCCCACAAGTCAGCCTCCAACCATGGTGGGTCCCAGCTAGCAGGGGGAGTATTCATTTTTGTGTGTGTAATAAGGAGGCACTTCCTTGCGTGCGAAGATATAGCTGGTGGGTCCGAGCTGTCAGCGGGAGGAACGTTTTTTTCGCGAAATACAGAGGCCCTTCCGGTGGGTCCCCGCTGTCAGGTGGAGGAATCATTATTTTGCGCGTAATAAGGAGGCACTTCCTTGCGTGCAGCCATGGACCCAGCTGTCAGCCTCTCCACGTACAGTCCTCTTCCGATGGATGTCGTTCATTGACCACGTTGACCACGCCGCGCCGAGAGCACCAGGGCGATGGACGACGGCGAGGCCTAGGAAGGGAACGACATTGAGCCAGGGCAGACTCAGTAGTTGTTTCCCACGCGGAGGGGAGTACAAGGGTTTATTGGTTCGTCTGCCATCACCGGAGAATAACAGCAGGTGTGGGTGAGTAGAGGGATGGCCAGGCCAGCGATGGGAGTAGGGTGGGGCGGTGAGGCCTGCGCAGCAGCACAGCCGGCCACGGGAGGAGGGAGCAGGCAGTCCCGCCGGCGCTGGTTCGGGCGGCTGGAGCAGGAAGAGCAGAGATTGAAGAAGCATGACGGCCGTTGGATGGACATCCAACAGTAACTGCTCTCGTGTGTTGACTAAGTTGGCAAGGCCTTGCCTGCGCGTCAACCTTTTTTTAGGAAAGCGTACGCGTCAACCTAGTAGGCCCACAAGTCAGCCTCAAATATATGGAAAACAGCATACAACCCATCTGCCATTATTGCTAATAAATGTACAGCCCATTGGCTAATTCTTAAGGATTTTTTTAAGCCCATATTCTTTTTGTTACCATTACAACCCATATTCTGGCCACGGTTAAAAATTCAACCAAAATTTCATATTTCGGTGCGGTCCGAACTGTTTTTAATCCCGAAATTTTGAATCACGTTCAAACTAATTTAAAAATAATAAATTTATATCAATTTAAAATCCAACATAATTTTCCCTGCAAAAAAAATTAAATTCGAAATCTTGAAATCTTAAAAAAAGATATTTGAAACTAATTGCCGGTTTGCTGCGTTTTTAAAATTTGCATCCCATTTCTTACTACTTCATTTTCTGGGTAAGCGAATACATTGCTCTCGCCTTGAAAGATTTGCAGCCCAGCAGGGCTGAGAAAGCAAGTAGGCCTCTATTGGGTATTTCTTTAAAAAAGGTAGAACTGGGCTAGCCATTTTCAGAAAGAAAAAAACACAACTGGGCTCATGATGTGGTAAACATAAAATAAAACCCTAGCTAGACGGGCCACAGCCCCCGCACAACCCCGTTGTTACCCTGATCTGTCTCTAAAACTAGTAAATAACAACTGTTTGTTCCTAAAAAAAGTAAATAATAACTGCGCGACCTGCTGGGTCCCTGGTGTCAGCCGCTCGTTGTGCAATTCTCTTGTTTATTGACTACGTTGACAATGGCGTGGGCCCCAGATGTCCAACCATTAGGAGGAACCATTTTTTGGGGCTTGTAATAACGAGGCACTTGCTTGCGTACTGCCATGACCCTGGTGGGTCCCTACTATCATCCTCTCCACGTACAGTCATCTCCTTATTCCTCTCGGTTGTTGACCACATTGATAACGCCAGACGGCGGCGCACCGCGCACGCCGAGCGAACCAAGGCGAACGACGATGGCGAGGCCTCGGACGGAATGAACAGGAGCCATGGAAGATGCACCAGTCTAGTCGCAGGCGGAGGCGAGTACGAGGGTTGACTGGTTCGGGTGCGGGTGCGTGTTGGGGCTGACTTCACCGGAGAATAACATGACGTGTGGGGGAATAGAGGGAGGGACTGGCAAATGTTTGAGGGTACGGTAGGGCGGCGGAGGAGCAACCAGCCGTGGGAGGTGGGAGCAGGCGGAACCGACGGGGTGGTTTGGTTTGGGCGGCTGGAGGAAGAAGACAAGAGATAGAAGATACACGACAGATGTTGGATGTCAATCCAACGGCTTGTAGGCAGAATCGTTTGTTGACTAGTAATTAAGTTGACACCACCTTGGACAGGCTTTTTCCTCGTGGGTCCCAAATGTCAAAATCCAAATCTGTCACGGTCATGCAACCTTTCTTATGAAAATTTACAACCCATTTGGTGTGCTAGTTCCAAATAAGTTTGTGGGTGCTGGTGGGGGCTAATCACTTGGGTTCTGTAATGCACAGTGAGCTCAAGTAGCCGGCGAGAGTGATGTTATTTCCCTTGGTTGGGATTTGTTACAATATTTCTCTCTTAATTAAACAAATGGCAAGCCATTTGCCTTGTTTCAAAGAAAATATGATAGTCACAGCCGATTTGAAAAGGGCAACAACATCTAACTCCAGCTTACAAACTGTACAAAAGCACGAGGGTTAATTGTTCATCAGGTTTAGACAAAACCCAGATTGAAAAGGGCAACAACATCTAACTCCAGCATTGTTTTTGGCAGTCACAGTCAAATGGATCGGTCAGGTCCATAGAATGAACATCCTGGGTCGTAAAATTTACTGTATTATGACCACAAGATGTTGTAAATAGAGGCCCGACACGTTCAGAAGCCCTTTTGTCCACCTGATACTCCTTTTTTTGCTCTTCAACATACCCATCCGTCAAAACCATGCTGCTGATAAACATAAGCCTGATGGACAATAGTAACCTCGCATTCAGCAGGAAGAATGTGACAAATCTAGTGTTTGCATGGTTGGCTACATATCGTTGCGACTTCTTCACCTTGTGTTGGTTTTTCCGTTGAAGAGGAAAGGGTGATGCAGCAAAGTAGAGATAAGTATTTCCCTCAGTTAGAGAACCAAGGTATCAATCCAGTAGGAGGCACAAACAAGTCTCCAATCTATGCACCTACACAAACAATCAAACACTTGCACCCAACGCGATAAAGGGGTTGTCAATCCCTTCACGGTCAATTGCAATGGTGAGATCTGATAGAGATAGATATAAAAGATTACTAAAACATAAAAGTAAATAAATTGCAGCAAGATATTTTTGGTATTTTTGGTTTATAGATCTAAAAATATATAAGGGAAAATAGACCCGGGGGCCATAGGTTTCACTAGAGGCTTCTCTCTTGAAGTAAAATAATACGATGGGTGAACAAATTACTGTTGAGCAATTGATAGAAAAGCGCAAAGTTATGACGATATCCAAGGCAATGATTATGCATATAGGCATCACGTCCGTGTCAAGCAGACCGAAACGATTCTGCATCTACTACTATTACTCCACACATCGACCGACTCCTGCCTGCATCTAGAGTATTAAGTTCAAGAGAACAGAGTAACGCATTAAGTAAGATGACATGATGTAGAGGGATAAACTCAAGCAATATGATGAAAACCCCATATTTTTATCCTTGATGGCAATAATACAATACGTGCCTCGCTACCCCTACTATGTCACTGGGTGAGGACACCGCAAGACTGAACCCAAAACTAAGCACCTCTCCCATTGCAAGAAGAACCAATCTAGTTGGCCAAACTAAACCGATAATTCGAAGAGAAATACAAAGATATCAAATCACGCATATAAGAATTTAGAGAAGATTCAAATAATATTCATAGATAACCTGATCATAAATCCACAATTCATCGGATCTCGACAAACACACCGCAAAAGAATATTACATCGGATAGAATTCCAAGAACATCGAGGAGAACATGGTATTGAAGACTGGCAATGGGCTCTAGGTTAATAGGTTAGTCCCAAAAATAATATAAAATAGCATATTAATGCATATAAAACATCCAAAACAGATAATATAATAGCATGGAACAATAAAAAATTATAGATACGTTGGAGACGTATCAAGCATCCCCAAGCTTAATTCCTGCTCGTCCTCGAGTAGGTAAATGATAAAAACAGAATTTTTGATGTGGAATGCTACCTAACATATTTATCCATGTAATTTTCTTTATTATGGCATGAATATTCAGATCCATAAGATTCAAAACAAAATTTTAATATTGACATAAAAACAATAATACTTCAAGCATACTAACAAAGCAATCATGTCTTCTCAAAATAACATGGGCAAAGAAAGTTATCCCTACAAAATCACATAGTCTGGCTATGCTCCATCTTCATCACACAAATTATTAAATCATGCACAACCCCGATGACAAGCCAAGCAATTGTTTCATACTTTTGATGTTCTCAAACTTTTTCAACTTTCACGCAATACATGAGCGTGAGCCATGGATACAGCACTATAGGTGGAATAGAATATGGTGGTTGTGGAGAAGACAAAAAGAAGGAGATAGTCTCACATCAACTAGGCGTATCAACGGGCTATGGAGATGCCCATCAATAGATATCAATGTGAGTGAGTAGGGATTGCCATGCAACAGATGCACTAGAGCTATAAGTGTATGAAAGCTCAAAAAGAAACTATGTGGGTGTGCATCCAACTCGCTTGCTCACGAAGACCTAGGGCAATTTGAGGAAGCCCATCATTGGAATATACAAGCCAAGTTCTATAATGAAAAATTCCCACTAGTATATGAAAGTGACAATATAGGAGACTCTCTATCATGAAGATCATGGTGCTACTTTGAAGCACAAGTGTGGAAAAAGGATAGTAGCATTGCCCCTTCTCTCTTTTCTCTCATTTTTTTATTTTGGGCTCTTTGACCTCTTTTTTTATCTTTTTTTTCTTTCCCTTTTATTTTTATTTTTTTCGTTCGGAGTCTCATCCCGACTTGTGGGGGAATCATAGTCTTCATCATCCTTTCCTCACATGGGACAATGCTCTAATAATGATGATGATCACACTTTTATTTACTTACAACTCAAGAATTACAACTCGATACTTAGAACAAAATATGACTCTATATGAATGCCTCCGGCGGTGTACCGGGATGTGCAATGACTCAAGAGTGACATGTATAAAAAATATGAATGGTGGCTTTGCCACAAATACGATGTCAACTACATGATCATGCAAAGCAACATGACAATGATGAAGTGTGTCATAATAAACGGAACGGTGGAAATTGCATGTCAATATATCTCGGAATGGCTATGGAAATGCCATAATAGGTAGGTATGGTGGCTGTTTTGAGGAAGGTATATGGTGGGTGTAATGCACCGGCGAAAGTTGCGTGGTACTAGAGAGGCAAGCAATGGTGGATGGGTGAGAATGCGTATAATCCATGGACTCAACATTAGTCATAAAGAACTCACATACTTATTGCAAAAGTCTATTAGCTATCAAAACAAAGTACTACACGCATGCTCCTAGGGGGATAGATTGGTAGGAAAAGACCATCGCTCGTCCCCGACCGCCACTCATAAGGAAGACAATCAATAAATAAATCATGCTCCGACTTTATCACATAACGGTTCACCATACGTGCATGCTACGGGAATCACAAACTTTAACACAAGTATTTCTACCAATCCACAATTATCACTAGCATGACTCTAATATCACCATCTTTATATCTCAAAACAATATGCAAGGAATCAAACTTCTCATAGTATTCAATGCACTTAACATGAAAGTTTTTATTATATCCCTCTTGGATGCCCATCATATTAGGACTAAATTCATAACCTAAGCAAATTACCCTGCTGTTTAGAGACTCTCAAAATAATATAAGTGAAGCAAGAGAGTTCAACAATTTATATAAAATAAAGCCACCGCCGTGCTCTAAAAAGATATAAGTGAAGCACTAGTGCATATTGCCTAGCTCAAAAGATATAAGTGAAGCACATAGAGTATTCTAATAAATTCACGATTAATGCATGTCCCTCTCAAAAGGTGTGTACAGGAAGGATGATTGTGGCAAACTAAAAAGCAAAGACTCATATCATACAAGACGCTCCAAGCAAAACACATATCATGTGGTGAATAAAAATATAGCCTCAAGTAAATTTACCGATGGATTGAAGACGAAAGAGGGGATGCCTTCCGGGGCATCCCCAAGCTTAGGCTCTTGGTTGTACTTGAATATTACCTTGGGGTGCCTTGGGCATCCCCAAGCTTAGGCTCTTGCCACTCCTTATTCCATAGTCCATCAAATCTTTACCCAAAACTTGAAAACTTCTCAACACAAAACTCAACAGAAAACTTATGAGATCCGTTAGTATAAGAAAAATAAATCACCACTTTGGTACTGTTGTGAACTCATTCTTTATTTATATTCGTGTAATATATACTGTATTCCAACTTTTTCATGGTTCATACCCCCCGATACTACCCATTGATTCATCAAAATAAGCAAACAACACAAAGAAAACAGAATCTGTCAAAAACAGAACAGTCTGTGAAGATCCGAATTGTTCTAATACTTATGTAACTCCAAAAATTCTGAAAACCTAGGAAAATATAGGAAATTCGTATATAAATCTTGTGTAAAAAATTCAGAGTTTTTCCTCTCTTCTGTAAATTATTAAAATTCTGCAACTGGACGCAAAAGTTTCTGTTTTTCAGCAAGATCAAATCAACTATCACCGTAAGCCATCCCAAAGGTCTTACTTGGCTCAAACACTAATTAAAACACCAAAACACAATTAATACAGAGGTAATAATGTGTATTTTATTCAAGAACAGAAGCAAAACAAAAAACATAAAAATCTAAATTGGGTTGCCTCCCAACAAGCTCTTTCTTTATAGCCATTAAGATGGGCTTGAGATTTCAATGATGCTCACATGAAAGACAAGGATTGAAGCACAAAGAGAGCATCATAAGACATGTGACCAACACATTTAAGTCTAACATACTTCATATGCATAGGCATTTTATAGGAAAAAAAATCATCAAGGCAAGCAAAAACTACCATATGCAAGGAAGAAGAAAGAAACAATAGCAATCTCAACATAACGAGAGGTAATTTAGTAACATGAAAATTTCTACAACCATATTTTCCTCTCTCATAATAATTACATGTAGGATCATAATCAAATTCAACAATATAGCTATCACATAAAATATTCTCTTCATGATCCACATGCATGCAAAGTTGACACACTTCCAAAATAGTGGGATTATCATCAAATAAAGTCATGACCTCTCCAAGCCCACTTTTATCGAAAATTTCATAAGATTGATCATTCTCCAAGGTAGTGGGATCATTATTACCTAGAGTTGACACTCTTCCAAATCCACTTTCAAAATTATTGCAAATATATTCATCATGAGGCTTAAATAAATTTTCAAGATCATAAGAACAATCACCCCAATCATGATCATTGCAACAAGTGATGAACATATCAAAATTAGCATACCTAAGCTTAGGGTTTTCCATATTATTAGCACAATTGACATTAATAGGATTTATAGTAACATCATTGCAATCATGCTTTTCATTCAAGGAGCTATCGTGAATCACTTCATAAATTTCTTCTTTTAACACATCATCACGATTTTCAGATTCACTAATTTCAAGCAAAAATTCATAAAGATAATCTAGTGCACTCAACTCACTAGCAATAGGTTCATCATAATTGGATCTCTTAAAAAGATTAGCAAGTGGATGAGGATCCATAAACTTTGTTCTTTCTGATTTTCAATAAATACACAATTATGCCAAGCGAACAAGCAAACAAACAAAGTAAGACATAAAGGCAAACGAAAAGAAGGCAAATATTTTTGTGTTTTTCTGAAAACCGTTTTAGAAGTGGGGGAGAGGAAAACGAGAGGCAAATGGCGAATAATGTAATGCAAGAGATGAGAGTTTATGATGGGTACTTGGTAGGCTTGATGTAGAACCTCCCCAGCAACGGCGCCAGAAATTCTTCCTGCTACTTCTTGAGCTTGCGTTGGTTTTTCCCTTGAAGAGGAAAGGGTGATGCAGCAAAGTAGAGATAAGTATTTCCCTCAGTTAGAGAACCAAGGTATCAATCCAGTAGGAGGCACAAGCAAGTATCCAATCCATGCACCTACACAAACAATCAAACACTTGCACCCAACGCGATAAAGGGGTTGTCAATCCCTTCACGGTCAATTGCAATGGTGAGATCTGATAGAGATAGATATAAAAGATTACTAAAACGTTAAAGTAAATAAATTG
Source organism: Thinopyrum elongatum (assembly GCA_011799875.1). Classification (NCBI taxonomy): domain Eukaryota; kingdom Viridiplantae; phylum Streptophyta; class Magnoliopsida; order Poales; family Poaceae; genus Thinopyrum; species Thinopyrum elongatum. The sequence goes on along the minus strand of CM022299.1, from coordinate 553,924,146 downwards.
CAACAAGATATTTTTGGTATTTTTGGTTTATAGATCTAAAAATATATAAGGGAAAATAGCCCCGGGGGCCATAGGTTTCACTAGAGGCTTCTCTCTTGAAGGAAAATAATACGGTGGGTGAACAAATTACTGTCGAACAATTGATAGAAAAGTGTAAAGTTATGACGATATCCAAGGCAATGATTATGCATATAGGCATCACGTCTGTGTCAAGTAGACCGAAACGATTCTGCATCTACTACTATTACTCAACACATCGACCGACTCCTGCCTGCATCTAGAGTATTAAGTTCAAGAGAACAGAGTAACGCATTAAGTAAGATGACATGATGTAGAGGGATAAACTCAAGCAATATGATGAAAACCCCATATTTTTATCCTTGATGGCAACAATACAATACGTGCCTCGCTACCCCTACTATGTCACTGGGTGAGGACACTGCAAGATTGAGCCCAAAACTAAGCACCTCTCCCATTGCAAGAAGAACCAATCTAGTTGGCCAAACTAAACCGATAATTCGAAGAGAAATACAAAGATATCAAATCATGCATATAAGAATTCAGAGAAGATTCATATAATATTCATAGATAATCTGATCATAAATCCACAATTCATCGGATCTCGACAAACACACCGCAAAAGAATATTACATCGGATAGAACTCCAAGAACATCGAGGAGAACATGGTATTGAAGATCATAGAGAGAGAAGAAGCCATCTAGCTACTAGCTATGGACCCGTAGGTCTGAGGTAAACTACTCACGCTTCATCGGAAGGGCAATAGGGTTGATGTAGATGCCCTCCGTGATCGAATCCCCCTCCGGCAGATCATCGGAAAAGGCCCCAAGATGGGATCTCACGGGAACAGAGGCTTACGGCAGCGGAAAAGTATTTTCGTGGATGCTTCTGATGGTTTGTGAATATTTGGGAATTTATAGGGCGAAGATTAGGGTTAAGGGAGCTCCAAGGGACCCACAAGGCAGGGGGGCGCCCCCCTGGGGCGCGCCCTGCACCCTTGCCATTGTCTCGGGACTCCTTTTCCTTGGTCTCCAAGTCCTACATGTGTCTTCTGGTCCAAGAAAAATCATCGTGAAGTTTTATTCCGTTTGGACTCCGTTTGATATTCCTTTTCTGTGAAACTCAAAAACAAGGAAAAAAACAGAAACTGTCACTGAGCTCTGGGTTAATAGGTTAGTTCCAAAAATAATATAAAATAGCATATTAATGCATATAAAACATCCAAAATAGATAATATAATAGCATGGAATAATAAAAAATTATAGATACGTTGGAGACGTATCAATCGTTCCAGCGTTATTGTCTTCAGTCGAATGTCATGAGAAGTGCGAAAATCCCGGTGCTTATGAATCCACCGATTGGTCATAACTTTCTTACCCCGTCCTGTTGCCTAAATAGACATGAAGATTGAAAACAATTAAGGTCTAAAAAAAGAGTGTCGAAAGAGCAACAGCTTAACGGTTAATTCTAGTACACTATATGCGGGCTTCCAATGTGCGTGAAATTATCACCTTTATATACAACTTCTCCAGACATGGAAAGCATTGCAGCAAGCCAATAATCTTGTTCAGATCAAAACTATTCATTTGGATATATAAGATCTTGATAGAATCCAGCACCATTGATAGGCTATCCATGGACAAACTCTTCATTGAGCATAGAACATAATATTAGTACAAAATGTGTACTCCAAGATGATATAGAACTTATGCACAGAAATTTAAAATGCAGCTTATGATTACAAGTGTAGATGATAATATACAGTACCTGAAGAACTGTGGAGCCAAACACCATCTTGAAATGAGCACAGAGATCATGTATTACACCCAAGGTCTCCAGTTTAGACGCAGAGACGACAGTTATGTGCGACGGTGAATAACTAGAATCAAGGATCAACTTTGAAGTGAAGGGGCATCTTTGATGATGAGTTGCCTTCCGTCAAAAGAAATTCCAATTCTTACTAGGTTAAGCGACTTTATTTGGAGACAACCGATTCTAACTGTGAAAACAAGCACCAAGCACTCCAGGGCAGGGCAACTAGAGTGGATGATGATGTGCAATGAGGCCTTCGATATACGAACCCGCACAAGTGAAAGTTTTTTGAGAAATGGGAGTTGAAGGTTTAGTACCAGATTGTCTGGTAGGTAGCACAGCGCAAAGGTGGTGGTGTGGAGAGAGGAGGAAAACCACGAGATGGACATCGGTGCTGAGGGCACAAGTACATGGCGTTCGGTATCTGGTAGGTGATTTCCTGGGTTTGCGAGCCAGTTTGTTTGTTCGTGCTTTGGTAAGCCGGCCAGGCAATTATTTGTGTTTTTTGAATTTTGAGACTTTTTGGATTTGTGTCTCCTAAAGATTTTTTTCTCCTAAATGCATTTTCTACAAACCGGGTCATGAAGCTCCGATTGTGTGACTCATGTTTGAGTATTTTGGGTTTGGTAACCCGCCCTAGCTATGGACTTTAAGTCGCCAGCATGCTTTGGTTTGAACAATTGAGGTCATGCGATTGCAAGTGTTTGGGTTGTTACCCGCGCTGGATATTGAGGTGTAAGCCGACAGCATGATCCAAGTCTACAGGTATGTTTTCAATTGTTATATGAATATTTGGGGTTTGGTAACCCGCCCTGGCTTTTGGCTTTAAGTCGCCAGTATGTTTTGGTTTGAATAGCCTTAATTCTAGTCTTTTCTGTAATTGTATAAGACTATATTATGTGTGGGTTGTTACCCGTCCAGGCTTTTGACGTTAAGTCGCCAGGGCATACGTTGTTTAAACTTTGTACAGGACATGCAAAACTTTCAAGGGCCATTTGCATTTTTATCCCTAACTCGAACCACCTACTCATATATGCCCCTAAGTTCGAAGCCTACTCAAATTTGCCCCTCTGCCGTTATGTGCACTTATATAAATGCCCTTCTGTGCCGTTACCGTCCGGTCAAAAAGCTTTGACCACCCTGAAAAAATAGCAAAAAAAATCTAAAAAATATAAAATTTTGTGGGATCGATGATACTCACGTGCGCAAGGTGCGTGCAAAATTTCATGCTATTTGGACATTCCAGGAGCTCGTGGCGAGGAAAACAGTAAATCCGTACGCTTGTGAACAGTAAATTTGAAATAAAATAGCAAGAAAATTCAAAAAAATATGAAATTTTTTGGCCTCAAAGAGGCTTGGGTGCACAAGGTGCTTGTAAGTTTTTGTGATCAAATGACATGCGAGGGGCTCTAGCAAGAAAAAACAAAATAGTCATTTTTCCTAAGTTTTTTCTCAAGCCAAATTTTGTTTTTTTCTCCACGAGCCCCTACAATGTCCAAACACAACAAAAATTTGCATGCAGCTTCCAGACCCAAGCCTCTTTGATGCCAAAAAATTTCATATTTTTTTGAATTTTCTTGCTATTTTTTGAATTTACTGTTCACAGGCTTACATATTTACTGTTTTTCCTTTGGCACGAGCCCTTGGAATGTCCAAACAGCATGAAAATTTGCACGCACCTTGCGAACCTGAGTATCTTTGATCCCACAAATTTTCAGATGTTTTAGATTTTTTTGCTATTTTTTTCAGGACGGACAAAGCCCTTTGGCCGGCTTTGACCGGACGGTAACGGCACAGAAGGGCATTTCTATAAGTGCACATAACGGCAGAGGGGCAAATTTGAGCAGGCTTTGAAATTAGGGGTAAATTTGAGAGTGGGCGCAAATTAGGGGCATACATGTAAATGTCCCAACTTTCAATGGAAATATGAATACTGGCATGGCTAACTGAATACATCAGGCAGATCATCATAAAAGATTCAAACTGATGTTTCAAAAGTTAAAGACCAACATGCACGAAGGCATGCTCGGGCGGATCATTGTTTTAACCTAGCCTATTACAAGGCTATCATGATCCCACAGGTTTAAAGTAAAGTATTTTCTGAACAAGCGCTCTTGTACCCTGATCTGAGAGCCGCCTGGTTAGTCATTGGTTTTCTTCATGGCAAGTTGACGACTCCGGGTCATCCTGCGCCGGCTCTTCTTCTTCGGCCATCTAGAGGTCAGGCAACGTCCAGTCGATGCCTATTAAGGCCTCGAATATGGCTTCATCATTTATAATGGGAGCAGAGTCAAGGTCAGGGGCAAAGAGGTGCTTACGCCTGGCGGGAACAAGATTCATCACTTCATGGGTGGGCGGCTTAATTTTGTTGTTCTAATCATCTAAGCCGGTGTGTAGTGCTTAAGATTCAGCTCTTCAATAAGCTTGCATGCCACGGGCCGCATCTCCCTCACACACTTGTTGAAATCTTGTTCTTCAAAGGCTGACCCGTCATCTTTAAACTCGGGGCATCCGGTGGCTATCTCCTCCGGGTCAAGTTCTGTTGCCCATGCTTTGGCTCGACCTAGAGCAACGATAGCTCCAGCTCGGGCGGCTGATGATCGGCACTCTTCGATTTGAGTCGGCACTGTGGAGAACTGCTCTAGCACAGTCTTGAGAAGTGTTGGAGGCTTTTTACCACCTGACAGGGCAACAAGACTGCGCAGAGTCCCGGTGTACAGCTGCTCGGTCAATGAGTACACTGCCTTAAACTTCAGCAGCATGCTTTCACCAAGGCTGGCGCTTCTGGAGCCTGTTCAGTTGAGGCATAAGAGTCATCAGGCGGGTTAAAAACATTACATATTATAAGTCGCTAGGCGAGTCAAATAAATACAGAAGTTCATGAGGAGTTGGGTAGGAGTCTTACCAAAGATAGCAGATGTCATTTGAATAATGTGTTGCTTTAAGCCAATTAACTCTGCAGTCACCGGCTTAAGCGCAGCTTCAGCATCTTCGGCCCTTTTCGCTAGCGCAACCTTGTCAGTCTCCCAGGCGGCTCTCTCAGCATCAAAGTCCGCCTTCAACTTGTCAATTGCTTCTAAAGAGGCCTTCAGATCTGACTTGGCCTTCAAGGTTTCTGACTGCTGCAGCTTTAAACTTTTCCTTAAATCACTAACTTGTGATTCCTTCATGTTCAACTCTGCCTGGAATACATAAGGCACATGTTATATAAACAACGACACAAATTTTGGTATTACAATTATTTAAAGTCCCAAGCACATTGCAAGTAATACACTTGGCACTTGGGGGCTAATGTAGGTCGTTTTAAAATGCTAGGCGACCCGGCTCAACTTGTCAGTTTAAGCCGGCCCTTGGGGGCTACATATTTGGATTTCTAAGAAGACTATAAGTCCCGGCTCAACTTGTCAGTTTAAGCCGGCCCTTGGGGGCTACATATTTGGATTTCTAAGAAGACTATAAGTCCCGGCTTAACTAGGCAGTTTAAGCCAGCCCTTGGGGGCTACAATACTGGATTTTTAAAGTGGATATACGTCTCGGTTTAAAGCTGGCCCTTGGGGGCTGAGTATTTGGATTTCTGAGGCAGTTAAAAGTACCGGCTCATTTTGTTGAAGAAAAGCCGGCCTGGAGAGACTATAGTTTTGACATATTTTATGAAGTCTCAAGCATATTCAACAGTTTTCTTATACTTAAGACTTGGCAGCTATATAAGTACATATGGAAAGGGGTTGGTAGCATACCTCACAGCGTTCCTTCATAAGGTTCACAAAGCCGGCTTCAAGGTCACGGCTAGTATGAAGACGGTTAAGATAACTAGCATGGATGTCACTGGCACTACGGGCAGCATACGTCTCCTGATCCAGCTTCACCTTGCCTTTATCCAAAGAGTGAGATTCTTCTTTGGCACCGTGCTTGGCTAATACAGTGGAAGCCCCTGGTGCAGAGTAAGCCATCCCAGTAATGGTCACATCATCGGAGTCTTTATCAAGAGGGATATCCTCAGCTGGCTTCTGAGGAGTTAGCGACTTAGGGCTCAGCGGGTCAGGGCTTGCCACCGGGTTAAGTTCCGCGTCCAATTGTTCAAGGACGGGGGCATCGACTGTTGGTGGCGGGTCATCCAAGGGTTCTTCTGGATCTTGAGTATGGGCCTCAGAGCTGTCAGTATGATGTTTCTCTGGCTCAGCAGATTTCGAATCTTTTGAAGACCCGCCAAGTTTCTGCTTCTTACCGGCCTTTGCCATACCTCTGCAATAAAATACAAAGTATATGAGTCTATCGTCATAAGTTGCTGATAAATAAATAGAAATACTTACCCTTGCGCGATTTTGAAGGCTGGCATTTGAGTCCCAAAAGAGTCGCCAGATGACGGAGGCGTCTTCTGATAATTTGAGTTGGAAGGCGTAAGAGGTTGACGTATTTGGCTGGCTAATAGATAAAGAAAGTCTAAGTTATGAGGCACCTCATGATGATGTTTGCGAGGAGCCGGTGTGTTAGGTAAGCCGGAGATAAGATCTTGCGAGCCGCCGCTTCGAGTTGGGTGTCTTGGCTCATGTTGCTGTTTCTTCAAAAGAAAGTTGGGATCCAAGTGAGCAAGAGGATGAGAAAATTTCACCTTCCGGATGACTTGCCGAGTTCTCTTTCTTGGCAAAGGTTCTGAGTCGGAGGAGACAGGGATTACCTCTGCGGCATCGGCTTGACTGGTCTCTGTGGCATCCTGAGAAGAGTCGGCGTCAATAAGTTGCATAAAAAGGCGACCAAGGGAGTCAAGTTCTACCTCCGAGTCATCTAGCTTGAGAAGATCCTCTGCGGCGGATTTCTTACTGCGGCTCGGGCCACGGGTGGTGGTCTTAAGCTTTTTGACTGGGGCGGCGGCTTGAAGCTTCTTTCGCCAGAATGGAGAGTCGGCCTATATTTCAAATGAGCAACAGTATATTGAAGCAAGATGAAAATTATAAGTATTGATGGCAATATGATGAAAATTTATGGAAAACACTTACAGGTGGAGGTGCGTTGAGCACGCAGAAAGGGTTCACCCCTACTTTGCGGCAATTTTCCATAGTCTCCTCAAGTAATGATTTAACCATAGCGGTGGCATCCTCATCAGTCAAGGGGGTCTGGTTATAGCGTTGAGGGTCTTTGGTGTCACCTGCGTACTCACACATTAAGCCGCTGCGCCGGCTTAATGGCAAGATTCTCCATGAAACCCAACAGCGGACTAGGTCTACTCCAGACAAGCCATTGGCCACCAGAGCTCTTATCTTTGAAAAGATGGCAGAATACTTGGCTCATTCGGCAGCGGAGATGCGATCTGGAAGCGCGTGAGTGGGGCTGAGCCGGAAGGGGCGATAACCCGACAGGGGATTTTCACCGTCCGGGGAGGTGTCTTGGCAGTAAAACCATGTACAGTTCCAATCTTTGGGGTGACTGGGTAGTACAGCTGCAGGAAAAACAATATCTCATCGCCTCTGAATGGATATCCCACCAAGGTCGAGACTAGGCCCATCGGACATCTCGGTTTGGCGGTTCAGATAAAAATACTCTCTAAAAAGATCAAACTTAGGCTCTTGTTGAAGATACACTTCGCAGAAGACTTGAAAGTTGCAGATGTTAGAAACGGAGTTGGGACCGATGTCTTGAGGGTGAAGGTTGTAAAAGTGGAGAACATCCCGGAAGAATTTTGACCCGGGTGGCGAGAAGCCGCGAAGGAGGTGATCCGCAAAGATGATGACTTCACCTTCTTTAGGTTGAGGTCTAATTTCAGCACCAGGGACTCGCTAGTGAATGGTATCCTTCGATGGCAAGACTCCCATATCCACAAACTCTTGGAGAGATAGTTCAGAAACCTGAGAAGCAACCCAATCGCATGAAGTGGGAGTCTTGGTCATGATTGGCGGTTTAAATTATGGCCTGGAGGCAAAAATATGGCGGGTTAAAATCAAGGTGTTAAGCCGCCTAAGTAATTATGGTGATGGTTCAGTAGCAATGAACCGGTTATGAAGTGGTTTGAACATGATCAGTTACAAATTTATGGTTAAGCCGACAGTAGGTCGGCGGGTTGTCAGGTTATTTGTTGAGCCGCCCAAACTGCGTTGGCGAAGCGGATATTTACGGAGCTGAGCTTGATGAAAGTTTTTTGGCAGAATTTCACTAAGCGTTGAGCAAACAAGTTTCACAGATCGTGCCTATAATTTTGGATCTACGGCAGTTCGAAAAACAGAAGGAAATTGCTAATCTAAAACATGGTGGACGAACTAGTGTGCTGGGGATTGAATCTCAGAAGAAAAGAATGAATCTATGATTGGTAGCAGATGCCAAAGCTATCACCGCATGACTTCAGTATCGCTTTTGGATCAAACTAAGCAACATGGTGGATGAACTACAAGCGAACACCGACGAACACCGATGAATTAGGGTAACCTAATGTGGATTGGAAGTAAGGAGAGATGGGTACCTGGTGATGCTGATGGACAGCGGAGGGGCGCCGCGATCTCTGGTCAATGAGTACACTGCCTTTAACTAATAAAAATGCTAGGCGACCCGACTCATTGACCGAGCAGCTGTACACTGGGACTCTGCGTAGTCTTCTTGCCCTGTTAGGTGGTAAAAAGCCTCCAACACTTCTCAAGACTGTGCTAGAGCAGTTCTCCACAGCGCCGGCTCAAATCGAAGAGTGCCAATCGCCAGCCACCTGAGCTGGAGCTATCGTCGCTCTAGGTCATGCCAAAGCATGGGCAACAGAACTTGACCCGGAGGAGATAGCCATCGGATGCCCCGAGTTTAAAGATGATGGGTCAGCCTTTGAAGAACAAGACTTCAACAAGTGCGTGAGGAAGATGCGGCCCGTGGCGTACAAGCTTATTGAAGAGCTGAATCTTAAGCACTACACACCGGCTTACGATGATCAGAACAACAAAATTAAGCCGCCCACCCATGAAGTGATGAATCTTGTTCCCGCCAGGCGTAAGCACCTCTTTGCCCCTGACCTTGACTCTGCTCCCATTATAAATGATGGAGCCATATTTGAGGCCTTAACCGGCATCGACTGGACATCGCCTGACCTCCAGATGGCTGAAGAACAAGAGCCGGCGCAGGATGACCCGGAGTCATCAACTCGCCATGAAGAAAACCAATGACGAACCAGGCGGCTCTCAGATCAGGGTACAAGAGCGCTTGTTCAGAAAATACTTTATTTTAAACCTGTGGGCTCATGATAGCCTTGTAATAGGCTAGGTTAAAACAATGATCTGCCCGATCATGCCTTCGTGCATGTTGGTCTTTAACTTTTGAAACATCAGTTTGAATCTTTTATGATGATCTGCCTGATGTATTCACTTAGCCATGCAACTATTCATATTTCCATTGAAAGTTTTGCATGTCCTGTACAAAGTTTAAACAACGTATGCCCTGGTGACTTAACGTCAAAAGCCAGGACGGGTAACAACCCACACATAATATAGTCTTATACAATTACAGAAAAGACTAGAATTAAGGCTATTCAAGCCAAAACATACTGGCGACTTAAAGTCAAAAGCCAGGGCGGGTTACCAAACCCCGAATATTCATATAACAATTGAAAACATACCTGTAGACTTGGATCATGCTGCCGGCTTACACCTCAATATCCAGTGCAGGTAACAACCCAAACACTTGCAATCGCATGACCTCAATTGTTCAAACCAAAGCATACTGGCGACTTAAAGTCCATAGTCAGGGCGGGTTACCAAACCCAAAATACTCAAACATGAGTCACACAATCGGAGCTTCATGGCCCGTTTTGTAGAAAATGCATTTAGGAGAAAAAAATCTTTAGGAGACACAAATCCAAAAAGTCTCAAAATTCAAAAAATCACAAATAATTGCCTGGCCGGCTTACCAAAGCACGACCAAACAAATTGGCTCGCAAACAAACATGAAAGGAAAAAAATACTTCAATTTCGTTTTGCTCCATTCCTTTCAACCAAATGCATGAATAATTGAATAGTAGAGTACGATAGGAAAATTTCCTATTGCTATGTTTTTCCTTCATTTTTTCCTTTGAACCAAAATAGCCCTAAGTGATCGACATGAATGTAGAGTAATAAGTGATATGACAAGTGTACAACCTCTTTGGCGTAGCCGTGTTGACCTTAGCATCATTGGGTTGGTTGCTGAAGATGCTGCGGTGGAGGTGGCTGTGGGAGGTATGGAATAAGATCTGAGGCATCTGTAGACGGTGTCGAGGGTACTGCTCTGTTGTGATGGATGGTTCGGTCGTTGGAGCAGCTCTGGCGAGGTGTACGACGTCGAGGCTGAAGCAGTACAAGATAGACATCATTAATCTGAAGAGGGATTCTAATAGCATCTTCAATAAAGGATGTAAAATACATTATGAAAATGTCCTAGATGTAACATTTACATCACCAAAAAACACCTAACTCCAACAGATGATGTAAAAACTGTCGAAACTGAATGGTACTGTCGAAACTGAATGTTACTGTCGAAACTGACTGCACTAGTAGCAGAGAAGCACTTCACAGGTAGTTTAGGCCGCTCGAGCACTAGTAGCAGAGAAACAATGATCTAAATCAATAGTCGCTCGACAGGGAATGCACTAGCAGATAGCAGCCGGAACAACGGCGCCCGGAGCAGCAGCGCAAACGAGAGACAAAGCAGCAACTCGTGTAGCTACATCAGCCCGTGTATGAGCATCAGCGGCGCGAGCGAGAGCAAGAGCAGAGCAGCATTACGAGCGAGAGGAAGAGCAGAGCAGCAGCGCGAGCGAGAGCCGGAGCAGTAGTAGCAATGCGGTCGGTATGGACGCCGGCACCGAGGGAGCCTCGCACTGGGGGATACCCGCCGTGGAGGATGTCCCCGGCGGCGCCGGCGTCGAGGGAGCCGCGCCATGGCGGAGCGAGATCGAGCACATGAGACGCTGTGAGGTCGAGTTAAGGAGAAGATGTGATGCGATGAGTGTACAACCTCTTTGGTGGCGCCGAGTAGGCCTCGGCTTCATCCGAGGAGTTAGTGAGGATGCTGCGGTTTTGGTGGGGCAGGTATAGGCGGCGCTGTGGGGATGGAGCAGCCGCGATAGACGAGGCGATCGTCGGAGTAGCTCCCTGGAGGTGAAGGACGGGGCGGCTGAACCGGCGGGACGGCGACATCGACGATGGATCCTTCATCCGGGGTGATGGATGAGGGACGTCGAGCTGTTGCGGTGGACGACGTCATCGGGAAGAGGCTACGGGTGGGCAGCGATGGGGTGGCGGACGGAGGAGGGTGGGGTTTCGTGGCTGGAGCGGAGAGGTTATGGCGGCCTGGGTTTTCGAATGGCGAAAAGGAGGTGATGGGAGGGGAGGAGACCATGACTCAGGGTTGTACTTGTCCGAAATGTAGGGTGTGTTACAAAAATACCCCCACCGATTTGAACTAGCCGCCCTTTCGGCACAGGGTTAGAACGGGGATTTCGCGTGTCGGGATTTGGCAGCTGGAGAGAGTTTTCGTGCGCGTTGTAATTTCGGGATAGCAAGGCGCGGGTTGAGAAGGAGGGAGGTTTCGGAGCACAAGGAGACAAAGAGATATTTTGAAATTTTGGAATAACAAAGAGATATTTTGGGTAGCAAAGGGGGGCACACCAGCTCCTGGTGGGCTGGGCGCCACTCCCCTCCCCTCCCCTGGCCCATGCGCCTAGGGTTGGTGGGGAACCCTAGATGGGGGCGCCCCCCTTGGCTTGGGGGGCAAGCCACCCCCTAGCTAGGGCTGCTACCACCTCCTTGGAGGAGGGGCTAGGACCGGCGCCCCCTCCACCTTGCCCGTATATATAGTGGAGGTGTGGGAGGGCAGCAGCACCCCTCTCCCTGGTGCATCCCCTCCTTGTCTCTCCCACCTCCTCGTCCCGGTTTGCTTAGCGAAGCGCTGCCGCTGCTCCACTACCACGCCATCGTGCTGGTTGTGAACCCATCTACTTCTTCCCATTCGCTTGCTGGATCAAGGAGGAGGAGACGTCACCGAGCCTCACGTGTGCTAAACTCGGAGATGCCGTCCGTTCAACACTAGATCAGTAGAATCGTGATTGGATCGCGAAGAGTACGACTACATCAACCGTGTTTTATACGCTTTCGCTTTCAGTCTACAAGAGTTCGTAGACTCACTCCCCCCTCATTGCTATGCATCTCCTAGATTAGATATTGAATGTTTCGTAGGAATTTTTTTGATTTTCATGCAACGTTCCCCATCAGTTCAATGGATATATACAAGCATGTCAGGGTTAAAAATAAAAGAGTGTCCTATTACACATTATCAATCCTTTGACATCACACTCTCCTTGATACTAGGGTTAGCCCTGATCATTGTGAGGTGAAAAGTGTTCTTGAAATCCCGCTTGCATGCATCAATGGAAATTGCTTATTCTCAATTCTGCCATTTCTCTGCTTCCATATGGACCAACATCCAATAATTAGGATTTCCATGAAGAATTCCCATTGGTATAAGTGTCTAGCATCAATGATCACGGAATATATGTTCCATCAGTGTTCCATTCCATATCAATACTCCATCAGAAGCCTTGACTGAAGCTGAAGAATAAATGCATTCTATCTTCCACATTGCAGTCATAGCAAAGGGCACATTCCACTAAAAAGGCAATGGGCCCATTGTGTGCTATCATGTTCAAAAATGTTAATCATGCATTTAGAAAATGTTAAATGTGTATAAAAAATGTTTTTGACGTATACAAAAATTGTACAAATGTGTATGGAAAAAAGTAGAAATAAAAGGTACAAGTTTTATTTTTTTTGAAAAATCATAATTATTCATTTTAAAAAGTTAAATGTGTATCAAAAAAATGTTTTTCATGTATACAAAAAAATTACAGTGTGTATGGAAAGAAATAGACATAAAAAAATATAAGTTTTACATTGTTTTAGTCATGTATCTTGACAATGTTAAATGTGTATATAAAAAACGTTCCCGATATATACAAAAATGTAGAATGTGTATGGCAAAAGTATACATAAAAAATATATGTTTATGGAAAAATTTAAACGTGTATATATAAAATGTTCCTGATGTATATTAAAAATATTCAATGTTTATGGAAAAAGTAGACATGAAAAAAAATATGTTTAAAATAATGTTAATCCTGCATTTCCAAAATAATAATGTGTATATAAAAATTGTTCTTGTATACAATTTTTTTTACAATGTGTATTGAAAATGTATACATAAAAATATAAGTTGTCAAAAATGTTAGTCAAGTATTTAAAAAATACTAAAATCTATATAAAATGTTTTTGATGTATACGAAAAATGTACAAATGTCTATAAAAAGACATAAAAAATATTTAAAAAATTGTTAGTCATGTATTTAAAAAATGTTCACACAGTTTTAAAAAATGCTTATTGAAATAAAGTAATGTTAAGTGTGTATTAGAAAAATTGTTCACCATTTATTTTAAAAAGTGTTCATAACATGTTTTTTAAGAAAAAATACACATCATGTATTTGAGAAATGTAGAATGCGTATCCAGAAAATGTTCCACATGTACACCAGAAATGTACACTATGTTAGATATGTTTTGAGAAAGAGCAAAAATGATGAAAAGCGACGAAGAAACATAAGAAAGCAAAGAAAACAGAGAAAAACCCAGAGAAAACAGAAGTATAATAAAAAAACCCAAGAAATAAAATCAAAGAAAACCCACTGCAAAAAAGAAAAAGAAGCAAACAAAATGGGAGAATAAGGAAAAATGAAGAAAAAAGGAAAAGAAAGAAAAAACCAGGAAAGAAACTAAGAAAACTGAAGAAAACAAAGGAAAGAAAAAAAACAGGAAAACCAATAAAGAAATGAAAAAATTGACGAAATAATAAACAGGTGAAACACAGATAACCGAAAAAAAAAGAAATAGAGAAAACCGAAAGAAAAAGAAAAAAAGGAAAAAGGAAAAAAACTGAAGTGAACGCATCAAACTTAGCGAGCGGACAAACAGGCTGGCCCGATACTGTAGGGTGCAGGAGAAAGCTTCAGACGAGATGGTTGATACTCTTGCCATAAGCGAGATATAGTTGTCGCGGTTGCCTTCACACATCCGCATTGTGCTCACTATATTTCGGCGAATCCTATTTGGCGCTGCAGGCATGAATCCTATTTGGCGCTGCAGGCACCGGTTAGCAGAAAGAGTAATAGCCGCTCTATATTTCGGCGAATCCTATTTGGCGCTGCAGACACCGGTTAGCAGAAAGAGTAATAACCGGCTATCTCCTCGCAAAGTATGTTTACTGTGCTCGGCCCATTTCTATTTTTCTTCCTGTTTTCTGAAAGCTAAAAAAGGCGCAAGCACACGGGTTCGAATCTGTGACGCCTTCGTTGCAAGGGCTACTCTCGAACCATTAGGCTATCTCCTCGCTCGTGCAAACATACTTCGCTTCTTTCTTTTATTTAGTTCTTCAGTTTTTTGTTTTTCTATCCTTTTATGTTCATTCTTTTTTGTTTCCTTTAATGCTCGTTTTTTCAATTTTTGTGAATAGTTTTTCTAAATTTATGAACTTTTTAAATTAGATTATTTAAAAAAATTGATGAACTTTTTTTTCAATATTGATGAACTTTTTTTCAAAATCAATGAACTTTTTTTAAGTTTGATGATTTTTTTCAAATTTGATGAACTTTTTCAAATTGGATGAACTTTTTTTCTAATTGGATGAACTTTTTTTCAAATTGGATGAACTTTTTAAAAATTTGATGAACTTTTTCGTTATTCATGATTTCTATAAATTTTGTTCGATTTTTTTCTTCCAAAAAATCACTTTTTTTTTTGAAATGTATGTGCAAGAAATAGCACGGCTACGTTTTGAACATTTCGCGCTGTAATCATTCAATAGTTCCTTGTAGCTCAAGTTGTAAGGCACTGTGCACTGTAACTAATCGGTGTAATCTCGAATCCTCAGCGGAGCAAAAAATTTGGAGGTTTTTCGCGCTACAATTCCCCTGCGTGTGCCTGGGCCGGCCCACAAGGTGCGCTAGCGGGCGCTAGTTGAGTGAACCGGCGCTTAAGCGCCGTATAGGAGCTCCCCTATATTTCAGCTTCCAAGCTCAGATGGTACGTGGACCAGGCCCACAGAAAAATATGACCCAGTCCCTCTCGTGGACGGCCCAGGTTATACGAGTTTCGGCCCGCTCCATGTGTACCCATCGCGCTCCCGTGAACGAGACGGACCCGGCGAAACGCGACGGCTGCCAAGATCCGCGTCGCGCCGCCTGGCCGCCGCGTTCGACGAGGGAGCTCGGGCACGCAAGATCCGCGCCGCGCAGCCTCGCCGCCTATCGAGAGTCTGATTCGGAGATGTGCGGAATGCGGGCCAGCGGCGCGGCAGCGTCGTGGGCAGTGGGGCGGACGCGCACCTCTAGGACGACCCGGACGGCGCCGCCATCCCGGGGCTCCTCGACTCCCGCTTCGACGGCGACAAGCTCGACGCGCTCAAGCACCTTCTCGCTCTCATCTCTCGGGGCGTCGACGTCTCCCGCATCTCCCCGCAGGTCCGGCTAGCGTCCCCCCTCCTCTCGTCTCCTCTCGTCTCGTCTCACGCCGTGGATTCAGGCGATGGAATTGCGTCTGTGCTTGTTGCGCAGGCGGCCACGAACTTGACGGCTTAGTCGCTTGAGGTGAAGAAGCTCGCCTACATGCTCCACTACGCCGCCCTCATCTTCACTTCTCCCTGCAATGCGACACAAATCAGAGCCAAATCCTAAGTAGATTTGTTTGCAATTTTGTTTTCCTGCCTGTGATTTGTTGAGACAGATCGGAGCAGTTGTATACTCCGCATAATTTTTGGCCTCGTTCCCTCTGCCTCCCCTCTCGTTCCAAGTCCCTCTCCTTGCAGCTTTTTCCGGCCCCTCCCCGTAGCATAGCCTAGATTTAGTATAGTTTGTTTGCGTCCTTCGTGGCCTGGTTTGGGTGTTCCTCGTCGGGGTGGAGAGGCTGACGAGCCCTGGTGTCTTTCTTTTCTCAGGTGTCCAGCAAATAAACTCTCTATGGTGTACTCTGGATCCGATCCCCTTGGCATGCCACGGGACGGGAGAAGTCAGCATGGACCTATGCCGGATGCCCATCCTAGTTTCTTGTTTTTTTTAGTCCAATAAATTCCTGCTTTCTTGCTCTTTTCTTGCCGGATCCGTGCACCAATATTTGTTCTCTTCGGCGGATATCCTCTTTAGGTGCTTCACTTTCCTCCACTAGCCGATCTGAGCGGGATGGTGTTGAGATGCTGCATGCCTTTTCTCCTTCCTCTTGACATATTCTCTCTTTTTCTCCGGTGATGTCCTCCCTTTCAATCACAAGCACCAGAGGAAAGCTGTCCCAAGTCATGGATGATCTTGTGTGGTTGCTTTTCTCTCTCTTCAACCTCCCATGTGGAGGCCTGCTGTGCGGTCTTAGGTCTTGATTCTAGCTGTGAGTAATCCTAGTCGAACATGATCTTCAGGCAAACTATTTTGTGAGGAAGTCTGAAACCTGTACAATGCTTCTCCAGTGAAAAACTTCTGTCTGCGTCCAGCATAGTGCATGGAGTGAAAAAATCCACAAAATTAAAACATGTCTGTGGGTAATACTAGTCATATTCCAACCTGAACAGACTTGATGTTTTGCACTCGGGAGGTCAGAAATTAGAATGTGATGTTGCAATTTAGTTGTCTGAAAAAGTTTGAACCATATGCATTATTTCTCTAGTGAAGAAACTGCACCTGTCCTAGTATAGTGCAGCGAGTGAAAGCGGCGAGCTTTGCCTTGTGTGTGTGCTCGCATGGATGCTGATGGTGTTTTTCTATTAATACTACTTTTCTAAATTTTGGAGCCATTTGCATGTACTGTCTATTGATTGTGTGCTGTTTTTTTATATTTTTTCAGCGAGTAGAAAATGTTATTTTTCGGAAGATTCAAGGATGTTCGAGGAGTGACCAAAAGCATTGAAGACTTTGCCTAGCGAGGCAAGCAACCTACTCTAATCATGTTGAACCCATATTTGCATTGCACACTTCGAATTATTTTTCATGCATAAAGTATTATTTACTAGTATTGCTATGCTAAGTAAATTAGCTAGGGTTAAACTATGCCTTATCTGCTTGATATTGACACCCCCTTTGACATTCTTAATACCCCTCCTTTCTAACCTTCTTGGGAAATAAAGAAGCCATCAGAGATAGAAGAAACCTCAATCCCAAGGAAGCAGGAAATAATACCAAGACCAGACATAGAAACTATTCACTAAGACGAGTATTCACAAAGGCAATCCACTCAGCGTCGTCGCCAGTGATGATCATGTATCGACATATAGCATTAGAGTTCGACCACGAGCTAAAGGTGGACATAAAGTGCAGGATCATGAGCACTCGCCAAAAACTAGCCGCGGTCACCAATAAGACAAAACGCTCAGACCAGACACGAGGGGCTTTCTCATGCAACTCACCATTAAGAAATGCATTCTTGGCATCAAGCTGAGAGACAGACCAGTGGCGAACAAATATCACACTGAGAAGTGTGTGAAGAGTGGTCATGCGTGCCATAGGAGCAAATGTCTCATCGTAGTCACAACCATGTTCCTGCTAAAGCCACGGGTCACAAGATGAGCTTTGTAACGCTCAAGAGAACCATCAGAGTCTAAACCTTTGTAGACCCACTTACAAGTTACACGGGATAAGCAAGGGGGGGGGGGGGGGGGAGGGAAATGTGATCCCACATGTCGGTGCGCTCAAGAGCAGCAATCTCCTATGCCATCACATGCCGTCGTTCGGGAATAACACGACGACTCGGTAAGAAGTCTCGAGAAGAGCAGCGTCCGAACACCCATAGCGGATAATAGGCGGAAGCGGGCGAGAGCGGAAGCCATAAGCAGGTTGAGCTCGAGGAGGTGTGTTGCCAACAGAAGGAGACATAATAGTCGAGGATGGCGCATCTAAAGAATCCACGACACGCTGGCGACCAATGTAGTAAAGAAGAGTACGAGGGGGAATCACCGGGAAAGCCGCAGGTGACGATGACGTGGGGTCTATAACAATAGTATGGGAAGACACGGTGGGTTGAGTAGATGAGGGCAATACATGGGTGATAGGTGTATTGGGAAAAAGTTAGGAAATAAATATCCTTGATGGGGGAGGCCAAACAAGAGGATAAGCGTGGATAGAAAGGAAGAGACTCATCAAAAGTAACATCCCGAGAAATGCGCATCCACTGACCGACAGGATCCCAACACCGATAGCCCTTGTGCTCATCACTGTAACCCAAGAAGACACATTCAACAGACCGAGTAGTTAGTTTGGTGTGTTCACGGGGGTGGAGGGGGGCAACAAGAGTGTAGCAAACACAACCAAACAAACGAAGCGATGAGTAGTCACGGGAACGACCAGAAATATGCTCGAGATGAATGTCATCCTACAAAGCAAGGAAGGCTGAATGTTGATGAGGTAGGTGGAAGTAGAAACAACCTTGACCCAAAAGTGTGGTGGAAGAAAGGCAACGATCTTCAACGTATGAGCCGCCTCAAGAAGGTGACGATGCTTGCTCTCAACAACAACATTCTGAGCATCATGTCCACGGTAAGAGAACCGAGCAAGTGTGCCCTACTCAGCAAGGAATCCACGCAACAAACAATAGATAAAATCACGAGTAAAATCTGCATGGAAGACACGGATAGGAGTGGAAAACAGGGTATGAAGCATTGCTGCAAACTTCTTCCAAATAGATAAGACCTCACTACAAGAAGGCATAAAATATATTCATGTGTGTCGAGAGATAATATAGTAGCAATAGCCTCCTTTCGAGGCAAAGGGAGCTGGACCCCAAACATCAAGTGAACAAGATCAAAAGGATTTTGAAGTAATACAACTTGTGTTTCCTTTAGTCTAGAACGAGACTTAGCAGCATCAATCATGATTATGGAAATGGTGGATTATTAGAGCATCTGGGATTGGATTAATAGTAAGGAAACAAGGATCTTGGAGTAGCACAACTTGTGTTTTCTTTAGGTTAAATGATATAGGTACTTGGATTCTAGGATGGAGATAGCTTTAGCACTCGGATTTATGATGTTTTGATCTAAGCTTAGTAGCTTGCATGTGCCCCATATGGATATAATCATTAATACGCTACATGTGGATCAGAGTTGATTTTGGTGTCCCTCCCCAAGAATGTTATGAGTACAAGATCACCATGCGAGGATGGTTTGGATTAATTCGAAGGAAAGGTAACTGAACCTGTTTGCAAAGCCGACAAACCTGACAGTCTAAAGACACACCTCTAGAGACATATCCAAGAAGGCCACATCGAACTAAGGATGACAGACGAGAGCCACATGAGTGACCAAGACGATGATGCCACAAAGAGTCGGTAGACGAGGAGAGGCAGAGACTGGCGACGGTGTCATCAGAGGGAAGGTGAAGCCAGTCAAGCTCCTAGAGGGCTTGGGAGTTATAGCCTAGAGGGCCCACAACAAGTAGAGCATCCGTGTGAGGATCCTAATCAAAACAAGAGTTAAAGTCAAGAATGACCCTACAACTAGAGTCAACAATCTAACCACCTGAAATGAGCTGCATGGGTCGAGGAACGAGCAAAACTAGGAACATGAAAAGATTAAGTGCTAAGAGTGCCTCGACTATCGACTAGGAGGGAAGTTCCTAAGAACATGAACATGAGAGTCTGGAGGTCGAATGGCCGACAAACTGGAAGAATCAGACGAAGAAGCACCAGGCGGTGAAACTAGAAGTGGGCGTCGAAGTCATGCAATTTTTGTTCCTCGTCGATCTGGCTTGGCGTCCTTCCCTTGTATGTGGGTTATGTGTCACGGACTTGATGTCGCATCCTACGTTCCCTTGTTGGGGGCCCTTGGCCCCGGCGACAGGTAGCGTCGTGCACACATCCTGTGGGTTAGACATTGTGGTGCCGACTGCCCCTGCTCCTGCTCCGCCGATAGGTGGTGCTCGAGCGTTCGGCTATGGCGGTGCCCAGCAGGGAAAGATGGGTTGTGGGATCGAGGCAGCACACAAAGCAACCCGTAGCCAAGCAAAAGATGCCCAAGTGGATTGGCATGGAGCAGAGAGTGCACGATGGGTGTGGGGGATGCGAAGAAAATGTCCTCGGGAGTGGACTGCCGCTGCCGTCAGATTTTGAACATGGAGTCGAGCGGTGAGGGGATGATGATAGGGGAAGCGAGGAAGGCAGGAAGAGGGCACTTGGAGGAGAAAGGCATCATCCACCCTATGCCTGTGCATCAGCCGCGATGGTGGACGGTTGTGAGCAGATCCGATGTCTGCACGTGGATCTACTACTCGGGATGGCATGACATGGTTGTTGTGGAGTGAGGAGCCACAACTATTGTGTTGTGTGGGTGAGTTTGGAGAGATAGAAGTCGTGTTGCACTCTAGTCTAGGCCTTCAACTGTACCAAGTGCAACTTATTTAGAGTTTCTGTTCTCTCAAGCTTAAGCCTTTCTCTGAACCAAATCTAGCCCAAGAAACCCAACCTAGCTATAAAAGTTCTGATAGCATGGACTTATATCGATGTCCTTAACTTATGGAATTGTAAGAACACCGCTTAAGCACCAACAACTTTTGCCTGGAATAAAGCCCAACATGAGATTGTGTGAGTTAATTATTTTACATCCTTAAGCCACAACGTGCGCCAAGTTGGGTGGTGCCATACGGAAGTTTTTTTTGAGGAGTTATGATTAGAGTCTGGTGGTGATGTAGACGTGATATTCAGGAGATAGTCAAAGATTTTTGGTGGACTATGAGATTTTAGGTCTAATTTAGCATGGTGATTATTATATTGGTGGATAAACAGATCTTTAATTAACCTTGGAACAATTTGGATTTAGTTAGGTGATTGTGAGGTTGAACCAAATTTCACGATGGATAAATAACTTCAATAGTACATATAAAGATCCATAGTCCGTAAATAGAACTTGGTGGTTTATATTGGATTTAGATAACAATGAATTTGGAGTTTATTTAAATCATGGTTATGATGTTGGTGGATTGCTTTGTGTTAAATTCACACTTTGGGAGATTGATAAAGTTGGAGAACTTTAGGGTGTAGTATGATCAACCTTGGATATATATCGGATTTATATAGGTTAGATGAGAGTTTGCAGCATCAATCATGATTATGATAATTGGTGGATTATTGGAGCATTTGGGATTGGATTAGTAGTAAGGAATCAAGGATTTTGAAGTAACTCAACTTGTGCTTCCTTTAGGCTAGATGGGACTTAGCAACATCAATCATGATTATGGAAATGGTGGATTATTGGAGCATCTGGGATTGGATTAGTACTAAGGAAACAAGGATCTTGGAGTAGCACAACTTGTGTTTCCTTTAGGTTAAATGATATAGCTACATGGATTCTAGAATGGAGATAACTTTGGCACTCGGATTTGTGATGTTTTGATCTAAGCTTAGTAGATTGCATGTGCCCCATATGGATATAATCATGAATACGATTCATGTGGATCAAAGTGTTAGACGTAGGTGATTTTGGTGTCCCTCCCCAAGAATGTTATGAGTAGAAGATCATCATGGGAGGATGGTTTGGATTAATTCGGAGGAAAGGTAACTGAACCTATTTGCAAAGCCAACAAACCTGACAGTCTAAAAACACACCTCTAGGGACATATCCATGAAGGCCACATCGAACTAAGGATGACAGACGAGAGCCACATGAGTGACCAAGATGATGATGCCACATAGAGTCGGTAGACGAGGAGAGCGGAGAGACTGGCAACGGTGTCATCAGAGGGAAGGTGAAGCCAGTCAAGCTCCTAGAGGGCCTGGGAGGTATAGCGTTGAGGGCCCACAACAAGTAGAGCATCCGTGTGAGGATCCTAATCAAAACAAGAGTTAAAGTCAAGAATGACCCTACAACCAGAGTCAACAATCTAACCACCTGAAATGAGCTGCATGGGTCGAGGAACATGAGCAAAACTAGGAACATGAAAAGACGAAGTGCTAAGAGTGCCTCGACTATCGTCCGGGAGGGAAGTTCCTAAGAACATGAACATAAGAATTTGGAGGTCGAATGACCGACAAACTGGAAGAATCAGACGAAGAAGCACCAGGCGGTGAAACTAGAAGTGGGTGTCGAAGTCGTGCAATTTTTGTTCCTCGTCGATCTGGCTTGGCATCCTTCCCTTGTATGCGGGTTATGTGTCACGAACTTGATGTCGCATCCTACGTTCCCTTGTTGGGGGCCCTTGGCCTCGGCGACAAGTAGCGTTGTGCACACATCCTATGGGTTAGACATTGCGGTGCTGACTGCCCCTGCCCCTGCTCCGCCGATAGGTGGTGCTCGAGCGTTCGGCTATGGCGGCACCCAGCAAGGGAAGACGGTTTGTGGGATCGAGGCAGCACACAAAGCAACTCGTAGCCAAGCAAAAGATACCCAAGCGGACTGGCATGGAGCGGAGAGTGCATGACGGGTGTGGGGGATGTGATGAAAATGTCGTCGGGAGCAGACTGTTGACGCCGTCAGATTTTGAACCTGGTGTTGAGCAGTGAGGGGATGATGATACGGGAAGCGAGGAAGGCAGGAAGAGGGCACTTGGAGGAGGAAGGCATCATCCACCCTATGCCTGTGCGTCAGCCGCGATGGTGGACGGTTGTGAGCATATCCGATGTCTGCACGTGGATCTACTACTCGGGATGGCATGACATGGGTGTCGTGGAGTTAATCATTTTACATCCTTAAGCCCCAACATGCGCCAAGTTGGATGGTGCCATACGGAAGTTTTTTTGAGGAGTTATGATTGGAGTCTGGTGGTGATGTAGAAGTGATATTCAGGAGTTAGTCAATTTTTTTTGGTGGATTATGAGATTTTAGGTCTAGTTAAGCATGGTGATTATTATACTGGTGGATAAACATATCTTTAATTAATCTTGGAACAATTAGGATTTAGGTAGGTGATTGTGATCAACCTTGGATTGGATTAGGTTAGATGAGAGTTCGCAGCATCAATCATGATTATGATAATTAGTGGATTATTGGAGCATCTGGGATTGGATTAATAGTAAGGAAACAAGGATTTTGAAGTAACATAACTTGTGTTTCCTTTAGGCTAGATGAGACTTAGCAACATCAATCATGATTATGGAAATGGTGGATTATTGGAGCATCTGGGATTGGATTAGTAGTAAGGAAACAAGGATCTTGGAGTAGCACAACTTGTGTTTCCTTTAGGTTAAATGATATAGGTACTTGGATTATAGGATGGAGATAACTTTGGCACTTGGATTTGTGATGTTTTAATCTAAGCTTAGTAGCTTGCATGTGCCCCATATGGATATGATCATGAATACGATACATGTGGATCAGAGTTGTTAGACGTAGGTGATTTTGGTGTCCCTCCCCAAGAATGTTATGAGTACATAATCATCATGGGAGGATGGTTAGGATTAATTCGAAGGAAAGGTAACTGAGCCTGTTTGCAAAGCCGGCAAACCTGACAGTCTAAAGACACACCTCTAGAGACATATCCAAGAAGGCTACATCGAACTAAGGATGATAGACGAAAGCCACATGAGTGACCAAGACGATGATGCCACAAAGAGTCGGTAGACGAGGAGAGCGGAGAGACTGACGACGGTGTCAACTGAGGGAAGGTGAAGCCAGTCAAGCTCCTAGAGGGCCTGGGAGTTATAGCGTCGAGGGCCCACAACAAGTAGAGCACCCGTGTGAGGATCCTAATCAGAACAAGAGTTAAAGTCAAGAATGACCCTACAACCAGAGTCAACAATCTAACCACCTGAAATGAGTTGCATGGGTTGAGGAACATGAGCAAAACTAGGAACATGAAAAGACGAAGTGCTAAGAGTGTCTCGACTATCGACTGGGAGGGAAGTTCCTAAGAACATGAACATGAGAATCTGGGGGTCGAATGGCCGACAAATTGGAAGAAGCACCAAGTGGTGAAACTAGAAGTGTGTCTCGAAGTCGTGCAATTTTTGTTCCTCGTCGATCTGGCTTGGCATCCTTCCCTTGTATGCGGGTTATGTGTCACGGACTTGATGTGTCACGGACATGTAGCGTCGTGCACACATCCTGTGGGTTAGACATTGCGGTGTCGACTGCCCCTGCTCTTGCTCCGCCGATAGGTGGTGCTCGAGCGTTCGGTTATGGCGGCGCCTGGCAGGGGAAGACAGGTTGTGGGATCGAGGCAGCACACAAAGCAACCCATAGCCAAGCAAAGGATGCCCAACCGGACAGGCATGGAGCGGAGAGTGCACTAGGGGTGTGGGAGAAGCGATGAAAATGTCGTCGGGAGCGGACTGCCGCCGCCGTAAGATTTTGAACCTGGAGTCGAGCGGTGATGGGATGATGATAGGGAGGCGAGGAAGGCAGGAATATGGCACTTGGAGGAGAAAGGCATCATCCACTCTATGTCTGTGCGCCAGCCGCGATGGTGGATGGTTGTGAGCAGATCCGATGTCTGCACGTGGATCTACTACTCGGGATGGCATGACATGGTTGTCGTGGAGTGAGGTGCCACAACTATTGTGTTGTGCGGGTGAGTTTGGAGAGATAGAAGTCGTGTTGCACTCTAGTCTAGGCCTTCAACTGTACCAAGTGCAACTTATTTAGAGTTTCTGCTCTCTCAAGCTTAAGCCTTTCTCTGAACCAAATCTAGCCCAAGACACCCAACCCAGCTATAAAAGTTCTGATAGCATGGACTTATATCGATGTGCTTAACTTATGGAATTGTAAGAGCACCGCTTAAGCACCAACAACTTTTGCCTGGAATAAAGCCCACCATGAGATTGTGTGAGTTAATCATTTTACATCCTTAAGCCCCAACATGCGCCAAGTTGGGTGGTGCCATACGGAAGGTTTTTTGAGGAGTTATGATTGGAGTCTGGTGGTGATGTAGAAGTGATATTCAGGAGATAGTCAAAGATTTTTGGTGGATTATGAGATTTTAGGTCTAGTTGAGCATGGTGATTATTATATTGGTGGATAAACAGATCTTTAATTAATCTTGGAACAATTTGGATTTAGTTAGGCGATTGTGATCTTGAACCAAATTTCTCCATGGATAAATAACTTCAATAGTACATATAAAGATCCATAGTTCGTCAATAGAACTTTGTGGTTTATATTGGATTTAGTTAACAATGAATTTGGAGTTTATTTAAATCTTGGTTATGGTATTGGTGGATTACTTTGTGTTAAATTCACACTTTTGGAGATTGATGAAGTTTGAGAACTTTTGCGTGTAGTATGATCAACCTTGGATTGGATTAGGTTAGATGAGAGTTTGCAGCATCAATCATGATTATGATAATTGGTGGATTTTTGGAGCATCTGGGATTGGATTAATAGTAAGGAAATAAGGATTTTGAAGTAACACAACTTGTGTTTCCTTTAGGCTAGATGAGACTTAGCAACATCAATCATGATTATGGAAATGGTGGATTATTGGAGCATCTGGGATTGGATTAGTAGTAAGGAAACAAGGATCTTGGAGTAGCACAACTTGTGTTTCCTTTAGGTTAAATGATATAGGTACTTGGATTATAGGATGGAGATAACTTTGGCACTTGGATTTGTGATGTTTTAATCTAAGCTTAGTAGCTTGCATGTGCCCCATATGGATATGATCATGAATACGATACATGTGGATCAGAGTTGTTAGACGTAGGTGATTTTGGTGTCCCTCCCCAAGAATGTTATGAGTACAAAATCATCATGGGAGGATGGTTATGATTAATTCGAAGGAAAGGTAACTGAACCTGTTTGCAAAGCCAACAAACCTGACAGTCTAAAGACACACCTCTAGAGACATCCAAGAAGGCCACATCGAACTAAGGATGATAGACGAGAGCCACATGAGTGACCAAGACGATGATGCCACAAAGAGTCGGTAGACGAGGAGAGCGGAGAGACTGACGACGGTGGTAACAGAGGGAAGGTGAAGCCAGTCAAGCTCCTAAAGGGCCTGGGAGTTATAGCATCGAGGGCCCCCAACAAGTAGAGCATCCGTGTGAGGATCCTAATCAGAACAAGAGTGAAAGTCAAGAATGACCCTACAACCAGAGTCAACAATCTAACCACCTCAAATGAGCTGCATGGGTCGAGGAACATGAAAAGACGAAGTGCTAAGAGTGTCGACTATCGATTGGTAGGGAAGTTCCTAAGAACATGAACATGAGATTCTGGGGGTCGAATGGCCGACAAACTGGAAGAAGCACCTGGTGGTGAAACTAGAAGTGTGTGTCGAAGTCGTGCAATTTTTGTTCCTCGTCGATTTGGCTTGGTGTCCTTCCCTTGTATGCGGGTTATGTTTCACGGACTTGATGTCACATCGTATGTTCCCTTGTTGGGGGGCCCTTGGCCTCGGCGACAGGTAGCGTCGTGCACACATCCTGTGGGTTAGACATTGCGGCGCCGACTGCCCCTGCCCCTGCTCCTGCTCCGCTGATAGGTGGTGCTCGAGCGTTCGGCTATGGCGGCGCCCGGCAGGGGAAGACAGGTTGTGGGATCGAGGCAGCACACAAAGCAACCCGTAGCCAAGCAAAGGATGCCCAACCGGATTGGCATGGAGCGAAGAGTGCACGAGGGGTGTGGGGGAAGCGGTGAAAATGTCGTCGGGAGCGGACTATTGGAGCATCTGGGATTGGATTAGTAGCAAGGAAACGAGGATTTTGAAGTAACACAACTTGGGTTTCCTTTAGGCTAGATGAGACTTAGCAACATCAATCATGATTATGGAAATAGTGGATTATTGGAGCATCTGGGATTGGATTAGTAGTAAGGAA
The DNA here is from genome assembly GCA_011799875.1 of Thinopyrum elongatum. Taxonomy (NCBI): domain Eukaryota; kingdom Viridiplantae; phylum Streptophyta; class Magnoliopsida; order Poales; family Poaceae; genus Thinopyrum; species Thinopyrum elongatum. The sequence goes on along the minus strand of CM022299.1, from coordinate 553,897,551 downwards.
ACAATGATCTTGGAGTAGCACAACTTGTGTTTCCTTTTGGTCAAATGATATAGCTACTTGGATTCTCGGATGGAGATAACTTTGGCACTCGGATTTGTGATGTTTTTATCTAAGCTTAGTAGCTTGCATGTGCCCCATATGGATATAATCATGAATACGATACATGTGGAACAGAGTTGTTAGACGTTGGTGATTTTGGTGTCCCTCCCCAAGAATGTTATGAGTACAAAATCATCGTGGGAGGATGGTTTGGATTAATTCGAAGAGATGGCAATTTTGATGGTATATGATAACCTTGTGGGAGTTGGTCCATGTGAGCCTCATAACGGTTGGTATCAGAGAAATGGTGTTTAAGTGTTTTATGGCAACCTTAAGTCTCGCCAAGCCATGACTTGGTCGAGCCGTGATAACAGAGCTGGATATGAAGTAAAGATATGGCCGTTGGACTAACCCTTATACTCCACCTATTTGATGAACATCATGACCATGTTTATGAGTTCTTGGACAAGTTTGTGGTTATCATCATTGATGACCTCTTGGTCTATTCTCCCTCTGAGGAAGATCATAAGCAACACCTGAGAATGATTTTGGATAACTTCGAGAACCCCAGTTATATGCCAAGTTCAAGAAGTATGAAATTTGGCTAAAAGAAGTAGGGTTCCGAGGACATGTTTTGTCCATAGAAGGTTTGTCAATAGACCCGTCAAGGATAGAATCCGTAACCAACTAGAAGGCCAAACAAATGTGAATTCGGAAGTTTCATCGGACTTATGAGTTATTATCGCAAATTTGTGAAGACTTTCAAGCATCACCGATGACTTAACTCTTGAAGAAAGATAAGAAGTTTGAATGAAGGCCCAAGTGTGAAGTGAGCTTTCGAGAGTTTAAGAAAAGGTTAGCCACTGATCCGTCCTTGGCCACCCTAGATATTTATACGAGTTTTGAAGTTATTGTGATGCATCTAAGCATGGACTTCGTTCCGTCTTGATGCAAGAAGGAAACTTCGTAGCCTATCTATCAAGACAACTACGTCCTCATGAAGAGAACTGCCCTACCCATGATTTGAAAATAGTACCAGTAGTGCATGCTTTAAGTATGTCTTCTTCTAGATGGGTAGATTTGATCAACCACTATGACGTTGATATCCATTATCATCAATGTCGCAGTGGATACCCTCAGCAGGAAGTCGTGCCCCTGTTCTGCCTTGACCAAGTAGAGCAACTAGTGCTACATGAAGGCTTCGAGAAGTTTGGTGTAGACTTGATCAACCACTACGACGTTGATATCCATTACCACCCTGATAAGGCCAATGTCGCAGTGGATACCCTCAGCAAAGTCGTGTCTCTGTTCTGCCTTGACCAAGCGGAGCAATTAGTGCTACATGAAGGCTTCGAGAAGTTTGATGTAGAGCTAATCAATAGTGTCTATCTCGCTAACTTCGAGATTAGACCCACTCTTAGGATGAATCAAGAAGTATAGAAGAAATCAATGAAATGATCAAGCATGGGAAAGCCTTGCATTCTCAGAAGACAAGCAATGTGCTCTTTGGTTTGGAGGTCGCATCTGCATACCTAACCAAGAAGGTTTGAAGAAGTGGAATCTACAAGCAGCTCGGGACACCCCTTTATTCCATCCACCTAGGGAGTACCAAGTTATACCAAGACCTCAAGAAGTTGATGGTTGAATGGAATGGAGTTAGATATAGCCGCCCTTTTGTTACCAACGTCTCAGGATGCAAGCACGGCAGGTTGCAGCTAGCCCGTACTTGCTTAAGCGGGCTCTCCTGGTTTATGCGGGTTGATGCGGTGGTTTGCATAATCCCACGCTAGTTATTGCGGGTTAATGTGGCGTCCCGCATACGCTGCATGCAGCCAGCTCGTGTAATTTGGTGGACTGACTTCAGACGCAACTAAACTAACGCATGCAGCTCCTGATATTTGAGGTTCGCTCAGCTGCAATCTAGGTTCGCTCTGCTCCAGATGTTCTGGGTGAACAACACCACTACCGCGAAGACCGTCAACCAAACGACAACGTGGAACGAAGGTTCAGGAACCGCAACTTATGTCGCGACATGCGGGTTGAGCGGCACGCCGTCATCGATAAACCAGAGACCCCGGCGCATGGCGGAGCCCTACCATGTGGCACTCTTGCTGTCTCGAAAGATGTCTGAAGCTAAGTGTGAAGCATGGCTGCATGAGTTTTTTCTAGAACAAGGAGGAGGTTTCGCATCTTTGCGGGATATGCGACAACCCGTCAGGCAACGCGGTCACACTCGCGTGAACCCGCATGCACAAAGTTAGCGAGAATTTTTTGCAGGGTGGACAAACCTTGGAATCGAAAGGGTTTAGGCTTAGTAGAACTAAAACCGAGTACATGATGTGCGGTTTCAGTACTACTAGGCGCGAGGAGGAGGTTAGCCTTGACGGGCATGTGGTGCCTCAGAAGGACACCTTTCGATATTTGGGGTCAATGTTGCAGAAGGATGGGGGTATTGATGAAGATGTGAACCATAGAATCAAAGCCGGATGGATGAAGTGGCGACAAGTTTCTGGCATTCTCTGTGACAAGAGAGTGCCGCAAAAGCTAAAAGGCAAGTTCTACAGGACGGCGGTTCGACCCGCAATGTTGTATGGCGTTGAGTGTTGGCCGATCAAAAGGCGACATGTTCAACAGTTAGGTGTGGCGGAGATCCGTATGTTGAGATGGATGTGTGGCCACACGAGGAAGGATCGAGTCCGGAATGATGATATACAAGATAGAGTTGGGGTAGCACCAATTGAAGAGAAGCTTGTTCAACATCGTCTGAGATGGTTTGGGCATATTCAGCGCAGGCCTCCAGAAGCTCCAGTGCATAGTGGACGGCTAAAGCATGCGGAGAATGTGAAGAGAGGTCGGGGTAGACTGAATTTGACATGGGAGGAGTCCTTAAAGAGAGATCTGAAGGATTGGAGTATCACCAAAGAACTAGCTATGGACAGGGGTGCGTGGAAGCTTGCTATCCATGTGCCCGAACCATGAGTTGGTCGCGAGATCTTATGGGTTTCACCTCTAGCGTACCCCAACTTGTTTGGGACTAAAGGCTTTGTTGTTGTGGACTGGCGGTTTAGCTGGTAGTACTGTCCCACTTGCACCCTTACCAATGTCAAATTAAGGCCATGACTCTATCAGGGTGATAATTGACCATTGCCTAAGCTTGCCATCCTCAACCCATTACTTCACACCAAAAACATTTGCGAGCCAACTAGTAGATAACTACCTCTTCCAGATTTGAAGTCTCCACAAAGTTCCCAAGAAGGTTGTTGCTGATAAAAGTACAAAGTTGACCTCCAAACCTGGAAGAGATTCCAAAAAGCTTTTAAAATCAAGTCATCCATCAAACGGGGCCTCTGCAAAGAAAACCACACATCGACCCCCACCTCTAACCAACTTACTGCGAGATCTCAATTCTTGTCCTTGCTAAAGCTATATGTCAGAAGTTATGCCACCGAGTCCCTCGGTTCAGTGAAGCAATCTCATTGAAGAGCAAGCAACTTGAAGTGAAGACTGTCGCTGAGCGATCTTTCTAAGCAACCTCACCCAGTGTTTTGTATCACATCACTTAAGATAATATAGATCAAAATTTTGGACCCAACTTTTAAAATATCGATCACGGGGGAGTATATACCATCCGATGGACTCTATACTAGCATCGTTCTTAAGGAAAGTTCTGTCCGATTGTTCAAATTGTATACGCCTAACACCAAAATACCTTCAAGATGCAAAGGCTGGCATCTTTAACTGTACCAAGTGCAACTTAGTCAGAGTTTCTCCTCACTCAAGCTTAAGCCTTTCTCTAAACCAAACCTAGCCCAAGAAAACCCGGCCTAGCTATCAAGGTTGTGATAGGACAGACTTATATCAATGTGCTTAACTTACGGAATTGCAAGAGCACCGCTTAAGCACCAACAACTATTGCCTGAAATAAAGCCCAACATGAGATAGTGATTGTATGAGTCAATCATGTTACATCCTTAAGCCCGCAACACACACCTAGTTGGGTGGTGTCATACTTAAGTTTTGAGGAGTTATGATTGGAAAATGAGATAGTTCGATGGTAATGTAGATGTGATCTTGAGAAGGTAGTCAAAGATGTTTGGTGGATTATGATATTTTAGGTATAGTAGGTGAGCATGGTGATTATTATATTTGTGAATTATATTTATGAATAACAATATCTTTAATTAATCTTGAAACAATTTGGATTTAGTTAGGTGATTGTGAATTTGTGATTTTGAACCAAATTTCATGGTGGATTACGAGATTTTAGTTGGATTTAGTTAGGTGATTGTGATCTCGAGAAGATAGTCAAACTTGTTCGGTTGATTATGAGATATTAGGTCTAACAGGTGAGCATGATGATTATTACATTGGTGGATAAGAAGATCTTGAATTAATCTTTGAACAATTTGGATTTAGTTTGTGAGATTGTGATCTTGGACCAAATTTCATGGAGAATTATGAGATTTTAGGTGGATTTAATTTGGTGATTGTGATCTTCAGAAGATAGTCAAAGATGTTTAGTGCATTATAAGATTTTAGGTCTAGTAGGCGAGGATGATGGATTATATTAGTGGATAAATAGATGACGTGGATTTGGTGAACATGGGTGTGCGCGCACCCTTTATGAATAGTAAATTCGAAAAAATGCTAGAAAAAATCAAAAAATCTGAATTTATTTTTCTAATATACATAGTCAACCAGTATACTCGCATATGAAGTTTCATGAAGAAATCACATCCGTGGTAATCTGGGCAAAAAAGACAAAATTGAAGCTATATTAAAAAACATTGTTTAATGAATAGTATGGTCGCGTTTGTATTTTCTTCACTAAGAATACCATGGGTGCCAATACATCATGAAACTTCACATGTGAGTAGAATGATCGACTAAAGTTTCATACCGCGAAATTTCAGAAATTTTTAATTTTTTCTAGTATTTTTTTTGAATTTACTATTCACATGGGTGCGCGGGCACCCATGTTCACCTTTGTATTTTCGATAAATAGATCTTCAATTAATCTTGGACAATTTGGATTTAGTTAGGTAATTGTGATTTTGACCCAAATTTCACGGTAGATTATGAGATTTCAGGTGGATTTTAGTTGATATGACTTTTGAGGAGGTAGTCAAAGATGTTCGGTGGATTATGAGATTTTAGGTCTAGTAGGTGAGCATGATGATTATTGCATTGGTGCATAAATAGATCTTTAATTAATCTTGGAACAATTTGGGCTGAGTATGCATGCTTTGAAGCGGGAGGAAGCACAATAGGCGCTTAACACTTGAGGATCTCAAAGATTCATGGGATAGAGACATACCCCGTATCAACACTATTCCAAAAAGACCGCCACACTTTGGCCTATGACTTTAAGCAGTATGAAGTGCTGAAACAGAACCCATTCTGGTGTGACATGATGGAAAGCTATGGAGTCTGAACAACTACAGAACTGACGTCATCCAAACACTTGGTGGTGTGGAAGGTATCCTGGAACATACCTTATTTAAGGGAACATACTACTGTATTTCCCTACTTGGGAGGGTTTGTTTTGGGACGAGGCTTCAGGTTTTGAGGAATCAATCAAGTACAAGAAGCTGACAAATGCACAGCGTTCTGGGCTTAATCAAATCCCCAACAGAAGATTTACCCTCTGGTGGTCGCCAACCATGCATTAATCGTGCACACGTATATGTTAGTTTCCACTTTCCAGGTTCAGCTAGAATATTAACTGGTTCCCCGGCCCAGGTCAAAGCCCCTCCTCCAGCAAGCAATGAACGAGATCATGAAGGTAATAACCATGCTAACTGTAGCAAATCTAGCATTATGGCAATATCTCTGTTGTAGTAAAAAAATCTTATGTAATAAATGACATGCTTGTTTATTTTCTCTTTTGACAGTCAAATCCTGCTCTGTGTGTGCTGAGGGAGAGAATAAGAAAAGGTCTTCAGTTGTATTCATCTGAACCCACCGAGCCTATCTGTCTTCACAGAACTACGGAGAGATATTCAGCAATCAAATCATACGGTTTGTGGATGACATAAATGTCTATCGAGGGTAACCTGACGACCAAACCAATCAATGGTGCCATCTTTATTTTCAATCCAAGAACTGGTCAACCAACTATTTCTGAAGGTTTGTTTCCTTTCTTTTGCTTTTAGCTCTAGTTTTCTTGCAATTATGGCATAACTGCGAAGCATCACAACTTGGAAGACTGACCTAAATTAAAATGGTTTATAATCTGCAGGTCATCCACACAAGTGTATGGGCAGGACAAAAGCGTCTAGTTTCTCAGCATAGTAATCGCGCCAGTTTTCCTCATTCTTAGATTAACTGAATTTGCATATGCATTCCGCCACAGCATGGAACTCACCGGCCAGATGGTGACTTTGCCAGCGAATCTCCCAGAGCATGAGTTCCTTGCTGACTTGGAGCCATTGGGACCCAGTCGGATGAAGCTCCTCAGCTATCACCTCAGATTTGTCTCACTACCATTTTCTATCTTCAAATCCAACCTTGTGATTCTTATCCAAAATAAAAATTATATAAGTAGCTGAATTTCAGTGCACAATTCTGTAACGCCTAATCAAGCAGATTTATGTCTTTCCATGAGCGGCTAACTGTCTCTCCTGGGACATTTGAATTCTGAATGTGAATATTGAAATGCATTCTATACAAAATTCAATCTTTCCAACTCACACTGTACTGTACATACAAATTTATTACTGTTGCTTCTTTTGTTAATTGCACATTTTACAAGTGATTTTTTTTTGCATGGGATAGTTACAGTGCCGAAATTGTCGATTCTGTTGTTTTTGGCAAATTCTGGTAGTATATCCTTTTTTGCCTGTGAGCCAGTGTCTCTACTGATGTTGTTTCTTTCTTGCCACATTCTGTTACGGAGTGCTTTTTTTGGGTATGATCCAGAGTCTCATATACTGAACTGTTCGTTCTGTTGTTCCTTTGCAGGATTTGACATGACGTGCTAATATTTTGGAGAAAAACAAGCAGTGGGATGGTAAGAAGTGCATCATTTTGACCTGTCGGCGAACATCTTGGGTCAGTGGTTATGTTCAGGAGAAGAAGAAAACCTATCGTGGTCAGTGGTCATTACTTGTCAAACTGTATCGTTAGCGTCAAGTTGATGTTTCGCTTGGTGTTATCATCCTCGTATAGTTGATGCTTTGTGATTTGAGCTTTTTTAATGAAGCTTAATGTGTTATTTCATCTGGATGCTCTTCTTCTTAAGATTGGATTACTTGCAGATTTCTTTTTAGCTGGATTAAGTTTACTATGTTAGTCAGTGTTTGGTTACATATTTCTGTCAGTCGGTTCTGTGCCTGAGACCAAATGAGTTGTTCTGGGCCTGGTCAAACTGCTATTGCTTGAGCCAGTTCTGGGATGGTGACGCCTTGAAGAGTGTGGTCAAAGCAAGCCAGGACATCACCCTCATGGCCACGTAATCACCACCCCCACGCCCATATTGGCACTGACGATGATGCCTCACACCTAGAGAAACCGGGAAATAAGAATTATATCAGTAAGTGTAACTGTCCCTTGAGAACTTGGAATAAAGTGATCATACCAAGAATTATATCAGTAAGTGTAACTGTCCTGAAGATGATAAGTGTTGCACTGCCCCTCAGCTATTGTTTCTGTTTCCGTGGAGCAACGGTCATATAATATTTGGAGACCTGGCGTCACCGGCACGTCTCATATGATCGGATATTCTCATGGCCGTGCACCAAGCCTGTGTGTGAACAGAATATTTGTCTGACCATCTCGCTTCGCTTGCTCAGAGACACGGATATTCCCATGTTCATGCAGTCAGGCCACCAACGGCAGCGATGTGAACATTTGTCTTTAGACCAGTATGAACTACTTGGATAGATGGCTGCATGGTAGCGCTGGACACTCTGGGTACTCTATTGTTCTTGTTCATCTTTAAGAATGCACTGATATATTTAATGTTCTCTAATTACTGTCAGAAATATCTATTTTGTTAGCGTGGCAAGAAACAGAAGAAAACAAATAAATAGGAATGTATGATACAAACTTCTGAGCATACATTCTTTGATAGGAATTGTATGATGTGATCTGTATAGGTATCGACTTTGTGCTTCGCCGTTTCTAAGTTAAGATATTTGTGTGGCATACTGACATCAAGCCTTAGCAGTACATTTCTAATGCTGTTTTGGCCTGAATCATCAATTCTGTTGACGTACTTACAGTATTTGTGTGGGATTATAATAATCTGAAGCTCTGGACAAGTGCAGAAAAAGGAGGCACCTGCTTGGCGAGAAGCTAGCGCCTACGGTGAAAGTCTAAATTCAGAATATATGGCTGGACTACTTGAGCCTTTTGCATAATTTTTTACTGGCAGTAGTTCAACAATTTACAGTTAGCATTTTAAGAAAGAGTATTTGCATGTGTGCTTCTTCAGCCCCGTTTCTTCTCTTTTATGTCAATGCAAGATGTTACAATTTTAAATGAGGTAATTGACGCATGCTTTCCGATTTCTTTGAGGTTGAGGTATGCAATAGTTGTCATGTCCGAGTTGAAATGAAACAATGCCTTTCACTAGCTGTATTTGTTTGTCAGTATGCTACGTGCTCATTCAGATTCTTGCTCATCAAAGAATCATTCAAACCAAATGCTGAATCTTGATAATGCCTTTCAATTCTACGATTGCTTGTTCCAAGATTTGTTCATTTACTTGTTGCAGCCAACAACTCTCTGTATCTTGTAGTATCAGGATCCATTGATTACTTGTTCCAGGACCTGGTCTTCAATATGCCTAGTGTTACACACAGCAAAAATCTTGTCGTGGCTGTAACTTGTTCATTACTGTTTTTTTTATCAACTAGCTGTTGCCTGCAGTGCAAATTTTCTTTCCTGTTGGTGACTTGGAACGTTTCCTCAAGCGAGTTTGTCAAGAGTCATGAGCTCAAGTACCCTGTAGGCGACTTGCAACTCTGATTTGGCCTAGCATTTAGTAAACTAAATTCTTTCTGAGTAACATGTATGCTGATAGTAGATAGTGTAAACTGAAGACAGTCAAACACTTCATGTACAAAAAGTTGCCGTTTTCAAATTTTGAAGTACTGTAGTACTAGGATTTTTGTTGAACTGGTGGACACATGTGGCAGGATGTGGACACCCGCAGGTTATCCCACCTACAGGCTGAAGGCTGTGTGTTGTGGAAAAGCTGGAGGCTGTTTGGTTAAAACGCATGTGAAATTGTAGATTTGACTATGAATTGTTCGTAATGCCCCTGGACCTGAGTGAATATGTTTATATTCCAATTGACTGTAAAGTAGTTATATGTACATTTGTAGGCAACTGAACGATCATTTTGCAAAGGACAAATATGACAATGTAAGCGAATCATAGCTAACACATACGCAATTCAACGACTATACTTTGTTGTTACAAACATTTAAATAGATAGTGATCCCATAATATTATTAAAAAACAAATTAATGTTGCACTATACACATAAATGACTAAACTATGCACTGGATAGTTAAATGTAAAGAGTGTATACATGTATGTGCAAACAGGAGAGCACATGTATGTGCAAACAGGAGAGCACTATACATCTTTGATTTCACAAGACATGCATAAACAGGAGAGCAGTGCGTGGGAGGCAGCGGTTCCCTTCCTTTCCTGTCGCTCGTGTGAGCCTAGCTTGATCCTTTCGTGCGAAAGGGAAGAAACAAAGCGAAGGGGTATGACTTGCCAGTGGCATTGGTTGGTAAATACCTCTCAATTTCAAGGGGACGACTAAAAACAGTTCGGTTTAGAAGCTGAGAAGTTGGGGTATCCAGCTACGAAATTTGCACTACGTAAAAGCTACAGATTGTCAAAAACTGCTTCGAAAATTTACCCCTTTGGTTGGCTTCTAGCTTCTTCAAAGCAGAAGTTGGGTAAAAAAGCCCAACCAAACACAGCCTGATTTTGAGTCACTGAGCAAGCGAAGCAAGATGGTGTCAAGTCAAGCAAGGGGCTTTACTGACTGCTACTGCTGCATTGGTGTTGTCTTTGGTCACTGCTTTGGTCCGGCGGACACGTAAAGGATGCATCTCAAGGATGCTCCCCGTCGTGGACCGAGCGGAGAGCGCCTATACAGTGCCTTAAGTGCGGGTGGCGCACCAGCACTAGCGCGCCATGTTACAGAGTTGCGGCTTAAAAGTTAGCGTCACACTCGAGAGGAAAATCAGCAGTTGTTGGTTCAGGAAAAAAACTGACCATGGTTTTCAAATCCGAGGAAAAATGTTTGCAAATTTAAGAAAAGCTCATAGTTTCTAAAATGTTCATGAATTTGAAAAATCTTCCAAATTTGACAAAAGGTTCATGAATTCAAAAGTCCACAAACTAAAAAAAAACCATGAATTTGAAAAAAAGACTCTGAATTTAAACAATGTTCATTGACTCAAAAAAGTTCATAATTTGGAAAATTTTAATCAATTTTCAAAAAACAGAATTTTGAAAAGTTCACAAATTTGAAAAATGTCAGGGAAATTGGAAAAAGTGAAAAAAAGGAAAGATAAAAGAAAATTGAAGAAACCTGACAAAAGAAAAAAACAAATAAAAGCCAAACACAAACACAATAGTGCCACGCGTGATTTCTCTGTGTTTTTTTATCCGTTTTCACAATTATGTACGATTTTCTTTTGGTTTTCTTCGGTTTTTTATATTTTATATTTTCGTTTTTCTTTGGCTTTCTTTGTTTTTTTACTTTTTACTTTTTAACACATGTCTACTTTTTTCACACACAATTTAAATTTTTGTATACATCAAAACATATTCTTATACAAATTTAACATTTTTTGAATACATGATTAACTTTTAATTTAAATACAAGTCTTAATGTCTACCTTTTCATACACGTTGTACATTTTTTGTATACATCCAAACTTTATTTTTATGCATGTTTTTATTTATTTAAAAATATATTATTGACACTCTTTTAAATACATGCTTTGATGTTTAATTTTTTCATACACATTGTACATTTTTTGTACACATCTGAAACATTATTTCTATACACATACAACATTTTTAGATTACACGATTAATATTTGTTTTCAAGTACAGGCCTTGATGTATTTTTTCATATATATTGTATATTTTTCTTATAAATCTAAAACATATTTTTATAGCTATGAAAAAAATGAATTTCAAAAAAAATACAATGTATAACATTTTTCAAAATTGTCACATCTAGTTTTTGAAACACATGAGATTTGTTAAATGTCATGAACAATTTTTTAATGCTATCAATCGTTTTTATAGTTATGCTTGCAAACAGTTACACTATGTTTTTACAGATTGGCGATGGACATTATTAATTTTGGAGGAATATATGTATTTATAATTTTTCAATATTTGAACAAAAAATGGAAAAAAATGAAAACAAAAGTTGAAAGAGAGGAAAAATAACACTTACATGTGATTTGCCCATGGCAGGGAAGAGAGTGACGTGACCCCTCGCGCGACAGATCACCTTGTCCATATATGGAACGGGTGTAAGCGATCTGTCCTACCAACTCACTATAACCGAGCTATCGCTGCGTCCTGGGTCCATGGAGTCAACTAGTGTGGCAATCCCTATTTCCCGCTCCTTGCGGCAAATTGCCGACCAATCGCACAGGCAGAGTGAGTGAATGAGAGTAAATAGGCCGGCCCAATCAGGAGGAGTCATGTAGTCTACAGGAATTCTTTTTAAGAATCTTCTAGAAGGTTCTGGTTCGGTCTTTTCCCGTTTTCTCTTTTTCTATTGTTGCCTTCACAGGTTTTTAATTTTTTAAATCCTGTTATTTAGAAAATTTTAAAATATGCCTGTTTTTAAAAAAATGTTCTCATTTTTCGAAAAATGCTTGAAATTTCAGAAAAATATGTTTTCAAAAGTTCATAAAAACATATAAATAACAGTTATAATTTTAAAAAATGTTTACTTTTTCCAAAAGTATTCACAATTTCAAAGGGAAAATGTTCAAAATTCCAAAATTATTTAGTTTAAAAAATGTTTTATAAAATTTTAAATTTAAGAAAATATTTGTTTTTTCAAAATTTCTTCAAATTTTAAATAATTGTACAGAATTTTGAAGAAAAATGTTTTCGTTTTGAAAAAATGGTCATGTTTAAGAAAAAGTGTTTCCAAAAAATGTTTGTATCCTTCAAAAGTTGTTCAAAAACATTTAAAAAAATCATATTTTTCAAAATAATCACAACCTTTTTTTAAAAAATATTCACATTTTTCAAAAAAAATTCTCAAAAATTCTCAAAATTATCATAATTTGTAAAATAAGTTCTTTCATGATTGTTTTCGGAAAACCAAGTGAAAAAACATATATTAGGGAAAACCTGCCGCTAGAGTAGCCGGTTCACTGCTACTACTGCTACATGGTCCGGCCCAGTCGGGGGTCCACCTGTGCTTTTGCCCGCCAATTTGCCACACAGAGCGGCAAGTAGGAGCTCCCATTGGACGTGTTTGGTTGCTTGCATCCCCATGCGGGCTGTGGGGGACCAAATTGACCTGTTTAGTTAGTTAGGTAGCATCGAAATCCTAGCCCGCACAAATTTGAATGCACCGCTCAGCCAACCGTGGAGGAACACCTTAATCAACAGTTTCCAGTGAGCCAGGCTCGTGTCGTGCAGGGAGGGGAACGCGACGCCGAGCTCGTGCGAGCAAGAAGACGACACGAGCTCGCGCACGTCCCCGAAAAGTCGGTAGGAGTAATTTTGTCACCTCTCGCCGATTACCCCCGCCTATACCTCCCTTAGGCTCACCACCCAACCCGCCACCATACATGTTGCTCGTTACTAATACCTTGCTATCAAACCATCTGTTACCGATAATTTCAGTGCTTACAGAAAATACCTTATTGAAAACCGCATGTCATTTCCTTCTGCTCCTCGCTGGGTTCGACACTCTTATTTATCGAAAGGACTATGATTGATCCCTTATACTTGTGGGTCATCATACACACATTGAAACAGAGCAATAAACAGAGCAATATTATGATTGTTGTGAATACATAGCAATCAATGTCGAAACGACTCCAGAAAATAAAACGCATCCATGACCACCAGCCTTGCCTATGGTAGCTCTTCGCTCTGCCAGAACTCGTGCACGCGTACGTCCAAGCGGTTGACACGCTCGCGGTATATCTGGAGAGCAATCTCGAGCTCCAAGTTGGCTATTTCTTCGGAGATAACTAGCTCGAGGATGCGACAGCCATGTTCCTCTACTGCGCCTAGGTGGACACTTGGGCCAAGGAGGCGCTCGAGCCTAGCAACCAGCCCGTTGGCATCGAGCGGGCCGCGGGCAGGGCGGACGGCACGGCTGGCATCCCGTGAAAATACGGCGTGTCCGGGCTCTGGTGCAAGTACGACGCAGACGCCCTCTGCCCACTCCTGGTGAGGAATGGGGCTACTAACGGGCCGTGTACCTACCTGCAATGCCCTATCGACAGCAGGCAAGCACCGATGTATCCGCTCCTGCTGTGCGGGCGCCACGCCTCTCGCTCTGCGGCGCTCCATCAGTCTCGCTATGCGGCGAGCCGGACCCTATTGGCACGGACGCGCCTAGCTTGCTCAGCGGCACACCACCGATCATGTGGTGTGGCGAGCTGCAGCCTCTCGGCGCTGACATACCTATCTTGATGCACGGTGTTGAAGCGTCTTACGCCAAGGGTCTGCTCACCCCTGACGATGACGCACAACACGACGTCATCCATCATGTTGTCGGGGACGACCTCGGCCTCGACGGGCCGTGGCGCCTGCTCGTTTTCCCCGTCAAGGAGGTTGATGGCTTATTGCTTGTATCTGTGTTGGTATTTCCCCGAAGAGAAGAGGATGATGCAGCACAACAACGGTAAGTATTTTCCTCAGTTATGAAACCAAGGTTATCAATCCAGTAGGAGAACCAAGCAACACTATGTAAACGGTACCTGCACACAAAGAACAAATACTTGCAACCCAACGCGTAAGAGGGGTTGTCAATCTCTCCACGGTAAAAAGATAGGTAAAATTGTATGAGATTGGATAAATAGATCTAGAAAAAACATGAAATAAAATAAGTAAAGAAAAAGTGCAAGGTATTTTTGGGTTTTTGGAATAATAGATCTGAAAACAATATGATAAACGATAGACCCGTGGGCCGTAGATTTCACCAGTGGCTTCTCTCGAGAAAATAGCATACGGTGGGTAAATAAATTATTGTTGGGCAATTGATAGAAGAGCAAATAATTATGACGATATCCAAGGCAATGATCATGTATATAGGCATCACGTCCAAGATTAGTAGACCGACTCCTGCCTGCATCTACTACTATTAATCCACACATCGACCACTATCCAGCATGCATCTAGTGTATAAAGTTCATGGAGAAACGGAGTAATGCAATAAGAACGATGACATGATGTTGACAAGATCTATTCATGTAGGAATAGACCCCATCTTTTTATCCTTAATAGCAACGATACATGTGTGCCTCGCTACCCCTTTTGTCACTGGCTGAGGACACCGCAAGATCGAACCCATCACAAAGCACCTCTTCCCATTGCAAGAAAAATCAATCTAGTTGGCCAAACCAAACCAAAGTTTCGGAGAAGAAATACGAGGCTATAACAATCATGCATATAAGAGATCAAAGAAAACTCAAATAATATTCATAGATAGATCTGATCATAAATTCGCACTTCATCGGATCCCAACAAACACACCGCAAAAAGTCATTACATCAAATAGATCTCCAAGAACATCGAGGAGAACATTTTATTGAGAATCAAAAAGAGAGAAGAAAGCCATTTAGCTACTGTCTACGGACCCGTAGTTCTATGGTGTACTACTCACGCATCATCGGAGGAGCACCAATGAGGATGATGAACCCCTCCGTGATCGTGTTCCCCTCCGGCAGAGTGCCGGAATAGGGCTCTAGATTGGATCTCATGGTTCTGGAACTTGCGGCGGCTGGAATTGTGTTTCGATCGCTCCCGTAGGGTTTCTGGAATATCTGAGTATTTATAGAGCTGAGAGGCGGTGGACTAGACTCCCGTGGGCCCTACCACCCACCTGGGCGCGCCAGGGGCCTCTGGCGTGCCCTGGTGGGTCGTGATCCCCATGGGCCTCCTCTCTGGTGCTTCCTTGGCTCCCAAGTTGTTTTCTGGTCCAAAAACAATCTCCAAAATGTTTTGTGGCATTTGGACTTCGTTTGGTACTGATATTCTGCGAAGTAAAAAACAGGCAAAAAACAGCAACTGGCACTGGGCACTATGTCAATAGGTTAGTCATAAAAAATGATATAAAGTTGCTATAAAATGAATATAAAACATCCAAGAATGATAATATAACAGCATGGAATAATAAAAAATTATAGATACGTTGGAGACATATCAGCATCCCCAAGCTTAATTCCTACTTCTCCTCGAGTAGGTAAATGATAAAAACAGAATTTTTGATGTGGAATGCTGCCTAACATGTTCATCACATATTCTTTTCTTTTGTAGCATGAACATTTGGGCTTTTATATGGTTCAAAGCAATAGTCTATAATTGACATGAAGACTTCAATACTCAAGCATATCAACAAGCAACATGTCTTCCAAAATATCAACACTAAAGAAAGCTATCCCTATCCCATCATGCTCAATCATTGATTCATTCATGAAACACACTCGAATATTAGCTACACCCAATGCACAAGTATGATCATAGTGCTCACTAGTTGGTGCTTTATAAGAGAAGATGGAGACTCAAATAAAAATAAAAATTGCATAAAAGTAAATAGATAGGCCCTTCACATAGGGAAGCAGAGATTTGTAGAGGTGCCAGAGCTCAAAGCTTAAATTGAGAAATAAAATATTTTGAGAGGCACGCTTTTCCTGTCAACGAAAACGACCGAGTAATTCCCAATACTTCCCATGCTAGATACATCATAGGCGGTTCCCAAACATAAAATAAAGTTTATTCCTTTTTCCACCATTCTTTCACAATCCATGGCTAGCCGTATCCACGGGTGCCTTCCATACGAACACTTTCCAAGGAATTTATTATTTGGCAACATAAAGTAAATTTCTTTTTCATTTCGAGACTGGGCATCCCTATTACCGCCACACTCTGGTGCAATGACAAGTGAATAAACACTCATCTTGAGAATAACATATCTAGCATGGAAAAATATTGGCCACCCCCTGCCGCTTCATGAGCGGTACGGGCACACAAAAAGGTAATTCATTTTGAAAATTAGAGTTGGCACATACAAATTTACTTAGAACGGCACGAAAATACCGCATATAGGTAGGTATGGTGGACTCATATGGCATAACTTGGTTTAAGGATTTTGGATGCCAAGTAGTATTCCCACTTAGTACAAGGAAATGCTAGCAAATAGATTGAGAAGCAACCAACCAAGAAACAAAAATTCACATAAACGAGCATTAAGCATAAATAACACCGAATAATGCACCACAAGTAGTATGTAATTTCATTGCATAACTATTGACTTTCGTGCTTGCATAGGGAATCACAAACATTAACACCAATATTCCTACTAAAGCATAATTACTCACCAACATGACTCACATATTACTATCATCAAATCTCAAAACTATTACAAAGAATCAAGTTTATCTTGTCCAATGATCTTCATGAAAGTTTTTATTATATCCCTCTTGAATATCTATCACTTTTGGACTAGTTTCATATATTGCCATTACTTTTGACAAGCTCAAATAAATTTAAGTGAAGAACATGAGCATAAAAATTTTCATCTCTCAAAATAATATAAGTGAAGCATGAGAGAATATCTTCAAAATTTTAATAACTCTCCAAATAATCTAAGTGAAGCATGAGAGCATATTTCTTCAAAAATTAAAGCACAACATGCTCAAAAAGATATAAGTGAAGCACTAGAGCAATTCCATAGCTCAAAAAATTTAAGTGAAGCACATAGAGCAATTCTAACAAATCATAGCATAATTTTGGCTCTCTCAAATAGGTGTGTCCAGCAAGGATGAATGCGACAAACTAAATAGCAAAACAAGCAAAGACTCATATAATACAAGACGCTCCAAGAAAAACTCATGATATGTGACGAATAAAAATATAGCTGCAAGTAAAATTACCGATGGTTGTTAGAAGAAAGAGGGGATGCCTTCCGGGGCATCCCCAAGCTTAGTTGCTTGGTTCTCCTTGAATATTATCTTGGGGTGTCATGGGCATCCCCAAGCTTAGGCTCTTTTCACTCCTTATTCCTTCATCCATCGAGATCTCACCCAAAACTTGAAAAATTCAATCACATAAAACTTAACAAAACCTTCGTGAGATACGGCAATATAAGAAAACCAATCTTTGCTTTAAGTACTATTCAAAACCCATTCATATTTTGTTATTGAATTATACCTACTGTATTCTAACTTTACCATGGCTTATGCCCCCCGATACAATCCATAGATTCATCAAAATAAGCACACAATGCAAAGAAAACAGAATCTGTCAAAAAC
Organism: Thinopyrum elongatum; assembly: GCA_011799875.1. Taxonomy (NCBI): domain Eukaryota; kingdom Viridiplantae; phylum Streptophyta; class Magnoliopsida; order Poales; family Poaceae; genus Thinopyrum; species Thinopyrum elongatum. Next base: position 553,880,008 of record CM022299.1, on the reverse strand, counting down.
AGAACAGTCTGTAAAGATACGATTTGTTCTCATAGTTTTTTAACTCCAAAATTTCTGAAAAATTAGTACGACAGAGGAAATTTGTATATAAATCTTGTGTAAAAAAATCATAATTTTTCGTCGCTTGTGTGAATTTAAACAATTCTGTTTCTGGACGCAAAAGTTTCTGTTTTTCAACAGGATCAAATCAACTATCACCAAAGCTATCTCAAAGGCTTTACTTGGCACAAACACTAATTAAAACATAAAAACACAATCATAACAGAGGCATAATTGTGCAAACACTCAGGAATAGAAAGAAAAAGGCAAAATAAATTTTATTCATTGGGTTGCCTCCCAACAAGCGCTATCGTTTTATGCCCCTAGCTAGGCATAATGCATAGATTCAAGTATTGTCAACTTTCTTCTTATTCTCCATAGATGTGTTTTTTTCAGGAGGTTTCTCAAATATAACTTGAAACACATTGTCCATAATTTTTTTAGCATTATCAAGTTGTCCATCTTTATATCCCCTTTGATTCCCGGCTACAATCCAAGAATATTGTTGATTAACATCATTAAAAACTTGTTGGATCATATCCAAAATGGGGATTTCCTTTTTAAGGTTCTCATAAAAAATTTGAGTATTTCCAAGCAAATGTCTTAACACATAATCACTATTGTAAAGGATCTCATCTATTACCTTTTTTCACGGTTCATGGCATAAAGATCAAAAAATTCCCTAGCTTCCCGTACTATGTGATGAAATTCATTCATAAGAGCAAGGGTGGCTAACTTTTTTGCTTTCGGATCCTTTATAACGGGTAGCTCATAAAACAACCTTTGAAAGATATGATGAGTACGAATAAATCTATTTTCAAGTTTCAGGACTAGTGCTAAAATACTTTCCGCGTAAGTTTTAGTCCTCTTAAGAATAGGAACATCATCACAAGCCAAAGTTCCAACACAATTAAAGAATTCTTGGATGGTTTACTTTCCTATAACGTTCCCTTATCCCAAAACAAAAGATATAGCATCCAGATTGCCAGAACGTCCAATTTTAGGAGTCCTGCCATCGTCCGTTTCTACCATACCAAAGTCACTCATGATGATAGATTCGAGCAAACAAAAGATCGAACGAGAAAAAGGCGAACAAAAGAGAAGGTGAATAAAAGGCAATTTTTTGTGAAGTGGGGGAGATGAAAACGAGAGGCAAATGGCAAATAATGTAAATTGCAAGGAGATGAGATTTGTGATTAGGAACCTGATAGATGTTGATGATGTCTCCCCGGCAACGGCGCCAGAAATTCTTCCTGATTGCTTGTATCTGCGTTGGTATTTCCCCGAAGAGGAGAGAATGATGCAGCACAGCAATGGTAAGTATTTCCCTCAGTTATGAAACCAAGGTTATCAATCCAGTAGGAGAACCAAGCAACACTATGTAAACGGTACCTGCACACAAAGAACAAATACTTGCAACCCAACGCGTAAGAGGGGTTGTCAATCCCTCCACGGTAAAAAGATAGGTAAAATTGTATGAGATTGGATAAATAGATCTAGCAAAAACATGAAATAAAATAAGTAAAGAAAAAGTGCAGCAAGGTATTTTTGGGTTTTTGGAATAATAGATCTGAAAACAATATGATAAAAGATAGACCCGGGGGCCATAGATTTCACTAGTGGCTTCTCTCGAGAAAATAGCATATGATGGGTAAACAAATTACTGTTGGGCAATTGATGGAAGAGCAAATAATTATGATGATATCCAAGGCAATGATCATGTATATAGGCATCACATCCAAGATTAGTAGACCGACTCCTGCCTGCATCTACTACTGTTACTCCACACATCGACCGCTATCCAACATGCATCTAGTTTATTAAGTTCATGGAGAAACGGAGTAATGCAATAAGAACGATGACATGATGTTGACAAGATCTATTCATGTAGGAATAGACCCCATCTTTTTATCCTTAATAGCAACGATACATGTGTGCCTCGCTACCCCTTCTGTCACTGGGTGAGGACACCGCAAGATCGAACCCATCACAAAGCACCTCTTCCCATTGCAAGAAAAATCAATCTAGTTGGCCAAACCAAACCAAAGTTTCGGAGAAGAAATATGAGGCTATAACAATCATGCATATAAGAGATCAAAGGAAACTAAAATAATATTCATAGATAGATCTGATTATAAACTCGCACTTCATCGGATCCCAACAAACACACCACAAAAAGTCATTACATAAAATAGATCTCCAAGAACATAGAGGAGAACATTGTATTGAGAATCAAAAAGAGAGAAGAAGCCATCTAGCTACTGCTTACAGACCCGTAGGTCTATGGTGAACTACTCACGCATCATCGGAGGAGCACCAATGAGGATGATGAACCCCTCCGTGATCGTGTTCCTCTCCGGCAGAGTGCCAGAATAGGGCTCTAGATTGGATCTCGTGGTTCTGGAACTTGCGGCGGCTGGAATTGTGTTTCGATCGCTGCCCTAGGGTTTCTGGAATATCTGAGTATTTATAGAGCTGAGAGGCGGTGGAGGAGACTCCCATGGGCCCCACCACCCACCTGGGCGCTAGGGGCCTCTAGCGTGCCCTGGTTGGTTGTGGGCCCCACGGGCCTCCCCTCTAGTGCTTCCTTGGCTCCTAAGTTGTCTTCTGGTCCAAAAAAATCTCCAAAAAGTTTCATGGCATTTGGACTTCGTTTGGTACTGATATTCTGCGAAGTAAAAAACAAGAAAAAAATAGCAACTGGCACTGGGCACTATGTCAATAGGTTAGTCATAAAAAAATGATATAAAGTTGCTATAAAATGAATATAAAACATCCAAGAATGATAATATAACAGCATGGAACAATAAAAAATTATAGATATGTTGGAGACGTATCAATGGCAGAGGCGGCACTTCGGTGGGTTGGCATGCTTGAAAATGGTAGAAGGGCTATAGGCTGCGCTTGTGCCTTGGTGTGTCGCGCTCCGCCTCGTCTTATGCGTAATATCGCTGGGTGGAGGCAGGAAACCGATAAGGATGTGGCGGGAAATGTTGGCGTGTTCATAAAACGCCATCAATTAATGGAAACTTCGTATAGAAGGAAGCGCGAGCTAGCACGACGCGTGCGTGCACATTGCTCGCCCACGGGTGTGATCCATATACTTGAGTGCCCAACAGAGCACACTATTCATACTAAAAAATATTATTCTATACACAGAGAGCATAGATGTTGTGCAGACTGAGCAAATCTCATGGCCTGCAAGAAGCTTGTCGACATCCATGGCCACTACAAGGTCTGGGGCAGCAAGAAGGACAAACTCCCTTGTTGACCTCACCTCGGCCATCATCGACCCCTACTACGAAAACATGAAGGAGGATGTCAAGAAAAATCCCGCGGCCTGGCACGGGGCCTGTATGCGGAGACTAGACGAAGCCCACCTCAAGTTCGCGGCCAAGAACATGTACACATGCTACGAGATGCACAGGCGGATCGTTGACATGAGGGAGTGCCTCCTTCCTGTAATGGATGAGGGATCGAGCCACCAGCAAAGCAGTGGCGACAAGCGACACAAGAAGTAGATGATCGTTTGTCCTAGTTAATTATGCATGTAATTGTTTACTTTGGTGTGTGCAAATGGCATGTGTGTACTAGTCACTTATGTAATCTTGGCTCATCGCATCGCATGCAGACTAAACTAAGGAACCCGTCAGTGATAATTCCATGAATTGCTGACAATTGTATACCAGCAAGCGTTTTCCCACAACACAGACGACTTATTAACAGCAATCATCTATGTTATTATCGGTCTTCGCACACATTTCTGATTAAGGACCTGTTTGCCGCGTATCACACACATCTTGTTAAGTTGAATCATTTCTGCTGTCTTGGCTCATCGCAAACAGTTCATCCGAGTGAACTGTATGTCGTCTATCGCACACACCTTCATCTGGCTAACCGTTCCTGTTGTTATGCTCATTGCAAACAGTTCGTATGGATCAGCAGTATGCCATGTATCGCACACGCAACTCTAATCTGATTGCGTTTGATGTCTCCGCCATCGCAAACAGTTCGTATTATTGGTGACGGTTTTCTTACATCACCGTTTGTGATTAATGCATCGTACACAGTTCGTCGAAGGGTCTCTGATTGTAGTGTCACGTTAGCAGCATCCTGCAGTAGTGTTTACTGGCCTAAATTTGTGAAATGAAAGAGTTATATTAGCAGAAAAGAGGAGGCCAAGAGTAGAGTGTCTGCTATAGAGTGTTAGAGGCCTTGCTAAGCAAATGTCAGTAAAAGAGAGAATAACATTTCTATCAAAGAAGATGGTGAGAGATCTATACATCTATACCAATATAAAAATACCCAAAGGGGCAGATCCAATTCATCTTGGCTCGTCGACATCCTGATGGCTTTGGCCCCGACGGCCCAGCTCTGCGTTCCCTCTGGTTCCTGACTCGATGACATCACCGGTCGTCGTTGCATCCTTCGACGGCCCTTACCGCCCCGCCGCCTCCCAACCCCATCCACCTCCTTGCTCCGTCCTCTGCCATATCCAAGGCCCGCGTGTCCGGTGAGGCCAGTGCAACTCCCCTTCTTGTGGTGGTGGTTCTGACTAATGACTTGATTTTCTTGTCTCTGGATCTTGTTCCGATGGCTATGAGATTGCTTGGACTCAGGTCAGGGAGAAATACCTACTCAGCTTGCCAATGCTGGTAGCGACGACACTCACGAGTGTCGTCCCCTTCTTAGAGGCATTGCCATGGCATTTATCTATGCCCCTCTACGACCACTAGGGGAAACCCTAGGTCTGGTCCTTCGGACCAAACGACGGCATCGCATCGTTCTCCCTTTTGAAGGCATTGTCTTATTCACACGTGGTATCCCCAATGATGGATATAGGGATATTGGACGTCATGTTGATTCGGGCTGCCTCTAAAGGCATGGATATCCGGGGCTCTATGTACTACTTCACCGACATTTTCACCCTGGCTTCTGTCTCCGGTCTCTAGGCACTCTCGATGGTGGGTCATACATGCAGATATAGGCGGGGGTAATCGGCGAGAGGTGACAACACACATCCGCCAAGTACTATTTATCTTCAGAACAAGCACTGGGTTAGCCAACCACTCAGGATGAAAAACTTCAACGATGAACCCGGCTGCTAGGAGCCGGGCCACTTCTTCACCAATGGCCTTGCGTCTCTCCTCGTTAAAACGACAGAGGTATTGGCGGATAGGTTTCATCTTAGGATCCAAATTGAGGTGTGTGACGCCCCCGGCTCAATCGTGCACTAATCATACATGCAAATGCACATGATCAAGCCTAAGGACTCACGGGAAGATATCACAACACAACTCTAAAACATAAATAAAGTCATACAAGCTTTATATTACAAGCCAGGGGCCTCGAGGGCTCGAATACATAAGCTCGCCTACAAGCGTCAGCGGAAGCATCAGATATCTGAGTACAGATATAAAAGAAAACACAGATAGGCCCTTAGAAGGCGGGGCAAAGAAAACACTATGATCGAAAGGCGCAGGCCTCCTGCCTGGGACCCTCTGAACCTACTCCTGGTCGTCGGCCAACTCGTAGTAGTATCCACCCTCGGGGTAGTAGTAGCGATCGTCGGCGGGAGTAGCTGTCTCAGGGGCTCCATCATCTGGTTGCACCAAAAGGATATGGGGAAAAAGAAAGCAAAGCAACCGTGAGTACTCATCCGAAGTACTCAGCAAGCAAGGATCTACACTACATATGCAACATTATCAAAGAAAGGCTGTATATATGGACTGGGCTGCAGAAATGCCAGAATAGAGAGAAGGCCTAGTCCTATCGAAGAATAGCATCTTCAGCGGTCATGCAGCATTAGAAGAGTGTAGATTAGTACAACATAAAGAGGTAGTAGAAATGTTATCAACCTCGGCCAGAGATTCTTTCCCGACTCCCTGCGAGAAAGTAATCCCAGAGCCATACAGTCATCAACCTCGCCCAGAGATCCTTCCTCGACTCCCTGCGAGAAAGCGATCCCGGAGCCACATATCCAGGTAGCATCTCAAGTTCTAGTTGTATCGATCGGGATACAACTCCGAGCGTCCGTTACCGAGGATCCGGCTATGCATAGATTAGTTCTTCCCTGCAGGGGTGCACCAACTTACCCACCACGCTCGCTTAACTCCGGCCGGACACACTTTTCTGGGTCATGCCCGGCCTCGGCCAAACGACACACCGCAACCCTACCTAGAGCTCAGCAGAGAGGTCCCCATCGGTCTACATCCTAAGCACTCGGGGGTCTTGGGCCATCGCCCCTCGCCCTTCGGGTCGTTGCGCACATGGCTCAGATCCACGCACCACCTCTGCGTGAATGGCGCCAATCACTCCATGCCGCACTGCTGAACTGGACGTCTGACAGAGCTTTCGGCTGATGCTACGATGCAGAGTGCCCATAACTGATCCCACGTGATGGTTAGTGCTATCGGGCCAGAGGCCCACTCGGATCAAATATCCAAATCGTTAGTACATTGGGGGTGCGGTAACGAGCAGAGACTCACGATCGATGTGACCCTGTCACCCCGCCTCGAGGACTCGCGGCAAGGGCTAAGAATGCCCGGCCACGCCGCATATTCATATCTCGGGCACCCTCCAGGTCAACCCGTCTCCACAACACTCTCCACTTAGGCTCACGCGCGTACCCCTTAGGGTCGACCTGCCTTTCCAAGTAACAGTTGTAAAGTCCAAGTATCCGTGTGTCCATAACATCAAGGGAATCCGAGGTATCACCCTCGTTGGATTCCTACTTGATGTATCCGTCAAGGTGAACTCGGAGGAATCACCCTCGAGGTTCACACTTGAGGTGTTGCACGACAGTGCCATTATCGAGAGTGGTGAAGGAGGAATCACCCTCGATAACCACGATCGAGTAACTACTCCACAGAGTTAACATCAGAAGTGCTGACGAGGTATCACCCTCGGCACTCGATAGTAACACTGCAGTGTCATACAGATAAAGGGAATGTGATGTGTGGTGCTGGGGCCTGGTTGTCGAGTCTTCTGGTAATCCAGCGGGGCAAACGGGACAAGTGGGGTCTCTGATGGGTCACTAACCGGCCTATACTAAGCAGTTTAGGATAAACAGGTAAGGTTTCAATAGCAGGTTACAATAACAGGCTATGCATCAGAATAGGTAAACCAGTAGCAGCAGCAATTCTAATGCAAGCACAAGAGAGAAGAGAATAGGCGATATAGGCATGCTCAAGGGGGGGGGGTGCTTGCTGGTTGCTCGGCGGCAAAGGCAAGGTTGTCAACGGTGTCGTCGGGCTCCTGAGCTGTGTCGGTCTCGGAAACTGCGTCTGTAGCGGGGTCTACCGAGAGAGAAGAGGGGGAGGAAACAGATAAATACACGACAGTCACAAGCAACACAGAGCAGGCTATGCTAACGTGCAGTGCAGGGTTGCCTAAAAAGCATGTCTAAGTCATATTAGTTATTTTAGGATTTAAGTTGGATTTATTAACCGGTGTATAAGCACTATTCATCTACCAGAAGCAGGCTAAAAGTTGCGGGTTCACCTCCATAGAGGGTCCCGACACGGAAACAGATAGCACGGTTGGATTCGTCTCGTCGTTCTGAGCAACTTTTATGTACAAAGTTTTTCGATCTGAGCTACGGTTTATTTCCTATGATTTTCTAAAGTTTTAATTATTTTCTGAATTTATTTATCTATTTAATTCTAACATTATCCAGAACAGCGTCTGCTGATGTCATCATGATGCAATGCTGAGGTCATCAGTCAACAGTGCGGTTGACTGGGTCAAATCTGACCTGTGGGTCCAGTGGGACCCATATGTCATTGACTGAGCTTATTAAGCAGAGTTAGATTAAACTAACTGAACTAATTAGCAGGTGGGGCCTACTGTCAGTGGGTGTTTAGTGTTATAATTAACTAATTAATTAATTAGCAGATTATCTACTTAATTAAATTCATTTAATGGGGTAGGGCCCTCATGTCATAGAAACGGGGCCGCCCAGTCAGCGCTGACCCAAGTCAACAGGTCAAAGGGGGCCCACGGGGGCCCGCAGTCAGTGGCACAAAGATGGGGCCCGGCCGTCCACGTCGGACGCCGGCCACCGGAGCTCTCCGGCGAGCCGAAACGACGGCGACAACACCGGCGAGCTCGGAATCCATCTACGGTGCACGGTTTTGGGCGCGGTTTGTCGCACTAAAACGGCCACTCCACGCCGCGTCCAGTGGTGACGGTGGCCGGAGCTGGGGAGGCCGGAGCTGACGGCGGCGAGCATGTTGGCGGAGGTCGCTTCGGGTGGCGATCGGGTTCGGAGCTGCGGGGTGATTTCGGGCGCGCAAACAAGCTAGACGGCATCTACGCGGCACGGTGAGCGAAATGGATAGCAGCACGGGACCAAAAGGTCGCCGGATCGACACCGGCGACGAGCTACGCGGCGGCGCATTCGGGTACGAGCGAGGCGTCGGCTACAACTACAGAAAGAGCTCAGGGAGAGGAAGAGAGGAACGTGGAGCTCACAGCGGTCCTGTAGGCGTGCAAAGGTGGGCTTGGGGTAGCGCGACGGCGGCGAATCGAGGCGGCGACGCGGGCGGCCGTAGGGGGAAAGCGAGCTCGGGGAGGATGATGCAGTGGCTCCCATCTCCGATTGCTTGGCACAGAGGGAGGAGTCGAGGACGGCGGCTCGATCGGACACGGTGGTGAGGCGAGGCGGCGATGGTGGCCGCGTGATTCAGGGAGGTGCAGCCATGGCCGCGTCAGGCGAGGTGAGGGGAGCCAGGGAGAGAGAGGGAGTGAGCGAGGGAGAGGCCAGAGGAGCGCGGGGCTCTGCCCTTATCTACGAAGCGGGCGCGGGGAGCGCGGTGTCGAGCAGGCGAGGTGGGAGGCCAGGGTGTGGCGCGCGCGCGGTCGACAGCGGCTCGGCGATGAACAGAGGAGGAAGGAGGGGACAGGCGCGGGCTGGGCTGCACTGCGCACTTGAGGCCCAAGTGCACAGTAGGCCGTTTCTTCTTTTCTTTTTATTTTTTCTTTTTCTTTTTTTTGCTGTTTTCCAAAATGTACAGCCCCAACTCCTGTTTTGTAAAATAAGTAACTTAGCCCAATATTTACAATGCAATATTAGTCACTGCTAGAAAATGGTTTGATGTCCATATCTTTTCATTTGGATTTTTATTAAATGAAAATGGATTAAATATCTCTGTTTTGTTGCTGTTAGAGGCACATAATTAATTTATTATATGTTGATTATAATTTTAGAATTGTCTCTGGATTATTTACAATATTTTGAACATTTTAGTTTCTGGATTTGAACAACTTTTATTTTCACTTTTAGTTTGAATTTCCATTTGAATTTGAATTTGAAAAGAGATATGATCCAAATGATGTTTAAGCACTGTTGATCATGATGACATGGCATTATCAAAAGGGGATTACTGTAGCTAACCACTGGGGGTGTTACAAGTCTCCTCCACTAACAAGAATTCTCGTCCCGAGAATTAAGAGGAAGACTGAAAGAAAGCGGGGTATTCTTGGAAGTTCTTCCGAAGAAACGTCCGGAAAATCTCGAACGACTGGAATGTTTTCGATCCCCTCAAGCGGAGAAGCGTTATGTTGGCAACAACGTTGGTACCAAGGGCGAGGGACAAACAGAACCATTTTCCTGCTCGTTGAAACGAGGCGGACCAGTAGGCAAAGTTCTCGTCCATCGGTGGTTACCGTAAGGTCATCAACAGTAGTAACAGGGTCTTACCGAGAGAGTTGTACAACCGAGGTGTTGACATAAGCAGGAGAATATTACTGCTTAGGTCATATAGCTCACAAGAAAGGTTAAACAAAACAATGGAAGGAAAAATGTGACTATACCCGAGTATTGGGTATACCTCCTTCCCAAGAGCTAGCAGAGAGGGATAATCATGGCAGGATTGGAAATAGATAACCTTCTAGGAAAAAGGGGCGAAGAAAACTCATGATGTTACCCATACAACGGTGTTTGGATAATTGATCAAGAAACAGTTAGCATTGAGCTTTGAGTGTTCTTGTTGATGATAGTAGTACCACAGTCATGCTTCGGGATAGCATTGACATGGTCATCAGGTAAAGGTCGGACTTTGGATACACAAAGGATCCATCGAAACAACTTATAAAATAAGTCATACAATTTCAGCAAGGAAAAGATGAGGATAGGGCCCGCGGGCTCAGCAACAATTCATTGAGGGCGCAAGGATGGTATTTCTCACCATGAATTCTATTGATATCCTGGAAGAGCTCAGAATGTTGATGATGATCACGACACAATTGTTGAGAGATTTCATGAAGATGTAATTGATCGGTGATGACATCAAGTCAAAGGAATGATGAAGCGAAAGGTTATTGGAACCACGGTTACGACACAAACTCGAAGTCAAGCTTGTTGTTCGAGGTGAAATGATAAGATAAGGAAGATCGACGTAAGCTTAGTTCATCGTCAGAAGTTGTGCTCTGGGAATAAGGACCAGGTAGCACAGTTAAAATGTTGCACGATATCGATATAGCCGATCAGGCTAGGAATGAGGTGATGGGGTATTAAACTTCCCAGTAACAAGTACTAGGGGTAATACCGGAAGGTAAATCGGAGTAGAGATTGGACGGATGAAATGATCTGCAGAAGACAAGTATTTTAAGTTGTCCAAGAAATGGAATTCAAAGAAGAACAATCATGGTCAGTTCCATGGTTGCAAGGGACACAACACTGGTACGAGAGGGTATTATATCAAGGGGATAACTATTATTAAAAGGAGCTTCCATGATAGGATCTACATCGTTTCCATGAGCATGAACACAAAGGTTCAAGGTCGACTCCCACTTCTTCAATGCATAACCTTTCATTCACTCCTCGTTTTCGAAGAAATTGTAGTGCTAAAAGTTTATCTGGTGAAGCACCAGAAGAGTATGACTCGTAGAATTTTCTGGGTTCTCGCTGATGGCAGAAGCATAGATACAACCCATCGGGACATTTTACGAATCCATACAACCATCAACCAAAGCAAGGGATGCGAGTTCGAAAGCAGAGTATCGAAGTCAAAGCAGATGATACAATTTACCGGAGGTACTAAATATCAAGGGAAGAGCTCATAAGATGTTTGAATATGAAGGATATTGTTGGATATTATTCCAACAAAAGATTAGGTAGACGACAAAGGATCTGACGTGAGTAGCGATACTCAACCAGAAGAAGAAGAAATGCAAGGGCATCGGTTTATGGAAACATCTGAATAATTCGATGCTTAAATGCGAAGGTTTACGATTCCAAAATCAGGGAATCAGAGGCAGAGGCTCTGATAAAAAGATGAGTATGTTGAATAGAATTAGATGGCCAATCAATCAAGGATTGATTTACCGAGATCCAACTCATATACATAATGACTTCTGAGCCGGAAGGATGAATTAGTAGGACACAACTGATGATTGCGAGTATTCGCACACATGTTGAATCAATAGGATCAGAATGATAGTGACAAGGGGTATCAATAATGTTTACTTGACATATGGAACTAACCATAATGCAAGTAGATCAGAAGAATATCAAAAGCAGTAGGCTGCAGAAGATTTTTGGAAGGTCGTATAGTAATATGAGGTATTTCGTGAAACACAAGAACAACTGGGGATGAACGGATCCCCGGTAATGTGAGGAATTATTCGTAAGTGTATTCATACGGTAGGGAACTGCAAGGTGGTAGGGACGAAGAACTTTTGGGAACATCGAAAGGTAATTCGATAAGTCGGATGGAACAAAAGAGTAGCTGGAATGAGTATATGAACGACAAGTGTATGTAGTTATCCATCAGGATTTATCGGTGGTAGGGTATTGCAAAGACGGTGAGTACAAGAGTCTCGGGAAATCAACATAGAGTGTCGTCGGAATCTTGGGATGAAGCAGGCGATCATCTGGAATGACGGGGCTCTCCGGGAGAAAGTGGTTACGAGAACCTAATGTCTGAGTAAGTAAAATCTTTTAATCCGAATAGACGAGAGATCAGAGTCCCAGAGTATAGACGAGGAATAAAAGATACTAATACCTCCCAATGGCGACGTGGGCCCGTAAGCCACACAGCCATGTTAGTAAAATGGTTTTTTGAAAGACTAGACTCAACTTCCGCCAAGGAGTTAGAAAGGGGGTTCCTACAGGCAGTCGGCTCTGATACCAACTTGTGACGCCCCAGGCTCAATCGTGCACTAATCATACACGCAAATGCACACGATCAAGCCTAAGAACTCACGGAAAGATATCACAACACAACTCTAAAACATAAATAAAGTCATACAAGCTTTATATTACAAGCCAGGGGCCTCGAGGGCTCGAATACATAAGCTCGCCGACAAGCGTCAGCGAAAGCATCAGATATCGGAGTACAGATATAAAAGAAAACACAGATAGGCCCTTAGAAGGCGGGGCAAAGAAAACACTACAATCGAAAGGCGCAGGCCTCCTGCCTGGGACCCTTCGAACCTACTCCTGGTCGTTGGCCAACTCGTAGTAGTATCCACCCTCGGGGTAGTAGTAGCGATCGTCGGCGGGAGTAGCTGTCTCAGGGGCTCCGTCATCTGGTTGCACCAAAAGGATATGGGGAAAAAGAAAGCAAAGCAACCGTGAGTACTCATCCGAAGTACTAAGCAAGCAAGGATCTACACTACATATGCAACATTATCAAAGAAAGGCTGTATATGTGGACTGGGCTGCAGAAATGCCAGAATAGAGAGAAGGCCTAGTCCTATCGAAGACTAGCATCTTCAGCGGTCTTGCAGCATTAGAAGAGTGTAGATTAGTATAGCATAAAGAGGTAGTAGTAATGTTATTAACCTCGGCCAGAGATCCTTTCCCGACTCCCTGCGAGAAAGCAATCCCAGAGCCATACAGTCATCAACCTCGCCCAGAGATCCTTCCTCGACTCCCTGCGAGAAAGCGATCCCGGAGCCACATATCCAGGTAGCATCTCAAGTTCTAGTTGTATCGATCGGGATACAACTCCGAGCGTCTGTTACCGAGGATCCGGCTATGCATAGATTAGTTCTTCCCTGCAGGGGTGCACCAACTTACCCACCACGCTCGCTTAACTCCGGCCGGACACACTTTTCTGGGTCATGCCCGGCCTCGGCCAAACGACACACCGCAACCCTACCTAGAGCTCAGCAGAGAGGTCCCCGTCGGTCTACATCCTAAGCGCTCGGGGGTCTTGGGCCATCGCCCCTCGCCCTCCGGGTCGTTGCGCACATGGCTCAGATCCAAGCACCACCTCTGTCGTGAATGGCGCCAATCACTCCATGCCGCACTGCTGAACTGGACGTCTAACAGAGCTTTCGGCTGATGCTATGATGCAGAGTGCCCATAACTGATCCCACGTGATGGTTAGTGCTATCGGGCCAGAGGCCCACTCAGATCAAATATCCAAATCGTTAGTACATTGCGGGTGCGGTAACAAGCAGAGACTCACGATCGATGTGACCCCGTCGCCCCGTCTCGAGGACTCGCGGCAAGGGCTAAGAATGCCCGGCCACGCCTCGTATTCATATCTCGAGCACCCTCCAGGTCAACCCGTCTCCACAACACTCGCCACTTAGGCTCACGTGGGTACCCCTCAGGGTCGACCCGCCTTTCCAAGTAACAGTTGTAAAGTCCAAGTATCCGTGTGTCCATAACATCAAGGGAATCCGAGGTATCACCCTCGTTGGATTCCTACTTGATGTATCCGTCAAGGTGAACTTGGAGGAATCACCCTCGAGGTTCACACTTGAGGTGTTGCACGACAGTGTCGTTATCGGGAGTGGTGAAGGAGGAATCACCCTCGATGACCACGACCGAGTAACTACTCCACAGAGTTAACATCAGAAGTGCTGACGAGGTATCACCCTCGGCACTCGATAGTAACGCTGAAGTGTCGTACAGATAAAGGGAATGTGATGTGCGGTGCTGGGGCCTGGTTGTCGAGTCTTCCAGTAATCCAGCGGGGCAAACGAGACAAGTGGGGTCTCTGATGGGTCACTAACCAACCTATACTAAGAAGTTTAGGATAAACAGGTAAGGTTTTAATAGCAGGTTACAATAACAGGCTATGCATCAGAATAGGTAAACCAGTAGCAGCAGCAATTCTAATGCAAGCACAAGAGAGAAGAGAATAGGCGATATAGGCATGCTCAAGGGGGGGTGCTTGCCTGGTTGCTCGGCGGCAAAGGCAAGGTCGTCAACGGTGTCATCGGGCTCCTGAGCTGCGTCGGTATCGGGAACTACGTCTGTAGCGGGGTCTACCGAGAGAGAAGAGGGGGAGAAAACAGATAAATACACGGCAGTCACAAGCAACACAGAGCAGGCAATGCTAACGTGCAGTGCAGGGTTGCCTAAAAAGCATGTCTAAGTCATATTAGTTATTTTAGGATTTAAGTTGGATTTATTAACCGGTGTATAAGCACTATTCATCTACTGGAAGCAGGCTAAAAGTTGCGGGTTCACCTCTGTAGAGGGTCCCAACACGGAAACAGATAGCACGGTTGGATTCGTCTCGTCGTTCTGAGCAACTTTCATGTACAAAGTTTTTCGATCTGAGCTACTGTTTATTTCCTATGATTTTCTAAAGTTTTAATTAGTTTCTGAATTTATTTATCTATTTAATTCTAACATTATCCAGAACAGCATCTGTTGATGTCATCATGATGTAATGCTGAGGTCATCAGTCAACACTGCGGTTGACTGGGTCAAATCTGACCTGTGGGTCCAGTGGGACCCACATGTCATTGACTGAGCTTATTAAGCAGAGTTAGATTAAACTAACTGAACTAATTAGCAGGTGGGGCCTACTGTCAGTGGGTGTTTAGTGTTATAATTAACTAATTAATTAATTAGCAGATTATCTACTTAATTAAATTCGTCTAATGGGGTGGGGCCTGCACGTCATAGACACGGGGCCGCCCAGTCAGCATTGACCCAAGTCAACAGGTCAAAGGGGGCCCATGGGGGCCCGCAGTCAGTGGCACAAAGGTGGGGCCCGGTCGTCCACGTCGGACGCCGGCCACCGGAGCTCTCCGGCGAGCCGAAACGACGGCGACAACTCCGGCGAGCTCAGAATCCGTATACGGTGCACGGTTTTGGGCGCGGTTTGTCGCACTGGGACGGCCACTCCATGCCGCGTCCAGTGGTGATGGTGGCCAGAGCTGGGGAGGCCGGAGCTGACGACGGCGAGCACGTCGGCGGAGGTCGCTTCGGGTGGCGATCGGGTTCACAGCTGCGGGGTGATTTCGGGCGCGCAAACAAGCTAGATGGCATCTACGCGGCACTGTGAGCGAAATGGACAGCAGCACGGGACCAAAAGGTCGTCGGATCGACGCCGGCGACAAGCTACGCGGCTGTGCATTCTGGCACGAGCGAGGCGTCGGCTACAGCTACAGAAAGAGCTCAGGGAGAGGAAGAGAGGAACGTGGAGCTCACAGCGGTCCCGTAGGCGTGCAGAGGTGGGCTCGGGGTAGCGCGACGGCGGCGAATCGAGGCGGCGACGCGGGCGGCCGTAGGGGAAAGCGAGCTCGGGGGGGATGATGCAGTGGCTCCCGTCTCCGATTGCTTGGCACAGAGGGAGGAGTCGAGGACGATGGCTCGATCAGGCACGGTGGTGAGGCGAGGCGGCGACGGTGGCCGCGTGATTCAGGGAGGCGCAGCCATGGACGCGTCAGGCGAGGTGAGGGGAGCCAGGTAGAGAGAGGGAGTGAGCGAGGGAGAGGCCAGAGGAGCGCGGGGCTCTGCCCTTATCTACCAAGCGGGCGCGGGGAGCGCGGTGTCGAGCAGGCGAGGTGGGGGGCCAGGGTGTGGCGCGCGCGCGGTCGACAGCGGCTCGGCGATGAACAGAGGAGGAAGGAGGGGACAGGCGCGCGCTGGGCTGCACTGTGCACTTGAGGCCCAAGTGCACAGTAGGCCGTTTCTTCTTTTCTTTTTATTTTCTGTTTTTCTTTTTTTGTTGTTGTTGTTTTCCAAAATGTACAGCCCCAACTCCAGTTTTGTAAAATAAGTAACTTAGCCCAATATTTACAATGCAATATTAGTCACTGCTAGAAAATGGTTTGATGTCCATATCTTTTCATTTGGATTTTTATTAAATGAAAACGGATTAAATATCTCTGTTTTTTTGCTGTTAGAGGCACATAATTAATTTAGTATATGTTGATTATAATTTTAGAATTGTCTCTAGATGATTTACAATATTTTGAACATTTTAGTTTCTGGATTTGAACAACTTTTCTTTTCACTTTTAGTTTGAATTTCCATTTGAATTTGAATTTGAAAAGAGATATGATCCAAATGATGTTTAAACACTGTTGATCATGATGACATGGCATTATCAAAAGGGGGATTACTGTAGCTAACCACTGGGGCTGTTACAAGGTGGTGCTCAGCGAGTTCTCTCGGTACACCAGGCATGTCAGAAGGTTTCCATGCAAAGATGTCCTGATTCTCACGGATGAACTCGATGAGCGTGCTTTCCTATTTGGGATCCATATTGGCCCCGATGGTGAATTGCTCAGACGAATCACTAGGGGTGAAATCAACTTGCTTAGTATCCTCAGCCGACTTGAATTAGAGTAGGGGATCTAACTCGGTAGTGGGCCTTTTCAGAGATGTCATATCTGCCGGATCAACGTTGTCTTGATAAAATTTCAACACCTCGGCCGCACAGGCAGATTCGGCATAAGCAGCATCTCCTTCCTCGCATTCGAGCGCAATTTTCATGTCACCATTGACTGTGATGGTACCACCTGGTCCAGCCATCTTGAGTTTTAGATAAACATAACAAGGTCATGCCATAAAATGAGCATAAGCCGGCCGTCTGAACAGGGCATGATATGGACTTTTGATCTTGACCATCTCAAACGTCAGGAACTCTGATATGTAATTGAACTCGGTGTCAAACGCAACTTCCAGCTTAATCTTGCCAATAGGGTAAGCAGACTTTCCAGGAACGATCCCATGAAACACTGTTGAAGATGGCTGGAGCTGTTTTTCGGACAGATTCATCCGCTTAAAAGTATCATAATAGAAGATGTTGATACTACTGTCACCATCCATAAGCACCTTAGTGAGTTTTTAACCGCCGAATTGAGGCGCTACCACCAAGGCAAGACAACCCGGATTCTCGACTCGGGGAGGATGATCATCACGACTCCAAACGACGGGCTGCTTGGACTAGTTCAGATATTCGGGACGGTCGGCTCAACCATGTTGACGGCTCATTTCTGAAGTTTGCAGTCGCGTTTGCAAGTGTTGGTTGTGAAGACATGATAATGTCTGCTGTTCAACTGCTTCGGGCTGCTCTGAAAGCCAGTCTAATTTCCATGGCTTTGATTTCCTGCCGACTTTTCAGGCACATAGCAAGAATTTGAAAAATTCTTTTCGCGAATACGCAAAGCTTGCATATCATTGCATTGATAGAAGAAATGGAATGAGTACAGATAGGGGTACAACACATGACACTAACGTAGGTAGGCATGAACATGGTGTCTAGAGCAGAAAGATAAAGGATGCTCGGCCCGAAGAGAGGATACATCACAGCTAAACCTACCAAGCCCGAACCAAGAGCGGCAACGCCGGACCAACAAGAGCACCAACATCTCGAGAATCAAAATCGGGGACACTGCGAGCAAGCAAGATGGCGCCTTCAAGGAGGACGACGCCATCGCCATCCGGTCCGGAGAAACCGGGCCTATGGTTTGCCCTGAGCTCGAAGAGTGGCGCAGCCGAGGGCCTTGACAGCGCCTCTAAGAAGGAAACGACATCCGCAGACGTCGCCGCTGATACGTCCATTTTGCATCATGTTTTCCTACTGTTATTTATGATGCTTTTATGCATAATAAGGCTTTTTGGAGTAATTATAATGCCTTTTCTCTCATAATATGCAAGGTACACACAAAGAGGGAGAATTCCGGCAGCTGGAAATCTGGACCTGGAAAAGCTACGTCAGGCCACCTATTCTGCACAACTCCAAACAAGCTGAAACTTTACGGAGAATTTTTATGCAATATTTGAAGAATATTGGAGCAAATAAGTACCAGAGGGGGCCCACCAGGTGGGCACAACCCACCTGGGTGCGCCAGGGAGCCCAGGCGCGCCCTGGTGGGTTGTGCTCACCCAGGCCCACCTCCAGTGCCCATCTTCTAGTATATAAGTCATTTTGACCTAGAAAAAATAAGGAGAGGACTTTCGGGATGGAGCGCCGCCGTCTCGAGGCGGAACTTGGGCAGGAGCACTTTTGCCCTCCGGCGGAGCGATTCCGCCGGGGGAACTTCCCTCCTGGAGGGGGAAATCATCGTCATCATCATCACTAACAACTCTCCCATCTTGGGGAGGGCAATCTCCATCAACATCTTCAACAGCACCATCTCATCTCAAACCCTAGTTCATCTCTTGTGTTCAATCTTGTTACCGGAACTATAGATTGGTGCTTGTGGGTGACTAGTAGTGTTGATTACATCTTGTAGTTGATTACTATATGGCTTATTTGGTGGAAGATTATATGTCCAGATCCAATATGCTATTTAATACCCCTCTGATCTTGAGCATGATTATCATTTGTGAGTAGTTACTTTTGTTCTTGAGGTCACGGGAGAAATCATGTTGCAAGTAATCATGTGAACTTGGTATGTGTTCGATATTTTGGTAGTATGTATGTTGTGATTCCCTTAGTGGTGTCATGTGAACGTCGACTACATGACACTTCACCATATTTGGGCCTAAGGGAATGCATTGTGGAGTAGTAAGTAGATGATGGGTTGCGAGAGTGACAAAAGCTTAAACCCCAGTTTATGCGCTATTCCGTAAGGGACCGGTTGGATCCAAAAGTTTAATGCTATGGTTAGAATTTATTCTTAATACTTTTCTCGTAGTTGCGGACGCTTGCGAGAGGGTTAATCATAAGTAGGAGGCTTGTTCAAGTAAGAACAGCACCTAAGCACCGGTCCACCCACATATCAAATTATCAAAGTAGCGAACACAAATTGAACCAACATGGTGAAAGTGACTAGATGAAATTCCCGTGTACCCTCAAGAACGCTTTGCTTATTATAAGAGACCGTTTTGGCCTGTCCTTTGCCTCAAAAGGATTGGGCTACCTTGCTGCACTTTTGTTACTACTATCGTTACTTGCTCGTTACAAATTATCTTGCTATCAAACTACTCTGTTACTTACAATTTCAGCACTTGCAGACATTACCTTGCTGAAAACCACTTGTCATTTACTTCTGCTCCTCGTTGGGTTCGACACTCTTACTTATCAAAAAGAGCTACAATTGATCCCCTATACTTGTGGGTCATCAAGGCTATTTTCTGGTGCCATTGCCGGGGAGTGAAGCGCCTTTGGTAAGTGGAATTTGGTAAGGAAACATTTATATAGTGTGCTGAAATTTATTGTCACTTGTTACTATGGAAAACAATCCTTTGAGGGGTTTGTTCGGGGTATCTTCACCTCGATCGGAACCACAATTAGCTACCCCTCAACTTACTGCACCTATTGAAAATATTGAATATGAAATTCCTTCGGGTATGATAGAACAACTGCTAGCTAATCCTTATGCAGGAGATGGAACCGAACATCCCGATATGCACTTGATATATGTGGAACAAATTTGTGGATTGTTTAAGCTTGCAGGTTTACCCAGAGATGAAGTTATGAAAAAGGTTTTCCCTTTATGTTTGAAGGGAAAAGCATTGGCATGGTATAGGCTATGCGATGATATTGGATCTTGGAATTGGAGTTCCACCAAAAAATTTATCCTATGCATCTACTTCATTGTGATCGGAATTATATATATAATTTTTGGCCTCGTGAAGGAGAAAGTATCGCTCTAGCTTGGGGGAGGCTTAAGTCAATGTTATATTCATGCCCCAACCATGAGCTCTCAAGAGAAATTATTATCCAGAACTTTTATGCTCGGCTTTCTCGTGATGATCAATCCATGCTTGATACTTCTTGTACTGGTTCTTTTATGAAGAAGACTATTGAATTCCGGTGGGATCTTTTGGAAAGAATTAAACGCAACTCTGAAGATTGGGAACTCGACGAAGGTAAAGAGTCAGGCATTAAGCTTAAGTATGATTGTGTTAAATCTTTTATGAATACCGATGCTTTTCAAAAGTTTAGCACTAAATATGGACTTGACTCTGAGATAGTAGCCTCCTTTTGTGAATCATTTGCTACTCATGTTGATCTCCCTAAGGAGAAGTGGTTCAAATATCACCCACCTATTAAAGAAGAAGTTAAAGAACCGGTGCCAACTAAAGAGGAAACCATAATTTATAATGTTGATCCAGTTGTTCCTACTGCTTATATTGAGAAACCACCTTTCCCTGTTAGGATAAAGGAACATGCTAAAGTTTCAACTGTGGTTAACAAAAGTTATATTAGAACACCTAAACCTGATGAACAAATTAAAGTAGAACCTAGTGTTGCTATGAATAAGGATCTCCTGGAAGAAAACGTAGATGGGCATGTTATTTACTTCTATGAAGAAGCTACTAGAATTGCCAAACCTGATAAAAAGGATAATCATGGACCTGTTGTTGGCATGCCTGTTGTCTCAGTTAAAATAGGAGATCACTGCTATCATGGTCTATGTGACATAGGTGCTAGTGTGAGTGCTATTCCTTATTCCTTATATCAAGAAATTATGAATGACATAGCACCCGCAGAAATAGAAGACATAGATGTTACTATTAAACTTGCTAATAGAGACACCATATCACCAATTGGGATTGTTAGAGATGTTGAAGTCTTGTGTGGGAAAATAAAATACCCTACTGATTTCCTTGTTCTTGGTTCCCCACAAGATGACTTTTGTCCCATTATCTTTGGTAGACCTTTCTTGAACACCGTTAATGCTAAAATAGATTGTGAAAAACAAACTGTCGGTGTTAGCTTTGGTGATGAGTCTCTTGAGTTTAATTTTTCCAAGTTTAGTAGAAAGCTTCATGAAAAAGAATTGCCTAGTAAGGATGAAATAATTGGTCTTGCTTCTATTGCTGTGCCTCCTACTGATCATTTAGAACAATATTTGCTAGACCATGAAAATGATTTACATATGCATGAGAGAAATGAAATAGATAAGATTTTCTTTGAACAACGTCCTCTGCTTAAACACAATTTGCCTATTGAAACTCTAGGAGGTCCTCCTCCACCTAAAGGTGATCCTGTGTTTGAATTAAAACAATTGCCAGACACCTTGAAATATGCTTATCTTGATGAAAAGAAGATATATCCTGTTATTATTAGCGCTAACCTTTCAGAACATGAAGAAGAAAGATTATTGAAAGTTCTAAGGAAGCACCGAGCTGCTATTGGGGTATACTCTTGATGATTTAAAGGGCATTAGTCCCACTCTATGTCAGCACAAGATTAATATGGAACCTGATGCTAAACCCGTTGTCGATCACCAACATCGGTTAAATCCAAAAATGAAGGAAGTGGTAAAAACGGAAATCTTAAAACTTCTGGAAGCAGGTATAATCTATCCTATAGCTGATAGTAGATGGGTAAGTCATGTTCATTGTGTTCCTAAGAAAGGAGGTATTACTGTTGTTCCTAATGATAAGAATGAACTTATTCCACAAAGAATTGTTACGGGCTATAGAATGGTAATTGATTTCAGAAAATTAAATAAAGCAACTAGAAAAGATCATTACCCGCTGCCTTTTATTGATCAAATGCTAGAAAGATTATCTAAGCACACACACTTTTGCTTCCTTGATGGATATTCTGGTTTTTCACAAATACCTGTTTCTCAACCTGATCAAGAAAAGACCACTTTCACTTGTCCCTTTGGAACTTATGCTTATAGACGTATGCCTTTTGGTTTATGCAATGCACCTGCTACCTTTCAAAGATTTATGACTGCTATATTCTCTGACTTTTGTGAAAAGATTGTTGAGGTTTTCATGGATGACTTATCTGTTTATGGGAAGTCTTTTGATGATTGTTTAAACAATCTTGATCGAGTTTTGCAGAGATGCGAGCAAACAAATCTTGTCTTGAATTGGGAGAAGTGCCACTTTACGGTTAATGAAGGTATTGTTTTGGGCCATAAAATTTCTGAAAGAGGTATTGAAGTGGACAAAGCTAAGGTTGATGCAATTGAGAAAATGCCATGTCCTAAAGATATCAAAGGTATTCGTAGTTTCCTAGGTCATGCTGGTTTCTATAGGAGATTTATCAAAGACTTTTCTAAAATTTCTAGGCCTCTTACAAATCTTTTTCAAAAGGATACTCCTTTTGTTTTTAATGATGATTGTTTAGAAGCCTTCGAAACACTCAAGAAAGCCTTAATTTCTGTACCTATTATTCAACCACCTGATTGGAACTTGCCTTTTGAAATTATGTGTGATGCTAGTGATTATGCTGTTGGTGTTGTTCTAGGACAAAGAGTTGATAAGAAACTGAATGTTATACTTTATGCTAGTAAAACTCTAGACAGTGCACAACGGAATTATGCTACTACTGAAAAGGAATTTCTAGCAGTGGTGTTTGCTTGTGATAAATTTAGATCTTATATTGTTGATTCAAAAGTAATTGTTCACACCGATCATGCTGCTATTAAATATCTTATGGAAAAGAAAGATGCTAAACCTAGACTTATTCGATGGGTTCTCTTGCTACAAGAATTTGATTTACATATCACCGATAGAAAAGGAGCTGAGAACCCCATAGCTGATAACTTGTCTAGACTTGAAAATGTGCTTGATGACCCACTACCTATTGATGATAGTTTTCCTGATGAGCAGTTAGCTGCAATAAATGTTTCTAATAACACTCCTTGGTATGCTGACTATGCTAATTACATTGTTGCTAAATATTTACCACCTAGCTTTACATACCAACAAAAGAAAAAAAATTCTTCTATGACTTAAGACATTACTTTTGGGATGACCCAAATCTTTATAAAGAAGGAGTAGATGGTATTATTAGACGTTGTGTACCTGAGCATGAACAGGGACAAATCCTACGGAAATGTCACTCCGAAGCTTATGGAGGGCATCATGCTGGAGACAAAACTGCTCACAAGATATTGCAATCTGGATTTTATTGGCCTACTCTCTTCAAGGATGCCCGTAAGTTTGTCTTATCTTGTGATGAATGTCAAAGAATAGGTAATATCGGTAAGCATCAAGAAATGCCTATGAATTATTCACTTGCTGTTGAACCATTTGATGTTTGGGGATTTGATTACATGGGACCTTTTCCTTCCTCTAATGGGTATACACATATTTTGGTTGTTGTTGATTATGTTACTAAATGGGTAGAAGCTATTCCAACCAGTAGTGCTGATCACAACACCTGTATTAAAATGCTTAAGGAAGTTATTTTCCCAAGGTTTGGAGTCCCTAGATATTTAATGACTGATGGTGGTTCACACTTTATTCATGGTGCTTTCCGTAAAATGCTTGCCAAGTATGATGTTAACCATAGAATTGCATCACCCTATCATCCTCAGTCTAGTGGTCAAGTTGAACTTAGTAATAGAGAAATAAAATTAATTTTGCAAAAGACTGTCAATAGGTCCCTGAAGAATTGGTCTAAGAAATTAGATGATGCACTTTGGGCTTATAGAACAGCATATAAAAATCCTATGGGTATATCTCCTTATAAAATGGTCTATGGAAAAGCTTGTCATTTGCCTCTTGAGTTAGAACATAAAGCATATTGGGCAGTCAAAGAACTCAACTATGATTTCAAACTTGCCGGTGAAAAGAGGTTATTTGATATTAGCTCACTAGATGAATGGAGAACCCAAGCTTATGAAAATGCCAAATTATTTAAAGAAAAAGATAAAAGATGGCATAATAAAAGAATCCAAAAGCGTGAGTTCAAAGTTGGAGAATATGTTCTTTTGTACAACTCTCGTTTCAGATTCTTCGCAGGAAAACTCCTCTCCAAATGGGAAGGACCCTATGTTATCGAGGAGGTTTATCGGTCTGGAGCTATCAAAATAAATAATGCCAAAGGTACTAACCCGAAGGTTGTTAATGGGCAACGAATAAAACATTATATCTCAGGTACGCCCATTAATGTTGAAAGTAATATTATCCAAACTTTGACACCGGAAGAACACATAAAAGAGTCCTTCCGGAACACTCCAGAATCGTGAAAATAAGGAGGTACGTGATACGGTAAGTAAACGGACTCCAAAAAATCTGCAAAAATATTTTTTGTCAGTTTTGAAATATTTAGAAAATTAGGAAAATAAGAAACTTCCAGGAAGCGTACCCTGGTGGACACAAGACACCAGGGCGCGCCAGGCGCGCCCAGGTGGGTTGTGCCCACCTGGGACACCTTCCGGACTCCGTTTTTCTTCCGTTTGCTTGTTTCCCAAGATAAAAAATCTTTATATACTCCCCGAACCTATTGACCACCGTATCGCGGACAAATCTTTTGTTTTCTTTTCTTGTTGTTTTCCTGATAGATCTAAAAATATATCATCCCAAGATTCTGAGGGAGAGAGCTATGTTGTTGATTTCATCGCAAACCCCAAGTCTTATGGGGATGTGGAGCATTATGGCTGGACTTCGGAGGAAGAGGAAGACTACTATCCTAGGGAGAAGGAGGAAACGAGCTCAGATGAGGACGAACCTCCATTACCTCAACCTGGGGACATGCATGTGGAATTCAAGAAGTCAAGCCTCCCAAACAAACCAAAGAGGCCTAAGATTCAGTTCATACCTTTCCGTCTTTTGCAGGAAAATAAGCAAAATCTTTGCAAAAAGGTGCTGGAGCTTGAGCAGGAGGTCGGTGAACTGAAGGAGGAAAATTCTGTCCTCAAGCGTAAGCTAAGGAAGAAGGACAAGATCGCAACTACTTCATCACCACCTCCTTCTTCTTCATCACCAAAGGAAAATTGAGTTTCGGGTATGGGCACTCCCCTTGGCTTCCGCCAAGCTTGGGGGAGGTGCCCCGGTATCGTATCATCCCCACTATCTTTTTATCTTTACTTATTTTAGTTCGATCTTTTGCTTTAGATGAATAAAAGTTTAGTTTGATCCTTTATTTTCGAGAGCTTGCTTAGTGGTCTATCCTTGTAATCGTGTGCAAGATTTATAATAAAGTCTAGTCTGAGTTTTTGCTTTCTTACTTTCATGTTGCAATAAAAAGAAAGGATATAAATAAAAAGAAAGGAAATAAAAGAAAAAGATCATATGCTAATCTTATGGTAGGTGATGGCACCACATAAGGAAAAGTATAAGTAGAAAATTTTATTAGAGATTGACAAACATAGCATTGGTCAATGATGCAACTCATGAAAGAATTAATAAGGGAAGAGAAGATTCACATATAAATACACTATCCTAGGAATCTTTTGTGATTGTGAGCCCCCATCAAATTATTATATGCCAAAATTGTTGACGTTGGACAAGGAAGACAATGTAATGATTTATGCTTGTTCATATTCACATAGAAGTTATATTGTCATAGATCCTTCAACATGTGGTGCTTGCCCCCTATCTTTGCTAGCCAAAATTCCGCACTAAGTAGAGATACTACTTGTGCATCCAAAAACCCTTAAACCCAAATCTTATTTTCAAGTGTCCACCATACCTACCTAGGGATTGAGCAAGATCCTTCAAGTAAGTTGTCATCGGTGCAATAAGGCAATAAAAATTGCTTCTAAAAGTGTGAGATCATTTAGTGTAAAGGAAAATTGAGCGTTGTACGAACTTGTGATGGTGAAGAATAAAAGCGACAGACTGCATAATAAAGGTTGCCATCACAAGCGGCAATACAACGTGACTTTCTTTTGCACTAAGGAGTTGAGCATACAAACAAATAAGTGCATGGCAACCTCTGTTTCCCTCTGCGAAGGGCCTATCTTTTACTTTTATGCAAAGAGTCAAAGTTCTTCTCTCTTTTCCTTTTATTTTTATCCTTTGGCAAGCATCATGTGGTGAGGAAAGATCTAGGCACATATGTCCAGTTGAATATGGGTGGCATAAGTTATTATTGTTGACATCGCCCTTGAGGTGAATACGTTGGGAGGCGAAACTATAAGCCCCTATCTTTCTATGTGTCTGGCTGAAACGTTTTGCTCATGTGTATGCGGTGAGTGTTAGCAATCATAGAAGACTATATGATGGTTTAGTATGTGGACTTGCCTAAAGGCTCCGATACGTGACCCTTCCTGAAAAGATGATGAATTGTAGTTGCAAAATTGACTGAGAACATAGTTTGTTGGTTTCTAATAGAGTTTATGCTTTATACTTCAATTGAGTGATGAACTGCCACTTATTCATGAGAAGTCTATGATAAAAGTTCTATGATAAAAGTCTTATGTTTAAATTTGTTGCTGTTATAATAATTTACATGATGCTTCTATGTCCGTATTTTGTTTTTATCGACACCTCTCTCTCTAAGCATGTGGACATGTTTTTCGATTTCGGTTTTCGCTTAAGGACAAGCGAGGTCTAAGCTTGGGGGAGTTGATACGTCCATTTTGCATCATGTTTTCCTACTGTTATTTATGATATTTTTATGCATAATAAGGCTTTTTTTTGTAATTCTAATGCATTTTCTCTCATAATATGCAAGGTACACACAAAGAGGGAGAATTCCGGCAGCTGGAAATCTGGACCTGGAAAAGCTACGTCAGGCCACCTATTCTGCACAACTCCAAACAAGCTGAAACTTTATGGAGATTTTTTATGGAATATTTGAAGAATATTGGAGCAAATAAGTACCAGAGGGGGCCCACCAGGTGGGCACAACCCACCTGGGCGCGCCAGGGAGCCCAGGCACGCCCTGGTGGATTGTGCTCACCCAGGCCCACCTCCGGTGCCCATCTTCTGGTATATAGGTCATTTTGACCTAGAAAAAATAAAGAGAGGACTTTCGGGACGGAGCGCCGCCGTCTCGAGGCGGAACTTGGGCAGGAGCACTTTTGCCCTCCGGTGGAGCGATTCCGCAGGGGGAACTTCCCTCCCGGAGGGGCAAATCATCGTCATCATCATCACCAACAACTCTCCCATCTTGGGGAGGGAAATCTCCATCAACATCTTCAACAGCACCATCTCATCTCAAACCCTAGTTCATCTCTTGTGTTCAATCTTGTTACCGGAACTATAGATTGGTGCTTGTGGGTGACTAGTAGTGTTGATTACATCTTGTAGTTGATTACTATATGGTTTATTTGGTGGAAGATTATATGTTCAGATCCAATATGCTATTTAATACCCCTCTGATCTTGAGCATGATTATTATTTGTGAGTAGTTACTTTTGTTCTTGAGGTCACGGGAGAAATCATGTTGCAAGTAATCATGTGAACTTGAAATGTGTTCGATATTTTGATAGTATGTATGTTGTGATTCCCTTAGTGGTGTCATGTGAACGTCGACTACATGACACTTCACCATATTTGGGCCTAAGGGAATGCATTGTGGAGTAGTAAGTAGATGATGGGTTGCGAGAGTGACAGAAGCTTAAACCCCAGTTTATACGCTATTCCGTAAGGGACCGATTGGATTCAAAAGTTTAATGCTATGGTTAGAATTTATTCTTAATACTTTTCTCGTAGTTGCGGACGCTTGCGAGAGGGTTAATCATAAGTAGGAGGCTTGTTCAAGTAAGAACAGCACCTAAGCACCGGTCCACCCACATATCAAATCATCAAAGTAGCGAACACAAATCGAACCAACATGGTGAAAGTGACTAGATGAAATTCCCGTGTACCCTAAAAAACGCTTTGCTTATTATAAGAGACCGTTTTGGCCTGTCCTTTGCCTCAAAAGGATTAGGCTACCTTACTGCACTTTTGTTACTACTATCGTTACTTGCTCGTTACAAATTATCTTGCTATCAAACTACTCTATTACTTACAATTTCAGCACTTGCAGACATTACTTTGCTGGAAACCACTTGTCATTTCCTTCTGCTCCTCGTTGGGTTCGACACTCTTACTTATCGAAAAGAGCTACAATTGATCCCCTATACTTGTGGGTCATCAGCCGCTGCCAGTATCGACAAGCCGAGTAGGGATTTCTCCCTGGCCTGAGGCTGAGCAATCCCATAACCACCGTATCTGCAAACGAAGATGAGGAAGCCAACGCCGGTCGGAGTCACCATGTCGGAAGGGGGTTGGCGGGGCTGCATCTACCATCGAAGGGTGGCACCACCTCCAAACCCACGAGCATTGGATCTGGCAAAAGCGGAGGCTTTGAGGCACATAGTAAGAATTTGAAAAATGTTGAACAAGTATTTGAAAATATTGAATAAGTATTAAAATGTTGAATAGGTTAACGAGTATATGAAAAATGTTGAGCAAGTATTAAAAATGCTGATCAAGTATTTGATTTTTTTAAATAACTATGAAAATGTTGAACAAGTTTTTAGAAAAATGTTGAAATAGCGTTCGAACAATGTTGAACGTGTATACAAAAAATGTTGATCACTTTTTACACAAAATGTTTTTGACACGAAAATGTAGAGTGAAAACGAAAACAAACATAAGAAAAAACAAAGGAAAAAAAATGGAGAATGAAGAAGAAAACCAAACAAAAAATGAAGAAGAAAAAAATCCAAAGAAAAAATGGAGAAGAACAAAGGAAAAACGACAAAACCGGTAAAAACCGGGTAAGGAAGGAAGAAAACCATTTTAAAAAGCAAATGGAAACAGAAAAAATGAAAAAAAAAAAAGCAAAACAGTAAAAAAAAAAAGCAGATTGATTTGCCTAAAGGAGGCAGCACCCAACTAGGTAATTACGAAACCATTGTGGGCCGAGTGGTTTTCAGCGCGTGTCGGCAGCCGGGAAACCATGGTTCGATCACCGCCTCTCCCCGGTGCTGGAGCGGCCGGCGTACTGCTCCGAGAATTTGTCCGGGCATTGTTTCGGGGAAGCGCAGCTGGAGAGGGAGTCCACGGCCCGCGAGGCGAGGAGGTAATTGCGGGGTTTTTTCTCCAAAATGAAGGAATCATTTTCTGGACTGACAAAAACCATATGTTACGACTTTTTTCCTTAATAGGTTTTCCTAGCGAGAATACCAGGAGTAGAACTCTGGTTTTTCGGTGCAACACTGCGAACCGAACCATTGGGCTACAGCCCCGTTCTCTTTATTTATTTATTTTTGCGGGGGCCCCGTTCTCTTTATGTCCTTCAATCCGCGTATATTACATTTATATCTACGTATCTAATAATAGTAGAACAGCCCTAGCCAGGCTACACACGAGCAAGCATATTAACGACGAGCCCTGGCCAGGCTTACCAAATTGGGCTGAGATTACCACAAGCGTCCAATGAAACTATAGTTGTTCCTCTGGAGTTTTCTGACCATCACAAAATCCTATCAGTTCTCTTCTCGGTGAGACACATTTGAATCATACTCCCTCCGTCCCAAAATAAGTGTCTCACGTATATATTAACTTTAATACAAAGTTGTACTAAGCTTGAAACAGTTAGTACAAATTTTAGACACTTATTTTGGGACGAAGGGAGCATGAGACTACAGTTCGACGTACTTCTTTACGCCTTGTACTAAGCTTGAAATAGTTAGTACAAATTTGAGACACTTATTTTGGGACGGAGGGAGTATGAGACTACAGTTCGACGTACTTCTTTACGCCTTTGAATCATAATAGGAGACTATATGAATCCAGCACGCTGCCCACCATGGACTGATGGCGACCACTTGTACACCCAAGTGAACATGCCTTTTCAAATTTCGGTGAAGAACCAAATTCCGGTGAGCATCACACTTGTCTTCTTAGGAGAAACATCACAACGCTAACTTGGATGACCGCTAAACAAAGCGGCCTCGGAAAAGACTGGACGGGCACAAAGCGAGCGTCCATGTGAATGTGATGTCGCCCGCCGCAGGGAATAAAACTGCCACCCATGGAGGAACAGATGTTGGCGCCTCCAACCACCCACCTGTGCCGCTTTTCATGAGCGATAAGCGTATGCAATTGCTTTTAATTTAATAGATGAACTTTTGCATGACACTGCCCACACTGATCTTAGAGCAACTCCAACCGAATGACCCAAACGGACAATTGTCCGCTTTTTATTTGTTTGGGTCGCCTGTCCGCTCGTCCATGTTCGCTTTTTTAAATGGGTCGGCCGGTGCGCCCAACAGGGACAGTCATGTCCGCCTCGGCATTTCATCAAACAGGTAGCAGGCAGGAGGAGGACGATCCCGGTTACAACCAGGAGCGCGGCCGGGAACTCGAGAGCGGGTGCGGCCGGGCGCGCGGCAGGGCGGGCACGGTGAGCTCCAACACAGAGACGTGTGAGCGGGGACGGCAGGCCGGGCGCGGCGAGCTCCAACGCGGAGACGCGCGAGCAGGGACGGAAGGCGACGCCATTGGACCGCAGGGCCGCGTGCGGGGACTTCGATTTGGCCGGCCATGAGCTCCCACGAGTTGCCATGCGTGTGTGTGTGCTTCCGTGTTTCTTCCGCTGATGTGCATATGAGTGCAGGCCGGTGAACAAAGCAGCAAGTACTCCCTTCGTTTCTAAATATTTATATTTTTAGAGATTTCAAATGGACTATCACATACGGATGTATACAGGCATATTTTAAAGTGTAGATTCACTCATTTTGCTCCGTATGTAGTCACTTGTTGAAATCTCTAGAAAGACAAATATTTAGAAACGAAGGGAGTACCAGTCAAACGCAGCGAACATGAAGCAACCTGCAGCCGGAATCCCAAGCACGCGTGTGCTATCGTTGAGGCCATGGCGCTCGCCGGCACCAAGGCGCAGAACGAGCTCGTGATGCGCGTGCTCGCCATCGGGAGAAAGCACGACGTCGGTGCTGGCCCAGCTCCGGCGCTTGTCCGGCGCTGCCCCTACTCAGGCGCTGCTCCGACTCTCGAGCGGGGTGGGCAGGTGGGTGGGAGAAGAAAGAGGAAAAGGAGGAGAGAGATGGGATGGTGATGAGGACATCATCTACATGAATATCACCAAAGATATTAGGTGTACGTACATTGTTCAGATAGCTTCTGCTGTTAATCATATAATACTATACATTATTATTAAAGACAAAAATACTACACCATTTTATTTGTTGTGTAGAGTTATCGAAGAAAGGAAGGAGCCAGCCATGCTTGCATACATACATGACTTGCTGGGCTACGAAGGGAGAAATAATTTGTTTTGGCTTCATGGACCAAGACAAACAAACGTTGGGTCTAAGGACTCACACCACAATGGGCCAACACGTCTTGTCAATAGAAGGCGTGCAGTATTCGGCGTCCGTACGACACTGCGTTCCGCGGCCGGCCGCTCTTAATAAATAGCTAGCCTAAATTAGGGTTTAGATTCGGATTTTATTTAGAGAAGTTTAGTTTTAGCTACTTTTATTTGTCTTCGCTCGTAGTGACTAGTGCGACCGTCAAGACATCCTATCGGAATCCCAACTTGTGAGATTTATTCATCTAGCACATCCGCAATTTTTAGATTGCTTGGCTATTATTTTCTTGCATGTTCTTTGATTTGATTGTAGGAAAAATCCTTCGTGGATAGGTCGATCGTGCCGTTGGCTTGGTCGATAACACCGTGGAGTTGGTTCAGCGATTGCCGTGGATATCAGTCGTGTACGGTTCTCCTTGTATGGTTGGTAGTCGGATCGTGAGGGTCAAAGACCCACCCAAAATCGTAGCTATCTCTCTCTCATCGAAAGATCATGCCCTAGTTCACATCAAGTGGTATCAGTTTTCAGGTTCATCGGTGAGAGATTTACAGTTTTATTAGATTAGATTATTTTTCAGTCCTACAACCCATAGAAAATCCAAAAAAAAATTAGATTAGCTCATCCACTGTATCTATCTTTTTAGCCTTTAGCAATTTTTGCATGTAGTATTTGTATAGTTGAATTCTTGGTTGTATCCATCCTAGAATTAGTGCTGGTTTACTGGATCGCACTCGTTTTTGTCTACCCAAATTCCCTGCCGAGTTGATTGTTTATCCAGAAAAGAAAAGGGAATCTTTGTCGGTCAAGTGTCCATCAGATTGCTCCATCTGCCTGCCGCGCATCACGCAGGCCATCAGTTTTTTTTCCGCCCGCATCGTCCGCTGTTCCCGTGCTCACGCTGCCCACCCCGTTTTCCATCCACATAGTTTACGCCAGATTTCTTATTTTCTTCTGCTGCAGCAATAGTTCCTGTGCGCAGACCAGACGACCAGCACAGCCGTACCTAACTTGTCGCGCCACTACTCACAAAGCTTCCTGTGATTGCTC
Source organism: Thinopyrum elongatum (assembly GCA_011799875.1). NCBI lineage: Eukaryota > Viridiplantae > Streptophyta > Magnoliopsida > Poales > Poaceae > Thinopyrum > Thinopyrum elongatum. The sequence goes on along the minus strand of CM022299.1, from coordinate 553,847,797 downwards.
TTGCATGCATGCAGCACACGTCCCATCAGGCCATCACCAGCCGTGTCTTGTTTGTCTTTTATTAATACCTGGTTTGCTTTTTAGCACTCGGTCCGGTACTAGTAGCAGTCAAATTGTGTTTCCTTCCGTCCTTTATATTATTTTAGCTAGTAACCGGCCTGTCAAAATAAAAAAAAAGCAGGCCCGGCTAGCCTCTGTTTTGGGCTGTTGTTTTCTTTTCCGGACTTGCTATAGTGTTGATCACCGCGCCATTTATGATCTGTTTTGGAGCCTTGTTATATTCCTGCATCTAGCTACTTAGAGTTGTCATATTTTCATCGGCTTTTCACTCTTTTGATTCAATATCTGGACTTAGATTGTTTTGTCTTTTACTAGTCGACTGCCAGCACTAGTTATGAGTTTGAGCAATTATTCAACTTGCATTGCTTTTTGCTAAATTTGTGCCGCTGATATTGTGAGTTGAGAAGTCTTTGTCAAGCTACACTTTTTCCTACCAATAAGTACAGGTCCCGGTTCCGCTGATTCCTGGTTATCGCTCCATTCAATCTTCATCGGTAGTTTGAAATCAACACCAACGCGCCGATCACCACCTGTTGCATTAGTAAGAATAAGTAAGAATTTGATACTAAGTTTGAGTGTGAGCGAATTTTGTCCACCACATCCTGTTAGTTATAGGGATTATACATTGTGTTTTTTTTCTCTTTCGCTACCAATGGTACAGGATCAACCCACACTTGAGGGCCTCATCGCGGATGTGAAGGTCACCAGCGAGCGCCTAACCCAGCTTGAGGGTGCTCAGATTGTGGCCGAAGAGAGGCTCAAGGCCATCGAGGATGCACAGGGTGTTGCCAACCCACATCTACAGGACATATTGTCACGTCTGGACGGGTTACAGACCGCATCCCGCGTGAACAACAACGTTGATCCTCGCAACTCCACGGGTGTCGCCGCTATTTCGCGAGCTCGGCGTGTGCCTATGGGTCATCCACAACACCCAGCTACTGCCACTGATGCTGCCACCATAAACCAGCACCAACAAATTTCTCCCTGCATCGAGCAACATGGGGACAATTACGAGGATTATTCTGGTGACACCGAAGACGACCAAATGGTCAACCACCACAATGACCGTGCTCATCGACAACTGTGTTTCAACCGTCAAGGTATGGCACGAGGTCCACACAGGTATGATGTTCGAGATTATGACCACTCTAGTGCTAAAATTAAATTTACTATCCCTGCTTTCAATGGTAAATATAATCCAGATGTTTATCTTGATTGAGAATTTTCTGTTGAACAAAAATTTACATGTCATGATATTCCTGAGAACCAAAGAGTTAGGGCAGCCACTAGTGAGTTTACAAACGTTGCTTCTATTTGGTGGAGTGAGTATTGCCGTGTTAATGCGAATAATATACCTGCTACTTGGGATGCTTCAAAACGAGCTATGCGACAGCGTTACGTTCCTAAATATTATGCTCGTGACAAATTAAATGAATTGCAACGTTTAAAATAAGGTAGTAGTTCTGTAGAGGATTATTATGTAGAATTGCAAACTGACTTAATGCGATGTGGATTAGTTGAAACCGAAGATGCTATGATGGCTAGATTTTTAGGTGGTTTGAATCGTGATATTCAGGATATGTTGGACTATAAGGAGTACAATTCTATTACTCGTTTGTTTTATTTTGCTTGTAAAGCTAAAACGGAAGTACAGGGACGACACAACAAGGGACGAGGTAACTTTTCTGCAGGTCGTCGCTCATCGTGGACACCCTCTTCTACTGTTTCGCCCGCTACTGAGGCAACACCACCTCTCTTGATCACTGGTACACACTCGTCAAGTTCAAAATCAGTTCCACAATCATCCGAGGCTTCGAAAGCAATGTCTCTAGCACCCACCACTTCGTCTGGACGCACAAGGGACATGAAATGTCATATATGCAAAGGTGGTGGGCACTTGATGAAGGACTGCCCAAATAAACGTGTATTCATTGTGCGGGAAGATGGTGAGTACTCCTCTTCTAGTGATTTGGATGACGATACATGCGCTATGTTTGCCACTAATAATGCAGGTGACACCAAGGAGCATGACACGGAGGAGATACATATTAATGCTGAGATGGCCGATAATTACCCAAGCTTTGTAACCATGCGAATACTTAGTGCCCAAGTGGGGCATGCTGAGATGCCTCAACGTCATAATCTTTTTCAAACTAAGTTTGTTGTTAAAGGACATTCCGTTCGTGTGATCATTGATGGTGGAAGCTGCAATAATTTGGCGAGCATAGAAATGATAGAGAAGCTTTGCCTCACCACTACAAGACACCCACATCCATATTACATCCAATGGTTCAACGACTGTGGTAAGTTGAAGGTAACACGACGTGTGAGAGTACATTTTACACTTGGTTCATATCATGATTATGTTGACTGTGATATCGTACCTATGCAAGCTTGTTCTTTATTGTTAGGTCGACCTTGGCAATATGATAATAGTGTTACCCATGATGATAGAACAAATTCGTATACTCTCATGTTTGAAGGAAAAACCATTAACTTGCTTCCTATGACCCCCGCTGAAATAATAAATGATGAGAAAGCTAAATCAACGGATTGTACTACGCACAATATGCTTGCTATTAATTCCGAAATTTTTTCCGTTGAGTGTCCCAACTTATGATTGGGAAATAACCGGTTCTCAAAAAGTTTGTTTGCATCCTTATAAATCATATAGACTCTGTGTGGGATAAAATGACTTGTTTACTCGGTATTTTATGTTGCCGCATGAGAGAATGTATCATGATATTAGTTACGGTGTTACGCTTTTGCCTGGCCCTCATGACCTACCGCCCGTGAAAGAACATATATATGCTGCACCTATTTTTGCCTTGCCATATGATGCGATTAAGGTAGACGAAAGTCGAGGACGACTTTGTTCTCAAGGAAGGAAGGATGATGAGGACATCATCTACATGAATATCACCAAAGATATTAGGTGTACGTACATTGTTCAGGTAGCTTCTGCTGTTAATCACATAATACTATACATTATTATTAAAGACAAGAATACTACACCATTTTATTTGTTGTGTAGAGTTATTGAAGAAAGGAAGGAACCAGCCATGCTTGCGTACATACATCAGGAAAAGGAGCCAGACTTGCTGGGCTACGAAGGGAGAAACAATTGGTTTTGGCTTCATGGACCGAGAGAAACAAACGTTGGGTCCAAGGACTCACACCACGATGGGCCAACACGTCTTGTCAATAGAAGGCGTGCAGTATTCGGCGTCCGTACGACACTGCGTTCCACGGCCGGCCGCTCTTAATAAATAGCTAGCCTAAATTAGGGTTTAGATTCGGGTTTTGTTTAGAGAAATTTAGGTTTAGCTACTTTTGTTTGTCTTCGCTCGTAGCGGCTAGTGCGACCGTCAAGACATCCTATCAGAGCCCTAATTTGTGAGATTTATTTATCCAGCACATCCGCAATTTTTAGATTGCTTGGCTATTATTTTCTTGCATGTTCTTCGATTTGCTTGCAGGAAAAATCCTTCGTGGATAGGTCGATCGTGCCATTGGCTTGGTCGATAACACCGTGGACTTGGTTCAGCGATTGCCGTGGATATCAGTCGTGTACGGTTCTCCCTGTACGGTTGGTAGTCGGATCGTGAGGGTCAAGTCCCACCCAAAATCGTAGTTATCTCTCATCGAAAGATCGGACCCTAGTTCACAACAGATGGGACGGGTGGGTGGATGGCAAGTGGGCCAAGCGGCACATGCAGTGGACAGAGGCGGACGAAGAGAACATAGAAACGTCCGCTTTGTGTCCGCCTTCGACCCAAATGTGTCCCAAATTTAGGACGGAAATGGGTCTAAACGGACAGCGGACGAAAGTTGTGTCTGTTTGGGTCGTTCCATTGGGTAAAGTTTTATATCTGAATGATCCAAACAGACAAAATGGATCGTCCGGTTGAAGTTGCTCTTATAACCTCACAACGAATGTGAGTGGTGCGAGCAATCATGGTGCTTGTTGCTAGTATTTTCAATAGCGGCGTGACTCGCGTGCGAGTGTTTACAACTACACTTGCATCGCACAGCTCGCTAGTACTCGGAGTACAAAACAAGTGTGCGTGCCAGTCAGCGTAAAACCCTGGTAGATCACAAAGAAGGGACATACTACTATCAGACGGACCCTTCACGGCTTATTCAGAATCCAAATCAGGGAGTTCATGCTGGCGCATTTGCCAGCGGCCATCACACTTGCCAGCACAAAAAAACCACGCCATACACCTTGGCCATGGTCATGCCGGCACACTTGCAAACATATAAGAAAGATGGTGATCTTCGCCATAGATCAATCATCAAGTTTGAGCATCTCCATCTGCATCTTCTCAAACCAAGGCCTCTTCCTCGGGGACACCTTGCTCAAATCCATCGTCATGATCTCCACCTCCTTCATCATGCAAGCGAGCGCCACTTCTTTTGATTTGGTCTTGGCTTTGATAGCCTCGATCTCGAGCTTCTTCGCTTGCACTTCCGCCTCCATCTCTAGCTTCCTCGCATGCATTTTCGCCTCCATCTCGAGCTTCTTCGCTTGCATCTCCACCTCCATCTCGGGCTTCGTCCTTTGTATCTCCTTGTAGGTCTTCATTTGCTCTTTCTGTTGGGGAACGTTGCATGGGAAACAAAAAAATTCCTACGCTCACCAAGATCCAATCTAGGAGATGACCATCTACGAGAGGAGAGATTGCATCTACATACCCTTGTAGATCACTAAGCGGAAGCGTTAAGAAACGCGGTTGATGTAGTCGAATGTCTTCACGATCCAATCACGATCCGCCTCGCGAACTCCCGATCCAAGTGCCGAACGGACGGCACCTCCGCGTTCAACACACGTATGACTTGATGACGCCTTCACCTCCTCGATCCAGTGAGTGATGGTGAAGTAGTAGCTCGAGTCCTCCGGCAGCACGATGGCGTGGTGGCGGTGGTGGTGGCAGAATCTCAGTAGAGCTTCGCTAAGCACTGCAGAGAGGAAGAGGGATGCGAGGGAGAGGAGAGGCAGCGTCGTGGCGTAGAAGGGTGTGGCTGCCCTCTCTCTACCTCTCTATATATAGGGGGAAGGGGGAGAGGGGGCGCCCCTAGAGGATCCATCTAGGGCCGGCGGCCACAAGAGGGAAACCCTAGATGGGTTTTCCCTCCTAGGAGACTTGGCCCCCAAGCCAAAGTGGTGGGAAGCCCTAGGGGGCGCCCCAACCCTCCTGGTTACGTGAGATGGGGTGAGGGGGCGCTCAGCCCCTTAGTGGGCTGGTTTGCCCCCTCCCCCTGGCCCATGAGGCCCCCCAACACTTGTCGGGACCCCCCGAAACCCCTTTCGGTCATGCTGGTCATCACCCGGTACCCCCGGAACAATTCCAGACACCAATATCCTTCGTCCAATATATCAATCTTCACCTTCGGACCATTCCGGAGTTCCTCATCACGTCCGGGATCTCATCCGGGACTCCGAACAACCTTCGGTAACCACCATAATGACTCAACTATACTTATATCGTCACCAAACGTTAAGTGTGTAGACCCTGCGTGTTCGAGAACTATGCAGACATGACCGAGACACCTCTACGGTCAATAACCAATAGCGGGACCTGAATGCCCATATTGGTTCCTACATATTCTACGAAGATCTTATCGGTCGAACCTTGATGTCAAGGATTCAGCTAATCCCGTATGCAGTTCCCTTTGTCTATCGGTATGTTACTTGCCCGAGATTCGATTGTCGGTATCTCCATACCTAGTTCAATCTCGTTACCGGCAAGTCTCTTTACTCGTTCCGTAATACAAGATCCCGTGGCTAACTCATTAGTCACATTGCTTGCAAGCTTCTTGTGATGTTGTATTACCGAGTGGGCCCTGAGATACCTCTCCGTCATACGAAGTGACAAATCCCAGTCTTGATCCATGCCAACTCAACAGACACCCTCGGAGATACCTGTAGAGCACCTTTATAGTCACCCAGTTACGTTGCGATGTTTGGTACACACAAGGTACTCCTCTGGTGTCAGTGAGTTGCATGATCTCATGGTCATAGGAACATATACTTGACATGCAGAAAACGATAGCAACAAACTTGATACGATCACATGCTACGTTTATAGTTTGGGTCTTGTCCATCACATCATTCTCCTAATGATGTGATCCCGTTATCAAATGACAACTCATGTCCATGGCTAGGAAACCATAGCCATCTTTGATCAACGAGCTAGTCCGGTAGAGGCTTACTAGGGACATGTTGTTGTCTATGTATCCACACATGTATTTGAGTTTCCGATCAATACAATTCTAGCATGGATAATAAACGATTATCATGAACAGGGAAATATGATAATAACTAATTTATTATTGCCTCTATGGCATATTTCCAACAGTCTCCCACTTGCACTAGAGTCAATAATCTAGTTCACATCACCATGTGATTAACACCCAATTAGTTCTGGGGTTTGATCATGTTTTGCTTGTGAGAGAGGTTTTAGTCAACAGGTCTGCAACATTCAGATCCGCGTGTACTTCGCAAATTTTTATGTCATACTGTAGAAACTGCTACCATGCTCCACTTCGAGCTATTCCAAACAGCTGCTCCACTATACGTATCTGGTTTGCTACTTAGAGTCATCTGGATTGGTGTTAAACCTTGCATCGACGTAACCCTTTACGGTGAACTCTTTATCACCTCCATAACCGAGAAACTCTACTCAAAGTCATCCGGATTAGTGTTAAAGCTTGCATCGACGTAACCTTTTACGCCGAACTCTTTATCACCTCCATAACCGAGAAACATTTCCTTATTCTTCTAAGGATAATTTTGACCGCTGTCCAGTGATCCACTCCTGGATCACTCTTGTACCCCCTTGCCAGACACGTGGCAAGGCACACATCAGGTGCGGTACACAGCATGGCATATCGTATAGAGCCTATGGCTAAGGCATAGGGGACGACCTTTGTCCTTTCTCTTTCTTCTGCCGTGGTCGAGCTTTGAGTCTCACTCAACTTCACACCTTACAACTCAGGCAAGAACCCCTTCTTGGACTGATCCATTTTGAACTTCTTCAAAATCATGTCAAGGTATGTGCTCTGTGAAAATCTTATCAGGTGTCTTGATCTATCTCTATAGATCTTGATGCCCAACATGTAAGCAGCTTTACCCAGGTCTTCCTTTGAAAAACTCCTTTCAAACAACCCTTTATGCTTTCCAGAAATTCTACATCATTTTCGATCAACAATATGTCAACCACATATACTTATCAGAAATGTTGTTGAGCTCCCACTCACTTTCTTGTAAATACAAGTTTCTTGCAAACTTTGTATAAACCCAAAAACTTTGATCACCTCATCAAAGCGTATGTTCCAACTCCGAGATGCTTGCTCCAGTCCATAGAAGGATCGCTGGAGCTTGCATACCTTTTAGCATCCATAGGATTGACAAAACCTTCTGGTTGTATCACATACAATCTTTCCTCACGGAAACCGTCAAGGAAACTTTGTTTTGACATCCATCTGCCAGATTTCGTAAATGAAAATGCAGCAACTGCTAACATAATTCCAGCAGACTTTAGCATCGCTATGAGTGAGAAAGTCTCATCATAGTCAACTCCTTGAACTTGTCAGAAAGTTCTTTGCGACAAGTCAAGCTTCATAAATGGTGACATTACCATCAGCGTATGTCTTCTTCTTAAAGATCCATTTATTCTCAATGGCTTGCCGATCATCGGGCAAGTCCACCAAAGTCCATACTTTGTTCTCATACATGGATCCTATCTCGGATTTCATGGCTCCTAGCCATTTGTTGGAATTCGGGCCCACCATCGCTTCTCCATAGCTCGTAGGTTCACCGTTGTCCAACAACATGACCTTTAAGACAGGGTTACCGTACCACTCAGAAGTTGTACGTACCCTTGTCGACCTACGAGGTTCGATAGTAACTTGATCCGAAGCTTCATGATCATCATCATTAGCTTCCTCTTCAACTGACGTATGTGCCACAGAAACTTCTTTCTGTGCTGCACTACTCTCTGGTTGAAGTAAAGGTTCAACAACCTCATCAAGTTTCATCTTCCTCCCACTCAATTCTTTCGAAAGAAACTCTTTCTCGAGAAAGGACTCGTTCTTAGCGACAAACACTTTGCCTTCAGATCTGAGATAGAAGGTATACCCAACCGCCTCTTTTGGGTATCCTATGAAGACGCATTTGTCCGCTTTGGGTTCAAGCTTTTCTGCCTGAAGCCTTTTGACATAAGCATCGCAGCCCCAAACCTTAAGAAACGACAACTTAGGTTTCTTGCCAAACCACAGTTCATACGGTGTCGTCTTCACAAACTTGGATGGTGCCCTATTTAAAGTGAATGTAGTTGTCTCTAATGCATAACCCCAAAACGATAGTGGTAGATCGGCAAGAGACATCATAGAACGCACCATATCCAATAAGGTACGATTACGATGTTCGAACACACCATTATGCTGTGGTGTTCCAGGCGGCGTCAGTTGGGAAACAATTCCACATTGTCTTAAGTGATTGCCAAACTCATAACTCAGATACTCTCCCCTTCGATCATATCATAGGAATTTAATCTTTTTGGTACGATGATTCTCAACTTCACTCTGAAATTGCTTGAACTTTTCAAACGTTTCAGACTTATGCTTCATTAAGTAAATATACCCATATCTACTCAAATCATCGGTGAAGGTGAGAAAGTAACGATATCCACCGCGCGCGTCAACACTCATCGGGCCGCACACATCAGTATGTATGATTTCCAACAAGTCAATTGCCCGTTCCATTGTTCCGGAAAACGGGGTTTTAGTCATCTTGCCCATGAGGCATGGTTCGCATGTGTCAAGTGATTCAAAATCAAGTGACTCCAAAAGTCCATCAGCATGGAGTTTCTTCATGCGCTTTACACCAACAAGACCTAAGCGGCAGCGCCACAAGAAAGTGGTATTATCATTATCAACTCTACATCTTTTGGCCTCAATGTTATGAACATGTGTATCACTACGATCGAGATTCAATAAACCATTCACCTTGGGTGCATGACCATAGAAGGTATTATTCATGTAAACAGAATAACCATTATTCTTTGACTTAAATGAATAACCGTATTGCAATAAACATGATCTAATCATGTTCATGCTCAACATAGACACCAAATAACATTTATCTAGGTTCAACACTAATCTCTAAGGTAGATGGAGCGTGCGATGGTGATCACATCAACCTTGGAAACACTTCCAACACACATCGTCACCTCGCCCTTAGCTAGTCTCCGTTTATTCCGTAGCTTTTGTTTCAAGTTACCAATATTAGCAACTGAACCGGTATCTAATACCCAGGTGCTACTAGGAGTACTAGTAAGGTACACATCAATAACACGTATATCAAATATACTATTGTTGAAGTTGCCAGCCTTCTTATCTATTGGGGTAGTTCCGCTACCAGTGACCGTTCCCCTTACAATAGAAGCACTTAGTCTCGGGTTTAGGTTCAACCTTGGGTTTCTTCACTGGAGTGGCAACTGGCTTGCCATTCATGAAGTTTCCCTTCTTGCCCTTGCCCTTCTTGAAACCAGTGGTCTTGTTAACCATCAACACTTGATGCTCCTTCTTGATTTCTACCTTCGCGGGCTTAAGCACCGCGAACATCTCCGAGATCATCTCCATCCCTTGCATGTTATAGTTCATCACGAGGCTCTAGCAGCTTGGTGATAGTGACTAGAGAACCCTATCAATCACTATCTTATCTGGAAGATTAACTCCCACTTGATTCAAGCGATTGTAGGACCCAGACATTCTGAGCACAGGCTCACTGGCTGAGCTATTCTCTTCCATCTTGTAGGCAAAGAATTTGTCAGAGGTCTCATACCTCTCAACACGGGCATGAGCCTGAAATACCAATTTCAGCTCTTAGAACATCTCATATGTTCCATGGTGTTCAAAACGCCTTAGGAGCCCCGATTCTAAGCCATAAAGTATGGCACACTAAACTATCAAGTAGTCATCTGAACATGTTTGCCAGATGTTCACAACATCCACAGACGACGCAAGAGGGGTTGGCACACCGAGCGGTGCATCAAGGACATAAGCCTTCTGTGCAGCAGTGAGGAAAATCCTCAGACTATGGCCCTAGTCCGCATAATTGCTTACAATATCTTTCAACTTAGTCTTTCTCTAGGAACGTATTGAAACAGGGAGCTATAATGCGAGCCATTGATCTACAACATAAATTTGCAAAGGTAACTTAGACTATTGTTCATGATAAATGAGTTCAATTAATCATATTACCTAAGAACTCCCACTCAAATCAACATCCCTCCGGTTGTCCGAGTGTAACACGATCCAAATTCACCAACCCAAGTCCGATCATCACGTGAGATGAGGTGGCTTCAATGGTGAACATCTCCATGTTGATCATATCTACTATATGACTCGTGTTCGACCTTTCGGTCTCTTGTGTTCCGAGGCCATGTCTGTACATGCTAGGCTCGTCAAGTTTAACCCAAGTGTTCCGCATCTGCAACACTGGCTTGCACCCGTTGTATGTGAACGTAGAGTCTATCACACCCGATCATCACGTGGTGCTTCGAAATGACGAACTTTCGCAACGGTGCACACTTGGGGAGAACACAATTTTATCTTGAAATTTTTGTGAGGGATCACCTTATAATGCTACCGTCGTCCTAAGCAAAATAAGATGCATAAAAGGATTAACATCACATGCAAATCATAAGTGACATGATATGGCCATCAACTTGTGCTTTTGATCTCCATCTCCAAAGCACCAGCATGATCTCCATCGTCACCGGCATGACACCATGATCTCCATCATCATGTCACCATCGGTGTTGTCACGCCAACCATGCTTCTACTACTATTGCTACCGCTTAGCCATAAAGTAAAGCATTACATAGCGCTTAATGATTGACACGCAGGTCATACAATAATTAAAGACAACCCTATGGCTCCTGCCGGTTGCCGTATGCATCGACATGCAAGTCGATATAAACTATTACAAACATGATCATCTCATACATCAAATATATTTCATCATGTCTTTGGCCATATCATATCACAACATACCCTGCAAAAACAAGTTAGACGTCCTCTAATTGTTGTTGCATGTTTTACGTGACTGCTATGGGTATCTAGCAAGAACGATTCTTACCTACGCAAAGCCACAACGGTGATATGCAAGTTGCTATTTAACCTTCTACAAGGACCACCTTTGTCGAATCCGATTCAACTAAGGTGGGAGAGACAAACACCCGCCAGCCGTCTTTATGCAACAAAGTCACATGTCTGACGATGGAACCGGTCTCATGTACGTCGACATGTAAAGTTGGTCTAGGCCGCTTCATCCCACAATATCGCCGAATCAAAAAAAGACCAAGGAAAGAAGCAATCTGAATATCAACGCCCACAAACTCCTTTGTGTTCTACTCGTGATGTCATCTACGCATAGACCTAACTCTGATACCATTGTTGGGGAACGATGCATGGGAAACAAAAATTTTCCTACGCTCACCAAGATCTAATCTAGGAGATGACCATCTATGAGAGGAGAGATTGCATCTACATACCCTTGTAGATCATTAAGCGAAAGCGTTAAGAAACGCGGTTGACGTAGTCGAACGTCTTCACGATTCGTCTCGTAAACTCCCGATCCAAGTGCCGAACGGATGGCACCTCCGTGTTCAACACACGTACGGCTTGATGACACCTTCACGTCCTTAATCCAGCGAGCGATGGTGAAGTAGTAGCTCGAGTCCTCCGGCAGCACGACGGCGTGGTGGCGGAATCTCAGCAGAGCTTCGGTAAGCACTACGGAGAGGAAGAGGGATGCGAGGGATAGGAGAGGCAGCACCATGGCGTAGAAGGGTGTGGCTGCCCTCTCTCTACCTCTCTATATATAGGGGGAAGGGGGAGAGGCGGCGCCCCTAGGGGATCCATCTAGGGCCGGCGGCCACAAGAGGGAAACCCTAGGTGGGTTTTCCCTCCTAGGAGACTTGGCCCCCAAGCCAAAGTGGTGGGAAGCCCTAGGGGGTGCCCCCAACCCTCCTGGTTACGTGAGATGTGGTGAGGGGGCGCTTAGCCCCTTAGTGGGCTGGTTTGCCCCCTCCCCTTGGCCCATGAGGCCCCCCAACACTTGCCGGGATCACCGAAACCCCTTTCGGTCATGCTGGTCATCACCAGGTACCCCCGGAACAATTCCGGACACCAATACCCTTCGTCCAATATATCAATCTTCACCTCCGGACCATTTTGGAGCTCCTCGTCATGTCCAAGATCTCATCCGGGACTCCGAACAACCTTCGGTAACCACCATAATGACTCAACTATACTTGTATCGTCACCAGACGTTAAGTGTGTAGACCCTGCGGGTTCGAGAACTATGCAGACATGACTGAGACACCTCTACGGTCAATAACCAATAGCAGGACCTGGATGCCCATATTGGTTCCTACATATTCTACGAAGATCTTATCGGTCGAACCTCGATGTCAAGGATTCAGCTAATCCCGTATGCAGTTCCCTTTGTCTATCGGTATGTTACTTGCCTGAGATTCGATCGTCTGTATCACCATACCTAGTTCAATCTCATTACCGGCAAGTCTCTTTACTCGTTTCGTAATACAAGATCCCGTGGCTAACTCATTAGTCACATTGCTTGCAAGCTTCTTGTGATGTCGTATTACCGAGTGGGCCCTGAGATACCTCTCCGTCATACGGAGTGACAAATCCCAGTCTTGATCCATGCCAACTCAACAGACACCCTCGGAGATACCTGTAGAGCACCTTTATAGTCACCCAGTTATGTTGCGACGTTTGGTACACACAAGGTACTCCTCCGGTGTTAGTGAGTTGCATGGTCTCATGGTCATAGGAACATATACTTGACATGCAGAAAATGATAGCAACAAACTTGATACGATCACATGCTACGTTTATAGTTTGGGTCTTGTCCATCACATCATTCTCCTAATGATGTGATCCCGTTATCAAATGACAACTCATATCCATGGCTAGGAAACCATAGCCATCTTTGATCAATGAGCTAGTCCGATAGAGGCTTACTAGGGACATGTTGTTGTCTATGTATCCACACATGTATTTGAGTTTCCGATCAATACAATTCTAGCATGGATAATAAACGATTATCATGAACAGGGAAATATGATAATAGCTAATTTATTATTGCATCTAGGGCATATTTCCAACACTTTCTTGGAGTTGGTCTTTCCCCGCGGCCGTGGCTGAAGGAAATATGTCCTAGAGGAAATAATAAAGTTGTTATTTTATATTTCCTTATTCATGATAAAGGTTTATTATTCATGCTAGAATTGTATTGATTGGAAACTTAAATACATGTGTGAATACATGAACAAATACCGTGTCCCTAGTAAGCCTCTACTAGACTAGCTCGTTGATCAAAGATGGTTAAGGTTTCCTAACCATAGACATGTGTTGTCATTTGATAACGGGATCACATCATTAGGAGAATGATGTGATGGACAAGACCCATCCGTTAGCTTAGCATATTGATCGTTCAATTTGTTGCTATTGCTTTCTTGATGACAAATACATATTCCTTCGACTATGAGATTATGCAACTCCCGGATACCGGAGGAATACTTTCTGTGCTATCAAACGTCAGAACATAACTGGGTGATCATAAAGATGCTCTACAGGTATCTCCGAAGGTGTTTGTTGAGTTGGCATAGATCGAGATTAGGATTTGTCACTCCGAGTATCGGAGAGGTATCTCTGGGCCCTCTCGGTAATACACATCATAAGAAGCCTTGCAAGCAAAGTGACTAAGGAGTTAGTTGCAAGATGATTTATTATAGAATGAGTAAATAGACATGCCGGTAACGATATTGAACTAGGTATGAAGATACCGACGATCGAATCTCGGGCAAGTAACATACCGATGGACAAAGGGAATTACGTATGTTGTCATAAGGTTCGACCGATAAAGATCTTCGTAGAATATGTAGGAGCCAATATGGGCATCCAGGTTCCACTATTGGTTATTGACCGAAGAGGTGTCTCGGTCATGTCTACATAGTTCTCGAACCCGTAGGGTCCACTCGCTTAACGTTCGTTGATGATATAGTGTTATATGAGTTATATGATTTGGTGACCAAATGTTGTTCGGAGTCTTGGATGAGATCACGGACATGACGAGGAGCTCCGGAATGGTCTGGAGGTAAAGATTGATATATAGGACGATGATATTTGGACACCGAAAGAGTTTCGGGATGTACCGGGTAGAAATCGAGTCACCGGAAGGGGTTCCGGATCCCCCGGGAGGTTAATGGCCCATATGGGCCAAAAGGGGGGACACACCAGCACACAAGGGGCTGGCGCGCCCCTCCTAGGATGCAGCCCATGGGGAGAGAAGGAAAGGGGGGAGTCGGCCTCCCCCTTCCTTTCCTCTCCCCCTTTCCTTCCCCCCTCCAGCAAATATGGTAAGGGGGGCGGCTAGGGAAAGACCCCAAGTAGGATTCGGCCCTACTTGGGGCTGTTGGGAAATGTTGCATGGAAAACAAAAAAAAATCTATGCACACGCAATGATCTATCCATGGAGATGCATAACAATGAGGGGGAGAGTGTGTCTATGTACCCTCGTAGACCGTAAGCGGAAGCGTTTCACAACGCGATTGATGTAGTCGAACTTTCTTCGCATTCCAACCGATCGAGTACCGAACGTACGGCACCTCCGCGTTCAGCACACGTTCTACTCGGTAACATCCGCGCCTTCTTGATCTAGCAATACGGCGAGGTAGTGTATGAGTTCCAACAGCACGACGGCGTGGTGACGGTGATGGTGATGTGATCTCCGCAGGGCTTCGCCTAAGCACTACGAAAATATGACCGAGGGAGTAAACGGTGGACGGGGGCACCGCACACGGCTAAGACAATGTTGTGTCCTTGTGTGGCGCCCCCTCCCCACATATATATAGGTGGGAGGGAGGGAGGAGCAGCCAAAGGAGGCGCCCAAGTAGGAGGAATCCTACTTGGAGTCCCTCCCAAGCCGCGCCCCCCTTTCCTTATTTGGAGCGCGGGGAAAGGCAGGGGAGGGTGCCCCCCCGCTTTCCTTTCTCCCATGAGAGGGAAAGGCAGGAGGGGCTAGCCCTCCCCCCTTTCCTTCCTTTAGGGCCTGCTTTCCAAAGAAGGGGCGCACCAGGGGCTGGTCTATCCCCCCTTTGGCCCATTAGGCCCATACACTTAACAGGGCTGTCCGGAACCCCTTTCGGTGACCCGATGACTACCCGGTGCACTCCGAAACTCTTCCGGCGTCCGCATACCATCGTCCTATATATCAATATTTACCTCTCGACCATTTCGAGACTCCTCGTCATGTCCGTGATCTCATCCGGGACTCCGAACAACATTCGGTTACCAAATCACATAACTCATATAACACTATATCGTCAACGAACGTTAAGCGTGCGGACCCTACGGGTTCGAGAACTGTGTAGACATGACCGAGACACCTCTCTGGTCAATAACCAATAGCGGAACCTGGATGCCCATATTGGCTCCTACATATTCTACGAAGATCTTTATCGGTCGAACCGTTATGACAACATACACAATTCCCTTTGTCCATCGGTATGTTACTTGCCCGAGATTCGATCGTCGGTATCTTCATACCTAGTTCAATCTCGTTACAGGCAAGTCTCTTTACTCATTCCGTAATACATCACCTCGTGACTAACTCCTTAGTCGTTTGCTTTCAAGCTTATGATGTGTATTACCGAGAGGGCCCAGAGATACCTCTCCGATACTCGGAGTGACAAATCCTAATCTCGATCTATGCCAACTCAACAAACACCTTCGGAGATACCTGTAGAACATATTTATGGTCACCCAGTTACGTTGTGACATTTGATAGAACACAAGGTATTCCTCCGGTATGCGGGAGTTGCATAATCTCATAGTCGAAGGAATATGTATTTGACATGAAGAAAGCAATAGCAATAAAACTAAACGATCATTATGCTAAGCTAACGGATGGGTCTTGTCCATCACATCATTCTCCTAATGATGTGATCCCGTTATCAAATGACAACACATGTCTATGGTTAGGAAACCTTAACCATCTTTGATCAACAAGCTAGTCTAGTAGAGGCTTACTAGGGACACGGTATTTGTTTATATATTCACACATGTATTTAGTTTTCCGACCAATACAATTCTAGCATGAATAATAAACCTTTATCATGAATAAAATAACAACTTTATTATTACCTCTAGGGCATATTTCCTTTAGTCTCCCACTTGCACTAGAGTCAATAATCTAGTTCACATTGCCATGTGATTAACACCCATAGTTCACATCGCCATGTGACCAACACCCAAAGAGTTTACTAGAGTCAATAATCTAGTTCACAACGCCATGTGATTAACACCCAAAGAGTACTAAGGTGTGATCATGTTTTGCTTGTGAGAGAAGTTTAGTCAACGGGTCTGTCACATTCAGATCCGTATGTATTTTGCAAAGTTCTATGTCTACAATGCTCTGTATGGAGCTACTCTATCTAATTGCTCCCACTTTCAATATGTATCAAGATTGACACTCAGAGTCATCTGAATCGGTGTTAAATCTTGCATCGACGTAACCCTTTACGACGAACTCTTGATCACCTCCATAACCGAGAAATATCTCCTTAGTCCTCTTAGGTAACTAAGGATAATTTTGACTGCTGTCCAGTGATCTACTTCTGGATCACCATTGTACCGCCTTGCCAAACTCATGGCAAGGCACACAATAGGTTTGGTACATAGCATGGCATACTTTATAGAACCTATGGCTGAGGCATAGGGAATGACTTTCATTCTCTCTCTATCTTCTGCCGTGGTCGGGCTGTGAGTCTTACTCAACTTCACACCTTGCAACACAGGCAAGAACCCTTTCTTTGACTGATCTATTTTAAACTTCTTTAAAACTTTGTCAAGGTATGTGCTTTGTGAAAGTCCTATTAAGCGTCTCGATCTATCCCTATAGATCTTGATGCTCAATACGTAAGTAGCTTCACCGAGGTCTTTCATTGAAAAACTCTTATTCAAGTATCCTTCTATGCTATCCAGAAATTCTATATCATTTCCAATCAATAATATGTCATCCACATATAATATTAGAAATGCTATAGAGCTCCCACTAACTTTCTTGTAAATACAGGCTTCACCGTAAGTTTGTATAAAACCATATGCTTTGATCACCTCATCAAAGCGTATATTCCAACTCCGAGATGCTTGCACCAGTCCATAGATGGATCGCTGGAGCTTACACACTTTGTTAGCACCTTTAGGATCGACAAAACCTTCTGGTTGCATCATATACAACTCTTCTTTAAGATATCCATTAAGGAATGCAGTTTTGACATCCATTTGCCAGATTTCATAATTATAAAATGCGGCAATTGCTAACATGATTCAGACGGACTTAAGCATCGCTACGGATGAGAGAGTCTCATCGTAGTCAACCCCTTGAACTTGTCGAAAACCTTTTGCGACAAGTCGAGCTTTGTAGACAGTAACATTACCATCAGCGTTAGTCTTCTTCTTGAAGATCCATTTATTCTCTATGGCTTGACGATCATTGGGCAAATCCACCAAAGTCCATACTTTGTTCTCATACATGGATCCTATCTCAGATTTCATAGCCTCAAGCCATTTATCGGAATCTGGGCTCATCATAGCTTCTTCATAATTCGTAGGTTCGCCTTGGTCTAGTAACATGACTTCCAGAACAAGATTACTGAACCACTCTGGTGCGGATCATGCTCTGGTTGACCTACGAGGTTCAGTAGCAACTTGATCTGAAGTTTCATGATCACCATCATTTGCTTCCTCTCTAGTTGGTGTAGGCATCACTGGAACAGTTTTCTGTGATGTGCTACTCTCCAATTCGAGAGAAGGTACAATTACCTCATCAAGTTCTACTTTCCTCCCACTCACTTCTTTCGAGAGAAACTCCTTCTCTAGAAAGGATCCATTCGTAGCAACAAAGATCTTGCCTTCGGATCTGTGGTAGAAGGTGTACCCAATTGTTTCCTTAGGGTATCCTATGAAGACGCACTTCTCCGATTTGGGTTCGAGCTTATTAGGCTGAAGCCTTTTGACATAAGTGTCGCAACCCCAAACTTTAAGAAACGACAGCTTAGGTTTCTTACCAAACCACAATTCATACGGTGTCGTCTCAACGGATTTAGACGGTCCCTATTTAACGTGAATGCAGCTGTCTCTAATGCATAACCCCAAAATGATAGTAGTAAATCGATAAGAGACATCATAGATCGCACCATATCTAATAAAGTACGGTTACGACGTTCGGACACACCATTACGCTGTGGTGTTCCAGGTGGCGTGAGTTGTGAAACAATTCCACATTGTTTTAAATGAAGGCCAAACTCGTAACTCAAATATTCGCCTCCGCGATCAGATCGTAGAAACTTTATTTTCTTGTTACGATGATTCTCCACTTCACTCTGAAATTCTTTGAGCTTTTCAAATGTTTCAGACTTGTGTTTCATTAAGTACATATATCCATATCTACTCAAATCATCTGTGAAGGTCAAAAAATAACGATGCCCGCCGCATGCTTCAACACTCATTGGACCGCATACATCGGTATGTATTATTTCCAATAAGTCGTTAGCTCGCTCCATTGTTCCCGAGAACGGAGTTTTAGTCATCTTACCCATGAGGCATGGTTCACAAGTATCAAATGATTCATAATCAAGTGATTCCAAAAGCCCATCTGCATGGAGTTTCTTCATGCGCTTTACACCAATATGACCTAAACGGCAGTGCCACAAATATGTTGCACTATTATTATCAACTTTGCATCTTTTGGCATCAATATTATGAATATGTGTATCACTACGATCGAGATTCAATAAACCATTCATATTGGGTGTACGACCATAGAAGGTTTTATTCATGTAAACGGAACAACAATTATTATCTGACTTAAATGAATAACCGTATTGCAATAAACATAATCAAATCATATTCATGCTCAACACAAACACCAAATAACATTTATTTAGGTTCAACACTAATCCCGAAGGTAGAGGGAGTGTGCGATGGTGATCGTATCAACCTTGGAATCACTTCCAACACACATCGTCACCTCGCCCTTAACTAGTCTCTGTTTATTCTGCAACTCCTGATTCGAGTTACTAATCTTAGCAACTGAACCGGTGTCAAATACCCAGAGGCTACTATGAATACTAGTAAGGAACACATCAATAACATGTATATCAAATATACATTTGTTCACTTTGCATCCTTCTTATCCGGCAAGTATTTGGGGCAATTCCGGTTCTAGTGACCATTTCCTTTGCAGTAGAGGCACTCAGTTTCAGGCTTGGGTCCAGCTTCGGGCTTCTTCATGGGAGCGACAACTTGCTTGCCATTCTTCTTGAAGTTCCCTTTCTTTCCCTTGCCCTTTTTCTTGAAACTAGTGGTCTTGTTAACCATCAACACTTGATGCTCTTTCTTCATTTCTACCATCGCCGATTTCAGCATCGCGAAGAGCTCGGGAATCATTTTTGTCATCCCTCGCATATTATAGTTCATCACGAAGTTCTAGTAGCTTGGTGATAGTGACTAGAGAACTTTGTCAATCACTATCTTATCTGGAAGATTAACTCCTACTTGATTCAAGCGATTGTAGTACCCAGACGTTATGAGCACATGCTCACTGGTTGAGCTATTCTCCTCCATCTTGTAGGCAAAGTACTTGTCAGAGGTCTCATACCTCTCGTAACGGGCATGAGTCTGAAATACCAATTTCAGCTCTTGGAACATCTCATATGCTCCGTGGAGTTCAAAAAGTTTTTGAAGTCCCGGTTCTAAGCCGTAAAGCATGGCGCACTAAACTATTAAGTAGTCATCATATCGAGCTTGCCAAAACATTCATAACGTCTGCATCTGCTCCTGCAATAGGTTTGTCACCTAGCGGTGCATCAAGGACATAATTCTTCTGTGCAGCAATGAGGATAATCCTCAGATCACGGACCCAGTCCGCATCATAGCTACTATCATCTTTCAACTTAGTTTTCTCTAGGAACATATCAAAATAAAACAGGGGAGCTATACGCGAGCTATTGATCTACAACATAGATATGCAAAAACTATCAAGACTAAGTTCATGATGAATTAAGTTCAATTAATCAAATTACTAATGAACTCCCACTTAAATCAACATCCCTCAAGTTGTCTAAGTGATACATGATCCATATCAACTAAACCAAGTTCGATCATCACGTGAGATGGAGTAGTCTTCAATGGTGAACATCTTCATGTTGATCATATCTACTATATGACTCATGTTCGACCTTTCGGTCTTCAATGTTCCGAGACCATGTCTGTACATGCTAGGCTCGTCAAGCTTAACCCAAGTATTCTGCATGTGCAAAACTGTCTTACACCCGTTGTATGTGAAAGTAGAGTCTATCACACCCGATCATCACGTGGTGTCTCGAAACGACGAACTATAGCAACGGTGCATACTCGGGGAGAACACTTTTATCTTGAAATTTAGTGAAGGGATCATCTTATAATGCTACCGTCGTTCTAAGCAAAATAAGATGCATAAAGGATAAACATCGCATGCAATCAAAATATGTGACATGATATGGCCATCATTATCTTGTGCTTTTTGATCTCCATCTTCAAAGCATCGTCATGATCTCCATCGTCACCGGCTCGACACCTTGATCTCCATCATTGCATCGTGGTCGTCTCACCAACTATTGCTTCTACAACTATCGCTAATGCATACTGATAAAGTAAAGCAATTACATGGCGTTTGCATTTCATACAATAAAGAGACAACCATAAGGCTCTTGCCGGTTGCCGATAACTTACAAAAGATGATCATCTCATACAATAACGTATATCACATCATGTCTTGAACATATCACATCACAACATGCCCTGCAAAAACAAGTTAGACGTCCTCTACTTTGTTGTTGCAAGTTTTACATGGCTGCTACAGGCTTCTAGCAAGAACCGTTCTTACCTACGGCAAAAACCACAATGGTGATTCATCAAGTTTGCTATTTTAACCTTCTTCAAGGACCGACCGCAGTCAAATTCGATTCAACTAAAGTAGGAGAAACAGACACCCGCCAGCCACCTTTATGCAAAACTAGTTGCATGTCTGTCGGTGGAACCGGTCTCATGTGCGTGGACATGTAAGGTTGGTCCGGGATGCTTCATCCCACAATACCACCAAATCAAAATAAGACATTGGTGGTAAGCAGTATGACTATCACCGCCCACAACTCTTTGTGTTCTACTTGTGCATATCATCTACGCATAGACCTGGTCTTGATGCCACTTTTGGGAAACGTTGCATGGAAAACAAATTTATTTCTATGCACACGCAATGATCTATCCATGGAGATGCATAGCAACAAGGGGGAGAGTGTGTCTACGTACCCTCGTAGACCGTAAGCAGAAGCGTTTCACAACGCGGTTGATGTACTAGAACTTTCTTCTCGTTCCAACCGATCGAGTACCGAACGTACGGCACCTCTGCGTTCAGCACATGTTCGAGTTTCGACAGCATGACGACGTGGTGACGGTGATGGTGATGTGATCTCCGCAGGGCTTCGCCTAAGCACTACAAAAATATGACCGAGGGAGTAAATGGTGGACGGGGGCGCCGCACACGGCTAAGACAATGTTGTGTCCTTGTGTGGCGCCCCCTCCCCACATATATATATAGGTGGGAGGGAGGGAGGAGCAGCCAAAGGAGGCACCCAAGTAGGAGGAATCCTACTTGGAGTCCCTCCCAAGCCGCGCCCCCCTTTCCTTATTTGGAGCGCGGGGAAAGGCACGGGAGAGTGGCGCCCCCCCTTTCCTTTCTCCCATGAGAGGGAAAGGCAGGAGGGGCTTGCCCTCCCCCCTTTCCTTCCCTTAGGGCCTGCTGTCCAAAGAAGGGGCGCACCAGGGGCTGGTCTGTCCCCCCCTTTGGCCCATTAGGCCCATACACTTACCGGGGGTGTCCGGAACCCCTTCCGGTGACCCGATGACTACCCGGTGCACTCCGAAACTCTTCCGGTGTCCGAATACCATCGTACTATATATCAATCTTTACCTCTCGACCATTTTGAGACTCCTCGTCATGTCCGTGATCTCATCCGGGACTCCGAATAACATTCGGTTACCAAATCACATAACTCATATAACACTATATCGTCAACAAACGTTAAGCGTGCGGACCCTACGAGTTCGAGAACTATGTAGACATGACCGAGACACCTCTCCGGTCAATAACCAATAGTGGAACCTGGATGCCCATATTGGCTCCTACATATTCTACGAAGATCTTTATCGGTCGAACCGTTATGACAACATACACAATTCCCTTTGTCCATCGGTATGTTACTTGCCCGAGATTCTATCGTCGGTATCTTCATACCTAGTTCAATATCGTTACCGACAAGTCTCTTTACTCGTTTCGTAATACATCACCTCATGACTAACTCCTTGGTCGTTTGCTTGCAAGCTTATGATGTGTATTACCGAGAGGGCCCAGAGATACCTCTCCGATACTCGGAGTGACAAATCCTAATCTCGATCTATGCCAACTCAACAAACACCTTCGGAGATACCTGTAGAACATCTTTATGATCACCTAGTTACGTTGTGATGTTTGATAGAACACAAGGTATTCCTCCGGTATGCGGGAGTTGCATAATCTCATAGTCGAAGGAATATGTATTTGACATGAAGAAAGCAATAGCAATAAAACTGAACGATCATTATGCTAAGCTAACGGATGGGTCTTGTCCATCACATCATTCTCCTAATGATGTGATCCCGTTATCAAATGACAACACGTGTCTACGGTTAGGAAACCTTAACCATCTTTGATCAACGAGCTAGTCTAGTAGAGGCTTACTAGGGACACGGTATTTGTTTATATATTCACACATGTATTTAGGTTTCCGATCAATACAATTCTAGCATGAATAATAAACCTTTATCATGAATAAAATAACAACTTTATTATTGCCTCTAGGGCATATTTCCTTCAGGGGCGCCCCTTGGCCTCTCCCCTCTCCCCCCACCTATATATATGTGGTAGGGGGGCGCCACACATAACCGCGACAATCTCTTAGCCGTGTGCGGCGCCCCCTCCACAGTTTACACCCTCGGTCATATTTTCGTAGTGCTTATGCGAAGCCCTGCAGAGATAGCATCACCACCACCGCCACCACGCCGTCGTGCTACCGGAACTCATCCATTACTTCACCGTCTTGCTGGATCAAGAAGGCGAGGATGTCACCGAGCTGAACGTGTGCTGAACGCGGAGGTGTCGTATGTTCGGTACTCGATCGGTTGGAGCGCGACGAAGTTCGGCTACATCAACCGCGTTAACAAACGCTTC
Source organism: Thinopyrum elongatum (assembly GCA_011799875.1). Classification (NCBI taxonomy): domain Eukaryota; kingdom Viridiplantae; phylum Streptophyta; class Magnoliopsida; order Poales; family Poaceae; genus Thinopyrum; species Thinopyrum elongatum. Next base: position 553,824,330 of record CM022299.1, on the reverse strand, counting down.
CGCTTACGGTCTACGAGGGTACGTAGACACACTCTCCCCTCTCATTGCTATGCATCTCCTTGATAGATCTTGCGTGTGCGTAGAATTTTTTTGTTTTCCATGCAACGTTTCCCAACAGTGGCATCCGAGCCAGGTCTATGCGTAGATGATATGCACGAGTAGAACACAAAGAGTTGTGGGCGGTGATAGTCATACTGCTTACCACCAACGTCTTATTTTGATTCAGCGGTATTGTGGGATGAAGCGGCCCGGACCAACCTTACATGTCCACGCACATGAGACCGGTTCCACCGACTGACATTCAACTAGTTTTGCATAAAGGTGGATGGCGGGTGTCTGTTTCTCCTACTTTAGTTGAATCAAATTTGACTACGGCCGGTCCTTGAAGAAGGTTAAAACAGCAAACTTGATGAATCACCGTTGTGGTTTTTGCGTAAGAACGGTTCTTGCTAGAAGCCCGTAGTAGCCACGTAAAACTTGCAACAACAAAGTAGAGGACGCCTAACTTGTTTTTGCAGGGCATGTTGTGATGTGATATGGTCAAGACGTTATGTGATATATGTTGATGTATGAGATGATCATGTTCTATAATATTGACAACCGGCAGGAGCCTTAGGGTTGTCTCTTTATTGTATGAAATGCAAGCGCCATGTAATTGCTTTACTTTATCGCTATGCGTTAGCAATAGTTGGCGAGATAACCCCGACGCAATGATGGAGATCAAGGTGTCGAGCTGGTGACGATGGAGATCATGACGATGCTTTGGAGATGGAGATCAAAAGCACAAGATGATGATGGCCATATCATGTCACATATTTTGATTGCATGTGATGTTTATCCTTTATGCATCTTATTTTGCTTATAACGGCGGTAGCATTTTAGATGATCCCTTCACTAAATTTCAAGATAAAAGTGTTCTCCCCGAGTATGCACCGTTGCCAAAGTTCGTCGTTTCGAAGCACCTCGCGATGATCGGGTGTGATAGACTCTACGTTCACATACAACGGGTGTAAGACAGTTTTGCACATGCAGAATACTTGGGTTAAACTTGACGAGCCTAGCATGTACAGACATGGTCTCGGAACACTGGAGACCGAAAGGTCGAACGTGAGTCATATATTAGATATGATCAACATAGAGATGTTCACCATTGATGACTACCCCATCTCACGTGATGATCGGACATGGGTTAGTTGATTTGGATCATGTATCACTTAGATAACTTGAGGGATGTTTATTTAAGTGGGAGTTCATTAGTAATTTGATTAATTGAACTTAATTTATTATGAACTTAGTCTTATAGTTTTGCATATCTATGTTGTAGATCAATGGCCCGAGCTACCGTTCCCCTGAATTTTAATGCGTTCCTAGAGAAAGCTAAGTTGAAAGATGATGGTAGCAACTACACGGACTGGGTCCGTAACTTGAGGATTATCCTCATTGCTGCACAGAAGAATTAAATCCTTGAAGCACCGCTAGGTGACAGACCTCCTACAGGAGCTAATGCAGATGTTATGAATGTCTGGCAGGCTTGATCTGATGACTACTCGATAGTTCAGTGTGCCATGCTTTATGGCTTAGAACCGGGAATTCAAAGATGTTTTGAACGTCATGGAGCATATGAGATGTTCCAAGAGTTGAAGTTAGTATTTCAAGCAAATGCCCGGGTTGAGGGATATGAAGTCTCCAACAAGTTCTATAGCTGCAAGATGGAGGAGAACAGTTCTGTTAGTGAACACATACTCAAAATGTCTGGGTATCATAACCACTTGACTCAGCTGGGAGTTGATCTTCCAGTTGATAGTGTTATTGACAGAGTTCTTCAATCACTGCCACCAAGCTACAAAGGCTTCGTGATGAACTATAATATGCAAGGGATGAATAAAACGATTCCTGAGCTCTACGCAATGCTTAAGGCCGCGGAGGTAGAAATCAAGAAGGAGCATCAAGTGTTGATGGTTAACAAGACCACTAGTTTCAAGAAAAAGGGCAAGGGAAAGAAAGGGAACTTCAAGAAGAATGGCAAGCAAGTTGCCACTCCCGGGAAGAAGCCCAAAGCTAGACCCAAGCCTGAAACTGAGTGCTTCTACTGCAAAGGGAATGGTCACTAGAAGCGGAACTGCCCCAAATACTTGGCGGATAAGAAGGATGGCAAAGTGAACAAAGGTATATTTGATATACATGTTATTGATGTGTACCTTACTAATGCTCGTAGCAGCGCCTCGGTATTTGATACTGGTTCGGTTGCTCATATTTGTAACTCGAAACAGGAGCTGCGGAATAAACGAAGATTGGCTAAGGACGAGGTGATGATGCGCGTCGGGAATGGTTCCAAGGTCGATGTGATCGCCGTCGGCACGCTACCTCTACATCTACCTTCGGGATTAGTTTTAGACCTCAATAATTGTTATTTGGTACCAGCGTTGAGCATGAACATTATATCTGGATCTTCTTTATTGCGAGACGGTTATTCATTTAAATCAGAGAACAATGGTTGTTCAATTTATATGAGTAATATCTTTTATGGTCATGCACCCTTGATGAATGGTCTATTTTTGTTGAATCTCGATCGTAGTGATACACATATTCATAATATTGATGCCAAAAGATGCAAAGTTGATAATGATAGTGCAACATACTTGTGGCACTGCCGTTTAGGTCATATTGGTGTAAAGCGCATGAAGAAACTCCATGCAGATAGACTTTTGGAATCTCTTGATTATGAATCATTTGATACTTGCGAACCATGCCTCATGGGCAGGATGACTAAAACTCCGTTCTCCGGAACAATGGAGCGAACTAATGACTTATTGGAAATAATACATACCGATATATGCGGTCTGATGAGTGTTGAGGCACGCGGCGGCTATCATTATATTCTGACCTTCACAGATGATTTGAGTAGGTATGGGTATATCTACTTGATGAAATACAAGTCTGAAACATTTGAAAAGTTCAAAAAAAATCTGAGTGAAGTAGAAAATCATCGTAACAAGAAAATAAAGTTTCTACGATATGATCGCGGAGGCGAATATTTGAGTTACGAGTTTGGCCTTCATTTAAAACAATGTGAAATTGTTTCACAACTCACGCCACCTGGAACACCACATCGTAATGGTGTGTCCGAACGTCGTAACCGTACTTTATTGGATATGGTGCGATCTATGATGTCTCTTACCGATTTACTACTATCATTTTGGGGTTATGCATTAGAGACAGCCGCATTCACGTTAAATAGGGCACCGTCTAAATCCGTTGAGACGACACCGTATGAACTGTGGTTTGGCAAGAAACCTAAGCTGTCGTTTCTTAAAGTTTGGGGTTGCGACACTTATGTCAAAAGGCTTCAGCCTGATAAGCTCGAACCCAAATCGGAGAAGTGCGTCTTCATAGGATACCCTAAGGAAACAATTGGGTACACCTTCTACCACAGATCCAAAGGCAAGATCTTTGTTGCCAATAATGGATCCTTTCTAGAGAAGGGGTTTCTCTCGAAAGAAGTGAGTGGGAGGAAAGTAGAACTTGATGAGGTAATTGTACCTTCTCTCAAAATGGAAAGTAGCACATCAGAGAAATCCATTCCTGTGATGCCTACACCAACTAGAGAGGAAGCAAATGATAATGATCATGAAACTTCAGATCAAGTTGCTACTGAACCTCGTAGGTCAACCAGAGCACGATCCGCACCAGAGTCGTACGGTAATCCTATCATGGAAGTCATGTTATTAGACCAAGGTGAACCTACAAACTATGAAGAAGCTATGATGAGCCCAGACTCCGACAAATGGCTTGAGGCCATGAAATCTGAGATAGGATCCATGTATGAGAACAAAATGTGGACTTTGGTGGACTTGCCCGATGATCGGCAAGCCATAGAAAATAATTGGATCTTCAAGAAGAAGACTGACGCGGATGGTAATGTTATTGTCTACAAACCTCGACTTGTTGCGAAAGGTTTTCGACAAGTTCAAGGGGTTGACTACGATGAGACTTTCTCACCCTTAGCGATGCTTAAGTCTTTCCAAATCATGTTAGCAATTGCCGCATTTTATAATTATGAAATCTGGCAAATGGACTTCAAAACTGCATTCCTTAATGGATTTCTTAAAGAAGAGTTGTATATGATGCAACCAGAAGGTTTTGTCGATCCTAAAGGTGCTAACAAAGTGTGCAAGCTCCAGCGATCCATCTATGGACTGGTGAAAGCATCTCGAAGTTGGAATATACGCTTTGATGAGGTGATCAAAGCATATGGTTTTATATGGACTTACGGTGAAGCCTGTATTTACAAGAAAGTGAGTGGGAGCTCTGTAGCATTTCTGATATTACATGTGGATGACATATTGTTGATTGGAAATGATATAGAATTTCTGGATAGCATAAAAGGATACTTGAATAAGAATTTTTCAATGAAAGACCTCGGTGGAGCTGCTTATATATTGGGCATCAAGATCTATAGAGATATATCAAGACGCTTAATAGGACTTTCACAAAGCACATACCTTGATAAAGTTTTGAAGAAGTTCAAAATGGATCAGTCAAAGAAAGGGTTCTTGCCTGTGTTACAAGGTGTGAAATTGAGTCAGACTCAAAGCCCGACCACAGCAGACGATAGAGAGAAAATGAAAGTCATTCCCTATGCCTCAGCCATAGGTTCTACCATGTATGCTATGCTGTATACCAGACCTGATGTGTGTCTTTCCATAAGTTTGGCAGGGCAGTACCAAAGTAATCCAGGAGTGGATCACTAGACAGCGGTCAAGAACATCCTAAAGTACCTGAAAAGGACAAAGGATATGTTTCTCGTTTATGGAGGTGACGAAGAGCTCGTCATAAATGGTTATGTCGATGCTAGCTTCGACACTAATCCGGATGACTCTAAGTCACAAACCGGATACGTATTTATATTGAATGGTGGAGCTGTCAGTTGGTGCAGTTCCAAGAAGAGTGTCGTGGCGGGATCTACGTGTGAAGCGGAGTACATAGCTGCTTCGGAAGCAGCACATGAAGGAGTCTGGATGAAGGAGTTCATATCCGATCTGGGTGTAATACCCAGTGCATCGGGTCCAATGAAAATCTTTTGTGACAACACTGGAGCAGATGCCTTGGCGAAGGAATCCAGGTTTCACAAGAGAACCAAACACATCAAGAGACGCTTCAACTCCATTCATGAAAAGGTCAAGGATGGAGACATAGAGATTTGCAAAATACATACGGATCTGAATGTGGCAGACCCGTTGACTAAGCCTCTTCCGCGAGCAAAACATGATCAGCATCTAGACTCCATGGGTGTTAGATTTATTACAAAGTAATCTAGATTATTGACTCTAGTGCAAGTGAGAGACTGAAGAAAATATGCCCTAGAGGCAATAATAAAGTTGTTATTTTATATTTCCTTATTCATGATAAAGGTTTATTATTCATGCTAGAATTGTATTGATTGGAAACTTAAATACATGTGTGAATACATAAACAAATACCGTGTCCCTAGTAAGCCTCTACTAGACTAGCTCGTTGATCAAAGATGGTTAAGGTTTCCTAACCATAGACATGTGTTGTCATTTGATAACGGGATCACATCATTAGGAGAATGATGTGATGGACAAGACCCATCCGTTAGCTTAGCATATTGATCGTTCAGTTTTGTTGCTATTGCTTTCTTGATGACAAATACATATTCCTTCGACTATGATATTATGCAATGTGTAGCCCCCAAGGGCCGGCTCAGTAAGACAATACTGGACCGGGACTTAGAAAATGATGAAAGGCCGGCTCATCTCCTTGAGATAATCGGGTTTGTTGACAATATGATGATTTGAAAAGCAACTTGCATTAGCCCCTAAGTGCCATGGTGCATGCTTGCAGTGACATGGGACTTGCATACTTGATGTAATCTTGATTTGAATAATGTAGCCCCCAAGTGCCGGGTCGTGTGCCTGCAGCGACTTGGGACTATTCCTTCCATTGTAGAACAAAATCATAATTGCTGAATGCCTTGCATATCAATATTGAACCATGCTCCTTGTAGTAAGCTGGTATTTTTGGACGAGGGAATAATAGCCATTTCTCTGAATCGGCTTTGAAAACCTCAATCATCCAATATTGGTTATGATAACCATAATAAAAATCCAGCCATGTTGACTATTTAAGATTTGAATAATGTAACCCGGTTTGAAAACCGGTTCCTGCAATATAAACCAGTATATCCATGCATATATGATGCATGCTATGATGATGCAATGTATGATGATATATGTTTACGATGATAGAGTATAATAATGTCGGCTTTCAAGGCACGACAAAAAAAGAGCGGTTTTGAAAAACTCAATTTTTGCTTCAAAGAAACTTGGCGTGATAGCCTTTTATCCCGTAAGCCGGCTCTCACGTGACATAAATCCGTCGTTTTAACCTTAGCTAGTTCAGGGTCTTCCGAGAAGATTGACTGTTAAGAGTACGAACGGGCCACATAGCGGAGAGACTATGGCAGACAGGTGAGTTTATCCTAGCTCACTGTAAGCCGGCTCTCACGTGACATAAGCCGCCGTTTTAATCTTGACGAGTTCAGGGTCTTATTTAAAAGATTGACTGTCAAGAGTACGGCGAGTCACCTGGTGGAGTAGCAAGTTGCAAACAGGCAGGTTTAACTCAGTTATGGCATGAAAGCCGGTCAAGTGGGTTATAAAGCTATACTCATTGAGTAGAAAGCCCCCAAGCGACCTATGGCATGAAAGCCGATCAAGAGCAGGTTATAAAGCTATGCTCATTGAGCAGGAAGCCCCCAAATGACCTATAACATGGCATAAAAGCCGATCAAGAGGGTTATAAAGCTATGCTCATTGAGCAAGAAGCCCCCAAATGACCTATAATATGATAAGCCAATAAGGCAGGATACCCATGTTTGAACCGCGCATCATGGCAGCAAGTTCTCTTTGGCAACCTTTAATCTTGTCTGAAAACTCGAACTTGCGAGAGGTGTATTCTTCTTGAACTGGATGTTGAGCCGGATATTAAGAGCTCAAAACTTTATGGGAGAACAGATTTCCCTTGAGCCGGATTTTAAACCGGAATCTCCTTTGATAACCCGGAACTCTTCCGTTGAGCTGGAACTTTTTGATTGCCATACGCTTTTTAAGCCGGAAATTTTTCTGACGGCCTTTAAATTTTCACCAATGTGGTAGTAACTCCCGAGACCGGGTTATTTTCCCTCCAATCATCCGGGGTTCTTGAATCTGGTGAAATTTGCTAAGTCATGTCTGTGTAGCCCCCAAGTCTTAAGGCGACTCGAGGAGTTGGCTTGAAATTCTCCATACTTGACCGTGATATAAACCGGCATATAATTGAACAGCGGAACGCTGAAATATGTTGAAGCTGGAGGCAAGATGGCGAGTTGATGATCTTCGCAACACTCATTGTATATCCTTGGCGTTGATAACACGATGTGAATCCACAGAAAGTTGAGGCTGACCTCGGCGGGTTATAAATGATCCCGTATGAGCTGTGTTAATAACCCAGCTGATGGTTCATCCCAACTGGTTGTTGAAGTTTAACCAAACCACAGTGGCGGCGACTTGTGCGTCTGTTTATTGAATCCTCCGGTGCAAGCGGAAGCTGATAACATATGATAATTTGCTCCAGAGTTGTTGGAAGAAAACCGGGCCACCGAAGCAGTGACTTGCTTGCACTCAATAAGCAGCTCATGCAGACAAGCGTAGCTCCAGTGTGTTGATGTAGACCAGACCGCGGGGGCGGATGGTAAAGACGACCGCGGCATCAGAGGCAACACGGACGCGGGCGAGTCGGCCGCGGGCACGGACAGATGAGTCGGCCGTGGCGTTGTAAGTCGGTGCAGATGGGCGAGTCAATCGCAGACGCGGTAAGCCACACGGACGAGCGAGTCAATCGCAGGCGCGGTAAGCCGCGCGGACGGACGAGTCAGCCGCGTCGTGTTGATGTAGACTGGGCCGCAGAGGCTGATATGTTTTATCAAAAATTATCAGCCCTAGGGTTGCAGCAACGACGGCAGAGGTGTCGGCTTAAAGCGCAGAGGTGGCGACTTAAAACGCGACCGAAACCGGGCACCAGCCGGCTCAGAAGGATCCTCCGGATCATGTTGCTAAGCAGCCGACCCTTGACTTTTAGTCCACTTCCCACGGACAACGGCAAGGCGGCTTGCTGCAGGAGGTGCGCTAGCGGCGGCCCTCGGACGGCTGCGGCTTGACGCCGGGTGGCGAGTCAGCTGCTGACGGGGCGGCTCTCGCAGCAGAAGGGGAGGCGGGCGGCAGGGACTCGGCGGCGGCCACAGCCACGTACGGCAGAAGCGAAGGGCAGTCCGGCGGGTCAGATCGCGGATTGAGGCAATGGCTTGAGGCCAACTTGACGAGGCCAGTGGAAGCGGAGGCGGCTTAGAGGAGGCGAGGCACTGCAGCGGCTTCGTCCTGCATCAGTAGAGGAGCGAGAGCGCGGCGGTGCTGGCACGGGGCGGCTCAGGCGGAGACCGACGGATCCCGTCGCTGAGGCAGAGGAAGCACAGCACGGCGAGGCGGCTCACGGCCACTGAGGAAACGGTCGCTCGGCGACGGAGGCGGCTCGTGGAGACCCGACAGCGGAGTCACGCAAGCAGCGGCGAAGGAGTCCGAGTCCATCCCCCGTCCACTTCCTCGTTCTGGTTGTTGTTGGTTTGACTATCCACGTCCGTCTCCTCCAGGTCGTGGCTCCCCCCCTTTTTTATAGTCACGTGAGAATCATGCAGCGTACTTGCTAGGTAGCAAATTCCATGCCTTTTTTTTGCATTGGTAGATCCAATCTGATAGTTTCTTCCTTGCGCGTAACAGTGAAGGCGGAAAGTAATACTTGCGCTTCCGTCTAGCACGTGAGAAATACTCATTGAATTAGTACTTTGATTGGGTCTT